>CM057079.1:32976845-35376845 GCA_029379335.1 Thymus mandschuricus
ATTTTAAGCCGGAAAATGATTGAACCGGTCGACAAAGTCGCCGGAAAATTGAAACCGGTCGACCGGTTTCAAATTTTCCGGCGACTTTGTCGACCGGTTCAAGCAATTTCCGGCTTAAAATCACGTTTTAAGGTTAAATACGTTCGAACCGGTCGACAAAGTCGCCGGAAAGTTGAAACCGGTCGACCGGTTTCAAATTTTCCGGCGACTTTGTCGACCGGTTCATGCATTTTACGGCTTAAAATCATGTTTTAAGTCGAACTACGTACGAACCGGTCGGAAAAGTTGAAACCGTTCGACCGGTTTTAACCTTTCATCGACCGGTTAGACAATATTCACCGTTTAAACAACATATAAAACGTAATTACCTGTATTTCGGTCTTCAAAAAAGCTCTTTAAGAAATATTTTGCCGATTATCCTCTCACAGAGCTGATAACATACAAATTTTTTTCTTGTGAAAATTTTGAGGGTGTATGACAAATTGAAAATAATGCACACTCTATTATCAGTATCATGGATCGTACACTAGAACAGTACACTCTATTATTTCACTGTATTATTTCACGAGTGTGTTAAATGAATCACGGAAATAAAATGATTTGACATGTGAAATGTCAAATCATCTGATCGAATTTCATCCAATTACTATCAAAAATAAATAAAATGGGTAGATTTAAATGGGAAAAAAAAAAATGGGTAGTTTTGTCGTAGGTATTTCAGAATGGGTAGTTTTAAATATTTTCACAATTAAAAACCCTAATTCTCTAGATAAACGTATTACACTGCAGCCCACCCACTTCCTCTCTTCTTCTTCCGCGGCTGCGCTCCCTCTCTTCTTCTTCCGCGCTTCGTTTCTTCATTGAGAATCTACCATCTCTTCATACCGCCGGCCGCCAGCCACCGGAGTTGCTTCTTCTTCCTCGCGGCTGCTATCTTCTTCTCAATACCCAAGCTTTTCTTCACCGCCGGATTCTTCGCCGTCGGTTGCCGAGTCCGCCGGAGAAATGAAGGATCCGACCCGTATCCCGTGTCCGGATCCGTGTCATACCCGACGGACACGGGTACTCTCTCTATTTTGAAGAGTCCGAGCATCACAGATGTGGGTAAGAGTAAAATCTGTAGTTTAATGTTATTATTTTTTCTTAAACTCGTCTTAGTTGTCAACTTAGCTATAAAAACCATTTACTGCGACCCATCTCAGAGAACTGCCGGTTTCTGCAGGAAATAATTCGACTCCTACATTTCAAAGTGACGACATTGTTGATCTTTCATCGCTGGGATTCACTCGTACTTCGCCCACTGAGTCAGCTTCTGAACTTCCTTTTACAGAAGAGTCCATCAACCTTATGGAGGTGCCTCAATTAGCCATATGGAGGGTTTGCTTGAAATTCCTGCTAAACTAGTAAGTTGTTAGGTTAATTAGTTGTTCCTGTTTCGATGGTTTTTGTGGCTTACTTTGTTGTTTGAATGTTAATATGCCTTGTTATTTATTCAGATAACTTTTTTGTGCTAATTAGGCTTCGCGTCGAGCAAAGACTGGAGAAATTAAAAATAATTCTTCTTCAGATCCTCATCCCGAGCAGCAGAAAGCTTCCACGTGGAGTCTGGAGAATGGAGCTGGTAGGTCACTACGCCCAAGGAAAAGGGACTCCAATATCTGTGAATTAGTGGATGAGGAGGATGGAGATGAAACCCTTGCTAGTGGTGAGTCCTCTAAAGAGCGTCCTTTCAGTTCTACAATAGATGAAGATTACATAAACAACGAGCAACCTCAACTGGAAAGTGAATCACAACAGAAAAAATTGAAACGGAAGTCGAAGAAAACTGAGAATGGTAAAGAAAAACCGCCTAAAAAGAGCAAGAAGGCGAAGGAGGCATCAGAACAGGAGACAGTTGCAAAGCCGAAAAAGTTTAAACACTCCACTCGGAGAAGACAAGGTATTTGCAACTTTGAGGTTCTTCTGCATTGCATTTATTTTGGTTCCGAATTAATTTACTGACCTGAAAAATCTTATTGCAGTGGATAAGAATTTGCTTGACATTCCTGAAGATGAGTTCAACCCTAGAGAGGTTTCTCTTAGGGATCTAATTCTCCTTGCAGATCACAGGGAGAAGCAGATGGTATGCGCAGTAGGCATTAAATTTTGATTCTTTTGATACCTAAAGCTTACTGCTACTATAGGATGTCAAATATTTTCAGAACAGTACGAATCGAAGTTTTCATTGTTCTGCAATTTTTTTTCTTGATACAACTATCTGTTCATTCAAATTATGCAGAAAACAGGAGCGGTAGCAGCAGAAGCACCTGCTACACACCAAAGGTAGTATTATTTCTGTGATCACTGTAATCTATATTTATCTTCTATGAATGTATTGAGTTGTGAGTTTTAGGCTATGACATGCTTGTAGGATATAGCCATCCCTTCCTTCTCATGTTTAATTTTATTTCCCCTAGATTAATATGTATTTTTAACACCATATAAAATGATTGTCGTTGCGTTGCTTTGCAGTACTGGTAATTCCGACTATAATAACGATCCAGCTGGGCAATACTCTAACGACCCGGCTGGACAATATGATGATGATGGAGAAGAGGGCCCTATTGCTGAAGACACCGCAGAATATTTCAATTATCAGTCTAGAATGGAAAAAACACCCCGAGGAAGATGGTCTAAACAGGACGATGAACTATTCTACGAGGTATGTTTTTCTGCTACTACTCGTACGTAATCTGACAAGAATGGCATAAGACTGTCTGCTTCTGTAGTGATTCACAATGTCAAGGAAAGTTTGTGGTTGATGATAATGTTGCGAAAGACTAATTATGTGTAGTTAGCTTTCTTCTTCAATGATGCTGTCAATAAGTAATGATCAATAATTGATTGGGATGGGATGAGACCTGATACACATGAAGTAGCAATTTTCATAAGAACCTTATAGGCTATTGTTGGTTATCTAATGGATGGAAGGACTGAGTGGTAGAGAAGTAAACAATTGAAGGATATTGTCAAGTCAGCCAATAATACTAAACGTAGGAATAAAACTCCTCAGTTAGTAGCATTAGTTCATACCGAAGTAGCATCTGAGTCTAAAATTCTTGTTTCTATCTATTTTGGTAGGCTGTGCAGCAGTTTGGGACAGACTTTTCAATGATTGCACAGCTTTTTCCTGGTCGTAGCCGAGAACAGATAAGGAACAAATATAAAAAGGAAGAACGGCGGCACCCATTAAGAGTTCGTGATGCCTTGACTAACCGCTTTAGAGGTAGACTGACAATTGTAATCTCTCGGTCTCACTCTACTTACAACAGGAAGTGTATTAATGTACCTTCGAACATAATATATTCGATAATGTCTGATTGTTGGTATGTGGTCGTCATCTTGCAGATCATTCTCATTTTCAGAAGGTGATAGAGAATTTAAATAAAATTAGAGGAGAGGAAGAGGAGGAAGAGAACTTTGAAGATTTTATGAGCACTGAAGGGCAGGATGAAGAGGCTAGAAACATCGATGTACGTTACATATGCTCTACGACATTTACACTGCTCGTTTCTTGATACATTCTCTTATACCGTTTTTTTGTATGTGAAGAATGATGATGAAGGAAAAGACAAACACATTGATGAAGAAGAGAACGGGGACAGAACGAATGGCTATAACGAGGTTCAAAGCCCTGGAGACGCAAAGGTGGAGGAGGAGAAAGAGAGAAAGAAAGAAGAGGAGGAGGAGAAAGAGGAGGAATTTGATGAAGAAGATGAAATGTTCCTATTTAGCCAATATAAGAGTGACATGTAAGTAGCTAATAATCATGAAAAGAAAAGAAAAAAATTGGAAGCAAGTAATTTTTTGGTACGGTGAAATTGCACATGGGATCGTTTGTCTCAAAGATTGTGTACTAACTATACGAAATATCAATTTCTTTTAATCTTTACATGTTCATTCTACCATCCTAATGTACAATTTTAATTTGGGATAATTTTTACACTTTTTTTTTTAGGATTCACTCATACAATAGAGTTCATAATTATATTTTAGAGTACAATTTCAATTTTATTTAGAAAAATATTTTTATTAAAATATGAAAGTTTTTATTTTTATGATAACGATCATATAAATAATACTCCCTCCGTCCCCTTATAAGTGTTCTAAGCCGTCAAATTTCAATAATCAAGGAAGTGCTTAATTTTACCATATTAACCCCTAATCATTACATAGGAAATTGAAAAAGTAAAAAAAAATGTAATGATAGCAGGGGTAAAATTGGTAGTTTAGCCAAATTTTTACATTGGAATGTGTGATAGGACACTTATTAGGGGACAAAAATTTTGGCGGCTCGGGACACTTATTAGGGGACGGAGGGAGTATGAATTATTACTTGTTATACAATTAGTATAAATAATTAGAAAAATCGTTCGGTGAAATTGATAGACGTCATCATTTGATGTTATCCAATTTAATTTAAACACAAGACCTTGACAACTTAATTTGTCCCCACAAACTTTTAAATGGGTGTAACTTACGAATTCTTAAGTGGTGTAATTATACTACACTCACCCCTTACATGTAATTATTATATAAATAAAATATATTAATATAATAATCACATGTAACTGGTGGAGTAGTACACTTACACCCACATTTAAAGAATTTCCCAAGTATTGATATATTATTATTTCTTACTTTAAAATGTTAACCAAACCTATATAGACTATTAATTTTGTTTTACTAGTTTATTTAGTTTCTTATCCTTCAATATAATTGTGTTTCCGTTTAGTAATTATAACTAGTTTACTACCCGTCGAATATCGACGGGTGCTAATTATTTTTAACATTTATTTTATCAGCAAAATTTATTTTTAAATAATTCATACTATAATCCTCGATTTTTATTTACTTACAAACAACATCAAAATAAGTCAAGTCGTCTGTTGTTTATTTTAATATATAAAATATGTCAAAGAGAGTCCCACATAATTATAATCAATTTTAACAACAATATTTGATATGAACCACTTTATATTGCCACTTTTAGGTAGCTCGTTGTTTATTTTAATAAAAATTAAATGTCGTTACATCAAAAATAAGTCAAACCGCCCGTCGTTTTTTAAATAAAAAAATGTTAAAGAGAGTCTCACATAGGTATACTCAATTTAACTCAATATTCGATATGAATCACTTTATATTGCTACTTTTAGGTAACCCGTCGTTTATTGAAATAAAAATAAAATGTTGTTACATCAAAAATAAGTCAAGCCGCCCGTTGTTTAAATTAATTATAAAAAAAAAATATGTCATAGAGAGTCTCACATAGTTATAATCAATTTTACCGTTAATATTCGATATGAATCACTTTATATTTGTTATTTTATATTGCTACTTTTAGGTAAAATATGTAGGATTCTATTATATACATAGAATTGTCACCTGTTGTTTATTTTAATCAAAAGAAAATGCAAAATATCGTTAAATCAAAATAAGTCAAATCACCCGCTATTTATTTTAATAAATAAAATATGTTAAAGAGAGTCTAATATAGTTATAATCAATTTTAACAGCAATATACGATATGAATCACTTTATATTGCCACTTTTAGGTAGCCCGTTTGTTTATTGTAATTAAAAAAAAATGCCGTTAAACGTATATTTATAATCATTATTGTAATAATAATTAGAAGAAGTATATTTAATTATAAATAATTATAAAGGTTAAACGTATCTTCTATCTTCTATACAATATAATATTTAGAAGAATTATATTTTATTATAATTATAAATAAATTGAATATTTAGATAAATAGGAACGGAGAGCATAGGGAGCGTCTTCTAAGTGTAGGAGCTCTTCGTTCTTCATCCTGCAATTTACAATCCTGTAAATCAAGAAAATTTAATCGTAGAAAATAAGATCCAAATATAATAATTTTATGTATAAAGTATAAATATTTGAATTTATAATTTACCTCACAACTTTTGAAATATTGCCGTGTACACAACATTAGTCGTGGTGTCGAAGCTATTGCCATCTTCGTCACTCGAAATTGCGAGACCTTTTCCTAGTGGATCTCAATATCACGACGTAAAACCGTTCCTGGCTGAAAACAGGTTTTGGTATGTATAACCCTATGTTAGAGTGGGATTGTCATTGACTCTTATTTATTGTCATAGCAAAGCAAACAGATAGTAGAAAATGCCTCTTTTGCAATCTAACCGGTTACTTAATTAGATCTGATGCAGTCATTGTCATTCTTGTAATTGGAAACTTCTTCCAGCATTTTCCCCTGAAAACGGATTCGCTTCTATCATACGTCTCCAAGTTTTGTTACCACCATCCTTGTGTCATTGCAAAGTTCATTCGATGAGTCAATATTTCTCAGAAGCATGATGATGCACCCTTCTTGTCAAAGAGAGTTAGTAACAAAAAGAAAATGACGGTTATATCAAAATAAGTCAAGCCACCTGTTGTTCATTTTAATATACAGCAAATGTCAAAGAGAGTCTCACATAGTCCGTTGTTTATTGTAATAAAAACAAAATGTCAATATAAAGTCTCCCATTACTCAGTGTTTATAAGAAAATAGATTTAGAAGGGAAAATTTTGATGATAGGTGCATTTGTATCCTATCGAAATTCGATACGAATCACTTTATTTTTTAAGTAAAATATAAATGAAAAATATTAAAATATGTCAAGTCACCCGTTGTTTATTTAAATAAAAAGAAAATGTCGTTATCAACATAAGTTAAGATGTCCAGTTTGAACCACCACGTTGATCGACATGCATATGTGTCAATTCCTACATCTGTCATTCTTATTTATCTAAAAAAAATATATTTGTAAATATTAATTATATAAAATATTATAATAATGAAAAATATTAAAATATGTCAAGTCACCCGTTGTTTATTTTAATTAAAAAAAATGTCGTTATATCAAAATAAGTTAAAATGCCCGTTTCGAACCACCACGTTGATCGACGTGCATACGTGTCAATTCCTACATCCGCTATTCTCATTTATCTAACATACGTATATTTGTAAATATTAATTATATAAAATACTGTGATATATTTCAATCTCACACAATATATATCTTATATTTAGTCTTATATTGCATACTACTATCTATGTTTATCATATAAGTGTTAGATTAACTATAATTTTTTATTAGTAGAAGAATACATAATTATATAAAGTTGCTCATTACTCGTCTTTGTAAGAATATAGTTTAAAAGGGAATATTTTGATGTACGATACATTTGTCTCCCGTCAAAACCGTTCGTTGTTTATTTTAATAAATACAGTAAAATATATCAAGGGAGGCTCACATAGTTTCAATCAATTTTAACTTCAATATTCGATATGAATCACTTTATATTGCTACTTCTAGGTAGTCCGTCGTTTATTGTAGTAAAAATTAAATGTCGTTACACAAAATAAGTCAAGCCGTCCGTTGTTTAGTTTAATAAAAAAAAAATATGTCAAAGAGAGTCTCACGTAGTTATAATCAATTTTAACGTCAATATTCAATATAAATCACTTTATATTGCTATGCGAATTATAATATGAAAATCTATTCATGTATGAATAGAATAGTATTAAAGATAATCATATAATACTTAGCTATGCATGTAGGATTCTATTATATTTTTATATTATATAGAATTGCATTTGTTATTGTTATTTTATTATAAATAAAATTAATTTTTGTACTCGTAATACTAAAAAGTTCCAAAATGAGATGAATGAGAATAACCTACAATTGTATTTTGGAAACAAATAAAAATAATGTACTCCCTCCTATTTTTTATAATAGTCATTTTAGCTATTTGCACAAGTTTTAAGAAATTTAAATTTTGTCTAAAATACCCTCAATTAATATTATGTGTCTATTTATGAATGAAATGAGTTCAATGCATAATAGAGGGAATAAACATAATTTAATAGGGACATTATTGGGAAAATGGAGTAGAATGACATATAAAGTTTAAAAAGTGAAAATTCTAAAGTGACTATTATAAAAAATAGGAGGGAGTAATATTGAATAAATAAATAATATACTAAAATCTATTCACGTAAATAATAATAATAATAATAATAATAATAATAATAATAATAATAATAATAATAATAATAATAATAATAATAATAATAATAATAATAATAATAATAATATATGTAATATTTAATACATGTAAAATCTTATCGAACTATATATATATTACTCATAATTATATTATATACGCATGTCGATTTTTATATACTTACAAACAATAAAAGGAATTTAAGAATAATGAAGAATCAATTCAATGCCGATTCATATTATATTTAAATTTTTTACGTTTAAAGACTTATAACTCAATTCAGTGCCGAAAATGACAAAGCCACAAAAATAATATGTTCGGCTCCTCTTCTACAAAGCTATTGAAGTTTGAACATAGTCAATTTACTCTCCTATAAATCAAGAAAATTTAATCGTAGAAAATAAGATCCAAATATAATAATTTTATGATACATTATTAATATTTGTATTGATAATTACCTCACAACTTTCAAAATATTTTCGTGTACACGACATTAATTGTAGTGTTGAAGCTATTGTCATCTTCATCACATATCAAAATTTGAGACTTTTTATCCTAGTGATTCTCGATATTGCGACATAAAACCGTTCATGGCTGAAGACCGGTTTTGGTTGATATAACCCTATGTTAATGAGGGATTGTCCTTGACTCTTACAGTATTTATTATCATAGCAAAGTAAACACACAGTGGAAAATGTCTCTTTTGCAATCTAACCGGTAACTTAATTTGATTCGATGCGGTTATCGTCATTCTTGCAATTAGAAACTTATTACCGGCATTTTTTCCTAAAAACATATTTGCTTCTATCACACAGTCTCCGAGTTTTGTTACCATCATCCTTATGTCATTACAAAGTTCATTCGGTGGGTCAATATCTCATAGGAGCATGACGATGTACCCTTCTTGTCAAAGAAAGTTTGTAATAAAAATAAAATGACAGTTATATCAAAATAAGTTAAGCCGCACATTGTTTATTTAATAAACAGAAAATGTCAAAGAGAGTCTCACGTAGCCTGTTGTTTATTGTAATAAAAATAAAATTTGACATAAATCACTTTATATTGTTACTTTTAGGTAGCTCGTTATTTATTGTAATAAAAATAAATTGTCGTTACGTCAATACAAGTTAAGCGTCCGTTGTTTATTTTGATAAATATATATATATATATATATAGAGGATATATCATATAGAAACTAATGTTAAGTTGAAACTTAGAAACCGTCCACAACCGTTGATCTTGAAGATCTAATGGGCCAGATTTTATTTCAATTAAAATCTGAAATATTCAATTTTTGAATTTTTTAATGATTTAATGTATTATATAAGGATAATTTTGACATTTTATATTGGTGTAACCAATTTTTCCTTAAATGTAGGATCTATATTTATGATTTTTCCTTATCAGTTTTTGTTATTTATGCTATTGATTTTGTATATATCGTATCTTCATTATTATTCCCCTCATCTTCTCCTGCGTCTTCTTCTTCTTCTTCTTCTTCTTCTTCTTCCCATCTGATTATCGTCTTCTTCTTCTTCTTCTTCTTCTTCTTCTTCTTCTTCTTCTTCTTCTTCCCATCTGATTATCTTCTTCTTCTTCTTCTTCTTCTTCTTCTTCTTCTTCTTCTTCTTCTTCTTCTTCTTCTTCTTCCCATCTGATTTTGACTAATAGAAATCTCACGAGATTCAATCTTTTTAAGGAGGACCGATCGATGGATAAATCATAAAGCCTCGTAGTTGATGCCGCTTGGCTAAAATAGCATCGGGAGAAAAGCCATCGGCCAATAAAGCGGCTTCAACTTTTTCCTCCCCGAAAATCTGGGCTGCAATGATGCTTGCCCATTCCTCGCGGCTCCACTTTTTATGAAGCGAATCTAGGCTGCAATGATGTTTTAGATGTACTTTTGGATATAAACGTTTGTATGAAATAGGTTGTGTAATCATTTTGATACGAATCGAAAAATATACTTGTTAATAAATTGTTTCTTTATAATGCATTTCGTATACCTTTTGTTGCATTTATAGTATTTTTTGATGCATTTTTATTATGTATAATAGGTGATAATGATTTTAATGACGACTATCTGGAAGACAAGTTCGATCCCTTCTGCACCGGCTGCTGGAAGACCTATGACCTTGAGACGGCGATCGACGACGGCACCGGCTGCTTGACGCTTTCGTGCCTGGCGGAAGTGGTGTCTCGTCGGGTGTGCGTTCACCGTCGAGATGGATCCTGGCGGCTGTAGAGACGTGACGTGCGGCTGCTCGTACAAGTTCTGCTGGAACTACATGGTGGAGCACCACTACCCCTTGGACATAATGCATATTATGTCAATTTTGTTGCATTATAGAGATCATTCTATTGCATTTTCATTTCATTTTATACGAGGCTTCAATTTTTCGTATTAGGGTTAGTTTTCCATACAAGTTAGGGTTTTTAATTTCCCTACATGTTAGGGTATATCATCCCCTATAAGTTAGGGTGTAACTTTCCCAAATAGGGTTTCGATTTCCCTATTGGGTTATGGTTTTAGTTTGATTTTTCGATACATACTAAATAAAATTTGTGTATTATGTTATTTTGTGTATATATTTTTGAATGCATAATAAACACATTTTACTGCATTTATGTTAGATTTTGATGCATTGTATCTGGTTTTATGCTACTTCTTCAACTCGTCGACAATCTTCTTCTTTTTCTGCAATTTTCTTCTCTCTCTCTCTCTTTTTTTTTTCCCTGCAATTTTCTTTACTTTTTCTGCTGCGTATTTGTTGATGGCACATTCATCGTTGCGTTTTCTTCACTTTTCTATCGATCTTTTCCGCCGATCTTTTTCGTTGCATAGTCCTCGATTTTCCCGCACTCTCTTGTCGATTTCCTGTTGTTTTCTCCGTTCTTCTACTCGTCATTTTGACAGCTGCGTATTCTGGGGAGAGGTTATTGTTGCATTGAAGATTTCTTTTCCTCAAATCTCGGTTGCTGGAGAGGAGTGAAAGTAGTGGTAGGTGGTTATAGTAAATATCCTATTATTATGGAAACATGATTTGTTTCCATATTTTTTTAAAAAAAGTTGACAATTCTATCCCTCATAATTGACATTTTTTAAATTAATTCATATATTTGTGATTAATCTCAGCCATTGATCTAGCACTAATCAATGGATATGGTGAGTTTCTAAGTTTCAACTTAAGGTTAGTTTCCACCAGAGTGCTACCCTATATATATATATATATATATATATATATATATATATATATATATATATATATATATATATATAGTCTGACGTAGTTATAATCAATTTTAATTAGCGTCAATATTCGACATGAATCACTTTATATTGCTACTTTTAGGTAGCCCGTTGTTTATTATAATAAAAATAAAATGTTGTTACATCAAAATAAGCCGCCCGTTGTTTATTTTAATAGAATCACATAGTTATAATCAATTTTAACGTTAACGTCAATATTCGATATGAATCACTTTATATTGCTATTTTTAGGTAAAATATGTAGGTTTCTATTATATTTTTCTATTAATGGAATTGTCATTGTTATTGTTATTTTATTATAAATAAAATTAATTTTTGTATTCGTAATACTAAAAAGTTCCAAAGTGAGGTGAATGAGAAATGAGAATAACTCACAATCGTATTCAGAAACAAATAAAGTAATGTAATAATGAATAAATAAATAAATAAATAAATAAATAAATAAATAAATAAATAGTATATTAAAATATATTCATGTATAAATAGAATAATAATAATAATATTAAAGATAACTACTAAAGATATAATAATAATAATAATAATAATAATAATAATAATAATAATAATAATAATAATAATAATAATAATAATAATAATAATAATAATAATAATAATAATATTAATTAATAATGATAATTATAGAATAATTAGATAATATTTTTTATTATAAAATAAATTGAATTTTAGATAAATAGGAACGGAGGGCATAGGAGGCGCCACGTAGGCATGCGAATTAACGTGGTGCTCGCCCGTTGTTTATATATATATATATATATATATAGGGGTGAGATCTTGTACAAAATAGGTTTATCGTAAAAAATAAAAAATGATGTATTTTATGCATAATTTATAATGCATGATATACATAACTATAATGCACAATGCATTATATGCATTATCTATACAATCATAATGCATTTTCAGTAAAATCATAATGCACCAGTTAATCTACACCGTAGATCACACAGATCAATGGTCCAGATCACTTCTCATTTCTTACGGAACCTGTCTTTTGTATGTGATCTCTCCGCTATATATATATATATATATATTAAAATAAGTCTAGTTGCCCGTTGTTTATTTTAATAAAACAAAATCTCAAAGACGATCTCAAATAGTTATATTGGTTTTATCTCGTCTTGTCATTATTTGAAGCCGTCTGTTAATTATGATAATAAAAAGAAGGTTTATAAGAGTGATATTTAAAATAAAATATTTATTTATTATAATAGAAAATGTCAGTTATATCAAAATAAATCAAGATGTCCGTTGTTTATTTTAATAAAAAGAAAATGTAAAAGAGAGTCTCATGTAGCCCGATGTTTGTTGTAATAAAAATAAAATGTCGTTACATCAAAATAAGTCAAGGTACCCCTTGTTTATTTTAATAAATAAAATATGCCAGTATTTGGTATGAATCACTTTATATTGCTACTTTTAGGTAATATGAATTTTGTACATAAGATATTAGAAATTGAATAGTAAATAAATATAATATGAAAATTTATCTATGTATGAATAGAATAGTGTATGTAGGATTCCATTATATTTTCATATTATATTATATAAAATTGTTATTGTTATTATTTTATTATAAATAAATAAATAATATATTAAAATCTATTCATGTATGAATAAAACAGTATTAAAGATAACTATTAAAGATACAATAATATTATTAATAATAATGATAATTATATTTAGTAATATAAATCACATAAGTTATTGAAGTAGCAAATATAATAAAATATTGATTTTCGACATGGTAGTACTATAATTTTAATATTTATAGATAATTGTATTGTTTTAGATAAATAATGTATTTTATTATAATTAAATTGAATTTTTAGATAAATAGAAACGGAGAGCATAGGAAGCGCCACATAGGCATGTCAATTAACGTGGTGCTCCGAATCCGCTTTGCTATTATATATAAAAGGATTATTTGATACTCCATATATAATACTCCTTCTGTCCTCATATTAGTGCGATAGACTAAAATAGAAAGACCTCCTTCGCAAAATGACCATTTTACACTTGATATCCCAAAAAACTTGTCTTATTATACGAACAGTGGGACCCTTATTCCAATACTTCCTACTTTTATTCACTTTTACTTACTATTTGATAAACATGGATTTTCTACGTATTAATATTCATTTGAGTTTGTTTCATGTGGAGAAAATCATGTTTTGAAAGGTGTTCTTGATAAAGTTTCATATTCTTGTGAATTGCGATACTTGTTCGTACTTTGACTGAATTTGCAGAGAAATTGAACGGATATTGCAGAAATTGGCTAATGTAGGATTGAAGTTCATCTTGTTAGGAGTTCATAGCAAAAAGCGGATCTAAAATCGGAGTTAAAACAAGAGAGAACGAACGAAAACAAAAACGTCGCGCACAGGGGCACGCGAGGACGCGCGGCCGCGCCTCCTTGGCCATAGCCGCGCCGGAGCCAACTCCCACGCCCCTGCTCACGCGGCGGCGCCCCCTTCACCTCCTAGCCGTGCCCAGGAGCTCCATCTCCGCGCTTCCAGTCATGCGGGAGCGTCACCTCCGCCACGTCCGCGCTCACTCCTCACGCTGCCATGTCCCGCTCCCGCGTCGCCTCCACCATTTGCTGCGCCTCTCTCACGCGTCTTCACCCACGCGGCGGCGCCGTCCCAGCCACCAGCCGCGTCTCCCCATTTTGGTAAAGGGAGTACGTACGAAACGCACCGTTACGATTTGGGCAATTAAGGCTTCGTAATGGAAAAGACGAGGCGGGGAAGATAAAAGGGAGGAGGAGAACGCAGGAAAGGGAGATCTGGTTTTTGACTTTTGGGATCGGAGGCTCTCGAAGAACCCTACACCTCGAATTTGAGAATTGGGAGAAGAAGATCGAGACATTCAAATCGGAGACATTCGGAGCCTTAGTTCCTTCTACAGTTTTCGTTTATTTTCGATTATGTGTATCTTGAATCTTGAGATATTTGTGCTCAACATGATTGACTAATTTTCTATTGTTCTAGAGCTAGGGAGTACATGAATATTGTGTATTCAATTTGGTTTTTATCAATCGATCACGACCTTCTATTGCTTCGTATGTTCTTGTATGTATTGCTTGCTTATTTGATTAGCTACCAAATTCGCATGATTTATTGTGTTGATTCGATAGTCGGAAGATGAGAATTGACACTCGAATTGGGAACATAAGACATACACTTCAATAAAATCGGAAGATCTTGAGATTTGTGTGAGAGCTTTTAACCCTTTGAGCCTTTAGGAGTTTCATGTATCGGACATTAGTTGGGCACAACGATTCTTGCATGAGATCTACGGTTTAAGCACTATGGAAGTAGGTTTAAGCTTATTGTGTGGTTGTTCTAGCAATAGTCGAGTCTTCTATGTGATTGATTGATTCCAATTGAATTGGGTTCGTATGTTCATCGAAACCAAAGCTCTAGAATAATCTCCTCATATTTGATTCTCTCGTACTTTGTCGTTTATGTTAATTATTTCGCTTTTAATTAGTTTAGAAAAACAAAACCCAAATATTTATTCGTCTAACTAGATAGAGGATATGAAATTAGACTAGTACTCATTAGGTTAATCAATCTCCGTGGAATACGACCTTGCTTCCCTAACTACAATTACACCCGTGCACTTGCGGTAGTAAAAATATTAGTGAACACTATTCCCTTAAAACTTGCGTCATTTTTCTCTTTATGCTAATACAAGGGAGGGAGGGATACAATACTCTTACTATGATAATGTCTTTTATATACTAGCATTAACTTAAGTAAAATTCATGTAAAATGAATCATCATACAAATATCTATAAAAAAGAGTCAAAATCACTAAACATGTAAGTTATATAGTCACTACTTTTAAAATATAATTTAATAATCATTGTGGCCTGAAAAGACAAATATACCCTTAAAATGAAAACTTTATAACTTCTTTTGCTTCCGCTGTTTCTATCGTAACTCTGATGCATGTTAAGATTATCATGTTAGATAATTCAAAGTTGGTTAAATTCGAAGATGAAAATATTATGGATCCGATGATGGCGCGTCTGGTCCGACCTCATCGTTATGGTTTATGTACTTGATTAGCTAATGAGAAAGGTTTTAAGTATTCACTACGACTTAATCCTGATATAGGGGAGATGCCGCCTAAATTTTTTGGGCTAAATTATTTTTAAAATTAGTTAAAATGAATTAAATTATTATTTCTCCCCTTTTAATTTACCCTTCGTTGCATTCTGATTTAATTGGTTATATTTAAATTGATTATTTTAGATATAGGAAAATCGGGATGTGACAGGCGCCGACTCACTTCTTGCCATTGGAATTCATTCTAGATGGCAACTGGTGTGCTTAATTAATCAGTAGAGGTAGATCCACAACCTTGAATGACCTTTCAATAGCTAGATGTCTTTAACTGAGAACAAGCTGGATTTCATATGAGCTGGTTGATACTAGGCAGATGTATTGTTCTCTATAGGCAAGGTCATTAGAACGCCCTTTGCCTTTAATAAGTAGAACAACCTCTATATGATTTATCAAATAAATGAATTGCATTATACACGGCCAATTCAAGTTCCATAGAGGTCTTATCATATAAATAAAATATGCCTAATTGTGATTTTGAAAAACATCATCATAATTCATAATGATCTACAAAGGGTTCCCAGCACTAAAATTTATATTTAACTTTACTACTTATTTGATTAATTATGAACTTATATATATTAGTGTCACTATCGTATACATTATTATGAGAAACTAGTAACACACCCACGCGACGCGTGGGGATTTTATATGCTATATGATTAGTTGATTTTAAGTATGTAGAAGTATTTCAAGTTTTCAAGTTTCACCTTGAGCATATCGAATTACAATATATTAATTACCATTAATATAAGTGACTCCAATCGAACCATGGGGCCGAGCTGACATGAGTAAGCCCCTTAAATAATATTACATGATTGACCACTGCTAAAAAAAATATGAGATTGAGGAAATATTATTTTGACATTAGAAAAGGTTTATAACTAAGTTATTTCCTAAATAAAATAAATATTGTACTCATATTTATCATCATTTTCATAACACTTTAATTTAAATAAACAACCGTTAATTTTTCTTATCACATTTTTTTTTTTCATTTAGTCATTTATTTTGCGCTTTCTCTATCATATTTTATCTTACACTTCATGATAAAGGTAGGATTTTCAAATTGTGATAGAATTCCTCATTATATAAGCAAAAATATTGATAAATTAGTAACAAATTAATTTGTTGTCCTAAATTCTAGTATATAGATATACATCGCATAAAAAAAAAGTATAATCCTTTTATACATTCAAACCTCAATTGGCTCATACCAACACTCTTTCTTTGGTAGATAAATGCTAGATGAAAGAAGACAAACCAATCAAAGTGTGAATGTGTTTGTTGCATAATTTTAGATTATATGGCCACATAATAAATATTGAAAATAAATTAATTTGTTTCCCAAAATCATGCTTTTGTAACCTCTATTGTTAATTGACTCATTAAAAACTATTGATGTACATTTATGATATAATTAATTAAATTTATATTTATATTTATGATATAATTACTAAAACATTACAATTATGTGTGAAGGAACAAATATAATAAAGTTGGGTGAGTGTTCTCTGCAAATTTTTATTTTATATAGGCATAGAACATAATATGAAAATAGGAAAAAGAATTAATAATAAATGTGATTTTCTTGAATCTTGCTTATATAAATCTTACATTAAAATATTAAGGTTGAAAATAGTTATTTACATTTATGATATACTATATATAAAGTTATTTCCCAAAATAATCTATTAAAAAAAATATCTTAATTACTTTTTAATTAATTATTTCATAAATTATAGGTTAAATCAAAATTACTATTTATAGGATTACAAAAGTTACTAAATAAGGCAGCCCGTAGCTGCTATTAGTATATAGATTATTATTGTATAATTATATTATATTGATAATCATAATAATAATGCAATATTCCATGGAATAGACAATCATAATACTTATGGTTTGTAGTGAAATAAAATTCTATAATACTACCTTCATCTCATTTATTATAAACATTGTCATTTTCGTCCATCCCACTTATTATACATATTGGCTACAATTAACTCCTTTTCCTTAGAATTAGTTATACCCACATCTATATATATATACTAAAGTAAAATACTTTTCCCTCCAATTTTCTTGGTAATTGAACTTTATTTTTTTATTTAATAAGGTTATTAGTTTTCTCTAATTATATTATACATTTTGTTATTTCCTATACAAACACTTAATGCATTTATTTCTATGAAAACCTTTTTTAATTCATTAAAATTTTAACATATAAGTGAATTTTCAGCTTCAATATAATTGATTTCCTACTTTATAATATTTTATTATTGATTTTATTTATTACCTTGAATAATAAAATTTAATATGTTATTGTATACATTAATATTCTTTCTTTGCATATTCATTTTTCTACAATTGATAAAACATTGGTAAACTCAATTGATAATGTTATAAATTTTACTATAAAAATTCATGCATAAATGAATGTTTATAGTTAAATAATCTATAAAAATGAGACATGCAAACCTACTCATGCATATATAGTAGTATATAAAATGTATATAGAGATACCCAAGCATATTTTACAATAGTGTACTACTCTCTATAAAAAAAAGTTTTTCTATGTGAAACGAAGTGAAATTGTCATTAATTTAAATATTTTATAACTAACATTTGCCATGCACTATTATTTATCGATTAATCCCTGCATCGCGGGGGTACAATACTAGTAACCGATACAATTCTACTCAAACAAAAGATGTCGATGAAGATATGTAGCCCAGAATCGGAAGCCATGCATAATTTAAATATAAATGAATGATAGATGAGATGAACCTCTAACACCTTTGAAACTAACCCTCCAAATGATAAAGGCAAGAATTAATCTCCCTAAACCCCAAGGAGACAATTGCATCTACAACATTAGTCTTATCCATTGATCAAATCGAACGAATCTAAAAAAAAAAAAGAAACTAGAATAAAAGATTAGATGAAATATCCCAATATACCTACGCTCAAACCGGGTACGGTGAATGACACACAAGCGAGGGTGATGAACTCGATTGATACGCTGATAAAAATTACCTTTGTGAACTATAAAATCTATAGGACAAACAAAGGAGACAAAATCTCACATTTTTATGGATAATCAAATAGTTTGAGGCTTATTTTCGTCACCCATCTTAAAGCCTTAGGCTTGAAAAAGTCCATAATTACAACAAGGAAACTAGAGTAAAAAATCTATCCTAAAATATACCAAATATAAAATATATCAAATCAAATCATTATCTAAAAAGGTAAAATAAGACCAAAGTAATGAAGGAAATAAATCTAATAACTAATATACTTTAGAAAAACAAAAATTACATAAAATAAATCTATAAAATATTTTCTTCAAGCTTTATTCCATATAATTTCAAATCTTGATTCTAAAGCTTCATATATATCACGAACTATGGAATGCACCAATTACCTTTGCTTCCTTGGTTTTTGTGTTCACCCCATATGCTTATAATAAATGAGATTGTGGGTAGTATTAATACAATTTTCAAGGGTTAATGTCATTTAAATACACGAACTTTGGGCCGTTTTCGTTTTTTCCCATGAACTTTCAACTTTGTCACAAAAATACACGAACTTTCAAATCGTTGCAATTTTCCCATGAAATTCAATTCCGGTCAAATTGAATCCTAGTTGTCAATTAATTTGCATGACGTGGCCTTAATGGGCTGATTTGGCGCTGAGTAGGTAATGATGTGTCGAAAATATTAAGGGTTACTATCATTTAAATACATGAACTTTGAGTGGTTTTCTTTTTTTCCCATGAACTTTCGACTTTGTCACAAAAATACAAGAACTTTCAATTCGTTGCAATATCCCCATGAATGTAAATTCCGATCAATTTGAATCCTAGTTGTCAATTAATTTAAATGACGCAACCTTAATGGACTGATTTGGCGTTGAGTAAGCAATCACGTGGTGAAAATATTAAAAACGACGTCGTATTAATAATTGGGCAACTTAAGAAGCGACATCCAAGGTTTGCTGTCGTACGCGCCGTAAGAATATCACAAGACAAGTCATTCTCACAATTTGGGATGAATCTTACTCTCGAGTGCTTTGACGAATTGATGAGGATGTCATTGCCAAAATGAGGATGAAAGAAGAGGAACGACGAACCGGAAGAATAAGGTATGGAGAAGAAAAAATAAAGAAAAATGAATGACGGAGCCACTGCAATTGTTTTTTATTAATTGGAAACCATAAATTGATGTCAAAAGAAGTTTTTGGCAGTTTCAAAACGATGTGTATTTTACCGTCGATCAATGCCACATAATTATAAACGGTTGCTACGTAGGACACAATTTGGGGAAAATTGACTTTCATGGAAAAATTGCATTAAATCGAAAGTTCGTGTATTTTTTGTAACAAAGTTTAAAGTTCATGGGAAAAAATGAAGAACAACCAAAGTTCATGTATTTAAATGACACCATTTTTGGCAGTTTCAAAACGACGTCGTATTCTTTACCGTCGATCAGTGCCACGTAATTTGAGAATTGCTTTTTACTTTCTATATTTGTTATTTTGAACCAACCAAAAAAAGGAAACCAGATTCCTCAACCAATAAGATGAGTCCTACGGTATGTATTTGCTGATGATATTATCTATATATTACATTTTGGTGTGACATCGTGTATTGTATTAATGGATTATTGTCACGTGTAAAAAATATTTCCAAAAGCCAACAATAGTTAATAATTTTCATGGAAAAAATGCAAGTTTTGAAAATATTTTTGACGCTTGACAATAATCTATCGATGCAATAGATGATATAAAACTAAATTAAAATGCAATATATGATCACGTCCGATTTATTTAGACTTCCTAAAATCCCCTTAATTTGTCATTTCCCAAATTCGGTCGCACAAATCAGAATAGAAATAAATTTTATTCGATTCGAAAACCCACATTTTTAATGACCACTACATGAATCTACATGCGTTTTCATGTCGGATCTTCTATTTAACCAATAAATAATTTCTATAAGTTAGTGCGGAGGTAAAAAAAAATGTGAATTTTTATTTTAAACAATTAATAAGAAATTTAAAAGATGCGTCACAAAAGACTCGAACACAGGACTTTTAATCCCGAAACCTAACACCCTATGCAGGCCCCCACACACACGGTTGTTATAGATTTATGTTTCTTAGGTCTGTTGGTAGTATTTATCTTTCACATTCTTAAATAGTTATTTCATATATACCACTATTAAGTAGTAATAATATCATAATACTAGCGCAGAAATTCCTGAAACATGCAATCACAGTACCTATGCCATTTTGATAAGTATCAGATGAGAATCCATTAAAAACTAATGCAATTTTCCTTATATTGTACTACCTCCTTCCCATTATACTTGTCCCGTTTCCGTTTTGGGACGTCCCGCTATACTAGTCCCATTTTCATTTATAGTAATAAATTACCCTTGTTTTCTGGCCCAATTAGCACTAACCCAGCCCAACCCAAATTAACCCAACCCAATTAACCCAACCCATTTTCATTAGGGTTTTCCCCCACCCCTCAATTATTGACACTCTCACTCTCTCATTTTCTCCGCCTCACTCTCGAACTCTCTCATTTTTCTCTCATTTCCTCCGCGAGCTCTCATTCTCTCCGCCTCCCTCCTCACCATTTTCATCTCACTCTCTCATTCTCTCCGCCTCTCCGGTACTCTCCATCTCGCCGCCTCCGTCTCCCTCCGCCTCCCAGTTTCCCGATGTCTCGCATGGCGGCGGCCGCCGCGGCGGAGGAAAACCCTAAATCTCCTTCTCCGACGGAGGAAAACCCTAGATCTCCTTCTCTGCAGAGATCTGGTTCTCCACCGCCTCTTTCACCGCCGCACCTTTCTCCCCTGCCTCTCGGCGTCCCGCGGCAGGCTTCTGTGGGTTGGGTGGAGGAAAACCCTAGATCTGGGCGTTCCTCGGTCTCCCCGAGTCCAGATCTGACCCGATCTGTTTCGCCGCCACCTCCCGTCATCTCACGGCCTCCTGCTCAGGCCCCAAGGCGGAGCCGCAACCGCTTTGTTTGGCGCCTTACCCCGAGGACACCCCAAAATCGGGTCCGGGGCGCCAAGCTCGACTACGACCTTGTCTACTCCCCCCCGAGGCGAAGCGATGCTCCTCCACCGCCCGAGCCGCCGCCGCCGCCGCCGCAGCTTTCGGGAGACTCTTCAACGCCGCCGCAGGCCTACCGTCGAGCAGCTGAAGAGATGCCGGGAGCCCGCCGCCGCCTCCCCGGTTCCTTCCACCCCAATCCCCTTTAAAGATGAAGCCGACCGGCAGGCGTTTCCGATTCCTCGACCTGAATTTAAAGATGAAGCTGGCCGGAGCAGATGAAGCCGGTCGGCTCTCTTTAAAGGGGAATCGGGCAGGAGGGAGGTTGAAGACGACTGAGGCACGTGAAGATGGATGGAGAAGCCGAGGCCAATCGGGCCTGGAGATTGGAGAGCGTCCCAACTCGGTGATTCCTGACCTTTTTTGTGTGATCGACTGTGATCCTTTTTGATGCTCTCTGTAATTATGACTTCTGTGGATATGTTAATTATGTAAATTAATCAGTTTTCTGTGATGATCCTTTCTTGTGTGATCTGTTGTGATCGTTTATTGTTGTCATATATGAGAATTATGCGATTAATCCTTCTGCATTGATGATACAGGTAATTTGTGGGAAGATGGGCTATTTGAGTAAGCAATGATGAGTTCTTCTAAACACAATTTTTTGAAATCTTAAAAGTCTCTATGTGAAGTGGTTTCAACTGCATTAGTTTGTGTGTGTGAGCTTGGGTCTCGTCAAAACACTACAATGTGATCTTATAACATTGAAAATCGGTTTCAACTGATGGCAAAATAGCCAAATGATGGTTAACATGTTCAGTCCTTTACATTGCATCTGCATAATTCAAAATAAAATTTTAACACAAAAAATTCTGTTTTCTGCACAAAAAATTCAGTCTTCTTGTTCTGTTCTTTCAATCAAAAGTTCAGGTCCAACATTCCTTCTCCATTCTGAGGTGGGATGATTCCTACTTCAGCCATTAGTTCCTCAAGTCCTTCTGTTGCTTCTTCTCTGATAAGATCTTCTATGCTTTCCATAACTAGATGACTAGGAATTTGAAGATTAGTAGGCAACATACCCTGCCTAATTAACCTGTCCTTCCCCATATGCGGTGGATTGAAGTTGTTCTTTCCTTTATGTTCCAAAATCTTGATCATCACACACTGTAGGCTTAAGAAAACCTTGTTGAGAGTCATTGGTTCAACTGCATTGAAGCTGTCTTCAACTACCTTGATGAGTTCATCTGAATTCTTGCATTTCTTCCTTTGTTGAAGGCTTTGAATTGCATTGAAATACCCTAAGTCTAGAGCATTGCACAGTGGTGAGTTGGGTGGTTGTTGTACCAACTTCATGTGAAATCCATCTGTATTTGCAGCTGCATTGAATTCTGCATCTGTCCCTTTGATGTGTGGCCTTGCATTGTCTTGTTGAATGGTGATATTCTTGCTAAGAAGGGTTGGCCATTTCTCTTTAATGGTTGGGACAATCTGTAAGTGCATTAATAACACAACAATTGACATGCATTAAATGATATTTCTGGTAGCAATAAATGTAACAGTTTTTGAATGATTGGAGCTGAAACATGTTACCTGTTTGATTAGGCAGTCTCTGATCACATCCCTGTTGATTTTCTGTATTGGTTTCAATTCTTTGGTGCCTCTTTTCCTGTTAATACTGTCCCTCTTTGCTGTGATCTCTTCTGTGAATGGCCAGATGCCTATTTTTCCATCAAAAATTACACTGTCATCTTCTCCTAACACTGGCCTACTCACTGCACACATGAACATGACTTTGGGGATGAAATTCTTTGACTTGCATACTCTTAGAGGCTCTGGTTCTGTAGGAGTGAGGTAGTATCTGCATGTATCTCTTGTTAACAGAAACCACTTCTCATCAATATGAATGGTGTTCTCCATTGGCTTGAATCTGAACTCATCCTTGATTGCATCATAGTGTATGGCTTGTAGACTAAAGCTCACTCTCTCTCGCATGTTAGAAGCTGTCAGTAGAGACTTCATATTGTTTGTGTGAGCTCTGAGCTTCTGCCCCTCATTTGCCCATCTTCCCAGTGTGCTCTTTGAGATCTTCAACTTATCTGACAAGTTCTGCAGTGTACCTCTTTCTTCTACTGGAATGGCTTCAATCTCTTCATAGTTTGGTTCATGTTTTTTCTTCCTAACTCCGTTTGCTCTAATGGAAGAAACATTTACAAACTCACCTTTGCTCATTTGTTCTTTTGCAGTATTCCAGAGTCGAGTTATTGTCTTCCTGCTGACTTTGAAAGCTGTCACAGCCTCACCAATGGCTCCATGGGCAGGCTTTCCATTGGACTGCATCTTGCTGGCCAAAAGAAACTGAATGATCGCCATCCTTGTGCGTTCCGGAACATCCTTCGCCATCTTCAAAAGAGAAGAAGCAGAGCAGAAAGTAGAAGAAGAAGCAGAGCAGAAAGTAGAAGAAGAAGCAGTGCAGAGAGAATGAGCAGAAAGTGGAAGAAGAAGCAGTGCAGAGAGAATGAGCAGAAAGTGGAAGAGAAGAAGAAGAAGTTGGTGGGATTCTGCATGATTCTGCTCTTATAGGCAGAAAACTAGAAGTTCTTTGGTGCCAAAATCATTTTGGCACCAAAACTGAAATGTTTGAAATTTTTCGATTATTTCTGTATTTTTTTAAAAACATGAACAGTTAAATGATGAACAGTAAACCCCGCTACAGTACAATTGCTACAGTACTAATTCAGCTTAATTATCCTTAATTATTCTGCTTAATCCTGTGTTTGACCAAATATTGGTTTGTGTGCAAGTCAAAATGGGACTACTATAGTGGGAAGGAGGTAGTATTAAATTAATAGAACCCTTAAAAGGGGAGAGTTTTATAACTTCTTTCTATCGTCTATTTGCGAAACGTTTTTTTCATTCCTTTGTATCGATTCCATTGCCATTTTTTTCCCAGAACTTTGTGGCTGAGTTTCAATTTATCATTTAAACTTTCATTAGGTGTTTTGAAATCAAATTGTGTACTTCTAGGGATGTCAGGGGGGGGGGGGGGGGGCAAAATCTGGTGTCGGGGACGGGGCTGAGTATATAAACTTATACCTGATTCGGATTCGGGGCGGGGCCGGATTTATAGATACCCGCCCCGGACCCGCCCCGAAAATACTTAACATATAATATATTTTTATAAAAAATTATACTCAATTTTTAATATTTTGGAGACTCCCCACCTTCTAAACTTCCACAAGTATTTAACTTTCCAATTAATCATAAATCATCATTATTCTTGCATCTTCAATCTTAATCAACATTCAACAAAAATTTTTTTTCCTTCCCTTGGTTGCGGCGCTACTACAGTAAAAAGGACCCTATTATCTTGTAAGAAGATTTGTGTGTAAAAAGGACCCTATTATATATCTTGTAAGAAGATTTGTGTTTTGGATTTATGGATTAAAATTTGCATGCTTAATAACTTTTATATATGACTTATTTGCTTATTTGAATGATTTTTTACATTATCTTGTAAGAAGATTTGTGTTTTGGATTTATGGATTAAAATTTGCATGCTTAATAACTTTTATATATGGTTTATTTGCTTATTTGAATGAATTTTTACATTATTGGTAGTTATTATTCCTTTTTTTTCAATTATTTTTTCTAGATAGTATTCATAATTTATAAACGGGTACCTGACGGGTATCCTTCCTCCGGCAGACAATCCCCGCCCCGAATTATACGGGTACCGGGCGGGCTTGGGGAATTTTTTTAGAACGGGTATGGGGCCGGGAAAGCAATACCCGGCCCCGCCCCGCCCCGCCCCATCCCATTTACATCCCTATGTACTTCCATGTTTGATTAGTTTCGTGTGGTATGAATTTTGTTTTGTTTTTTTTTTTTTTTTTTTTTTTTTTTTTTTTTTTTTTTTTCAAAATGCCGACACAACTTTACTATGAAAACACATCAATTTCATAAACCACTGGTAGTTAATAAATTCACTTGAGTTGACCTCTCAGTTTAGCCTTGCCGGTCATAGATGACTCAAGAACTAAGCACATTCGCTCCTAGTTAAGTCATTTGAATTTTAACACTGTTCAGCAACGGTGAATATCAACTTGTAATATTGCAAACGTCGAAAACAAACACAAGGCAAAATTGTAAACTCTATTCAATAGTAGGGTGTGCTTTGCTATCTCAAATTTAGTGCACTCAGACAAATGCCACCTAAAAGTGAATCTCAGACCAACTCGGCTTCATTTTGATGTCTCCATTATCTTGGAATCTCATCACTGCAAAATACGCGCGCAAATACTAGGCGAATAATATATTAAGAGGAAAAGATGCATATATGTGTGTATACATGATATGCTGAATTAGTAAATATATCATGCCAAATAAACAATTCAATCAAATGAAGTTCCCAAACCAGAGAATGCAATTAGGATCTTAATCCTTTGCGAACATCTAACCTAGGAGCATGAAATGAAATTGTATTCACTAGTTAGAAAGGAAGGCAATCTGTAAATCATCATAATCCATCTAAACTTACACAATCTAAACTTAGATTAAAGTAGAAGCACAACATACACAATCCATATGATAAAACATATTCTGTAAGTGTCACCATATAGGACCGATAACGAGTTAAAATAGAAACATGCAATTCAGACATGCGATACTAACTTTGAGAATTTCATTCATGGGGCCAAGCATATCATATCATTAAGAAATTAGAAAACCAAAATATTCCCAAAATTATATTACAACAAATTTAGTGCGACAAGTTGACAGTAACCAGGGCCGGTCCTGACAAAACAGAGGCCCGGGGCGGGAAAAAAAAAAAAAAAAAAAAAAAAAGGGCCCCCTATCGATTATCGTAAACACATAATAGTAGTATTTATTAAAAAAAAAAGTCATAAAAAGGGCTTTTTCTAGACTTTTTAAATTATTTTTTTTGGATATATATATATATATATATATATATATATTTTAAGCTTTTAAAAATATCTTTTTCGGCAATTAAACATAATTGTAATTGTCAAATCATTCAATATTTTTTGCGATAATTATGCTCTTATTTTAAATTTTAACGTTGTGAAATTGTTAAAGGGTGCTAAATCTACAAGCATAATGAAGAAGATTCTATGAGAAATCTTAGCATTTTAACCTTATTCATATTTTAAAAGTATTTCTTAATAATTAGTATTTTAGAAAACTTACAAAGTTCAAAAAAAAAAAAAAAAAAGTTGAGTCTTCAATTAAGAGGGTTTATTCTTAAATGGGTGTAGGTGTATTACACTGATCACCCCTCAAATTCTATTATTATATTACTACTTACACCCACATAAGAAATTATAATGTGAGAGGTGGGTGTGGTACACTTACACCCACATAAGAATTTCCCAAGCTATTAAGAGTTGAAAGAGAAAAAAATTTGTGACAATGTGAAAAATGAAAAAAAGAAAATAAAAGGAACGCAAGTATATCAAATGCTTTCTCCAGGAAAATAATTAAAAAAATAAAAATATAGTCTAAATTTGTAATGTTGGACTCAAGTACTACGTATTATCTAAAAAATACATATTACATAAAACTCTAAAAGAAAAGTTTTGTATGTTAGACTCAATTTTAAAATAATTAAAATAAATTTACATGTAAATAAATAAGTATAGTGAATATACTCCAATAATATTGAGATTAGACTTGTGATATTAATGTATTTGAAAATTTCCAATAAAATTAAAATTAGCAAATGTAGTACTAAAATAGTAAAATTTGGAAAAAAAATATGTTAGAGTGGAGATTTGAACACAAGACTTCTCAAATAAAAAAATTAAAAAAAGTAGAAAACTAAAGGCTACATTTTGATTTTGAGTTTTTTTTTTTTTTCTTTTCTAAATTTTAATATATAACAGCATATATATAAAACGATTTTGGGGCCCCGAAAAATCGTGGGCCCTGGGCGGTCGCCCATGCCGGCCCACCCTTAGGGCCGGCCCTGACAGTAACCGACCAACATCCATCACCGGTTTGTGCTACTGTTTAGAACTCCATCATCACCAAACAAACAGTAAATAAGAGTTGGCATATAAAAAATAACACTTAACACAATGATGAGAATAATTGTTTGTGACCCTTTAACAAGATCATGCAGATGTAATTGAAGATAAATCTAATGCATCTAAACAACATCTATAAATACAATATAAACAGGGATAGAATCTCCACATAACCTTTAAGACTCTACTTGATCTCTCAAAATGAGACCATAAAAATCGTAATTGTTGGGTCACCTAATATACTTAATAAAGACATACATCTCTCTCATAATTTGAAACTAGAAATAATTATTTAGCTTAAATGTTGTTGTGTCTCAACTTTATACGACTATCTTATACGCTTAAATCCTAGATCAGAAGTAAGAAGCATGTATACATGTAATTCTAAAAAAACTTTGAAACGGTATGATGCCAAGAGATTTTCCTAGCCAATTTAGCTCTGAAAACAAGATAAAGGTGTTCAACTCAAACCCCCATGATTTTTTTTTAAATTTTTTTTTTTTTTTAATGAAATTCAACAAACTTAATAACAACAAATTCTTGTACTTCCAAAATTTCCGGCTAAATGCTACTTAACCCCTCTACCGACTCTCTTGAATGATACATAAACTTAAAAGGAAGAGAAGACACACCTTAAAACTTTTCAAAGCATTCAACAAGTCAAACATTGGGGTATGAGTAATCTCCGGCTATGATCGGAGACAAGTTTGAAAATTGATTTAGGTTCATTGTGAACTACTTTCAAATTAATAGATTCCTTTATATATACATATATATATGTCAATGTTTTAAAAACCGGACCGGTTGGTTCAACCGGTTCGACCAGGAATTGGTCTTGGTATCGGTTCGGTTTGGACCATAGAACCAACGGTCATGTTGAACCGCTTATGAACTGTCAGAACCGGATCGATTTCAGAGCATGATAACCCATGTCTGCATCATGATTTGCATCAATATCAGCTTTATTCAGTGTTTGATCATGCATCTTCTCTTTTTGAATCAGACTCTTAGTCTCTTCGGAACATAGAAGCTAGTAATCAGATCTCTAGCAGCCTTGAAATACCCCCTATATCCCCACTTAGCCCATACGAATTCTGGCACAGGTAATAGTGGGTATCTCCTTCCTTCCCATAGCCAACAAGCGTAATGGCATGTCTTTCGATATTTTCCCGGCATTTACTCCCGTGTAGATTTCCTAATAACAATAAAAAGGATCGTATTACACTTTTTTTCTTACAAAATATACTATTTATTTTACAAAATATACTATCTATCTCTCCCTCTCCTTAGCTTCCTCACAAAAAACTACGTAGGCATCTATGAACCTTCCGTTCATAGCTCGCCTCGCCTCCTCTGCATGTTTAATGCTATAGAAGGTTACAAACCCAATCTTAAACTTTGCCTCTTCCGGAACATGGGCTCTTCTTACTGGCCCAAACTTTGAAAATACTTCTTCAAGCTTCTGAGTTTCAGTAGCAGGATTAAGACCCTGTACAGACAGCCGAGGAAGCCTGGGACGGGGGAGACCACCCCTCGTTGGGCTCGGGCGGCAGAACATAGGTCCACGAAAGGATCCACGTTCAAACCCGAAGGCGCTATAGCACCTACTGAAAATCTCAACTTTCCAAATCATGGATGGTTGTTATAATTAAAAGGATCATATTAGCATTATATAACATTTCAACCAAACTGTACAAACATAAAAGTATATTTCTTGCAAGTCATTGGTTCTTTCTAAACATTTCGTACGACATTATAATGGTTATACAGCGCAACACAAATGTAAAAGTTTCTTGGACAAACACAATGTTTTCGAATTCTTTAATGTGATTGATTGCATTAAGAGGACTATTTCCTCTAAAATAGTTTTATGTATAGAAGTAAAAACTGTTATTATGGTGATTATTTTGGTTTTACTTTAGTGATTAAACATCCGACATTGCTTTCATTTCTTCAAATTAAGAATTTTGTATGATTTAAAATGATGGAATTAGTCTCTTTTAACTAAATAAACAAAATTGTTGATCCATTTGAGTAATCTAAATTAGTCCATCTACTAACAAAATGAACTACATGTATGCAACACACATAAATCATCAATTGTTACTTGGAAAAATAAAATAAAAAATCAGTAATATGTACCCCACCAGACCATTTACGTAAACTATCCGTTAACATGATACATCCGGTTACCGGTTGTTTCTCTAAATAACTTTCAACTTGTTCATCGTAGATAGATGTTTATAGTCATGGATATAAATTTTATTTTTCTACAATTGAAGAAAAAAAAACTATAAGGTTATTAAAAAAAGACATAAATATTGTTCAAAAGAACTTGCTGGATCTATAACTTTCTTCCCACCGTAACATCTTCATCCCATTCATTACCATCATACGTAGTAGTATTAGGTTTAATTGCCCAAGGATTTGTCCGGTGTCACCCCACGCTCTTTTGCATACTTAAAGGTGGTCGGGTATGAGCATGTAAATCCTCAATCAGGCCCGTCAAAAGCTTTAGATACTTTAGATCCTTTAGATTTTTCAGTATCGCTTTGTTGTTCTATACACTTGGAAACTTTGAATTTATTGATATTGCCTAAATATTTTATGTTTGGATGCCAGAATTGAAATCTCTGACAACCTCATCCCCGTACAGTACGGATTGGATAACATGGTCGTATCAAGTCACTACAAAAGAATAACAATAAAACTTAATAAATATTAAATGATCCTACAAAAAAAATAACACAAAGCAATATTTGGAAATATATCTGTGCGTTCTTCATCCTGCACGCATGGTAATGGAATAGACATGTTCCTAAGTATTGACCTGAATAACATAATTCAGTTGTCAATTTAGCATCTACCTATATAACACTCGTATGATTGACATTTGAAATTTATTTACCTTTCCGAAGAAAGGAATGGAATTCAAATCCGGATCATCCAACCGGATCGATAAGAACACTTGGCTCCATTACTACAAAACAAATTTTGTGAAGTTCATATTAATGATTACAGATCTTACGACAACAACCTATTAGAAATATGAATTATAGTAGCATAACCTTTTCGTTGTTAAAAACTATGAATTAATAGAACACAAACACAAAATTCTGAGCACTGTAATGTGATATCTCCTTGTTTATGCAATGAAAAAAAGCAAGTGAAGCTTCTAAATACCTTAAACAACAGACAACAGATAATTTCCGAACATATGAGAAATACAATACATTGAGCAATTATTTTTGATTACCAGCTGAAAGTGAAAACATGTGGCCTAAAGAAACTTCATTTTCTGGAACTAGGCATTAATATCACTCGTATCTTGATTCACTCCATTACCATTCTAGATATATCTAAACTAAAATCATACCAGTATGGCAGTATATGAATACCGAAAATAACAGCCACGGAATACCTAAGCTCCAAGAAATAAAATATATTAAAACTAATGGGAGAATTCTAACCCTTTGAGCCGATAGTTTGCAAAGGAGGAAAAGGAAGTTGGCAGAGTCCGGTTGCTGCGATGGATTCTACCACTGCAGAAGAAAAAATGAACAAAATTTACAACTCTAACCTCCTTTCATATAAAGTTCTATTTCATCGGAACAAATTCTACTCATTCTAGTGAAAAACTATAGATACAATCAGCATAGATATAGCATGACCATTACAAAATATGAACAAACATCAAATATGACAAAATGGAACAGCTAAAAAGAATAAGTGCTTTTTTTTTTTTTCTGTTTAAAGTGAAACTAGGGAACTATTTTATAAACTATCCAAAAAATTTAAGGCAATAACAACCTTTTGCACTAAATTTTTTTGTCTGTAAAAAGATTAAAGGGAAAGAAGATTCGTACGAAGAATCTTAATAGTCCTTTCAAAAATCAAAGAAGGAATGGCCAAATACTTACTCCACCTTATATCTTACTAAGTCGATACAACTATTACTCAATCTTTAGTCAATATCCAAATTTTGTGCAGTTTAAAAGTTAAATTAATGACTACGGATCTTATAAGTCATGAGAAATTATAAGTCAATCTGAGTTCTATCATGACATGAAAGCTCAATTCAAGCTCGAGCTTGTCCAAACGAACTTGTAAAAAGCTTGAGTATGCCAATACTCGGAGTTAACCAACTCAAGTTATAGAATATGAAACCAATCACTTTTTTTCACTATAAAGTATTTCAAATTCCTAAACTAACAAGAATTGACCTTTATAACCACGGTACTAGTACAAGATATGCATGGCCGCTGAACTTAACTCTATCATCAACAATTATTACACATTGATTACGATATACTTCCTCCGTTTCTTCTGAAATGGCTACGTTTCCATTTTGAGGCGTTTTATTCAAAATGACCAGTTCGTATTTTGGCCCAATAAACTCATGTGCATACCCAGGAGTAGTTAATTTTTTTTTATTAAAAAAACAATTTAAAAAATCGGTTCTTCAATGCAAAGAGATCCTTCTATTACATGCCTCAGTGTCCCTTTGTTATAAATTCCATTTTACGTTGCCATAATCTTCATAAAATTACTTTTTTTCTTTTTTTAAATAAAACTATATATCTATTTTCCATGAGTGAATTTGCCAATTTTAAGCAAGCCCCATTGCGAAAAATCGTGATCTTGGGCATAATTTAATTTGTTCTTGGATTTGAGTCCCCTTTTCTTGATCAAGATTTCCAGAGAGAGAGAGAGAGATTTTTCTTGAAATTAATTAGTGTGGTTTTCTTGAATTGTAGAGAGAATTCGAAAATAAAAAAATTAAGATATTGAGATGGGAATTATTAGCACAATAATGGGAATGATTGGTTTTGGAATGGGGTTTTCAGCTGGCCTCTTGGCTGGATATTTCTTGCTAATCTTCTGTTTACCAAATGATGTTCAGGTTTTATTTTAATTAATTTCTTGTTCAATGTTCTATTATTTATGAATGCTTGCATGTTTGGTTTCTTGATGAAATGTGATTTGGGACTGTTCCTTTGCTTGTTGCTATACTCCTGTCTCGTCTGATTACGTTTCTTTTTGTTATTTTATGGTCTGGTAACGTAGTAAAAAGAGGCATAGTCAGACGCGACGGGGATTATGTTGTTCACCCATCCAATGTATAGTGGAAGTTTAGTTTTTACTCTCAATTTTGGTGGTGATTTGGTTGAATAACTTTGAGATTCCGTTATATAGTTAGAGATTATGTAGGCTAATCCACCATGTAGACCGATGAATCGAAAGATTCTGAGCTCGTTTGATCGTCTAATCATTTTAAATGCTCGATCTTGTGTACGATAATCTAATCTATCGCTCAAAGTAAACGTTTTACTTTAGGTGAAAAGACTTAGTTTTTCGAGATGAGACTACTTTATGTACAAAGTTGTGTTCATTTGTTTGGTGATATCAACACCCTCTGCAGGATCCCGAAGTCCGTCCACTAGTCGAACAATCTTCCGAATTTCTCGAAACTCTGATTCCAGAAATACCACTTTGGATCAAAAATCCGGACTATGATCGAGTGAGCTCTTTTTCTTGCTTCGATTTTTCGAAGAAAGTTTTTGTCGTCGTCTAATGTTATGCATGTCATGCAGCTGGATTGGTTGAACAAATTCATCGAATGTATGTGGCCTTACTTAGATAAGGTATGGTTTCTTTGCACACTTTGGTTTTTTCTTATGCAAAAATTTGATCAGATTATGATAATTGTAAAGTTCTTCAGGCCATATGCAAAACAGTGAAACAAATTGCTGAGCCGATTATTGCTGAGCAAATTCCACAGTACAAAATCGAATCCGTGGAATTCGAAGAACTTACTTTAGGTGGCTTGCCCCCAACTTTTCAAGGTTTGCACAATCTTTAACATGATGCTTCGTGAATTACCGATTTCTGTTTCATTGAGGGGATACGGAGTTTGGAAGTCGTAAATGAAAACCTGATCACTTACAAAGAACTCTGAATCATGATCATGGTTGCTGTTACAGAGGAGTTACCGGTGTTGATTTCAGCACGTTGTTCTTCTGCTTGTTTTACTCTAATTTTCTTTTGTTTTTTCGAATCTTTTGATTAATATGTGTGTGTCATCATAGACTATGAATCTTAAGGGTGCATTCTTTTGAGCTCCCACATTATGCTTTTTCTAGCTCTGTCTCGTTCCGTTTGAACGAAATAAAGATGCACTATTTGGCTACTTGATGAATTAGTTTCCATATCCAAGTAGGAATGAAGGTATACAGCACTGAGGAAAAGGAGCTAATGATGGAGTTAGGGTTGAAGTGGGCCAGTACGCCTAATATCCTCGTTGCTGTCAAGGCATTCGGACTCAAAGCTACCATACAAGTATGAGTATCGTCTCTTTCTATCTTCTTCCTCTCGTCAAAATATGAAATATCCATCCACAGCCGATAAGTACTTCTCGCCTTCTTCAGGTCGTCGACTTTCAAGTTTTTGCTTCTCCACGTATCACACTGAAGCCTCTCGTTCCAACCTTCCCTTGTTTCGCAAATATATTCGTTTCTCTAATGGAGAAGGTATGGGTTGGAAGTACTAGGATTGCTGCATTAACAAGAACACGTGTTTGATTAGCTTTCGCCGTTTCAACAGCCTCACGTCGACTTCGGAGTGAAGCTGCTCGGAGCCGACGCTATGTCTATCCCCGTGGCGTATAGATTTGTACAGGAAACCATCTCAGATCAGGTTGCTAATATGTATTTATGGCCTAAAAGGCTTGAAGTTCAAATAATGGACCCTATGAAGTAAGTTCATGGCTACTTTTTACCTTAATTTTACAAAAATCATTTGCTTTTTTTCTTTATAAAAGGGAAAGGGATAAATAAATCATAGTATGTTACTAAATCTTGAATTTTATCTATGGTTTCTTGAATTGACAGAGCAATGCAGAGACCAGTTGGGATTGTGACTGTGAAAGTCATCAAAGCGACGAACCTAAGGAAGAAAGATCTCTTGGGATCGTCCGACCCTTACGTGAAGCTACAGCTCCACGACGACAAGATGCAGTCGAAGCAAACAACCGTGAAGAAGAACAACTTGAACCCCGAATGGAACGAGGAGTTCAGCCTCGTCGTCAAGGACCCTCAGTCTCAAGACTTGGTGCTGACATTGTTTGATTGGGAAAAGGTGTGTTCTTGTTTTCTTGTTCATCTTTGTAATATGATGGGCTTTCATTATTTTTTACATGTATCAAATCTACGTTTCTCGGTCCAAATTGTAAAATTTATTAGGTCGGATCGCACGATAAGATGGGATTGAACGTCGTTCACTTGAAGGACCTCACTCCCGAGGAACCAAAAGTTGTGACTCTTGACATTCGTAAGAACTTGAACCCCGATGATGCTCAGAACGAAAAGCCTAGAGGGCAGATCACGGTCGAAGCTACTTACAAGCCTTACGACGAGAAAGCATTGGCGAGTAAAACTATTGCTACGGGTGAAGTGGAGAAGGCTCCGGAAGGAACGCCGGAGGGCGGTGGCGTACTTGTGATTATAGTGCATGAAGCTGAAGATTTGGAAGGGAAGAATCATACCAATCCATCTGTGAGCCTACACTTTAGAGGGGAGACGAGGAAAACTAAGGTAACCTTTTGCTAATTTATCCGATTAGCATTTTACTAGGTTTGAGAACACTAATTCTTTGTGTTTTTTTACTTGTGAATCTTGTAGAGATTGAGGAAGAATAGAGATCCAAGATGGGAGGAGGAGTTTCAGTTCGTTCTTGAGGAACCGCCTATGAATGATAGAATTCATGTCGAAGTAACGAGTTCGTCGAAGAAAATGGGAGGTCTACGATACCCTAAGGTACGTTCATTTACGGGGTGTTTGAGTAAGCTTATTTTAAAGAGCTTCTAATATTTTAGAAGCTCGACTAAATGATCAAGTCGATTAATTACACGTCTCAACACGTCTTGAATCCTCGATTACAACCTTGTGCAAAAACATCTTCGGGTTAATCTACGGATGATTGACACGTGTCAATACAATCAATATAAACCAATCTGAAATCTTCATATCCAGAATTTCGGTAGATTTTCAAATTTCATCAACACGTGACGATCATATGTACATGCAATAGAGCATTCAACACGGTCTAGTCGAGACTAATCCATGTGGTTCTCACTTTCCTTATTAGGAAACTCTTGGTCACGTGGACATACACCTAGCGGACGTCGTCAACAACAAGCGGATGAACGAGAGGTACCACCTCATCGACTCGAAGAACGGCCGGATCCAGATCGAGATGCAATGGCGAACCGCGTCGTAATCCGACTCTCGTTCGTTCGTCATCAAGTTCGATTTTGCTCAATAATTCATCATCCAAGTGAAGTTGCGCATGCGATTTGTTTATGCTGCATTAGTTCGTTTATTATTCTGGGTTAGGTAGCATATGATTTCAATTGTGATCATAGTTCGTTGATCGTAACATGCTAATTATTATTTAATTCTTGTGATGTAAGTTAGGTAGCCGAAAAATATTATTTTACCAATTGTGACTAAACTATTAAACCAACGTCTTGATGTAAACATGTATATTCAAATTTATCGTTTAACAAAATGTAGAAAGGAAGTATTATTGAGGGAATCAATGATACAAGAAATCATTAGAGACTAGAGAATCATTTTTTCATGTTTTTTAGATGTTGCATATTCCCTTTTTTTTTTATAGTAATAACTATTTATTATAAATGATTTTCGGAAGAGCTTATACAGTCGGCCATACATCAATAGAACGGAGGGAAAATCTAATTTTAAGAATACCGTGAGTTTGACAATATAGTCACATTAAAACTATAAATCAAACTAATGCGAATAAGATTCGCTATTGCATAATTTGGTGTTGTATCAACAGGTGTCGTCGTGTTTTTTTTTTTTTTTTAAACCAACAATTTTGTTATAAATTTTATTAATTATTGATAGTTTAAGTAAATATCTTAAACATGTTGATAATTGTTTATCGACTTAATTAAAGATTAAAAAAAATTGGGTTCGAAATTAATGAGCCCATTAATAAATTTATTCTGGGCCTAAATCACAAAAGTACTAGAAAAATGCATCATCAACCACAATCCATTGAAAATAAATAAAATACAAACTCAATTTTTGTAAATATTTAATACTCGCTCCGTCTCATATATAATGTTTTCCTCCCAAATCGAGCTGTCCCGTAGTTTATGTCCAATTTCAAGTTTTACACCCTTAACATCTTTTACACTTTACACCTTTTTCTTAGTCCTCTAATATCGAAAGGAAATATGACGTTATCTATGAGACGGGTCGAGTATAGTTTTTTTGAAATAGTATGTGCCTCTAATATCGAAAGGAAATATGACGTTATCTATGAGACGGGTCGAGTATAGTTTTTTTGAAATAGTATGTGTGTGAGGGTGAGGGTAAATGGGTAAGGTATGGGTCCATATAGTGTCGTTTCCGATCTAAACTGACATAGAAAAGGCTATGCAACTTTTTCCTCATTCACTTAAACATGTCAACATATAAAAGCAGTCAATTTTTGGGGTAAAACCAATTCTACTCCATACCCCTACCTATTTAACAACTTTTTTTTTTAATATAAATTTCAATTTTTTGTAAGAGAAATTTCATTTTCTTTTTTGAAATCACAAGCGTGCTAGCTTACAAATTTTTAGATAGAGACATGGACTTTTATATTCAATTGAAAATAATTATGTAATGTCGAATTTGAATCTTCAAAATTTTGTCCCGATCAAAATTTGAGCTTAAACGCTACTATTTGTAAATTGGGGTTTCGTCACCGTCGTTCTAATAGGGATAAATCAGAGCTTGAACACTATAATTTGTGGATTGAGATTTCGACATTGATTTTTTCAGATTGGGGTGAATTTGAGCTTATACACTAAAAATTTAGACCAATTTAGAAGCAAATAATGTTCAAAAAGAGTATGCAACACTCGAATCAACGAATCGTATTCAGAAAGAATCACGACACGATCAGTTTGAATCAGTTTCTTAAAAACCAATGGATTTTACATTAAATTGATAGTGCATTATTTCCCTTTTATTTTGTTACATTCCAATTTAAATCGATAGTGCATTGTTCACAAAATAGAAGGGAAGGAGAAAAAATATTATTCATGCCATACAATAATGAACCTAACTTTAACTTTATAATCCACAATAAATAATTCATAAAATGAAAAGTATTTTCTTTGTAATGGAAATAATTATGCAGAGGTAATCCCAATTTCTTTATTAAAATAATTTTTACTATTTTATGGTATGATTTGATGTGGGTAAAGTGGCAAAAATGGAAAAAGTACAAGTGAAGAATAGAACCAACCATCCTTCACTATTCATAAGGGATTTGTTCCTACTTTATAAGAAGAGACAAGGAATATTTATGAAGTTATAGTAACTTATTTTAGTGGCTTAGAAAAAACCATATGCTCTATTTTGGATTCATCATTTAGAGAAACCCTCCCCTGTCGCCGTTTCGCGAGGATATTTAACAAGCTTACGATTGATATGACGGTGATAAAATTAAGAAAACGTGCTATATATTTATATACTACTAGAAAAATTTAAATTAAAAAAAAAAAAAAAAAAAGAAGTTAAACCCTAAACAGGGAAAAAAAATTATTAACATTATACCACCATATCAGTCGTGAACATGCATTTGGTATATAGAAGATGATATTGCTAACCTTTATTTTAGTAAGTAGTAATGTTTCATGTTGATTATATGTACGGCATACAATAATAAGAAAATTTTAAGAAATCATTAATATTATAGACATTATTCTTTGACTGATATCAAGAACATGTAAACAATTTGGCTAGAGGAAGCACATGGTTAAATGTAGATATATATATATATATATATATATATATATATATATATATATATATATATATATTGCACCATAGTTGAACATCTTTCTCTATAAGTGGAAATCTATATTTAATATTTCCTACGTCTCCTATGTCAGTGAATACTTCGTTTGAGAAATCGATCTCCTGCATTAGTGCGATTGGTTACCACCTACTTCTCTTTTACTTATAAACTTTTTTAAATGTATGTCATTTATCTCTCAATACTAATACTGAGGGACAAAGGGAGTATAAATTTCCTACATAATACTCCATGTTGGAGGAAGAAAAATAAAAATGAAAAGGGATAGTATAAGAAAAGGGGAAAAAAAAATGAGCACCGAAATTTGAGTGGACCGTTTTAAATTTGGAGATTGGTTTGGACAAAAACAAAAGTTGAAGTTGACTTTTTAATTTAGTTCCAAATTAGAGTCAGAAGGGTACTTCTGTCTTTTTGCTTGGCGACACCACCAGCCTTTGCCCGGGCCCCAAATGGTTCCAACCCGACCCATTTTATTGATGGGAGCCAATAAGAAGCCGCCACGTCACCCGCACCACTGACACAGTCTCCCTCGGCGTGAAATTATAATTTCAATTTGTCTATATATAATCAAGTCTAATGTTTTTTACAACACGCAAGCTCTCGTATCCTCCATTTTAGTACGTATCGACTCCCGTTCAAAACGACATGTTTCTTAATTATACGTGAATATAGAATTGTCGTTTTAAATAGTAGAACGGAGCAAATAATATAATTACAAGAAGTTTGAGCAATTTCGTTTCTTCTCTCTTTTTTGTAGTTAATAATGCGTGAAATTTAGATTCTACTAATATTTTAGGGTGTCACTTTTGTTAGAGATTTGCTGAAATTAATGAATTTATTATTTTGTAGAGATAAAGAATAATAAAAGCAAAAGTAATAACCCAAAAAAACAGAATGGAAATTAAGGCATCGAATATGATTATATAAAGACAACGTAAGGATTAGATGAAGTAGAAAAATTGGTATTTTCTTCCAAAGAGAGGATTCGGAAAAATTGATGTTGCGAAAAAATGTACTTTTTAATTACTTAGTTATTTAATTAGTTTTTTCTAACACTTCTAATCGACTTATATAAACATGATTCCCTACCAGTCCAACGTGAGTATACGTAATATGTTTATAATCGACGTGGTGTTGATACATTTAAATAAAGTTAATATAAATATACCCTAAAAATACATTTAAAAAATATTTTAAGAAAACGAATCCGAAAAAAAAAAAGTTTGCTCAAATTATTGCGAAGAAAATGTGAATCATAAACCAATCTAGATTTCTTTCAACACACCTACCTTTAATGTTTTGATTTTTCGCATTAATCCTTTAATTAAAAATAGTAATAGTATCAAAATCGAAATAGTAATTTAAAACGAATTTCACGCACAAGTTTGTGTAGGATAAAAGTTTAGAAAATCAAATGATTCATTATAAATAGAAAGTGCATTTAACAAATAATAACAAAAGTAGTAACATAATAAAATTCAATTAGATTGATATTACAACCATTCCATCACATGAAATATATACTATAATTATGCATGATTATTGGATGAAATTCAAATGAAAAATAGATCAATTTAAGTAAGTTCATTAGGAGTGAAGACTGCAATAGACAAATCTTGCGCTGAGTGATTGACTCAATCTTCTATTACATTCCCGTATTATATCATTCATTGCATTAGCGGATGATCTGTCGTATGATAAAAATATGTTTAAAATCAAACATCATTATATAAAACAAATCTTTAGTTATTGTTGATTTTTTAAATATTGTTAACATTAACGGTTATCGATTGATGCAATCCAAGATGCGACACGAATATATAATAGAAGATCCGATTCGTCGTCTGTTATAGAAACGAAGAATTGAAACAAAAAATTCAAATATTCTAAAAAAAATTAAGAAACTTACTTATGTAAGTAAACCAGAAGCTGGAATGGAAAATTCAGATCCCCTCTCTCTCTCTCTCTCTCCTGTATAAATTCTGGGATGTGTTGAAACCATAATCCGAAGAAAGAAAATGGAAAGAAAATTTTGTAGTATAATTTTGATTATCTTCTTCATTCTCCACCAAACTGTAAATCTCCATGCATTATCCGATCTCGAAATCGTTCTATCGCTCAAATCTTCCCTCCTCGGGCCCTCGGGCTCGGGCCTCAACGACTGGATTGCTCCGCCGCCGCAGCCGCCGTCTCCCGCCGCCCACTGCTCCTTCTCCGGCATTGCATGCGACGGCGCCGGCCGCGTAATCTCTCTCCAAATCACCAACACCCCGCTCTTCGGCACCCTCCCGCCGGAGATTGGCCTTCTTCGGAAACTCGTCAATTTCACAGTCGCCGCCGCCAATCTCACCGGCGCTATCCCGCCGGAGTTATGCACGATAGCTTCGTTGAAGCGCGTGAATCTCAGCTCCAACGCGCTCGACGGCGAACTCCCGTACGAGATGGTGAAGAGATTGACGGAACTCGAAGTTTTCGACGTATACAACAATAACTTCGCCGGCGAGCTCCCCGTCGGTTTCGTGAAGCTGAAGAAGTTGAGGGTTCTGATTCTCGCCGGAAATTACTTCTCCGGCGAAATCCCGGAGGCTTACTCCGAGTTCACAAGCCTAACCCACTTGTCCTTGCAGGGAAACAGCCTCACCGGAGAGATTCCGGCGAGTTTGGCTAAGATTCCGAATCTCCAAGAGCTTTCCCTCGGTTACTACAACACGTATTCCGGCGGAATCCCGCCGGAATTCGGGTCGATATCGACACTTCAGCTGCTCGATCTCGGGCGATGCAACCTCACCGGAGAGATTCCGGCGAGCCTCGGCTCGCTGAAGCGGCTGCACAGTCTGTTCCTTCAAGTGAACAATATCTCCGGCCAGATTCCGCCGGAGCTTTCGGGGATGACGAGCCTAATGTCGCTGGACCTCTCGATGAACAATCTCACCGGCCAAATTCCGGCCACCTTCGCCGGACTGAAGAATCTGACGCTGCTCAATTTGTTCGGAAACCGATTCGAAGGCCCCTTTCCGAGCTTCGTCGGCGATCTCCCGAATCTTGAAGTTCTACAAATCTGGCAAAACAATTTCACGCTCGAGTTGCCGGAGAATCTCGGAAGCAATGGGAGATTGGTGCTGGTCGATGTCAACAAAAATCACCTCACCGGAACAATTCCGACCAAATTATGCCATGGAGGAGGGAGGTTGAGGACCTTGATTTTGTTCGATAACTATTTCTACGGCCCGATTCCGGCGGAGCTCGGGGAATGCAAGTCGTTGACGCGGGTCCGAATTCATAATAATTTCTTGAACGGCACGATTCCGGCGGGGTTTTTCCGGTCGCCGGAGCTGGACATGCTCGAGCTTAGAGGTAACTATTTGACAGGTCAGCTTCCGGTGGATATTTCCTCTTATAATTTAGGTAGTCTTGATTTGTCCGGAAATTGGATATCGGGGAACATTCCGGAAGCAATCGGGAATTTGAGGAAGCTCGAGTTTCTATCGCTCGATGCGAACCGATTCTCCGGCGAGATTCCGACGAACATTTCGGGTCTTGAGAAGCTCTCGGTGCTCAACTTGAGCGGCAATGCCTTGACGGGGAGGATTCCGGCCTCCGTTGCTCGTTGCTCCCACTTGACGTTCTTGGACGTTAGTCGGAACCAGCTTGTGGGCGAAATTCCGACGGCGATTTCCGGCCTTCAGAATTTGAATGTGATGAACTTATCGAGGAATAGACTTTTCGGTTCGATTCCGAATGAAATTGGGTTGATGAAAAGCTTGACGTTGTTGGATCTTTCGTACAACGATTTCTCGGGGCGGAGGCCGACTACGGGGATACTAAAAGACATGGATGACCGTTACTTTGTCGGAAATCCGAACCTTTGTAGTTCCGTATGCCCATCTCATGGCAAAGAATGGCACGTGTCGAGTTTGTTCATTACGATGGTCATAATTATCGTCGTGTTGCTGATGCTACCCACGATCACAATTATCGTGAGGAGGTTGAGGGTGGAGCGATCGAGGAAGTGGAGACTGACGGCGTTTCAGAAGGCGGAGATGAATGCCGAAGAGGTGGTCGAATGTCTGAAAGATGAGAATATTATAGGCAAAGGCGGAGGCGGAGTTGTGTACCGCGCCTCTCTGCCTAATGGCAGAGAGATCGCGGTGAAAAGAGTTGTCGGGCGTGGGAGCGACCGTGGCTTCGTGGCGGAGATTCGGACACTAGGGGGGATTAGGCATCGGAACATTGTGAGGCTACTAGGATATGTGTCGAACGAGGACACAAATTTGTTGTTGTATGAGTACATGGAAAATGGGAGCTTGGGAGAGATGTTACATGGCTCTAAAGGGGCTCATTTGCAATGGGATTTGAGGTGCAGGATTGCTTTGGATTCAGCTATAGGGTTGAGCTACTTGCACCATGATTGCTCGCCTTCCATCATTCATAGGGATGTCAAATCGAACAACATCTTGCTCGACGGCGATTTCGAGGCTCACGTGGCGGATTTCGGGCTAGCAAAGTTTTGGCGTGACGGTTCCGGAGCATCGCAGTGTATGTCTGCAGTTGCCGGCTCCTACGGCTACATTGCACCGGGTACGTACATTATAAAAAACCTAATTCGTCAATCTTGATCTATTTTGGTTCAAGCGTGAGATCATATATTAATAATACTCATGTCTAACTTCTTTTTATAACTGTATTCGTTACAGAATATGCATACACATTAAAAGTGGACCAGAAGAGCGACGTGTACAGCTTCGGAGTGGTATTACTCGAGCTAATCACAGGCCGGAAGCCGGTGGGGGACTTCGGGGACGGTGTAGATATAGTTACTTGGTTGAAGAAGAGTAAGCTAGATACGGCGGCAATGCTAGCAGTGGTGGACACGAGGCTAGCGGCGTACCCGGTGACGGATGTCGTGAGCCTGTTCAAGATCGCGATGGCGTGCGTGGAGGAAGAAAGCTCGGCCCGGCCAACGATGCGGGAAATCGTGAACTCGCTTACCACTCTTCAACGCTCTACGCCTACTTTAGATCACCTTCTTGTAAATGATCAAGCCTGAGGAATTTATGTGCAGTTTCCTTGGTCTCTCATAGAAAATTACTATGTCTTTTGACCTTTTTAATCAAATCAAATCCTTCATTGATTAGAATACTACTCCCTCCGTCCCAGTTCACTAGTTCACTTTGTTTTCGGCACGAGATTTTATGTTCAGTGTTAAATTGAAAAAGTAAGGGGTCCACATCAAAAAGTAAGGCTTAATTTTTATCTTTTAAGAAAAGTGGATTAATGGAATGGGACGGACCAAAATAGTATAGTGGACTAGTGAAGTGGGACGGAGGGAGTACTATACTATACCAAGTAATTTCACTAGTTGAGCACAATGAATTTGGGCTATACTAATACTACATGTAGTACTCCCTCCGTCCCCATATTAGTGTGTACATTTTCCGTTTGGAACGTCTCTATATTACTCCCTCCGGTCTTTTGAAGTTGAGTCATTTCTTTTTGTGATTTTCGGCACGCTTTTCCACGCCTCTAGATGATGAATTTTAAAACAGATTTTTGAAGAATTTTTTCTTTTACGGGATACTACAACTTGAAGAATTTTTTCTTTTACGGGATAATACAAGTGTTGTAGTATCCCGTAGAAGAAAAAATTCTTCAAAAATCCGTTTTAAAATTCATCATCTAGAGGCGTGGAAAAGCGTGCCGAAAATCACAAAAAGAAATGACTCAACTTCAAAAGACCGGAGGGAGTAGTATATGATGGATTAAAATTGAAAGATTCTCTCTGTAAAATGACTATTTTATATTTGATATCCCAAAAAACATGTCTTACTTCATCCGTCCCACTTAATTAGTCACATTGTAATATTATATACCTCACATATAAATATTCAATGAGACTAATTAAGTGGGACGGAGGGAGTACTATTTACGGGGACTTTTCTTTACTTTTACTTACTATTTACTTAAAACTTGTGTCGTTTCTCTCTTTACGTTAATACGAGAGACGGAGCATTATTGTCAAATGATAAAAGAATAACCAAAGTCAAGATATTTCAAAAATTATTATTAAGTGTTAGGTATTGTGTGGAATCAAGTCTTGACTCTTGTAATAGAAAAATAATTACTCACTCATTTTTTAAGAATAAGTAGGTTAGAACCATTTATTTTATGGAACAGGTAATCAACCAAATGATTGATGGCTACTTTTTTCTTTTCCACATCTTGAAATTTCAACTTCCCAAAATATTATTTTTTTTTTATTTATTTATTTTTTTTTCAGAAATACTACATCCATCCCGTTTAAGTTGGGACGTATTCCATTTCGGTAGGGGTGAAAACGGGTCGGATATTTCCCGCCCGATCCGGAGCCGAATCCGGTCGGATTCGAATTCGAATTCGGGTAAAAAAATCACTATCCGATCGGATCCGGATTCGAATCCGGATAGTTGGATTCGGATTCGGATTCGGATTCGGATTAGCTAATATCCGCCCGTATCCGAAATTTTCCCGTATTTTTTCGGATACTACCCGGATTACAAATCCGGATATCCGGATTTTTTTAAAATATATTTTAAAATTTTAATATATTTAATATTTTCCATATTACCCATATATATAACTAATATAATATAATATTTATGTTATTAGAAAATTCTAATTCTTTAAAAAAGAAAAAGGAAAAAAAAAAAAAAGAAAAAATTAACAAATCCTCCCCCTCTGCTTCCACCACTGATGCAACCGCCGCCGAGTCTAGCTGTGGCTTCGAGTTCGATTCTCGACGATGCCCCTTAGATCCTTAGTCGCCGCCGCCATTCATGCCCTTCCTCTTAGATCTGGAGCCCTGGAAGCCGATGAGAGAGGGGAAGAGGCTGGGGGAGAGGGTGAGGAAGATGCAGTTGGAGGCGAAGCCGATGAGGGAGAGGAATACCTTGCGAGTGTGTGGGTGGGAGCAGTCGCCGGAAGTCGCCGGAAGTATCGATTGATAACCCAATCTCACTGAACTAATTAAATTCTAGAGAGAGATTGGGAGAAAGTAAAATAAATCTGATAAAATTTATAATTAAAAAATTATTAACTAAATTAATCAAACCTAATTCGAAAACTTGGGAAAAAAAAAATATATGGAAAATAAAATTATTATTACTTTACGTCAATGGGTTAGTTTTCTAGTAGTATATATGTAATTTACCAAAGGGAAAATGAATTAGTCATATTTGATAAATGAACTTATGAAATATTGCACAGGTAGTTACTTTTTATGTGTTTCAATCACATACTAATGATTTTCGTTTCAAATATACTATCCGATTATATTTATTCGAATCCGACCCGAATCCGTTCCGTATCCGTCCCGTGTCCGTTTACCGAATACTCCGAATTCGTATCCGAATCCGGCTTTCCCGTATCCGATTCCGAATTCGAAAAAAATATATGGGATAGGATACGGGAAAGACACTATCCGCCCGTATCCGATCCGTTTTCACCCCTACATTTCGGGACGTCTCATTTATTAGACTTGTTTCCATAAAAGGAAATAATTTAACATCACATCACCATCTACATCACACTTAATTAGCCTAAATTAATTTTAATTAAAAATGGATGTGAGTAGTATTAATAATTTAAATTAAATTACTCCCTCCGTCCTTAAATAAGTGTCCCGAGCCGCCATTTTGTGCAAACCAAGGAGAAGGGTAAATTGACACTTATGCCCTTAAAATCCTTGATTATTTATTTATTTATTTTTGTCTTTATCCCACTTTTAGATTTTCAAGAAATGGTAGTTTTGGTAGGTTTGTGTAATTTTTGCTTGGAAAAATGTGATAGGACACTTATTTAGGGACAAAATTTTTGGCGGCTCGGGACACTTATTTAAGGACGGAGGGAGTAAACTCTAATTTACCATCACATCTCCATCACATCACCCTTTTATCCCATTTTCCTTGGCTATTGTGCCATTTAGAAACGTCCCAACTTAAACGGGATGGAGGTAGTAATTCACACTTTTTTTTTTAATACTTGATGGTTGACTAGCTTCTCAAAAGTTTTATCTTCATTTCAATCCGAAGCATATAATAACAAATTTTTGGATTGAATTTCAGCAGTCCCTTAGTAACCCGTGACTTTGGAATGAGTACATTCTAGCATTATTGATCATCCCCCAGTTGATTTTGTTTTGAAATAAAACTACGATATCAAAACGGAAAGATATTTTCTCCGTCCACAAAATACGTGAGCTAATCCATACGGAAACGGTCATAACTTAATCGTGATTTGCGCATGTTTTATACTTTTATTACTACGTAATTTACCATTAAATGTAAATGAACCATTTTTGCTTTAAATTTGAAAAAAAAAAATTTAAAAAAATTACACCATAGCTCCCACCAGGGGCGGAGCCAGACTTTCGACGCAGGGGGGTCACCGTCGGACGCTTGGTCCGAGTGCTTCGGAAGGCATGCTGGTGGCCCATTGCCTAAGTGATGGTGAAGACTCCACCAATGGATTAACAACGATGGAAATGGTGGCGACAACAATTGAACAATGGGACTGGGAGTGCGTAGTTTTTTCATGGATTTCTTTACAATTAGGGGGTAAATTTGATGAAATTTTAGAAATATTACTAATTTTTAATAATAATTATGAAATTACCAAAATACCTTTAACTTTTTTTGAAATTCCAGTGGGGTCACTTGACTGCACTACCACAGGGCTAGCTCCGCCATTGGCTCCCACAAAAAAAGTATACTCTTTTCCGGCAAGAGCTTTAATTTTTCTATGGACGGCCGGAAAATGAATATTATGCATGTTTTTTTATGAATGGAAAAAGTACATACTATTCCTCTTACGAAGGTTGCTAGGTGTGCTGAGCTCCCTTTTATATATGGTAGAATCAATGTAAGAAAACCATCCTAAAATAAAATATAATAAAAAAATGTAAGAAAAGTTGATGGTAGGTCGAACACTTTAAGAGTTCGAGTACAAATATACAAAAAGTGGGGTTTTAAGTTATTTTAATATTTAAAATACTTGTGTGTAAATGTGTGAGAGAAGTGCACGTGCACTCGACCTAGCATCGACAAAACCATTCCAGTAAGTGTTTCACACACCACTCCATTTACCATTCCAACTACGTAAGTGTTTCACACACCACTCCATTTACTTATCACCAACTAGATTATGAAGATGAAATAAACCTAAAAACATTATGTATTGCTCAAATTTCAAGACACAGTATTCAGGAGAGAGAAAATGCCACCTTTACACGATAATGGTACTTTGGAAGAAGCTTTTTTGCCCTATGAGGCTATGAACAGTGTTCTAAAAGACACCGCCTAGGTCCGCCTAGGCGGCGCCTAGGCGCTAGTCAGTACCTCGCCGCCCGACTAATAAGTAATCCGCCTAGGCTCTATGCGATACCCAACGAGCCGCTCTTGTAGCTTAATCAATAGTCTTTATGTGTTAATTAATCTATGTTTATGCAAACTATGCTACTCTATGTATGATTTTGGATTTATAATCATGAAACTAACATATCAATTGTCATAGTATGTGTATTTATTATAAATTTGGCAACAATATTGTAAGAATAGTAAAAATAAGCATTATAGTTCGAATCCGCCTAGAGGCGCTAGTCACCCCTCTACCGCCCGACTAGCGCCTAGCGCTTTTTAGAACATTGGCTATGATATGCTAGAAAACTGCATTAGTAACACTAACTTTGCACCTTACAATTCCATTTTGCCCATGTAAAGAAGCAAAAGCTTGCTTCCATATATGCTATATCATGTTTTTATCGAGAATATGCAGAAAGTGAGCGGTTATACGTAGTAAAAACGGTAAAAGGCGAAACGATGATAGAAGATAATGAGGCGTCATGATGCCTGCCAAGGATCTGCCTAGCGAACTTCATGAATTTTAGGACATATTCCTTCTCTCATATGTTCACTATTCAGTAAGATACATGCCAAATATCGGCATATTGTGCCCTCGTGTAACTCGACATTATGTTCTAAAGAAAAGGCAACTCAAGATTACCATCTGTAACAAAAACCTGTGATCAACTCAGGTAATGAAACATAAATCTTTACTTTCCCACAATCAACTCTCAGATTGTCTGTCCTGATTCAAGATGCAAACGGCCACAGAAAGCCTCAAAACCAACATTCACTTGATCTCCACGAAAGTCTAGAGTTTGGCAAGCTAATTATTTCATCAACAAAACAAATCATTTGAGGGGAGAATCTTGATTCAGGAATCAGGACACAAGCTGTGTCAATCGTGGCCGTTTTTCACGATTTAAGATTCAGACGAGACAGGGGATGCGTTTCTCTCGTCCTAGTTTGTTGATATTGCAGAATAAGGTTCATGTGCAAGTATTGAGAGTTAATGAACAGATAGGCATCTACTAGGAACGATAAAATATCATAATATAGTACTAACATCAATGAAATTCGTAGCTTTTGCAACTTTAGTAGGAGTATTTACCATAATATAGTGCATTTTCTTGATTTCCCATGACTCCGACATCATGAGGCGTGATCGATCGATGTTTTACTTACAAATTAAAGGGACTCTTCCTATGCTCTTTCATCATAAACTTCAGTTTTCATTTCTTTTTGTTTCTTAATGTAATAGATAAGGTCCTTGATGTTGAATAATAGAGTTGAATGTTTCATGTTTTCATTCATTTTTTATCTTATTGTATTATATGTATCATGTAATTTTTGTTTGCTTTTCCTTTTCTCTCCTCTTCCAAGACTTTCTTGATGATATTTTTTTTGTAGCAATTATATTTTTGATTAATTATTTTGAATCGAATTTCAGCAGTCTCAGTAACCAGCTGTGACTTCGGAATAAGTAGATCTAACGCTATTTATCATCGTAGCTGAATTTATTTTAAAAAAAATAAAATATCAAGACATGAAAGTTATTTCATCCGTCCACAAAGAACGTGAGCTAACTAATGCGAGAACAATCATGATTTGCGCATGATTTATACTTTCATAACTACGTTGTTTACTTTGAATTTGAAAAAAATCACGCCTTCTGTCCCGAAAAACATGCACAGCTTTTCGGTCAAGAGTTTTAATTTTTATAATGAGCAGAAAGATAACAAAGATTACGGTTGTATTTCTTTAGCAGAAGTTGAAACGATTTGGCGGTACGTCCAAAAAAATGGACGATATGCAGTGTAGACAGTCGAAAAATGAATATTATGCACGTTTTTTGCAAACGGGAAGCACATAGTATTCCTCTATGACGAAAGTTGCTAGGTGTGCTATGCTATTGGTGCTCAGCTCCCTCTATAAATATCTCTAACCATTCAATTCAGACAGAATGTAAGAAAACCATCCTCCAAAAAAAGATGTAAGAAAACCAACTTCCAACCTCTTACCTCTAGACTATGCTTACCACTAGACTACGCTCCGTCGTCTATTTCAATATGCTGCAAAACTGCATTATCTTTGCACATTACCATTACATTTTTCCCATCTAAAGAAGCAAATAGCCCGAAACATACTTCACAAGAACGAAACAGAGATTTAGATCGAATGTCACAACCAGCAAACCTTGTTTAAAATAGGCAAAAAATGAAAATATATACGTTGCACAAAAGGCAAAAGGCAAAACAATGTAGAAAAGAACGAAGCTTATGCCTCACAAGGATCTGCCTAGATAACTTCATGAATTTTAGGACATATGCCTTTTCTCACCAGTTCATAATCAGTAAGGACATAACAGATTTGGCCTATTGTGCCCTCGTGTAACTCGACATTATGTTCTAATAAAAAGGGTAGCTCAAGATTATCATCTGTAATACAAACTTGTGAAAATGAGACACAAACATGAACTGGATATGAGACCAAGACAGACGTCTCTGGAGATGTTGATTCATGATAATGTCAGAAACTTAGGACACGGATAGACAATGCTCACATACTGTCTAAAGGTCTCAATTACACCCTTCCGATCCAAACTCTAGTAAATCTAGATTCAAATCCTGCAGAGAACTATGGCCTTCACGAATGTATAAATTCTAGCTGTCGAATCCCCACTATTGTTTATCCGAAATATAACTATACCTAACCTCTGACATACGTGAAATCCAGACGAAGTTACTAAGCAATTTCACACAGGTAATGAAAGATAACATACTTTCCTTGCCTGCAATCGACTCACAGAATTATCTGTCCTGATCCAAGTAACAAATTTACTTTAGGACCATCGCAAGCCTCAAAACCGACATCACTTGATTTTCATGTAATTCTATAGAGCTTGGCAAAGTAATTTCATTCACCCAGTCATCAAGTTCAATACGTAATCCCCAGATTTTTGTAGCATGCAATCTAAACAGTAAATATACAAAACCTCTTTCTAATCTATCAAGGTTGAGTACAGCATATAGCACAGTCAAGATATACAAAACCTCTTTCTAATCTATCAAGGTTGAGTAAAGCATATAGCACACCCAAGCATCTTGAGGCACAATTTGCTTGGATTTCCAAGGGCTAGACTCCCATAGTTTAGCAAAGCACATCATTTCCTCAAAGCAATTCATAGTACGGTAAACAACAGCAATATCAAATAGTTTTTCGGTATCAGTACATGCATTCTTGGTTAATATGATTCAGAACTAAAACATGATGGCTGCATAACCAAGTCCATATCTCAACCAAAATCAGAAGAGCACAATTAAGATTAGATTTAGCATAGTCAGAAAAAATGAAGAAAAGTGCTTTATCATATGGAACTACAAAGCTACAATCTATCATGACAAATAGAAAAAGTTCATAAATTCCGAGGCATACCAACACAATTTACTTCAAAGAGGAATCTTATATGAACAAAGCCGCCCTTAAACCAAGCCACCGCCACTCTCTTCTTCCTCTCTTCTGACCTAGTATTATTCTTAAATCATTGAGGCTCCAACCCAAATATACCTAGTTCTGAAATACTCAGTTTCAAATCCTATAAAAAACTCTAACTTTCACAAAATTTTAATATAGCTCAAGCTGTAGAGTCCCTATTATTGATTATCCAAGATTAATCCTTTTCTTATCTGACTGTCCTGATTCAAGTTGCAAACGGCCATACCAAGCCTCAAAACCAACATCCACTCGATTTCCACAAAAGTCCAGAGCTTTGCAAGCTAATTATTACATTCACTCATAGCAAATTCAATCTGTCATCACCAAATATGCAGCATGCAATCAATTTAATGAATAACGAACATTGAAAGCCTTTAATCTATTTACCCATGTAGGGCAAAACATATATCACCCAGGCATCTTGAGGCAGAATTTGCTTAGATTTCGTGACACCATTTCTTCAATACACTCTAAACCATAACAAATATAACAGGGACAAATAGTTTTTTTCTGCCAACGCAGGCGCTCTTAATTGATACAGATACAGTATGACTTTAGAAGTAAAACACAATGTCTGCATATCTAAATCCTTATCTCAAATAAGAAGCTCAAGGAACAGAGGCCTTAGCCCAATCGAAAAAATGATGATAGGTGCTTTATCATATGGAACTTATTGGCGAAGTTTCAACCAGAAAGTTTGTTATTTACAAATAAGCAGCTAGCACACAACCAATGTCCCAACTGGAAAAGCTAATGCAACCCATTATCAAATACAAAGCTACAATCTAACATGACAAATGCAAACGAAGTTTCGTGAATTTTGTGGCATACCAATACAGTTTACTCCAAGGCGGAGTCCGAACTGGAAGAAGCCGCCCTCAAACCAGCCGCCGCCGCTCTCTTCATCCTCGCCTCTTCGTACTCCGGATCATCTGTAGGCAATTCAAACCTACAAACTGGACACGAATTCCTTGACCCGAGCCACGGCACTATGCAGTCACCATGATATCCATGACCACAAGGCAAATTCGTTGCGATTTCTCCGACATTCACTGAATCTTTACATATCGAACAGACGATTATGTTCTCTTCCTTATCAATCTCAACATTCTCTAACCCCTCTACTGCTGATTTCGAAGCTGGAGGGGCCCCACGCCTCGCTCCGCTATCACTCTCGGCTAGGTTTTGAAGCAGAGCTTCGTATTCGGAAGCATCGACGTAATCCCCTGGGTTCCCAACGTAAGTATCCGAATCGGGAACCTGCAACGTCAGCTCGATCGAGTGGTTCTCCAGCCCCATCAGCACATCCGCCCAATCGAGGATCCGATTGCGCCTGCTAGCAGCGCGCGAGGCGAAATCCCTCAGTTGGAGCCGGAGCACGTCGCGGCGGCGCTGCCGTATCTCCTCCCGGCGGTGCCGCATCTCGTCTAGCTCGTCCGACCAGGGTCCCGACACGATGACCTCATCGTCGCTGTCGGATCCATCGTTCTCCGCCCGACGCTCCAACTCCGCCTCGATGACGATCTCATCGTCGTATTCCTCCCCGCCCTCGCGGTCGCTGCCCGATCTATTGTCCTCCCCACGGGGCTCGTGACGGTCCGTCTCCTCCTCCTCTTCCTCGCGGGCGGCGTCGACCGAGCGTTCGTCCTCGCCATCATCTCCCTCCTCATTCTCCTCGTCATCGTCGTTGTCCCATTCGTCCAGCTCGATCTGGAGGTAATCGTCGCCGGACGGATCCGTCGGTAGTGCCGGCGGCGCGTCCTCCTCACGCGCCGCCTGAGCGATGAGGCGTAGCACCTGGATGAACTGGCTCCCGAAATTCGGATCGTCCAAGGGGTCCGCGGCGGCGGAGGGGACGGCAGCGGCGGCGGAGATTGACTCGACAAATCCGTTCTTACAGTCGAAGCAAACGACGTCGGGTAGATCGGCGAGGGTTTCGACGGCGACGCGCTTGTCGCAGTGGTAGCACCAGTAGTGATTATTGGGCGATCCGGGCCGGGCCTCGGGCTGGGTTCGGGCCGGGGACTGATCCGCTGGGGTTTCTGCCATCGCTCTCTCTCTCTCTCTCTCTCTCTCTCTCTCTCTCTGTGGTGATGATTTCTTAGGTTTCGTGGAAGAAATGTTCGTCGGCCCGAATTTCAGAACAGGAATTTATTGGTTCTGATTTTTGTGTTTTTTTTTAATTATTAATTTTGGTAATGAGGGATTTCTCTACGGTTCGGTTGGGTCAGGTTCTCGGCGGTTTGGGTTGAGGTCGTGGTTCGCGATTTGATCAAAGGGGAGGGCTGTGGTGGAGCCCACCGCCTGCTTAGAGTGAATTCGTAATTGATGTGTCGGTCTCAATGATTGAGAAAGGTACAACTCGAGTAGTTGGATGTACTATCGTGCTTTCCTCCATATACATTAGCGATTTTCTTTACCAATTTCATTTTTTGTGAAAATCAAATTAATTGTTGGATTTGATTTATAGTACTCCCTCCGTCCTCCATTTAGTGACGGAGGGAGTATGGACACGGGATTTTTTGCATTTTATAGTATAATAATAAATTAATGTGTTAAAATGTTAAAGTGGAATAATTGTGGGTCCATTTGAATTGTTTAATAGTATTAAAATGATAAAATAATAAAAAGTAGATGTATAAAGTGATAAAGTGTTAAAGTGATTGTGGGGTCTACGTCCTAAAACGGAAATTGTCAGTAAATGGAGGACGTCCCAATATAGTATTAACGTCACTAAATGGAGGACGGAGGGAGTATAGGATTTTAAATGAAATGAATACTCCCTCCACATTTTTTTTAAGTTAGTCATTTTTTAAATTATACGGGTATAAAATATAGAAATGCTTCAATTTGAAAGATCAAAAGGATATATTACGATAAGTTTTAGTTGAATTTGATCACGTATCCAAAATAATTTGATCACGTATATTGTAGACGAGATACACCCTCCGATCTCTTCTTCTTAAGCCATATCAAGTGAACACGGAGATTAAATACTGTAAGTGTACATATCATTTACTTATTTTATTAGACTTAATTAATAATTATTGCTATTATTAGAAAAATGCTAAAAATAAAAGGGACACTCTAATTTAAAATTGACTCGAGTAAAAAGGAAGGGTGAGGTGTTACTTTTTATAGCTTCGAAATTAGCATATGCTCAAATGGAATTAGCTCGTGTAATAAGGAAAGTTACAAGATTAGTCGTGTTACTCCTTTTCATATATTCACTTGTCATATCCTATTAGTTTCGCTTTTTTTTTTTTTTTTTTCGAATGATTCAGTAGTACTATTTATTAGTCCCATTCTCTAAAAAGAAATTAAATTAACACGAAAAAGAAACTCTTTTTAAAACCTCTTTATTTCTATTTTTCTTAGTCACCGTGTCATATGTCAACGAAATTAATAGAGTTGGATGGAGGGAGTAGGATTTTTTTTATAATAAAAAAGACAAATATTATTAACATTCAACGCGGTAATCGTTCAGTACATTCGAAAACCAATTAAGATGAACTTTATCTATTACGGGAGAAGCAAAGAAACGAGATTGTCTTGCTAAGTCGTGGGAAACTTGCATACTAAGTACTTTGGTAAATTGCATTTTAATTTGTTAGTTCTTAGGAGTATAATTTATGATCTCAAAATCTCTCTTTTGCTCAATTGAAATAATTTAAATATGATGGAAAAGAAACGATATTATTTAATGAAGTATTGGATAAGAGTAGAAGTATAACTTTAGAAATGAATGTGACATTTCATTCATTGCTTCAGCCACTAAAAAAGGTAGATTTATAGAGCTTATAATGGTAGCTTAGATATTTACATTTCCATTTCCTTTCTACAATAAGAAAACTAATCAAAATGACACCTATTATTTTTACAAGTCAATATTGGACTTGTCTTATAGAGTTAGAGATGTTAAACGGGTCAATTAGAGTTTGGACTAACCATATTGAATGTCGGTTATTCATTAATCGATTTTTTATTTTTCTGGCTATAAATTTATTTTACCCTAACCTGAATCCTCTCTGTTTCGAGCTAGCCTATCGACCAAAAAGTTTACGAAAATAAAATCAACGTTGTATAAACATAAAAATAATCGTATATAATCTAGAATAATAATTACATTTTCATAAAGAAAATGTCAAAACATACTCAATAATGGAGTAATTGATAACACAACATAACTATTAAACTTGTAAATAAAGTAATAAAATATCACATACAATTCGACACATGACCAACTCATCGGGGCAACCCTCGGTCTAGCTCTATTGAGCTTGGGCTTTTTTCAATCCGGTTCTATTGGACCTTTACATATTCCAGCTTCAATTATTTGACTCTAACAAATTCTTTTTTTGGGCAATTTGTATTGGTATGTCGGTTTCGAGTTTTTTTATGTCTCTATATAGAGTGATTTGAATTGTTAATTATTGTATAATTAAAATTCACTAGATTATCTGATATATATTATAGTTGTGTATAAGGTACATTATTATTTATTTTTACAAAAAACTCATTTATATGGAAAAAAATACTTAAAACTATACACAATCGTATACTTAATTATACATGTGATGTAATCATACTTGAATTGAAACCATGCTCTTTTTTTTTTTTTTTTTTTCTTTTTCCTTTTTCATTTATCTAATATTTGTGCACATTTCATTTTTGAAACTAACCTTACTTTATTTCTTTAACTTTTCCCCTCAATCCTACTACTTGTATACCAAAAATTCTGAAGTGAAGACCCATTAAAATTTGAATAGAACAATTTTTATTGTGAAACGAGACGGAGAGAGTAAAATTTTAGGATAAAGTCATCGTTATCCAGTATAGAGAGTTCTCGTAGATTGCACGCTGCAACAAGCTCATTACCAATCCCCTATTTTATTTATTTAGGTGGAGTATACACTAAAATATTGTAATTGCTGAAATATTTAATTCCCACCACCGCTCGTGGTCCCCACTCTCAAGCCTTATTAGTCGTGGGTATCACCCATTGGAGTATTGTTTTTGCTAAATACTTGCTCCGTCCAACTGATAAAATAATAACTTTTTCTCGACATGAGAATTAAAATGAGAGTGATAGTAGTTGATATATACATTATGTATCAAAGAAAATCTAACACAGTTGTAACAAACCCATACAACCACATCATAATTAATGGAAATCCATGCCTTTAATTGAAGTTCACCAAAACTAGAATATAAATTGTGTGTATTTGAGGGCAATTTGCCTTATAGGAAAATTGCAAATGCACCTTGCATAACACATTCCACAATATTGAGGTGGAGAGGGGACCTTGATAACATTATAGTTATAATACTATGGGTAGAGAAATTATATATTAGACCCAATGTGGACACATCCTTTCGTTTAATTTTTCAATTATGTTATATTTTACTCCCTCCATCCCACTCATAAGGATAGATAACTTTTTTCCGACATAAGAATTAAAACGAGAGAGATACTGATGGATAAAGTAGTGTGAATGAATTTTACTCGTTTGGTATCCATATACTAGTATATCAGATATCAGATAAGGGTATATGTATCAGATATCAGGTATAGGTATGAAATTGATATCCGATATATGCGTTTGGTGTAGATGTTCGGACGTGGGATATCAAAACTAAATTTAAAAATAAAAATAAAAAACTAATAATAATAATAATAATAATAATAATAATAATAATAATAATAATAATAATAATTCATTAGTTAATAATAATAACAATAATAATAATTAATTCAAAATTGTAATTTTTATTATTATTATTATTTAATTCTAATTTTAATTACAAAATAAGTCGTTAGTTAATAATAATAATAATAATAATAATAATAATAATAATAATAATAATAATAATAATAATAATAATAATAATAATAATAATAATAATTACAAAATAAGTCGTTAGTTATTATTATTATTATTATTATTATTATTATTATTATTATTATTATTATTATTAGTGCAATGGAGATATGAGTGATACCTCTATAAAAATCAGTATATAAAAAGAGTTAAAAGAGAGGATATCAGGATATCAAAGATATCAATTTGATATCTGATATGCCAAACACATGGTATGGGTATGAGATCTTTTGATACCCATATCTGATATACGTATATGGATACCAAACGGTCCCTTAATGGATTAAAATTTTACTATTTAAGTTAATATCTATATGAGTGAGACATGTGAAAATAGAACTTAACCCTTCATGAATGGGACATGGAGAGTAATACTTTTAAAATTAATATTAAAATCATTATATATACAAAGTACTGTATAAGAAAATTAAAACTCGATTTGTTTTCTTCCCCTCTAATTTTAAAAAAAATATATGAATAATAAAACAAATCAAGTTTTAATCTTTATAATGCTAAGGATTTCGATATTAGTTTATAAGATATTAAAATATAAAATAATTAAAAAATCATATCCAAATAATGATATACTCTCTTCATTCCAATTCAATTGATATGTTTTATTTCGGCACGAGATTTTAAATACGGAGTTAAAAGTGAAAAAGTAAGGGACCCACATTTTAAAATAAAGGCTATTTCTTCCATTTTACGAAACAAACCAAATGAAATGAAACATGCCAATCAGGAAAGAAAGTCAAGTAAAATGAAACGACAGAGGAAGTATAAGATAAAGTGAACCAACGGCTATAAGCCATTAGAATCAAAAGAATCAACCATTAGTTTTCAATATAAACCACTTACTCTTCATTTTTAACGTCGTCGTGGCTAGCAGAAATAAAAGTATCTTTTATCAATATCCTTAATAGTAAGCCAATTTGTCAGGTTCAGAATGTTAGTCCCCATTCCCTAACAATATCAATTTTATATTAAAGCATAGTTACAATAAAATAATGTTTGGAAATATCAATGGTGCCAAGATCAACTTGAACATAATGTTGACACCTTATCTTCCTATATCAATCCCCTTCCAAATTTACCAAAAAAAGCAAACAAATTAAAACAACTAATCAAAGCTTTAGCCGGAAAAAACACTGTACTTATTTCATACAAAATGGCCAATTTCCTTTTTCCCTATGTACAAAAACGGCCGCCTGAAATTTACAAACACGCAAAAATTTCACCCCCAGTAGTAATAATCTACACTTTTATTTACACAAGGTGGCTAATCGAAGATGAGTATGAACTCTAATTTACATCGGACTTTTTTTTTTTTTTTTTTTTTTAAATTATAGAAAATTGGAAGCGGAAAGGGGGAAAACGAGATATTTTAGTATAGAGAGGTGAGAAACGGCACCAAAATTGGTTGACTTTTCCGGTATAATTTCGGTCGGCAGTAGCAATTCGATCAGAGGTTTTGATGCTGAGGGAGGCGGAATCGCACCTGAGACGCCGGAGACTTGACGGCGACGCCGTGCCAGCAGATACCGCCGCGGCACATTTCGTGGCCGCGATCGGCGGCGGCGGCGCTCATGACGAGCGCGCGGGTGGCCTTGCGGGAGACGTCCCAGGTGAGGGCGGCGACGAGGATGAGCGCGACGACCGCCGTGGAGAGGACGATTACGCAGCTGCCGCTGAAGCTCCGCCCCGTGGCCAGGCCGTAGGCCTTGATCGCCGCGATGATCAGCAGGTAGAGCGTCGTCAGATTCCCCAGCACCGTGTCGGAAATCGCCATGGCCGCCGTAGCCTCTGGAGCATGAGAGCGTCGTTGCTACTGCTGCGCTGAGTATGTGAGCTGAGAGGAGAGGGAGAATGACCTAGAAGAAGGAGATGAATTGGGGGCGAAGTAAAGGTAGAGGGGGAATTTAATGCTTGGGAGGGAGTGAACGAACGAGTGGGGGTAGAAAGGTAGGGGGCCATTTTGAATTTATAAACTAAATAATCACTCAAAAAATTAGGGTTGTGAAAATTGTAATCACTAGTTATTTCCACCCGTACCATGTACGGGATAGACTGAAATATCTTTTAAAATTTATTTATTATGGTATATTGTTGAAAAGTTTTTGATTTTTTCTATTTCGTTTATTTTTTTTTTTTTTGCTATGATATTTTATTGGTTATGATTATATTTTATTGATAATATACTTGAATATGAAGATATTAGTGATTTTTTATTTAAATCAATACCTATATACTATAATATATTATCGTAGCCTATATCATAAAGTCTCGTGATATTAAACTCTGCAGAACTACACAATCTCAAATATTAAATTTGTAATATATACAATATTCATTAAGTACATGACCTATCGATTTTTGTAGAAAAAAAGGTTGTTTACAATAAATTAACAATATCAGTCATTTGACAACCTTCAAAGCGTTATACAATGTTGATGGCAATCTAAAAAAATCGTCTTAAACCTTATTCATAAATAGACTCACATTATTAAATTTGCACAAAAAATGTACTAAATGGTACAAAAATAGTTATTCTGTGAATGATTTAGTTGTGGTATTCTACATTATGAGGAATGATGCCCTACCCACCGTTGACACTCTTAATGTGCCCACTGATGACGTAACATACTATTAATGAATAAAAAAGTTGAAATATACACCATAACCTATCTAAAAAAAAGCAAACCTCTAGCACTGACTCTAGCACTCTAGTGAGCGTTGTAGGGGAGCGTTCCTTTTTACATTATGTAAGCACAAAATTAATATAAATAGAAAGAATTAAAATATATGCCATGATTTATGTTCTTGTAACATCAAATTTATTTGTATTAAATGCAATTATGATGTATTACAATATTATTATTTTCAAATTTTAATATAAATCAATATACATATTATTATTATATATGATATTAATAATAATTATTGTTGATATAAATGCTTCTAATAAATGAACTAAAACATTCTATAAATAGCACGGCACTACTATTATGTACATAGATTTCTCATTTCTTTTTATTTTTTTAATATTCATATTTTTTTTTTTACTCTCTCGGTCACATTAATATACGAATACATTTTATTTTCGTCGGTTCTGCTGATATATGAATGTTATATAAAATGATAAATTTTAAATTGTTAAAACTCATTCACACTACTTTATCCACTATCACCATCTTCATCTTAATTCTTATGTTAGAAAATGTTATCCGTATATTAATGAGACGAAATGAGTATTATAATGCAGGTATTTTTTAGATGGAAAGTTGAAAATATATGTAAGGTTGGTGAGTTTCGTAAATAGGTGGTATTTAAATATCTTCAATATTCTTCTATATAATGTGGCAAAAGAAAAAAACCATTAAAAGTAAAGAAAGAATGGAAGCTTCTTATTTCGGTTGTAATATCAAAATATAAAGTTGGTTCAAGCATCTTTGTTTGTGGAGTGGCCTCAAGATTTGCGTGTTATTATACTTATTATTTAAGTCGGGTTTCAATCCAACTTCATTACAGCTTAGATTGAAGTTAATTTAAATTTGCATTAGAATTCATTGGTAATTTTCTTGTGTTATATGCGTTGTTTGATTCATACTAGTATTATAATGATAAGAATGAGTCAATCACTTCCTTAATAAGGTTGTATTAAGGAGAGGGTTATCAACTTGTATGATAGAATCACGATCGTTACAAAAGCTACGCAATCCTCCTTGAATGAGTGTTTCGATAGGCTAAAATTTTTGTTTCCGAATAAGTGTCTTATTTCAAAATTACATGCAAAATTATGTCAAACTACCGTATTTACCTCTAAAATCATTACACATTATTTTTATTTTTTTAATTTCCCTAGCAATGATTAGGAATAAGAATGGTAAAATTACCTACTTTCTTGGTATTTACGATTTGGTGGTCGGGGACACTTATTCGGGAACAAAATGTGTAAATTAGAGACTTTAACAACGATAAAAGTTATGGGGTTATGAGAACTAAAGCTAGTTAGAGACTGCAGGGTTTCTCATACAAATACGCAGCGATAGAACGACTTCGAAACTCACATTTCGATCGTCATATATGGTACATGTTATGTTTCATCAAGTTATGCGATAGAAACTGACTTGTTTCTCCACCTTAAAAGGTTTCTCGAGAGCTTGAATCTCGACTATGGTGTTCACGTGCTTCGTTGAACTAAACTAAGACGATGCCGAATGAAAGTTTCTCTTCTCAATCGCTAGGAAATCCCAGAAAGAAGCTCAAGTGCGGCGGTAGTGATCTGGATCTGATTCACTTTGCTGAAGTCCCTCACACTCATATATACTACCTCCATCTCACTAAATTAGCCCCATGTTGAATAGTAACTTTTTTCGGCACGCGTTTCCACCGAAACATAGTACGAGTTTTACGATATAATATTGGAATATTATTTGTTTTACGGGATACTACGAGTGTCGGGCTATCCCGTAAAAGAAATAATATTTCAAAATTATATCGTAAAACCCGTACTAGGTTTCAGTGGAAACGCGTGCCAAAAAAATCAAAACATCAAATGGGGCTAATTTAATGAGATAGAGGTAGTATTGTATATAGATCGTAAACCATCTTAACCAAGTTAAATGGGCTCTGGGTTTGGGCTTGGGCCAACATTACGAGCCCAAAAACTTTAGGCATAATAAGCCAAATCCTAAAAATTATGGAGAAATAGTTATTGAGAATTCTAACATAAAAATAGTTAAAGGAGATTGTTGAAAAGTATTGAAAAAGGGTGAAATTCATATTTTTCTTAAGAGAATTCCACATGCTTAGTAACTAACATATCAATATCACTTAAATTAGGTTTTATGCACCCATTTCAATATAATTGGAATTGCAAAATTTTAAATTGTCATAAGTTCATCATTTATTCTCCAATTTTTCATATCAATGGGTGATCTCGCATCCATTATTCATTTAAAATCAATTATCAATATATTTTCATAAATATCTAATACTGTACTACTCTAGTGTTTAAAATTAAAATCTACTCCCTCCGTAAACGGGATGTTCCAGACGACTTAAACAGTTTTCTTTTTGGGTCCAACATAGCCCACTTAGCTCGCACTCAACAAACTAATTATAGTTCTCCTTTATTGGGAACTATTAATTCAAGATAATAGTTAAATATGGGACACCACAAAACTTCCTAATTCACCCCTCCTTAAAAAGTGTGCCAAAACGAATGTGGTCAAGTCGGGTGGGACGGAGGGAGTAATATCTATAAATATTATAGCAATGCTTTAACTTTAACTATATTTATGTATAAATATTATAGCAATACTTTAGCTTTAACTATATTTAATCTAAATAATCATTCCCAAAAAAATTAGTCTCCCTATAAACATAAACATAGGGGCTAATTTTTGTTTTATTTATTTTGTTTGTTTTAATCCTCAAAGTCTTTTTTAAACTCTCTCGTCAATCATCTTGCCTTGTGCGAACCGCAACGATGAATCTTCCAGAACACCCACTGCTAACTCCACGTCTACTAAGCCAGCGCCAACCAATCACAGCCTCCCACGTGGCGGCGTCGACCAATCAGAGCGCTCCATCTCGTGGCACCCGTCAACACCCCTCCTAAACCCCGGCCTGCATAAATCTCACTCTCCCCCACTCAGAGAGCTCGAACAGCCTCAGTCACAGATAATCCGCTCCAAGTGAAGAAAATGAAGAAAGGGACGATCTTCTCCCTCTTGTTGCTGCTCTGCCTCTCCTCTCTCATACCGGATCAAGGTTACTTGAATTTCTGCTTCATTTTTGTACGATTGATTTTGTTAGCTTGCTTAATTTGGGAGCGATTTAGCACTAGGATTTGTTGGAATTGCGTTGATTGAGTTTGTGGAGCTTGTTTAGGTAAGAATTTGCACGCGAATGCCGAAGCTGAATCGGATGCGCCGGTCGATCCGCCGAAGGTGGAGGAGAAGATCGGCGGCGTGCCGCACGGATTGTCCACGGATTCTGATGTTGTGAAGAGGTGATTTGCGGGTTGTGATTGTGTTTTTTGATGCGTGGAAGGTGTTTTCGATTGAATGTGGTTTTTTTGATTGATTTGTTGCTGGTGATGTAGGGAATCTGAATCGATGTCGAGGAAATCGCTCCGTTCGAATGCGGAGAAGTTCGAGTTCCAGGCTGAGGTGTCTCGGCTTATGGATATTATTATCAACTCTTTGTATAGTAACAAGGATATCTTCTTGAGAGAATTGATCTCCAATGCTTCAGATGTGAGTCTCTCTTCTCTCTCTCTCTCATGCTTGAGGCCATCTCGATGAGCAGATCTCGTTAAATCTGGAGTTCTTTTTGTGACTATTCAGGCATTGGATAAGATCAGATTCTTGTCGCTCACTGACAAGGAAATTTTGGGAGAAGGTGATGATACCAAACTTGAGATCCAGGTATGATACCGCTGCTGAATAATGCTTGAGCTATTTTGATGTAGTCCTCTTTTAATATGGCTAGTTATAATGTGCATCTGGATAGTGCTCAAATAGTAGTTTAGATGAGTTGAACATCAAAAAGTAGTGTACTTTCTGTGGTGGTACTAAGATGCCAAATGGCTTTTACTGTAATGGGGACACTTGAGCAGCTTCATGTATGTAACACTGAAATTGATTATGCTATCATTAAATGATGCAGATTAAACTGGACAAAGAAAAGAAGATTCTCTCAATCCGTGACAGAGGTATAGGTATGACAAAGGAGGATTTGATCAAGAATCTGGGTACCATTGCTAAATCTGGAACTTCAGGTAATATTTTGAGTTGGATTTCATATTTCCAGTTGGATTTCAAGTTGATGTTTCTCTCTTTTGACGCTTCATTTATGTTATCAATGCAGCATTTGTGGAGAAAATGCAGACAAGTGGAGATCTTAATCTTATTGGGCAATTTGGTGTTGGATTCTATTCGGTGTATCTTGTTGCTGACTATGTTGAAGTTGTTAGCAAGCATAACGATGACAAACAGTATGCTCCTTTGCATTATCAACTCTAACTAATAATTTCCTTTGTGACTTTAATTAATGTTTGTTGTACTTATGATGGCATTCAGGTACGTATGGGAGTCGAAGGCAGATGGAGCTTTTGCAATCTCAGAAGATACATGGAACGAACCACTTGGTCGTGGAACTGAGATCAGATTGCACCTTAGAGATGAAGCACAAGAGTATTTGGAAGAGTTCAAGTTGAAGGTAATAATTTATACACAATTCTTTTTTCTTGATGTGCATAAATAGATGGTTTTCGTTCTATCAGGTTATCTCGTTAGTAACTAATTAGTCTTGGAACATCTTGGCCTTGGTCCCTCATAGGGTTATTATTATGTGACCACACCCCCTAATTTATTGCCTCAATTCCTTTATCTGTGTACACCAATTATGGTCCTTGACTTTTTGGAGAAGAGTGTATGAATTCGCTTTTAATTTGAGAATTAAGAAATATATAACTCTCTGGGACCTTGGGCTGTGATGGGTAAGCTCTATCTATTTATTCCCATTACTGTAGTTGTTCAAGGGGTTGTTCAATAGTTATAATGTGTGGGGATGTATGATCACTAGGAAGTTTGATGGTGTGGCTTATGCAAGGGAACCTATTTTAAACATTGGTCAGGATAGACGACTCTAGTTTATTGATACTCTGTTGCCGAAATATTTTCTCTTCTATATAGGGGATGAGGTAAGAGGAAGGGTTCTTTTGTTTGTTCGGTATGGTGTGATGCTGTTAATGTGCTAACATATAAGATGTATAGAATGGAAAGAAAAAGCCCATTCCTTTTTTGCAATTATCAATTTATCACACTATTCTTATGTTTTCCCTATTTGATTCTTGCAGGAATTGGTTAAGAAGTATTCTGAATTCATTAACTTCCCCATCAGTCTTTGGGCCACAAAAGAAGTGGAAGAGGAGGTTCCTGCTGAGGAAGATGACACCAGCGATGATGAGGAGGAAAAGTGTAAGCACATAGTCTGAGAATCTCATATACTGACTACACAATTTTGTTCATTTCTTGTTTTCTACAAGAACTGTGCAGATTTTGCTACTGGTTTAATACTAAGTAACTAAACTGTATATGCATTTATTCTTGGTGCTTACCTTATTCCATCTTTGAAATGGAACAGCTGAAAGTAAATCTTCTGACGAAGAGGAAGAAGATGCTGAGAAAGAGGAGGATGAGAAGAAACCCAAGACAAAGAAAGTGAAGAAAACTACTTCTGAATGGGAACTTTTGAACGATATGAAAGCTATATGGCTTCGGAGTCCAAAGGAGGTCACAGAAGAAGAATACACAAAATTCTATCATTCTCTGGCTAAGGTGGATACGCAATGAACGATGTCCTTTCTAATCTCCTTGTACACTAGTTTTATACTTTTAATTAACATTCAACTCTATTGACAGGATTTCAGTGATGAGAAGCCTATGGCATGGAGTCACTTTAACGCTGAAGGTGATGTGGAATTCAAGGCTGTGCTGTTTGTGCCTCCCAAGGCTCCTCAAGATTTATACGAGAGTTACTACAATGCCAACAAATCCAACTTGAAATTATATGTCAGACGGGTCTTTATCTCAGATGAATTTGATGAACTTCTGCCGAAGTATTTGAACTTTTTGCTGGTAATTTTTTCTTCTTTGAACTTTTCTAATAAGTTGCAAGAATTGAGTTATGAATCTGGTTCTTACTAGCTTTCATGCTTGTGACCAGGGTCTTGTTGATTCTGACACCTTGCCACTTAATGTATCAAGAGAAATGTTACAACAACATAGCAGCTTGAAAACAATTAAGAAGAAACTCATCAGGAAGGCCCTTGACATGATCCGTAAACTTGCTGAAGAGGACCCTGATGAATCTAGTGACTCAGAGAAGAAAGGTACGGTAAACAGAAACAGATATCCTAACTTATGTAGGAGAACGCTTGCAGAGTTGTTCAATTGTTTAATATGATGTCTTTATATTAAGCCCAACATTATTCTGCATTATGGAGCTCTTTCATATGGTGCCCAAGTTATTCTGTTTTGATTTTGAAATTTAATGTGATCTCAGATGTTGAAGAATCAAGCGACAGCAACGAAAAGAAGGGACAGTATGCGAAATTCTGGAATGAGTTTGGCAAATCAATCAAGCTTGGTATTATTGAGGATGCCACTAACAGAAACCGCCTCGCGAAACTTCTCAGATTTGAAACGTAAGCATGTTTAAGATGCCAATATAAATTTGATGTGTGGAACTGCAAGTTGTTTAATAATTTTGCTTATGGTATTTTACTCTCTATTCTCTGCAGTACCAAGTCAGATGGTAAATTGACTTCCCTGGATAAATACATCGCTAGAATGAAGTCAGGACAGAAAGACATCTTCTACATTACTGGAACAAGCAAGGAACAGCTTGAGAACTCTCCGTTCCTCGAAAATCTAAAGAAGAAAGGTTATGAGGTAAGCTTTTTCTATAGCCATCTATTCCGCTTTTACCTCCAGATTTTTAATCTCATTGCGAAACTGAATTCTACTTGTTCCCAGGTCATTTTCTTCACAGACCCTGTAGATGAATACTTGATGCAATATCTGATGGATTACGAAGACAAGAAATTCCAAAACGTATCAAAGGAGGGCCTCAAAATCGGAAAGGAATCAAAACTGAAGCAGCTGAAGGAGTCGTTCAAGGAGTTGACCAAGTGGTGGAAGGGTGCTCTTGCCAGTGAAAATGTCGATGATGTGAAGATCAGCAACCGTCTGGCAGACTCCCCATGTGTGGTAGTGACGTCTAAATACGGCTGGAGTTCAAACATGGAAAGAATCATGCAGTCCCAAACTCTCTCAGATGCCAGTAAGCAAGCGTACATGCGTGGAAAGAGAGTCCTCGAAATCAACCCCCGCCATCCTATTGTCAAAGAACTTCAAGCGCGGGTGGCTAAGGATCCTGAGGTATGGACGACCCCTTCACATCTAAGTCATACCTTTTCAACTCCTTTCAACTTCGTCTTTGCTTGATAACTTATTCTTACTGGGCTATTTGTATGCACAGGATGAGAGTGTGAAGGAAACCGCAAAGCTCATTTACCAAACAGCACTCATGGAGAGTGGTTTCGTTCTCAACGAACCGAAAGACTTCGCTTCACGGATATACAGCTCCGTGAAAAACAGCCTCAACATCAGCCCCGATGCAGCAGTCGAGGAAGAGGATGAGGTTGAAGAGACAGAGACGGAGACTAGTACCAAGGAAACCGAGTCTTCCTCGAAAATTGAAGAGGAGGCAGTGAACGACGAGGACTTGAAAGATGAGTTGTAGGCAGTGATCTGATCTGATCTGATGATCCATTTTTAATCTGGATAGGAGATTCTAATTTTGGGCTTCCATTTTTCTTGTTTGGTGTAAGAAATATGTTTCTGTTTTTAGTACTAGTGCAAATACAGGCTTAACCGAGTTTATGCTGTGTGGGTCCTCTCGTGACACGCGAGATCTTTGATTAGCAATGGTGTATCATGTTATCTTTACCCTCTCTCTCTCTCTCTCTCTCTCTCTATCTTGTTCGAGTGACTTCAACTTTTAGTAGGGGAATTTAGGGGTCTCTTTACATTTCATTAGAATATCGTAATCCTAGTTGGCAACGTAAAGAGGGAAAGAAAATGGTTGAGTGAGTGATTAGTAAAGTGTGAGAGAGAAAATGGAAGATTAGTTAGCAGAATCTAAACCAAAAATTAAACACTAATCACCAATGATAATAATAATAATGAAAGGTGTGCGGAAAGAAGGGCTCCAATCCTTAATTAGCGCGTAAAAAGATTGGATCATTCACAAATCATAAACCGAGGGATTGATATCCTCTATTGCAATTAGGTGTGAAAATGTTTAATCATCGTTGATTTTGAAAATGAATTTAACACATGTCAATCTTTTATCGGTGAAATAGGAAATGTCACGCCGAATTGTAATAAATGTCTCAGAGAGGTGGGACCTAAAGTTGCAAAAATAAGAGCTGCTTGTAGACAGTGTTTTGGTGATATTAAAGAGATACTCACTCCTTCAGTTCCATCCTGCTTAACACTAGGGGTGAAAACGGATCGGATACGGACGGATATTGCTCATACCATATCCTATACCATATTTTTTTCTCGAATCCGGAGTCGGATACGGAATAGCCGGATTCGGATACGAATTCGGATTATTCGGTAATACGAATACGGGGCGGATACGGTCGAATTCGAACCGGATTCGGATAAATATGATCGGATATTACATTTAAATACGAAAGACATCAAGATGTGGTTGAAACACATTTTTAAAAAAATTAAAAAAAATACGCAATAATAAATGTTGAAATCTTAAATAAAATGATAACTTGCTTGTCTGTAAGAACACCATTCAACCTAATAAAAAATTTAAGCAACAAAATATTATAGTTTCCACTACTTTCAAAGGCACAAGGTCTATACGAATATCACAAAAGTCTTCATAACAGACATCATATAAAGAAACCATAATCAATAGATTAGTACTGAAACAACCTCAAGGTCAAGGAGAATATTTCGTCCATCAGCTACATTGCTACACGAACAAGCTGTGGCAAAAAGATCGAATGAATGTGTTAGCCACTTCAATGTCAATGTAACTAAAGGGTAAGAAGAAATCCACTTCATAGAAGAGAAAACGAGAAGGAATAAAGTCTTCGGAAATGAGCAAGACAATATGCTAAAAGAAAGAAAACAATCTAAACCTTGTCAAACGAGACAATAGACAAAAGATGCAAGATGAGACTCATCAATCCTCATCACTGTCCATTTCTTCTTCCACCTACATTTTTTTTTTGTATAAACAGTTAGTATTTCATTTCAAGTATGCAACTAACTTAAAACCACTTATAATTTAAGAAGTAAGATAAACCTCATCCACCATATTTGCAGCAAGTGTTCCCAAAGCCTCAAGATCAACGAAAATAGATTCGATATTTTTTTGAGAACCTGCAATTTTATAAGAAAACGAATAAGAGGATTATAGATATATAATTATTATATAAAATGAAAAGAAGTTAAGAAAATAACCTTTTCGGGATGCAGCTATCCAATCCTTAGAACAAACTAGAGCTTCTACCATATCAGGATCCAAACGACTACGAAACGGATCTATAACACGACCACCGGCACTGAATGCCAATTCAGAAGCAACAGTGGACACTTGTATGGCTAACACATCACGAGCAAGTCGTGAGAGAACAGGGTATTCTTCTTGATGTCTGCTCCACCAAGACAAAATGTCAAATTTTTCAGATTGAGGCCTCTTTAACGGAGGTTCAGCCGTGTATGTCTCCAAGTCATTTGTTGCACTATCCCCCTCAAGGTACATGAAATTCTCAAATTCGTCATTGTCCTTTTCCATAGATGTAGAACTTGCTTCACAAATAGTAGAGCTCTTTGTTCCACTCGAGGCATTACAAGCATAATGTCGATATAGTTGTGTCACTATCTTCATTATCTTTTCCGTTTCAGCTTGATATGCGAGCTCACCATGAAATCGGAATCCAGAACTGCCCAAGATCAAAACTTCAAGCTTCTAACAGCTCAATCTAGGAAACCAGAACATATCCTTTACGTGTCCATAGATCAAACTCCCACATTCCCTCACCATTTCCCCAAAATCAGAAAATACCCAAATTTGCTACTAACCTAATTTCTTGAATACTTGCGCTGGGTTTAAGAAAGAGATTCGGAGGGCTCTCAATGTATTCGGCGCCGGGCACCTCATCGACGGCAAGGTTGATCGACGGCGACGGTGGGTCTTCAGCTTCATCCATTTGCGCGGCGGCTGGTGGACGAAATCGTGAAGAGAAGACTGAAGAGGAGAAGAACTGGACGACGGTCACGGTGGGTATTTCAATTTCACTATTTAGAGTTTTTAAAATAATTAATACTCCCTCCGTCCCTTTCAAGTTGAGTCAAAACTTTTCGGCACGGGAATTAAGGTAGGGGTGTTTAGTTGTTAAAGTAAGTTAATTAATTGAGGAGATGATGAGATTAAGATTATAATTTATATTTACAATACTCAATATCATTAAAATATAATATAATTTTCAAAATTATTATTTTTTTTCAAATTATGTTTAAATAATTAAATTTATTCTTTTTTTGTAAATATTTTTTGAAAAAAAAAAATCAGAGAAATTTATGTCGTTTTTTAAAAACTGTTTTATTCCTCAATTTTTTTTAAAAAATTAAATTATAAAATTTTTAATTCTATTTTTTAATTTTCAATTTTTCTTAATTTTTTTATTTTTTAATTTCATTTTAAAATCTTTAATTTCGTTTTAAACTTTTTAATATTTTAAACTTTGTATAAATTCAAAATTTTTAAAATTTTAAATATTTCAGAATTTTAATTTTTAAATATTTAAATATTTCAAAAATTTATAAATTTAATTTTTTTTAATTTTCAGTTTTTAGATTTTTAGATTTTATTATTTTTTTAAATTAGGGTGTTAATTGAAATAAGGGGTACAATTAGTAGTGTCTAATTATGTGTTTAAGATCCTAATTTTTGCCAAAAGGGGAAATGACTCAACTTGAAAGGGACGGCCCAATCGGGAAAGTGACTCAACTTGAAAGGGACGGAGGGAGTAATATATTAGATGAAGTAAATAAATAAAATAAGTAATATTATATATGTATAAAAAAATTATAAATAAAAATTATAAAATATATATAATTATTCGAATATCCGAATTTGGAATCCGGTTACTATCCGAAAAAATACGGTAAATTTTGGATACGGTCGGATACTATGTAATCCGAATCCGATCCGATATCCGAATTCAACTATCCGTATCCGAATCCGTATCCGACCGGATACTGATTTTTTATACCGAATTCGATACCGACCGGATCCGGTTCCGGATCGGTCGGGAAATATCCGATCCGTTTTCACCCCTACTTAATACGTTTTTATTATTTTTCATTAGCATGCTTCAATGAAATTGCCAACTAACCAACCGAAAAATCTCGCAACAACCGAAAAAAAATCTAAAATCATGAAATTGATTATTTTGGAATTAAGTTTCTGTACACATAAATCTTGCAACAGCCAAAAAAACCTTTGTTTTCCTAACAATTTGCCAAAAATATGAATGCTACAACTGAAGAAATGAAATCAAAAACAATGTTATCATCACCGAACAAATAATGTGATTAGGGTTGATCCCAGGATGTGACGAGCCTCCGGTGACGAAATTTGGGAACCACGTCGTCAGGCTATCTTCCGGGTGAGAATGAGAGCCGCCGTCCGGATTCTCCGCTGCCGTCGCCGCCGCCGCTGCAGGCGGCGATAGCGCATTTGTGGTTGGTGACCAACTTGAAGATTTTTTGCTGCAATTTTGAATAGCTATAATTAGATATATACATTCATAGAATAGAAAGGAAGAAAAAGAAAAGGCACAAAAAAGTAAATGGTACGTATAATAATATTACAATAGTAAGCTAATACTATAAAGTAAAAGATTCTTCTCAATTTTCCACCACTACATATATACTACTACTTTCCATTCAGCTATTATAAACAAACAAGCTTTTTTTAATTAATTATTTTCTTTAAGAAATATTTTTAAGGAAAAGAAAGAAAACAAAATTTCATTTTATAATACTACTTCGTACAATTGGGAAAAAAAAAAAAATGTTATCTACCTATTTTAAAATTAACTTCAATTGTCCTGATTATTTTCGAAACAAGATTTTATATGCAATGTTAAAATTGAAAAATAAGGGGTTTACGTTAAAATGTAAGAGTTAATTCTGTTTGATTTTAGGAAACATGACAACTGAAATGAGACAACCCGATTAGGAAAGCAGGACTATTGAAGTGGGACGAGAGAGTATTAGTTAAATTGACAGCTAAAGAAAAAAAAGAAAAAAAAAAACACATGCATGCAGACATGCACCACTTTTACGTTGTGAAGATCACGATTATTTGATAAGATAAAGATAAAAAGTAGATTAAAGATTTTTTAAAAAATTGAAATTAGACACATTCTTCCACACAAATTAAAATAAATTTTCCATATTTTTCTGAAAAAATAGCAAAAAAATAAAAAATAGAATCTTCCATTTCATAAGCATACCTTGTAAGAGAAGGGCAGAAGGTAATGGTATAATCTGCTCCGCTACACGTGAACGTGCTCGTTGCATCATCGTACGCGTAGCTATACGATTTCGGACAAGCATTCTTGAAAATCTCCGAATACGCCGACGGCCGGCACTTATCCGGCGTCCCGAACTCGCCGGAGCAGCAAAACTCCGGCGTCCCGAACGCCTCGCACGCGCTCCTGCACCCCTGCCCGCCCCCCGCCCGCAGCTCGTTCGGGCACATCCGGTTCAAGTCCGCCACGCACCCAGTCGAACCGCATGCCCCCGAACCGCCGGCCGCCTCCACGATCATGGGCAAATTGTATCCGTCGACGAGGCTGACATCGTAGAAATCTTGCTTGCCATCCGACCCGATCGTGAACTCGGCCAACGTGGCCGGGGGTTCGGCCCCGTTGCCATTGCATTCGATCTGGTTCCAGCCGCAGTCGCCAGTGGCGCAGCCGCCCTGGCCGGTGCTGGGGTCGAACGAGCAACCGGTTCGTCCCCAGAACCGGCCGGACCAGCCCGGTTGGGCTTGGAAGGACCGGGTCGAGCCGGTCGGGAGCTCGAAACCGGTCGTATCTAGACCGGCGCTGCCCGCGTTGGGAAGTATTCCGGGCCATACCGTATAGTCACATCTATTGACTAGTAAGAATGTAGCCCCTAAATTCCCTATAAATTTAAAATACACATAATTAATAAGACTAATCATATAATTCTAATTAAACACTTGCAAAACACTTAACAGTAAATTTAAAGACTGCAAACTCGAAACGTTTGGTCTCGAAATAAATCGGAACTTCATATACTAAAAATGTACCTTTGGCCATGATAATGATTATAAGGGTGATGAAGAGAGAGTGGAAAGAAGAGAATTTTGACAGCATTTGAAAAAGTATAAAAATGAAATTAGGGTTTGAATAAACAATTAGAAATGAATGAAGTAATTAGGGTTGAGGAGGAGGGTAGTGATTGCAGTTAGAGTAGAGTTGATGGAGATGAAAGAAGAAGCAAGAAAATGGGAGGATAAGAGAAATTCTATAGCCCATACAAGAATTTAATAGAAGATATATAGAGAAAGGAAGGTTTTAATTTGAAGGTGGAGGATGATGAAATATTTAAGTGAGAAAGAATTGTGTGTTAGCCTGGAAAGAGAGGAGGCCAGTATATATACATACATATATTTGTGGCAAGATCTTTACATTTTTTCTTTTGGGGTCCATCATGTTTGTAATGCACATGTGCCAAGATTAAAGATGTGTATTTGTCATAGTATATTAGTGTGATATGCTATTCTATTACAAAAAGAAAGGTCATGGAAGTATGATAATGTGGGAAAACTAGTACGTATTATGCCGGTCTCATTCAGAGCGTTTTTTTATAGTGTGTGTTACTAATTTTTGGCCCCGTACGCAATTAATTAGGGAGAATGTGCATAGTCCGGAGAATGAAATATAGGATCCATAATACACCGTGCCGTTAGGAAAATTAATCAAACACGTTGAATGTAACGGCTTAGAAAGGAAATGATATGTTCCGATGCTCTCACAAGTGGATGGTGATGGAAGATGAAGATGAAGTGTAGAGATTTTGTGTGTGTTTGTGTACGTTGATAGATGCTTTGAGAGAGGTTAAGCTAAAAAAGTATGAAGAAAATGGTGTGTATAATATGTTTGTTACGAGGGAAGGACTTTGGTAAATAGAACGAGGTCAATGGGGAATATTTGAGAAGTAGAGGGTCAAAACTAGTCAAAGGACGATTGTCTGATCCGCACTCTGCTCGTTTCACTTCATTTTCTTTCTCTCAAGTTTCGAATCAACTTCCATTTCTTGCTACACCCCTCTTCAATCACTTCAATAATGAAATAAATGTTAAAACTTGTCTCACACGCGATAATCACTTGTAAATGAAATCAATCTACACACCAAATGAAGTGGAAAATTAATCCATATATATCTGTCAACTACTCGTTATGAATCGCATAATGCATGGTTCTCGCTCTTGGATGGGCTTACAATATACGTATTGATAAGCTCAGGGACCAACTTACGTGGGACGAGCACATGCTGAAATGCGAATATATCTAGTGTGTCAATTTTATTTTTTTTGTCTAAATTAATAGAGTAGTATTTGATATTGGAGGTCTACAAAGAGGATAGTGATAATAGGGCCACATTTCTAACCAAGAGATTTAGTGAAAAAAGTTAAGTATCTAGTGTGGGCCAGAGTTGGATAAATATTTTTCCAAATTGAATGCTTTCATTCAACAAAAGAAACAAATATGACGATGGAAGCTCCCTACAAAATTGAATGGACTTTTATAGATAAGAATGATCACAAATATAACGTTAAAAGAGAAATGATATGTTAGTCACCTTACGGTGTACACTTTTTTGGACACTTTCGTCATTTTTTTATTCGACATTATTTTGTTCAATGTTTTCAATTGTAATATATTCTAATGCTTTATAAATTAATATTGAAATCATTAAATCAACAAAAGTATAAATATCAAGGTTCGATTTGTTCATTTTTCCTTCTAAGTTCAAAAAATGAATAATAAAATAAACCGGGCTATGATAATTATACTTTTGTTGATTTAATGATTTTGATATTAATTTATAAGGTATTAGAATATATTACAATTGAAAAAATCGAACAAAATAATGTCGAACACGAAAGTACACACGAAGGTGACTAGCATATCACTTCTCTAACGTTAAGAGATAACGTTAAATATATATTATGTCTTCGTGTCTATTTGTGTTGTGTGTTTTGTATGTAAGTCGACTCTGTGCGAGCTTGAGCTATTTGAAATTCGGTAGGTAAAGCCTGACCAAACATGGTCCGGACCTTACTAAAATCAAGTCTTTCGATCAATTGAAAGCGAAAAATATTATTAGAGACGAGCTCGACTAAAGTTTGATGTAAATTACGACTAATTAGCAAATAGTAATAACTAAGTTGAAACAAACCGGGCTCAAAACGTAAGTACCCTAAGATAAAGTTCGAATTGAGCTTGAGCTAAATTTTGATATCAGCGAATATTACTAAGCCAAACCAAGCCGGGCTCAAACCCAAATATAAGACAAAGGTCGAATTGAGCTTGAGCCGAACTAGAGTCTGAAATATATCTATTGAGTCGAGCTCGAGCTTACTAGATTAGCTTGACTCATGAGAGAGAGAGAGAGAGAGAGACTTGCAGATTAAGCAGAGTTGAGTTGAGGCGAACATGAAGACACATGGTGATGTCGTGTAAAGAAGCAATGCTTTACATGAATTCAAACTCCTTACAATTTTCTTGCTTTCTTTATTTTTTCCCAACTTGAATAACTATCATATCCCATTTCAATTCCCATATACAAATCAATGCCATGCACGTTATGCTACTAATATCACAATAAATAAACTCTTCCTCTCACATACTCCTTTATACTTTAACCCCGATTTTGATTTTCTCGTTACTTACCAAAGGAAGGGGGGGAAACCAGCATTTTATACTCCCTCCGATCTTCTCAAGTCGAGTGGTTTCTTTATGATAATTTATCACGAAACTTGATAATGGGTATTAAAATAGATTTTTGAAGAATATTTTCTTTTGCGAGATCCTATAACAGTCATATTATTCCGTAAAAAAAAATCTTAAAAATCCATTTTAAACTCCATCATCAACAAGCGTGAAAAAACGTGTCAGAATTGTAAAAAAAAAACCGACTCAACTTGAAAAGACCAAAATGAATAATTATAATTTAGCATGCGTGAGCCACAACCGATCTATTTTAAACAACTTGTTAATCACTTACCTAGTCTTTTATTAAAACTCGTACCAGCGAGAGTACGACGGAAACGGTATAAGTTAGTAATAGCTAGTAGCCATGCAAGTTGGAGGTGAAATTGTAGCAGCTCTTATCAAAAAAGAAAAGGAAAGTCAACATGTATGTATAGCTTTATGTATTTAAGATAAGATTTGAATAAAGGGAGTATACATTTATGTTATAACATAGAGAAATTGAATAAAGATGATGCAATCTTTTTTAAATTTGGAGATATTTATGGTTGGTTTGTAAAAGATAAAAAGGCAATGCAACAAGTCAAGAAACAGTAGGTGGTGACATGAAAAGTGGCTCTGCTTACACAGCAAAAGGAAAGGAAAGGAAAGGAATTGCATGTTGAATGTTGATAGATATACACATATATATTTTCCCTTCATCTTGTTAATTGTGGCGCACTCACATTTCAACTTTATACTGTGTTTTTCTCTCTCTGGATCCCACTTCGATTGTCTTGTTATCTTTAATCGAATCATCCCATATGAATTGTCATGTTTCCTAAAGAGGGAAAGAACTAACATTTACATTTTAATATGAATTCCTTATATTTTAATGTATACATTACCTGTTGCATTTAATATTGCACATACAATCATGTACCGAAATGAACAACGGAATTTGATATGGGAGGAAGGGAGTAAAAAAATAAAATAACTTTATAGAACACATTTTCCTTTTTATGATTTTGTGGAGGAGTTTTGCCCTACATTTCGATTGGATATTTTGAGCTTTAATTAATTTAAAGTTATTGATTAGGAAATACATTAATCTTTATCATGAATGTTAATTAGTGTTTTCATTGTCCATGGAGTAATTCACTCTATTAATAATTCTATAAGCAAATTCTGTGTGAAAGCAAAGATTAATACAAGACAATTTTCCATTCAGTTCATCACAATGTAACTACGTTTATAGGCGGTTTTCAAATGGTATGACTATTTATAATATTTTAAATTCCAATGGTGAGAGTTGCTATTCTATATGGATTTTATATCTTAGTCGAAATTCGTTACGCTTGCAACAGTTGGGATGACCGGCGTCTAGTAGTTTCAACCTCGATCAACGATCAAACGTAGTACATAATACTTTCGTCTTAAAATGATACATTTTTTGGATATACATCGATAGTTACATAGTAATAAATGATGATAAATGAAGGAGGCAAAAGAAGAATAAGGTAAGTATTAAAATGAATAAAAGAAAAAGGTATTCAAAAGTATAGCATAAGAAATGACGCAGGGCTGTAGCAATCTTGAAAAAGACCAATCTAAAAGATTGTTTTTCTTTCCCTTTCCTTTTCCTTTTTTTCTTTTTCTACTTTTTTCTAACGATAATGATAAGCTTCAAATCTTAAGAGGCTTACTATTCAACAGGATAATCTTTGTAATGTGGACTCCATCGTATTTTTATAATATATATACATAAACACCGACACTATTATAGAGGAATGATGTGCTACTCACCTTATGTTCGTATATTATTTTGTTTGATTTTTTCAATTGTAATATATTCTAGTACCTTATAAATTAATATTAAAAACATTAAATTCCAAGAAAACATAAAAATCAAAGCTCGATTTATTTTATTATTCACATTTTGAACTTAGAAAGAAAAACAAACAAATCGAGCTATTATTCACATTTTGAACTTAGAAAGAAAAACGAAAAAATCGAACATAATGATGTTGACAAAAGGTGCTCACGAAGGTGAGCACCATTAGGTGAGTAGCATATCATTCTCCCACTATTATATACTTCATCCGTCTTATTTTAATTAACTTGTTTCATTTCGGTACGAGATCATGAGCACAATGTTAAAAAGTGAAAATGTAAGAGATCCGTAGTAAAAAGTAGGATTCATTATTTCCATTTTAAAAAACAAACTAATTAAAGTGAGACGTCTTAACTGGGAAAGGAAGCTAAGTCAAGTGAAGCAAGACGGAAGGAGTACGTTAATTCATAAATGTGATGTATTTTCATGTATAGTTTAAATGTAATTTGCAATATGATGTTTTAAGACGAAGGTTTACTTAGTACGCACTGAAGGTAACGATAGTGAGTTTTTATAATTAAAAAAAAAAAAGAAAAAAGAAAAAAGAAAAAAGAAAAAGTGGCATTGCATATTTGTATATGTAACCAAAATGTTTCTTTAATTTAATACTCCTCTTGTCCATTTGTATTAGTCATTATTTTCTATTTGATACGTCTAATTATATGTGGTCTCGTTCGATTAAATTTACATAAACTTAACTCGTCCGATTAGTATTAAATTTTCTAGGTCCGCCTCTCAAGATATGGGATTAATATAAAGAGACGAAAAGAGTATAAATGAAGAGTATTACGACGCCAAAATGTTTTGGAATGTAACAATACGAATTAAATTATGACATCAATCAAAGCAATCACGTGGAACATGCATGGACATGCATGCATGCATGCACGTTCGCTGTCGTGTAAAGAGTCGCCACAAAGGATTATATTTTTCCTTTTTCTATTTTTCATTCTTCTTTCTTTATTTCTATTTTCCATATTGGAAAAGATTTAGATCATCCATGCAAAAAAAGTAACGCTAGGGATCCTCATTTTCTTTAATTTCAACTTTATTTTTGCTATTAGTTCTATCTTTTGATATTATATGCTCAATATACATTTGTAACTACAAAATAATATAAAGTGTGTGACTAAAGATAGCTAATGACATGCAAATTTTGTTTATATGGAAGTAGAATAAGATATGACAACATATTTCATATTAGGAAAAAGGTGTATCCTATATTTGGAAATTAAATTAGTGATATGCACATTACTAATTACCAAGGTTTGTGACATACATATCTCTCTTTTCTTATTAATTTTGGAATTAGTTTTTCATATTTGTGGGTGACAGTGACATTGAAACTGCAATACGAAACTGCAATAAATAATTCAAATCGTGAGCTACGGCTACTTGTTTATATGTATAAATCAAAAAGAGTTGGTCCATATTTAAAGGACATATGTCGGCGACATAGAAAATACGTACAACACGAAACTGTAGTAAATAATCCAAGTCGTGAACTATGACTACTTATTTATATGTATAAATTGATAAGTGTGGACCAGATATTATCGCATTTTCGTATTGCATTTTGTATTTGGTCGACATATGACCTTATACTTATCCAAAATAGCTACTTTTTGCCTACTTAATACTACCTTAATATTTCACCTTTCAATTTAGCCCAACTCCCTATTTTTATCCAACAACATTTTTAACCTTTACATTAGGCCTCATCAATTTGTAACAAGTGGTTAAATGAGGTGAGAAATTTTATTAATTAATTAAAACCTAAGTGAAGTCAAATTAATAACGTATGAAAAAAGTGGTTGTTATGGATGTCGGAGAATTTCAATATTATATTATTTCAATACTTTTTGGTCCCATTACATTACATTACTATAGTTAAAAAAAGAATTTTTTAATTTATTCAATTTCTTCTAAGCTAAGTCACCTGTTGTCTTGTCCTCTTTCTTTCTTTTTATTTTTTTATTTTGAATGAAAAAAAAGATTAATTACACATGCCAGTTCACTTCGGATCAGCTTAGACCTGTGCAATTTACAAGATTAATATTAATTTAATTAGCTAATAAAGCAAATTATAGAAATGGTAATCATTATCATATCTGAATCAGACAGCATTAGTTCAACTATGATGGCATTTTAAGTATATTCCCGACTGACATGTCAGTACGTAATAAAATTTAAGAATTTCCAAAAAAACTAAACTACCCAAGTTGTTAAAAGAAATGGTCGTTCTCGATATTATGTCCAAATTTATATTTATATTTTCCCCTATATTTATGTGACGGACGAAGATTTGGATAAAAGAGCCTTATGAGTATCCGAATACGTTGAACTCGATTATAACTTTATCATTTGAATAGAAAGCCCGATAAATATACACTTTTAATGTAGCCGAGAACTCTAATAATGTTAAAGACTATCATTTTATCCAAAAAAAAGTTAAAATTTCTAAAAATATTAAAAAATTATATTCATTTGTATTATACAAATGGGCCTTGTGATCAAATTCCAAAAAGAAAAAGCCCTCTTTTGTAACGTTTCTGTTGCAGACTAAACTTGGTATTTTCGATGGCCCAAATTCTCAAAAGTAAGAAATTTATGGCCCAAAAATACTATTTAACGCTCTTTGTTAATGAACAATGCAACATGCATGCGGAATCAGGATTTTATATTTTGAGTTGGGAAAAAATTAATAGTGTTACTTCATTAAAGTAATATAACGTCATACACTTCAAAATAAATAAATAATTTATTAACTAGAAAACATTCATACACTTCAAATAAATAAATAAAAATTAAAAAAACATAGTTATCTATTCTAGCTTTCCAGTGATATATTTTTTTCATCGACTAAGAGGGTGTTTGGCTAAGCTTATAAGATGTTTGACTGCTTATAAACACTCTAAATAAATGTGTTTGGCAAAATAAGCTCCTAAGAGCTTATAAGATGCAAAAATAAGCAAAAAGTGTTTATAAGCACTCCAAAAAATAAGCTCATTCACCCCAACTTTTTTTTTTTTTATTTTGCTTATTTACCACTATAATTCTATTTTATTTTATATTTATATTATATACACTTCCATTTGATGTTACAACATTATGATTTCAAAATTTTTTTTAATTTTTTTTTTAATTTTCAGATTTTATTTTTTTATTATCTCCTTGAGCTTATAAACTCTTTTATCCAAACACTTTAACAACTTATAAGCTCTTACCCTTATACATCTTATAAGCTCTTAAACATCTTATAAGCACCTAGAGCTTATAAGCATTTTGAAATAAACTTAGCCAAACGGGCCCTAAGACATCAAGAATGCCCACGAAATGTAGGATGTACTTTTCCCTACTAAAATGAAAGTAAAAGAAAATACTCCCTTCATCCCCTAATAAGTGTCCCGAGCCGTCAAAATACAGTAATCAAGAAAGTGTGTAATTTTACCATATTAACCCCTAATCATCACATAGAAAATTGTAAAAGTAAAAAAAAAAAATTAATGAAAACAGGGGTAAAATTGGTAGTTTAGCCAAAATTTTACATTGAAATATGTGATAGGACAGTTATTAGGGGATAAAAATTTTAGTCCCTTGTGACACTTATTAGGGGACGGAGGGAAGGAGTATTTATTTGGAATAAGCACTTCAAATAAAACAAAACAACGACTTCATCACTTAGTCTTCTAGAGTCAAGAATAAGCCACGCGGAAACAGCTCAAAATCTTGTCTTCCTCCACAAATTCCCAATTCATGAACAAACCCTAATTTATTCTCCCTCTCCCTTTACAATTCCCTTAGCATTCTTCGATTTATGAATTAGGTTTCACACATCAACACCCAATTATCACCACTCAGAAACCTCCATCACTGTAATACACTCTCTCTGCTTGCTTCCGTTCAACTGCTTTCATGGCGGCCTATGCAGCTTTGGCTTCTCTCATGAACATCATAGATGCCCTTGAACACCATCATTCCCCTCCGATTTCCATCGACAAACAGCAAGCTCAATCTCTCTATCAAATCATCACCTTCCTCCAAGAATTTCTCCAAGGCTACACTTCCCCTGTTACTGAAATCGACGAAGCTGACCCTCTGGAGATGCGAATAGCAGCTGCCGCGTATTCGGCTGAAGATATCATCGAATCTCGTATCGCCGATCGAATTTCTCGACATCGAAGAAGATGCGGGATCAGCACCGCGTTCTTCGATTGCTTCCGCCCACTGTCCGAAGATGATGCTCAAGCCAGCTTCCGCCAACAACTACAGCGTGTGATCGAAGAAATGGAGTCGATCGAGAAACGGACGGTGGAGATCGATTCACAGAACCAGCTGCGGCTGAGATCTGTCGCTTCTTCTAGCTCGGGATCGATTTCTACTGGGAAGGGCAATATCATGGTGTGCTCGGACAACCTCATCAATGAGGTCATGGAGAAGCTCGCGGGTGGGAGGCCCGATCGCCACGCGGTCCCTATAGTAGGTATGGGCGGGATAGGTAAGACCACGCTAGCTAGAAATGTTTACGAGCACCCATTTATTAAGGAGTATTTCGTTGTTCGTGCTTGGGCTACGATTTCCCAACAATTTAGCACTAGAGAAATCCTTTGTCAAGTTCTTTGTCAAGCAGCTAACAGAGAGAGAGAGAAGCTGAATGAAGAGAGTGAGGATAATCTAGGAACAGAGCTACATAAGTATTTATTTGGTAGAAGGTATTTAATTGTATTGGATGATATGTGGAGTATCGATGCCTGGGATAAGATACAACGTTTCTTACCTAACAATGGCAACGGTAGTCGGGTATTGGTGACGACTAGGCTATCACAATTGAGCTCTCAACTAAATGAAAACGATAGCCTTCACATGAAATTTCTAGACGAGGTTAGTAGTTGGGATCTATTCTCCAAAACTGTGTTTGGAGATTCGAGAAGTTGCCCTCTCGAGCTAGAGAAAATCGGGAAGAAGATAGCAGAGAACTGCAGAGGACTTCCTTTATCAATTGTTGTGGTTGGAGGTATCTTGAAAAAAACAGATCACACTCGAAGTAGTTGGGAGTCGATAGGGAAGAACTTAAGTTCACTTGTGAACTTAGAGAACGATAAACATTGCCTGAGATTGTTGAGAATGAGCTATAATCATTTGCCTGCCTATTTAAAACCATGCTTTTTATACATGGGAGTGTTTGAGGAGGACTCGGAAATCAAAGTCTCAAAACTCATCATGCTATGGGTTTGTGAAGGATTTCTGAAACCAACAAATGATGAAAGCTTGGAAACAATAGCAAAAGAGTTCTTAAAGGACTTGGTTGATAGAAATCTCATCCTAGTCCATAAGTTTGGGTCGACCGGAAGCCTCAAGTTCTGCAAAATGCACGATCTGTTGAGAGATTTCTGCTTGAATGAAAGTAAGAAAGAAGGATTTTATCACGTGATAGGTCAATCGATTTCCCAAGTCATAAATGGGCAACGCCGTGTGGTTATACCTAGGAGCATTTCAAAGAAGAAAGTCCGCAGTGACCTGAGATCCATGCCACATGTTCGGTCCATTATCTCGAATGATAGAAAAGTCCCGTCATGTCGGAATTTCAAGCTGTTAAGGGTGGTATATGCATCTAAGGGTTATCATTATGATGGTGTGAGCTGCGTGAACCTCCGGTACCATCATGTTGAAGTCGGTTGCGTGTCTTCATTCTTATCTTTAATCACTCTCCACTGGAATTCGCACACATTGATTGTTTCATGTCCATGGGAATTCACTGTGCCAATTGAAATTTGGAAAATGACTAATTTTAGGCATATTGAGTTGGGAAATGAGTCCAGAGTGCAATCATGTGTGCTTCTTCTAGACCCTCCAAGCGACGGCGTGGTGATGAAGTATCTGCAGGTACTTAAAGGATTGCGTAATTTCAAGTTTAGTGAAGGGGTGGTAGAGAGAATTCCCAACATCAAGAAACTGACGCTGAGTTATGCCGGGAACGAGAGGTTATTAATGGAACGCGAGGATTATTACCGTCTTAGCAACGTTCAACGGCTGTGTAAATTGGAATCTCTCAGAGTGTGGTGTTGGATTGGTTTAAGAAGAGATGCTTTTCTCAATGAGCTTACCTTTCCACACTCTCTCAAGAAATTGGTTCTCTCGCCAAAGATTTTCGAATTGAACGGCTTGTTGGAAAAGATTGGTTCGTTGCCCCTTCTCGAGAAGCTCGAGTTGTGGGGTGGATGCTTCAGAAGAGGCGAGTGGGAAGTAGTTGAAGACCAATTCCCCCGACTCAAGTACTTGGGGATATTTTCATGTATTACTTTGAAAAAGGTGACCGCACAAGAGGGCTCCGTCATCTTCCCCCGACTCGAGCAGCTTTGCGTTTCTTGTTTAGCGGGATTGGAAGAGATCCCTTATGAAATCGGAGAAATAGCAACACTGAAGAAGATATCGTTGGCTTGGTGCAGCGCATCGGCGGTGAAGTGTGCAAAGGTAATAGTAGAGGAACAAGTGGAGTTGCAAGGGGAACTGCCATTTCATGTTGAAGTAAAGCTCGGACACAAGAATGAGCATCTGTTGAGCTTGGCTGGCCCATATTTTCAAGTATCAGCTTGAATATACTTGTAGCAATTAGTTGCTCTTTTTTTGTTTCATTTTTTCAAGGCACTGAAATCAAGTCTAGAGTAATAGTGGTGGATCTTTAGTTGTGTGAATGGATTTTAGTATGTTAAAATTTTGACATTTAAGGTAATATCCCTACATCAGTGGGATGAATGAAAATATAATTTATGCATAGATGAATGGAACAGAAAAAGTAGTTTTTACGAATAATTATAAATTGATGCAAATTAGGCCTATACGTGGAAGTGGACTTAAAATCCTATTCGAAAAAAAAAAAAAATTAATAAAATGAAACTGAAGAAGTAGTAAATAGTACGAGGAAAACTAGAATACTGACTGACTTAAGTATGAATTAACCAATAAATTAGAGCCCATCAACCGGGTGCTTTTTTTTTTTTTTTTTTCCCTTTCTATTTTCTAATCACTGTTTTTGTTTGATATTCCATAAAAGAAAGGAAAAAGATTAAAACAAAATAAACGTTTAACATCAGTTTTTACCAACCTTAATTCTCTTTATCACTTTCTCTTTAATTCGTATACATACCAAACAGTAACATGTCAAATTGGATGGAACGGAGGGATCTTCAATTACCGTTTACTAATTCGGATAATTTAACTTGAGGAACCACAATTTTCGTAATTTGATGGGATGAGATGTGATCATATAATATTCCTTTTGTTTCAAATAAAATTTATATCCAAAGAATGGGTTCATATATGATCCAGAGATAAAGTGTTGGACTGAAGCCTTTTTTGATGGTGTCAGTTAGAGGTGCTTACGGTTATGGTTCCGGTTCTAACCGGAATCGAATCGCCGATTACGGTTCCGTCGGGGGAGGAATCGAAACCGAACCGCCGACACACGGTTACGGTTACGGTTACGGTTCGAACCGTAAGAAAAGCGTCATTTTTTTTCTTTTGATTATTCCTAAATCATTGATTTTCAATTCAATTTAATGTAATACAATTAAATTGATTAATTGTAAAAAAAAAAATGTAAGAAAATCACTATATATATAGATATGTGAGATTATTTAACTATTTTTTTATTAATTAAACATAAATCCCTGAATATCAAAAGTTGATTTCAAAGGCCGAAGCTTGTTAAAACCTCCTAAACGAATTTTTGTAAATATAACTTAACCTTATAGAATTATAAATTTAATTATATTTCTCAATGTTTTAAAATAATTAGTCTAATATAAATATGTATGCAGGTAAATGAAAATTATATATATATATATATATATATATATAGTTGTGACGGTTCCAGGGTTCAGAACCGGAGAACCGCCGGTTAACGGTTCCCAGGACGGGAACCGAAACCAAACCGCCGATTCCAATGGTTCCTCTACCGGTTTCGAACCGCCGGTTACGGTTATGGTTAAAAATCAGGTTAGAACCGGCGGTTCCAGTTCATTTGAGCACCACTATTTAAGTGTTTCAATATTTCCTTTTTTGAAAACGTGTCGAGCTGGATGGAACGACCTAAAATAAAAATACGTGTCAAACTGATAGAGGATGGGTTAAAATAATAATGTATCACAAACTGGATGGGACGAAGGAGTATTATTTGATGGAGCCATTAACGGATTCACAATTTCGTCAATTCCGGTTTCTTTTAAATCAAATAAAACTCACATTCTTTATATATGCACTCAATTTCTCTCGACAGAATTGTTCGATCAAGCCTTTATTAAATATTAAAATGCAAAATCAAAATAATAATAATAATAATAATAATAATAATAATAATAATAATAATAATAATAATAATAATAATAATAATAATAATAATAATAATAATATTCGGCCATAATGTGGCCGGCCATAATTTAAGTTTTTTTATTTTTTTTAGTATCAAATAATTTATATATTTATGTCAAACTTTTTTAGATTACAAAAAACTCAAAAAGCAATACTCCGTATATTTTACATATTTTTTAAAATTAATCCTTTATTTATTTGATAATTTTTACTATTTTAAAGAATTTGTTACCTTTTTATCTAGAAAAAAAGAGAAAAATATATAATTTTATTGGGAAAATATTTTTAAATTAAAATATAAAAGTAATAAATTATAGTTATTGATGAACCTTCGATTCGCGACCCAAATTCAGATAAATGTTTGTGTATGGAACTGAAAGTGAGACAAAGGATTTACGTGGTTCGATCGACTCGATCTACGTCCACGGGGAGGAAAATATAATCTTGTATTCATAATAGCATAAGTAAGTACAATGTAATTAACTTCTCCTATTTATAGATAAAACTCATGGTGGTTGCAGAGGTAGGATCGTGGAGGTGTGGGTGGTTTTCCCAGCTCCGGTTTTTCCTCCATCAGCCCACGTTCTGGGTTTAGGGCTCAACTCCCTGGGCTTGTGCTTGGCGTGGACTGGGCTTGTCGATCTGGGCCTATTGGGCCTTCACCGATCTGGGCTTGTCTCTATGTTTTGGGCCTTTGGGCCTAGGGAGGTGGGCCATTTCCTATCACATCCCCCCCCCAAAAGCGTGGGGTGATGGAGTGATGTTTTCTGCCGTTGGTGAGTAGTGGTTTGATTCGCAGTAACGTATTTTCTTGGAATTTGTGAGGTGGGTCAAACCAAACTTGCGTACCCCCTCTGATAATTGAGGAAGTTCGGATTGAACTGGCGTACCCCCTCTGAACTGTGTGAGAGATAGCCGAACTGAACTTGGTACCCCCTTTGAAATGTGTGAGGAAGGCCGAACTGAACTTGGTACCCCCTCTGAATTGTGTGAGGAAGGCCGAACTGAACTTGTTACCCCCTCTGGAATGTGTGAGGACGGCCGAACTGAACTTGGTACCCCCTCTGAATTGTGTGAGGAAGGCCGAACTGAACTTGGTACCCCCTCTGAATTGTGTGAGGAAGGCCGAACTGAACTTGTTACCCCCTCTGGAATGTGTGAGGAAGGCCGAACTGAACTTGGTACCCCCTCTGAATTGTGTGAGGAAGGCCGAACTGAACTTGTTACCCCCTCTGAATACGGTTTGGCTGGAGGTCGGATATGCCGATCTCATCTCCCGCCCAAAGTTAAAGTTGTCAGCCGCATTTAATGCGACGCTTGGGGTACCGATAAAGCACGGATTGGACGTTTTCTGAAACGTCGTCGCATTGAATGGCGTATTCAATAAGCGTAATTCCTTTTCCCTTTAATGCCCTATGATTGTGATACAATCACTTACATTTCTTTTCAAAACTGAAACCCTAATTCAGCAAATCATCCCTGCTGTTCATCTTCTCCAACTACTTCTCTTCGCGGATATTCCACAATTATCAACAAGGAAAGAGTAAGTTATGTCTTCGTCTGTTTCAATTTCAAGTTCTTTCTCGGATTCCTCCGTTCAAGAAGCCTGTTCCCCCTTTCTTTCACATTCTCCGGCGGCGACGAAAGAAGTCGCCGCCGCTTCCTCGTCTACTTCTATTCCAATCTATTTCCCCGAGGATAGGCGTGCGTGCATTCGGTCAGATTGTGAGGAACCATACGGGCAACAAGTTACGTTCCCCGAGGTTCCTGGAGTGTCTGGGATAGTGGGTGGTCTTGAGTCTACAGTTTCCACCTCAACCCTCTTTGAAATCGCTGTTAAATTTGATTTCCCCCCTTCTGTTCTTCTTCTCCGGCCAAATGCCGACGATAGGGCTCATCGTCCTCCTCATGGGTGTGTCACTGTCTATGTTGATCAGTTTAAGGCTGGTTTGCGTGTCCCTTTTCCGGCTATCTACGCCGATATCTTCCGTACCTTCGATCTATCTCCTGCCCAGATTACTCCTAATAGCATTAGCCAGATAACCGGTCTGGGGATTGCCTGTTCTCGGTTAGGTATTCCGTACTCCATAGATGTCCTTGGTGGGATGGTGTCCTTTAAGGCTAGGACTGAAGGGTGGTATTATTCTTCTTATCGGCAGAAAGGCTTCTCCGTCAAAGTGCCCTCCAAGGTTCAAGACTGGCAGAAGAAATTCTTCTACTGCCAGTTCGAGGGTGCCACCGAAGTCGGGTGGCACTCCGGTCCCGTTAGGCTTCTGACGAAGCCGAAAAATTTTGCCAAAGTGGCAAGGCGTTTTGCCAGTCTGGGCATAATGCCGATGTCGCTTGCTGCGCATAGGACGGCGGTACCGAGCCCCGATGAACCTTCCACTTCGGTGGATCCGGGGAGGGGTGAGGTTCTTTTCCCCTTTGTTTTTTTTTTTTTTTTTTTTTTATTATATCGGTACTAACGTTCTGTCTGCTTGCAATGGATTTGGTGAGGGGTAAGAAGCCGATCTCGCAGAAGAGGAAGGGTGAGTCCACTAGTTCCCCGTCCGGGCAGAAGAGGCAGGCGACCGAGTCTTCCGAACAGACTCGGTCCTGTATTCCTACTCCCCGAGGTCGGGGTAATGTTACCGTAGCCGCTGAGGAGGTTGACGCGGCGGCTGCAGGGAAGTTGGTTATGGGTTCGGCGTCGTCCGAACCCGATCTGGCAATAACCGAGGTCCGCACTCCTGCCCCGGTATTCCCAGCGGTAAATTCAACTCTTTTCGATCTCAGTTGCCCCCCCCCCCCCCCCCCTTTTTTTTTTTTTTTTTTTTTTTTGACTGATGGTAGTAATCCAATGCAGGGTGTGGATCCTACGCTTGAGGAGTACGACCATGTGAACGGCGCGGTCAGGAGCCTCCTCAAGGGATCGGTGGCGAAATACCACCGTATTTTGGAAAAGAACAAGGTCTTGGCCAATGATAAGGCCAAGATTTCAAAGGCGTTCGCCGAATCTACAGCTCGGGAAGCCGCTCTGCAGGAGCAGCTCGACCGTATGTCTGCCGAGCTCAATGCCACTAAGGAGAAAGTGGCGAAGAGCGAGGAAGAGGCTGCAACTGCCCGAGTTCGGGAGGCCGAGATCGCCGCCGCCCAGGGCGACGTCTTCCATGCCCTTGCTGAAAGAATAATATACAACAAGGGTTTTGTAAGTTGGTGTCGTCTCTGACCAAGACGATGGAGAAGCGGGCGGTGGCCGAGGTGCTAGATCGGGTGGCCGTCAACTTCCCCGAACTCGACAAGGGGAAGTTTGGGTATGAGCCGATCGAGGACGAAGAAGTGCTGCGTATATACTTCCGGCAGCTTTTGAAGAAGGCTTCTCCGTTCCCCGTCGTGGGGTATCTTGCGGAAGGGCGGGCCTTGCTGACGGCTGCCGATATCCAGGCTTGTCAGTTCGACAGGGATGCCGATTTTGAAGAAACGTGCATCCCTTTCCGCGAAGAACTGTCGACGTGCCCGATGTCCCCAAATACACCGCCCCCCGTGCTGGAAGGGGAGGATTTGGAGGAGGAGGCTGATGCCGAGGCGCGGACCGAGAACACAACTGCCGAACCTACGGGCGGGGTCAGTTGAACCCTTCCCCCCCTTGTTTTTTTTTTTTTTTTTTTTTTTTTTTTTTGTTTTTGCTGATGTCCGTACTGAACCTGTAAGATTCACTTTCTTATGAATGAAAGCTCGGTTCTGTTGCTTATTTTTCTCTTACTTTCTGTAGAACGAATCCGAAACAGATAAGACTGCGTTGATAAACGAAATAAAGCGACTGAAAATCCTTATTGATCTTAAGGATGGTGAGATCGGTCGCCTCGACAAACTTTCTGAACACCTTCGAAACGAATTTGACGCCAAATATAACGCTTTGCAAATCAAGGCTGATTCCAATGAAACTCGATATTTGCAATTAAAAGAAGATTACGCGGATGCTAAGAGGATTGCAGACGAGCACGCTGAATATGAAAGAGTGATACATGAGCTCGGTGGCAAGACGATATCCGAAGTCGAGGCTGATGCGTTCGAGGCTGTGCGGGGGGTTGTGCGGGAGATTCAGAATCGTGGTTCGGATTCATGGGAAGTTGCTGACTATATATCCGAGCTGCGATATTTGACGAACTTATTCCCGTTGGTGCTATCTCGCCACGCAATAATGAAGAAGTGGCTTGACCGGTACCCCGACGTGCAGCCTTCTAAACAACATGCCCCCCGGTTCCGCGCCCTGAGTCCTACCATACCGTCTCGTCTGGTTAAGGACCGGTTGGACATGCTGATGCCTGTTCAGAACCGCAGACCGATACCGAACCGAGGGGATGGGAATTACCGAGCTCCTATAGTCCCCCGAGGTCGGAGTTCTTCACGTTCTGCATCAAACCGAACTGGGGTGACAGGCGGTGGCGCTGGGCGCAGTTCGGGACAAAGCTCCCGAAAAAAGGAAGATGTAAATATTGATTTTTTGATGAACCCGCCGACTAGCGGTTGGGCTAGTTATTTTAATTGTAGCAAAAGGCCAGATGAGGGCGGGCCTTCTAATGCATGACTTGTAAAATTCTGCAAAATAAGAAACATCTTTTTGGATTAAATCTATGTTAGTGTAATTGTTGGCTCTTTGCCTGTTTTGAATTTGCATTTCTGCTCTATTCATTTCCGAACTGACGCATAGGTCAAATTTGGATTTCCCGAAGTGGCTTGGGAGCCTAACTTCGGCTTCCGACGTGACTCTTGGGTCTTCCCTCGGTTCGGGATGACATATCGCCTATTATCCCCTGCCGAGGTGACACTTGGGTCTAGTCGGGTTCCTGTTCTGCCGACTATGTCGGTAGGGGTGGTCCCCTGGTTCGTACGATTTTATTTTACTGACACTTGTCCTCGTCAGGATAGTGTTGGAGGTAGAGGCAACATGCATATAAGTGGAGTAATGCAATGTGGTGTGAACACAACAAAAGATAGAAATAAAATCTTAAACTTCATTACTGAAAATAGTTTTTGAAAGACAAGACCTGACTTAACATTGAACTGAACTGAATAAGACCGAACTGACAAAAGACCAAAATGACCGAGCTACTCTACATGATACTCCACATCTATGCATAATACCTCTTCAGATGGATTATATTCCAAGGTCGCTGTATGGGCTCCCCGGACAGAGTGGAAAGCCTATAGGCGCCTTTACCAAGGACCTCGTCTACTCGGTATGGGCCTTCCCATGTGGCCTCCAGCTTGCCGAGCTTACAAGCCTTGCTGACCTCATTGTTTCGGAGAACTAAGTCTCCTACGCAATACTGCCGATCTCGAACTCGCCGATTGTAATATCGGGCTATGAGTTGTTTGTATCGGGCCTCTCTTATGTAAGCTGTATCCCTTTTTTCTTCTAGCAGATCGAGGTCCGCACGCCGGTTCTCATCATTTACTTCGGCTACGAAATGGGTCGTGCGCGGACTGGGGAGTCCGATCTCGACCGGGATTACAGCTTCTGTTCCGTATGCTAGATTGTACGGTGTTTCGCCATTTGCTGTTCGCGGCGTTGTTCTGTAGGACCATAGAACGTTCGGAAGGTTTTCTACCCATAATCCTTTAGCTTTCTCTAGCCGGGTTTTGAGGCCTTTGACGAGAGTTCGGTTCGTCACTTCGGCTTGACCATTTGCTTGAGGGTGGGCTACCGATGTGAAATGTTGTTGAATCTGCAACTCGTCACACCATTCCCTAAAAACCCTGTCCGTGAACTGGGTCCCATTATCGGATACGAGGACATGAGGTATGCCGAATCGGCATACTATGTTCTTCCATACAAAGTTCCGGGCGTTCTTGCTTGTGATCGCGGATAGGGGTTCTGCTTCCACCCACTTCGTAAAGTAATCAATTGCAACTATGAGGTGTCGCAACTGACCTGGTGCTTTATCGAATGGGCCTACTATATCTATCCCCCACTGCGCGAACGGCCAAGGACTCTGCATCGCAGTCAGCTCGGTTTGTGGTATCCTTGTTACATTTGCATGTAACTGACACTTCTTGCACCTCTGCACGAGTTCGGTGCAATCCTTGAGCATCGAGGGCCAAAAGTATCCCCATCTCATTATTTTCTTGGCCAAAGCACGAGGTCCGATGTGACTTCCACATGCCCCTTCATGCATTTCTCTCATGACGTATTCTGCTGAGGTTGGTCCGACGCACTTGAGTAAGGGTTGAAGGTACGATTTTTTGTAGAGGACATTGTCCAGAATAGTATATCTCAATGACTTCAACAATATCCTTCTAGCCTCCGTCTTATCTTCGGGCAACTCCCCTCTCTCCAGGTAGGCTAGAATGGGTGTCATCCACGTCGGCTGGGACTCATTGTCCAGATCGTTAACCTCGGCCTCGTCTATGCTTCTATGCTTTACATCTTCCACTGGTGAAGTGCCAGGTGCCGCCGCCAATTTGCTGAGAACATCAGCTCGGGAATTCTGAGTCCGGGGGATTCGCTCGAGCTGGAAATATTTGAAAACCCCCTGCATGCCCCGAGCCTTAGCCAGATACTTCTTCATTCTTTCTCCCTTCGCTTCATACTTTCCTAGCATATGATTCACGACTACCTAGGAATCGCTGTGTACCTTTATGCCCGTGATCTTCAGATCCGTGGCTATCCGGAGTCCGGCTAGCAGAGCTTCGTATTCTACCTCATTGTTGGTAGTTGTGAACTGAAAGCGAAGTGAGTAGGTGATCTCTTCCTTTTCCGGACTGATAAGGAGGATTCCAGCACCGCTTCCCGTTTTTCCCGAGGCCCCATCCACGTACATGTGCCAACAGTCTTGAGGCTCCACCACCGTTGTGCGAACTGGCTCAGGTATCGGTATTGGGACTTCGGATATCGAGGTTTCAACCAAGAAATCCGCCAAGGCTTGCCCTTTGATGGCCTGTCGGGGAACATAAGAGATGTCATGCTCTCCCAGTTCTATTGCCCACTTCGCTATTCGACCTGATGCTTCGGGCTTCGTCAGCACCTGCCGAAGTGGGGAGTCCGTTCGGACTTGTATGGAGTGCGCGTGAAAATATGGGCGTAGTCGCCTAGCAGCGTTGACAAGTGCTAAGGCTAGCTTTTCCAATAGCTGGTATCTCACTTCGGGCCCTTTTAGTGACCGGCTTATGAAGTAAACCGGTAACTGGCGGCCTGCCTCTTCTCGCGCGAGCACCGCACTGATTGCTTCGTCAGAAGTAGCCAAATACAAAAATAGCACCTCTCCCTCCTTCGGTACTGACAAGGTCGGTAGATCCTTGAGATACTCCCTTAGTTGGTTTAGGGCGTGATGATGCTCCGAACTCCAATCAAATTGGGGTGCTTTCTTTAAGACCTTGAAGAAGGGCAATTGCTTCTCCGCGGCTTTGGATAGGAATCTACTCAGTGCGGCGAGGCACCCTGTAAGTCTGTGCACATCGTTGATTGACTTTGGATCCTTCATGTCTAACACGGCCTTAACTTTTGATGGATTCGCCCTCAGCCCTTCCTGGGAAATCCAACAACCTAAAAACTTCCCCGATGTCACAGCAAAGGTACATTTTTGGGGATTAAGTTTCAGGTTGACCTTGCGAAGGATGGAGAGCACAGTTCGGAGATCGGCGACACTAGTGCTCTCTTCCTTACTCTTCACCACAATGTCATCGACATAGACCTCTACCTCCTTTCCGATATGCTCTTTAAATATTTTATCTACCATCCTCTGATAGGTAGCTCCTGCATTCTTCAACCCGAATGGCATTTTGCGGTAGGCAAAGATGCCAAAGTCCGTAATGAATGTTGTCTTAGCCGCGTCTTCGGCATCCATTAGGACTTGGTGGTATCCCTTATACAGATCCAGGAAACTGAATATCCTATGACCGACCAGCGAGTCCACCTTTTTGTCGATATCGGGCAGAGGGTAACAGTCCTTAGGGCAGTGCTTGTTGAGGTCGGTATAATCAATGCACATGCGCCACCCTCCCCCAGCCTTCTTGACCATTACCGGGTTCGCTATCCAGGTCGGGTAGGTGACTTCGAATAGAATCCCAGCATCCAGCAGTTGGGTCACTTCGGTCTTTATAACCTGATTTCGCTCTGCTGCAAAAGAGCGATGTTTCTGTCTTACAGGCCTCACCTCGGGGTCGATCTTAAGCCGATGTGTGATCAGATCGGGTGATACCCCTGCCATATCCAAAGGGGACCACGCGAAGACGTCTCTGTACTCCTTTAGAAGCCGAATAACCTGTTCGCGAAGGTGGGGACGGTCGGTCAGCCCGACTTTAACGACCTTAGCGGGGTCGTCCTTATACAAAGCCCCCTCTCTCTCTTCGGCAGGCGACGTCTTATTCGGCTCTTCGGAGTTCGGTAATTGCTATGCTTGGGGCAGTTCGGGCGTTGCCCCTAGCCCCTTGAGCGCCACATGCAGGCACTCCCTTGCCATTTTCTGATCACCACGGATAACGGCTACCCCTCCCTTAGTCGGGATCTTCACAGCTAAATGGTACGTGGAGCAGATCGCTCTCACTGTATTCATCCAAGTACGGCCTAGGATTATGTTGTATGGGGACTTGGCCTCCACCACCATGAATTCGGTCATGTTAGTGGTGCTTCTCAGCCCTTTCCCTACTGTGACGGGCAGCTCGATTGTCCCTAGGGGATGAGTTTCCTCCTGTGCGAAACTCCGCAGTGGCCGTGTGGTTGGAATGACCTTTGACTTCTCCAGCTCCATGTTATCAAAGCAATGCTTGAACATGATATTCACCGATGCCCCGGTGTCGATGTGAATCCTTTTGATCAGCATGTTGGCCACCACAGCCTCAACAACAATGGCATCGGAGTGCGGCATCATGGGGGGCACCGGGTCCTCGGCCGAGAAAGTCACTGCTTCCTCTTTTTTGAACCTTTTGTTAGCAGGTTCTCTGCTGGGCAAGTTCCGAGCTCCGTTCTTGAGTGATGATTTGGTCTGCCCTTTGGGGAGAGCGGAGATCGTAGCGACTACTCCATCGTATTGATATTCTCCATCCTCATCGGCATCATCCTCATTGTGCTTTGCTCTTTTCTCCGTCTCCGAACTGCAACTTCCTCCTTTATAATGTCTCTTCTTCTTTTGGCTTCGGGGAGCATCCACTTGATTTACCCCTGAGCTCCGATCTTGATACTTTTTAAGCTGTCCGTTGCGAACTAGGCTCTCGATGTCTTGAGCCAGGTTCCTGCAGTCTTCTGTATCATGTCCGTAGTCCTCATGAAACTGGCAGTATTTATTCTTCGACCTCGGCTTGCCGTCCTCCCGCATCGGTCGTGGTCTCTCGAACAAGCCAGCATGCAGCTCGAGGATTTCAGTCCTCGGCTTGTTCAATGGTGTGAATTGTGGAGTTGGCCGTTGTGCGGGCTGGGACATCAGCGGGCCTCGCTGTACTGGATTTTGCCGAGGTCCGAGACGAGACTCAATCGGACCTCCCTGAATTCGCTTCATTACCCCTTTACGGGGGGTATCCTCTTTCTTCTTCGAGGTTTCACCTCGGTCCACTTCTTTCCTGCGTCGGGTAGCCTCTTCTATCTTGGCGAACTTGTCCGCTATAGCCCATAGTTCGGTAGTAGTCTTTGGATCCTTAGCCAGGATCTCCCTGTAGAGATGGTCCGAGCTGATGGCATTTTGGAATGCCGAGATGATAAGAAGATCGTTTGTGCACCGAGTCGATAAGCACTCTCTATCAAATCGGGTCATGAAATCTTGCAGTGACTCTCCCCGGCTTTGTTTAACGGTTAGCAGATGTGCTGGAGTGTGCCTCACTTCGGCACGCTGAGAGAAACTCCTGGCGAACACATTCATCAGATCGGAATACGATCTGATTGACCCGGGAGGCAGACTGTCGAACCACTCCCGTGCGTTGTCGATTAGCAGTTCAGGAAATAGCTTGCACATGTGAACACTTCCCAGATTTTGGTTCAGCATACTGTACTTGAACTGGCTAAGGAAATTGCTCGGATTTCCAACTCCGTTGTACGCCTTGATCTTTGGCACCGTGTACCCGAAGGGCATCGGTGTGTTGAGGATCTCTTCCGAGAGCGGGCTGATGATCCTGCCGAGCGCATCAAAGATCTGCGCTCCCCCAGCTAGGTGTCCTTGGTTGGGTGCGTTATAGGGTGGGGCCACGGCGTAGTTCGGCTGAATCATATGGGAATTTGGTTGCTGGCTTCCCTGACTCTGTCCTCGGGTTTGCTGGAGATAGTGTCGCAAGTCCTGCCCGGGCCTCTGTCCTTGACCGAGCTGAGGGATTCCTTGCCCGAACTGGGGGACCCCAGTGTATTGGTTGAGGAACTCGCGTCCTGACGCTGTGGCGAGATAATTTCGCAACAACTCCTCAATCCCTGGAAGCGGTGGAGGTGGCGGGGCTGCCGAGTTCGGCTGAATGACTGGTGAGGAGCGAGAGGCTAGGCTCGGTCGAATAACTGGGGGCTGGCGTAGTGCCGCCTCCGGACCGAACAGCTCACGTTCCCGATGTGCTGTGAGGTCCTCCACATGGCCCTCGGGTGTAGCCTGCGGCCCTAGGCGCGAGCTCACGGGAGCTCGGTGTGGTTGGGCTAACTGTGAAGACGGCTGTGCTGCCGTGTCCACAGTGGCGTTTCGCTGACCGGAGTTAGGGGCCTCCGGGATTTCTCCAGTGGTGATCTGATTGCCCTCAGGAATATTGTCGTGGGGTTGTTCCACGTCCACCGTCGAGACTGGTTCCTCCGGTTGTCGTCGGCGACTCCGTCGACGGCGAGGAGTTCCCAGCAGTGTTGTCATCCCATTCGGCATTATTGATGATTTTGGGCAGCAAGAATCAAAAATTCAGACACAAATTTCTTTCCCACAGACGGCGCCAGTGATGAACCTTCGATTCGCGGCCCAAATTCAGATAAATGTTTGTGTATGGAACTGAAAGTGAGACAAAGGATTTACGTGGTTCGATCGACTCGATCTACGTCCACGGGGAGGAATATATAATCTTGTATTCAGAATAGCATAAGTAAGTACAATGTAATTAACTTCTCCTATTTATAGATAAAACTCATGGTGGTTGCAGAGGTAGGATCGTGGAGGTGTGGGTGGTTTTCCCAGCTCCGGTTTTTCCTCCATCAGCCCACGTTCTGGGTTTAGGGCTCAACTCCCTGGGCTTGTGCTTGACGTGGACTGGGCTTGCCGATCTGGGCCTATTGGGCCTTCACCGATCTGGGCTTGTCTCTATGTTTTGGGCCTTTGGGCCTAGGGAGGTGGGCCATTTCATATCAGTTATCATTTACTATTTTTAAAATTGCATATATTATAAAAAATGACATTGTGTGGCCGGCCACATTATGGCCAAATAGCATTATTGTAATAATAATAATAATAATAATAATAATAATAATAATAATAATAATAATAGCATGAATTTTCATTCGATATCAAATGTTATATTTATAGAACTCCATGCATATGGTTACTACTTAAAAATTAAAATCTACATATTTCTTCCAAATTAAAGAAAATATAAATATTTGCCATACCAAGTTACTATAACCAAATGCCTAAAAACGTTCATTTCTACCCACACTGATCAGTCTCCCACGTCCGCCTCCGCCGAGCCAACTCCGTAAATCCGCCTGCCGCCGTCGCCCGTGGCAGCCCGAAAAGCGACCTATCGTAAACCGCCCGCCTCGCCGGGTCGGAGAGAGTAGCCTACGCCGCCTGCAGCGCAATAAACTCATCGGCTGCAGCCGACGTGGCGTCGTCACCCCGGACGTCGGGGTGCATCACCCTCGCCTTCCTCCGGTACACCGACTTTATCTCCTGACACGTGGCGCCCGCGCGAAGACCGAGCACTTCGTAGCATGACGCCGTCTGCTCGGCGCAGGAGGCAGGGAGGCGGCGCCCCGGCGAGGATTGGCGGCCGACCGAAGGCAGTGGGAGCGGGATAGTTGTGGAAGCCATGAATATACAATCCTTCTGGTTCGAGAGTGGATAACGTAAAGTACAAAGTGTTGATGCATGGAGGAGAAGAGTGGGATTTATTAAGGGAGGAAGCACGTGCGGAATTTGCGTGTTTGAAGAAGTGGATTATATGAATTTGGATGAATTCAATTCATTCATTCGTGTGGATTTATAATATGAATGGAGGTGATGGCACCAATTCGGTAAGCTTTGTGTTTGCACATTAATTCGCAAGTTCATGTACGTATACAACTCTCTAAATATAATATGTATGATGTAACCAGTCCTTTTCGATAACACTATACTTTCTGAATTTCGATATGGATGTCGCATATATTTTCAAAATCGGTCGTTATTTTTCATAGCATAATTTTTTTAAATTAATGTTGGTTTTGAAAATATGACAGAGATATCGCACTAAAATATACCAACACATTATTTGAAATTGCTCAATTGTGCTAAATGATGTGTAAGAATTAGATTTGAAATTCGCGATTGACATACTGAATGGTTTCCCATTAGCTTTTTATATTTAGCATAAGGTTCATGTTTTAGAATATATATATGATATGATGGATATCTAAAACTTGACATTGAGACGTTAGGCGATCACGCTATATGTGACTGTCATAGATACGGAAGCATTCTTCTCGATTATCTTCTGATATTATATGCTCAATATACATTTATAATTACAAAATAATATAAAGTGTGTGACTAAAGATAGCTAATGACATGCAAATTTTGTTTATATGGAAGTAGAATAAGATATGACAACATATTTCATATTAGGAAAAAGGTGTATCCTATATTTGGAAATTAAATTAGTGAAATGCACATTACTAATTAGCAAGACTTGTGACAACATATCTCTCTTCTTATAAATGTCAGTGACATAGAAAATGTAATACGAAACTGCAATAAATAATCCAATCATGAGCTACGGCTACTTGTTTATATGTATAAACCAATAAGAGTCGGTCCATATTTAAAGGATATATGTCGGCGACATAGAAAATACGTACAACACGAAATTGTAGTAAATATTAATTCAAGTCGTGAACTATGACTACTTATTCATATGTATAAATTGATAAGTGTGGACCAGATATTATCGCATTTTCGTATTGCATTTTGTATGTGGTCGACATATGACCTTATACTTATCCAAAATAGCTACTTTTTGCCTACTTAATACTACCTTAATATTTTACCTTTCAATTTAGCCCAACGCCCTATTTTTATCCAACAACATTTTTAACCTTTACATTAGGCCTCTCATCAATTTGTAACAAGTGGTTAAATGAGGTGAGAAATTTTATTAATTAATTAAAACCTAAGTGAAGTCAAATTAATAACGTATGAAAAAAGTGGTTGTTATGGATGTCGGAGAATTTCAATATTATATTATTTCAATACTTTTTGGTCCCATTACATTACATTACTATAGTTAAAAAAATAATTTTTTAATTTATTCAATTTCTTCTAAGCTAAGTCACCTGTTGTCTTGTCCTCTTTCTTTCTTTTTATTTTGAAAAAAAAAAGATTAATTACACATGCCAGTTCACTTCGGATCAGCTTAGACCTGTGCAATTTACAAGATTAATATTAATTTAATTAGCTAATAAAGCAAATTATAGAAATGTTAATCATTATCATATCTGAATCAGACATCATTAGTTCAATTACGATGGCATTTTAAATATATCCACGACTGACATGTCGGTACGTAATGAAATTTAAGAATTTCCAAAAAAGCTAAACTTCATTTTAAAATAACCATAAAATACATTCTACCCAAGTTGTTAAAAGAAATGGTCGTCCTCGATATTATGTCCAATTTGTATTTATATTTCCCCCTATATTTATGTGACAGACGAAGATTTGGATAAAAGAGCCTTATGAGTATCCGAATACGTTGAACTCGATTATAACTTTATCATTTGAATAGAAAGCCCTATAAATATACAACTTTAATGTAGCCGAGAACTCTAATAATGTGAAAGACTATCATTTTATCCCAAAAAAAAAGTTAAAATTTCTAAAAATATTAAAAAAATTATATTCATTTGTATTATACAAATGGGCCTTGTGATCAAACTCCAAAAAGAAAAAAGCCCTCTTTTGTAATGTTTCTGTTGCAGACTAAACTTGGTAATTTCGATGGCCCAGATTCTCATAAGAAATTTCGATGGTATTTAACGCTCTTTGTTAATGAACAGTGCAACATGCATGCGGAATCAGGATTTTATATTTTGAGTTGCGAAAAAATTAATAGTGTTACTTCATTAAAGTAATATAACGTCATACACTTCAAAATAAATAAATAATTTATTAACTGGAAAACATTCATACACTTCAAATAAATAAATAAAAATTAAAATACATAGTTATCTATTCTAGCTTTCCAGTGATATATTTTTTTCATCGACTAAGAGGGTGTTTGGCTAAACTTATAAGATGTTTGACTGCTTATAAGCTGTTTGACTGCTTATAAGCACTCTAAATAAATGTGTTTTGCAAAATAAGCTCCTTAAGAGCTTATAAGATGCAAAAATAAGCAAAAAGTGTTTATAAGCACTCCAAAAAATAAGCTCATTCACCCCAACTTATTTTTTTAAAAAAATTGCTTATTTACCACTTTAATTCTATTTTATTTTATATTTATATTATATACACTTCCATTTGATGTTACAACATTATGATTTCAAATTTTTTTTTTTTTTAGATTTTATTTTTGTATTATCTCCTTGAGCTTATAAGCTCTTTTATCCAAACACTTGAACAACTTATAAGTTCTTACACTCATATATCTTATAAGCTCTTAAACATCTTATAAGCACCTAGAGCTTATAAACATTTTGAAATAAGCTTAGCCAAACGGGCCCTAAGACATCAAGAATGCCCACGAAATGTAGGATGTACTTTTCCCTACTAAAATGAAAGTAAAAGAAAATACTCCCTCCGTCCCCTAATAAGTGTCCCGAGCCGTTCAAAATACAGTAATCAAGAAAGTGTGTAATTTTACCATATTAATCCCTAATCATTACATAGAAAATTGAAAAGGTAAAAAAGGGGTAAAATTGATAGTTTAGCCAAAATTTTACATTAAAATATGTAGCAAGACACTTATTCGGAGACAAATTAGGAGACAAAAATTTTAGTCCCTTGGGACAGTTATTAGGGGACGGAGGGAGGAAGTATTTATTTGGAATAAGCACTTCAAATAAAACAAAACAACGACTTCATCACTTAGTCTTCTAGAGTCAAGAATAATCCACGCGGAAACAGCTCAAAATCTTGTCTTCCTCCACAAATTCCCAATTCATGAACAAACCTAATTTATTCTCCCTCTCCCTTTACAATTCCCTTAGCATTCTTCGATTTATGAATTAGGTTTCACACATCAACACCCAATTATCACCACTCAGAAACCTCCATCACTGTAATACACTCTCTCTGCTTGCTACCGTTCAACTGCTTTCATGGCGGCCTATGCAGCTTTGGCTTCTCTCATGAACATCATAGATGCCCTTGAACACCATCATTCCCCTCCGATTTCCATCGACAAACAGCAAGCTCAATCTCTCTATCAAATCATCACCTTCCTCCAAGAATTTCTCCAAGGCTACACTTCCCCTGTTACTGAAATCGACGAAGCTGACCCTCTGGAGATGCGAATAGCAGCTGCCGCGTATTCGGCTGAAGATATCATCGAATCTCGTATCGCCGATCGAATTTCTCGACATCGAAGAAGATGCGGGATCAGCACCGCGTTCTTCGATTGCTTCCGCCCACTGTCCGAAGATGATGCTCAAGCCAGCTTCCGCCAACAACTACAGCGTGTGATCGAAGAAATGGAGTCGATCGAGAAACGGACGGTGGAGATCGATTCACAGAACCAGCTGCGGCTGAGATCTGTCGCTTCTTCTAGCTCGGGATCGATTTCTACTGGGAAGGGCAATATCATGGTGTGCTCGGACAACCTCATCAATGAGGTCATGGAGAAGCTCGCGGGTGGGAGGCCCGATCGCCACGCGGTCCCTATAGTAGGTATGGGCGGGATAGGTAAGACCACGCTAGCTAGAAATGTTTACGAGCACCCATTTATTAAGGAGTATTTCGTTGTTCGTGCTTGGGCTACGATTTCCCAACAATTTAGCACTAGAGAAATCCTTTGTCAAGTTCTTTGTCAAGCAGCTAACAGAGAGAGAGAGAAGCTGAATGAAGAGAGTGAGGATAATCTAGGAACAGAGCTACATAAGTATTTATTTGGTAGAAGGTATTTAATTGTATTGGATGATATGTGGAGTATCGATGCCTGGGATAAGATACAACGTTTCTTACCTAACAATGGCAACGGTAGTCGGGTATTGGTGACGACTAGGCTATCACAATTGAGCTCTCAACTAAATGAAAACGATAGCCTTCACATGAAATTTCTAGACGAGGTTAGTAGTTGGGATCTATTCTCCAAAACTGTGTTTGGAGATTCGAGAAGTTGCCCTCTCGAGCTAGAGAAAATCGGGAAGAAGATAGTAGAGAACTGCAGAGGACTTCCTTTATCAATTGTTGTGGTTGGAGGTATCTTGAAAAAAACAGATCACACTCGAAGTAGTTGGGAGTCGATAGGGAAGAACTTAAGTTCACTTGTGAACTTAGAGAACGATAAACATTGCCTGAGATTGTTGAGAATGAGCTATAATCATTTGCCTGCCTATTTAAAACCATGCTTTTTATACATGGGAGTGTTCGAGGAAGACTCGGTAATTAAAGTCTCGGAACTCATCATGCGATGGGTTTGTGAAGGATTTCTGAAACCAACAAATGATGAAAGCTTGGAAACAACTGCAAAAGAGTTCTTAAAGGACTTGGTTGATAGAAATCTCATCCTAGTCCATAAGTTTGGGTCGACCGGAAGCCTCAAGTTCTGCAAAATGCACGATCTGTTGAGAGATTTCTGCTTGAACGAAAGTAAGAAAGAAGGATTTTATCACGTGATAGGTCAATCGATTTCCCAAGGCATAAATGGGCAACGCCGTGTGGTTATACCTAGGAGCATTTCAAAGAAGAAAGTCCGCAGTGACCTGAGATCCATGCCACATGTTCGGTCCATTATCTCGAATGATAGAAAAGTCCCGTCATGTCGGAATTTCAAGCTGTTAAGGGTGGTATATGCATCTAAGGGTTATCATTATGATGGTGTGAGCTGCGTGAACCTCCGGTACCATCATGTTGAAGTCGGTTGCGTGTCTTCATTCTTATCTTTAATCACTCTCCACTGGAATTTGCACACATTGATTGTTTCATGTCCACTGGAATTCACTGTGCCAATTGAAATTTGGAAAATGACTAATTTTAGGCATATTGAGTTGAGAACTGAGTCCAGAATGCAATCATGTGTGCTTCTTCTAGACCCTCCAAGCGACGGTGCGGTGATGAAGAATCTGCAGGTACTTAAAGGATTGCGTAATTTCAAGTTTAGTGAAGGGGTGGTAGAGAGAATTCCCAACATCAAGAAACTGACGCTGAGTTATGCCGGGAACGAGGGGTTATTAATGGAACGCGAGGATTATTACCGTCTTAGCAACGTTCAACGGCTGTGTAAATTAGAATCTCTCAGAGTGTGGTGTTATATTGGTTTAAGAGGAGATGCTTTTCTCAATGAGCTTACCTTTCCACACTCTCTGAAGAAATTGGTTCTCTCGACAATGAATTTCGAATTGAACGGCTTGTTGGAAAAGATTGGTTCGTTGCCCCTTCTCGAGAAGCTCAAGTTGTGGGGCGGATGGTTCAGAAGAGGCGAGTGGGAAATAGTTGAAGACCAATTCCCCCGACTCAAGTACTTGGGGATATTTTCATGCTTTACGTTGAAAAAGGTGACCGCGCAAGAGGGCTCCGTCATCTTCCCCCGACTCGAGCAGCTTTATCTTGATTTTTTAGTGGGATTGGAAGAGATCCCTTATGAAATCGGAGAAATAGCAACACTGAAGAAGATATCGTTCAATCGATGCGGCGCATCGGCGGTGAAGTGTGCAAAGGTAATAGTAGAGGAACAAGTGGAGTTGCAAAGGGAACTGCCATTTCATGTTGAAGTAAAGCTCGGAGGCGAGAATGAGCATCAGTTGACTGGCTCACCATTTCATGTTATAGTAAATCTCGGACGCGAGAATGAGCATCTGTTGAGCTTGGCTGGCCCATATTTTCAAGTATCAGGCTATCAGCTTGAATATACTTGTAGCAATTAGTTGCTCTTTTTTTGTTTCATTTTTTCTAGGCACGGAAATCAAGTCTAGAATAATAGTGGTGGATCTTTAGTAGTGTGAATGGATTTTAGTATGTTAAAATGTTGACATTTTTAAGGTAATATCCCTACATCAGTGGATGGATGAAAATATAATTTATCCATAGACGAATGGAACAGAAAAGTAGGGGTGTTCATAGTTTGGTTTAAACCGTAAACCAAATCGGATCAAACCGTATTTTGCAGTTTGGTTTGGTTTATGGTTTGAAAAAATATGGTTTGGTTTTTTATTTTCACATATTATGGTTTACGATTTAGGTTTGGTTTTTGAAAATATATAAACCAAACTGAACCGTAAACCATAAAACCGCAATTCAATTATAAGAAAATATAATATTAATTATTAATTTTTACATAACTTACTTTCAATTTTAATAATATGATTCTTTTTATATAAAATATTATATTCAACTCTAAATATATTATTTTTACGTTATTAACTATATTTCTTACTCAATATTTATTGAATTTTAAATCATTTTGTTTAGAATGTATTATATAATTTCCGTTATCTTATGAACTTTATTTCATAAACAATTTAGATTTATAAAAAGATTGTTTTTACCATTCATACTTAAATTAAAAAATGTGTTACTAAAACCGCAAACCGAACCGCACCAAACCTTTGGTTCGGTTTGATTTTAGTATTAATGTGGTTTGGTTCGGTTTTCAAAACTTTAACAAACCGTATTATATGGTTTGGTTTGGTTTTTACTTTAAACCACACCAAACCAAACCGTGTACACCTCTACATAAAAGTAGTTTTTAGTCGAATAATTATAAATTGACGCAAATTAGGCCTATACGTGGAAGTGGACTTAAAATCCTATTCGGAAAAAAAAAAACAAATTTAATAAAATGAAACGGATGAAGTAGTAAATAGTACGAGGAAAACTATAATACTGACTGACTTAAGTATGAATTAACCAATAAATTAGAGCCCATCAACCGGGTGCTTTTTTTTTTTTTTTTCCTTTCTAATCACTGTTTTTGATATTCCATAAAAGAAAGGAAAAAAAATTAAAACAAAATAAACGATTAACATCAGTTTTTTACCAACCTTAATTCTCTTATCACTTTCTCTTTGATTCGTATACATACCAAACAGTAACGTGTCAAATTTGATGGAACGGAGGGATCTTCAATCACCCTTTACTAATTCGGATAATTTAATTTGAGGAACCACAATTTTCGTAATTTGATGGGATGAGATGTGATCATATAATATTCCTTTTGTTTCAAATAAAATTTATATCCAAAGAATGTGTTCATATATGATCCAGAGATAAAGTGCTGGACTGAAGCCTTTTTTGATGGTGTCAGTTAGAGGTGCCTACGGTTATGGTTCCGGTTCTAACCGGAATCGAATCGCCGGTTACGGTTCCGTCGGGGGAGGAACCGAAACCTAACCGCCGACACACAGTTATGGTTACGGTTCGAACCGTAAGAAAACCATCATTTTTTTTTTCTTTTGATTATTCCTAAATCATTGATTTTCAAATCAATTTAATGTAATACAATTAAATTGATTAATTGTAAAAAAAAAATGTAAGAAAATCACTATATATATAGATATGTGAGATTATTTAACTATTTTTTTTATTAATTAAACATAAATCCCTGAATATCAAAAGTTGATTTCAAAGGCCGAAGCTTGTTAAAACCTCCTAAACGAATTTTTGTAAATATAACTTAACCTTATAGAATTATAAATTTAATTATATTTCTCAATGTATTAAAATAATTAGTTTAATATAAATATGTATGCAGGTAAATGAGAATTATATATATATATATATATATATATATATATATATATATATATATATATAGGGGATGGTTCTCATGGGAACCTTTCACTTCATGAGAACTAGGAACCATTCTAGTCCATTAGATCATGAGAGATCTATGGACAAGATTAATCCCTACATTAATTAGTATATTGATTTAAATCTAATTTTAATTATGCAAAAGGGCAGATTAGTCAATAACAAAGCAACACTAATCCACTTACCTTAATTGTAGGATACATTAGATTTGAAGAATATTAAAAATCGCAGACTATTCCAAAAGAACTAGATTTCGTCGACGATTCCGAAAACGCGCCCGAAAGCAATCAAGGACCGGCCGCCGAAACCTGGTTCGCAGCCGGAGAAACGGAGCACCATCCAACAGCCGTCGAAACATGGTTCGCAGCCGCCGAAACCTGGTTCGCAGCACGAATCGGAGCAACAACCATCCTCCGAGCAACGTCCAGCCGCGAAACGGAGCAACGTCCAGCCGCAAAATTCTGCTTCTCAACCTGCGAAACGGCGCAGCAAGCAGTTGCCACCGGAATCAAAAACAATATCGAAATCGAACAACGGTAAATTTTCAATTGTATTCTCGTCGTTTTACAGTAACAATCATGCTTAATTTCTCGTTTGAACTATTTGTAGTTTAGTTTCATGCTTAATTCGTATTCAACTATTACATATTTTGATTTCATGGATTTCATGCTTAATTTGTATTCAACTGTTACATAATTTAGTTTCATGCTTTGTTTATTTTTGTGGATTTTATGTGTCGTCGAGTTTAGATTAATGCTTAAAATATTTTAATTTCTTGCTTAAAACATTGGTATCCTAGTTTAATGCTTAATTTGTATTGTCATCGATTTTAAGCATATTTCAGATTTTATGAAAGCATTTTATTGATATTATGGGTTAGTGTAGAAATATTTGTGTGTATCATGTTATTGATATTATGGGTTAGTGTAGAAATATTTGTGTGTATTTCCTCCATTATCACATCTGGAGCTGTGGAATTGATACCTGATGTTTTTTCTTCATATGCTTCCTTTTGAGAACCATTGCCTTCGTCACTCTCCTTGCAGTCCATTGTTGTTTCTTTTATGCTCTCTTCCACCTCTTCAGTGATGGCAGAATCGTTGGCACTTGCAGGAGACGGGTGTGTATCTGTTTCTATTCTTTCCACTGGTGAATCATGAATGAGTTCTGAAACTTGGGGTGCTGGTTCCTGATTTTGATCTTCTTCAGTTTCAGCCCCTTCCCTTGTTTCCGTTCTGGGTTCTTGAGAAGAATTGGATGTCGAGTGTTCCTCTAACGCCACGTTGGATGTCGAGAATTCTTCTAATGGAACAGGGATGGGGATGCTTGTTAGCTCTCTATAGGTATTTGAATCTGTTTCCTCTCCAGCATCCAGCTCCTTTGATTCTGAGACATCCTCGGAAGCATCATTAGGCAGTTCTTCTTTTACGTTCTCATCATTTTCTGCCTCTTGATTGATTACTTCTGCTTCCTTTTCTTCATGTGGAACTTGGACCTCTGTCTCCGGGCATGCACTTGGATCTGTTTCTTCACAAATGTCTCTTTTCCTACGAAAATAAAATATTTTAAATTGTATGAAAGCATTTTGTCGAACAACTAATGTGCATAGATTTTTTGAATGCTATGTGATTTAAGCGGATTTTAGTTTCATGCTTAGTTTATTTTCGTGGATTTTATGTGTCGTCGAGTTTATATTAATGCTTAAAATATTGTAATTACTTGCTTAAAACATTGAAATCCTTGTTTAATGCTTAATTTGTATTGTCATCGATTTAAAGCATATTTTAGATTGTATGAAAGCATACACTTAAATTTTCAATTGTATTCTCGTCGATTAACAATCATGCTTAATTTCTCGCTTGAAATATTGGTAGTTTAGTTTAATGCTTAATTTGTATTCAACTAGTTTCATGATTAGTTTAGTTAAGCATATTTCAGATTTTGTGAAAGCATTTTGTCGAACACCTAATGTGCATTGAGCTCATATTTTTCGAGAATTAAAGGCTACTGCTCTACGGGTGTTTAGGAATTGATTTGAGAGTGTAACCTGGGGAAACGATTTCGAACTACATAATGAATTAAAGCAATGAAAGCAAGCATTTTGTCGAAAACCTAACGTGCATATATTTTAAGCATATTTCTGATTATATGAAAGCATTTTGTCGAACACCTAATGTGCATAGATTTTTTGAATGATATGATTGCATAGATTTTTTGTGGATTTTATGTGTCGTCTAGGTTAGATTAATGCTTAATTTAATTTCTTCCTTAAAATGTTTTTATCCTAGTTTAATGCTTAATTTGTGTTGTCATAGATTTTAAGCAAATTATATGAAAGCATTTTGTCGAACACCTAATGTGCATAGATTTTTTTGGATGATATGATTTAAGCAGGCTTTAGATTTTATGCTTATTTTATTTTTTTTGTGGATTTTATGTGTCGTCTAGTTTAGATTAATGCTTAATATATTTTAATTTCTTGCTTAAAACGTTTGTATCCTAGTTTAATGCTTAATTTGTGTTGTCATAGATTTTAAGCATATTTTTTATTATATGAAAGCATTTTGTCGAACACCTAATGTGCATATATTGAATGCTATAATTTAAGTAGATTTCAGATTTTATGCTTCGTTTTAATTAGTTTCATGCTTAATTTGATTGCAGGAAACACAAATAAGTGCGAAAGATGAAGACCGTTTTTGCTAGGAAATTGATTTCAAGGATGTTGATTATTTTTTCTTTTAGCACATTACCCTTAGTTTTTGTCTTTGTTGATATGTTTTATCAAGCATATAATAGTGCATTACAACAATTATATTGATGCTTTCTTGATTATATAATTTTGCTTATATATATATATAAAATTTTCTAATATAACTTGCTATATGTGGTCTTTTTATTCAATATAACGATATAGTTTACTTTGACAATAGAGACGAGAACATAAACATGCTACTATAAAAAAAACACCGTTTGTTCTTTTTTCCTATAATTTTTACATGTAACATTGCACATTATGAGTAATAAGCATGAAAAAAATATTTATATAGCCATCAACCATAACTCTAAACCCTATACCCTACACCCTAAACAAACCCTAAGCCCAAAAACTCTAAACACTAAACCCCTAAACCCCATAACCCTAAAGCCTAAAAAATAGTAAGACAAATATGAAAAATAAATAAGCATCAAATAAATTATAAAAAGCTAATTTTTTTTTTAAGAAAACATTATCTGTATCTTTACAAGCACTAATACGATGACTCATGCTTAAGTAACAATAAATATATGCTTCATAAGCAAATAAACATAATGTGATTATTTATCGAACAATTGATCGTTTTCTTTTTCCTATCATTTTTACATATAACATTGTTGTTATGAGTAATAAGCATAAAAACATATTTTTATAAGCAATGCTATATCCCTACACCCTAAACTCTAAACCTTATAAAACTAAATCTATAACCTTATAATATCAATAAAAATACGAATCATAAGCATATAAAAATAACTAAATTGAAGGAAACTATGTCGAAAATGTAAATAATGGTGACAACACAAAGTTCATATACGTATGAATTTTTATCGAACAACTAATATGTTATAATAAAAAACGTTTGTATCATTAATTTAGAACAATGCGAGTCATGCTTAATTATTAATAACAATACGCTTAATAAGCATATAAAAATAACTATATGAAAAGAAACAATTATAGCGGCCCTGTTCTTTAACTATATGAAAAGAAACAATTATAGCGGCCCTGTTCTTGAGCTCCATCTCCAAGGAAGTAGTAATCCATTCCAATCTCCACTTCAAGGTTTGAACGGCGACCACAACCCTTCTCTCCTCAATCTCAAACACCTCTCAATCTCAAACACCTCACGCATCTCGATCTCAGCCTAAACACTTTCGCCGGAACAATTCCTTCCTTCATCGGAGCCTTGCCGGGGTTGCAGTACCTCTCTCCTCAATCTCAAACACCTCACGCATCTCGATCTCAGCCTAAACACTTTCGCCGGAACAATTCCTTCCTTCATCGGAGCCTTGCCGGGGTTGCAGTACCTCTCTCCTCAATCTCAAACACCTCACGCATCTCGATCTCAGCCTAAACACTTTCGCCGGAACAATTCCTTCCTTCATCGGAGCCTAGCCGGAGTTGCAGTACATGGCCATGTCCCAGACAGCGGCTCACGGCGGCTTGTTTTTATCCCGAACCCTTATCAAGAGAGAGACGGGAGTTAGAGGGAGGGAGAGATCAAAAAGAAGACAGGGAGAGAGAAATCTAACCTGTACGGCGGCGGATGCAACTGTTTCGGTGGACGGCGACTCAACAGCGGCATCTCAACCGGAGGTCGCGGCACCTCTGAGAGGAAACATATATTTCGATTTCAGACATGAATCCAGAAACATATATTTCTTCATCCTCCAGAAATCTGCAGGAACTATGGCACCGATAACGTAGCTGAGAGCAAGCAGCAACCAGTCGCCGTAACATGCTTCGCAACCGGTGATACAGAGCAGGAACTGGTCGCCGAAACCTGCTTCGCAGGCGCCGAAACGGAGCAGTATCCAGCCGACGAACCGGAGCAGCAGCTAGCCGCCGAAAATTGCTTCGCAGCGGCATCTCAGCCGGAGGTCGCGGCACCTCTGTCTATCAAAATCCTTAAAACAAAAAGAGAGTGGAATAGGGAAGGAGAAGAAAGGGGACCGCGGCCAGAGTAGCGTTCTTCGGCGCCGGCAACAGTCGTGCGAGAGAGATAGAGAAAGGTTCGAGAGAGTGTGTGTGAGAGAGAGAGCGGCGCCGGCAGCAGTCGTGCGAGAGAGAGATGTTCGAGAGAGTGTGGTGAGAGAGAGAATGGATTCTTTAGTATCCCACGTTTTAAGGAACGAATAGAACATATTACAATATTACCCTTTCAATTTATAAAACTGCCAAAATTAATCAATATGATCTTCAAATCTCAGCCGTTTATTCTCTTAAAATCAACGGATCATAAAGGTTCCTAGTTCTCACGAAATGAAAGGTTCCCATATGATCTATTCTCTATATATATATATATATATATATATATATATATATATATATATATAGGGAAGAGATCATATGAGAACCCTTTTAAATAATGTGAACTATATATATAGGGAATAGATCATATGAGAACCCTTTTAAATAAAGAGAACTAGAACCATTCTCAACCATCAGTTTTTATTGATCAATGGTCAAGATTTGTAGTTCAAATTTAATATATATGGCAGCTTTTAAATTGAATAAGGATATTAGGGTAATTTGCTTTTTATTGTTCCTAAATTTAAGGTATTATTAATTATTCTCTCTCTTACTCATGTATTACCGTGATTTTGCGGATCTTATTTTCTCCTTTATGTGTTTTTTTTCTTCGAGTTTTCTGCCATTGTAATTAAGCAGCACAATTTTCATAAGGTTTATGCTTAATAGGTTGCTTATTTACCATTAATATTAAGCTTATTTAGGTATTCATTTAATTTATAATAATAATTGATGAAAGCTAATTAAGAAATAAAAATTGTAGGAATATATATGCTTATTAGGCTGCTTATTTACCATTAATATTTATCTTATTTAGGTGTTCATTTTATAATAAGAATTGATGAAAACTAATTAAGCAATAAAAATTGTAGGAATATATATATAAAAAAAACGAGGACGCCGATCTTGTATTAAAAGTGACGTTTAGGAATATTAGTGTGGTGATGATAATTAAGTAGCACAATTTTCATAATTTTTATGCTTATTAGGCTGCTTGTTTACCATTAACATTTAGCTTATTTAGGTGTTCATTTTATAATAAGAATTGATGAAAGCCAATTAAGCAATAAAAATTGTAGAAATATATATGCTTATTAGGCTGCTTATTTACCATTAATATTTAGCTTATTTAGGTGTTCATTTTATAATAAGAATTGATGAAAGCTAATTAAGAAATAAAAATTGTATGGGAAAAAAAAAAGAGGATGCCAGAATTGTATTAAAAGAGACGATTAATTCATATAATTTAGGAAAAATATGGTGTTAAATATTTAGAGAAAATATGAGCGTTAATTCCTTAATTATCGGATTTGGTGGGATCTCCTCCAATCAGAGCTTCCTAAAATGCCCTTATAAGCATCAAAAATTGAAAAGTAGCAACCTCATTTTATTGTTAAGATTAAATCTCATCCATTAATTAGTTTTGGATGGAAGGTTGTGATTGGTTCCTAGTTCTCATTATTAATACTAGTATCCATAATAACCCTCCCATATATATATATATATATATATATAGGGATGAGATCCCATAAAAAGCCCACTTAGTGTAAGAAATAGGAAGCATTCTAATCCTTTGATTTATACATAATCTATGGTCCAAATTAAATCTTAAAAACTGCACACTAATTAATTTTAGCTTGAATGCATTACTTTTATTTAATTTGAGGACAAATTAGTAAATATAAAATTTACCATATCCACTCCTACATCAAATATAGTGATTAAAATGGAATTTCCAATCCAAAACTTATGGGAAATAAATATGCACGATTGCAAAATTTTAAACTTAGTTGATGCAACAAAAAAAAAAAAGGGAAAAAAAGAAACAATAGAAAAAAAAGCCATGTATAGCTATATTAAAGAATATTATATTGCAATACTACTCAATTCGTAATGAATTATAATGCATTCGATAATGCATTGTTGCACTATTTATAATGCACAAAAGAAAAATAATGTAATTAATATGATATTATATATTTGAGAATACCAAATGCATTAGGATATGCAATATAATATTGCATGATTGTATTATTTAATGCATCATAAAAGAAAGTAATGAAAATTGAGTTGAAAGTTCTAAATCTTACTATGAATTTGGAGCAAATATGTATGGATTATTGACTACTTACAACGCATTTTTTTAAGAAAAATAATATTACAATGCATTAATTGGAAGGATAAAATGCATTATAATGCACTTTCCCATGCATAACAATTGTCTGCCTAATGCATTACTAATTTGTACCTGAAGAACTTCACCTAACTTTCAATTGGATAATCATTGAATGATATTAACCAAATCAATGCCCAAAATAAATAATCATAATGCATTATTAAAATAGTGAAAATTGAATCGAGTTGTTTGCATTTTTGTGGAAACTAAGTTTGTAAAATAATTGTAAATTATGAATGCAACACCTATATATATAAAGGGGTGAGATCCTGTGCAAAATAGAGTTATAATAAAAAATAAAAAATGGTGCATTTTATGCATAACTGTAATGCATGGTATGCATAATTATAATGCATTGTGCATTATAATGCACAGTCTATACTATTATAAAGCATCAACCATCATAATGCATTTTCAGTATAATCATAATGCGCAAATTAATATGTACCATAGATCACATTGTGATCAATGGTCCAGATCATTTCTCATTTTTTACTGAACTTGCCTTTTGCACGTGACCTCTCCGCTATAAATGCAAATATTAGTGTAATGCAGTATGAACTAATCTATAATGCATTATAGGTTCTATATAGCATAATGCATTTGTCAAATCAAGCAACATATACTGACTTCGAATATTTTAAAATTTGCACATTAAGAATAATTGAATTAAACTCGCTTATAAAAGAAAAACTAAATTAAAATAAAACCTAAACATGCGAAATTAAAAGAAAAAAAAAATAAAAAAAATCAATCACACATTATATACATAATTTAAGAAAGTAATCAATATCCTTCTTTTAATGAAAAAAACCGTCATTTATTTATTATAAAAACAAATATACTAATTTACCCTTTATATACATAATTAACTAATATATAACGCATATATGCTAAGATTAATATTAGCCATGGATTACAAAAAACGGATGGGTGTGATTACTTCTCATTTCTTACTAGTAGATGGTTTTTTATTTGATCTCTTCCCTATATATATATATATATATATATATATATATATATATATATATATATATATATATATATATATAGTTGTGACGGTTCCACTGTTCGGAACCGGAGAACTGCCGGTTTTGGAAATGCCGGTTCCGGAACCGCCGGTTAACGGTTCCCAGGACGGGAACCGAAACCAAACCGCCGGATCCAACGGTTCCGAACCGCCGGTTACGGTTATGGTTAAAAAACCGAAGGTTCCAGTTAAAAATCCTGTTAGAACCGGCGGTTCCAGTTCATTTGGGCACCACTACTTAAGTGTTTCAATATTTCCTTTTTTGAAAACGTGTCGAGCTGGATGGAACGACCTAAAATAAAAGTACGTGTCAAACTAATAAAGGATGGGTTAAAATAAGTGGAAATAATAACGTATCACATACTGGATGGGACGAAGGAGTATTATTTGATGGAGCCATTAACGGATTCACAATTTCGTCAATTCCGGTTTCTTTTAAATCAAATAAAACTCACATTCTTTATATATGCACTCAATTTCTCTCGACAGAATTGTTCGATCAAGCCTTTATTAAATATTAAAATGCAAAATCAAAAAAAAAAATAAAAAAAATAAAAAATAAAAAATAATAATAAAAATAATAATAATAATAATAATAATAATAATAATAATAATAATAATAATAATAATAATAATAATAATAATAATAATAATAATAATAATAATAATAATAATAATAGCATGAATTTTCATTCGATATCAAATGTTATATTTATAGAACTCCATGCATATGGTTACTACTTAAAAATTAAAATCTACATATTTCTTCCAAATTAAAGAAAATATAAATATTTGCATTACAAAGTTACTATAACCAAATGCCTAAAAACGTTCATTTCTACCAACACTGATCAGTCTCCCACGTCCGCCTCCGCCGAGCCAACTCCGTAAAACCACCTGCCGCCGTCGCCCGTGGCAGCCCGAAAAGCGACCTATCGTAAACCGCCCGCCTCGCCGGGTCGGAGAGAGTAGCGTACGCCGCCTGCAGCGCAATAAACTCATCGGCTGCAGCCGACCTGGCGTCGTCACCCCGGACGTCGGGGTGCATCACCCTCGCCTTCCTCCGGTACGCCGACTTTATCTCCTGACACGTGGCGCCCGCGTGAAGACCGAGCACTTTGTAGCACGACGCCGTCTGCTCGGCGCAGGAGGCAGGGAGGCGGCGCCCCAGCGAGGATTGGCGGCCGACCGAAGGCAGTGGGAGCGGGAAAGTTGTGGAAGCCATGAATATACAATCCTTGTGGTTCGAGAGTGGATAACGTAAAGTACAAAGTGTTGATGTGGAGGAGAAGAGTGGGATTTATTAAGGGAGGAAGCACGTGCGGAATTTGCGTGTTTGAAGAAGTGGATTATATGAATTTGGATGAATTCAATTCATTCATTCGTGTTGATTTATTATATGAATGGAGGTGATGGCACCAATTCGGTAAGCTTTGTGTTTGCACATTAATTCGCAAGTTCATGTACGTATACAACTCTCTAAATATAATATATATTATGTAACCAGTCTTTTTCGATAACACTATACTTTCTGAATTTCGATCTGGATGTCGCATATATTTTCAAAATCGGTCGTTATTTTTCATAGCATATTTTTTTTTTTTTTTAATTAATGTTGGTTTTGAACGTATGACAGAGATATCGCACTAAAATATACCAACACATTATTTGAAATTGCTCAATTGTGCTAAATGATGTGTAAGAATATGATTTGAAATTCGCGATTGACATACTGAATGGTTTCCCATTAGCTTTTTATATTTAGCACAAGGTTCATGTTTTAGAATATATATATGATATGATGGATATCTAAAACTTGACATTGAGACGTTAGGCGATCACGCTATATGTGACTGTCATAGATAAGGAAGCATTCTTCTCGATTATTCGAATGTGCATCACGTGCTACAATATATTAAAGAGAAGAGATTAAGCCTCTTGGACTTGACTTCGCGTTTGGCGAGACGACATTTCATGTGCCTCTTTAATTTGATCATGTCACAATTAGTAATAATTGATACATGTAATTAACTTTATTAATTAACCTAACATGCATATCAGAGTTCAGCACCTAATTTAGCTTGATATAGATGTTTGCCTGAAATATCTTTTACATTTTTTTTTCTCTTATTACGAGTAACGTATTTCGAGTTCATGTTTAATTGTATTTCGAGTTCATGTTTAATTGATAGGTCTGATAAGTCAAGATAAGACATATTATTTGGGTTTATCTTGTTGTTTGGTACCTACCCCTTCCCATCAATTCGTTCGCCAAAGATGCACAGACGAAGACGAACTCGATTTTTGCCAATTACGCGCCGACGTCAAAAGAAGATGTGAATATAAAATAAAATAATAAAAACGTGTTAATTAGAATGAGGCGGATGGGATTAGCGGTGTTCAAAAGAACCGGAACTGGCGGTTAAAACCGGAACCGGAACCAAAATCAGCGGTTTTTTAACCGGAACCGTAACCGGCAGGTTCCAAATTTTGGAACCACCCAATTTATATATATTTTATTTTATTTTTTTTCTTAAATATGATTTCTAAACAAATATAACACTTTCAACCACCCATTTGTTATTTTTTCATTATGAGATATGTTATTGCTTTTATAAGAGTAATACTCTTCTCAAGTTTCTTATTTTTTTCGATGTGAGATATCTAACACATCCCAAACTATGAGAAGGGTAATATATCTCACTATCACACATTGAAAAACTATCAAAATTGATAAGGACCCTTATAAAACCACATACATTTGTCCCACATTGAAAAAATAGCAAACAATGGTGTGGGAGGAAGATGCACCTATATAATTGAAAGAAGGTCCAAAGTCTTATGAAATAAAAAAGTTTAAAATTCGGAAAAAAAAAATGTCCGATTTTTTCCGGTTAGAACCGAAATCGACGGTTCCAGAACCGGAACCGTGTATTGGCGGTTCGGTTTCGGTTCCTCCCCCGACGGAACCGGAACCGGAACCGTGGGCACATTTAGATGGGATGAAGTGTTGTACGACTTTCATGTAACCCCGGCCCAATCATTGCTAATTGTTTGTTACATTTTATAATGATTTCTTCTTTGATGTTATAATTCAGGTTTATAATTTTCAAGCCATGAAATTTGCATTTCACATCTATAATCTATAATAAAATCAAAAGTAACTACTTTGTGTAGCTTAATTAGAGCATCCTAAATTATTTGCATTATTAAAATTCCGAGCAATCTATCGACGTTATTCCTGTCTACACTAATTACATATATGTTCAACGAATAAGAAGGTGTAATTTTTTCGATATACATTCATACTCCATCTATGTCCACTAAATATGTCTTCGATTTGGCCGATATGCACAAAAATGTAATACATATTTATGTACTAGTATTTTATTTTCCTAAGACTAACATTCCTATTAATAGTAACACTTCCATCAAAGAAATTAATCCTAACGGATTAATAAAATAAATAAAAATGAAATAATATTAAATCGTGAGACTTCAGTCCAAGTCTTCATCCCTGCAAAATAGCAACTCCATAACAAATTTAAAGAACTAAACTACGTCTCAACAACAAATTTTGTTTATCTTCATTTTCAGTCTTGATTCTTTTTTGATGAAAAAGAAATAGCATGACTAAATTCATTAGTCTTCTTTCCTTCTTCCTCCTCCCATTACTGTTTCTTGATTATTCCACTGCTCTACGCCTTTACTATAACTGGACTGTTTCTTTCTCCCAACTCTCCCCTCTCGGAGTTGACAAAACGGTACATTTCAATCTCTCCCTTCTATGTTTCTATGTGTTTGTGTTTAGAGCGAGAGAGAGAGAGGTCAAAACTAAGAATCAAATTCATTTAAATTCCATGTTCATTATAGAATTGTAGTGGAAGTGGCGAAACGTTGTTAGGTTCAATAATGAGTGAAATTTTTAGATCGGAAGAAGAAAATTAGTTGTCGGTTTTGGAGTTGGTGTCTTGCAAACGGATTGGTGCTTGGAGTAGTAATTCACTTAGGGATCACTGGTTGTAATGTAATTGGATTAATGGATTTCTTTCCTTATCAAAAAAAGATATATGTTTTTATTTAACTTTTGTCACATTTCATTGAAGAATATGATATATATGATTAATTCATGCTATTAATCATGAATTTGTGATAATATGTATAAATCAGGTTATTGTAATCAACAATCAATTCCCAGGGCCACTTTTGGAAGCAACAACAAATGATATTGTCAGTGTCAATCTCCACAACAACTTATCAGAACCCTTTCTCATGACATGGTAAGTCGTACTTCCTCCGTCCCGTTTTACTATTCAAGAAACGTGTCAAGAAAAGACGTGACGGGGGCTTATTGTTCTTGAAATAGGAATGGGATACAGATGAGGAAGAATTCATGGCAAGATGGTGTGGAAGAAACCAACTGCCCCATTGAGGCAGGCCAGAATTGGACCTATACTTTTCAGCTCAAAGATCAAATTGGATCTTACTTTTACTTCCCTTCTCTTCACCTCCAAAAGGCTGCCGGCGGTTACGGCCCGATTCGAGTTAATAATCGATCCGTCATCCCTCTTCCGTTCCCCCGGCCCGATTATGATTTCAATCTATTGATCGGAGATTGGTACAATTCAGATTATCAGGTAATGATTTTCGAGAAAATGTTAACATTTTTTTTAATTGTAGTTTGATTGCTTTTGTTAATGTTGTAGAGCTTGAGGGCTAATTTGAGTGAGGGAGGAATGTTGCCATTACCTGATGGAATTTTAATTAATGGGAGAGGAACAAATCAAACAGCTTTTGATTTCGAGAGAGGTACATTTACTCCGAACGGGATTCTCTATTTGCATTTCGACGTGACATCTTTTATGGTACAGTCTGACGATTGACATTTGTCGATTGAAATTGATATGAATTTATGTTTTAGGAAGGGTATACAGGTTGAGAATATCAAATGTAGGGCTAAAAACAAGTATAAATTTCCAAATCCAAAAGCACAAAATGTTGCTTGTGGAGACTGAAGGGACCTACACCATACAACAACACTACAAGTCTTTGGACATCCATGTGGGCCAATCCTACTCTGTCCTAGTCGAAGCGCTAAATCGTTCCGCCGGCGCCTCGTTTTTCGTGGTCGTGTCTTCTCGTTTTATTCCACGTCAGCTCGTGAGCCTTGGCATCATTAGGTATTGGGGATTCGAGGGGGAGCCCGTTGATCCCATGCCTAGTTTACGCCAACCTTACGACTACAAGTTCTCTTACTTCCAGGCCTTATCGATCAGGTATATTGTCCGTTGTCAACTTTATGAAAAGTCGAGCTACTCGGAGTGCACTTATGGTTTTGGTCATGTGTGACAGGATGGACTTGTCGGTAGGAGGGGCGAGGCCGAATCCTCAGGGCTCGTACCACTACGGTAGCATAAACGTGACTAGGTTGATTTACTTGAGGAACGACAAAGGTTTGGTTGATGGTAGGAATCGGTACATGGTGAACGGAGTTTCGTATGATCACTCGGATACACCGCTCAAGCTTGCCGACTATTTCAATATAACTGACATCTTTGAGAACACACTAGCTCCTGGCTCGCGGTTGCAGAGACCTCCTCGCTTAGGCCTACATGTGGTTGACACGAAGTACCATGACTTCGTGCACGTCGTGTTCCAAAATGTGCGCCCTTCTCTGCAAACGTGGCACTCGGATGGCTATAACTTCTTCGTAGTCGGGTAACAAACCTCAATTTTCAAAATGCGTTGAATTAGTAATTGAATACAAACTTTATAGCACAAGCTTAATATTGTTTTAATTTATACCCTTTGTATATGTTCAAATTATTTCTACTAGTTGAGCAATGTACATGATGAACTTATAAATCTAAAATAATGTCTTCTTTGCAGGATGGGAAGAGGAGCATGGGACAAATCGAAGACACGCTCGTACAACATGGCCGATGCAATCTATCGATCCACGGTTCAGGTCTGTGATTGAACTCGACAAGACTACTTAAACTAAATTAGATGTATAACATTTCTTATATTTGGATTTGACAAGGTTTATCCCATGGCATGGACATCCATTATGTTCGAGCTGGACAACATGGGAATGTGGAATTTGAGGTCTCAAGATGCAGAGAAATGGTATCTAGGGCAACAATTATATTTAAGAGTCAAGGGAGAAGAAGATCCACCAAACATTTCTCCTCGAGACGAATATCCCATCCCGCCGAATGCCATCAAATGCGGAAGGGCTCTTTTGTAATTTCACTTCCTTCGCTTCTCCGGCTACATTATTGTTCATTCTAGCACCTTTTCACACGAAATTATATGTCCAGTCTTATATTTTCATTACCATTCTCGTTTCTTTAAGAACACTACAAGTACGATACGATGAACCATCTCGCATAAAAATCGAGAATCGTAGGAGAAGACAAGCAATTGTTATACGAAAAGTAAATCAAGGTTATGATAAATTTAATTCGATGTTAGCATAGAGAGAGAGAGAGAGGGATATTTGGATTTGGAGTGGGAGGAGAGGCGTTCGTCCCACATCGGAAATGTACAAGAGGGAGAGGGTGGTGGGTAAGATATAAAAAGGGTGATTAGGGGAAGAGGAGAAGCATGATCCTTCTAGGCAAGTTTTGAAAGGGATGTGATGAGTGGTCAATGCTCGCAATAAAATATGCGAGATGGGTGTCTGCTCCGCCTATTTAACGACAATGAGGCATTCCCATTTATACCAATCTGATCCCTCTTGCAATCTTTATTTCATTTTAATTTATTTTTTTTTTTGAATTTGTATTTCATTTTTATCTTTTTAAAAACTACTCGTATTTATCTATATGAATTTGCCCAAAAAAGACCACTTCTTTGCTAAAAAAAATGTTGGTATTATATGTGATATTATAGTCTACCACTTCTTTTGTTTTGATTTTTTAATTAGCTTGTACCATTTGTCATCTTTTCAAAAGTTGAAAGAATTAGAGTAGTTAATTGCCATATTAGTTGAAGGAATTAGAGTAATTAGTTCTTTTTAAGACTAATAATTAGTAAAATAAGGAATTAGAGTAATTAGTTCTTTTTAAGACTAATAATTAGTAAAATAATTTTAAGAGGTAATTTCTAACTCTAAACAATTGAATTTCTTAATTTAATTTGCCTAATTCCTTTTATTCTGGCTCATTAATTAACAAAATTTAATAAAGGCTAAGACAGGCAATACTTATGAATGAATTTAGGACGACTTTTTTTCACAGCCACGAAACTAACTGTATGGTACGAATAGGTTTTTACTTTTTTCTTTTACCGTTGTCAGTTACGTTTAGAGCTGGAGCATTTTTCATGTTAGGTTGTAAACTACTCTCTCCGCCCCGGCCAATTTGACCACATTCAAGTGACGAATGTGGCCAAGTTAGCCGGGGTAGAGGGAGTATTATATAATAAAAGTACATTTATATTATTGATATTTAAGTGGGACTAAAATTTTATTTTAACAAATTGAAAACTACATTTATATAACTCAATATTCGTCGTTTGAACTGTTCGGTTGGCCGCTGTAATTGAATCGAACTGCACGAGAGCTACTCAATCGAAAAGATCGAATACGATTGCTACTTAATGATCGATTCGAAAAAATCGAATACGATTTTGTTAACAAATCAAGTTTCTAGGGTAAAACTTGAAATACTCCCTCCTACCCTTTCTATTCCTTAATATTATATATACCTTAATCTTCATCCCTTATTAATAGGGCTCAAGAAAATGCCCTTTCTATTCCTTGATCTTATAATCTGCAAATTCCTTAATCTTCATCCCTACTACTTAATAGGGCTCAAGAAAACGGGAGGTAGCCATTTGAATTCATCTTTTAATTGACCTTATTTCATCACAATCCACTGATCCAGTTCGGTTAAGTCCATTAGAAAATCTAATTTTTTATTCGAATTTATGGATACTCAATACAACCGGCTGAATAAAAGTAAAATTAAATTTTCATTTTATACAATTATATCCATTACATTATTTTTTTTCTGTGACAAGAGATTTATGATTACATTTCCAAATAATTTTAAATTTATTAAAAAGAAGATTCAATTTTGATGTCAAAGAATAGCCAAACTTGCGTACCATCCATTATGGTCAACAAGCATTAAAATCCTATTATTTTAATATAAGGGGAAGAGTGGAAAAATATCACAAACAGACTGTTAAATCTTCATATGATATCTTTAAATAAACTTCATCCCCAGAAAAAATAAATCGATCATAAAAAATATTTCATCAGAAATTGAAAGAGGAGAGCACTCAGAATGAAAAGGACTTTAGCATTTTAAATAAAGACATCAACGATCAGAACCTGATCTCATCAAAATGCGTATCCTCACAGTGCAATTTAACCAAAAAAAATTCAAATTTTGTGATCAAAATTAATTAAATTACTGTAAATAAATACAAGGAATTGATGAAATAATTTGGAAAGGAGGAGCTCTCAGAATGAGTAGGAGGTTAAATATCCATCATAAATTATCGGAATAATTTAAACAATCATCCTCATCGAGCACCAGATTCAATACATCCATGGAAACTACTGATTAATTAAAAAAAAAAGCTGAAAAAATTAAAAAAAAATTGAAGGAGAAAGAAAGAGATCCATCAGAAAAGAGGATGTGAATGCATCAAGAGATGACACGAATTCGTGCCTCAGACGACCGTCGTGAGATGTTTTAATCCAATTCATCGTTTGGAAGAAAAAATTATAAATCGAAAAATTAAGCAATGAAAATCAAAGAAGGATTTGAGGAAAAAATACAAACCAAGAGAATTATGAATGAAGAAGCGGCGGAATTTGAGTGAAATGAAACTCCGACGAGATATAAATAAGTTTTGATTAGGGTTTTGTTTTCCTTCCTTTTGTCAAGTTACGATCTTGCCCTTCTTGGGCTTTTTGCTAATAGGCCCTTGATTTTCAGTGTATTTTATACTCTTTCCGTTCCGCTCCATTTGACCTATAGAGTAAATAAATGTGAGGTATAAAATAATAGAGCAGGTCAAATGGGATGGAACGGAGGGAGTAGTAATTAGTTTTTTTTTTAATTTTTTTTTAAAGTAATGTCTTTGAAACTAGTTGGGGTTTTGTAATTATTGAATACACCCCGTCACCAACTCAATTATCGCACTTCATATCAAAATGAATCTATTAAAATAATTATATGGTACAATTGAATCGGGATAGAAGAAGTACTCGCATCGGCAGAGGCAAGGCCCTGCAACCCAAGTAGCCGCCTGGGTAAAACTTTTTGTTTTTTTCTTGTGCTATATTTGATAGTGTTGTGTATTTTAACCACACATTTATATGATGTATTTTTTTCAACAGGTCAAATTCACATTTATGTAATTTCGTCTGATCAGTCCGTAATTCCTAGCTTCGCCCTGAATACTTGGAAGGATTAAGGAACAAAAGTAATCCTCGATCCATTAGTACATGCTAAGAAAAATGGAATGGGAATACAAACATTTCCTATTTGGTGATATATAGCTTAGGTGCTTTTTATTAGTGTTGTCATTAAGTTTGTTTGTAAATGTTTTCGAATGATACGATTCTGCATCGAATCAACAAACAATTGTAAATATGCACTTAATATTGGTACGAAATGTCAAACTCAATTGGTATCTAAATTCTGTCTTCATAGTAGCAAGTCAAACGTCAAACATAAAAATTAAGGCTTCATATAACTTTTACTATCGATTTTTACTCTTTTTATCTTTTAAAAATAAAGATTATATGTGTTCGTTAATTATCGTTTTAACTAAATACACATTCAAAAATAACGAACATTAATTCATAATTCTTTTGCCATATTGATAACGTTATGTTTTCTAATTGCCCGTTTTATAAAAAATGTCTTATTTTTAATAAAAGAAAAATAATCATTCAAAAAGTATAGATTCTACGCATCTTTTTACGTCTTTTTAATTTCTTTTTAATTCTAGTGTCCAAAGGAAACATGAGTTTATTTATGAAACCGAAGGAGCATATTAACATTTACATATAATTGTTTCATTCTCTTTCTTATCTTTCCCCCTCTTTCTAAATATATAATTGCTTAATTGTTTTAATTTGCTTAAAACCGTTATTCAAGGAGCAATCTCTCATCAAGACATCTCCCTTCCTCACATTCCTCTCCTCCTCATTTTCCCTCGATCAAAACTCTCATTCACTCCAAAATCATCACAAAATTTTCAACAAATTCGAAATCCAAACACGAACACGAAGAGAACGAAAACGATGAGAGAAATCCTTCACATCCAAGGCGGACAATGCGGGAACCAAATTGGGTCGAAATTCTGGGAGGTGATCTGCGACGAGCACGACGTCGACACCACCGGAAAGTACAAGGGGGGCGATGGCTCCTCCCACATGAAGCTCGACCGGATCAACGTCTACTTCAACGAGGCCTCTGAGGGGAGGTATGTCCCACGCGCCGTGCTCATGGATCTCGAGCCCGGCACCATGGATTCGATCCGTGCTGGGCCCTACGGCCAGATCTTTCGTCCCGACAACTTTGTCTTCGGGCAGTCGGGGGCCGGGAACAACTGGGCCAAGGGCCATTATACCGAGGGCGCCGAGCTCATCGACTCGGTGCTCGACGTCGTTCGGAAGGAGGCCGAGAGCTGTGATTGCATGCAAGGTTCAATTTTATTTGTTGGTCATATATATTAATTTGGTAAATATGGATTAATAAAAATAGTAGTATTTATTTGGCAGGATTTCAAGTGTGTCACTCTCTTGGAGGAGGCACAGGTTCTGGAATGGGAACACTTCTCATATCAAAGATAAGAGAAGAATTCCCAGATAGAATGATGCTCACCTTCTCTGTTTTCCCTTCACCAAAGGTCTCCGACACCGTCGTCGAGCCCTACAACGCCACCCTCTCCGTCCACCAGCTCGTGGAGAATGCAGACGAGTGCATGGTCCTCGACAACGAAGCCCTCTACGACATCTGCTTCCGCACTCTCAAGCTCACCACTCCCAGCTGTGAGCACTCTAATTCATGCTTTTTATTAGGAGTTTTTCATGAATATATTTAGTCAATTATAAATAAATATTACTCGGACTATGAAACGAATGAGATCTTCTGTCCCGATCTCAGAATTGTGTCGTGTCCTAAGTGTCTCACTACTAAATTGACTATTTCAGTCGGGGATTTGAACCACCTGATCTCCGCCACAATGAGCGGGGTGACGTGTTGCCTCCGGTTCCCGGGGCAGCTGAACTCCGACCTCCGGAAGCTGGCGGTGAACCTCATCCCCTTCCCCCGCCTCCACTTCTTCATGGTGGGGTTCGCCCCGCTAACCTCCCGCGGCTCGCAGAACTACTTCTCCCTCTCCGTCCCGGAGCTGACCCTCCAGATGTGGGATGCCAAGAACATGATGTGCGCTGCTGACCCCCGCCACGGCCGCTACCTGACGGCCTCCGCCATGTTCAGGGGGAAGATGAGCACCAAGGAGGTGGACGAGCAGATGCTGAACGTGCAGAACAAGAACTCCTCCTACTTCGTGGAGTGGATCCCCAACAACGTCAAGTCCAGCGTCTGTGACATCCCGCCCACGGGGCTCAAGATGTCGTCGACCTTCATCGGGAACTCGACTTCAATACAGGAGATGTTCCGCCGCGTGAGCGAGCAGTTCACAGCAATGTTCAGGCGGAAGGCCTTCTTGCACTGGTACACGGGGGAGGGGATGGACGAGATGGAGTTCACAGAGGCAGAGAGCAATATGAATGACCTGGTGGCGGAGTATCAGCAGTACCAGGACGCCGTCGCCGACGAGGAAGAGTATGAAGAGGGTGCTCAGGATTATGAGAACTGATGGATATAGGATTACATCGTTCTTTTGTGTTTGAATTTATACTTAGACAATTATGGTTGCTTTGGTTTTAGACAGTCGATTCGTTTTCTTCTCTACGAACATGTTTTTGCAATCAGATCTCCTATTTGCATATACATGAATGAAGTGAACAATAACTAGTGACAAGAGAGAGCAAGAGTTTTTTCATACCGCTTCTCAAATTCAGTAAGTTGGATTACTCGGAATAAAAACAGACGGGATCAGCCATCTTGATCCGTATACGTATATACATACGTATATGAGAGCAGCTATCGTCACCCACTACAACTCTTAACTTCAGCCATGAAGTCGGATGTTCGAATCTGCTATCTTCTGTACATGTATTTTGACAAGGGGAACTTGAGACTCCTTGCTACCTGCAAGCCATTTGATAGCATCATAGTCAAGATTACATTAACTGCTTAGAGTCGGAAGGTAAAGATAAACACAAAATGTGTGATTCAATAAACTTGTTACCTTTAAAGCTATATCTTCAGAGACTATGGATCGGTAGCGTGTTGAGCCTTCCAATGGGCAGCTTCCACCTTTGGTAATAAAGTTGGCACTGCATAGACTGGATAGTTGCAAGAGAATGTCGGACATCGATCCATTATCAGAACAATCAGCTCCTGATCCACCATTTTGTTGTTCTTCATCATCATCGAGTGAATATTCTCCAACAGACGAGATGCATTGATATATTGCCAACAACCTCTCAAGAGGGAAAGTTCCCGGGCCTTTCATGAGTATTTCTTGTTCTTTTGCTTCCTTCTGGTCGATTGATTTTTCAGAAACCCTGAAACATAATGTTACAGAGCATAAGTTTTGCTTCCTTCATAAAAAACCTATTAGAACTCAGTTCGATCGTGCAATTGAAACACATGAACAGGCAACCTTAAAGCTAGAACATGGAAAGAAAGCACGAGATAAACATTTGATGTATGAGTTTCTCGAGCAATACGAGTTTCTCGAGCGAAGCCCTACACTACAATATGAAAAGTACACAGAATGCATAGGAAAGTTTACTTTAGACAGATAAAACAGATCCTCCAAATAAAAAATGAGATTTCCAGGGAGAATTAAATTATTGAACTAACTTAAACAAACTTTTGTCAACTTAATCACTTACTTTCTCTTTCTTTTTCGATTGTCAGATCCTCCAGTTGCATCAAAGAGTGAGGCATCAAGGGTTGCCGGATTTCGTGAAGCAAGAAATGCAGAGATCAGCAGATATTTAGCAGAAGTAGACATATGGAAATCGCTCTCATCCAAAGTTTCACGATCTCCAGGCTTCTTAAAAGTACCCTTCCTCGTATCCGAGTCTTTGTTGGTAGGGCCTTTGGTCAGAGGTCGAGAAGAGATGGTAAACGTCTCATTCAGGGCTAATGAGATGAATGGCCGAAGATGACTAAATAGTTTTCTCTTCATGTCTTCACTGGGAACTGTTGCCAAATCGCCAAGAGGTTCACAATACGTCTTGAATAAAGGAGAAAAGGCAGTCGATAATTCATCAACCCGTCTTGTGACCCTACAGAAAGGCCTCAACACCAAACTGTCCAAAATGAAAACACAGATACAGATAAAGTTATTCTCCCACAAAAGTAAACTCTGCTGGAAGCAACAAAAAATTAAAGTGTGATACGTAAGTAAACTCTGCTGGAAGCAACGAAAAATTAAAGTGTGATACGTACTCGAGGAAAGAGGAATACAGCTTTGGATTTGCTTGATTTCTCATGAATATCAGGCGCAAATCATCTTCAGTGTAATCAGGAAAATAGATAGGAAAAGGCTCAACAAAACCTGTGTCTGACTGAAACGTATCAAGAGAAGATCTACTGATAAAGATTACACCAACCTCGGGGATTTTAAGAAGGTTGTACAAATTAAACAAGAGGGGTATTATACTATCACTCTTATCCCATTCCCTTACAAGCTCTAGATGATCAAATATCAAGTAGACCATCTTCCCATTAACCTTCGAAGACGACTTCTTCGGTTTCGATTCGCCCATGTTTTCTTTGAGGCTGTCTATGAGAGCAATCAAAGCTTGACGTAGCAGGTTGACAAAATCAGAGGGCTTATCACATTTTTTGGAACTCAAGTAACCACTACCCTCATTCTTCCTATGAAGAGAAAGCTGATTCAACATGGACTCAAACAGTATCCTAGGACTGTAACAAGAGACGCAACTACAATAAACGAAAGGGCGCTTCAAGTGCTTGAATACATAAAGTGCAGTGCTCGTCTTCCCCGTTGAAGGACCTCCATAGACAAATAAAGGAATCATGGGTGAATTCAAAGGCCCCAAAAACCTGACCAACTCAAGAATCTGTGTTCTCCTTCCCGGAAACGAACTGATTAACTCATCAAGACTTATCGATTCACCACGAAACACGAGGTCTTTAACAGACAACGGCTGCAGAAGTTTGCTAGCCTTTCGAGCTTCTTTGTGCTGAGATTTAGGGTTTGGAGTGGCGGAATTCAGAGACGATCTAGTGGTTCTTTTACTTGCTTTTGGACTTTCATCTTTACCCATCTCTGCATCAATGGATACTAAATAGAATCAACATCCTTTTTCTTCAATTTTTTGGGAATTTTATCAACTACATTTTGCAATGGATACCGAAAAACTGCATCAAACTCAACAAATCACACAGCATTTACTCACGACCTACATACTAAATCAAAGCATACTAATTTTGCCGCCAAAATTACGGTGTTCAAACATTTTCAAGTTTGATGCATTCACGCAGCAGTAATTTACAACAAACATACTGAGTTCCAAACATCCACGGAAATCAATCCACGACCAGTTTCCAAACCTTTTTTCATTAATTTTTTATATTTCTATTGGTGGAATTAGTAGTTTACCTGAATTTGATAGTGTTGGCCACCCTTCGTCGCCGCCGCTTCTGGGGTTCGGAGTGCCGCCGCCGCCGCCGGAGTTTGGAGTGAAGGGAAATTGTGAAGAAGAATGTAGGCAAAAGGGGGGCGGGAAGTGGTCCGAGTGGAGAGAGAGAGAGAAACTAATGGTATTAATAATGTCAATAAAATTAATTAATAAGGCAATTCAATAAAATCAGTTTAATTATTAGCAGAAATATAAATTTGAAACCTACATGGCCCAGATCAGTTTTTAAATTGGATCGAATCGCCGGTTAAACCGGTTGAACTATGAACGGTTTATTAATTTAATTTACGATTGTTTTCAGGTTTTTTTCCCGTTTTGTCTAAGTTTAAATGCACAGTTCAATCAAAAAAATATGAACCGAAGGCATTGCTGGTTTAACCTCTAATTCGATCTTTAAATCATCGACGGTTTTATCCGGTTCAATGACAGTTCAATCGAAAAAACTATTAACCGAATGCATCGTAGGTTTAATATCCGGTTCGATTTTTAAAATATTGGCCCGGATAATTACTGCTCCCCCAAACAACCCACAACACAATACCCTTGCCGCCATGCCTTAAAACTTGTAACCGGATTCCTTATTTATTTTCACCTCTGAACTCTTCTCCGCCGCCGCCGCCGCCGCATCCCTCTCTTTCCCAACAGCAACAAATTTACGCCGGCGCCGAGCTGTCTCTTTCTCAGAAGAGGAAAAGAACTGACGACAATCCCACCTTCTATTTTCTTCTCCGTTGGGAAATTCGTAGCTTTGTTCGCGCCAAAAGCTCTTGCATCTCAACTCATAAGGTACATATTTCATTGTTCGAACTCTTATTCAATTAGAATACAAGTATGCATAACAGAATTGGAAACATGTTCCTTTTAAACCGTTTGTTGACATCAGAAATTTGCTTCGCCGGAACTGATTTCCCTTGATTAGCTAGCTTATGTGCTATATTGAAACACATATATTTTAGGATGACGTTGTCGTAAACTCGTTAGTGTAATTGAAGTTTGATCCTCCATTCATAACATCTGTCGCACTCTATAGGGTAGGGAGAAGAATTTTTAGCTCTTACCATGGCTACCCCTTCAGACGCTCGGGCTGTGAAGTCACTTAATAAATCCACTGGCCGCCGCCGCTTCGTCGTAAGTTTTTCGTGAAACAAATTCTCGATTTATGTCTTGTTATCTTTTTTACATTCATATAGTGATGTGGTGTGTTGGAAATGTTTTAAGTGCTTACCTTTTGGTTTGATTATTGATTATGTATGATGGAGAAGAGGAAATTATGAGCTTATTGTTTGTTGACTGTGTTGAGAGTTTGAGTGGTAGTTACAATTGAGTGAGTAGAACTGTAGAAGAAATGGGGATGAGATGATTTTCTTCAAACTATTTATTTGCTTCATCGTTTCCCACACAATGAACTGATAGGCAAGCTGTCGATGGTTTGCGTTACTAATTCTGACTCCTAGAGAAGAGAGATTTCATGTCAGGATTCCTTGATGAGAATTTGGATATGTTTTGGGACTTCATAGTGTTTTGGGTGTAATTTGGAAATTGATGAATGAAGATCGAAGTTCTGTTGGTTAATTTTCGTTATATGCTGCCTTTTGAATTCAAAGTTTTTATTTTGTTCTGAGTTTTTGCACTGATGTTGTAGATATAGGTCAAATTGTTTACCCTATTTGTTTCCCTTATGTGTTTGTGTAAAGATCATTGTTTTCCCCTCTTTTCTGGTTGCTGCTGTTCTTTTAGGGTTAGGGTTTTTGGTTATGATGTTTGAATAGGAAAGGGAGCATTCATCATGTGTGAGTTTCTTCTGTTATGATGGATATCAAGAATTGGTTTTCCAATTGCTTAAGGTCAGTTGTTGATCTAAAATTAGCACATTATCAGGATTTAGCCATAGAATAGAGGTGATTAAGAAGCTTGAACACATGGAAAATTTTGTCGTTATAACAGATCGAATGCAGCTTAAGTTATTCGAGGTGATTATGATAGCGATTCGGTTGAATTAGGTTCTGTGATCTAGCAAACACCAAGTGTATGTCGAACATGTACTTGGATTATCCCTGTCCAGCTTCCGTTCTATAGCTTTAGATGATAGCTGTTGTTTCATGATCTCCAGTTGCTTAGTGCTTCTTTCAGTTTGATCGTAAACATGTTTGAACTAGGACCTCGTGCTGTCTTCTTCAGTTCATACTTTTGTCTAGGAACCCTATCTTCTGCAAGTATCTAATGTTTCATTGTGCCCAGAAAGATTCAGATTTTGAAGCCTAATTGGCATGGTTTGATGTAGCAACTCTTGCATTTTATGTTGGAGATTCGTTTCATTCTGATTAAATTAGTTACAGCTCTATCACATACTGCAACCAAGTTAATGTATAATGGTTCTGTGTTTCATGGTAGTTCATTCTAATGCCTCTTAGACATGTTTGATTGGGAATACTTTTGTTATTCATGTATAAGTTATACTCCCTCCGTCCACAAAATACTCGCATCGGAAGGACCAGCAGAGGATTGAGTGTATTACTTACCTAAGAGTGTAGTTTTACTGCTTTAATTTGGTTGATAATATAGTAAGTGGATTGAGGTGGGTTTATCAATGACAAATTATGTAAATAAGAGAGTATTGTAAGGTTAATCAATGAGTTTGTGTGGAGTATATCCTCAAAAAAGGAATGGAAAATTTTGTTGTGGACAGGCGGGAAAAGGCAAGCTTATCGCAGATGGAGAGAGTAATATGTATTGTCAATCTGTGATGACATTCTCACTTAGATTGCTTGTTTTGGTTCTCAGCATCTTTATTTGAGATGTGAAATACTATTTGTCTCGTCCCGTTCCATTATTTCATATATTACATTATGTGGATGTATATTTTACTTCACACACACACACACACACACACACAAAAAAAAAACAAAAAAAAAAAAAAAAACATTAAAATCCGTATGATACGTTTTTTTGGATTACAATTTAAATTTGGGGTAGTACGTGATTTGAGTCCAAAATATTGATATTATTTGGTGGGATGAATATGGCAAGGATTGAAATTTTGAGTGCTTGAAAGTTCTGCTTGTTTCTTTTGTATATTCTATGTGACTTGATTTATGATTTTCTCCTGGCACAGTTCAAGACGTTATCACAAAGGATTGAGGACGTCGACATAGATGTGTACCGAAGCTTGGACACATTGAAAGCTGAGCCCTCAGAAGGCTCATCTTTTTTCCGCGATTGCCTTATAGAATGCAGAGTAAGTTCATTCCCCATCTTTTCTTTAGATGTTTTTGGAATATTGTACGGAAACCAGATTTGATCCATGTTAAAAAAAATGAATTCACTAAAGGATGAAGACTAAGCCTGAAGACTCTTTTACAAACTTTGCCTTTTGTGCTCAAGGCGGAAATTCTCTTGAATGGAATCACACTAACCTGCTTTAAAGTCTGTTTTATGCATTTGAGTTCACCTATGTTTGGCCTTGTCTATGTTAGTATGATTTACTTTCTCAACATTCCGAAATGACTTTCTTGATGAATAAATTCTGAAGTCCTTTTATACACCTATCTAATGCTTCGCGAAATGGTTGTAACATGTTGTCCTTAGTGTTTGATATATTTGTTCTGCAACTCTTGTCATGGAATACAGGAGCTCAACACTGCTGAAGATTTTATATCATTTTACGAGGAGATTTTTCCACTGATACAAACTCTTCCTCAAATTATCTTGCATAAAGATTTGATTGTTACAAGACTTCTATCTGGATTGAAAATGGAAGGGAGGCTATCGCTTGAGCCAATACTGAGGTATACTTACTTATTGATAGCTATTACCGTTGTGTACATAATTTTAATTTTTCTCGAATGAGATGGGGATGTCTAATGAGGCTTCATTGTTTTCCTGTATCAATCTTGAGCATATTTTACTTAATGTCGATGGACTGCTGCTAATCATTTTATGGGCGGGTAACTTAATCATAGTAATTGGTCTGAACTCTCGAGGTTGATGAACTTCCAAGTATAATTATCATCTTCCCAACTTCATAGTTCTGGTGCAGCATTACTTCGCTTAGTTTATGTTCCCTGTTGTTTTTATTATGTCTGATGAGATCTTGCATTTTTCTTGATGCTGATTCTTTTTTTTGTGTGTGTGTGTTTGCAAGGCTGATTTCTGCTTTATCTAGAGACCTCCTGGGGGATTTTACAGAGTAAGTTCCGTTTTTATACTTTTATGCTTTGAAATTCGAAAACCTGTTGATCTTACGGTCTTATTTACTATATATCGATTGTTAGATTGTCTGCTCCATTTACCATCTAATATGTTCACTCTAATTGGTGCTTGTCTTCTACAGATTTCTCTCAAGAATAGTCGATTCTTTGGAATCGCTTCTTCAAAGTGGTTGTGATAAGGACCCAGAGATAATTGAGCAGGTCTAGAGTCTTCCCCGTGTATGCCTATCCTTCATATTTCTTCCGTGTTGTGGTAGATTTTTATATATGGAGTTGATGTTGCTGCTGCAGATAATCACGTCATGGTCATATGTAATGATGCACCTGCAGAAATATCTTACAAAAGATGTTAACCATATTCTAAGGTAGCATTATTTGTATTTATGCTGTTAAAAGTTGATTTTATTTTATTATTTGCTCTACTCTGAAGTCTTTATATTTTCATCTGAAGTAGGGCATATCACATAATATGAGAGAGCATTGGTTCTGTTATTGTTATGGTGTGTATAAACTGCTCAAGATGTCATATGCATGATATTTTATTATTTTTCGGGCTATTTCCATAATTCCATCAAACACTAATTACGCTTTCTCTGGTCATTCGAAAACCATATCAAAGTTGAAATAGTTAACATTGTTGGATCTCATACATGCAGCATGCTGAACTTTGAATTTCGTTCTTCTTGTACCCCTTTTGTTTTGTACTCTTCCACAGAATAACGGCAAATTTGAGATACTATCCTAAAGATTATGTTCGGGAATTTATGGCCGAGTCAATGTCATTTTTGCTAAGGAAAGCGCCATTGCAACAGTTAAAGAAAGGTATCATACTATCATATTTTTTCCACGAGAAGTTGTCATTAGTTTTTCTCTGAATACGCCCAAGCTTCTTTTTGTATATGTTATTGATTAGTCCCAGTGCATATGCCTAGCATAAACCTCTATTCATCTGATTGCCTAATTAAGAATCTCCACTCATTTTAGAGCTTTTTAAATTATTTTATACATGCCATATGCCTATGCACACAAGTACATTTCGTTTTCATAATTGAATATGCATTAACACCTACTGAGGCAGGGGCGAGTTATTAATCACGTAAATAGAAATGTGACCAATTCTGTGTGCTCTTTAGAACTTCTATGAGTTGATTATTTTCACATGCTTATGGAGAGATTGATTATTATTTTTATTTTTTTCAAATTTCGAGCAGGAATTGTGAAACTTATGACTGAAGTTATTGAGGAACCATCGGAAGTGAGGAAATCTGCTGTCAGCGTGCTACTATCTCATGTTATGAGAATCACTTCGTCAAGATTGCACTCAAGAACCGAGACATTGTTACCACTTCTGGTTGATGAATCTTCCTTCCAAATTGATGATCAAAGAGCTGACGGTCTGTACTTTCATTTCATGCATATTGCTTGGTTACTGGAAATTCTTGTGTCAATTTTCTTTTAGTAATTACCACACAAATTTTGCTGCTGCTTGTTGTGTCAATAATTTAGTTGAATAAGTTGTCATTTCAAGTTGGAGTTCCTTGAAAGTTAAAACTGACATTCTTATTAGATACATGCAGATTGAGTTTTTTATCACCCCTGTCATACATAGTGGCATTTTCCTCATTCTGATGCTGTAAATTTTGCTTGTTTTCAAGATTTGTAGTTTCCTGTTTAAGAGAAGATAACAAGCAAATTACATAACTTAGAGCATTCCGACTGTGAAAAGATCTAGATGCTCAGTATAATCTTTGAGGTTGTGAGATGCAGTTTGGTTTCATGTGGTCTTAGTATTAACTTATTTTATCTCATCATGTGAAGTCAGCATTTCCCTTTCCCCTTATTTTGTAATCCTTCATTTATCCTTAATAAATACCTCATGTCCAGACTCAAGACCCATTCTTGAAGTTCTTATTCTGACCTTTGAGAGACTGCATGCTGAGCTGGATCCAGTGGAACTTTCTTTCATATGGAAATGCTTGTTGGAAAAGATATCAGAGTCTTTGTCAAAAGAGAACTCAATACACCTTACTCGCCTGTTGGCCCTGCTTATATCTACTGTGCAAAATGATTATCTGGGGAAAATCACAGGTGGGTTTCAAGTGGCTTACTTTGTTTCTGATTCCCATTTACTAATCTCGATGTTATAAGATTTCTATTCTGTACAGATTCTGAACCCTTGGTCAAACTTGTTGACCAGCTTGTGGAAACTTTTGTTGTTCGCCGTCTTACCATGAAGAATGTGGACCCCCCGCACTTTGAAGTTATTGAAAAAGTTATGCAGCTAATGCTTTGTATAATTGGCGGCCTCTCCAGTTCTAATGACATGCCTGCTTTGCTGCGGGTTGCTTTACAGTGGGAGCCGGTGTTTGATATAAGAAGTCAAAGGTATTGCTTTCAACTTATCTTTCTAAGTCCCTTGTTTTTCATCTCTTTTCTCTTCGTGGACCTCACACATATGCTTCGATACAGTCTACTGCCTTTCATTGGAGATCTTCTAACGAAGGACCCCAGTATTTACCATGTCTTTGGAGCAAATATAATGCGGTAAATTTGATAGCCACCTCTTATGGTTATTTCTTCAATTGATATCTTAATCTTCATTCTTTCTACATCATGTATCTAAATGTTCTTATTTGATTGCAGTGCATTCAATAATTTAATTGAAATATCTGATGAAGAAGTTATGTATTTAATGATGATGTTCTGTGAGAAACTGGAAGCAAATAGCCCCAACTTTTGGGATGGAAAATCCAAGGAGAAGTTCTCAAAGATTTTTGTTTATCTTGAAGAGACTCTTCATCACTGGATTGGGGAAATCAGTAATTCACTAGAAGGCAATTTTTGTATTGTTCAACAAAATAAGTTGCCTGTCTTATGGGCTGTCATTGGGTGCTATCCTCATTTAGCAGATGCCCAAGAAAATCAATCCTTACTAATGGAGTTCATAAATGCAGCCGACAAACTTCTGATGGTAGAATCTAGTAAGTTATTAACTGATGCTTAATGATGCATATTCTCTCTTGTATATTTATGTTCCTTACGATACTCCAATTTCTGCTAGTTCTTGTGGAGATAATTTGCTCGTTACAACTCTGTCATGATTCTGTGTGCAGACATCTCTTACACTCTAAAATTAAAGCTCACATAGTACAGTTTTTGTTGTACACTATAGATGAATTGCCAATTTAATTCTAGAAAGATCTTTTGCTGTCTATCAGTTCTATCTGTGTATTTGCTATTCACTTAATATGTTTGTAATATTTTTGCAGAGCCTGCAGGCTTCCAGCAAAATGCTTGGTATAGCTTGCTTGGGGCCGCATTGAGTTCTTATAACAAGTTGGTTTCTAAGAGGGGTATTGCTCATGAAGAGTCTGCTGTCAGAAAGTTCTTGGATCTTGCAAAAAGATACAAGTTATCACCTCAAATATTATCTGCTGTCGTAGATCTTTTGGATTCAGTCTCTACGTAAGTTATTATTTTCTTCATAAATTATTTTGTCTGTCGTTTCTCCTAAATATATAACACTTGACATGGATCTGAATTCTGATCTTTCAGAGCACCAAATGGGATATGTCAACTTTATCTTTCAGAGCATATAGCTGGAAATTCATTGGCTGCTCTAGACATATTCTCTGAAAATCTAAGCCACGCCAATAGAGAAATCCGCCTTTCTACTTTGTGCATACTGTGCCATTATGAACGTGTACACGATCAAAATTCAGATAAGAAGCATCCCGTTGAAAGTGAATTAGGAATTGATATTTCCAAAGCTAGTCTAGCCGACGGACACCAAAATAATGTAATCATTTTCTTACTTAATTTGTGCTATTTTTGCAGTATCTTGTCTCAGAAGCGATACATCAATTTGTTTGTTTTAATCCTAGGTCCTCAACCTGCTCAGATCTGTTGAAGAGACTGCTCTTTCAATTGCAACAAGTCGAAAAGTTATTCTACTAATTTCTAAGTTACAGACAAGTTTGAGTGCTCATAGAGTTGCTGATCAGTACATAATTCCTGCCTTGAATGGAATCTTTGGCGTGCTTCATAACCGATTTAGCTATTTCTGGAATCCAGCTTTAGAGTGCCTAAGTGTCCTCATCGACCAATATTTCGGGATCGTGTGGAACAGATATATAAATTATCTTGAACATTGTCAATCCAATTTTCTAGCATCTCATCACCCACATGATACAGGCAATAAGGATTCTATGGAAGACACTGGTAAATATTTTCTGTTACCTAAACTTATATTCAAGTGTTTCTCTCTGGTCTCGTTTTCTCATATGAATCTACATTTTGTGTCACATGTCTCCTTCAATACCTGTTTGACCTCGGTGCTTGCAACATCATTACTGCTTCTTGTGGTTCCAAATCGAATTAACTTTTGACTTTGTGTTGATTTTGTAGGTTTGGTTCAATGCTTCAACTGTGATGTCATCCGTGTTTTTGACAGTACTCCACATATAACAATTCTGTCCCTCTTGATTCGGTCTTTACAGAAGGTTCCTTCAAAAGCTGAATCTCACTCTCGGCAAATTGTACCACTGTTTCTTAAATTTTTGGGCTACAACGTCGAAGAACTCACAAGGTGATTTCATGCATAATATTTTCTTATATATTGTTGTTTTTTTCCCTTTGTATTATGGAATTTTCATTGTATATTACTGTTTTCTTGTTGCCAATTATGTCTGAAATTTGCAGTGTTGAATCATATGCCCTGGAGCATAAAGGGAAAGAATGGAAAGGAGTTCTTAAAGAGTGGTTAAGTTTATTCAGATTGTTGCGGAATCCTAGAGCTTTTTATCAAGGGCAATTTTTGAGAGATGTACTTCTGTATAGGTTAGTTGCATGTTTAGTACTGTTTTTTTATTATGTTTTTCACATTTCGGTTTTCACTTTTAGGACATAATACTAAGTATAACCAAGTTTGTCCATTGCACATCTTTTTTCTTCCTCACATTACTTTTATCTTATTGTTTTGTGTTTGGTTGGGCATTTTTCTGTACTGCAGGCTTCTTGATCAAAATGATGCTGATTTACAGACAGAGGTTCTTGATTGCTTGTTAAACTGGAAGGACGACTTTTTACTTCCATATTCCGAGAATCTGAAGAATCTACTCAATGCAAAAAATCTGCGGGATGAACTTGCAAGGTGGAGCTTATCCAGGACCTCAATGGATTCTGTTGATGAGCAACATAGAGCTTATCTTGTGCCTTTAGTCATACGATTACTAATGCCAAAAGTTAGAAACTTGAAGATGCTAGGTACCCAGAAGGTAATGTATATAAAAGCTGGATCTCTCTCTCTCTCTCTCTCTCTCCCCTCTAATCGAATTTGAATGAGTTGCTTTCACCTTTTCAGAACGCAAGTGCACATCATCGAAGGGCAGTTCTGGGATTTTTAGCTGAACTTGATCTTGATGAGCTTCCTCTTTTCTTCTGGTTAATAGTTAAGCCCTTACTCCCTGTCTCTCAAAATGGTGATGAAATCAGCATAGGTATCTGGGCAACACCCAAAAATCCTCAATTTGAGGTTGATGCATCTGATATCCAGAGGCATTTTGCCTCAAATACCATAGAAACCTTATCTTGGAAGAAGAAGTATGGTTTCCTTCATGTTGTTGAAGATATTTTGGCAGTGTTCGATGAATCTCGCCTTAAGCCGTTTCTTAATCTACTGATGAATTGCGTGGTCCTGATCTCATTGAGCTGCACATCAGCGCTTGGCAGTCAAGATTCAGAGGTTCGTGACAATGATGAAGTGGAGAATAATATCAAGGTAATCTTCAGTGACATCATCTGTCCCTGCTCCTGGGGACTGATGTTGATAATTCTCTACTTTTTTTAGGGTGAAGAAAAGAAGATTTAGGGATTAATATGCTTGAAGAAGCCCCCCCCACCCCCCACCCCCCCACACACACCACACACTTACACTTATCACTTCTTTTTTCCCCCGTCTCCTGGATTTACCATTCTGCTATACCAGCAATTATATTATGCATGCTATTTAGTGGTGAGACGTGAAAAACATAGGAGCTGTAGAATTAAGTAGCAGTATGTTGTGCTTGTTCTCTGATTTTGCAATATATCAATGTACCTGCATCTCCCTTACAATAAGAAAGTGACCTAGTCAACATGGTAGCATGGTAATGAGATGTTGGAAAAGACATTTAAAATTACTGAATTAGAAGGCCATCCTTGATCACTCATGTCATGCCACCCCTTGCTGTTTCACATGCAAAAGTCTAAGGTCTCCAAGTGTGACTGGCAGAGATGCTTGGAATCGTGTAAACAATGTAGATAATAGGCTTGTATGCTTTCTGGATTCAGAGAGTCAGTTGGGCGATAGCTGTCTTTTTATGTTTACGATTTTAATCTTAGTAGTTTTAATTTTCTTGTTAGTTTCTTGTCTGGTTTGGATATCCCAAAAATTAAGTTATTACATTGGTAACACTCGTATTCAAATATTTGAGCTGAATATAAGCTCAATCATCTATTTTATGTTGCTTCTGGGCATGCGCTGAATTTGTGTATTTGGTCCTCTCAAATTGGATTAAAACGATATGATCATATACATTTGCAGGAGAGGAAGCAAATCAGGGACTTGAGGTCCTTAAGCCTCAAGGTCATATATCTTGTTCTTAATAAATACGATGATCATGATTTTGGATGTGCATTCTGGGACCTGTTTTTTACAGCAGTAAAACCGTTGGTTGCTAAATTTAAGAAGGAAGGTCTTGGTAGCCAAAAGCCCAGTTCTCTGTTTTATTGTTTTCTTGCGATGAGCAAAAGCTATAAACTTGTTCCACTATTATCCAAGGAGGAGAACCTCGTGCCTGACATCTTCTCCATGCTCAGTGTTCCACCGGCATCTAAATCCATTCTGTCCTGTATCTTGAAGTTCACTAAGAACTTGTTGAAGCTTGATAGTGCACTAGATAGTATAGACCTCACTGTCAAAAGAGTTTTACTTCCTCATCTCAATGAGCTCATGTGCGGTTTGCATTGTATTTTCACCAAAGAAAATGCAACTAAGAGGTATCCTTTTGCCTTTTCTTACTCATTTCCTTTGCTGTCGTAAAATTATGTTCATATTGCTAGAGCTTTATGCTTGACACTATGACATAGCACTTGTTCATTATTGTCTGCATGGGCTTATTTGCTTGATGTCTAGATGCTCATAACAGAATCTTGTTTCATCCAAATGCATTGGAGAAATTTTTCTGGTCTCTCTGTTAATCTTGTCACATATCCTGCAGACCTTTGCTCAAATTCCCGGAAAAAAGAGAAATCACGATCTTCAACTTGTTATCGAAGTATGTGAAGGAACAATCAGCTGCTGAATCATTTGTTGATATATTGCTCCCATTTCTTGCAAAGAAACGCCTTAATCATGGTTAGCCTCAAGACGTGATTTTACTTTTCCTTTTGTCTTAAATATATATAACCAATTGATGTGTTTTGCTCTTGCAGACACCTGTGTCCATGTATTGCAAATCGTTGGCCGAGTGGCGACAGTCCTTGGCAGTGGAAGCAGTAAAAAGATTTTGAATTCCCTTTTCCCACTTCTTATATCAGCTGATTTGTCGATTCGTCACTCCATATGTGATGTCCTTGATGCTGTTGCTGCAAACGATTCATCTTTAATAACATTGGTAATACGAGCCTCTAGATATTCATTATAAATGATTTATATTCTTTTCCCCTCAAAGGGAGGAATAATAAGTTTCTAAAACTCTTCACTAACTATTTCATGCAGGCAAAGATTCTTCGTGAATTAAATGCAACCTCAACAATGGAGATGGGTGGTCTTGACTATGACAAAGTACTCTCTGCTTATGAGAAGGTTGATGTAAAGTTTTATTGTACTATTGAAGAAGACCATGCATTACCAATCCTGGCTCATGCTGTAAACGATATGTCATCTGAAGAAATGATATTACGGCAAAGTGCATTCAGATTACTGCTATCCTTCGTTGAATTTTCAGGCGAGATTCTAAACGGATCTCTAGAATCTGACAAAACATGGTCTAGAGCCAATATTTTACCCATAGTGAACAATTTTTTGTTGAAACATATGGGAAATGCAATGAACAAGGAAGGTGCTGGTAAAAAGGTATCGAATTTTATATTTTTCGTCTTATCTTCTACTTCTATGCCAATCCTTACGCGCTTCCTTTTTAGAATGCTAACTGCCAATTGCAAGTCTGAGTTGTAAGTGGGCTTATTAGTCTTACAGTGCGCTTATTGGTCTTATCCAGATTAAGGATACATTGAGATTAAAACCATTTGCTCTTAGAACTTTTTGCATTGTTAGTTTACTGGGTTGTTGGGTTGTTATGGGGGTTCAACTGGAAGCAACATATCGTTTAACATGCATTTGTTGATTTTAGGTCTGGATTGATTTGCTTCGGGAAATGGTGCTGAAGCTTCCCAAGGAAGCAAACCTTGATTCGTATAGGGCTCTGTGTAGTGATGATGTTGAACAAGATTTCTTCAAAAACATAGTACACTTACAGGTAGAGTCACTTTTTAGTTATTTAAAAAAATCTTTACATTCAACTGAGAGCGATACTCACAATAGCCTTGCTTTTATGCCATCTTAATATAGAAACACAGGAGAGCAAGAGCACTATCTCGCTATAGCAACATTGTCAGTTCAGGGGACCTGTCGAATGTAAGTTTTCAATTATCTTTTGGATGTTAACTAGTTGTAAAACTTGTCATGTTATATCACTAATCTTTCGAAACTTAAAATTCTTTCTAGGTTATCACGTATCAAGTGTTTGTCCCACTGCTCTTCAGCATGCTGTTTGATGCACATGATGGCAAGGATGAGAATATAAGAAGTGCTTGCATCGATGCCCTGGCATCGATATCAGGTTGCATGAAGTGGAGTCAGTACTACGCCTTGCTGCTAAGATGTTTCCGCAATTTAGCACTAAAACCAGATAAGCAAAAGCTTTTGTCACGCCTTATCTGCGCCATCCTTGATCGTTTTCATTTCGAGTCCTCTTTGATCCATGAAGCTAACATTTCTGCTCCTGATGCACCTGATCCGTATTCCATTGATGCAAAGCCTTCGTTAAATCTGACTAGGATTGCTGATAACAGTGAATTACCTGTTATAAAGGAGAGCTTGCACAAAAATATTTTCCCCAAGATTCAGAAGTTGTTGGTCTCCGATTCTGAGAGTATCAATGTTAACATCTGCCTGGTTGCCCTGAAACTTCTAAAATTGCTCCCCAGTGATGTCATGGACTCTCACCTTCCAACTATTGTTCACCGTATTTCCAACTTTCTGAAAAATCGCTTGGAAAGTGTACGTGAAGAGGCTAGATCTGCATTGTCTGCTTGCTTAAAGGAACTGGGATTGGAGTATTTGCAGTTTATTGTCAAAGTCTTGAAGGGCATACTGAAGAGAGGCTACGAACTACACGTGCTAGGTTACACACTCAATTTCTTGCTGTCTAAGTTCCTCACGACTCCCATCTGCGGGAAGTTGGATTACTGCTTAGATGACCTCCTTAAGGTTGTACAGAATGATATACTTGGGGGTGTTTCTGATGAGAAAGACGTTGAGAAGATTGCTTCTAAAATGAAAGAGACAAGAAAGCAGAAATCTTTTGAAACTCTAAAATTGATTGCCCAGAGTGTCACTTTCAAAACTCATGCTTTAAAACTTCTTTCCCCAGTTACATTTCATCTGAATAAGCAGCTCACCCAAAAGCTGAAGTTGAAATTGGAGAACATGTTAACCCACATAGCTGCGGGTATTGAATGCAATCCATCTGTGGAGCAGACTGAACTATTTATATTTGTAAATTGCCTTATTAAAGACGGCATTGGTGATGAAGGTAATGGGCATGCAAATGGTTCCGTTTCCCTCGCAGATAAAGATGCTGAGAGTGTCCAGACAGTTGAGACCGGCAGATTAGTGAATGTTGATCGACAATTTTCTCATTTGATTACAGCATTTGCTCTTGGAGTCCTGTATAACTACTTGAAGAAACTGAAGCTTAACCCCGGAGACGGACAATTGTTATCATTGCTTGACCCCTTTGTCGGTTTATTGGGTCGATGTTTGAGTTCTAAGTATGAGAACATTATAACAGCTGCATTTAGATGCTTTTCTCTGGTAATAAAGTTGCCATTGCCGTCACTTCTGTCACAAGCTGATAAGATAAAGAATTCTTTGTTGGTTATTGCACAAGGCTCAGCCAATATCAACAGTCAGTTAACTGAGTCATGTATGAAGTTGTTAACCAAGCTTCTGCGAAGTGAGAGAGTCACGCTTTCAGCCGATCAGTTACATATGCTGATCCAGTTTCCGTTGTTTGTAGATTTTGCCAAAAACCCATCATTCGTTGCCCTTTCACTGTTGAAGGCTATCATACACCGTAAACTGATAGTTCCCGAGATATATGATCTTGTTCAGATTGTTGCAGAAATGATGGTACAAAGTCAAGATGAAACCATTCGTAAGAAGTGCAGTCAAATCTTGCTTCAGTTTTTACTCGGTTACCATCTTTCTAAGAAGCGCTTGCAACAACATCTCGATTTCTTACTTGCAAGTTTGAGGTTATAATACTAAACTTCAAGAACTCGTGTTTCTTTTGCATTTTCAATTTTTTTCCCCCTGTTTTTCTTTTTTTGATATTTTAGTATAATAATTTCTATGACCCATTTTTTCTACAGTTATGAGCATTCCAGTGGAAGGGAAGCTGTCCTAGAGATGCTTCATACTATTATCTTAAAATTTCCTCGGAATGTTGTAGATGAACAGTCGAAGACACTGTTTGTGCATTTCGTCTTTTGTTTGGCTAATGACGATGACAGAAAAGTTCGCTCCATGTCCGCTGCTGCAATAAAGTGTCTTATTGGGCATGTTAGCTCTCATTTGCTTCACTCGATACTGGAGTATAGCCAGTCTTGGTACCTTGGTGGGAAACAGAACCTATGGGCTGCTGGGGCACAGGTAAAATCAGTAGCCTAATTTGTTTTCGTTATCTTTATTCATCTCTTTGCTTGCTCCGCTATGTGGTTAATAGCCATTTGAAACGTGATTTGATTTCACACGACAGGTATTGGGTTTATTGGTGGAAGCTACTGGAAAGAGTTTCCAATCACACCTCGTTGAAGTACTTCCTGCAATGAGAAACATTCTTCAGTCTGCTTTCGGTGCTATTGCATCAACTCAACAAGATTTATCGGATGATCCAGTTATTCCATTCTGGAAGGTGGCATATTATTCTTTAGTTATGTTTGAGAAGATCCTAAGTCAATTTCCCAACATGTTTCTTGATGCGGAGCTTGAGGTACATATTACTGTTCCTTCTGTTGTTCTTTGCTGTTTAATATCAGTTTCAGCAGGTTATGGGTGTCGGTTTCTCCTAAATCATCTAATAATTGAACTTTACGTGAACTTCATATTCCGTTTTTCTTTTAGATTCTCATATCTGTTCAAATAACTTCTAACAGGATATTTGGGAAATCGTTTGTGAATTCCTGTTGCATCCTCACATGTGGTTGCGAAACATATCATGTCGGATTCTTTCTTCATACTTTGCGGCCGTAACCAGTGCTTGTAGAGATAACAGCAAAGCCTCAGCAGAAACATTCTACCTCATGAAGCCGAGCATACTTTTCCATATAGCTGTTTCTTTATGCTGTCAACTGAAGGTTCCATCGAGTGACGAAACAACTGGCATTCTTATAATGCAAAACCTTCTGTTCTCAGTTTCTGGTCTCCATTCCTTCTTAGAAAAGAGTGAAAGCACAGACGTTTCGAGTTTCTGGTCCAGCCTTGACAGTGCTGAGCAAAACCGTTTTCTCAAAGCTTTCGGTATTCTTGATCCAAGAAAAGGAAAGAGAACCCTTCAATCTTATCTCTCTGATGGCAGCGGCGAACATGATAAAAATCAGCATCCATTTATTTCCTACTTGCTCCAAAGGATGGGGAAGCTTACCTTTCAGATGGAGGTCAATCAGGTTTGTCCCATTTTTTCAAAACTCAACGATTTCTGCATTTGAATTATTATAACAGTTAGAAAATTCCGTTTGAGAGCATTTTCGATCTTTCATGTAGATGAAAATCGTCTTCAACTTTTACAAAGCAATATCGCCCAAACTGCTATCGGTGATACCGGCTAGCATTGATGATGTGCGCAGTTTCGCCTATCAAGTGCTGTTGCCGTTGTACAGAGTCTGCGAAGGTTACACAGGGCAAGTTATTTCAGACGATCTGAAACAACTAGCACAGGAGGTGAGCGAGAGCATAAGGGACATCATCGGAGTGCAGAACTTTGTGCAGATTTACAGCCAAATACGCAAGAATCTAAAGGCGAAGCGCGATAAGAGGAAACAAGGAGAGAAGGTGATGGCCGTCGTGAATCCGGCACGAAACGCCAAGAGGAAGCTGAGGATTGCAGCCAAGCATCAAGCTCATAAGAAGAGGAAAATGATGACCATGAAAATGGGTAGATGGATGCATTAGTGTAGAAATATTTTGATAGAGTCTCTAGATTTAGTATGTAGAGATGTAAATTAGCAGAGAGAAATTAATTGTGTAAAATTGGATCGAACAAAACTGAAAATTTTGGTAACTATTCAATTGCAGTTACATTTTGGTATTGAGTTTATACAAGAAATTAAATTTCTTTCTCAATTGTCAGAATTCATTTTATGTTAACATACATGAGTCTTTAAAAAATTGGCTTATTTAATTGAGAGTCTAATTTTTAATTTAAAATGTATATTAAATTTAAGATATATAAGATGTATGTTATTTATAGGACAATTCATTAGAAATTTTAACAGAGGGAGTATAAAATGAACATCATAGTTCACAAATAATATTTTTGTTATTATTGGGCTAAATTTATAATTTTACATTATTATGAAATATCCGGGCTCTAAGTTTAGATATGATTTACCTCAATCTCTATATTTCTGAGATAAAGATTACCTTTTAATTTTATTTGCAATATCTACATAAACCAAATCGAATTCATAATTAATTCATTTCGTAATTGTTTATATATATTTTTTGAGATTTCAGCAAATCGAGATTTTTAAAGCATTTTCAAATGTCTTTTCAAATGTCTTAAACCATTTGTGTAAGATTAATATCAACAAACATACTATGCTTCTTTATCGATTAATATCAACAAACATAATATCCTTCTTTATCGATAATTATGATTTGATACAATATAAAAGTAAATTTATATTCCCGCGAGCAATGCTCAATAATTGATATATTAATAATTCAATTTTTCTGAGTAAGATTTAATTTTTTTTGGTAGAGATTAATTTTTTTTAGTAAAATTTAATTTTTTTAGTAAAGATTTTTTTAGAGTATAAACTTATAATAATTTTTTCTTATTTATACGGTCACATCAAATATTGACACAACAAATATGGTCATAACAATTCTTCGTATCTTCGAAGAAAATATCGTATAGGTTCGATCACAAACCAAGCCAAATATAAAATATTACAAAAGTTAAATTCAAATTATTAATTTACAAACCAAATCACACCGATATTGAGTTACAAATTTATTTAGGAAAATACCATAACAATTACTAAGAACCATTACTAAGGAGCTCTTTCTTTGGTCCCAAGCAATACCTATTGCAAACATATTATCCTTCTTTTTCGATAAAAATGATTTGATTTATATCTCCGTGAGTAATGTTCATATCATCGTGTCATCTAAATAATTGTTGTATTAAGAATTTGTAACATCAAATATTAACACGGGAATTATGGCAATAACAATTCTTTCTATTTACGGAGGAAAATATTTAGTAAAGTAGGTTCGATCACAAACCAAGCCAAATATAAGAAAAAATCAAAGTTCCGGGTTGGATTTAATTTCAAAGGTTTTAATCAACAGAACTAGCTAATAAAATATTTATTCCTAATGCTAATTGGTTGATTTACAAACGGAGTTACCCTTTATATGTTACTACAGCATTTGGAATCAAAGTTCCGGGTTGGATTTAATTTCAAAAGTTTTAATCAACAGAACTAGCTAATAAAATATTTATTCCTAATGCTAATTGGTTGATTTACAAACGGAGTTACCCTTTATATGCTACTACAACATTTGGTTGATTTACAAACGGGGTTACCCTTTATATGCTACTACTCCTCCATGATTTCATGATGGATGGGGGGAGTGGTGGAGATTTATTTGATCATATTTGATCTAACTCCTCCATGATGGATATGATGGATGATGGAAATTTATTTAATCTAATGGTGGAGATTAAATCTCCAGAATCTTCCCATCTTTCTTATAGAATGTCTCTACCCACTTCCTCACATCTCCTACACACATTCTACACTATTTCATGTATACCCTCACATCTTCTACACACATTCTACACTGGAATTATATACTCTCACATCTTCTACACACATTTTACACTATTCAATGTATACCCTCACATCTTCTACACACATTCTACACTGGAATTATAACCCTAGTTTTGGGCCACAATACGTAGTAAAGTGGACTACGTATATATCTAACTCAAAATGCCGAGCCACAATATAGATTAAAGTGGAAGCATGTTTAATGAGATCTATTTTATTAGTTGACCAAACTAAAGCTTCCCAATTTTAACAAATTCTTAAATAACATAATCTTCGAATCAAGATTGATGCTTCTTGATTATTATTAATAAATTAACTTCAATATTAACTGTTATCGATTACTATTGCTATAAATCTTGAAAATTAAATCTGCTCAAAAAATGCTGAAAAATAAATAATAAATATCTTGACGAATCGATTATGTCCACAAATCCGAAATCTCCGTTGGCCAAAATCATTAGTCGAAAAAAAAAATAGAGTCAGGTTTTGGTAACAATTATACTCCTCGTCTCACTCCATTATCATATTTCTCTTCAAAAATAACATGACAATTCATGTAAATCGGTCGAAAAAATTGAGGAAATAAGACAATTGGAGTGGGATAAAAAGTAAAAATTAATCAAATACACATCAGAATTTTTAAATAACAAACATTCTTATAGGGAATCGAATACTCCAAACTGAGAAAAGAAAAATATATGGAATTATTATGGAAAAAAAGAAAGAAAGAAAGAAATTAGGATGCATCAGAGTCATGGAAGTAAAGAAGAAGAATCATGGCTCGAAAAAATCAAGCTGCTCATCATCTCATATCTATTTTCGTCATTTGCATCATCAATAAAAAAAATACAGTAGTAGTAATTTAATGAAGGGAATTAAATAAAATTAAAAAGTAAAGAAAAGGAAGCAGAGAGAGAAAACTCAAGTTGCAGGATTATAGTAATGGAAAATAATGGCAGGCGCAGAATGAAGGAGGTGAGTGGATTTATAAAGCTGAATAAACCCTTGAATTATTGGACTATACTATTCTGCAATTGGGCCTAAATCTGAGATCTGATAATAAGTAATTGGGCTGTGGAATGCGCCCTACTCGCAATAATCGGGGATATGCTTAACGTGCCAACGACTGATATACCGGTGATATAATAAGTGGTTATTGTAGATGTGTGCCTTAAAAATAACCTAACCCTACATAATAAAATTATTGACGAGACATTGCTACATCGGCTGCCAGCACATCAATTATACCGTTTCTAAGAGTGATGAAGGAGGTGAGTGAGTGGATTTATAGAGCTGAATAAACCCTTGTAATATTGGACTATATTCTGTACTTGGGCCCAAGCGTTATTGGGCTGAGACTGCAAAATAATTAGTTTAGTCGGTGCACACGACTGACACAACGGTGAAATAGTTAGAAGATATGATTATATATATGTATCTTAAAAATTAAGTCAACCAAAATTATTATAACTAAAAATATATAATACATATATTGTTAACGTACTACTGTTATATAAGTCGTGAGTACATTAATTGCCCATAATGAGCAGAAGAAACATTTTGAGTCATGATTAATGTTGCTCTAACTACAATGGACATTCATAATATATCTGTTGCCGATATGGATGTGATATGAGTAAAAAAAAAAATTAAATATTGCTCATATTGAATGTACGGATACACTCGTCTATTTACCGAAGTATTCTTAATGTGTCCACCTCTTATATGGTAGCACCACGTTAGCAACATTTTCTATAAGAATTTACATTTTTTAGATAGAGACTATGTTTAATTCATTTTACTTATTAATAGTATTGTCGTGTTATCATTCCTTATCAATGTATACACTTGGTTGTTTAAAAACATTATCGTATACTCCCTTTATCTCCTTTTCTAAGTGACTCTTTTTATATTCATATGTACTTCTTCCGTTTCATTCATCTAGGGATAAATTTAATTTTCGTTTGTCCAACTAATATAGGAATATTACCTTCAATAGCAAAATTTTAAACCACTAAAACTCATTCACATAACTTTATCAACAACTATCACTCAATCTTAATTTTTATACCGGATAAAAATACTCCCAATATAAATGAAACGGAAGAAATATAAATTAAGAGTCGTTTAAGAAGAGACAAGTGAGAATACTATGTTTGAATGAAATAAATCACATAGTAAAGTGAGACTTTTGTACCTTCGAAAATATTTATTTTGTACTAACACTTTTAAATAAGATCTCAATGCAAGTATTCTTTAGGGAGAGACGATTTTTGAACTAATAAACACGTGCCTTACTATGATGACCATACTAGTTCTTGCTTTCGTCCCAAGTAATACCTTTTTTAGAAGAAGACTTCGTCAATATAAATAAGAATATTGTTGCAAATTATATATTCATAAATCTTTGCAAAAAAAATCCTCCTTCACAAATTAGACATGCCAAGCTTAAAAAAAAAAAATGTTTTATTTGGATCATCTAAAATTAACAATGTTCTTTCTTAGAAGTACTCTATTAACGTATCGGTCGGAGTATTTGGAAAACCTAAAATGAAGTGATTTTTAATATAATAAGTCCCGGAGGTTGATAATAGGACGGGCATGATTAAACTTCGATCTTAGAAGTAAGTTAATTAGTTCCTTGTTTTTCTCTATTAGTGTTTCTTTGCACGATTGATATTTTAGCTCACTTGTCCATGCTCCATCCATCCGAATTGTAATATTATAACGAACTATTCGATTTTTTCTTAAGCGACTTGAGCATATCTTTACTCAGTATTGATTTAATATAAACTTGAAAAAAAAATGTTGCCACAATTAAAAAAAAAATCTCTTCATTGAAATACCCCTTAAATTTACAATTAAAAGTGCAAAAATCAACCCTATTATTGGGGGTAAATATTGTTACCCACTAGGCCACTACCCAAATCCTACATAAGGTAACAATTTAATGTGGAAATTAACCTAAAAATAAATTCCAAAAACTATTCACCTTCAAAAATAACTCATACCAAACTCCTACTTGACTTGTTCTTCATTATTCCAATCCTCTTCCTCCGAGCTTCGGCGAATCTCGCCCGTTTATCGTCGATCATCGCATCCGACGGCCGATATTGCTCCGCGCCGAACGCCTCCTCTGCCGGAAGGTTCAGATCGATCCCTAGTGGGCCCCCATTGTTGATCGACCCGAGCCCGTTTTCCGCGATTGGGCCGGACATGTACCGGCGATCCTGCACCGTTGGATCGGAATTCAACGGCTGATGATGGTGACGAGGCACCGATCGAATCCGATAATGTTGCGTAAACACCTATAACCGGAGAAAAAATTAGAACTTTGTACGAAAATTTTAAAATTGATCGATTTGAATTCAGATTTTCACCTCTTGTTTAATTGCTTTGAGCTTCGAATTTTCTTCCTTGAGCTTGTTGTAGTATCTTCTCACATTTTCTATTTCCTGCACAAATTTACAAAAATAAAACTTCAAAAGAATGGAACAGTAGAATTCTAGAGAGAGAGAAAGATAAGATAATGCGAGTAATTTTAGGAAGAAGACAACTGTAAATAAGGAAAAGAGTTTGGACGGAATTACCCCTGTGAGTAACACTTTGCGTTGAGTTAGCCCTTCAATCATATCCGAGTAATTCTTCCTCGACTGCTGCAAATCCAATGGCTAAATCGTCAATTCAACATTATCGAAGGGTGAAAAGAATTGAGAAGCAGAAAAGCGGCTGAATTATCGTAATAAGCAAAAACAGAACAAGGTAGCAAGGAAACAGGGGATTGTCAAAAAAGGCTAAGATCAAGGAATCAAACCGATTTTTACCAGAAAAAATTCCAAAAAATTACAGTAAATCAAGGAGTAAATTCGAAGAGTCTATCTATTTCTCGATGAATTTTTTTACAGAAAAAGGAGGAAAAATACGTACCTTCTTCTTTAAGGATTTCTTCGACGAATGCTTCGGCTTCTCATCAGATTCGCTGGGGGAGAACGAGAGCGGCGTGTCGGGGCTACCGGTGGTGCGCGCGGCGGCGCCGTTCTTCTTCTCATCCTGCGCCGCCGCGTCCTCAACCTTGTTGCGCGCCGTCGCCTCTCCAATTCTATCCTCCGGCGACGCAGCCGGCCAGGACGGAGCAGGAATCGGCGGCGGCGCCTGGTCGAGGCAAGATCTCCTCCTCTTGCGCCCCCAATTGAAATCCGCCAGCGATTCGGAGAGCGACATCAGAACCCGGAGATCGAGCAGGATTTGCGAGACGAAGAGCTCGTTCTCCGTAGCCGAAGCTAGCAGCGAACTCGTCGATGTGGCGCTCTGCTCCATGGATGGATACTGCTTCCTCTCTTTCTCTGCGCGCGGCGAGCTTCGAAATCGTTCCTGCTTCGTGATAAGGGGGAGAGTGGCAATGTGGGGGAGAGGGGGGAGAGAGAGAGAGGGGATTAAAAGAGAGAGAGAGGAATTGGAGAGTTGGAAGGAATGGAGGGTTTTTAATTTATTAATTTTATTTATAATAAAATAAAAAAGGGGAAAATCCATGGAAATTGACACGTGTCAGTCGAGTAGAGATGGAGAGTCTCCTCCTAGGGTTTAAGCTTAAGGAATTGTGGTCCGGTCTTCTCTTAATTGATGCTTTTATGAATCCAATCAAGTAACAAAACTGCGTCGTTTTATACTCCATTTTTGGTAATTTCTTTAATTTTTATACTATAGTACTACCTCCGTCTCGCTAAATTAGCCGCGTTTCGAAACGGCACACGTACCAAAGTAAAAAAAATCAAGGGTTTTAACTGCACAATTAAGAAGTAATTAAGCTGGAAAATTACTGTACAACATTTACTGTAGCGGAGCTACTGTTCATTCATTAAATTGTTCATGAAAAAAAAACATTAAAAAAACAGAGGAGTTCTTAGTGGCAAATTCGAAATGGGGGGAATTTTGACATTCAAATTTCCCCCCTATCTAATCATCCCTACATATACATCATTTGCAGATTTCATCACACCAAACACTCATTTGCAGTCTTCAAATACTCTCAAAACACTCCAAAAAAAAAACAGAAAAGAGATGGGGAAAGAAGTTGATATCAGTGCAGAGATCAGAACACAAGTGATGCAGTTTCTCTTGAATAACTTCAAGGGTGGGAAGATGGTCCATGGAAGCATCAACAAAGCAGCAGTGCTCTTCAACCTTTCAAGGGATTCTGTCTCCAGAATATGGAGAGCTGCAAAACAGCAAAAAGAGAGGGGTGAGGTAATTCAAGTAGCAAAAGACAGAAAAGGCAGATTGAGAAAGAAGAAGCACACATGTGATTTTCAAGTAATTGAGGCAATTGACTATCACAAAAGAGGTACAATTACTGCTCTTTCAGATGCATTAGGCCCTTTAATTTCAAGGGCAACAGTGGGGAGGTGGGCTAAGTTGCTGCTCAGACATCATTCAAATGCAATCAAGCCCCTATTGACAGCTCCTAACATGCTATGGAGGTTAGGGTTTAGCCTACGAGCCTTACACTTTGATTTTGCTAGAAATACTCCCACATTCAAGGCCATGGAGAATACCATTCACATAGATGAAAAGTGGTTCTACCTAACTAGGAAGAGCTGCAAATATTACCTCACACCTATGGAGGCAGACCCTTTGAGAGTAACACAGTCCAAGAATTTCATCCCTAAGGTGATGTTTATGTGTGCAATTAGCAGACCAGTCTTTGCAGAAGATGGTTCAGTTAAGTTTGATGGGAAAATAGGGATTTGGCCATTCATTGAGGAGAAAACAGCACAGAGAAACAGCATTAAGAGACCAAGAGGTACAGTTGAGCTCAAGCCTATTCAATCAATCACAAGGCAAGTGGTGAAAGACTGCTTTCTAAATGAGGTAACATGTTTACAATTTCAATTTTGTGAATTACATAAGTCTCACACTATTAATCATTTAATGCATGCAAGAATATGTTGCAATCTTACAGATATTGCCTGCAATCAAGCTCAAGTGGCCTCAGTGTTTAAGTAAACACATAGAAATCCAACAAGACAACTGCAGAACTCATATCACAAACCAGGATGCAGATTTTCAAGCTGCTGCAAATGCAGATGGGTTTAACATGAAGATAGTACAACAACCAGCCAACTCACCAGACTGTAATGCCAATGACCTAGGGCTATTCACAGCAATACAGAGCTTACAGCAAAGGTTAAAGTGCAAAGATCCAGATGAGTTAATTGCAGCAGTGCAAACAAGTTTTCAGCAGATGGAGGCACACACTATGAACAAGGTTTTCATTTCACTTCAGTGTGTGCTAGTTGAAATCATGAAAGTGAGAGGCATGAACAATTTTAAACTACCACACATGTCAAAGGACTCATTGTTAAGGCAGGGATTGCTTCCTCAAAACTTAGATGTTCCAGAGCATTTGGTGAGGGAATGCATAGATCACTTAATGGCAGAGGAGAAAACAGAAGGGTTAGAGATACTAATGGAAGAATTGGGAATCAACATTCCACAAGCAGCAGGGGAAGTATTTGATCTGAACATGTAGTGAAATGACAGGGTAAACACTTTTTGATTGCAGAATATTCTGCAGCTGTTTAAGTTTCCATTTCATTTTAGTTTTCAGTTTTAGTTTCAAGAAGAATCAGGGGTTTTTGTAACACAGATGTCATCAGAATTTATGCAATTCATCATCTGACCATAACCATAATTTCATCAGAATTTAAGCAATTCATCACACTACAAAAAAACACTGTACATAGTGACGGATTTTGTTACGGATTGATATCCGTCACCATTTAGTGACGGATTTAATTACGGAACGCTTACGGAGTTCACTTATGAGAGTTGATTACGGAATTGGTGACAGATTAATTACGGATTTTGGCCCCAATTTTTCGCGCCATATTTTGAGACAGAATTAATCACGGATTCTCCGTCATTGTTTATTAATTAAGGCAAATTCCGTCACAAAATATTAATATTAATATTTATTTTTTTTATTATTATTATAATTGTTAAAATTTTCTACGATAATTACGGAAATAGTCACGGAAATAAGAAAATGAATTTGAGTGTATAATTACTTTAATTAGGTTTAGGTGTAGCCGTATATTCTCAAATTCAAAAACCCTTTCCCCCCTTTCACTCTGGCCGATTCACTGCATCGCTGCCGCTGTCCGCCGGCACTGCCGGCGTTGCCTTCCTTTCTATCAGTTGAAGCTTCTCGACGTCCAAGGAATCAGTGCTTCAAAGGTTGAGTTGTAGACTCGTACCCTCGAAATCGACGGGAAGGGCGTTTAGTCTTAGATTTGGGACATCGCCGGCCTGAAGAGGTTCGGCAACGCAGTCACCTCCACCGGCGTGTTCGCAAGCTCAAAAGTGAGTCCCAATTTCTTCTTCTTCTTTTCGCTTCTCATTGCACCGATTACAATCCTTTTCGATTTGGAATGATAGGTTTTGTGTTTAACTTCGAAAATTGATGGATTTGATGAAAAAATCCCTACTCGTCAATTTTACAATTTTCAGGTACCTCTACTCTTTACTGCTCTCTGCTTTGTTTCCTTTTGTTTGCATATCTTTGAATTAACACTTCTAATTTAATATATCCTCCTCCTTCATTTGTCAGTTTGTAAATTCGATTGAAATCATGACAAACTACTCATCAAATTCTGAAAAAAAGAAATGATCATTTCCAAAACTCTGTTAGTCTTAAAGTAGAGAGAGTTATCTCCAGTTCTGCAGGTGTAACTAGTGTGGTTGTATTGTTCTGTGACATGTATTTGCTCTTGCATCTGAAGAGTTCTTGAAATTTCGTACATTTACAATTGTTGAGTCTTGAAATTCTTAAATTTTTATTGTTATACTTCTTTGGCATTGTTCAGGATTGGCTGGCCTCATATCTGTGGGTGATGGTTATACTATTATTTCACATTTTTCAGTTGGTGGTGTTGACCAATCCTGAGTTTCAGAGTTATATGTATTTGATGGCTTATTCCTTTTTCCCCTCTGTTTCTCTTTTTCACAGATTGCAATAGTGGTAAACAACCTTATTATTGAGCAAGGTATACTTGGTTCGAGGCTGTTTGTGTGTGTATTAACTTATGTGTAATAGTTTGAGCGTGTTTCCATTTATTGGTGATGCAGGCGTGAATTAGTGTGGCCTGAGTTGGATAAATTACTCCGCAATGAGGATGATGCAACAATTTCTACTCCACAGAGTGCTGCAGTTTTGCAGTACCGTGTCTCCATGACCAAATAGATGGATTAGTTTCGGAGAACGATTCTCCAAACAGTCATGCCAATGGCAATACTGTTTATGATGCCCAACATCCATGCAGGTATTAACTTGCTTCTGTTTTCTTTTTAAAATTTCCCGTAGTGAGAAGTTTAATGAATGTCTTATAATATACCATCTAAATGCTTTTCTTTTATTAAGTTTGAATGTTGCTGTAAAGAAAGAGCTCCACACTTCTCTTAGAATGCATGTCTGCTTGAGTCAACTTGTTATTAGCAAATGAATAACTTAATTCTCACTAACTAATCATTCTCTTTTTAGGGTGCCTTGCTACTAAATCTTTGTTCTAATAGGTATGCTCCTCCTATCTTCCTCTTGCATGGTAACCAAGTCTCAATATCTCTATATCTTCTTTTAACCTTTTTTATTCATACTAATTTTGAATTTAGCTGGTGCATACATTGTTCCCGATTGCAGGAGATGGAGAAACGGATTGAGGAGGACATAGAGGAATGACGTCAGATGTTGATTTGATATCACAGACTCAGTCTTCAAGCCATGCCCCAAGCCCTTGATTGATTACTTTGTTTTGCATTCTAAGACTATGCTAATTTAGAATTGTGGGAATTTGATGAACTTGTTGAAAAGATTTGGATGATAATCACGTAGTATGTATCTTGAATGTTGATAATCGTTAATGTTATAGACATTGAAATGTTTATGTTTTATTGATGAGTTTAAATTATATGTGAGTAATGGCAGGTGCACGAAACAAGTATTAAAAGCGTATGAAAGTGCAAATGCAAAATAGTGACGGAAATTTTTGTCACCATTTCAGTATGACCAGTATACAGAATAGTGACGGATCCAATCCGTCACCACTTAGTTACGGACATTTCCATCACTATTCCGTCACGACGGCTAAAGGTGACGAAAATGTCACCTCTTCGGTAAAGACGAAATTTCCGTGACGATTCCGTCACTAGAATTTAGTGACGGAACTTATTCAATCACCAGACGATTAGTGACGAGCATTCTAAAGACGGACATTTTACGTCACTATTCCGTCACTATTTTCAGATAGTGACGGAAATTCTTATTCTAGTGACGGAATTTTCCGTCACGATTCGCAGAATTTCTTGTTGTGTCATCTGACCATAACCATAATTTCATCAGAATTTCAGCAAAATCAGAAAGTGTAGGCACAGACGAACATAACCAATTAAACATGTTGAAACCACTTCAATCAGAGGCTATAGCATAAAATTAAATTTCCCCAGTCATCATTGCAGCAAATTTCACCAAAAACCCCACTGTGCACAAGAGCATAGCATCACACATCAAGAACAGAGCAGGGTACATGCACCCAATACAATGAAACAGGAAAAGAAATCACCGGAAATCATCTGCCTTGCCGTCGACCTCCCCCCGCGCCGCCTCATCTTTCCCAGTCATCATCGTAGCACATTTCACCACTAATCCCACTGTGAACAAGAGCAGAACATCACCAATCAAGAACAGAGCAGGATACATGCACCCAATACAGTGAAACATTAAACAAATCACCGGAAATCATCTGCCTTGCCGTCGAACTCGGCCAGCGGCGCCTCATCTCTCTCAGCCGCTTCAACTCCACCGTGCTTGTTCGCCCAAGATGGGAGGCGTCTGAACAGGAATAAAGATCTGGGGAGGCGTCTCCTACTCTCCGGGTCCGAGAACAGCGGCGGGGGAGCAACTGGGACGGGCATCGCCGGCGGGGGAGCAACTGGGAAGGGCAGCGCCGGCGCCGAGCCTAATCCTCCCCCAAAATCAAGGGTTTCTCGAGTCGGAGTGGGGGACGGCGTCGAAGAGACCGGGCCTGAGTCTTCAACCTCCGACAGCTTCGCCCCCCTTTCCCGGCGAGCGCGGGGCGGCGCATAACCCTAAGGGGTTCAGATCTGGGGTTGGGTAGGGGCCTATTACGGTGGCGGCGGCGGGTTTGACGGTTTCTCACCGCAGGAGGAGGCGGCGGGGAGTGAGGGGAGGGGTTTTCCGGGAGGATTTCTTCATCCGAATGGATGTGAAGCTTAGCTCCCACCATCGACGAGTCGAGGGAGATGGATGGGAGAAAGAACACGAGAGGAGAGGGGAGATTTCGGATCAGATCTAGGGTTTTCGCAGAGAGGGGAAGAGGAGAAGTAGAGAGAGTTCGAGAGAGTGGCTGATGAAGAATGAGTCACAAATGAGGGAGGCCACCAATTTTAGGGTTTGACCCCTAATTTGGGCTTTTTTTTTTTTGGGCTCCAATTAATTAGGCCCGGTTTAGTGGTAATTAAAAGGGGGATTAGGGCCTGATTTTTGTGAAGTGATGGGCTATTAAGGGCTAATTTCTTTCCTTATTTGGAAACGTGGCTATTAGATGAGACGGACCGATTCGGCAAACGCGGTTAATTTAGCGAGACGGAGGTAGTATATAATAATTGAAATACTTATATTACTAGAAGAAATTTATTTTAAGATTTTTATTCAGTACTTTTATAGTACAAATAGTCCTACTTTTCTTAGACTCTTGTCATTTTTCTATTTCTACCCTGAAATTAATATTTTCTTTGGGTTATGAATAGAGACTTATCTTAGAGAGTAGTATATTGTGCAACGCAACCAGCTCGATAAATTTTATTCTTAATTTCGTCCACGAACAGTTAATTATTTAAGTTCGTTTTTTTAAAGATAATCGTATCTTTCCACTCCTGTTTTGCCCCCAAACACGTAAACCAAACACTGCTCATAAACTTTCTTCTTAAACCTCTCAGATGATGCCTATATCGAGTTGATAGCCACACATCTTTAGACCAACCGTAGATCGTAACCAAACGGGCTTCACCAAATTGCACTCGATGAATGAATTGAGCAACATATCATCGACTCAAGAACACGCTTCGATTCATCTTTAGGTTCTAACAATATGCCTAAAAATGGAAAAGGCCTTGATATGAGACAAGGTAGGCAAGCCCAACATTTTGCTACATAACTAGATAGGTGACTTGAGAAAACACAATCACACTTTTGAATGGGTGAATACTCCTCAAAACTTGGGTGCCAATTAGTCTTCATGATTGGGCCATTTGGGCTCGAACTTCGTAGTTGGAGCCCAACAATTTCATACTCATAATATATAGGTCATAATAAATATTAATTCAGAGCAAAAAACATCCATCGTCAATTCGTCATCTCTAATTATCATTTATTTTAAATTTAAAATGAGTCAACGTTTAATTGTTGGAAAAACAGCTCGCATATTTTAAAGTTTTTCTTCTCTAAAGATTCATATAATTAAGGATACATAAAAAAGTTCATTTCAAAGCTAGAAATGATGTTATTTTGGATAACATCGTGGAAGGATCGAAATAAACTTAAGATATTGTTTCCTTGCATATCATGTGGATTTTCCTTCCATGATTGATGTTATTAATGGATTCGTTTATAGGGGTTCAAGTATCCTTTGTGCGTGCTCGACGCTAAAATTATTTTCTCGATTTTTTTCGAAACATAAGGATCCCTTAAAAATATTCAAACAAACACTATGATAAACTAATTAAGTGGTTTATCTCTATTGTTGGTGTATATTCACTACACACTTTGGATGATGTATTATTTTGTTAGCATATCTGTTTTTCTAATTCTACCGTCTCCAATCGTGATCGTTTCTTGAATATATATGTGATGCATAAAATATTAAAACATATATAATTCGATGAGACGAAGTAAGTATAATATTGCAATTTAGCTTCTTTCGTCCATTATCATTTCACTCAGTCTTGTTTGACGAATGCCATTTTGAAATGCTTGACATATAGTATTTTTTTTAATAGCGTTTTGATCAAATAAAGTGAAATTGGCCGAGATTGCAAGCATTAATTGTGAGAAATATTCCACACTTACCATTTTAATAGAATTGATTAAATTAGCAAAATTGTGTAAATATTACTCAGATTTATTTCCTTATGTAGTCAATATACCTTTGATTAGTTTAAAACGGTATGTTGCAAATAATTTCCTTGAAGTTAAAATTTACATAACTGGAAGTAATATTGATCTAGGCATCTTGGCTACAACGAAATATAGATATTGTGTGTACGTGTATTGGTCTAGTGATAGGAGATTATGTATTGGAGATAAAAATCTCGGGTTCGAGTCTTCCGTCTCACGACCTTTAAATTTTATGCTAATTTTTTTCAAAAAATAAATAAATAAATTGAGATCTTATTTGCCATAATAAAACATGAGTATAGTTATCCAATTTTGTACACATAGTAACAATCGGTTTAGGCTAGAGTATTATTCTTTGAAACTTGACAGTAGTGGTAATCTCATTATCATGTTTATAACGAGCTCGCTTTTTTAAAAAAGGAGAATTATGACAAATTTTTTATTATAAATAAAGTGCATGATTTATCCATAAAAATATATTAACGATTGATGTTAAATAAAGTTTAATTTGATGTTAAATGAAAGATTATACTTGAATTCGATTGGGCCTTAGATTTATTTTATTTTTATACACAATCCACATACGATTGGGCTGTTGTAGTATCTGGACCCTTTCCATATAGGATTTGGCATTTTATTTTATTACTACTATTATATATTTGCAGATCTTCTTTATTTAATAATAAGATGCTCATTTTATTGGATTGATATGAAGCCCAATAATACTTTTTTTTTTAATATTAAATTATTGCATCAAAAGATTACAACTATATACTTATATCATGTAGATAGTGAGAATCGAATCCAGGACTCCTAAGTACCTCACCCTTGCCACCAGGCCAAGGGGTCATCGGCGCCCAATAATACTTTTTAGTCTTTAGAAGAAACTTGCACCGCCCCAAATTTTAATTTCTCCGAATGAGATCTTCTATTGCTTGATGTTTTTCTCCTGCATAAATAAATTAGTAATGTGGTTCTAGGAGCATCTCCAACAATGCACTAAAATAGTGCTGAACACTATCTTAGTGCAGAGTTTTGCTCCAACAGTCTGCACAAAAATAGAGTAATTATAGTGCAATGAACAGTGTTCCCTCAAATATAGAGTAACACTATTCATTGCACTATAATTTTGTTTTCATCATTTGTGCTCTTTTTTGTTTGCAAATTTTATTTTTTGGTGTAGTATTTCAATTTAGTTTGTTTTGTTGTATGAGAAATAATTTTATATTTTTCATTTCACAATTTAATTTGATATATGCTTATTTGTTTTGTGTGTATTAATTTTTTTAATTATTTTTTTTGTTCTTTTCACAATTTATTACTCGTGTGTTACTTGTAATTTAACTAATTTTCCTTTTCTTTTTAAACTCTTTGTAACGTGTGATATATATATATATATATATATATATATATATATATATATATATATATATATATATATATATATATATATATATATTATATAATGATTGTGTAAATTAATGAAACAAAATATAAAAATAACTTAATTTAATGAGTAAACATTTTTATCATTGCCATAACTTTTTTTTTTTTTAATCATGTTTACATTTTAGCAAAAAAAATAAATGAAAAATGATATTTTGGAATATTCCTTTTCTGCTGTATTTTAGTGTGAACTGTTGGAGATGAGTTACTGTTTCTGCACTATTTTAGTGTTAGTGCTGCTGGAAAATAGGGGAAAATGTTGGTGATGCTCTAGGGTTTAGAAATTTTAGATGTTATCGTATATGTCTTTCTTATATAAATTTAAACTTTAAATCATTGATTATGCTACGTGTTAATTATTCACAAATGCAATAAAAAAAAAAAATACTCTCCCCGTCCCGAAGAAAACGTCTTGTTTCTTTTGACAATATTTTTGTACTACCTTAGTCCCATAATTTTTGGGCACAAGAATTAAGGAAATGTGTAATATTTTCTCAACAACTTATAGTATGAGTATTATATTATACATATCTGAGAAAAGATTACCCTTAATTCTTGTACCCAAATTTATAGGACGAAGATAGTACAAAAATATTGTCAAAAGACACAGGACGTTATCTTTGGAACCCCTTTGGAACGGGAGTAGCAGATAGGGCTGGGGAAATATACCGAAAATTCGGTATACCGTCCATACCGTACCGAAAATTTACCGAAAATACCATAATTAAGGTATACCGAAAATTCGATAAGGTATCATACCGTACCGGAAGACAAAGGTAAGGTAAAGGTATCAATTTTTGAATACCGGGGTATACCGTTACATACCGTTGTCGAGGTATATACCGATAATAAGGTATATACCACTATCGCAGTATATACCGAAAGTAGGGTATATACCTTATATTATGTATATACCTTAAATTATTGAGTGAGATTCGAAAGTTTTTTATGCTCTCGTTGTGTTTTGAATTTAGATGTTTTGGATTTGAATTTGATAATATGTTTTATTTTGAAGAATTTTGGAGTTTAAATATTTGGTTGCTATTTATTGTATTATAAGTTTATGAGATATGAATTATACATATATTGATTTATTTATTTATAATTAATTTAAGGTATACCGTGGCATACTGGCTTAAGGTATGGTATACCGAAAATAAGGTATGGTAAAGGTATGTAATTTGCTTCATACCGAAATTAAGGTATACCGGTTTAAGGTATACCGACAAGTAAGGTAAGGTAAAGGTATGTAAAATTAGCATACCGTCACTTAAGGTAAGGTATAAGGTATGACGAAAATACGAAGGTATACCGTACCGACCCACCCCTAGTAGCAGATACTAGAATTTTAATAGAAAATTCGAGCCTTTTCCCACGGCCATCTATTAAAAAATGATATATACTCCATCTTTCACCATATTACTCTCATTTGTTAAAATAAACTTATTTTTTAAAAAAACAAACTTTTTAATGACAATAACCGAATATAATAACTTATTATTTTCATAATTAGAAAATGTACTATTTAATAACTATCTATGGCTAACAAGGTGGTCAATTGAAGTCCACTATTTGAATAAACATTATTCAAATGAGTTGAGACGATAAATGAATAATTAATGCTAATGAAATATTGATACGAATATATTTCAATATAGAGAATAGATTTGGTGAAAAGGACTGAATATTCAGTAATCCTTATCATCCACCATCTCCCTTATTATCATAAACATATTTAACGTGATTAGGCTGATGTAATAGTGTGACATAGGTCTGTAAAATATTTTATTTATTAATATTATTATCACGTACCTATGAAAATATTAAATGCATGTGCGCACGATAGATAAGCATGCATAACATACGAGGACATCCATTATTATGAATTTTCAGAATGTAAAAAAGGGCCATTCGGTATTACTCCAACTTTTAGTCTCCCCTCACGCTTTGCATGGCGTCCACGTGTCACGCACTGCGACCCTAATATATATTGGAAGGGTGTAGCAATTGCAAACTGAAATTAGTAATTTTCCAAATACTATTAATTAATAATTCATCACATGTATTCAAACAAATTAGTCACGGAATAGATATGCTACTACAGCAATAATAAAATTAGAACATGTTAATCTACGTACAATAAAACCTCGTGTAAGAGTTGGGATATGCGTACAAAATAGAACATGGGATATGTGATACGAGGACATTTTTAATGTACTCACGAATAACGTAGTACTAATTGTAATATTATGTTTAGTGGTTGAAGTTAGAAGTCCAATTAAAATATGAAATAAGTCTAAGTCCACTCTAATACTTGTGTCGAACCTATTTTAAGGTCGAATTGTATTTTTGTTGTAATCATCAAACTATATAGCGAATTGGAAATCCTTGTCGAGAAAATCGAGAGTTCTTTCACAAATGAAGCGTAATTCTCGATACGCCGCGTGATCGAGTACCCCTTATATTCGTTTTAGTAATATACTGTATTGTATTTCGGACTCTAATAATTTTGTTTTTGTTATTATTTTCGAAAAAAGTGAACCGCAACTTTGGTATCAATCCTTTTAGCATATTTCGAAAAGCCAAAGTCGGTGAAAACCGTTCATAAATTCTGCCCTTTTCTCCAACTTATCGTAACTTTGTAAAACCTACTCTCTCTCTCTCTCTCTCTCTCTCTCTCAAACACACACATACACTCGTAGAAGTTCATCTTCAGTTTGTGAAGAAGGGAAAAAAAAAAAAAAAAAGATGGGTTGGTTTCTAAGAGTGAAAAAGGGAATGAGCTGGAAGGAGCAAACCCTAGCCTCCTTCGCCGCCCCTCCGCCGCCGCTAATGGCGTTCGCCGCCCTCCTCCTGCTGATGGTCTACTTCGCCACCCACTCCGACCACAAGGAGAGGGAGGAGAAGCGCCAGTCCGGGTTCCGCTTCAGCCTCCTCCTCCTGCCGCTGCTCCTCATCGTCGCCCTCAACATCGTCATGCTCCGCCACCGCCTCCTCCGCTACAACTTCGGCACGCCGCGGCCGCCCTACCAGTCGGCGGTGGAGAAGGAGGGCGGCTCCGCCTACTCCCTGCTGCTGGTGCTCCTCCTCCTCATCGTCCTCGTTCACTACCAGTCCTCCTTTCATTCCTCTTGGTTTCGATTTGTTTAGAATTTTTTTTTAATGAAGAAATCAAACTAAGAGTTTTGATTTTCAGCAAAAGTTATATGCATGTATTTAGGGTTCATGAAACCTCTTGTATAAATATTTCAATATTTTATGTATCCAAATGTTATTTAAATGATACTTGTTCCAAAATTAATATAATGTGTATATATGTTATAATTGACTTTGTTACAATGCTTAATTTCTAATGTTAATTTGGTCGGTTCGGCTAGAGCTGTCAAATTCTCGTGTCGGACTAATCTTGCTTGAGCTTGGTGGATTGGGCCAGAATATGTCTTGCCCAGCTCAATCTTGAAACCTATTGGGCCTAAAACCCAACCCGGGGCCCAATGAGTGAAAATTACGACGGGCCGAGTAAGCTTGAGTCCACTGAATTTTTTGTTTTTCGGTTTAGCCCTACCTAGTACTAAATCAGATTGGGCCTAACTTTATTGAGCCTAACCGTGCACAAAAATGTCATGTCCATCCATCGGGTCGGGCAGAATTTGACAGATCTAGTTCGCACTTCCTCCCCATCTGAGCACCCACTTTTTATAGTATATTCTCTTCGTTTCATTCAAGATGTTACATTTATTTTTAGCATATTACATGTATTTATGCTCCAAGGGCTTGTAACTGTCTTATCAACGACTCTATTTTGCAGTACTTAATACTTAAAATTGAAGTATTCCCTCTTAGCCTGTAAAGATTAGTGATATATATGTATCTTACATATGTTTAAGAAACGACTATCTTTAGATGGACGTGAGGAGTACTGTATAGTCTACTAAAAAATCTATTTCAATCACATGATCTATAAACACATTCTATTTTAAAACACAATTATAAAACGCATTATGCATTGTTAATCAACCATTTGTAAGAGTTAATTATTTGATATATCGTTGGCAACAACTAATAATTAAATAATGTATTTCTAATTCGACTAACCTAGTGCCAGCTGGAACTTATATATACTAGAAAAAGAATCATAAATTCATAATTCATAGTCCATCTCTCTTTCATAGAATTTAAATCAAGAACGATTTAGCTTCATTTCAACAAATGATTAATTTTGACGTAACTGATTATTTAATATGATGGATGTGTTTTGATTACCCATATATATAACGTATTAACGGTTGATGTGACAGTTAATGAAATAAGCTAGATAGATATGTAAGATTAAGTTATACAGTACTTTGAAATGTCAATGTAATATTGTCACATTGTCAACAATAGTAATCGTCTAAACTGGTATTGCGATGATTATCCATCCATAATCGAGTGAAGTCTACTAAAGTTGGTGTAGTTTATCGACTTATAGAGTTCTAAGCTATGGTTTTTAATCAATTTATGAAAATATGCAAGTTGAGAGTCAAGAAAATCAAAGTAAGCCAGTGTAACTCTCCAAACCCGTGCGAGTCAGAGCCTGTTACGTTAGGTGCTCCAACGGCCAACTAACAAACGAACTTGACGTCTGTTCTCGCTAGCTTTGACAAATTGGTTAATCTAAGTTGTTAGTGAGTCCATTTAACTTAATTATTACTTGTATTGTAATATGCTAACATCTTTTACTTATTCAGTATGAGATGGCACAACACCGACGTGCATGCACACAAGCTCGAAATTGTGCGACGGATACAATTCTTGAATTAGGGTCGTCGTGTCGACGAAACTAGTGAAATGTACGAGCACAATTAAAGGTAAAGGGATTCCGCGCATGGTCCAACGAGATTATTCCTCCATTATTACAATTCAAGAAGACAAACAAGAAATGTACGAATCAAGAAATAAAGGTTTTAGAATCCAAGACGTTTACACTTGAATTTCCAGCTAGCTTTGAGAGCTCTCTCTCTCTCTCTCTCTCTCTCTCTCTCTCTATAAATACTCCCATTCATTCTTTCAACTATTTCATTGCAACACAAAATTCAATTACTATACCAATAGACATGCCAACCTCCATTTCCTTTCTCCTTTGCTTCATCACACTTTTCTTCTTTGTTTCCATTGTTCATCCGCATGAAACGGTACGTCGGTACTAAACTCACTTACATTATCAGCGAGCTCATCATAGACGAGACGAAGATAATAATTATTTTTTCAAGCATTTTTCTTTGTATGTAAGATGATTTGTTTATATATTTTGATTCATCCTTCTGCATTATTCGTTGAACGTAGGCTCTCGCCGTGAACGGAGAAGGAGGCGATCGACTTGACACGAAAATAGGTTATATTTTTTTTTTTTAAGTAAAAAACTGGTTAAAAAATTGTTTGTATATAATTTAGTGAAGTCTGCACATAATAACTGCAGACTGTGGGAAGGAATGCAGTAGAAGGTGCAAGCTAGCGTCGAGGCAAAAGATATGCCACCGTGCATGCGGCACGTGCTGCAATCGGTGCCACTGCGTGCCGCCGGGAACCTCCGGCAACCAGAATGCCTGCCCCTGCTATGCCTCCTTAACCACTCACCATGGCCGCAAAAAGTGCCCTTAAGTCATCGAGAGAGAGAGAGAGAGAGTTATATATGCATGTCTTGTTTGGCGAGGCAATATCTACGTACGTGGTGTTTCTTGATTGAGAAATGTATTCTCACTATTTGAAATAAAAGTGAAGTGATAATGATGGTAAATTCCTACCGACCTACGACTCAAAAGGTCATTTGAATTTGATGTGTGTGTGTGATAGGATGAATTCCTATCAAGAACGAGGGACGCAAGGAAAACCTTGACGTACACGCCTCACGGAAACAACGAACACAAAAGATAAAGAAAAAAACTAGGTTTTGTATTATGGATTATGATAATACACGCCATGCTTCTCCTCTATTTATAACCTAGACTCCTAGGTTGGTTCGACTTACGGCCCGGGAAAGAACCAACAAGAAAACCCGGATCGGAGCTTATAATATGCTCGACTCAAAAATAAAACGGGCTAAGCCCAAAACTAATAATATTCGACATTTAAGAAATAAAAATACGAAATAAAGAAAATAATAACTTAGGGAAGAAAGTCGTCAAATCTTCTCGGAGGCCTAATGCTTCGTTTGGGCCGAATCGATCGTTCGCCCTCTCCATGCCCTCCATGCGCTCCTTCATCCTTTTCATTAGTATCAAACGACATCCCTTCTCCGCGCCTCTCACTACGAATGCGTTCCTCCGAAGAAGAAGATACGGTGCCCGTATCAGTGTGAGTTTTTTTTTTTTTTTTTTTTAATGATTTTTGGTAAAGATCGAAAAAAAAAGAAACATCGAAAAAAGATGAAATAATTGGATTTGAGATAGTAAACCATCTAAAATTAATCACAAGATAAATGGTGATCGAAGAGTGTGCATGTGAGAAATGGAAGGCTAACTCAAGATAGGTTTAAGATATAACGAAGCATTAAGATCGTCCGTCAGGGCATTAAAAAATGCTAGATGGGATCCTCTGTCCTCATTCCCGTGTACTAACTGTGTCCCCAAAGCATAAATTAGAAAAATTTTAAATCTGGGCCGGCCCACTAAGTAGTTTTATGCTTTGGGGACACGGTTGGTACACGGGAATGGGGACAGAGGATCCCATCTAAAAAAATGCAACATCGAAATGCACTAAATGATTCGATCAAAATTCTTTTTACATCATGTCCCTTTTTCTTTAATTCTTACAAAGCCAAGTTTTCTCGTATTTTTTATATGATCACAACAAACAAATCTTATGGAATACTCCCTCCGTCTCATTCTAGTTGACGTTTTTCATTATTTTATACCTTACATATGTTGAACGAATGCGTCAATTGAAATGGAACAGAGGGAGTATATATATGGAGGAATAAATTACTAAAATTCACATTTGTATAGATTTTAGGTTCCTATATATACTACTTATAGTTTGTAATGATAAATTTCCAGTTATTTACTTACTTTTAGATATATCTATACTATTATAAAAAGTGTCTTGTTTACAAATTTTGATTTACCTATTTTGCCCTTATAATTAAAATAAATCATTATAACATTAATATTATCATTAGAATATTATTTCCTGATATATTTTGATTTATATTCAAATTATATTATTTTTTTATTTATCTTCAAGTGCATTAATATTTATAATATACTAATAACATGAAAAATAATCATTATACATACAACAAGATTATACGTGCATCGCACGTAATCTCCGCTAGTACCATATAAAAGAACAAAACAATCTAGTAACATATTTTCATCCTGAGTAATTTATATATATAGCCGTTAATGATTTAAGCATTGCGATAACCTGCAATTTTATGCATGTGCTCATATATGTACGTACGTGATTGTGAAGTAAAACAAGAAATAGTTGGTATTAGTGAAAACCATGTGATCAATGCATGATAAAGTTAGTTAAGCAGATAAAGTTAGTAAAGCACTGTGCATTAATTCGTCCTAAAACCCTCGGAGATCACATTCCGATAACTCGAGGGCCGAGCCTCGTTAAAACCTCGGGACGAGGAAAAAGAGTACTCGTCTAATGCAATCTTAAAATTGTCCAACACGTACACATGCTTCGTAATCCAAGCCTTAATCCCAATCCGATGGCGATGCTGCCATCGCGAATGGGTCTAGAGATGCTGCCGCCTTCGAAGCTCCGCCGCATGGCACTTCAATGCTTTCAAAATCAATAGCTGATTTCATCCACGCAAGTGCCTCATCGTCCCCCTTCTCCAACTCCGGAAACGGGTCCTCTAAAGCGGATACGAGCCATGAATCGTCCTCCGCCTCTGGAATGCACACCTCTTCTGAAAAGCTGCCGCCTTCACCGCCCATCCGTTTCTGTTTCTTGAAACTGGTTTCTTGGAAATAATCTTCTTCTGTAGCCCTCTTGTTACTCGGAAAATTGCCTCCTTCAACAATCGCCGCGGGGTAGAACTGCGTCTGGAAATTGTCGGTCACCGGAACAATTGTCGCGGGGTAGAATTGCGTCTGGAAATTGTCGGTCACCGGAGGAAAGAACTGCATTTGGGAATCAGCGTTCGCCTGCGGAGGAATGAACTGCATCTGTGAATCGGTAATCGCCGGAGGAATGAACTGTGGCTGTGGTGGTTGATGGGGGAGGCCGCCGCCGGAGTTCTTGGAGTTCTTGAATATTCTTGTAATCTTGCATATAACATAATCCTTGGCGGCGGCGTTAGAGATCGTCTTCAACTTCCTGTCGCTCAGAACGTACTCATGCATGATCCAGTGCCCATATTCCGACTCAGCTCCGCCATTCGGATGTTCAAACGAAAGCATCCTCCAATTTCCGATCGTCTCCTTGGATTGGGGGTCCACGATCTTCTTGGGGCCGGTTTGGCCGCCCCAGGTGCCGCCGCCAGCTGTTCTTGAAATCCTACTACCCTTAGCCCTAATCAGCTTGGTGAAGACGTAGACGTGGGAGGAGTTCTTGTTGCTATCTCCGCCTTCAGTAATATTGTGCTGCCAGTAGCAGCCGTCGCCGTCGACGAAAACATCCCAGGGTGCAGCCCTGTAGAGGTCCTTGTGTACGACGCCGTCCCACGGCAACGGTAATCCCTTCACATAGGGTTCAAGATACCCGCTGATCAACTCCTCCTTCGTAGGATGAAACCCGAAACCTAGCGGCTTCCAACTCATCTCCCGATCGTACGTGTTCGTCATTTGCAATCGTTCGTGCTCTCTCTTCCTCTGAATCAATCGTTCGTTTCTCTCTCGATCAAACGTTCGTGCTGTCTTTCCCTCTCTTCCTCTCGATTCTCTTTCTCTCTCTCTCGATCGCGATACGATCTCTCTGTCTCTCTTGAAGATATGTTACACTTGCATGCAGCTACAGTTATATATATAGGGATGGAGAAAGAGAAAGGGTTTGTGGAATTGGGGGTTGTAGAATTACTGTTTTGCCCACCCAAAATAATTAAAATTGAGGATGAGGAAAGGGCAAAGTGGTAATTACAGAAGTTGCCCATGAATTCCCAACTTTTTTGTTCACTAATCTTTCACCGCCTTTTCTTTTCGTTTTGAATTTCAACCAACAAAAAAAATCTGGAGGAAAAAAAAAAAAAAAACAGATCCAATTCCCCCAAATCCGAACGCAAAATCCCTAGAATTTCAACCCACATTGATTCTGATTCGGAAGGGAAGAGGCTCTCCCCTCATTCTCTACCCGCTCAGAAATGGGGGATTTCAATTTAGCCCTGTTGATCGTCGCCATAGTCGTCACCTTCCTCGTTTTCGATCTTCAACCTCTACCTCCTCGTTCTTGAAAAGTGTATAAATTATGTGGGGCTCTTGAGAATATGCTTGTTTTGCCATTTCTAGTTATCCAATTTGATTTATAGTATTTACCTATTTTATGCACTCAGCTTCATTGGCTATTGTTTACTGCTTTATTGATGCTGAAGGACCTAAGTTAGAAACTAGGAACAATTTCAGCTGTAGAAAGCACGATTATAGTCGCTATTAACTCGTCGGATTAGTGGATTTATGATCGTGACAACGTGTTCGACAACCTCGTCTTCAACCGGAGCCCAGCTAGGGTGACTTTGGTTTCCTTCTGAACAAAAATGTAGCATCTTGCCTATAAAAGAGCCGTGCAGATCTTTCGACAGAGAAGTTTCTTACATGGTCAGGAGGTTCGTCTCAAGCAAATCAGTCTAAAACACTATCAGAGAACATAGTTTTGCTGCTGAAAAAGGTTCTTCTGCAGCTATTTCTAATGACTATGTAAGGAATAGTCCAGTGCAAGAATCAGAGATATCAATGAAGTACTGCAAAAGTCGACAAATTATGTAAGGAATAGTCGACAAATTGTGCAGGTGTGGAGCGAAGGCTAGATCTGAATATCCATAAACGAAAGAGGAGTAAGTGGTGATGAAACTATTGTTCCTTTCTGGGAAGATTTCTAGATTACGAGAACAGGTTGGATTCTGAAGTAGAAGCTGGCCTATAATATCTAAAGAACATAGTAAGAGGTTACCTCTTTTCGTTTAGTGGATTTTCGTTGATCCACCATTATCATTTTGAACAACATTTGCCAGCAAGTTCGATAGATCTGATTTTCTATTACCTCAGGTTCAACGTTCAAGCAATTAATCTAAATAGAATCTAAGATAACGATAGGAGATGAGGTTGCAATAGCAGATAAGGTAACGTAAACATTATCCATACAAGCCAACAAGACAACAAAACTATCTCAAGGATCTCAAGTAAATAACACTCAAGGTAAGGTTGGAACTTTCAACAAATTATGAATCATGCCGTCTAACGGAGAGATTTTATCATCAATTGATGAATCTAATCATGTGTCTACATATCTTTTTCCATTCTACAAGTTAAATCAAGAAGCACCACAATAAATTTACCAATAAAAAACAGCATTTTCAGGACACGGGCATTCTTTACAAACAAGAATTTCAAAAACTCAAATGATGGGTACAATAACCTGATATTAGAGATGGATGGGACTCTGATTCAGCAGAATATTGCTGAACAGTAGTATGCAGCCTCATTGAACTCCTATTCATTGCCCAGAAATCTTTAATCCAGCTTTTCCAACTCTCCCATTCTCTCGATGATTGCCTATAGACCAGGATAAAGAAAATCGAATGAAAATATTTGCAGGGAATACTAAACCGTTTCTGGTAAATGCAAAAAAAATAGACAAAAGCAGATTTAGCACCTATGGTTCATCTAAGAACATTCAATAACATCCAGTTGTGTGTACATTAAGTGACTACTACATCCAATGAAACCCAACAATTGCAGATGCTTACACCAGTACTGCGTAATTTGATTTTACAAACTTATCTACCAATAAATAACTGACAGGAGCACATGAGATGAAGTTGGATATGTCATGCTCGAGCATAAAATGCCAAAATTGATGTAAAACTACACCAACTTAGGAGTTTGAGTAAGAGAAGCAGACACAATATATTTAACAAAAGGGATACATAATAATATGCCTCTGCTACATATATTAAATATGTTTTACCTTCTTGCTCGTTTCTTGAAGTTCCCCAGCAAGAATGAACTCGTCTAGTATGAGATATACCTTTACACAACAGCAAATATTCATAAGGTGTGCGACCAACTAAATATGTCCAGAAAGTAAAAATGGTATGCCATGTAATGGTATGAAAAATGCATGGAGCAAAATCATAAAGCAACATCATAGAGCAAAAGCAAATAAAAGACCCATATTCATATATCCATGAATGGTTTGAAGTACAAAAAGCTCAGTTTATACATTTAGTCTCAAATAATTAACACCCAATATATAAGTTCCAAAAACCAAATCATTGCCAACAATTCAGGCACACATACAATTTTGCATGCTTACACTGATGAGTATTTGGATAACACATACTTTATGAGAACACGAAAAAAAAAGCGGGGAATAGGAGTAGCACATACGCAGATCCTATACATAGAATGGACAGATCAAGTATTCAATTATCATTGGGTAAGGCTTTGTTTATCGACAACCCCACTTTGGGGTTGTCCACATGAAGACAAGGAACTTTTTGAAAAAGAAATGGAAAAAGAAAATAAAACTCTTCGACCGGTTTCTTGACAACCCAAAGTTACAACCTCCATCATCCAATGATCAATCGCCAAGTGTCACTTTTCCCCCTTTTATCGAGACTCGTTAATTTGCACACGATTGTGTTGCTTTAATATTTAATTTTTAATATAATATTTAATTTTTAATATGATTTTTAATTTTAAAATTTTAATAAATTTTAACTATAGCAAATTATAATATAAAAATAATATATAAAATAAATAATATTTTAAGTTGGGTTGGGTTATTGATAAAGTATATTAAGTTGTGGAATTGGGTTGGGTTGTAAATTGTGTAGGTGGAAGAGAGAGAAATTAATATTTTAGTTGTAGGTTGGGTTGTCGAAAGTTGTGGATAAAGATAGTCTAAGGCAGAAATATGAATACAAAAATCTTCAAATACAAAAAAGAATTGGCAAGCAATCTCGGTAGGCCTGCCTTAGTCTGCATAATGTTAGGTTCAAGACAGTCAATAACATGTACACAGCCAGTGGAATTGGGGAATGTACCACGATCCTAATCTAGGACAAGCAGTGGGTGTGACGATGTTTAAGAATAGGTCAACTCAAAAACTGCCCATATCAGAAGGAAAGAATGTACAAAATCATCGTTCACCCCTTTGTACAAACAAATGCTTCAAAAATATTGCTAAGTTACCAATCAATAACAGGTACAAAAAAGGAACAAAAAAAAGCATAATCGCAATTGAAAAACAAAAATGCATATAAACAGCTCACATAGGTAGAAAAGCACAGAAATTGCACTGCACATTTTTATTAAAGCATAAGACAACAGCAGTAAGTGAAATAGCACAATGGAACCATACCTTGTGGAAGTTAAACACAAGATCTAGCTCACACACATTGCTGAAGAAATGGTCAAGTATCTCCACAAATAAGTGAATACTTTCCAAATAAGCCAACTCGTTGTCCGTAATGTCTACACACAACGAGAAAAATAAACCAGCATATCTCCTGTATATGACCTTGTGAGTTCGGAACTGCAATGAAAAAATTTGTCAGCAGCCGACCAGAGCTTCTCGTAAAGCCAAGTGCAACACAACCAAAAATGTATGGTATATAAAATTCCTATAATAGCATTTGAAAGATTACACTAACAAGCTCAAAGTTGTGCAATTCATCAAGGTATGAGGTGGATTAGCCTATATATATTCCTATTTTATGTATGAACAGTGAAAAAACGATAAATTCTCAACCAACAGTTAACCTAAGCCCCATTTCAAGAAAGAGCAGAAATGAACTATTTGAAATGGATTAACATCAGCACTGAATTCGAAAACTAAGAATCACAAAATACAGATTGATAGAATATGTTCACCTCTACGAAGTTGGTGAATTTAGGATCCCTATTCACAACCAAACGATGAACCTGCAATACAAAATCGAATATAAGATCCTCCCACAAACGCACACACACCGGAACTCGAAAATGGAGGCAGAAATTCGAATCGATTCACACAGAATTTTACCTCGTACTCGACCTTGTGCTTCTCGGATTCCTCGAGAGGGATGTAGTATTTGGCCAATCGAGTTTTCCCTTGCCTGTTCTGCAGCAGTATGAACCGGATCTGCGACATCGAGCGAGAGATTGAACACGAGCTCGTGATGTGAAAATCGTACGAAAATTTTGCGTCATCGAAAGTAGAAGAAAAGCAATAAGCATAGAGGGTTTACCATTTTCGAAGAACTGTGAAGGAGAATTGATCTTGAGCTGTAGAAGAATGGGTTGGATTTGGCCCGTGGCTGTGGCTCGCTTTGCTATATTGACTTCGGTTCCGCCATTTTTACGGTAGGCGCGATGCAAAGACGATTGTAGTACTAATATTCAACCCCATTTTCGGAGACGAGTATTTTAAAAACCGAATCGAAGTTCTAACATGTTTGTCCTTCGATTCTCGATTTTTTCGATTCTACTGTTATTGAACCGACTAAAGTTAAGTGATTCATGATTTTACGAATTCAATGGGTTGTGGTACAATTTAATTATTAATCCAATGGTTTTTTTGAAGTTCTAACATGTTTGCCCTTTGATTCTAGATTTTTTTCAACTCAACTGTTATTGAACCGACTAAATCTAAATCATTCGTGATTTAACCAATTCAATTGGATAAGGTACAATCTGATTATTAAAATGGCTTATGAGTGTGTTTGACTGATAATTTTTTTTTAATAATAATACATAAATAAATAAAATGGTGTTCGTTTTTGCTTTTTTTAAAGCAGGATCGGTAATTGTTCTCAATTTTCCTTTTATGGTGACTCGAACCCTTTGACATGCATGTATAAGTTTGACAAATTTTGAAATATTAGCTAGTGTTGTGTAACTTGTAATCCTACTACTTTAGAATAAGGTGGTACAAACTTTAATCTGGGACGGAGCGAGATCATGTGCGAAATCATAATACAAGACCCGTTTAATAATCGAAAACGTAATATATATTACTAAAATAATTTTTTTTTAATCACACTCTAAATTTAAACTTTAGAGCACATTATTTGCCATGAAACACAAGGACAACCATGCCAATTGAGTGATATACTCACATTATAAATTATAGTACAAAATTAAAATAAGCTAACAAATTATGCCCAAGAATATATTCTGATCAAAGGTGTGAAAATCTTTGGATGGAAAATCAACGGCCTTGATCACTTAAAGAATATACATGTACATTTCTTGTGAGACATGCATTTCATTGAAGCATCATCCATCCTAGCTTAAAGGGGGTGAAAATATACCAAGTGGAAACAATTTCAATTTTCCAGCAACTAATCACGATGAGTAAAGAGATCATCGGTTGCTCGAGTGGCGGAGACGGAAGCGGAGGCGGAGGAGATAATGGCGGAGGCGGAGGCACTTCAAGATATGCTCCACCACCACCTCCTTTCTTGACTAAAACATTTCAAATAGTGAATGATCCAACCACAAATCACATCATTTCATGGGGGAAATTTGGGGACAGCTTCATTATTTGGGATCACTTACAATTCACTGCACAAATACTTCCCAAGTATTTTAGGCACAACAATTTCTCAAGCTTTGTTTATCAACTCAACAACTATGTAAGCACCCCTCTCTCTCTTTCTCTCTCTCTCAAGAATTTCTTGCACATGCATGCGTAATTCATGTATTTTTTTGTGGATTTTTTAATACATGTGATGATTTTAGGGTTTTCGAAAAATTGGGGTGGAAAATCAATGGGAGTATGCAAACAAAGATTTCCAAGAAGGGAAACAACACCTCCTCTCAAACATGAAAAGAAGGCCACTACACAATCAAGCCTCTCACCGCCACAAAACCACTACCCTACTCCCCAAGACCCTAAAGAGCGCCATCGAAGAATCGAAGCGAGAGATCGAGAAGCTCAAGGCGCAGCAACTAGATATGGACTTCCACATGACGGCGATCAAGCAAAAGGCGAAAGATATCGAGTTCACGTCCAAGAAACTCATCTTGACTCTGGCTAAAGCTTGTGAGATCATCTCCAAGAGAGAGAGAGAGAGTCGCTACGACGATGATGGTGCTGGACTAGTTGTTGCTAAGAGAAAGAAGGCGGTCTTGTCTGAGGAAATCACACCTATAACCATTGATGAAGATGAGGAGAATGTGGCCTCGTTGTCCGGGAAGCAACCGGTTTCTTCATCATCGGAGAAAGAAACGACTCGTGGGAACGAATCGAGCATCGATTTGAATCATTGGGTGATCAGAGAAATGCTTGAAGATGATGAAGTTGAAGGAGTGGACAAGAACCTGCATGAAAAAATTGCTCAAGATTTTCAAGACTTGCTCACTAATGAAGCTGATCTACACTATTCTTTGGAGATGAAAATTGTGAGTTATTTATTTATTTATTTATTTATTTATTTATTTATTTATTTAATCTTTGAAAACACACACTGCATGCACAAATATATTCTTATTAATTTTTTTTTTTTAAATATTGAAGGGTGATTAAAGGGGCATTTTTGATAGTTGTTCATGAAGGGAAGGAGGAAAGAAATGATAATTTATTTTATCCATATTTTAGTTTAATTTTTGTGTTGCAGTAGTTATCTATAATCTTGAATTGCTGGACTTGTAATTAATTTGGAAGTTTAAATTAATTATTTTGATATGGAACAATGCAGTGTGTTCAATAGTCTATTACAAATCAATGGCACCGTTTATTTATTCAAATCGAGTCTATTACAATAATAAAAGGTTTCGAGATACGGAAGGAGTATTTGTTCTCGTTATACTTTGTTTGAAAAAGTAAGTGAAAAGAACATTATACAGATTTTAAGCTTAATTACATATAGTAAAGTCTGAACACAAGCATGCATACAATAGAACAGAATGCATTGCACAGATGCTTGAAGAAATAATGGCAAAGACGACTTCTCGTTGGATGACGAATCGTATCACTATACGAAGCAGCACGGATGATGAAAGAAGAGGCGAGACGTGCTGTAAGAATCACAAAAACTACGATGTCCTGGTGCTAGAGCATCGTCTGCATCGTGCCTTGCTAATTAAAGCCGAAATCTGCTGATCAACAAAACTTTCTCCGGTAGAGAAAGATCACCTACTCCAATTTTTCGACTCATGAAGGAGTTTTCTCGAGGATAATGCACCTTAAACGCTTCTAACTAACCTGGAATTAGTAGGTGTTCAAGAAATATATGAAGGCAATGCAAGTAGAAAAAGTTCTTGCTTAGCTAGTGCAGGTAAGAATGATCATGCATAGCTCTCGAGACTAACACGGTAGCTTAACACGAGACAAAGTTATTTAAACGAGACTAACACGGTAGCTTGAATTCCGTTGCCATCAGTACATCAGACGAGTTCAAACACTATATTAACAGAAGATGAACTAGATTCTACCTTGAGGAATGATTCATGGCATGATCGAAATTCAAATCTTCTCTGGCACGAGCGAGAGCAAGCTCATTAGTTGCCATTGCAAAACATGAGGTGGGAAGAGATCTTTAATTTACTTCCAAGAAGAGCATGATATATGCAAAGTTCTTAAGACTAACACGATACCTTAAGACGAGACAAAGTTATTTAAACAAGACTAACACGGGAGCTTGAGTTCTAATGCCATCAGTACATCAGACAAGTGTACAAAACACTAAAAGAGGAACTATATTCTGCCTATCATGAGGTCCATGGCAAGAAAGAGCATGAACTACTCCAAGATAGACGTACTCGCCTCATTTTTCATTTCGATTTTCAGGAATAGCGTATCACTCGTAGAGTTTATAGTGATCAGAAGCACTCTACGGCACTATGAACTCAAAGCATTCTGTTGTGAACAGAGAAAGACTCATCCAAGAAAACAGAGTGTACATACTTTGAAAGAACATACAAAATCATCGATCGATCGATCTTTTTCTTCATCTTTTTCATCAGCAGCATATTCATATGCCTTCAAATTAACTGTAAAAGAGTAAGCTCTGCAAATTTCAACAAATACTATAAAATCATCCAACAAAAAGTAGAAACTAAAAATGCATCTTGTTTTCTTTCCTTTCTCATCCATCATTATTTAGAATTAGCTCCATTTCTCTATAGTATACTATTTGCTTAATATTACCTCCGTCTCTTCCTAAGTGAACTCATTTTATATTCATATGTGAGGTGTAAAATAATAAATACTACGATGATAATTACTATGGATTAATTTAAACTTACTTCACTCCAACAATTAAATAAATAATTACTGAAATAAGTACTATAATCGTAGCACACAAGCTTTGAACATGTGAACAATTTTTTTTAAAATTAGAAGTAAACATGTGAAAATTGTTTGAAATTAGTGCACTTAATTACATACATTTACTTTAATCTAAAGTTACGTTTGTCCAGATCAATCAAAATATTATTTATATTATAAATTATGTGATAATTAACATATCAAAATCTCTCTAAATTAATAGGATTTCATGATAATAAAACAGTCAATTATAGAGATTTAATTTACTCTATAATATTTGGGTAATAAATTCCAAATACGATTGACAATAATGGAACCAAGTTGCTCTTTAATTTATTAATTATTGTTATTATTATACTTAAATTCTGAAAACCACTACCCATCCACAAAAATTATTGGACTTCCTTTTTGGAATATTCTTAATTTTAAATCTTATTCAATGTATCTATTTACTGTATCACGTTATGAACCACGAATTTTACTCACAATTAATATTTAAGTCATGCAACCAAAACCATACAAATAATATATTTTGAAAGCCCGGCCCTATTGGAGTTATACAACTCACTTTTTAAGTAACGGTAGAAGTATCGATTCGAGCTCGAAATATTTAGTTCCAAACTTAATCTCTACTGCTAGGTCAATATATTTAGGAGATGAAGAATTACTTTTTATAGAGGAATCGAGCTTGAAATATTTGATCACGAAACTTAAACCTTTAGGTCAACACATGCGCATAAAATTACAAAAATTTTAAAGTTTGTGACATGAAGGACTCAAACTCGATACATTTGACCTCTATACTTAACCTCCTATCGCTAGACCAACACACGTACATTTTAGGGGTTATATTATTATTTAATCCGTTGTTATATGTATAGTTATCGATTCCGTTTTTAATCATATAAGACACGAAGTTTAAGTAAAAGTACGAAGAATGCTCCCCTATCTACCGTAAAAAAATTAAATGTGATCACGAATGACGTGACACACTATTTTTTTTTTTTTTTTTATCAAACAAAGACTCAGAATTGTTAGCACCCATGACTTATCGGATCATAGTCTGACCCCTCAATGACTGGAACACCCTCTAAGGGGCACGTAATATATTATTAATAAATAAATTTTTTAAACATATACCATTATTTATCTTGAAAAAGAAGTATACCGTATCACCATCACGTCAATAACGAACACATTAAGAATGTTCACGGTTCGATAGGAGAACGTTTTTGGTAAAAAGTATTACCATAATTAAAAAATATGAAAATATCTTTTAATTTTCATTTCCCATTTTTTTCCCCATTTTCTCAGGTATAAATATAAAGCAGCTCCCCTATTTATATCTCTCTTCTGTAGCAAAAATCCCTAGATAGTCTCCCCCGATTCCCAATTTCTCGCCCTAATCGAAACCCCACTCTCTCTCCCTCTCCCTCTCTCAAATCGAATCCGATGGCGTCCGCGGCGGAGAACTCCGGCAAGAAGATCATCCTCCGAAGCTCCGACGGCGAGGTTTTCGAGGTCGACGAGGCCGTCGCCGTTGAGTCTCAGACGATCAAGCACATGATCGAGGACGACTGCGTCGACAACGTCATTCCGATCCCCAACGTCACCGGCAAAATCCTCTCCAAGGTCATCGAGTACTGCAAGAGGCACGTCGACGCCGCCGCCGCTTCCGCTTCTGCCAAGGCTGAGGACAAGGTCGCCTCCGCCGATGACGAGCTTAAGGTTTTCGACGCCGACTTCGTCAAAGTCGACCAGGCCACGCTCTTCGACCTCATTTTGGTATAATTTTACGATTCGGCGTTGTAGTTGTTTGTCTGGTTTCGTTTTGTGAGGTTTTTGTTGCTGGATTTAGCTGTGCATTTTTGGTTAGGGTTTATGTGCTGTATGCTTTCCTTAAATTTTTGAAATTGAAGTTGCGATTAATCAAAATCCTGCTTGCGTTTGTCTGTAGTCTGTGTTTTTCGCTTTCGAATTTGAAATGGTGGTTTTGAAATGGTCGACTCGTCGATTGCCTACAGATCTTTCTGTTTCTTCTAACAATGCCTCCTTAATTTTGCTTTGGCTTTTCGTCGATTTCTCTCATTTTGGTGTTGTTTGATCATGTTATTTGAAGCTTAACTTATGAAACTTTCACTTCGGTATGATCTTGTAATGCATTACTGTGGATCTGTTTTCAGCTTGGTAAGAGTAGTAGTTTTTGCTTTTTATTATGTGCTCCCCTGCTGTGTTTGTCCATGTAACCATGTGAGGTGTTAAACCTTCTTTACTCCATGTTTATCAATTAAAATTTCCATTCTCGTTACTGTGCTGCCTGATATGTATTTATGTATCTTATGCTTTTCCCTTCCTCCATCATATTTTGCTAGATGATAAAAGTTCTTTGATTAAATTGTGACCGGACTATGGTAAGATATTGGTTCAGAGGTATTCCTGTTTCTCTGTGTTTTCGTGCTGTTGTTTATGACCTTGGGGTAGTGTCTGCTTTCAACTGTTAGTTTGTTTCCGTACTTTCTTATAGTACTTTTAGTTTGCAACCCCCCCCCCCCCCCCCCCCCCCCCCCCCCCAACTTTCATAATAAAGATACTGGCAGAACCATGATAATGAGATTGATCATTGTTGGATAATGCAACTTTTACAAAAATCAGGCCACTTTTTGAAGGTTTCGATGCACATAAGTTTCATCAGCAGTCAATGCAACTCTTATTACATCTAGTACCGGGAATATATTTAACAACCTCACCATGGCTAAGATTAGTAATCGAGTCTTATCCAAATTTCCAATCCATAGTCTCTTAGTCCAATATTCATCTTATGTGGTTATCAAATTAAAATAATACTAGTTACTGTTTGTGCTCCAATTTGATAGCCACCTCTGGCCTTCGGATTTCCTGAACTCTTGGTACATCTATGTCTGCAAGAAATCAGTTGTATACTTGCTGGCTCGTTATTTTAATGTACTCTATTTGGAGATTGATGCAACGGACTTGCTTGAATCCTTGAACTGTTGAACTGCAGTGATTAGCCTCATAGACACTTTGTTACAACTTGATCAAAAGGATAATCAGATCAGATGTGAGTTTCTTGATGCTTGAATTTAGATGGCTTGCTGGTGTGCCATCAGGTTTTACCACCTGATCTGCTCTAAGCTAATTCTATCTGATTGAGGAGGAACAAATCAGACTACATAATCTTATTTATGTAAATGTTCATTTATTTATTTTCCCTTTCTGTCCCTTCACGAGTTCACGTTTTATGCATCTCCAGGCTGCTAACTACCTGAACATCAAGAGCCTTCTGGATCTGACTTGCCAAACAGTGGCTGACATGATCAAGGGAAAAACTCCGGAGGAGATCCGGAAGACATTCAACATCAAGAATGACTTCACTCCTGAGGAGGAGGAGGAAGTCCGGAGAGAGAACCAGTGGGCTTTTGAGTAGAAGGAACGGGAAAGGGAACATTTTGGCTGGTGAATTAAGTGCTACTTGTTGCATATGTGGCTTATTTTGTTAACTTCGTGAATCAAATGTGTTGTTAAGTTTGGTTCAACTTAAACTCTGGTTTAAGCTCCGCTGCTTGGGTATCTATATTATATTACTATGATAAGATTCGTGCTAAATGTTCTAGCTTTTAATGGTGTCTATGTATGATCTGTTGAAACTCGTACATCGTTCAATTTGCTATTGTTCTTAATTCATCTGAAATATAGCTGCAGAAATGTCTCTGTTCCTTCTGTCAGCTTTCTTAATCATCTCTATAATTTTATCAGGAATGCTATGCATGTTTGATGTGCATCAGAAATTATCACGGTAAACTATCATCATCACGTATGCGATATGACTAGAGGGTTAATCTGATAGGGAACATGTCTCGGGCTTTGTTTTACTGTATGAGGATGGCAGGATGCTACTAGCAGCGAAGAAAGTGGTTCGTGTGGACGTGTGTCTGGATGGAACTTTGATGATACAGTGGCAATAAGCAACAATGTAGTGTTCGTTGGATGCTCGAATGGTGAAGTTAGAATACATCAGTAGAGGAAACAAAAACACATCTCCTAACCCAACTTCAGCAGATGCAATCATCCGATTTTGCTCATCTGAAATTGCTAACTCTGTCTCGACTTTCAAACGAAAATTTTAATGTAGAAGGGTGTTTTGATGCAGAAATTGTTGTGTGAAACTTCAACACTTGGAAACGAAGACATTATGAAAACACCAAATTCTCCAGCATTACAAACTTGCAAGTGCCAAGTTTCGACAATTTTTATCCTTGGAGCCACTGTTTGAAACGACATTGCCTTCGTCTTTTACTCTACAAACATAGACTTTGATAGTTTGGTTCGCGAGTAGTACCATATATATAGCTTGATGTTTGGGCTACCTTGCCATCATTACTATTTCAATACGAAGAACAAAATATGACTACAGTAGGGTAAATTTGAAAGAGATTGCATCATGAACCATCAATTGTTGAAAGAAGATCTCTCCTCACGAATTTCAGTTATGGTTCGTTATTTGCTTATTCTATTAGAATGTGAATTACATGACAATTTGATTTAAGATGAGAACCGAAACACCGTAACATGCTTCTTACCATGATCATTTGCCCAGAATTTTAACACAAATTGCATAGTCCAACTCCCATCACTAACATAAACTTTGCTATACCTGTTTAAGCTATACATGTTGGAAAAATAGATGTCATAACTTTCCACTGCTGTTGTCAAGACTCAAGACCCCATAGATTAATAACTTATCAAGATCCTTCATTCCTTCCTAAAACGAACGGATTTACAATTAATAACTCATAGGCTAATCGGTGCTAGTGTTGTTCTGGGTTTGCTTCGAAGCAAAAATGAGTTACAAGGAGCATAATCTTAGGTAGAGTCTTAAAGGTTAGGTTATATGCAAATTTGCAGGTAGAGGAGCATACACAAAGTGATACCATATCTGCTACAGAAAAAAGGAAAATTGCCTTCGTTGTATGTTTTACGTAAATCTACATTCTCCAGATCTATCTACTTAGTACTTCCTAAGAGACAATTCTACACTTGGTAGGCAAAACTGAAAAACGGCCATGAAGAGTAAACACGAAGATAGGACTGTGAATAGTCTTGCCCGTCCGGATGATAATATGATAAACTTTTGTCTCTTTCCACTGCACTTCCTTATTCAGATGCTCACAATAGAGAAACCCTTAACACAAGCTGTATACTGTATACTAAAACCAGACAACGAAAGCTTATAATCCCGATTCTAATTTGCTCGACATCGCTTTCTTTATTTGGCCAATACCTATTAGATAACGTTTTCGTTCTTTCTTTCAATAGAACATCGCAAAATTATGTCATGTTTAAATTACGTTTTGGAATTCCTAAACAACATATAATGAAATCAAACCGCACCATGCTAAAAACGAAAACAAATTATTCATTAGTATGCACAAGAGGAAACAAATTACCAAAAGGCAGGAGCAAGTTATGAGACGACTCAACGAAGCAACATGACATTAACGTTTCAAACGGAAGTTTGTGAACAACTTATGCAAGAACTAACAAGGTGTCATAAGGTATAAGGCGATAGATACTAAACAGTAGTTTTCAGTACCATGATTAGTACAGCTCCGGATGTAGCTACTCGTTCTATGCCTTTTTAGCAATGTCCCCTTCTTTTTTCGTCTTCCTCTCCCACCTTTTCACTCTGGGAGAAGCCTCTTTGCGGAGCCTAGCCTGTCTACGTACAGAAGCAGAAAGGCGCTCCCATGCCCTTACCTCCCAGTTTCCCCAATCACCCTTCGAAATCACGTCTCTGTATTGAGCAAACTTCCCGATCCACGGGAACTGCTGGTTTCCAAATGCATTTGTGAAAGATTTTGCAGCTTTCCCAGCCATCCCTGAAACCATAATCCAAGCAAATTAGTGCAATGTGTGCGTGTGCGAGTAGCAGACATTTCTACAAACACCTTAGCTGCATATCTCGTGAATCGAAATTCTGAACAACAATCGAGCAGAACTTACAAACATCATTGCAACAATGAAAAATAGTAAAGACACTACATACAGAAGATTAGAATCCAAATCGGTTAAGAAATCATAATGAATTTGATTTCAACAAGTAGGATTAATGTATGATGCACTTCAATTTGCGGATAAGTGGAAATAGTTACCCAATTTTCTGGGAATTAGACGAAGTAAAAGCAAAAACGAAATCACGGTAACCATTTTAATCGGCGATGAAATTCGCAAGAGTAAATTAAGAAGAAAAGTGAAAAAAATAAATAAAAATCAATGAAAATCTCACCGGAAAAGGATTGAAGGGAAAAGATGAAAGTAAAAACCTTGGTTAGAGATTGAAAATGGCGAAATTATTGTCGAAGAAGATGAAGTTAGATTTGCAGGGGTTTAGTAAAGATAGGTTTTTTCCTTCTTTCTAATTTCTCTCTTTCGCTTTTTCAGCCACTGTTTTATGCCAACGAAGAAATAGATTAAATAACCCCATTTTATTTTATTTTTTCTATTTTTGGTTTTTGGCTTTTGGTTTTTTTTTTTAAGGTAAAAAAAGTTTTTTAACAAAAAAAAAAAGAGAAAAAAAGAAAAGAAAAAGAAGGCAAATTCCTCATATTTTGTTCTGTATGCAAAGGTTCATTCATTTTGCTGTATGTAATCCAATGGCTTTGGCCAGTTGGTACCCTTCTCCCCTCAGACGGAACGTCGATGGCTTTGGCGACGCTCACTTCACAAGGTTCGAGACGAGGAGACGGAGGAAGTGAAAGGCATCGACTAACTGCATTGTTATCCCTAGTTGGTTTATGAGTTCAACTTTGCAAAGCCACCATGGATAGCTAAGAAGTTTGGAGTGTTGCTTATTTCATTTGTCTCTTAAATGAGCTAAACAAATACTCACTCTTTTGAGATTTTTGAAGCTAAATGATACTGCACTATACATTGTTGAAGGAGTTTGCATCACAGACCATTAATCGTGATCGTGGGATTGAACGAGGTCCGTAAAGGCAGCCTGGCGAGTGAAACCTCGGTGTAAGAAAGAATAGATTGGGTAGAACATGAATGGTATGGAATGGATGTAGCATACTTTGTTATCAGAACCATTTCCTCACAATTTTTCAATTTCTTCTTCATTCCTTTTGAATGTCTTAAACTTTCCATTGTTATATGCTATATATGCAAGAAGAATGGGACGACAAATAAACGTCTGGCTTCTGATCGAGATCCTTCCTAGAACGTCTAGCTATTAAACACGAGAATGGACCAAGTGACACGATGTTACAGAAACAAGAAAATGGCATTGCTTGCATGTTTTACATTCTCTCTCTACATTATGCCTACATCTATCTACTTCTTATGAGACAATTCTGCAGTTGGTAAGCGAAAACGAAAAATGGCAAGAAAGTGTAGACCTAAGCATGGACTGGGAGTCTGGGAATGGTATCGCGCTTCAGGAAGATGCTATAATCAACTTCGTTTCTTTCGACCACACTTCCTTTCCTATTCGGATGCATTAAAATACTAAGCCTTAACACAGACACTATCTAGGGTTTGCCTGTATACTAAAACTAGGGGAAGAAAGCTTCTAATCCTAATTCTAACGCCACATTTCATCGAGGGACAGAGCTTCACTACTTGGCTTATACACATCAGATTCATAAGTTCTTTCTTTCAACAGAACATCACAAAATAATGTCATTTGAATCACCAATCGGGATTCCTAAACAACGTTAAAATGAATGTAAACCACACCGGACTAAAACCCTCAAGATCAGCAGAGTGAGCTTCACATTATTCATCAGTATATCGTAATTCAAAAGCATTTCAGACACAACCACAGCAACGAGACACGTTTCTAGTGTGCAAAGGAGGAAACAAATTACCAAAAGGCACGAGCAACTTATGCGAAGACTCAAAGAAGCAAACATAGCATAAATGTTTTAAGGGAAGTCGTGAACGGCTTATGCAAGAACTAACAAAGCGTCATAAGATTAAAGGTGATAAGACACTAAAACAGTTTTCAATACCATGAAACCGGAAAGCTTGGGAAGTAGCTACTCATTCAACGCCTTCTTAGCAATGTCCTCTTCTGCTTTCATCTTCCTCTCCCATCTCCTCTTCTTGTAAGCATCCAGCATTGTCGGCATCTCATCCATAAGTCTAGCAGTGTTCGCTCGTTTCTCAGCAGCCAACCTATCAACCTTGTGCCCTTTCCTCTTCGTCTTCATCTCCTTCCTCTCCGGATCAAATTCCCAATCACCTCCAGCCAGAAGAACCTCTTTGCGGATTCTAGCTCGTCTACGAGCAGAAATAGCTAGCGGCTTCCACGCCCCGAGCTCCCAGTAGCCCCACACACCCTTCGAAAGCTCATCTCTGTATTTCGTCAACTTCTCTCGCCACGGGTACTGGTACTCTCCGACTGCTTTCGCAACAGATTTTACTGCTTTCCCAGCCATTCCTGCAACGAATACTCCCAAATTAAAGCGAAATGAGTGTTCTTGGCATAGCAGACATTTTCACAAACAGTTTAACTGCATATCTTCACAATCAAAATTTCCCAATTACAAGCGAGGAAACGTCAAAGCCGGTTTAAATTCCAGCCTAGAAATGATAATGACTTCAATTCATCAACATTAATGTTTCAAATCTCTGACATTTTCATGGAATTAAACGAAAAAAAATGAATTGGAGAAACATTCGCAACAGAGAATGTAAGATAGAAGGGGAGAAAAACAATCAAAATCGCCCGAAAAAGATGAAGAAAAGCTGAAAGTAAAAACCTTTGTTGAAGATTAGATTGAAAACGAGGAACTTGTTTTGGAGGAAGATGAAGATTTGCAGCGCTAACTAGAAATTTCTGTTCACTCAATTTTTTTTTTCAGCCCTTATTTCTTCAGCCCAACATATTATAAAGGGAAGCCTGTTAGGAGGGGCGAGCGCAAACTTACTCACCATAAGCTGTCGACACGTGTCCGTTTTCATCGGCCGAATTTTTTTTTATCGGCACGGTTTTTTTTCCACCTACCCGGTTTTTTCTCCTCCGTTAAGTACTGCCGTTTGGCTTCCGTTATTTTGTCCTTTTCTGCTCCTTTTTTTGGCGCCCAAAGTTTACCTCTTTCAATTATTGTTTATTTAATTTTCTTTATTATTTTCTATTCTACACCCTATGAAATTATGTTTATTTTACACATGTTTATCGAAATAAACATCGTTTTGAATCGTAGTCGGATATTTAAAGTCCTTTTTTCATCTCCGAGTAACGTAACTGTGATGAAAGTGTAGATGTTAATTTTGATAAATTGGAAAAATAATTTGACGGTATAATTTCACTGTAGAAATTAAGGAAAGAGATCTTAAATATTTTGGAAATACAGAATAAGTTCTTAGTGGAGTTTTCATCGAATTAAATATCGTTTCGAATTGATCTCGCATATATCGAACCGTTTATATTTCGGCGTTTTTGGTTCATGGTCGTATCATTTGGATCATAATTTGTAGGATCCCATTAAAATTATATTGTACTGTACTGAACAATATCTGTGAATTTTAAAGTGCAATTTTGGTAAAAAAAAAACAAAAATTAGAAGTTAATCCTAATTTTTTCACTTGTCAGGGTATGGTGGGTATGGTGCGCAGGTTTCAAGGAAAAAAAACTCTGAAATTACACTTTGGTCCCTGCTTAAACTCCATCTGATTGGACAAGAGATGATGTTGGCCATAAAGCCCTCATTCTTGAGGTCTTACGTATTCTTCTTCATCCCCTGCTGCGGAATCGACGAAGAAGAAACGGCGATCTGCTTCTCGTACGAGGTCGGCCATTCTCCACGCTCCAGACCGGCGAAGTGGCGTTAAAACCTAGCTGTAGCCTAGAGAAAAGGGGGGGCTGTCACCGAAGGTATGTATCTCATATTTTGAAGCGGCGGCTCTCAGATTTTGAAGCATCGGCTCTCGTTTCATCTATTTCGTATTTCACACCGATATTTCCACGTTTCTCTAGTTTAGTTGAACGAGTTACTGTGCCTTAGTGTTTTCTAACAAAAAAATGAAGTGTTTGAGCCTGTTTCCTCTAATAACGGGGCTTGAAATTAGGCGTTTTATGTGTATGAAAGTTGTATGTTGATTTTAATAGCTTAACTCAAGCTTCATGCTGTTTAAATCTGTTCCATCCTCAAGAACTTGTTTTTGTATCTTATATGAGTTCATCTTATTAACCAGACGCTTTAGGTTTCATTGATTCCTTACGAACGATGACAATGTCGAAGAGGGACGTTAGGGTTGCAGTAGAGGATGAAGAATCTCATTCTGGAGGCGGTGAAAACCACGTGAGCGTAAGCAATTGTCATGATTCATTGCAATAAATTAAGCTGCTGTCAACTAATAATGTATATTATTCCACTTCTTTAATGAAGTCCCTTAGTTTTGTCTTCATTAACTGTATGTAGGCACCTAACCACGATGTTATCGAACGCATTGAAGAGATGTTAAGGCTGCATGAACAAGGTATCAGCAAACAGCTCACAACCTTCTTGGCTGAGATGAAGAAGATCATTTGTTCATCATCTCCGAAAGATGCCATGCACACCCCTCCTACCCTTCCCTTGATGCCGACCTTTAAATGCAATCCGAACTTGAATTTTCAGACTGCTCCGCAGAAAAAGGCTGCTCGATTATCTCCTGAAGAGCGATCATTAATTAACGTTCATCATTCAGCCGAGCATGTGAAGGAGAGAAAGTTAGGAGGAGCGAACCTGCATAATGTAAAAAGGAAGTTGATTAACTCACCTGACCCGAACTTCCCTACTTATGATCACTCTTCAGTTATGGCCTTTGAAAAATGGTACAACGGCTCCATTAATGATCACAATAGGAGGTACATATAAAGATTTAACTGCACGCACATTCACATACATTATCTAACTATTTTAATATACTACATGTATATAACTATTTTGCTATATTCTTTAATTAGATACGAAGGCGTAACGGTCGTCAGTAACGGTTCAAGACTAGTCGGTCCCAGCTGGTTTAAGTGCATATGGGAAGATGGCCGTGTCGAAGCCGAGGTTAGTTGTTTAGTCTGTTAATGTTCTAAGACCTTAGTACATTATTCTCTCAACAATAATGTACCGTTTTCTAAACTTATTAAATTTCAGCACATCGATGCCCTAGCTACTGTTGTTGCTAATGATGAGGAAGAAGCTGCTGCTGATAGCTCTAGCGGTACCAAGAAGTGGACTTGGATACCGGCAAAGACATGGGTACTATTTCTTTTCATAGTCCTCTATCTACACTGATTCCCCGTGAGCGTTGCTTGGACAATGTTTTGGCAACAACCTTGATAAACTGTGGATAAAGTGGATACAAAATGTATTGATCAGTGTGCTCAGCTGACGTGGATTTCAAGTAGGGTTAGTACCGGTGATGTGGACATTGTTTGGTAGTTAGGAATGCCTTTGTGAACTAACATTTGGTATTAACTGCCTAGATTTCTCCTCAAGCCACTCACATACTTCTGATCTCCACCTATTTTAGTTCTACGGTGGAGAGATTTGATCTCATTAGCTAGTATTTATTCATATTTGCGAGCTGAGGTTTTGTAGAGGGAGAAAGAAGAGTGTTGTGAGCACGAGGGTTTAGCTAGTTTAGCTCGTTTGCTCTATTCTTGGAGCTTGATATCTTGCTGTAATCTTGTTGATATCTTTTTGATATTGGATTATTCCATCGATGTATTGTATAGGACGTTCTTAGCGGTGATGACTTCACCGATGTTCCGGCTTGTTCATGGTCATTCGTTACTGGATCTGAGCGCAGAGCAGGCTGCAGAGCATGGCGAACGTCCACTAAGGTTATTGGATTCGGCCTTGTTGGGAAGGCATGGATTTGCTACGAGTTATCCTTTCTTCATCAGCGAATCACCATTCATGATTCTTCAAAATTGAACTGGGGTGCAGTTACTTCTGCATTTAAAAACTTGAGCGAGCACATCCCTAGGATGTGCAAGATGGGGAGAATATGGGAGTATCACGGCTTCAAGGATTCCCTCCGTGATGTTTGGGATATAGTACCGTACCCTAAACCTCCGGTGGCTGAAAAACAATCTGACCGCGCCATACTTGCACTGAAGGTGATGCAGTTCATTGCCCGTGGCTCCCCCGTTTCGGAGATTATTGTTAGTAGATGCCCCCAGTTCCGAAGACATTTATGCGGTGCGCTCTACTCCAGGGGGAGAAATCTTCAGCAGCGCGCTCCCTAGGTTGGGTCGTCGCCTTAGAAAACCGGGCGCATGTATTTGTTAAGTCCGTGTTTTTTTTTGATAATTCCATTTTGAAGGGGTGCGACGGTTCCGAAGACATTTATGCGGTGCGCTGTACTCCAGGGGCAGAAATCATCAGCAGCGTGCTCCCTAGGTTGGGTCGTCGCCTTAGAAAACCGGGCGCATGTATTTGTTAAGTCCGTGGTTTTTTTTGATAATTCCATTTTGAAGGGGTGCGACGGTTCCGAACCTATGTATGGCGTGAGCCTTTATACCGTTTTTTTGTATAGTTAAACTCATTTGATGGTATAGTATATATGCAGAATTTGGTTGCTGACATATTCAATGTGTTGTGCATGGTTTATTATGCAAGAGTTGGTTTAGGGAAAAAGCAACACGTACTTTTTTCATAATTGGGCCGTAGTCACTAATTGGGCCCAATTGTTAAAGTTGGCCCATTTTTTCGGCGAATAAGAATGGATCCATGTCGACTGCCGATGAAAAAAAAAACGCTGCCGATAATAAAAAATTCTGGCCGATAAGAATGGTCATGTCTCTACAGCCCAATTTATGACCAGACACGGTTGACTTTCACAAATACCCGAGTAACACGGTTGTAAATACACAGAGACCGTGTCTGTCCAGGGCTAAACTGGGGTTTTGCTCATCTGAAATTGAGCTCAGGCTGCCACGTGGTGGTGTCAATTGAGATCAGCGCTAGATATTATAAATTGGTGGAAATTGTCATAAATTCAATTTATTGGGGTAAAAGTATCACATCAATATGGTTGGGGCTCGATATGTCACAATGTGAATTTTTTAGGGTAGATTTGTGTATTTTCGCGTTATTTTTGTACGGTAATAATTCGAACTACGGATGGAACGGCACAAAATTTGATCAATCGTCGGAACATTTATACGTTTCTCGTAATTATCAGAGATTTGCTTTATCTCTAAATGAGGACATTATCAATTCCTTATCCATTACTATCGAAAATAATACTACAATTTGTAGACTTTTGCAAATACAGGGTTCGAACTCCGATGGCAACATAACCTTATTTCCGATACAAGTAGGTATATATTTATCGGAAAGACGATATGACTGTTTACAATTTATTCGGAATCGGCGCGTGCCGATCTGACAAGGCGCGTTGCAAACAGTTTTGCATGCATTCATGCACGAGTCGAAACGGTGCACCCGTTCGATCCTCTAATTTTCAACTTCTTAAAAATTATATATAACACCTACGATATCTTTTAGCAGTAGTAGTATATCTGCTTTCAACGCCCTATTTCTGTACAACCACTCCAAGTTCCCCATATTTATCTTTTCCAAAATTATCAAATCCCTCCCTCAGTTTACTATGAGTATCCCACCGCAGAACGTGGTCCTCTACACCAATCGCTGCTGGCGGCCTGATGTGGATGCGATCATCATGGATACTGCTTTGGAACACTTTGCCGGACGTACGCCGCTGCCCCACGCTACGCTCGACGATGAGGTGCTGCGCAAGGTCTCTACAAACCTGGAGAACCCTTTCGGCCGTGTCTACACACGGGAAACAATTGCAGAGCGGTTTCAATTTCTACGAGATCGGTTTATTGCGTTCAAAACGCTGGTCGAAACTCGACGCGTGCATTGGATTATGCGGGATAATAGCATAGTCGTCGATGAATACACTTTTCGAAGAATCGTAGAGGTTTGCTCCTGTTGCCTTAAATTCTCTTAATAGTTCATTCAACTTGTGATGTCCTATTGTGTTTGTCTGCAGAGGAATGGTCTTTCGGTGGCCTACTACAGGCTAGGAGACCCTGATATTGTGAAGCTCCGTCTCCTATTTGAGACGGAGGAGTTGAAGCTAAACCCTTATCACGTTCTCCCCTACGTTGATCCCGGTCCCGAGGAGGGATGTAGCGGCAGCCGCCTATCAATTGAGGAAGATGAGTCCGAAAATGAAACCGATTACGACGTCGAGACATGGTCTTCGGAGGATGGATCATCGGCGGATGGGAAGCATTAACTATGCTTTATTTCTTAAGCTTGTTGTATGGTTTAGATAATGGCTCTATGTACGTATGACATCACTCCTAATATATGTTATTTTCTTGTTGTTTCACAATTTCATTTATTTTCTTTTGTTGTTGTTTCACAATTTCATTTAATTCTTTTATATTCGGAGCCCCAGTGACACGTACAAATCACATAGCGTTAACGAATTAAAATTTAAAGGTTAGGAAATTAAATCGATTACCTGGAATGATTATACGTTGGTCTAAATGGCTCTCTCGGGTATACATCGTGGGCCGGCCGTAGCATATTGTGACATGTTTCCCTATAATCTGAACTCCTCTATTCGTAATACTGCCACCTCGACATGAATTGCACAGAAAATATCACATGCATTGATTTAGGGTGGAGTTGACAAGCCATACTGCCGAATTACTGTAAAGCCAATATAAACTGCATAAAGCCGATATATATGCTATTTCCGACATGTTTTGTTTACTAGTTGCTTGTAATTGAATTAGTACACAAGTGAGTCATTTCCGATATATCGGGTGTCAATTTCCAAATATGTACAAACAAAATGAGCGGTCAGTTGTGGGGCCCAGGCCGCATACAGCAAGCAATTTGGAATCTAGCTACCCCACCGGCCCTAATTTCCCAATCCCTCTCCCTCGCCGTATCTATGTATCCCTCTCTCATCTGAATGCGTGGCAATACGACAAGGACGCTTTTGAAATAGGCGTGCATGCACTCATGCACGCATAGAAACGGTGTCTCCGCTCTGTAATCTAACAGTTTGAATCGCAACGGCGTTTATTCACAGGTGAGAGCATCTCTCTATATTATACGACCTTTCAACGCCCTCCTTCTATACAACGCCTCTAACGTCCACATATCAATCTGATTCTCCAAAGTGACCAGATTCATCCGTTAAGTATGAATCTCCCATCGCAGGATGAGATGCTCTACAACAATCGGCGTTGGCGGCCGGAGGTGGATGAGATAATCATGGATACTGTCCTCGATCACTTTGCCGGCCGTACGCCGCTGCCCAACGCTATTCTCGGTGATGAGGTGCTGCGCAAGATCTCTAGAAACTTGAAGAATGCCTTCGGGCGTTTCTACGCATGGGAATTGCTTGATGACCGGTTTCGATTTCTGCGAAAGCGATTTCTAGCTTTCAAAACATTAGTCGAAACACCCAACGTTTCTTGGGATTTAGGGGATAACATGATAATTGTTGATGAATTTACTTTCAGATCTATTGTGCAGGTTTGCTCTTATTTTCTTATCTTCTCTTAATAGTTCATTAAATTTAGTTCGTCCTCTTCTGTTGGCCTGTAGAGGAATGGTCTCTCGCAGAGCTACCACCGAAAAGCAGACCCGGAAACATACAAAGTTACAATTGAAGATAAAATAAACCTATTGTATACCTTTCCGATATCTATTGTGCATGTGACATCGGAATTGCGATTTCTTGCTTCCCTTGTCCAAAGTTTTTTCGTACATATTTCGTTTAAAGGCCACTTCGTAAGGCCGGGTTGAGGGTTCGAACCCCGGCGACAACATTATGAATTTCGATCTTATCATTGCCATAATTTTGCCTCCCCTTTCAAATGCTTACCTGAAATAACGGCCCAGTCATTTTGAAACTGCGGAGTTGCATGGTTCGAAACCCGGCTACTACAATAATTTGATTCCGATATAAAACTAATTTCCAATCAATCGGATTTACGATATTATCGTGGCCTCATCCAAATATAGGAAAAAAAAAAGGAACATTTTATTGAAACTTCTTCCCATTATCATTACGTTTGCGTTGTAAAAATGAATACTTGAAATAACTGATTAATTGACCATTGAAAAGGTGCAACCCTTTGAAAATATCACTGTACAGTCATAATAGGGTTTTCAATATATTTATATAATGAGAGCTCGTTTACTGGATTTACACCTTACAGCCACCATTCCTATTCCAGATATTTCATCTCCTCACGCTCTTCAATTCTTGATGGATCTCCCTTCCAGAGTGAATTCCTATACACACGCCTCTGGCGGGCTAATGTTGATACAGTTATCTTGGATACCGCCTTGGACCACTTGGGAGAGGCTACGCCACTTCCCGACGCTGCGCTGGATGACGATATGCTCCTCGCCATCCGACGAAGCCTACGGACCGTCTTCTTGTATGCGTTCGGGTCTCAAGAAATTAAAGATCGGTTTCAGTTTCTAAGAGACCGGTTTATTGCTTTCAAAACGATGGTGGAAACGCCGGGAGTTTACTGGTGTGAGGATGCGAAATTAATATTTGCGGACAACATTACTGTTAGATGTGTTGTACAGGTATGGGCTTTCTCTGGATTAATTGTTGTCATAATTTACAGTTTTTTCCAGCTTACTCCGCTCTCCTATGTTATTGCCAAACTTGAATCTATTTGACCGTGGTCCACTGCAGAGGAATCGGCTTTCAGGAGCCTATAGGGACTACGTCGAGCCGGAAATTGCGAAGCTACGCCGCCTATTCGAAAGGGATCAGTTGAAACTACGTCCTTTTTGGGTTTTGTTTCCTAGGGACCGCGGTCGGGCTGGATGTAGCACCAACCCCGTTATAATTCGTGATGATGAGTCGGATTAATTTTAGGGTTTTTTTCTCCGTTCGTATCAGGCCTGCTTGATGTATGGTTGACGTTTGTTGATTTAGAGGATCAAAAGCAGTTACACAGTATGCTATTTCCTGCTACTTGTTCTTTCAATATTACTATTAAAATTTCCGGTTACTCTACAGCTGTAATACGCTGCATCCCATTTTTATCGATTACATGTAGGGTTCACAATTATCGATATACACCTTTTCAAGAAAATGAAGTATTATATCCAACATTGCACTATATTCGATTGTTTTACATGCAACTTTCACTTTAAAGTTACTTGTTTTCTAGACTCATGCAGTGCATGCAAGAGATCACATGCATTGATTTAGGGTGGAGGTGACAAGTCCACCCTGCGTGTTTGTGAAAAGCCGATTTAAACTGCATAGAGACGATGGGAATTGTCACATCGTCATCGGAATTACGATTTTAACCTTTCCCTTTACCCACAATTCCGAACATAGTCCTTCTAAAAAATTGTTATCTAGTTTTTTGTTTCATGTACTAATATTTTTAAATTTACCGTGGGTTTACGTGGCATTTTCAATTAATAAAAAACACGTGGAATTATGGCGACCAATATTGAGTAATCAACAATGACGGTTGACAAAATAACCAAAATAAGTATCGGACAATTAGAGTCAACGTTTTTTATATTGGTGTTACCTCGATATCGCCCGACTTAATTCCACGATATCCATTAAGAATTGTATATTTGTCTTTGCAATTACGATATTATCATATTTCGTCGAATGTTTCGAACATCTTTTCAACTGTTCAAAAAAGGCCATTTTATATGCCATGTGGAGGGTTCGAACTCCGGTTACAAAGAATGAAATTTTACAGTACACCGCCTATTAATAAGGAATGAGGTGAAACTACGTTCTTTTAAGGTTTTGTCTCCTTGGAGGGACCGCGATCGGGTTGGAAGTAGCACCAATCCCGTTTTAATTCGTGATGCCGAGTCGGATTAATTTTGGGGTTTTTTTTTTTCCCCGTAGTATCGGTACTGCCTTATGAATTGATGAAGGTTGTTGATTTTGAGGTTCAAAGTGAGTTATACTATGTGCTATTTCGTACTACTTTTTTTTTGCATACTACTTTTTAAATTTTCGGTTAATCTACACCTTTAATACGCTACATCCGCTTTTTATCGATTACGTTTAGGGTTCACAATTATCGATAAACACCTATGCAATAAAATGAAGTATTCAATCCAACCTTAGAATCAACCGTTTTATATCCCACTTCAAAGTTACTTGTTTAATAGACACATGCAATGCATGCAAAAGATCACATGCATTGCTTTAGAGTGGAGTTGACCGGTCACCGTCAGTGCTGGCGAGATACTGTAAAGGCGATGTAAACTGCATACGGGCGATGCCAATGGTCACATCGTCATCGGAATTACGATTTTAACCTCTCCCTTTTCCCACACTTCCGAACATAGCCCATTTTAATAAATTGTTATTTAGTGTTTGTTCCATGTACAAATATTATTAAATTTACGTTGGGTTTACGAGGCATTTCACTTAAAAACAACACACGCGGAATTATGTCGGGCAATATCGAGTAATCACCAATTTTTTTAAAAATATCCCAAAAAAATATCGGCCAATTACACTCAACGTTTTGTATGTAGTGGTGATACCGCGTTATCGCCCGACTTAATTCCACGATATCCATTAAGAATCGCCCGTGTCTGTCATTGGAAATACGATATTATCATCTTGCGTCGAATGATTCCAACATCTTTGCAACTGTTAAAATTAGGCCATTTTAAAGGCCGTGTCGAGGGTTCGAACTCCGGTAACAAAGAATGTAATTTTACAGATATATACAATAAAGTTTTCAATGGAATTTCGATATTATCATTTCCCGTAATTAAATTAAATCTGTGCATGCATTGAAAAGGTGCGACCTTTCGGCAATATCGGTGTCTCTTCGCGCTAGGGTTTCCGAGAATTCTATATATCTAGATCCCTTGCAGTCGATTTGTTTACATCGTATTTCTCCCGAACACCCACCCTGTACCTATTCCACACTCTTTAAAGGATTCAAATTCTTTAATTCAGTATGGCTGACCCGGCGCAAGCCCAATTACTCTACGATAGCCGATGGCGGCCGGAGGTTGATAACCTCCTCATTGAAACCGCCATCCTCCACTACCATGGGCGTCTGCCGTTTGTCGAAGCTACGCTTGATGACCCGTTTCTCTTCAAAGTCACTAAATGCATATGGAAAGCCTTCCGGCTTGCTTTTACATTTGTAGAGGTGCAAGCTCGTTTTCAGTTTCTACGCGACCGATTTATTGCTTTCAAAACAATGGTTGAAACACCAAACGTTGTTTGGTATTGGGGTTCAAATCTAATAGTCGCTAATGAATTCACTATTAGGGCTGTTGTACAGGTAACTCTTTGACTAGAAATTCTTCTTATAATAATATAGTTAATCCAATCTTACTCCTTATTTATGCTCATCTCTCCCGTTCTTACTACTCTGTGTGCACGGTAAACGTCAGAGGAATCCGCTGTCGGAAGCCTATAGCACCCATGCAGATCCGGAGATGGTACATCTACGGCGCCTCTTTCAAACGGATGACTTGAAACTACAGCCTTTCAAGGTGTGCTTTCCCAGGGACCCGGGTCCGGAGGGATGTAGCACCAACCCCGTTATAATCTCCGCAGATGAATGGGAAGAGTGCGAATCTAAAGACGACGACGAAACGGGGTCTTCCGACGACGGAGCGCCGGATTATGATGCTGCGTAGGTTTACTTTTTTTCCTTGTGTCGTTTTGTGGATCCTCTTTGATGTACGGTGGATTCTTGTTGATTTGATGAACAATGATCACTGTATTATATGTTATTTCGTTTAAGTTTTTTAACTATATAATTTGTGTAGATTTTTCGGTTACCCTGTTAAAATTAATATTTTACAAACTTTGATTATCTAAAAGTTTAGTAGAAACTCTCAAAAATTTAACATTTTGAAGTAATAAGGGGGAATTTTGTAACCACTACTGTCTCAATGTACATTACAAGGCAATTTGACAAACTGCCCAAAAAAAATTGGAGTACACAAAATAGGGAAGCCTTTGAGATTTTGTGTCAATTAATAAAAAATTAATTATTCTGCAAACAAAACGCCCTTTCACCTTCCCGCTCCCGATTCCTCTCCATCCCCTTTCCCTCTCTCTATCCCTCGCCGTCTCCCTCTCCCTCTCTCTCTCTCCCTCTCTCTCTCTCTCCCTATCTCTCTCCCGCCCTCGTATATCTCCCATTAACGACACTCAAACCCCAAAGAATTAGTCGCCGTCGCATGGTGGCCGCGGCCGCCGCCACCGCACTGACCTGATTCGCGAGTAGTAAGTTGCCGCCGCCTCAACCCGGAAGATGTCGAACTCCAAATCCGGCGAAGAAAGGCCCATGCCACCGCCGCCGGTTAGTTTTTAAACGGCTTAATCTCCATTTAATTTTACATTTGTCGATCGACTGCTTAGTTTTCCGGATTAGGGTTTAGGTTGGTCTTGACCGGCGGTGCCGCTTAGGGTTTAATGTTTTTGGCTGTTGATTTAGCTTAGATAATCTGATAATAGTCGCGAGTAGTAAGATGTTGATACCTGTTTCTGTTCATGGTTAGAGTTTAACAATCGACCGTCCGAAATCGGGCGCCCCCTGAAATTCAACAGTGGATAATCGTTGACCGTGCCTAAGTCTGACCAGACACGGTTGACTTTAACAAGTAACCGTGGACACGGTTGAAATTAAAAAAATCGCCCGTGTCTGTCCAGTGCTAAACATGTATTATGTAGCTCTGAAAATCATTTTTCCACCAGCATTGCCACTAATTTATTTGGTTTGTCACACTTTCAGCCTAGGTTTCAGTGGATGAGGCCGCGAATGCAAGGATTTGCAGGCAAAATAACCCTATACACCCGAGATAGGGTTATTCGAGAAATCCCGGCTGTTTTGATCAGAGTCGGTGGACAGCAGCTGTACGACCGATTTCTCCAAGGCCCCTTCCGTTACATTATGGAGCTGAATAGAAGAGATGTTGCAATCGGCGCACTGCACGAGTTACTTGCTCGGGAGTTGAAAGATCCATCGATCTCGGAGTTTGAGCGGATGTTCTCCATAGGGGGCCGCGAAATTGTTTTCGGGCCTCGAGAATGGGCCATTGTGACCGGATTAAGCTTCGGGCCTTCCGCTTTCAACCCATATGGTCGAAAGCATATAATACCATTGACAAGCCTCTACCACACGAAGTATGGGAAGATGAAGGGCAAGGTCAAGTCGGAGCAGTTGAAGGACGACTTCTTCAACGATGACATTGAAAGCCCGCTTGGCACGCCCGACCAATACGTCAAGGCAGCCAACCTTCTCGTGTACTACTTCATTTTAATGTCTCGAGACGACCCACCCATCGAAGATTGGGCTTGGGCGTTAGTTGAGGACGAGGAGCAGTGGAGGAGGTTTCCTTGGGGATCGTGGTCGTGGCAAATCCTTTGCCACCAGCTGGGCGTTGTGAAGAAAGATCCGGCCGAAATCGACAACAAACAATGCAAGTATCACTTGTACGGGCCGGTATGGGGTTTAAATCTATGGTCGTACGAGGCCATTCCGATGTTGGGACAAGCTTGTGGCTACATTGATCCAGCTAGAGCTGCGCTGGTCCCCCGTTTGAGAAAATGGGAAACATACTCCACGTACACGACCATGGCCGGTTTCTTCGACAACCCCGCGGTACAATCACTTCACTATAAAATTTACTTATTCAGCTTAATCATTTGCTTAGTATGTTAACGGATGCCTGTCGCACATACTTGTAGCTCCAGCTACACGAACGGCTCCTTCCGACAGAACAGGAGCTACGTGAGTCCTACCTCCTTGGTCTTGAGGACCATGACCCCCTCGTGTTGCGGTATGAGGCCCCGAAACGCCACGCCCAAAAGAAAGTTGAGCCGGAGCAGAGGAAGTCGAAGGCTGCACGAGATATGGCCAAGGTTATGGAAAAGTTGAAGTGCCGGGTGGCAGAGCCGGCCGTGGTTCCCCGTCGGCAAGAGCCTCGACCAACCCATGCTTATTCAGATGGACTAGTTCCCATCCCTCCTCTCCTTCCCGATTCCGTAGATCGGGCCACGTCTCAAGAGGTGAAGTCGAGGCGACATAGGCAGTCGAAGCGGCCTAGGGCTGAGCCCTCTCGGCTGGAGGATTCAAGCGAGATCGTCTGCTGCATACACGGTGATCCGTGCCGGTTAGCCTGCCGTGGCGACGATGCGGCAATGGACAAGTTCATCGACCGATTCGGTGAACGACTGGTGCACGATACAGGGGAGAACAGTATTATAGCTCGATTCGCCAGAGCCATTGTCGAGCGAGCCAAGGGTATAGTTGGAGATACGGATCGACCGAGTCGCCGAAGGCGATCTCCTTCCAAGTCCTATAACTCACACGTGGGCGAGCGTCAGTCGATGGGGTCCAGCAGTCGGACACCGAGCCACCAGTCGAGGATGGGGGAGGGCTCCAGGAAGTCTAGCAGGCTGACACCGACTCATCAACCGGGACTAGAAGAGCCTCGAAGGCCCCCGTCACCGCTGCCATATACGGGCCAAGCCTCGTCGTCCCACAGTTCCTTCGTTCGAGCCCTTGAACAGGACACCCCATCGCCTCCTCCTACCGGTCAAGCATCACCCGAATCAGAGGATTTGGACTTTGAAGCGGGACCCCGAGTCGATCAAGGAACTCAACTTTCTACACAGGCGAGAACTGTTCGCGATGCTTATAAAAAGTTCAGATCAAGGGGCGGGGACGCGTCCGTGTTCACCCGTCAGGCCAGTCCATTCGAAATAAAACAACGTGTGTTTGATTTGATCGAGAACCCGAACGCGGACATAGACGCCGAGGTCAGTGTTTCTAGATGCGATTTTATTATTGTCCTTATATCATAAACAATGGAAATGGCAGAAATTTGTGTTTGTGTGCTGTCACTTTCAGATTGTTGATTTATACATCCTATACTGGAGATGTCGCCTGCGCCGTCGATGCTGGATAGCCGACAATGTAGGGTACAGTGTCACCATACTACCGGGAGTTGATTACTATGTACGTTTTCGCAGTAGCTTACGGTAGTACATAACTGTAGTAGATGCATCCCATTCCTACTCACCATACATTGGTGGTGTAAATACAGAAATTGTTGAGCAACGCCCTCGCTGATCTCCATCCGGATGATGCCTCGCTAGGATTGAAAAAGCGAATTAAATACGCGTACTGGGAGGTCCCGGCCAACCTAAAATCTGTTTTTCAAGGGACAGATACGTACATTCCCTGGCATCATGGCAAATACGTGAGTATCGGGGATTTATTTATTTTTATTAATTTTCTTTCTTTGTACGACAGCGTTGGTTTATTATTCATAATTATATTGGTCGCAGTTTATCATGGTTTGCCACCTCTCCATGCAACATTGGGCTGTTGTTAGGATATGTATACCGGAGTGGAGGGTTGAGGTATACGATTCCCTATGGCATAGTCTCACCATGGACAAGGAAAGAAAGCAACGCAAAATACAGTTCCTTTGCATTTGTCGCCTATTCCCTCGAGTATTGGCCAAAAGCATGTATTGGGGTCAACAGGTTAATACGACCAAGAGGACCGACTACATGAAGCTGGTGTTCATGCCCACAGAGCAGCAGTTCCTCCAACGCGACGGTGTGAGTTGTGGTGTATATGCTTGCATGTACTTGGATCGTCTCCTCGCTTTTTGGACACCCGATTTACGGCAAGAAGATGAGCTCCAGTTTATCTTAAAGTCCAGAGCTCGCATTGCTAGGAGAATATTTAGCCTTTCAATATTTGATGTGGAAGGTCCGGTCGATCTACGAAATTTGGCTGTAGATGTCTAGCTTTATTTTACAGTGGACGTGATCACTCTTTTGAACTTGATTTTATTTTGATGGCACAATCTTGGCCAGTTATATGGAATATTTGAATTGTATTGAATTTAGGATGTCACTTAGATGTTGTAATTTCGAATGAAAACCATAAAATTCGAGACAAAAATACATTTCCAGCAAGTTCTTTGCAAATGCCCTGCACAAACCGTGCCTCAAACCCCAATTTGTATTACAATCTGCTATTTACTCGCGATTAAGCAGCGATCTCAATTTCTTTCGCCATGGTTGACAACTGAAACAGCTAAGTAAGGTGAAACGGCTTGTTTGAACGCCATGGTTCACAACTGAAACAGCTAAGTAAGGTGAAACGGCTTGTTTGAACGTTTGCAATAGCGTAGTCTACTATAGCTCTCTCAACGGGACTTTTATATAACAAACAGAGCATCTCCAACCCATACTTCATTTTGAAGTATTACTTCATTTTGGAGTACGGAGGTCATTCCAACCGTACTCTATTTTGCAGTTAGAGTATGAAGTATTGAACAGTACAACTCTATATATGAAGTTTTACTGTTCAATACTTCATACTCTATTTTCACTTTTCAAAAAAAATTAATTGTAGATATTGAATTATTTAATTATACTTTTCATTGTAAATAATTATACTAATTCGTATATCATATTATTTCATTTACTCCTATTTATAAAAATCACATTTGAAGTATTTATAGAAAAAATTAACATTACATAAATTATATATTGCTTATAATGTATGTTATGATGATTAATATAATTAATATTTTGCTTAAAAATGATGAATTTACAATTTAATAGTTCACGAAGCCATAAATTTTTATTTAGTTATTATTTAATTTTGTCAATATTGTTAAGTTATTAAAATTAAATATAAAAGAATAATAAATTAAATATATAGAGTACGTGGTTGGAATAGATTTTTAAAATAGAGTACGTGATACTTCATTTTGAAGTATAGCATACTGTAAAATAGAGTACATGGTTGGAGATGGTCTAAAGCTGTACATTGTTTATGGTCCCCTGCCTCATTCTTTGTCGATTTGAGCTTCGTTCCGTTGCATCGTTGTTGTCTCCGGATTATAACGAAGTACTGTTGGTGATTATATTGAAGTGCATGCTTAATTAACATATCAACATCAAAATCACTCTATTAACACGTTGTTGACTTTCACTAGTGGATGTTGACTTTGTCCCGGCTAGGTTGCACGGTCAGGGTACACGGTCCAGATATAAGAGTCAACCGTATCGGATGAATTCAACGGTCAAACACTGTTGCCACGGTCAGCTAATTATATCAACCGTGTTTAAAACGGTTTGTTGTATACAACAACCGTGTATTTGCAGAAATTATGGCCAAATAATCAGCTTTTCTTATACTATCCGCTACTCAAACCATGCGTTATGCCTCGGACCTTTCTATAACTTTCAATTCACAGGAAAATAAATATTCGAATGTAGCACCCGACCTAAATTATATTGCATTTTGCCTTTCCTTGTACTTTCTACGATATTTACTGTCATAATTTGTTCGGAATGCCGATATTATAGAAAAGGGGGGAAAACTGGCAAAATTTCCCCCCTTCTTCCGAGTTTCGATTTCCCGCTCCCAATTTGAATTTCGAAAGGATTTGCAGTGCATAAATACAACGTCCACACTCAAAGTTCACAAATTATTCATATCAGAAGTCGCCATGTCCAGCTCGCATTGCACCGATTCCGCTGAGTCAACTCCACTGCGAGTCAGTTGGGCGCCGGTATGTATACACGGTTTGCCGACGGAAATCCGAACATCGGACGCTCCCGCATACCGAGGCCGGCGGTACTGCAGCTGCCAGAATCGGAAGGTTAGCTGTTTTACTTGTGTGCAGGCATATGTTTACATGACTTTGCTGATCTGATGTTATAAATTTGTAAACTCTCTGTTCAGTGGGACGATTGTGATTTTTTCCAGTGGATCGACGAGCCAGGGGCGACGACGTACTGCGAAAATTATTGCGCGCGTCGTTTGGCATCGGTTGAAGACAGATATCAAAGGATGTTGCAGTCAAAAGCAGTCGACGAGATTCTGCAGGTCGAAGAATTGAAGCTGAAGACGAAGGAGTGTGATCTGTTAAAGTTGAGAGTCGAGAAGCTGGAGATGTGGGTTTTGGTAGCCGTCGTTGTATGTTGTGTACTTGTTCTGGGTTTGCTTAGGATTTAGTTAAAATCGGTTGGATGTAGAGGCATATGTTCCTATGTTTTGCTGACCGTTGTAGAAACTTCATGATATTACCGTTGCTGCTTTCCTAACGTTCACCTATTTTTTGTTTTTAATTACACTTTCCCTGCGCATGTCTTGCTATATAAAGGACTGCTGCGTTTGTGCATAACATTATCGGAAAAGCGATCGCTAAAAAAAATCAGATAGAATGGGTGGCCGATCGGAGGACAAATACTACGCTATCTTCAGAGGCGGTCGCGTAGGGATATTTTCTAAGTGGGAAGAATGCGCACCCTACGTGCTGGGGTACAGGGGTAGCTATTACAGGAGCTTCAGATCGGAGCGTGAAGCGGTAGAGGCATATCACAGGTATTTGCAGACTGTGAATGGAGACCCGTCGGAGATAGAGTTCGCCGGAGATATTGCGATGAATAAACAAGCCCAAGAACTTCTAAACCAGCCAACTATGGCGAGAGGGGTCCAATTAAGGCCGTGTATAATGTGTTGTGTTGTTGGTTTGTGTGTAGGAGCTGTCGTTATGCATTTGTGTATGAATCGTTAAGTGTAGATCGTCGGCTCCGAGAGAGCGGAATCCTAATTTAAAAAGCGTGTTCGTAATCGATATTCAAGTGCAGTGAACGGAGTTTTGTAGGAATTCCGAGAATTCAGTTAAATAAGTGAGGAATTATTTACAGATTAATGGAAAAGGAGTCCTACTGCAGATAGGTGAGAAAGGAAGGTGGTGAAGACGAAGCTAAAAAATGCTTTTGTAGTTTGGGGGATTCGATAACGTTGTCAGCGTAATGAACCTTTTTTGTCTGGACCGTTGATCTGTGATCGAACGGTCCAGACTTTGTATTCTTTACTTATAGAAACGCTATAGCGTTTCTACCTTTCTAGTTTGTTGACTAAGTAGTAATGTAGTTAGACTATTTTAGTTGAATAAGTAGTTAGTTAGTTAGTTAGTTATTTAGTCTACTACTTTCTCTGTCCACTTCTCTCTTTCTTCTTCTCAAGTGAAATGCTTCTGCATTTCTAGATCTTTGTAGGAGGGCTTAAGTTTATAAAATACATGTGCGATCCCAATCATTAATTGCAATGAAGCAGAATCAGGGATCGTGCTTATGCAATCTAAAATGCAGTTCGGCAAAGCTGAGCTCGGGCCTTCAAAATTATCAACAGAAAGATGAAAATTACTTTGGCTCACGCTTTATCTTACGCGGGGCAACGTCAACATTTTTTTGCTTCTTGTTACGGTTTAGGGGTGTTGATACAGACTCGCTCCCTTCAGCTGTGTAGCGACACGGCCTGATTGTATCGCTCGATAAGTCAACGACCTCTTCAAATAGAGATTTTAGTTTACCCCAGTTTAATTCTCCTTCCTGCATATACACACACAAATCCGGTCGAAACTAAACCGGATACAGGCCGTTTTTAGTTGGTAAAGTACAGAAATTGCTAACACAAGGTAGGAACGCATATAGTAGTGTGTAATTACCCCCGCAATGTCGCTCCAGACATCAATTCGTGCTTCAACGCTATTGTGGGCTTGGTCATAACTTACGCCTGGCAGTGTAAGCAAGTACTTGAAGTTATGGAATCGAGTATCCCATTCGTAGATCTTGGCTTCTACGGCAACATCATCCAGATCCAGCTCGCACTCTGCACGCAGCTCGTCCTTCAAGCCACAAAAAAACTTGCACAGCTGCCTGTGATTGCCGGGGACGAAACCTGTTTTCCACGCAACGTACTGCAGCTTAGACAACACAACAGATTCATTACCTCGAGTAAACTTATCAGTGTAGAACACATCGAATTGCGAAATCGGGGTTGGCACAGCCATTGTGAGAGTGTAAGCTATGAAACAATGAACATGGATAGAACTTACTCTTACTATCTAATATAAAGGAACGAGGCAGAAAAATGGCAACTCACACCATCTAGTGCATGTCTGACTTGATTCTTCACGAGATGAATGTCTTGCGCATAATGCCAAACACATGTAGTACAAAAAGGAGGGACCCATAACCCTAAAAAGTTCTAAACACAAAAAATATAAAATTGAGATGTCTTATCAAGTCATTGCTCTGGACCCTTGAATGGTACACTTTTATGGCTGCGTATCTGCGAGCGACTGTTGGACCAAGCGTAAGCGAACGTGTATTAGTGGAATCGTTATGTAAGTAGCGTGAAAATGCATGTAAACAAAGCTGTATTAGCACTCAAGTTGTACCTCGACGTAGGCTTCTGAGCTTCCGAAGTCTAAGACAATTTTTTGAGAAGTATTGGGCAGATCGAACTCTCGCCTCCAATCAGTCATAAGAGTTTGGGAAGGTGCAGTCTGTGTATACGTACCCTCATCTCCGGCAACCGTTGGTTGAGGCACATTGAAGTCCTGCCTCCACTGAGTCATCGTACGTTCGCTCGGACAAGGGTGTGTACTAACAGTTTCAAGAGGAGCAGCCGTCCTTTGTCTCTTACTAGCTACACACAGAGATTAATTGATTAACAACATTTTAGCCATCAAGACACAACCCAACGCAAATTGAACAACCAAAAGAATGAAACATAGTTCCAACCTGGTTTCTGCTTCTTAGGCAGCTTCTTCTTTTTCCCTCTTCCCTTGTTTGCATCGTTCTTATTTCTCTTGCCCGGTACCCAACCCCCGGTAGGCTTCATCGGATTGCCGAATAATCTATCCCCTTCAGCAGGGTGTTCAGGTTCTTCCTCTTCTAAACCATCGCAATCTTTCTCATGCAGCTCTGTAAAGAGCTCATGAACGCGCTTGCGAAGTAATTCCATCTTTGTAGGGTCCTCGGCACACCGAACATAAAGGGAGTACATGGAGCGCATTCCGCCGTTTATGAACAACATCTTATCAAGGCGTGCATCTAATCCTGAATCTTGAGGAGCTGGTAGTGGGGGTGCAGTCAGCCTCCTTTTGGCATCTTTCCTCCATCTTGGTAGAATATATTTTTCAGGCAAATGGTAAATATTTTTCCATAACAAGATCTTGAACAAATGACGGCAGTAAATCCCCTCTGTCTCCCACTTCTTGCACGAGCAAGACCACTCCTCTTCCCTTTGATTCACTAGCACGCGCCTCTCCTTAGCCACGCACGAGCCCGAGTACACTATGTATTCCAAAGTGTCTGCGTTCGGATCAGTAGGCTCTCTCTTGACGCTTACCAGCATGCTCAGTCCACTTTCTGCCTCAAACAGCTTAAATATGGTCTTGCTGTATACTTTCGATGCAGCAATGAGTAGTCGACAACCAGGGACGAACGCCCCTGGAACCCATACAGTCGCCTTCGCATCCAACTCACCCTCCTCTTGTCTCCAAGACTTCTGTATGTCCTCGTAACTGCGCACGAAATCAACAAGTGTTGACGAGTGAGAGCATGCCTGCTTCAGAACCTTGTTGGTCAGCTCACTTCTCGTGGTTGCACGGATGCCACCAGTAAACGTATCTGCAGTGAACACCGAAGCCCATTTGCTCCGGAGTTTGTACATCTTCTTGAACTACTTCACATCAAGGTGTTGCTCGTGCTGCATCATAGAAGCCCAGGTCGTCTCAAAGTCATCAGGAGTCTCACAACCGTTCATGCAGTTGTACCATAGGTCTGTGAAATTGGAATCCTTCTTCATCTTTCCAAAACGTTTTGGAATTATTTGGCATATGTGCCACTGGCAAAGACGATGCGCGGAGGTAGGGAACGCTCTCTCGATACCATTCATTAGAGCCTTGCCCTGATCCGAGAATACGACAGTGGGTTCCTTGCCGTTCATAGACTCCAGGAAAGCGTTGAATAGCCATTCGAAAGTTTCTGTGTTTTCCTCGGACAGGAAACCAATTCCGAACATTACATTCTGTCTGTGATGATTCAAACCGACGAAGGGGGCACATACGAGATTATACTTATTGGTTTTGTACGTGGTATCAACCAGCAACACATCACCGAAACAGTCGTAATCCTCCCTTGACCGTGCATCCCTGTAAAAGATGTTCATCAGCTTCCCATCATCATCCTTCTGGTAATTCCAATAGAAACAGTGCTCATCCATAGTTTTTTGGCGAAGAAAATTGAGTAAGGAATCGGCATCTGCATCGAGGATGGATGTTCTCCTCTTAAGCCGTTGCATGTGATTGTATGCATCCCGCTTCGTGAATCCCACATTCTGCACGCCCTTGGCCTCCTTCTCCATGAACGTGAATGCCTTGGCTACGCCTATACCGCTTGAGTGGAATACTTCCATCATACTCCTGTGTGCCACACTGAGATTACGTGATGACTTTAGCAAATAACCATACTCGGGTGGCAGCAGAGCATGGTTGTGCTCTCGGTTGAATATGGAGACAACCCAAGCATCACATTCAGAACTCCTAAGAACTCGTAATCTGGCATTGCATTGGGACCTGAGGGAAGATTTCCGATGTCTAGGTAGCTGGGACGAGGAAGACTCCCCCTGCGGGGGGCCCTCACAAGAGCAATAATAAGCCTTCATCCTGAGAATCATGGAATCCCTAAAATATCCCTGTGTCCCCTTTTTCACATTGAATCCCACAAGTTTTGAGTAATCACAGTACAGAGCATAAACTTGATCAAGATTGTCAAATCTCATTCCTACATCTAGCAGCGACTCAAATGCTTTTAGCTCCTTCCTCATTAGGCCGGAGCCTCCCTCCTCACCCTCCATTCCCGAATCCCCAGAGACTAATGGACTAACCCTACAATCTTCCGTACGACTATCATCATTCAAATCAATTTCCATATCGAGCTTGCCTGCTGTGGCCGGAACGGAGTCCAATTATACGTTGAATGGGTAAAATAATTGACCACAAATATAGAATTTTATTTGGATAAGATGCATACCTTTGTTCGGCAGCAAGACGAACTCAGGGGACGGTACGTGACAACGGCCGATGGATTGCGAGGCGTAATCTGGGACCTAACACCTGTTGGAGCTCCGAAAATAGCGGCCGCTGCAAAGCCGAGCACAAATACTGGAAAATATTACCCTAGACAGATATCAACTGAGAGAAGGCGTATCGGAGAAGCTTAGCACTCTGAAATTTCCCGCTTCTTTTAATTTCTTGATTTTACTGTTCTTTTATTTTTTTTGGAGTTTCTTATCGGCATCGTCAGATTATAGATCGTATTAATACGCGACAATACATCGCCACAAGACCTTAAACGTAAAGATGTATTTTAAAAACATCGCAAAGATCGAATCAACGAATTAGACTGCCTAGATTGATGGATGTAAGCACAGATATTACTGGAAACACACGGTCGAATAATATGATCGACCGTGTTTGAACGGTTAATTTCATCAATTGACCGTTTCTATAGTGTTTGACTGTTGACTGCAGCGGATACGGTCGACTTTACACTTTGGACGTGTACCCTTGCCGTTCAACCTAACCGGGTCAAAGTCAACAGCCACAAGTGAAAGTCAACCATATGGAAATTGAGTGATTTTGATGTTCTTATGTTAATTAAGCATACACCACACACTACTCACAACCCATACTTCAGTTATAAGCCCCCGAAAACAACGACGCAACGTATCGAAACTCAAATCTCTACACAATGGGGTAGGGGACCATATACTTTGTAAGGGTTGTTTGGTATCAAGACAAGAAGGGCCGATGAGATAGCTAGAGTAGAATACGCTATTGTAATCATTCAAAGCCAATGTTTCACCTAAGTTAGTTGTTCTACTAATCAACCATGGCAAAAGAATCTGCCCACGCTGTTTAATCGCTAGTAATTAGCGGAGTATTATACAAATTGGGGATCGAGGCACGGTTGGTGTTCTTGGAACCACGGTTAGAAACGGTCAAAATTAAAAAATCAACCGTTTACGTGAAAGTCAACGATAACTAAACGGTGCCACGGTTGACTTGTTTGTTCGGCCGTGATTCGCACGGTTGAGTCGCTTATTTAACCGTTTTTTTGCAGGACAATTTGCAGAAATTTAGCTACACATTTGCTCGACATTTCTTCTTGGCTCGGAATTTTGCTAGAGATTACAACATTTAATTGACATTCGAAATTCAATCAAATTCAAATACTCCATGTAACTTTCATAAACTGTGCCATCAAAATTCATTCAACTTCACAAATTTGATCACATCTACTGTTGGATGGAACAAAATAAAGCACAGTAACAGAAAACACAGACATTCAAATTAAGTTCGTCCACACACCAACAAACACATCAGAGTCTCATTGCTCTCTAGGGGGTTGCTTCCACCTTCTTCTTTCGGCGGCGAGTTGTTTTTTTATTGGCGTTCTCCAACGACCACTGGCGGATTTGAAGACAGAGAATCCTCCGAAATACAGGACAGCGGCCTACATCCAGCACATCCAACGAGATATCGTGGACAATGCATTCGAGGATTTTACCCACAAGCATACCGCAGTCGTGCAGAGTGCTTTGTCTAGGGGTATTGGGATTTATAAGGAGCTCAAATTCTTCTCTCACATCCCCGGAGAATTGCATCCACTTAAGTATGCGAGGAATGTTTCTGCATAGATTGCTAAAGTAGCTTCTTATCATCGACTCCTTATACCCCAATGTATCGTAGACCGTGACCTGTTGACGGGAGAACGAGACAGCGAACAGGACCCAATGGTCCTTTGCCACGTTGCCAGCGCCGTAGAGTTTTGAAATCTCCGACCATGGCCGTCCACCAACACTCGGCCTACAGCCATGAACGTACGGTTCAGCTGCGTTTGTCATGAAATCTTTGGCCACCAGATTGTTCTGTTGTAGGAAAAAATAACAAATGAATTCTATAAAATTACTCTTCAAGACTGAGAATATAGGCTACTGTGTGTGATTTAAAATATGCTACAGCCAAAGAAACTAACCACTATAAACATGTCCAGCACCGTCCAGTCTCTACCATGATCCCTCTGCTCGCGGTCGTAGTTGTAGGCCACCATGTTCAGCATGGCATCCATATGCTAATTAATACGGTACATGCAACAACAATCAAAGAGATACACGAATTCATAACTATTTGAACAAAATTGCTAATTTGTACAGAACTGCATAAGAAGTTCGAGTTAACTCACAAAACCATCAAACCATTCTCTTTCGCTGATGAGCTTCTCGAAAAACTTGAGATCAGCCCATTCAAGTGCATCACCGGGAACGGGTACACAAACAGGCCGAACAGGCCCCCTACTACAAAAAAAAATACCATTCAATCTTGTAATTTTATAGTGAAGGGACTCATAACAGCAAAAAAATACCTTCTAGAGCTCCGGGAGCTCCGGCGACCCTCATCTAACCATGCCTGTACAGGTTTAAACTCCCCTGCGTCCCAACCTCGATGATTAACGTCGTACGCCGGCTGTGCCGCCCTTCTCCAAGGCATCGCATCACCTATTGTAGCACCTACAACAGCATCCACATCTGCCGAATTTTGTGGTGAGTTGTAAGGCGAGGTTTGCTCACCTGATCCCGGGGCAGGGTTTGGGGATGAGGGACGCTCTTTTGCCATGACCGTCTCACTCTCCACAATGGCGGTCGGTTGCACGACTAGACCTTGAGGAGGCATTCCCAGAGATTGAAGCACGCGATCCAGACCGGTACCGACTAATGCAAGCTGTCGATCACCAGTATCCTCTGTGTCCACACGCTCAGACACTGGATGATTCACATCTTCATCATCAAGACCGGCAGCCACCCCTCCATTCCCATCTTTAGGGACAGAATCAGCTGCGTGTGGGCTCTGCTGCGAATCGGGCTCGGCCTCGAAATGACCACCGCAACCAGAATTTCTCTGGCCATCATCCGAAGCCTCCTTTGGGGATGAGTTGTCAGACGGCTGTCCAACAGGCCTGCCCTGTTCTCCACAATCTTTTTCCTTCTGCAGCCCTTTAACCCTGTCTTCCAATTCATCGAGCCTCTTCACCAGCCCGCCGTTCATCGCCTCCACGTACGTCCTCAGTTCAGTAAATCCTTTCATAAGTAATTGCTGCACCAATTGAAGTAACAATAGAGATGAATTTAACATACCGACACATTATTCAGCTCATACATGCATTTTTATGTGACTGTGAAGTACGTTTGTACCTTCATCTCGTCCATGGGTTTGCCCTTTGCGACCCTTCAGCCTCGTCTTGGGTGTGAAAGGCACCCTTTGAGCGCGGGGACGATCGGGGCACAGGCAACTCCTCAGCAGCCTTTCTCTTCTTCCCTCTCTTCTTCTCTCTCTTACCCCAATCTATCCTGCAAGCTTTAGCAGTCCTCATTTCCGGTGAAACACCGAGAGCCTCAAGCATTTCCACCTCGGCCTCGCTCAACACAATATCAACCTGTAATTTGAATTTGATTAGCTTGAGTTTAATAAATTATAGCTCTGCACAAGATGAATAATTTAAAGGGTCTTACCGGCCTGTATTCACACCCGGCAGAGAAGAACGGCTCTAAATCGTCGTAGCCTGGCCGCTGGTTAGGACTCCAGCGCATCATCCGACAGGGAGATACCACATCTGGGTTCTCCACCTTCTTGGCACAGAAACCTGTCAGCTCGGGGTATACTTCGTACAGCCAAGCTTGCAAGGCAAAGACAAACCCCGGAGCCTCACATGTATTTGACTTACCGGGCTCAACGATGGACTTCCTTCCAGCATGGGTTTTAGCAACGAGAACCTCGTATGCTATCCTCCCCCATGGAAACTGTTTGAAATTTTCTATGTTATCCAGTAGATGCAGGTAGCCAATGGGAACCCTGTTTCCCAATCTACCGTCCATAATAATCACCCCCACAACTAGATACAGATAAGCTAGTTTTAAACAGACTTCGGAGGATCTATTGTCCTCTGATTCTTTCAAGAACCTCTCACGAATCTTACTTAAACTTATATCTCTAGGATCTACATTCCTGAAAACCTCAGATACAAATGTTGAACTGTCTGGGAGCTCAATATTACCCCCGATCTTCAACCCAGTCATAAGGGCGAAATCTGCTGGCCCAAATTCAAGTGAAAAGTCACCTATTTCGTATACTAAGGACTTCTCTTGCAAGGAACTGCTCCTCAGATGCTTGCACATTACAATATATACCTGTCCTTGAAATTGGTAATCGTCGTCTTCGAACTGGAATAGATGGCCAAACGGAGAAGCCATCAGATCTGCCAAATGCGCATCTGTTACCCTTTCTCTCACCCAGCGTACCCAATCAATGTGATGCCTTTTAGAGACGAGAAAGCCTGAAAAAACAAGGATGAACGGTTTATCAACTACCAAAAAAATCCATATATCGCTATAATCATAAACACTAATTACCCAATTCAAATTGGGATCACAAACCCTAAATCACAATTTCAAATTTGGAACAGACATGCAAGTAAATTCAACAACAGAAACCAAAATTCCCCAATTCAATTTGGGTCCGGAAACCCAAAATCCCCGATTAAATTTCTCTCAGAAGCCCTAATACCCAATTTCATCAATATAAACCCTAATACCTCAAATCAGAGTGCGATAATCCACCAACTACCAAATTTATCAACGAAACAAAACCCTAACACATCCAATTACGAGGGGGAGCGTAACCCATCAAAAATTCATTCAGTCTGGGGACGGTGTGCCCTAGGCCAATAATCTATCCTATGCGAGATGAAGAACACTGAAATCCACATCTGTTAACGAGGAATAGAAATCAAATGCTACGCATGCACAGTACATTCTCACCTTGTCCACTTCCCTTAGGTCTCGGCATTTTGTCGAAGAGCAACGAACGAGGCAAACAGAGAAAACGAAGCTTCAAAGCAAGACTACCGGACAGATTTCACTCAGGTATCTCACGCTACCTCTTATGCACGGCGACGAACGAGAGCTCTCCTTCTTCAAGGCAAAAGGGGTGGTTTTGATTTTTGGCGGTAAGAGAACAAATCGGTTGTTTTACTCGACGCCGATGATTTGTGAAGATGAAGAAAAAGTTAACGCCCGTTAATGAAAAAACCGGGAATAGTGTAAAATCCGGTCCGAGGTTAAAATATAATTTTTTCCATTGCCGATAAAAACGGACACGTGTCAGCCTCCTATGGTGAGTGAAGTTTGCGCTCAACTTTCCTAATAATTTTCGTATTATAAAGTATAAACCCCCATTAGAAATAATGAGTTATGTTTTTTCTTTTAATATTCCTTTTCTCAAAAGAGATAGTATGATCTGATTTTAAAACTTACGCCGTCTGTCACACTGATAAAGGGACATTTTTCCTTTTCGAAATGTCACGCTGATATACGTCTATTTCCCAGTCTATTTCCCAGTAGAATGGAGGGAGTATAAATTACCAAAAATGTAATAATACCTACCTTTTCAAAGGATAGAAATGTATGGTGCATTGTAATGCATATTACTCCTTACATTCTACGTGAAACAACTTGTTTCATTTCGATACGAGATTTTAAACGTAGTGTTAAAAGTGAAAAAGGGGGTCTACATTTGAAAAGTAAGGATTAATTATTTTCCTTTAAAGAAATAATTCAATTGAAATGGAACGTCCAAAACTCCAAATTAAGAAAGAAAATCAAGTGAAGTGAAGTGGACAGGGGAGTATCATATGCATCACCAGATTACAAATTTACAAGTCAACATTGTTCTCATTTTCTACAAAAATAAAAATAATACTATAGTTTAGTTTAAGGGTAATATTTTTCAATACCCCTTTTCAAAACTCTCATGTACAAAATACCCCTTCTATAAAAACAATGCACAAATTACCCTTTAACCTATAATGCCCCTTATCCTTGTCTACTTGCAACCCCAATATTGCTATGGACAAGAATTTCCTTGGTTTAAAGTATTTATCCATTGGATAATTAGTAAAAATGGGATGAGAATCTCGTTTTCGCCAATTATGATCCTACGCTTCTAAAATGGTATCAGAGCCCATGGTTTATTTGGGAATTATATTTATTTATTATATATTTGATTATTAACTAACGGAGGAGACACCAAGTAAAAATGGAACCAGACATCTGTCTGAGTTGCGAGGGTTACAGATGGTACCTCGATTTATTGAGGGATCAGAAGGAGTTTGAACTTACTCGATTGAGAGTAAGACAAGGAATTCTCGAAGAAGCCATTCGAGAAGATGCCACTCCCGACCGAATCCAGATCTGTGAAGAGGTCGTGAAGATGTTTATGGATCGCCTTTGGGTAAATCATTACCTAGAAGGAGTCCTAAGACGAGCCATGAGTTTAGCCCATCAAACTCATACCAGATGACGGAGTCAACCGAAGGAGTTGGCCCTAATTTCCTAGAGATTGAACCAGATTCATCAAAAATCTCTAAGGATTTAAGGGAGATCCAGAAGACGGTACAAAACTACGGCAACTGCCAGTACGGAGTACCACAACAAGTTGAAAAGATATCTTCTCAACAAGATGAAATCCTTAACATCTTGAAAGATATCCAACAACGAGTGGAGAAATTGGAACAGCCCCGTTCCAGTTCCTTTAGAAGAAATTTCGTCTTTAAAGGCGAATCGAGCAGTCCCCAAACGGTACTGCCCATTAAGGATCCTAACCTGAAGGATCCAAAACAAGAATTCATAAACAGACTGATTCGAGATGGCAAATCTTGAAAGGATCGGTTTGGAAGATCTACAGGAGTTGGTAGAATCATTTGCTGACCTCAGAATGGTGGATCTAAAGGTGAACGAGAGAGAACCGGAGCAAAAGCCATTTGTTGAAGCCGGATCTTCGTTCCATGAGCAGTTTGAGGATAGGAGTTATGAAGCTCACAGAATCAACATGCGTAATTCAAGGTGGAAGCCCTCCAAAACACAGGACACTCCTGTAGGAAAGGCAACAATGGAACCCATCCATCCATATGGAATTCATCTCAACCTCGACGATGTCAACTTCAACGAGAGAGAGGAAGCCATCGAGGAATGGAAAAATTCTATGACTATTGCAGCAGCCATTCTTGATATGAGTCAAGATAGCTTTGCAAAAACTCTCGAGGTGAGCCTCGTGGGTGTGGTCAGGATTGCTTGGGAAGGAATGAGCTAAGATACAAGAGACAAGTGCCTAAAGGGAGACTATCAAAACATGGCTCCTTCCATGGCGGATGTATTGAAGCATCATTTCCTAGGGGAAGGATACTTCAAGGGATATGATGAAGAGAAAAAGAAGAAATACTTATTGGCGTTCTACAATCTGAGGCTCGTGGTCTTGGAGCAGAAGACGCTCAACAAGTTTTTAAAACTCTTCACCTTATATCAACATCAATCTAGGATTGATGAAGAAAAGGCCAGGGAAATTTTCTTCCTAAAATTTCCAAGCCCTTGGAAAGAAATGCTTATTCGTGGATATACCCCAGGTATTCATGACAGCGTTGCTAAAAGGATGTCCTATGTGCATGCCAAGTTGATGGAATGGTGTCAACAAGCTACTGCACAGAAGAACGTGAAGAAGTTGAGGAGAATGAACAAAACCACCCTCAACTGTGAAGGCAGTGATCTACCAACGGTCATTGGAGAAGAACCTTCGGTGAAACGAAGGTATAAAAAGAATAGGTTTCAGCCCTATTCAAAAGAAGGAAAATCCAGGAGAAAATCTTGGAAGCCAAGAACTATGTGGTCCAGACAGAAGGCCGGATCATATAAACATGGACAGCGAAGCGGTCCATCCAGGAGCAGATTTTCACCCAGAAAGACGGACCAGAAGACGGACCAGTCTCGGGGAAAATTTGCAGGCAAGAAAACTTTCAGAAAAGCTCATGCTAGAGCCAATGAAAGTTTCAAAGATTGCAACTGCTGGACGTGCGGTGCACTTGGGCATATCTCAACCAATTGCCCAGAGAACAGGAGGATGAATAGATTCGAGTCAACACCCGACATTGAAGACGCGATCAATTTCAAAGATCTGATACAAGTTTATCAGTTCGAGGATATACCCTCTGATGAGAGTATATATGAAGCCGAAGAGGACTTTGACAGTGAAGATTCTGATGGATCCAGTGATTCAGAATCCAACTGAAGAAGAGGTGCATCATCAGGAATGTGAAGATAGAACCGGATATTCTAGCCGGACGACTATCTCACAAAGCCAGATTGATAAGATCATGAAGAAGAACCTGAGTATACAAAGATATCAGGGTTTTTCAGCAGGAAGCATAGACCAAGTTCTAAGGAACTTTAGTCTAAAGAGTAGTAAGCACCATATTGTCTATGGAATCACCAGACGAGAAATGGCGCTACCGATCGAGCTTACAGGGAATCAAGTGGAGATGCAGTTGATTCCAGCAAGCGATATCCGGGAAGATCTATCAAAGATGAAACCGGAGGTTGCGGAAAAGATGAATTGGATCCACATCGGAGCAATTCAACTTGTGCTTAAATCAGCCTTGTTCGTAGGAGTCGATTCACCAATCGACATTGCCATATGCGACAGGCGAGTACGAAACCTGCAAGATTCGGTGATGGGAACCATTGCAGGAAACCTATGTGCTGGACAAGTGGTGGGGATTATCTATCCAAAGATTGCCTACAATCTTAACGACACCAGCTTCAGCAAAGCCCTGACGTTGTATCAGGACTTCAAAAGAAAGGATTTGGTGGAAGAAGGAAATAGACCTTATTCCATCACATATCAGGTATCTTATGCGCTTTCCAACTCCCATCATACTGAGTTGTTCTTGGGAAAGCAATTCATTGAGATATCAGATATCTTCAAGAAGGTGACAACGGCAATTTGTCCCGATAGAGTTGAGATTCCACGACTGAGAGATGTGGATATCCAAATTCAAGACAGGGTAGTCATAAGACATGATCAAAGTCTTAGATTACATTCTGGAAGATTATCATTCCAGGGAGATAGGATTACTTCTCAACCTTTGGGAAGGAGCCTGAGTCTGAGACAACCTGCCCAACCAAGGTTGTTGGACTTCAACAAGACGGTTATCACCATCAAATGTCCAGAAGGATGGAGAGGAGTAACCACCAGATTTGATACTACAAGATGGGAAAATAATTTTCCTTGTAATATCTTGTATTATCTGGAACAACCGGAGATCCATCATTACAAGGCCATGATCGAGATGGGTGTATGGAAGGTTGAAGTCAAAGGCCGAGCAGGAAAAGAAGAGAATATTCTTATCTTTGGTCTAGATTTCCTCGAGAAATACAAGCCCTGGAGAAACAGGGAAGGAGGAATGGAGATCACGATCAATGAGAAAAAACTATTGATCGAATGACGAGTCCATTCTCAATATACATTCCTCTAGGAGTGTTGTATGAGAAATATAAGGCAGAATATTTTGCTGCCTATATTGATTCAGGTGCAGGGATATGCACAGCAAGACGTGAAATCTTCCCAGCAGAAGTTGAGGAAGAACTACCACGGATTGCAGGACGAGACTTTTCCAAGAGGATCTTGATTCTATCCAAAGGAATTAAGGCAGTGGAAATCTTGATTGGAGGAGCAGGTCAGACGTCTTGGTATAAGGTTAAAACCCCTCCAATTTATTTTCATGATACCGGTGCAGATATCTTGCTCGGTAACAATTTTCTGCAGATGTTCAAAAGATATATGCAGGATAATGAGAAGCAGAGATTAGTGTTCACAACGAAGTGTGACCACAAAATCATTGCTCAAAGATTGAGAGGAGCATTTAATCGACAAATGCCAATCAATTTTCGCAGCAAGCGTGGTGATGAAGGACTACTTCAGAACCCGAAAATGCAGGACCAGCGACGATTCAACGAAGCGTTGTTGGATTATAGGATCAAAGGGAAACTTAGCAAGAACGATGAGGAAAACATTGCTAAGATCCAGATCCTAAAGGTATCTTTAATTTGTAAAGAAGATATAGAAACTGATACACAGGTATCATTGGAAGATGTCAAAAGGAAAATTGTACGTTGTTACAATGAGAATCCTTTGGCATGGTGGGAGAAGAATCAACTCAGAGCAACCTTGAAGGTCAAACCTGACAAGGTTCACGAGTTTGTTCGATACAGGCCGATCTTGATGAATATCAAAGATCAAGAGGACATGAAAGGCATCATCAAGGAGCACCTTGACATGAAGCTGATCGAACCAGGAAACTCACCATACAGTAGCCCAGGCTTCTTGGTAAGGAATCATGGTGAGATTAAAAGAAATAAACCTCGACTTGTTATTAATTACAAAGGTATTAATGACATTTTGGAATTCGATGGTTATTTCATACCAAGTAGAGAACACCTTATTAACTGCATAAGAAATGCAAAGGTTTTCTCAAAGTTTGATTGCAAGTCAGGTTTCTACCAGATTCGCATGGAAGAAGGGAGTAAGAAGTTCACAGCTTTTTCTACTCCACAAGGACATTACGTTTGGAACGTGATGCCAATGGGGCTAGCTAATGCACCCCAGATTTTTCAGAGGAAGATGGATAATTTATTTAAAGATTATTCATCATTTATGTTCGTTTATATTGATGACATTCTCATAACGTCAAAAGATATGAATGAACACAATAAACATCTTGAGATCTTTGCAGATGTTTGTTACAGAGAAGGGCTAGTACTGTCTGAGAAAAAGGCAGTTATAGCAACCCGAAAAATGGAGTTTCTGGGAATCGAGATCGATGAAACGGGGATTATTTTGCAGGATCATATCGTGCAAAAGGTGAAAGATTTCCCGGAAGATCTCAAGGAAAAGAAGCAACTTCAAAGCTTCTTAGGAGTTGTCAATTTTGCAGGAGCATTCATTAAGAATCTTGCAAAATACAGGAAAGTCTTTAGTCCACTCTTAAAGAAAGATGTTCCATTCATCTGGACTGAAGAACACAAAGAAGGAATGAGGGTATTGAAAGGAATATGTGGAAACCTCCCCAAACTTTCAATGCCACAGGACGAAGATGATTTAGTCCTGTATACCGACGCAAGTGATCATTGGTGGGCAGCAGTCCTAACAAAGATCACACCGAATGGAGAAGAACCATGCAGATATTGTAGCGGGTTGTTCGCAGCAAATGAGGCCGTTAGATGGCACATTAACGAGAAAGAATTCTTTGCAGTTCGAAAGGCGTTTAAAAAATGGCCTTTATTTTTATTGGCAAAGAAATTTACTTTGAAAGTCGATAACACACAGGTTAAGGCTTTCTTAAAAAACAAGATATTATCTAAACCTGAAAAGGCTAGATTACTAAGATGGCAAGCTGAATGTCAATATTTTGTTTTTGACATTGTTATTGTGAAATCTCATGAGAATGTTCTTGCAGATTTCTTGACAAGAGATGGAGCCAACTGAATGTAGCTCTATCATGATTGCCCAGAAGCATCTCCGAGAGAACCTCGAGATGTTATCAAAAGAATGGGACGAGTGTGTCTTGAGGGCTGAACAAGCCGGAAAGATACAAGATGTCGACAAGACGAAAGTCACCGACAGGATACAAGCTTGCAGGATGGCACAAACCCAGTGCTGGAATGCAGTACAAGCGCCACTCCTTCGGGCGTCCTCTAAGGAAAAAGAAGTGATTCGGTTGCCGGCCCCTATAACGGTAGCAGAGGATTCAAATACCTCTAGCACAAGTCCTAAGTTGGTGGTGTCTACGGATCCATCGGCCCAAGGAAAAGATGAGGTTCAGGTGTCCAAACCTGGATTATCATGTCAACCCAGCACCTCTGGGGTTAAAGAGGGAGAGATCAATCTTAGGCCAATGACTGGCAAATCTAAGGTTGATACTAACCAAGTTATTCAAGTTTCTCCATTTTGGCAGGCATATCAGGCTAGTTGGGAGAAGCTTCTTACAAGAAGGGGATTGAATCCAAACCATTGTATTATTGATGGTTCAGGAAAATATCCCAGGGTGTGGATGAAGCCAGGTGCAAATCCACATGATGTCAAGCAATGGTATGATTTTGGAGCTCTCGCTTCAGTTTCAACCATATCACCGGCGTTCGCAGAAATCAAGAATCTACCCAAGTGGATTCAAGAGGCTGTGTACGATTCATGGGCTAACAACGATCAACTTAGCCGCGGTGATGTTCTGGAGTTATACTTTATAAGTGCAGCTCCCGAACCAGCAGGAAAAGGGAATCACGAGGCCTTCCACTACATAAGGCTAAGGAGACCCGACGAGAGAGCCTTAAACAGTGTTAAGGCAATGAATGGAGATGCTCCACTCGTCTCCACCATCTCAGAAGATGAAATCTCAACTCGACGAGCTTGGGGTTTATGGGTCTGTCTCACAGAGATGGACAAAGTCAAATACCAGTTCAAATTTTATCAGAACTCGGTAAACGGATCTTTCCTGTTAAACACTATAACAGGAAAAACCACAAGATTCGCAGAGGAAGCTTTCGAGAGAAAAAGGACTCTGCTATGGGAGAACAAGCTGGTGGTGAGCAAAGAGACTCATCGCAAATACTGCAACATGGCTCATTTCGGTCATTGGGATGAACGCATTTGTTCGTCATGCCAAAACCAGAAGGAGCTGGAGTTCGGGAAAGGATTCAGGCCTAGAGCAGGTCGAGCCCGAGCCACCGACAAGAAGGAGTCCCATGCGGTTCCAGACAAACGAACGCCAAGGGCCCCGGGGAAAGGCTTTCCCAACAAAAGATAGTGGAGTCATGTGACTCTACTCAACAGGAGCCCCACTCAAAAAGAAGACGACAAGAGTGGGTTGCAGGAAAGTGACATTCCACCAACAATTTCGGTGGAATTCAAAATGGAGGTCCCAGACTCCATTCATTAAGTTGCATTATCAACACCTTTCGGTGGAGATAATGACAGAACAACCTCACCGGATGAATTATTATAACTTTCGGTGGATTGATTAATAAACTGGCCCTCACCACTACCGAAATTTGCGGTGAAGGAGGAAGATGCCAACGACTTTAGCATCCGAGGCAATAATGCAGGATTTGGTAGATGCAATTCAGCATCTATATAAAGAGAAGAATGAAGGAGGAGAAGATCATCGAACATTTTCTTCAGCTTCTTCAAAATAAACTCTGTAATAGTTTAGTTTTCTTTTGTATGAGTGTTTCTACTTTCGCTACCATAGGTAGCTAAACAAGTTTGTCTCATCACAAAAGGAGATAATCTTTATGTAATAAATAGTTTATAATTCCCTAAATAAAATTTGGGCTTCTGCTCATCACCTGTCGCCAAATTTTAATTCTTGTATTTACCAACAAAATACTCTACGCCCCGGGTAGAAAACGAACGAGGGCTGTGCTGTTTGCTGCTGAAGGAATTCGTGGCTGGAACCATCCGGTGCTCCGCGTGGTTGGAATGCGTTTGCCGTAAAACCCAGACGGATAGGACCCGGCAGCAACTCGGTCAAAAGGTATGAAGTTGGTATTTTACAAAAAATTTAATTTTACGGAAGAGTGATGGGCCTGATGAAATTTTGCATGGCGGGAGTGGAAATATACAAAACAAAGAGAAATTCATTGTATAAAGGGCATTAATGACATTTCAAGGGGTAGTTTATACATGCTTTTATGTTGAGGGGTATTTTGTGTATGAATGAATTGAATAAGGGTATTGAAATTTTCTACCCTTAGTTTAAAGAAGACATTATTTGTAAAAAAATTAAGAATGTATCTAGAGTCTAGACTATATGTGTAAACCATTGATTTTAAAATCTAATTAAAGGTTGTTATTAAAACGCTACCAACATGATCATTATTATAAATAACCGACCTTTGAAGTCTTGCAGATTCAATCAAAGCACCGTCTCATTTATATGAGTTACAATAAAACCTTTAAAAAAAGATTATATAAAAAATGTGTTATTGCTTTGTTTTTTTCGTTTTAAGCATGGTTGCTTATTCTTCTATGTCAACTTGTCAAGTTCACGTTAATTATAATTTATAATACATTTTTGTATGTTTCTGCACAAAATATTTAGCAAAATTTATATTTATTAGACGGATCTTATAGGTCATTTTACTGGATGAATGTACATACAATAAAACCTTGATACCTTCAGATTGTGAGGATCGAAAAATAAATTATTACTATAAGAAGAGAGTTTAATATAGAAAAATATTTTTTTATATTGAATAAAATATTCATATATATTTAGCACATTCATATACCTAATCAAAACAAATTTAACTAATTGTTAGTACACCAAAATACAATGTACGAACAAAGAAAGATAAACTATAAATGTACTCGATAAGTTTGAATCTTTTTTGCCTTAATAAAAATGTGTACACGTAAACGAGTTATTAAGCACGCGCAAATTCAAGCATGAAGTGAAAATCCATGAATTTAAAATTAATGGTGTCACAATCAGTCATAGATAGATATCTTAGGTCATCTTAAATTATTATGTACTATAATTATAGTATACACGAATTACATATTTGTATAATCCGTAAGTCTCACTTCATTAGTCATATTTTTTATTTTGGAACCGTTCTATTTCACTAGTCTTGTTTCCTCAAATGGAAATAATTAACACTTATTTTTCAATATGGACCCCTTACTTTTTACTTTACTTTTTACTTTTAACATTTACGTATAAAACTTGTGACGAAAAGAAACAAGACTAGTGAAATGAGACTTTACTTTTTACTTTTAACATTTACGTATAAAACTTGTGACAAAACGAAACAATACTAATGAAATGGGACTTTACTTTTTACTTTTAACATTTACGTATAAAACTTGTGACGAAAAGACACAAGACTAGTGAAATGAGACGATAGTATATTAATGTATTCTAATACGAAGGCATGGGTACTTTAAACAGGTTAAAAAGAATATATAACTAATATAGTATTTTATTACGATTGTAGAGTTGTTTCTTTTGTAATGATCACGTTTTTATTTTAAAGTATGTTTTTCAAAATGACCACTTTCATGCCCATAAGAAAACGTACATTTAAAAACTTCTACTTCTACAAATTAATCTCTTTCATAACATTCTTTTTTTTTTTTTTCAAACTTCTACTTTTTGAAATTTCAAATATTGCGTATTAAAAATCCACGTTTGTATCTCTTGAAGTTTTTTCACCCCTAAAATTCTTCTTCATACGTTGAAATACATATCAAAAAAAAGATTGAAACATTGGGACGTCTAATATTAAACCCTAAAAAATCCACACCTAAATCGAACCTCAACAAACTTGTGCACACAAAGCAAGCTATATGAAAAACAAGAGAAAAAGCAATCAAGGAGTATATAAGCACTGATTTTTCATGCACATCCCGTGACAAAATAATCTTACACCACCAGCATCAGCAGCATTCAATCGCCATAAAAACAACACATCTCCTCAAGTGTCCTCTAATTAAAGACTCGAGATGCGAAGATTATGATATGCCCCAAAATGTAGGAAGCGAATTCGAACGAAGCAAATTAGTAGAAAGAATATTCAAAAATTGAGTGGAGCACAAATCATAATGGTAGTCAAGAGGCATTGCAAGTATCAACCAAAACCATGAATGCAGAGCTTCACTCTCATGTTGGGCAAGAAACCAAGAATTCTTGTTTTTAGATTTTTTTTTGTTTTGTTTTTTGATAACGCCCGTGTACTGAGGAAAGTGCACCTTATAACGTCTCTTCTGGATGCTCCCAAAAATCAACTAGTGAAGAGGACAAGAACAATCACTTTTGCTCGAGTGGTGAGATAAACTAGGTCAGCTCCGTACTCTTCTCCAATCCTTCTTCTGCCTGATAGATTACAAATACTCCTTCATCCCTCTCCTTGTGCTGCTTCATTCAAAGGAAGGAAACGGAGTATATTACATGTAAAGAAAAATTGTAAATACTATGTGTGCTATGTAAACAAAATTGAGAATAAGTAACCAACCTTGGCTGTGCAAAAACTTTGTAGCGGAACATGTCACAAGCTATTTGAATGGACGGCTTCTTCTTCAGCATTGTCTCCATTCGCCAACTCTCCAGGCAATTGAGCAACAGCAGTTTCTGAGTGAGCTTCGCTTGCATTGACATTGCCATTTGCATGGGCTGTAGCCTCATTGAGTGAGACCTCGTTTAATGAGGTAGCCAGTACGTTTTCAGGAGCTGAACTGGAGGCACCGGAGCCAGAATCAGAATTAACCACAACAGGCGATAGTAGCCACTTATGCCATTCATTGCGCCTCCTAACCTTGTCACCCTGCGATAGAAAAGGTCAGAAATGGTAATTATTCTTTTAATCTACAAAAAAACTCTCAACAATAGATAATAGCAACATAGACAGTTCTTTGCTGCAAAACAAAAATATGTCATGTAGAAGATGATACACTAGGTACATGGCGATGTTTTTTGAAGGTTAAGTGCAACAATATACATCTAGCCTAGGTTCAGTTGAAGATGGCATCAAAAGAAGCCAAAAAACAGAAGCTGACCTGTACTTCCACAACCATCGAATGTCTCAAGGACTCCAGAATCAAAGGGATATCCTTCGTTAATTGCTGAACCTGAAAAAGGCAGACAAAAAGACAACCATGATCTGCTCATTAAAAATCACTAAAAGAAATGAAATGAAGACTCCATCAATCGGTTACCAAAACAAATGATATATCCGGTTTCACTTCAAGATTGTAACCCCAAGATTGTCTCTTACAAATAAGAAAATGCATATATCACAAGTCCATATAGATTTCTTTAAGCTCAATCAGAAGACATTTCAGATACCAGAGGAAATCTAGACTAGCCTTTTCCTTTTGGAATCATGGGAGGGTCAAAGATATGATAACCCTTGTCTGCTCACTCATTTCAAGCAGAAAAGATGGAACTTGATAATCAAAGGAAAAAACCTTTCAATTAAAAAATAAGGTGAGTGCAAAATTTCTTTTACATAAATTCAACAGACATGCACAATTAGATAGGAGTGATCATCTATTTATATAACCAGACCATACAGCAATAGAATTAGCAAAGGGGCACATCTTACTAACAGAATACCCACAATAAGATACATATGTAAACAAGCTACAATAGTCAGTGCAGGTACCAACCAACAAGTACTATCTATATAATGCTTTTCCGTTCAAGCAGAGATAATGGGAAGTAGCAAAACAATACAAAAATATAAATTCATCCAATGGCTCAAAAGCTATTAACACTATAAAGGTTAACAATGAGAAAGATATATCAAAACAGAAACTTACTCTCCGAAATGAGGCTATCAAAGAAACGGGCACCCAGCCGTTGTCATCCATCTTAGACCTTAGAAAGCTATCTTTCACCAAATTATCATCACTGGCACAAGATTCAAAAGTACTTCAGCATCACTTATCTAGTAGGGCATACAAAAAGTAACGTGATAAAAAAACACCAGCAATTTAAGTTCAACATAGCCTTTCAATATAATAAACCTGAAGTAAAAGTCAATTTGCTTGACAATCATATTTGTCAAGGGATTCTCATTCGCCGGAGTAAAGATCATAGGCGGCAGAGGAGGGACCATAGGCATATTCCTAAAAGACTCTGGGGGCATAGGTGGAACATAGATAAAGGGAGATGCCATATCTGAAAATAAAATAACAATTGTTAGAAAACCTAAATAACCAAACCTGTAAATAAAGTTTTACCAGACTCACCAAATCCCATTTGTCCAGGGAAAACTCTCATAGGCGGCGGTGCCATAAAGGGGGCAGCTCCAGGTGGCAGTGGTGGTGGCATATATCCCATGGGAGGAGGAGCATACTGAGGAGGATGATGAACTTCCCTTCGTTCTTGATCACGCCTTCCTCCATGGTTTCCTCCGTGATTGTTGTGGTACTGTCCATCTCCACGAGGACGGGGCCCATAATTGTTCCTCCTCGAATTACTCCTATGAGAAGAATGGTCACTGCCAGTAGGTGACTGAGAGGCCCCAACTCCTCCCATAGGTCTCGGACCTCTAACAGAATTGTCTAGAACAGGTAGCATCCCAAATGGCACTTCGAAAACGGGAAACGGAGGTGGCATTGGGAGAGAGGGCTGATTTAAAGTACCCTGAGATGGTCCACTACCTGAGGAGCTACCAACACCACCTCCACTGCCACTACCACCAGTACCACCACCACTACCGGTAACACCTCCTCCTCCTCCTCCACCACCACCACCACGATTCCTAGACCTTAGTCTAGCAGAATTCGGATTATTTCCACCAGAGTTACCATGATTGCCATGGTTACTGTGATTGCCATGGTTACTGTGATTACCATGGTTACTGTGAGCATTACTATTAGCTGCTCGTTGAGGTCCTTGAGAAGGTTGTGATATTATAGGAACCTGTTGAACCGAAGGATGAACGAATACATTACATACGAGTACATTACATGTTACACGGAAAAGCTACTCAATAATGTCGAAGAAGACAATTAGGCCTTCCATTACCATATCAAAAGCATGATGGGTGTATAGCAATAAAATAACACTTCACCAACTAGAAGTAACAAAATTGACATCATAACAATTTTGAAAAATTACAAATAACCTCAAGGAGCTCATACACTTCAATATTATAAACACCATTGATAATAATTTTCTCAATAAAAGAAGAGCAAAATTTTTTACCATTAAAATTCATCAACAACAATACAGTAAAACAGGGTACGATCACATTAAAGTATGAAACCCTAAACAAGAATGAGTATAGCATACATACATTGACCTGCGGCGAAGGGGCTGATCCATCCGAGACGGGCCTTGAAGCATCCGACGACGATCTTGGGACCGGCCGAGTGGTCTCAGAGAGAGCGGGCCAAGAAATGGCCCCCATGACGGAAGCGGGCTCAACGACGCCGTTCACCGGCCTATTCCAAACGGGCCTCCTCGGACCACCCGCATTGCTGTCGCCGTTATTCTCAGGGCTTTCGGGCTGGGGTTCAGAGCCCGAACCCGAACTCTCAATTAAGGAGTTATCGGGGGCAGTAGACTCCTCCACCGGCGGAGAAGACGAAGCCGCAGGAGGGGATGCTGTAGCAGCGGCAACGGAGGCGGCGGCGGAGGCGGCGGCTGCAGCGGCGGCAGTGGGAGAGGAGTTCTGCTCGGAATCTCCGCGGACGATTGAGGCCCAGGGAGAGTGGAGGCTCCGCCGCCGCGATTGCGGACTGCTAACCCCGCCACCACCGTTGGCGACGGCGTCGGCCGAAGGGGGCGAACCGTCCGTCACCATTCAGGAACGAACGAATAAACAAAAAATCTGTACCAAAAACCAAACCCAAAGCGAAGAGAGAGAGAGAAAGAAAGTGAATGCGTTAGTGCGAAAGCAGCGATATATACATGGTTAAAACGGAGATCGAATTGCAAAAAGAATCGATGAACGTTGGGGCGGTGATCGGAGGAGGAGATTAGGGTTTCGGCCGCCAAAGTACAGCGATCAAAACTTGTTTCTCTCTCTACAAGAGTGTATTTAGAGTGGGGTGTTTTGTTAGTGTGTTTGTGTGTGTGTGTGTGAGAGAGAGAGAGAGGGGCTGTGTGTAAAGTATACCGGTACCCCCGAATTTCACTGCTTATTAATTTATTTATTTTTTCGCTTTAAAAAAAAAATCCCTACTTTTATTATTATTATTTTTTTTGTTTTTTTAAAGCCAATTAGGATTTGTTATTTTTATTTTTAATTTCCCTGCTTTTTTTTGTCCTTTTTGAAAGCCAATTAGAAATTATAGCAATTAGAATTCATATGAAATAATTTTGGAAACAACATATATATTGTTTATGTAATACTATTTTATATTTGATGAATTCTTTTACCACTATTATGGATTCAAGAAAATAACATTACTCGCTATTTATCTTTTTTTTAAATGAGATTTAATAATATTTTTTGTTTAAACCACGTAAATATCTGAAAGGATATACATGGGAACATGGTAAATCTTTTGATACTCAACATTGATGAATTTCTTTAAAAAGAATTATACCATAGACGCAAAAGGAAAATATTTTTTTAAAGAAAAAATCTATTTTTGTTAGAATACTTTCACTTATTTCTTTTCTTTTCTTTTTTTGTTTGGAAGATATATGAAAAATTGGTCAAACGCAACTTTAATCTATACTTACCTTTAAAATAATCTTTAAAAGATCAAAAGAATTTTATAATAGTAATAATCTTTGTTTATAAGGCAACATCCACCTAGAACGTGACATGTCGAATTACAGACTGACCCCTAAATCACTGGGTCACTCCGTAATAGGCCATACACAATTATTATTATTACATTCTATTAATATATTTGTATATATAAGAAAGATATTTATATTTGTAGTCGATCCTACTTTATGACACTTTCGAAGTTGCATTTAATTTATTTTTCTTTTGAGGAAATTCGGTTTCATAGTTATCATATTGCAATAAGTATGATATATTTTGCATGTAATGAAAAAACTTTAGTTTAGCAATGATGAGAATAAGCATTTTGCATTTGAATTCTATGTTTAAATGCCAATTTGATTTCAAACAAACCAACACAGTAATACATTCTTCCATCTCGTTCCAGTCGATGCATTTCATTATCTTATATTTCACGTATTCAATGAATGCATCAACTGAAATGAGACTGAATATGAAATATTGAGATATTCTAATAAATCGCTTATAAATGATTGTAAATAATACTGATAGCACTAAATGTTCTTCAACAAAATAATGAGAAATGAGATAAGTTATGTATATAAGTTTAATAAATGGCAAAAGCAACAAAAACACTTTCTTATTGTCATGCCTCAACAAGTGGCAAAACGATGAATCTTAGCTCGAAGGGTGTTAAAACTTATTCGAACGAGAATGCTAAATTTTACTAAAATTACGATTTTTATTCAATTTGGATAGTTCAATTATGTTATAAACTCGTACTAATTTTTGTAATTTGGCGTAATTTTAAAATACTCGAGAGGAGCAATATGTTTGATGTCAGTTGCTTTCATAGCTCGGTAGGCATTGGGTTTGAGACTTTGAGTTCGAAGCTCAACTAAAGATATATAACTCCCGACCTATTAATTTAACGGAAACATTTTACCAACTGAATCGTGTTCGATTGTTCTAATTAGGTTGTTCTTTTAAATCGATCTTTTATTCAATTATTTACGGGATTCCAATAGATATGAATGCCATTCAGATCCATCAAATATTCTTTGAATTATTCACCACATTAAATATGTGATTTCAAGAATTTGAAAACATATTGTATTTGTATGGAGGTTACACATTAGGGATAAATTCTACATAAATGCAGTTAATTCAATATAAATGCATATAACAACAGTTTTAAAAATGGTAAAATGCCAAAATTTTCAACTCATGCGTTCCAACCATTCCTCCAAACATTTATATATTTTGAAAGCACTGAATTTCCCAAAAAAAAAAAAAAAAAAAACCCGTGTTCAAGTATGTAAGAGAATTGTCAACAGAATGCAGTCTAATAATAAGACGCTCCTCTCCCTTTAAATTAAGAGGTCCGGAATTCGAGACACTTTGAATACGTGTTTGGATGTGTAAATTGTGTTGGTCTAATAAAAATAAAATAAAAAGGGAATTGAAGACTCTTCTAAATTACACTATTCTTACATGTACATATTATAATTATCTTACCTATAAACGTGGGCACTCTTGAATTAAAGTTTGTTGTGATTATTATCCCTTGCCGCAAAACTCGGAATGTAGTTTCAATCCATTTTCAATAACATCATCGAAGAAACCTATTTAGTATTCAATTATATTGGAAAAAAGAGGAACCTACCTCTGTTCTGTTTCAGTTGATAATAAGTCCACTGCTAATACAAGTAAGCTCGTTATGAACGAGACGAGTGACGTATATTGGATGAACATAATTTCCTGTATCACAGTCTGCACTAAACTCAACGAGTTAGCATCAAAATGGTTATCAAGTAAGAGATCTAAAGCTAACGTATGATGGTGTGCCAAAAAGAGATCGTTCTTGTTTACTACTATAAAAGGAGTATTCAAAAAAATGGGAGTCCGGTATAAATTTGGATAACAAGGGAAGACTTTGGATCGTCAGTCTATACAGTGTGACCGTTGGAATTCAGCAACTTCTCTTCCTCATTAGGTACCATATCTGTCATGGACAACTGACTGTTGGATTTAGAGTTGGTCTTGTTCCACTCGTTCTCCACCCGAAAGAACACCCACTGGAAACGGCGCAGCATCTCCAGCGCTGATATTGCAAAGACGGTCAAGTAGTTATGGCGAAGATGGGCTGATAGCTTGTATGTCCATGTGCAACGTAGGATGAGATTGCTACCGATTACCCAAACGTACACCTGGAAATATATGATAAGAAGCCGATCTAGATTAGTTCATTTTTCTTGAGTAAAATCACAGTAGAAGCTCGAATACAGCTGATCGCTTACCCACTTCCTGCCGTGTAACAAGTGGGATACGATGTGCGGTTTGGTGAACTTGAAAATCCGTGTGAAGCAGCTGACAAAAAACGTAGTGAGTTACCCACCTTCAGGAAAAGAAAATCTGAATAGCTGAGAAAATGATAGGAAGGTATTTTCTACACATACCTCAAGTCCCAATCTCGTTTAATATCCCAGTAGAATGAGTACGAAGAGTTCACTACACTCGATAATAGCCAAAGAGGGCGATAAACATTCGTCCACATCTCAGGGAAAACATGGTACTTGAGGGCCGAAAGAAAGATAACTGGTACTGCAGTTGAATACTTTAAAGCTGAAACAAAAGGAAGATCACATTACTTAATGACCGTAACATCATGTTTCCTAAGCCAGACCAAGTCTATATTCGGCTTGTACTTGTAAAACCAGTATTCATTGTCTCTTCACTAAAACGGGAGTAGCAGCCACAAATTACGGGGAGAATGCATGAGCTCTATCGTTTAAGGCACTTTGAATAGTAATCTTCCCTTTCCTCATTTAAAAGGATTGCCTAAAGTAAGGAGGTGACTGGTATGAAGTTGAATCAGGTCTGATTGGGATAACATAATCAATGACATTAACGTAATGTCCTTGGAGTTAGAAACATAATAAAAATCAAGTTATATATTTTATCTTATAAATTAAACAAATCATCAAATTTTATTGTACACAAATTATCCTGATTGTACTCACTTCAATATGCATAGCACCACACATCGTAAGAGGGGCATAAAAGAATCCAATGTCAAACTATAACACCAACATACGTATAAGCAAGTGCCATGATAAAAGCTAACCATTGAGAAGAGATGTCTTTTCTTTTGTGTCCTTGTACTGCCGAAGACACTGGAAGAAACGGAAAATATAAGGTAGAACAAGAACTATTGGTATCGCAATAGAGTGACTCCCACAAACAGAGTCTGCCTCAAACCATGCGATGGTAGCAACCTGCACACATATGGAACCTCACAGCTGAATGGCAAGCTTTAAAGGAAAACAAATCCTTTAGAATTAGATATTAAGAATAAAAAACATAAATTCTGATAGGGTTCAACCAAAAACTCTAGCTCCGATAGATATGAAAGTAAAATTACCATAAACCCAGAGCAAGACATGGATGAAAAGGATGGCACAAAATTTAATTTCAAGTAGCATTTAGTGTATATTATCTAATTTTGCATACACAGGAAACTAACAAAATTATGAAAGTATTAACCTGGCGATGAACCATTCTACAAACTGAACGCTCCAGATCAGAGAAAACCTGCATTTTTAAATAAAGGTCAAGAAAGTTGCGATTGCAATTAGCAAGCAGTTAACTTGGGGCCAGAATGATTCGTGATACAAATGATCATTTTCTAAGCATACCAATGACAGTGAAAGGTTTTCTTGAATCACTAAGTCAACTGGAACATACAACTTAAAAGACACCCTAAATAATTGTAAAATGGTTTTCTTGAATCAGGAAATAGAATTCTCCCAAGAAAGCCCTTGACCAGGAATTCATCAATTTCCTCTGTCATGAATCAGGCTAATGTTTGGCAGGACAAGTTTAGTACTCCCGCTGTTCTTTTATAGTCACGTGTATTCAAGAAACAGATTGTCTTGAACGGGACAGACGGAGTAAAACACATTTTTTTTCAACTAGGAATATTCAGTTCAAGAAGTGATCAAAGAGAAATTCTCTAACTTAAGTACTTTGCCCAAGAATTGATCAAAGAGCTATCACTACCTACATGTTCCAGCAATTCAACAAGCTTATAAACCCAGAGAAGCACTTCTTTTCTGTCATTGGTCATATCTATGCAACTACTTGATTATCAAATAGTTATGTGTTTAGGGCAAGGACAAGGCAAAAGGATGTGAAGACTAAACTTACAAGTTACAACCAAGTGCAGTAACAAATGAGAAATAAAATAAATTAGATCTTTATCAAAGTAGCATGGTTCAGTATATCTTTTAAGTTTTGATTACAAATGGCAAAAAATAGTCTCTTGCATACCAGAACAACAATTACTCCAGGATAAACAAGTTTGGATGCAAAAGAATTTTGAGAGATGAATGTATTAATAACAAGGTGCAGATACTGTGGTTGCAGAATTAGAATAACAATCAGATGCATACCTTTGACATAGAGGTAAATATATCAGCCACGAAGAAATCAGCAAATGTTATTGCCTGTACAAAAATGTAAAAACTTTATCAGAAAATTGTACTACATCAAGTTCAAGGTTGTGTTAACACACACATTTAAGATTTATAAATCTACAGTATTTGCTAGGAAATGTGCTCTGAGAAGTTTGTGCAGGGTTAGAAACTGCTCATCTCCAAAGGAATCTAGGAAGACATTAGAATAGCATAGGTTTCACTTGGAAGCTTAGGTAGTTAGGTTTGTTTATCAACATGGAAAGAAGAGAATGATGATAACATCAACTACAGTGTTTTAAATAAACCTCTCAAATATAATCGTACCAAACTTTTAGCCATAGCAGCAGCAGCATAAAAAGATGATAGCAGGGTTGATCAGAATTTCTAGCTTTGTGGGATCGCAAAGATTATTACAAATAGCAGGAGGCAACAAAGAGGTGAAGTGAAGCCTAAACTCCCTTACTGACAGACGTGCACCAATATTTCTAATGTTAGGCCTTCACACGCTGGCTCCTCCACTCTCGACATATGTAACAAATAATTTGCTGATATCATATCTTAGATCAAATGACTTTTCTATCTAATTTTTTGGGGAGTAGTAAGCAAGAGTATAGGAGCCCTTATTACAGAAGTAAAACTTACCTGTAACGGGAACACTATTCGCAAAACGGTCCTCAAGAAAAAGAAACGAGATGAAAGAAAGAAGATATCGAAGGGAAATATGAGGGTCATCAATACAGCAGCATATAAGAGCACCTGCAGTTTCAGTAAAATGTCAGCATCATCAAATAGAACAGAGAGTGATCAGGAAATGTTTGCCTAAAGGCAGGTCGTGTTTTATCATTAGAAATGCCGGTTAAAAACAAAGATAATGAACATGCCAACAACCATCTAGAATGATAGCAGTAATCAAACTCAGATATACGATGATAATGATGCACTGTCACATAGATCTTGTCAGCAAATTAATTCAACCTCTGCAATATGCATGAACATTGAAAGCCAATCTGCCCTTTTCCCATTAAAAGTAGCACTCAGGGCTTATATTTATCTAAACCAGTCTTTTTTTTTTTTTTTTGAGCAAATCTAAACCAGTCTTAAGAATCTAAGAACCAAAACAGAAGAATATGTTGGCAAAGTCCTGAGTTGAATAATAGAGTTATGGATGTTTTTGTAAAATTCATTTCACGGGGATTGTGATATTATTGCAAGCATTCATAGGCTGAAAGATGAGCACTCACTATAAAATTCCTGAGTACTGAAAGAACCATTTCAAAGAAACTGAACCTAATAAAGCACCAACATAATTTGTAGGAGAAGAAGCATCTATTACACTGGTTGAGATGCCGCCAACGAGACTTCTCCATGAGAATATAGATAAAGGTATGCTGTCATGCTTGTTGGGACAACGATTGTCATCCATGTAGCACACTGACAAGTGAAAGGTATTGTCAGTAACTATGTAAAGTAAACTCAGCCATCAGGTGCTGAGAAACGGAACAAACTAATGTGCATCTATAAATAGGGAGACATATTCTTTATGTGGTAATTAGATGGAAAATAGATAAAAACCAAGCAAAAGTAGAATGTTAATTTGTTCTGCCTGATGGCAAGTTTGGCAACCAAGCCCAAGTCCCAATATGATGGTCTTGTATAATGCAATAAAGTTCACAAGTTATGAATGGAGCAATCAAAGTGTACGATTCAATCCTGGATGAATTAGAACACTAACTTATAGCAGTAAAGAAAATAGCAGTGAATCAAAGATTGATGAGTTTCAGCCAAAAGTTTATGAATACCTTCCATATCTCTCTATGAGTTAGATGGCTCTGATCCAGGTCGAAGATTTTCACATATCCGATATTAGACTGAACAAAAACCCATAAATTGATTCCCCAAAGCCAAACCATCATAGTCTGCAGAACAGCATATAAAAATAGAGTCCTCAATTATGTTATGCCTACATTAGTTTCATCAGTAAGACTAGATAGATTATATCAGGAAATCAGCAATATAACACTGACCACAAGAAGGAGAGGATTATAATACAAGAAAGCCTCATATAAAAATAAATCTCGAAGGTCTGCACTCATTCTCATCACTGAATCCCATCCGATCTGCAAATAGCAAACCGACATTAGTCCTCTGCAGACCAGAATCAAGCCAAGATCAATATATGTGACACTCGTTGATTTGCACTAAAGGATGATATTGAACTAACCTTGCAACAACAAAATCCCCAGATGAAAAACAGTAGAACCTACACACAAAGTTAGATTAGAGACTTTCTGGTACATATCTTATTGACCAGATATGTCAAATAGATGCATTGTAGACATACAATAAGGAATAAGCTTTCTGTTACAGCAGCAACCAAATAAAATTTTCAAATCATCATGTTTATTCCTCGTAACAACCTTCTCACAACAAAAATGAAAAAGGAACAAGTCCTACTCTGCCACTCTAGGATCGACCAGAAGTAATACCTTGAATCTCCAGAGCAGAAGAGGGGAAGGCACAATGGCCGCACTGCTTAATGGTGTTGCCCCAGCCTTCATTTCATCTGATTCTGTAGAAAGTAAAAAATCTTCCTCAGAGCTATTACCCAGCTCACTCGAACCTACGAGATAATATCAATATTATATTATCACAGACATGCTAAAATGTTTTGCAGAAAGATGGTATCGTTTAGAAAAGCCATGCACACAGAAAAAGATGCATGCATACATATACTCCCTCCGTCTCTTCCTAAGTGACTCATTTCCTTTTTGACTTTTTCGGCACGCATTTCCACCGAGACGTAGTACGGGTTTTACGATATAATTTTGAAATATTATTTCTTTTACGGGATACTACGAATGTCGTAGTATCCCGTAAAAGAAATAATATTTCAAAATTATATCGTAAAACCCGTACTACGTCTCGGTGGAAATGCGTGCCGAAAAAGTCAAAAAGGAAATGAGTCACTTAGGAAGAGACGGAGGGAGTATATATTTGTGTGTGTGTGTGTGTGTGTGTGTGTGTGTGTGTGTGTCTGTGTTCTTACCAATATCAAACACAACAGACCGGCTACCAGATTTGCGTAGATGAGGACTACTGTTAGGGACGGACTCAAGACCTCCAAACATAGATGGAGGCGGTAGAAGCAAGTCTTAAACAATCAAGGGTGCGCCCTAAGAGCACAACTGCAGAAACCAAAAAACTGGAATTTCAGTAAACTACAGCTCTAGCACATCATAACGGAACCTTACGTCAAAATAAAACATACTACTACATTAAAACACAGTTAACAAACAGCAACCCTTCAAATGCGCACAACTAACTAGCATAGCATTGGCGTGAAACTCTTCGATTTTTCCCTAGTCCAAATCACTCGAATCAAACCAAGGAATCAACAAGTAAAGCATTATAACAGATTACTATCCTAGATTCCATTACTCTATAACATTTCAGCCTCACACCAACAAACTGATTGCAGTCGATCAAATTACAATCGCAGAAACATAACACTACCGATTCCGACACCAAATTACCGAGATCAAAGCATCCACACATAATCCGGAGATAAACGAAAACGAAGAGCAAAAAATATCGAGAATGTAGTTCAACAAAACTAAAAAAATCAAATCAACGTACGAACATTCCACTCCAGTAGCAGCAACGTACACCGGGAGATGAATCGAAGCGTGCAGAATCCGATTACAGTCGCCGGCAACCGGAAAAAAAAAAACTTAGAAGGAGGCGAGATCCGGTGCGAAATCGGGAGGAAGATCGTAGTGTGAGGTGAAAGGAAAGTGAATAGTGTAGGGTACTTTTTAAGGGAAATTCCGGTGGATCGATTGCTTCGATTTTGCTCCTATTTCCCCCTCTACTGGAAATGGCAGTGCCCGAGAATTTTTGGACAATCAAGATTTCAATTAATTTCAACTCTCGCATACGAAGATAAAATTATTGTTTTTTCCGTTTAAGTTTTCCCCGTCTCAAATAACTTTTTTTCGACACGAGAATTAGAAACGAGCGTATGTTGATAGATAAAGTAATGTGAATGAGTATTAGTGGTTAAAATTTTGTAATTTTAATTAATTTTCCTATATCAGTGAAACATGCCGAATTGAAAATTTTTCTTTTGTCAATGGAACGTATATTAATTGGACGAGGAGGGTAATATTTATGAGAACTATAAATACATAGCTTTAAAATAAATTAACTTCGTTTAGAAAGATTAACCAAACTCTGTAGAAAAATAAAATCTAAGTAACGATAGTCAACATATCAATATTGAAGAGCATAAATCTATAAATGAATTGGATTCGTTTTCGATTCAGCTATTATGGCAATAAAAACATTTCAATCAGAATAAATATAAGAGCCCTTCAATAAATATTAAGCATTAGTGGCGGTGTCAACCAAAGAACCCCATGCTCAAGTCAGTTACTTGACAAAATAATCGAAAAATAGTCCAAAGAATGAAAATAATAAGTAGAGAGTGATATGGATTTCATTCGAAATGGTGGCGAGCATGAGCGATGTGGAGGTGATAGTAGGTGGTCCGGCCTACGGAGATCCGTCTAGCGTCAACCGGTGGAAAAGATGGTAGAACTTCAAATGGTGAGTTTTCGATTTCGAGTGAGTGCATAAGATAGTATGTCATCGGCCTGATATTCAAGAGCTTATATATTGACGACTTTCTTTAACTAAGGTTTTCCTTTTGAACCCTTAATCGCGTCTATTCGATAGGGTAGTGGGAGGATTCCTCCCGACTAACTGCCTTTGTTTGCTCAGCTAGGTGAAAGAAATTATTATTGATTATTGGCTGACTATATAATCTCTAGTAGTCTATGGCTCCAGTCGACCCAATACATTTTTATACGTACTTAATTTGTTGGGCTAGCTAAACGATTTCGCATGACTAAACGGGCCAACTACCCGTGAGTAGTCAAATTTGGGCCGACTATAACTCTTTGGAATCAGGCCGATTCGGCGGATTTTGCCCAAAGTCGCATAGAAGTGTTTGATAATTTGTTACTTTATATCTTATTTAACTTTATTTTCAACACACAACTGCCCACTCCGAACACTTTTAATGTGACAATTGTTATAATGTAGTTGTATCATTAACAATTTTTTCATTTCAAGTTTGAATTCTGTTAGTAGCATTTAGTTAATTTGTTGGATTTATTTTTAAAATATTATATATATATATATATATAATACTTTTTATTAAATATAATATCGACAAATCAACTGTGAACAGATTAACACCGTACTAAATAGGCATGGGAGCCTCGCTTTATATAAATAACCATTGTGTTCCATACACACCAGCAGGCAGCAGTCATAACAAATTAGTCAATTTATATTTAGTTATCCCTCCGTCCCTCATAACAGGAGACGTTTTTGGGCACATAATTTAAGAAAAAGTAAGTTTGTGTGTTAAATTGGAGAATACATGCGTAAAAAAAATATTTTTCCTTTAATAATATTTTACCCAATAAAAAAACATATCATCTTGTTGAAGATGTATCAAAAAAGTAAACATACCATCTTGCGATGGACGAATGGAATAAAAAATATGGGAATTATGGAATTCTGATTAAGGGCCGGGTATTGTGGAATTATGGAATTTTGAGATGAAATAGGTGTGATCAAGTTTTTTTTTTTTTTTTTTTTTTTTTTAATTTTTTTATTTTATTTTAAAATTTATAATTAACATAATTTTATAGGCCGTGCCACAGAGGACTCGAACTTGGGATCTTTGGCCTCGAAACTTAATCCCCTACAGCTTGGCAAAACACGCACACTGGAGACAAAGTTTTGTACAATCCACATTTCATTGCACCTTATATTTTGGGCCTTAAGCTGGGACACAATAATTAATCAAAACGAATGATAATGAAAGCCCAAACTTTATACTTACATTGCCCAAAGTGAATAGTTCATTTTTGTGTAGTAAATTAAGCTATTCGAGGACTATTCAGTGACCGGTTCGAAAAAAGTTGGTGTAGTTTTCAATTCATTAACCGATTTATCCATGACCGAGTTTGAAATTGTGCTAAAAACTAACCGAGCCAAGTTTGAGCCTTCAAAGGATAAATTCACCAAGCCCGTGAATACACTCTGCTCATATCTAGTCGAGCATGTTAAAGAGCCTTCAACTGAGCACGATTGTGAGCCCACGATCGAGCACTTGTGGTCGAGCTTGATTAACTTGTTCTCACGCACATACCACGAAACAACACACATAACAAGCAATTGGGCGTTGAATTATCTAAGGTAACCATGTTAAAACAAAAGGGAATATTCGATCGCTAATTCATTTTCAATATGAAATTTCAAGTAACGTGGAACGAAATAGTATCGAACTTGCATGACACACACTAATACAATGAAATAATTAGGGTTGGCAATTCGTGCGTGTCGGATTGTTATCGTGACGACCTAATAGTGACACGAACCTGTTAAGCCCAAACCTGAACAAGACCCGTTAAAGATTTTCTAAACCTGAACACGAACACGACTTGAATTAGCCAAACCTAAACACGACTCGAACTCGACATGAAATCAAGTTACAAAATATATAACTCAACTTTCACTCACAATAAGGGAGGCGAATCATGTGTAATACTACGACTTAACTCACAAAATATATAACTCAACTTTCACTCACAATAAATAATCACGCGTCGATTCACAAAGTTTAGGGACGAAACGAAGAGAATAATAAGTATACAAATAGTGACAAAAAGGATAAGAGAGGATGTTAGCTTAGTCCTATACACCAAGTTAGTTATTGAAATTTTCTCTTATAATTTTGACTGACACGTGTTTGGCCGAAAATGCAATAGGAGACCTTGCACAATTAATTACACAATTAATATAGGATAGATGATCCAATTAAAATAAACTACAAAAACATAATTACATAGCGTTTTAGGGATCGGTACGTAATTTAATGTATTACGCTGATGTGTTATTAACACGTTTAAGGATGTTTAAAGGATATATTGTGATTTTTATGTGAAAACCACTGAAAAATTCTAAAAACTGTAGACGAACGAAAAAAGAAATAATACCCTAAAGACGGTGAACGAAGGAAAGTATATTTCTTAGACGTAAGAAATGTTAACGTGGAAGGGAAGCAATTAGGTGCATGTGACACACACAAAGACTAGAGTTGTGTGGCGGTGTAGTGCAACTAGGTTTCTTCTTCATCTATACTTTCACGCTTTTCTTTCTTCAAAGTCTAACCCAAACACACACATACACATACATCCTCCTCGTTTTTGGATTTTATAAATAGGGTTTCTTCTTTTGGAAAATGAGTTTTCTTCTTCCCTAATTAATTCATTTCCACCATGAGAAAGATTTTAAGCTCCAAGCTCAAATTCCCGTTCCTCGCAGATAATAAAGGTTAGACATATATGAACTCAGACGGAGATCCTCGATTGCATTTCCGTATACACGATATTTCGAGTTTTTCAAGTTTTTCATTCCTTATTATTTCATGTTATGTGTTATGCTATTTATTATTATTTTTTGTTATTATATTTAATTTAAAGGTACGCGTGAAAGAGAAGAGGATAGAAGTAGCTTAATGAGGAAGCCAAGTGTGAAAGAAGAATACGTAGAAGCCTTTCGAACTAAGTCTTACATAGAAATTTCCAACAAAGTCGAGGGCCATCTCCTAAGGCTACCGAGCCTCGACGAGGACGAATCCGTCGCCGCCGCCTCCTCCTCGTCTCCGCCGTCGCCTCTCACCGCACACCATATCCATCTCTCCGAATATCTCCTCGAACCCTATCAAAACCCTACTTCCAACACCTCCAACTTCCACCAATTCTTCACCAACTACTTCGAGATCAGCGTCGAAGCTTCCACAATCTGCGAATCCCTCCTCGCGAACATCAACCAAGCGCGACGGAACCATCTCAGGATCAAGAGAGCGATCAAGATAAGCCAAAGAATCTCCGACGCTACAACAAACCCTAAAATCGACGAATACCACGTCATGTACAAGAATCTTGCCGCGTTTGCAGCGCAGCGAAACCCCTTCTCGACAACGACAGCTGACAAATTCCTCGATCTACGAGAAACCCACGTTCTCATGTACCGAGAACTGACATCCACGTGCCGGAAGCTAAAGAAAAGAACAAAGACTATCAAGAAAGTGAAGAAAACCCTAGCAATTCTCCTTCTGATGGGACTCAGTGCATTAGCCGTCGTAGCATTAGTGCTCGTGGTGCATTTTCCTGCCGGCCTAATGGCGGCGGCGCCGCTAGCTCTTTTGATAAAGACGGAGATGAAACGACTCGGGCATAACTGCGACGAGAAATGGCTCGAAGGGCTAGCCTCGAAGCTCGACGTGGCGGCGAGGGGGGTGTTTATAATGATCAACGACTTCGCGACGATGAGCCGGATCGTGAAGAGGCTAGAAGACGAGATCGAGCATCGGAGATTCGTGGCGGATGTATGCGTGAGGAAAGGGAAGAAGGAGGCGTTGAAGGAGGTGGTGAGGGAATTTCAGGTGCATGAATCATGGTTTGTGGAACAGTTGGAGGAGTTGGAGAAGCAGATTTGTTTGTGTTTTTTGGACATTGATCGATCGAAGAGGTTGCTTCTGAGAGAGATGGTTAAGTGAATTTGTGTGTGTGTTTGATGATTAGTGTGTTTGATTAGTTATGTAGTTTAGTGGTTAATTATCACAAATTGTGTACACGAGGATGAGATCTTCTGTCCCGATTTTAGTGTCCTTATCGAGTTCGAAATTGTTTATTTCATTATTTTATATCACTACTAATTAATGTTTATTAGTAGTATTATTAGAGAATGCGTGCATTCGCACGTAAATACTACGATTACAATATTGATGAACTGTTCTTTTCATTTTGTTAACATATTCTGCTTTAAACTTTCTTTTGAATAGATAGTTATAGAATTTTTGATAAATTCGTATGTTTACTAATAAGGGTAGAAGATTGATAAGAAATACAAAAATATTTATTTGTGTAGCTGCCAAAATCTCGTGTTCAAAATTAAGTAAACCGTGTTTGACTATTAATTAAATAAATCATGTTTGAAAATTTAATTAAATAAATATCATATTATATTATGATATTGAAATATTGAGCTTAAATTAAATTTTATTATAGGAACAAAATAGATAAACATAAGGCACTTTTATAATATATACAGATATAAATAAAAATTTATCAAAATTGAAAATTCATTAATTTAAAACATTTTACTATAAGTTAATTTTGAATTGCACGAGATTCTATTCCCATTTCCATATACCAATTGAAAATGTCGATTTTTAATAATTTAATGCATTATTTTAACAATATCAACAATTTGACATATCAATTTACGATAATTTTATATTTATATTTAACGGGTTCATTCATCTATTTTAGGTTTGACTACAAAATATAAGATGAAAAAAATAAAAGAATACTTCATTCATCCTGCTTAAATACATTGTTCTATTATTTTAATTTATAAATTTATTTATATAAAATGTGGCATAATTAAGTGAGAGGCATGTAGGAAGTATGATAAAGTAAATCATACGCGAGGCGAACTGAAAAAATAGGTGTTTTATTAATTTAATGCCTATTTTCGATTAATTATAGTGCAAAATTTTGGGTCAAATCAAATTAATTAATTTCTAAATCAATAGAATAGTATTTAATGCAACGACGTGTAAATTAATTAAGATCCATTATTATGAAGTAGTTATACACATTAAATTCGTGTCAATTTTTCATTGGCTGGGGCTAATATTTAACTTTAACAACCAAAAGAAATAGTAATACTTCGCGCGTGCTTTCGTGTATGTATATGTAAAAGTAAAACTATCGGTAGGGAATTAAGTTTTAGGGTCATTATTCGAATTCGAAAAATTAGTGGCACAATTTTCAAAATTTTGTTGCTAAATTCTAGTAATTCGTAAATTCTAACTCTTATGGGTGGAATTTAATATTCTGTAACTCGAATTAATTGAGATAGTAATAACCCAAACTATAACTTGGACCATGGTAGTATACAACTATAAGTTAAAAGACTAATAATAACAATTGAATTGACTTTAAATTTAAAACTAAAATAAAAAAGAATTGAAACAAGCCACACGTACTCTTCTATTATATACCCATCACATAATTTCCATGTGCTACTATCAATCAATACACCTCACACATACATAAAAAAAATATATATAGATGTTGCCATCCATATATGTACATATATACATATCAACAATTGAACTAAAATCACATCACATCAAATTACAAGAAAATTAAATACCCTTAAATCACTTTTTCAATCAATTTGAAAATCTACAATTCAATCTAATCTCAGTCCCACTACCGGAAATGCTACTCATCTTGATCATCGACTTGATAAATGCCTCGAAAAATTCATTTTTCGAGGCCGCGAAGTTTTGGACCAAAGCCTTACTGGTTGGAGTTGAGAGCAAGGCTTGATCCGAAGAGAAGATGCTCTTTCCTTGAAGGAGCAATTTGTAGTACGCATTGTCGAATAAATTTGGCGTGGAGTCCAAGTTCACTCCGGCGTTCCTCACTTTGTTGTGCGCCGGACAGATTTTCTTTAGGTTGGCTGCGAACGAAGGGTTTAAAGATGGATCAACGTCACTTTGGGTGCTGAAACTGTGGATCCTGTTCTGGAAGGACGAGCAATGGGAGAAACCAAGTGTGTGCCCTCCTGCATGCATATATATGCCAACGTAGTTATATATGCAGCGACGGAGCTAGGATTTTGACATCGAGTAGCTCTTGAAGGAGCTCTAGTGTTTTAGTTTCAATATACTATGCAATAACATTAGAATTACTAGGGTTTATCTAAGTTTTATCATGAATAAAATTAAAATAAGATAAATTAACAATGGGATATGATGTGACATTAAAAAAAATCGTGGGACAAATTAAATGATCCAATCATGTTAAGTCACATATTAGGACCTTTAGAAAAGCATATTTCTCAAGAATTAATGAAATAAGTCCACAAAAATAATACTTCTTGAGAGATACTCATAGTCTAGATATTCTTCATTAAAAAAAAAAAAAACTACCCACTAATTATATACCATTAATTTTAAATGAAGGGACTCTAATAATTAAATTACTTTATTACTATTACGTACTCCCCATTCTGCTAAATCTGACGCTTTACTTAAATATACGTAAAGTAGTAAAAATAATGAAAACGTCAAATTTAATGGGACGGAAAGAGTATAAATTAAACACGGATCGAGAAGAGAGAGAGAGAGAGAGGATATACCTGAGAGGGCAACTAAATCCTCCAAAGAAAGGCTTCTTTGGGCGAAGCTTTGCTGCAATTGAGAGATGTTGAAAACTGGAAATGGCAATTGCAATGTATCATTTGCCTTTGAAATCCTTCCATCCTTCCTCCCTTTTGGCACTTCCCACGTGGGCCCTCCAGACTAATCAAACATTTTTGCACCCAATCCAATTAAATACCACTAACTTCATATCATCAATACACACGTGGCACATGCATAAATATCCAAATCCCCGACAAATTGTCGGTTATTCCATTTTCGTATTGCATCTTTTATAACATCAGCTGATCACTGCTATGAAATTTCAAGACCAACGGTACTTTAAAATCATTTTAACAGTCGGCAGTCATCCCTCGATGCAATAGAACACGAAACACGAAAAAAAGGAACTTACATGTGCAACAGCATCCCTTGCAGCAAGAGCTAAGATGTCAGCACAAGAGACAACACCAGGGCACTTCTTCTCCAATTCCTTCTTTGCATTATCAATCACATAAAATGCATGCAGTGAAATATTTGGAGGTCCATCCTTTTCAGCCTTCTCTTTCCCAGTGGAGTTGAGCAGCACAGAAGCATCACATCCCTTCAAAATTATCCACATATAATTAGTTATATAAATAATGCTACAAAAAAAGAAAAACGAACCAAGATTGAAACTTTTGCTCACGTACCCTAACGAAGCAATCGTGGAAGTGCATTCTAAGTAGGGCTGCCGGAACGGTTCGGTCATTGATCATGCCCTTGTGCACGATTTCGGAGATCGAGGCCTCGGCCTCCGGGCACGTGTGCTTGTAGTAGTCCACACTCAGTGAGCTTGAAGAGCTCAAGAAACATGAAATGAGAGAAATAGTGATCAAGAAAGAATGTATAGTTGCCATTTTGGTATATACACCTTTCACTTCTTCTCTCTCTCTCTCTCTTGACCTTGAGTATTCAATGAAGTGCTGCAGCTAAGTATTTGTAAGAGCTCAACCCCCCCACCCCCACCCTAGGGGTGGGGTGGAGTGGGGGTAGTGGTGTAGGCATGTTTGGTGAGCTAGAACCACTTTGGGTTTAACAAGAGTGGTTATAAAGAAGATGTGAGAGAGAGAGAGAGAGAGAGAGAGAGAGAGAGAGAGAGAGAGAGAGCGTTGATCATTTTAGTAATATTTGATATGGAAGAAGCTATGTTTGAGAATGAAATGATGTAATCTATTTTTGATTAAAATAAAATTTGGGAAGATGATTGTAGTTGAAGTTGTTTGTGGGTTAGTTGCTACATTAGTAAAATTTTTAAATTTCATAATTAAATATATGCATTAATGAAAGGCACATGGAAGAATTGGGGCCAAAATAGTAATTGAAAGTAACAACTTCTAGTAACCCCACACCTCAAAAAAAGAATAATAAAAATGTAAAATATTATTGGGGCAGTTAGTCAGTTTTTGACCTAACTATTTTATTAATCTTGACAAGATTAATTAGTTAGTAACGGAATTTGGGGGAATTAAGGAAGATAATAGGAAAGAAATAATGAACTTCTTTTTCTTTTTCTTTTTCGAAAAATATTTCTAAAATTATTACTAGTAATTATTATATATATATATATATATATATATATATATATATATATATATATGAGGGGAAAAATAAAATACCCAATATGGTATAAGAAAATCAAATTAAGGACACACATTTAAAAAACACAAAAAATACCCATTTTTGATGCGAAATGACACACATACCCTTACTAATAAAGTTTGACTTTTACTAGTCAACACCACTCTTCTCTCCTCCCCCTCCTTCTCCCTTTTCCACGTGTCCTCTTCACTCTTCATTATTTTTCCTTTTTTTTTTAATTTTTATTTTATTTTCGATTTTTTTTTTTTTTTTTTTTTTTTTTTTTTTTTTTTTTTTACTATTGTAGCTGTTATATTCGTATAACTTTAAGGAGGTACGAAATATAAAGACCAGTTATATACAAGAATTACGAAACACATATTTGAGTATGCAATTATGCAGTTATTGGTACGAATACATTCACTTCGTACTAAAACAACTATGTATTGGTACGAATAAGATTCACTTCGTACTAAATCAACTATGTATTGGTACGAAATAGATTCACTTCGTACTACTGAGGAATTAAACACTGAAACTAAAAATTAAACCTTAAAAAACATTTTAATATTAACAAAATCTGTGCAATACATAACCAATACTCCCTCCGTTCCGCTCCATTTGGCCTATAGAGTGAATAGATGTGAGGTATAAAATAATAGAACATGTCAAATAGAGTGGAACGGAGGAAGTATAAACAAACTTCATTGTTTATAATAAAAATCACAGCACATGTAGTACGAATTAGATCATTTTGAACCAGCAAATCTTAAAAAACACTTTAATACTAACAAAATCTGTGCAATACATAACCAATATGAACAAACTTCATAGTTTATAACAAAGAACACAACATATGTAGTACGAATTAGATCATTTCGAACCAGCAAATCTTAAAAAACACTTTAATACTAACAAAATCTGTGCAATACATAACCAATATGAACAAACTTCATAGTTTATAACAAAAAAAACAACATATGCAGTACGAATTAGATCATTTCGAACCAGCAAGTCTTAAAAAACACTTTAATACTAACAAAATCTGTTCAAAACATAACCAATATGAACAAACTTCACAAATTTTAACCAAAACACAACACGTGCAGTACGAATTAGATCATTTCGAACCCGGCCAAAAATCTGAAAAAACAGTACAGTATTAACAAAATCTGTGCAAAACAGAACCAATATCAACATATTTCACAGATTTTACCCAAAACACAGCATATTTAGTATATAGAGATCATTTCGAACAATAAAATATGAAAAAACACTCCAATATTAACAAAATCAGTTCAAAACAGAACCAATACCAACATATTTCACAAATTTTAACCAAAATCAGTGCAACACATAGTAAAATCAGTGCAAAAAACAAATTAATGTTAAATCGGTACGAAATATGGTTATTCGTAACATAATCCTTCCTCCAAGATCTCTCACCACCATTTTCCAACATCGACCAAATCACAATTCCATCTTCTTCACCTCTACAAAAACATAAGCAGTCCTTCAAAACAAACAATTGAACCGTACCAGTAGCAGGAGGGGGAAAGCTGCAAAAGCACTCCGTTTCGAGATCAAAGCAAGCAAGCAGTTGGTTGTGCTGCACACAAGAACTTTAAGAGCATCATGTGAAGATTAAGTGATAGTGCATCAGAGCTCTCTTCCAACTTATCCAAACAAGCACCTAAAACATACAGGACCTGATTCGGGAACCAATGTAGATGGATTCAGCAGCAGAAGTGAAGTAAATCCAAAATATCAAATGTGAGGTAATGTCAGTCTATTACCCAAAAGTGCCTTCGATTGGAGAAACAACATGGTGAAGCCAATTCTCCGGAAGCCATTTCGCCAGTCCGAAGTCAGATATCTGCAACAACACACGCAGAGCATCATTCTTTCCACCATCAATGCCCAACTCAAGACTGCAGAATGCTCGAGTTATGGTTAAGGAAACGGGAAAAGAAACCTGAGCTTCGTAGTTTTCAGAGAGCAATATGTTTGAGGCCGTTATGTCTCTGTGGATGATACGCCTTTGGCAGTCGCAATGAAGGTACAACAATCCCTCGGCAATCCCTTTAATCACCTTGTACCGTCTCTCCCAATCCATAACCTCAGCCGAATCTGAAACAGCAAACCATTTCTTATCAAAAAAACTACACCGCACATGCTCAATATAATCAAAGAATAACACTAAGAAGTCCTAAATGACTAAAGATTTAATACCAAAAAGTCTCAAGATTAGAAACAGAGTCTATGGAAAAGTGAACGAGAATCAACATGGATTTGTCAATGTTACATGATAAACAAATGATAAGAACTTCTACGAATATAATAAAGAAAGCTTCTGCTTTGACATGAGCTCGTAGCCAGAAAAAACTATCAGCCCTAATTATTGGAATCAAACGCCTACCTCAGATATTAGAACTGCATCAAGTCGAGAAACACAAATCAAATCAGAAATTAAGTTATCAACTACCCCTATAAAAACTGAAGAAAAGGAAAATCGAAAATTCAAAGAGAAATCGCAGATGTAGAATGAATTCACCAGCTCAAAGCCGTATCCTACCAGATTCTGAACTATCGACAGAGAATTGGGGGGAAATAATCGATTTACTCACGAAATTTAGGAGTAGGGGAGGACGACAGCATCGTAGTCGATGCCTCCGCCGTCGTCTCTTCCTCCTCCACCGCGAACAAATCCACCACCGCGTTTGCTTCCTTCTCCTCCGCCGTCGCCATCCGCTTCCTCTCCCGCCACCGCCGTCCGCTTCCTCTTCTGCTGCCATCGTCGTTGCATTAATGAGGGATAGGGTAGAGAGAGAAAGTAAAGAGAGAGGGAGAAGCGGCTACTGGAAGAGAAATACGGAGAGCGCCAAATTTTTAGAGTAAAAACGAGGGTAATTGTGTAATTACGCGTCCAAAATGGGTATTTTTTGTTTTTTTTAAATGTATGTCCTTAATTTGATTTCCTTATACCATATTGGGTATATTATATATATATATATCTCTCTCTCTATATATATATATATATATATATATATACTACATATATATAAATTAATTAATCGATTTTGGGAATGTTTTAACCGTAATGAGCATTTGTTGGTGCAATAAAAAATATATTACGAAAATGTGTTTGGAAAACGCACAATAAACGTATAATAGTAGTTCTTATTGTTTCGAGCCTTTGTTTCTTCGTCGCTTTGCATAGTAAAATATGTGTACATTTTTAATACTTAAAGCTATCAGTCTCAAGAGAAAAAAAATTTGAACTATTAGATTCATGTGCAAAACACGTGCATATTTTAGATTTTATGATCGAATATACCGATCTTATATTAAGAGAACTTACATTCAGTATGATGCACATTCAAATTTCTAATTCTATGCTTGGAGCATCCGAGCTACAAAATTGTTATAACGAGTAAGATGCACTTATTTTGCACTCCGTCCCACTTAATTAGTCCCATTGAATTATTATATATCTCACGTGAATATCCAGTGGGACTAATTAAGTGGGACGAAGAGAACTTATTTCTACGAAGAGAACTAATTAAGTGGGACATATTTCTATTTTTATTGTAAGTATTGTTAATTAATGCATATTTCTAAACAAAATATTTGAATTTATTAATATCATCATTTTGTTCATGAAAAAAGAAGTTGATTAAGTGTGCGTATTTCTGACAAAACTTTGGATTAATTGGATTTATTAATCTCGTCATTTTATTCATGAAAAAAAAAGATTTATTAATCTCAATATTTGGAAGATCGAAACGGCAAATTCAAGACTCGACTGAGAATTATATTCTTTAGCATCGATATTAACCTTGTTGTTGCGATCTTGCTCCTTGTAGCTTGGAAGACAACCAGAGTCCTTGTAGCTTGGAAGAAAACCGCACTTGTATTATATTAACACTCAATTTCTAAACTAACAAATTTCTGTCACATCTATTTACTAAACCAATTTCTTCCTTTGATAAATCAATTACTATTTCGAATAATTTCCACATTAAAGGGAGAAGAGATCATGCACATGGGAATCGAGAAAAAGGGGAGAAAAGGATCATTTTCTTGAAAAACCTTAACAAAATAGATATAGATATACCATGCATGAGACAAAATCAAGAAAAACAAAAAGTAATTAATTCCTCGGTACGTAGCTCGCTTCTCCCGCAGCAGGTAGAGCTAGCCATGAACATGAAGAAACAAAGGGTCCTCTACATGCAGGAAGAAATCCTTGAGGAAATCCTGTTGAGGCTGCCGGTGAAACCGCTCATGCGGTACAAGTGCGTGAGCAAATCGTGGAAGAGTCTTATGACTCTTATCTCCGGATCCCGATTTTCGAAGTTCCATCTGAGGCAATCTATCAATCACGGCATATATTGGGGAATGGAGAAGAAGGGGGAAAGAAATAGAAAATGTCCATTTTCTAGCTATTGCTTATTTTTCTGAAAAAAGGGTTAATGAATAGCTATTAGTATTTGTTACGAACAAATTAACAAAAGTTGTTAGATGTCCTAATATTATAAATCACAATTCTAATATTTCCACACCATTATTTTGGGCACCGCAAAATAAATCCAATTCATTTAAATGTTTTTTTTTTAGAAATATGCATGTGTTTTGCGCACCACATTTTTGTTTCATGAACAAAATGATGAGTTAATATATCCATTCAATACAAATGTTTTGTTTAGAAATATGCACTAATTAACATTATGTACAGTAAAAATAGAAATATGTACTACTTGTTTTGCACGTGCAAAATAAGTACATCTTACTCGTTATAACATTTTTGTATAGCTCGGATACTCCAAGCATAGAATTAGAAATTTGAACGTGCATCGTACTGGTTGTAACTTCTCTTAAGATCGGCATATTCGATCATAAAATATAAAATATGCACGTGTTTTGCACATGAATCTAATAGTTCAATTTTTTTTTCTCTTGACACTGATAGCTCCAATTATTAAAAATGTGCACGCATTTCGCTATGTAAAGCGATGAAGAAACAAAAACTCGAAACAATAAGAACTATTATTATACGTTTATTGTACGTTTTTCAAACAAATCGAACAATAACCAGACGCTATTTGCGCGCGGTATAAACATTCCCTCCAAGAATATTCCAAAATTGGTTAGCTAACTTTAGTAGCTTTTTGTCTTTGCGTCTTGTAAGACCTTGTGCACATATAAATGCTCTTCGACACACTATGTTGCATACTTAATATGCTTAATACTGATGTAGCTTTCATATAATTAAGAAAAATTATTATAATTATATATAATAAAAATCTAAATCCTACTGAAAAAAATTAAACAATAAATAAAAAGGATGTCACATTAAGAATGTTCATAACGAGTAAGAGATTGTTTCTCTTTTTGCAAAATGGAAAACCATAATTAAGCCAATTAAAAGACTTTGGAATTTACATAATGCTGAGATAATTTTAGCAGCCCATAATACAAATGGGTCATCTTTGGCCCATAATTATTCAATAAAAAAGGAAACATGGAAATACTTTTTCTTGTAGTATTATAATTACAAGAGTTTGCCCCAATTAGACACATTTGTCTAATTCAAATCCTAAGTACAAATTCTCTCTCTCTCTCTCTCTAACAAAAAAAAAAGTGGTTTCAATCTCACCCAAGGCCATCAAATAATCCAATTTCCCCCTTCAAATTATCAAGAAGAATTGATTGCAAAATACATATATTTCTTTAGCGGGCTGCATTTTTCGAATAAAAGTTAGCACGCCACGGCCTGTATCGGAGCCCGAATTCATCGGAGGCCCGAATGTTATTGGGCCTAGAACTGTAATGGGCTTGAGAAAGTTTGGCCAAAGGACCACTTAGAGGGCACAATATTTGGGAAAATCTTGGTTATGCCATCACTTGTAGTGACCTTGAATGAAATGGATTGGCCATTTAGGTAAGAATTGGATTGCCAATTGGCTCCCCAATTTCTTGACATGGCCATCCATCCGGTTTTGGTGCCCTTGATTTGGACGGACTGGATCGATCCCCCGTTCCCGACATTGCTGATCATCACTAGCTCGAAGTAGTCTCGGCCGTTGATTGTGAATCGGACACCACCGTGCTTCTTGCAAGGAACCCTACAAACGAGCACGATAATGTGAGGTCGATTTAGGTCAAAAATTAAAACGAAACGTGCATATAGATTAATCGATGAATCGATGAATATAATATTAGAACCAAATTTCAGATTCATGTTTATTTTCTTCATCCAAATAAAAACATATCTAAATAATATAATATTACGCAATAGTTATACATAATTAGAGAAAAAAAACTCCGTTTAAAATGACAAAACACAACCCAGTCGGTAAGTAATAACTCATTTTCCCCTCCACTGAAGTAAATAAGAAATTCAAATTAATTCAATCCTAAATTTTTTCTTTTAATTTAAATTGTCTTCAAATTAAATCCAAACATATATTCAAATATTACACCAATTTAATTTCTCATATAAAAAATATTAAAAAAATAAAATAGTTAAATAAATAAATAAAATACCTCTGATAGATGACGGGGACAATGCCTCCCCTGTAGATGCCGATCTTCTCCCACGCTGGCTGAGCCATGTCGAAGTGCTGACGTGGCGGGTTGCACCACCCGCCGTTGTCGCTCGGGAGGTCGTAGTTCGGAGGGCAGAAGTTGGTCGCAGTTATCGTCACGGACGTCCCCTTCTTGCACCACTTGGGGTCTGACTTGTAGTCGCACATTATCTTGAAGCACTGCCCGCACGACGCCCCGTCGTTGAACAGCGCCGTGCTCAGCGCCGCCGTCCTCGTCCCGTACCCCGTCGAGTACAAGTTCCCGTACCCACAAGCACCCCCTATACAAAATTAAAAAAAAAAAAATTAATATTTTATTAAAAAAAAAATGTAGCATTTTAAAAATACTCGACTCGACTGGGCTCGATTAGTACGTACCCATTGTCCCGGAGGCGTCGGCGCCGCCGTAGAAGGTGGCGTGGGCCTGAGTCCAGCCCGAGGCAGTGAAGGCGCTAGCATTGATGATCGAGCAACATAGCACAGCTAGGATGATTAAATCGACTTTGGTGTAATTTTCCATCTTGGCTCTCTCTCTCTCTCTCTTCCTTTTTGAATTTGATGAAAGTGAATTTATTGGGAGGAGTTGGAAAATAGTGTGGAATTTATATAGGGGGGAAATGTTAAGTCTTGCATGTGAGGGAGGGAGAGAGAGAGAGAGAGAGAGGACAAGTTGGGAAAAAATAAAAAAAATTATCTCTGAATCTTAATGAATTATTCCCACGTTCTCATCATCTCCTATTCCTTCAGAAAATGGCCACATGGAGAGTGGAATTGATTAGGGTTTTGTTTATTTATGAAGGAGGTATGTGTCTTACTATGTGTAATGTATTTATGTGTGTTAGTGTGTGTGAACTTTAAGGGGTAAAAACACACATATAATTCAATGATCTCTAAAGACCACTGCCTAGGTCCGCCTAGGAGTTAGTCGGTACCCCGCTGACCGATTAATATGTAATCAACCTAGGTATTAAGCGGTTCTCCATCGATTCGAGAAACTTAATCAATAGTCTATATGAGTTATTTAATCGACGTCGAACTATGCTACTCTATGCACGATTTTGGATTTATAACTATGAAATGAGCCATTAATTGTCATATTATGTGTATTTACATGAATTTGACAGTAATTTTATAAGAATAGTGAAAATAAGCATTGTAGTTTTAATCCGTCTAGGTCCTGCCTAGCCACCAATTAACCTTCTGCCGTCTGACTAGCGCCTAACGATTTTTAGAATTTCGATGAAGATAGGAAATGTAGAGAGAGTGAGGGGAATCACATGTGGATAATTTGAGCAGATATGACGCAGACAAAGCCCATTATTCTCATGTGTAACCCACGTGCTTTTTGAGGTGCTCATTTGTCTTTTTCTTCCTCATCTTATTTTATCCATCTACATTTTGTCTCACCATTTATTTTTTCACATTCTTACAGTTCTTCTTTTAACTTTTTGAGAGGGTAATGTAGTTTGATTATCTTGCTTTTAGTTAATTAGGTGAGGTAGAATAGGGGAGTTTTCGATCAACCAATCACCACTGATCAGTTCATTACTTTGTTGTTTCCTCCATTTTTTCCTCCAGCCTAGTTAGTCGAAACCGTAATTAATTCGATCTTATTATCAACGAGAGGGCAATAATGTAACGCGCGGTAAGAAAACCCTTAGTTTGACGGGCTAGCCGGATGGTAATTGGTCAGTTAGGCCTCGTAATTTATTGAACTTCATGTCAAATTATCTAAAACGAGCTAAATCTTGATGGGCTTGACTTGATCGACTATTTTACACTACGTACGTCTATCTATGTTCTCGCGTCAAGTTAGGCCTTCATATTTTCGATTCGGTAAAAATTTTGGTTAGTAACAAACACGTTTTTAAGTATTTGACGTGGATCAACTTTGTATAGTTTAGTTAGAACCCTAGTTGAGCTTATATTTAGGGTTTGACTAGAGAAACAATGATATTTGGTAACATTCATGCATCAAATTCCACTTGAGAAATAGTAGTACCCATTTATATAAAAGGAGATATGTTGCAGTATTATTCCCTCCGTCCTAGTTTATCAGTCATGTATGCAATTTTGGATCGTCTCTCTTTAATACATAATTCTATTTCCCAAAATGTAAATAATTAATCCTTACTTTTCAATATGAACTCCTTACTTTTCTCTTTTAACATTTGCATGCAATTCTCCTACCGAAAAGAAGCAGGTGCAGTGAAACGGGACGGAGGAGTATACAGTAGTAGTAATTTGAGAAGATAAAAAGTTGTAGAAGTATGATGTTGCCCATCTACACCTTTTGCATGGGAATGCGTAAAGGGGGGAAAATATGTGCAAGGGAATAATGTAATTAAGGGTTAACTAGTTGTCACGTTCTCACAAACACTTGGCCATGTGATGATACCATGAGCTATAATAGTTGTACCAATAATCATACAATTAATTTCCACAAATCATTTAATCTGCGATATTTGACTATAATGCTAATGATAGACGGTGAGAACAAAACTCATTCTCATGCATATTATTGTTAGCTCCAATCATTACGTTGAATGATTAACACCTTAGAAAAAAGGACTTTTTAATTGCAACTGTTATTCTCATACTACCTTCGTCCCGCCAAAGACGTTACATTTTTTTTTTTTATCAATTTCTGGCACGTTTTTCCACGCTTCTTGATGATGCGTTTTAAAATAGATTTTGAAGAATTTTTTCTTTTACGGGATACTATGATAGTTGTATTATCCCGCAAATGAAAAAATTCTTCAAAAATCTATTTTAAAACACTTCATCAAGAAACGTGGAAAAACGTGCCAGAAATTGACAAAAAGAAATGTAATGTCTTTGGCGAGACAGAGGGAGTAATAATTAATCACTCATCCTATCTCAATTTATACAAGGATAGTTGATAGGGTCAATTACCTATATATTCATATATCAACGGGGCATAGGGCTTTTTGAAAACATTTCACATCTGGAAAGGATATATATTTATGACTCGATGGTATGAGATTTTAGATGGTGTACATGAAATTTCTATTGCGTTGTCGAATCAAAAACATATTTCCATAATCAACAATAAATAAATAAATAATCATAAATAAAAATGTTGGTTTTGAAAGTGTTTTTAACACGTGTCATACATCTGACGGTGTAATAGGAGATGTCACACCGAATTGCAATAGACGATCTCATCCAGCGAGATTTAGGATATATGATATAATCTACTCCCTCCGGTCTTTCTTAGTTGAGTCACTTTCCCGATTGGGCCGGTCTCTCGAAGTTGAGTCTTTTCCTTTTTGGGTAAAAATTAAGTATTAAACACACAACTAATTGTACCCCTTATTTTATTAACATACTAATTACGCCCCAATTTCTCAATTTCTCCATTATCGCCATTGCCGTCTCTCTCGAAATAATTTTAAATTAATTTAAAATAAATCCAGAAAAGTTTTAATTTTATAAAAAAAAAAATCCAGAAAAGTTTTTTATTTTAATTTTAAACATCAACAATAATTTTATAAAAAAAAATTCCAGAAAATTTTAAATTAATTTAAAATAAATCCAGAAAAGTTTTAATTTTATATAAAAAAAAATCCAGAAAAGTTTCTTCAACAATAATTTTATAAAAAAAAATTCCAGAAAATTTTAAATTAATTTAAAATAAATCCAGAAAAGTTTTAATTTTATTAAAAAAAAATCCAGAAAAGTTTTTTATTTTAATTTTAAACATCAACAATAATTTTATAAAAAAAAAATCCAGAAAATTTTAAATTAATTTAAAATAAACTGGAAAACAAAAAAAATATTAATTAATAAAAAACATTTTTTATATTAATTAAAACAACTCTTCTCAATTATAAACATAATCTCATTCTCTTCTCAATTACCAAACATACTTAAAGTACTAAACAACTCTTCTTAATTCTCGTGTCGAAAAGTTTCGACTCAACTGTAAAAGACCGGAGGGAGTAGTTAACAATGTACATGAATGTACGTGCCTCTTACAACAACAACAACAACAATAATATGTGTTGATTTATCTTTTCTTGGTAACATTTCCTACACTCCAAAAGACCCTCTTCAACAATTGACACTTTTTTCCACTTCTACAATACTAGCCCAAGAAAATTATAATATGATTTGTACATCTGTTGATCTAGTGGAAAAGGATCGATTAAGTTTCGAAATAAAAAATTCCGAACTCGAGTCCTCCATAACACGTTCTTTAAATTTCGTGTTAAGTGCTTTTAAAAAAGAAGTATACAATAGAATCTTGATTTTATTTTTATTCGCACCATCACAAAACACACACAAACACATACACACAACTCCAAAACCCATTTAAGTAGCAATCAACTTCCCACAATCAAAATCACCCATTCTCACAAAGGGATCAACTGTGAACCAATACAAGAACCTCTTCCTAAAGAAGGCCACTACCTTATTAGCACTCTCTTGCAACAAACCAACATAACGAGCCACCATTACTAGGCTGAAGCTTCTCCATCTCCTCTCTTTCCCATACTTTTCCAACCCTTTCGCGATTCTCGCGTGATAATCTTCGTCTCCCTCTTTCTCACTAGCGTTGCTCGTCAGAGCTCCCCCCAAGCATCTTGCAAGAACCACGGCGTCCTCTAGAGACGAAGACCCTCCTTGACCTAAGTCCGGAGTCATGGGATGGAGAGCGTCCCCCGCTACGCATACGTTGTTCTTCACGATGTTCCCGAACAAAATGTTCCATGGCGATCTATACTTGAGAGGTGCCATCAAGATGCTGTCTAGCTCGGTTCTCTCCACCACATCCAGCAAGTGCTTTTGTGTGTTGCTGATTTTACCCATCACGAATTGCTTCATTTTCAGAGGATCCCGCTCGTTCTCATCAACTGTGCCAAACCAAATTACCTTGTTATAGATAGATCGATACAGTTGAAAACGAGCCTAAATCTGAGTTGAAAGTGATATTTGACTTAAAAGAATCTGAAATAAATCAAGAAACAATTGTTAGGGCTTACATTTGACTTGTGACGGAGTGAAAGTGCAGAACCAGTATATACCCTTGTCATCACAAGGTATAATACCGTAACGTACGCCTCCGCCAAAGTAGGCATAGACCTTGGGCTCGAATCCATGGCCATTTGGATACAAAACGAAGCCTCTAATGGCTGATCGTGCAGCGCTAACTGGACTCTTAAGCCCCAACCATTTTGCTACTATTGAATTTACTCCATCACATCCAATCAACGCCTTTAATTTTTAACATAAACTATGTTATTTGAGAAACTTCACAATTGTCTTACTTAGCTGGAAAGCAGTCATATTCTGTAGATAATTTCGAAGTACTTTTACCTTAGTTCTGAAAACAGAGCCATCCGTAAGGTGTACTAATTTGAAGTTGCCAGCTTCCTCAATGAAAACAATCTTGGACGAATATCTGACAGTCCCTTGTGGCAATTCTCTCTCTACAATCTCTAATAAGTCGGTTCTTTTCACACATCTGCTCTCAAATTTCTTACTGCAAGAATATAGAGTAAAATTTACAGTGAAAAAAGGCATAAGATGGAAAGATTTCAAGACAAAATGCAATAGAACTGCAAGGTTCATAGTTCTTCAGGAGAAGTTGAGAACTAAATCGAACCCTCTCTATTTTATCATATTCAAGGCCATCACCAAAACAATGTAACATGAATGCGAAAGACAGTAGAAAATAAAGAAACAAACACCACTACAATATCATGAATAAACACTTGAATTTCATCAAGAAAGCCAACTTATGGCCTTGGAAGAATATGGCCTACATAATCGTATTGCGATAATAGAGGTAAAATTAGTGATCATTGACCATCTTCAGCAGAATCAAAACATGGAAAAATGAATTGATAAACACACACTTGATTTCCAACAAGAACACCAACTCAAAGTCTTGGAAGAATATGGCCTAAACAATTATTTCGCGCAAATCGCAATAACAAATAAACGAAAAAATACTGATCAGCAACAATCTTCACGAGAACCGAAGCATGGCAAAAACATAAAACTAAATAAAAACTTGAACTTCACCAAGAACACCAACTTACAGCTCGAAATAAGTCTCGCTACTCTGCTCCCGACTACCCGAGCTAGAATCCAAGCATCCGACTTCAAAACTAATACCAAAACCAGCAGAATCAGTACAAAAACACACATCCATACAAGAAAAGAAACATTTGAGGCATGGATATGCAGCAATACTTTTGAATTTGGAGAGATTTGGCCCTGACTGCATCGCCGATCCCAACTGCATCAAGAGCCATCCACGCATTCGTCCAAATGTTTAGGGCGAAGCCCGTGGTTCTCAATTCTTCAGACGATTCCAAAACCAGACTTCGAATTCCCAACCTGCACACAAGAATTTTATCAAACACTTAGAATGCATGAAACGCAGTTGTTGAAGGAGCTACCTGTGAAGTCCCAGAGCTGTAGTGAGGCCAGCTATGCCAGCTCCGACAATCAAAATATCTTCATCGTAGATATTAGGTTCCATTTTTACGTTCGTTACAGAGAATCGGAGGAAGAAGATTTCTTTAATTTAGGAAGAACATGTTATCTTGTTTTTATAGTACTATTTTTTGAAGACAAATGCAAATTGGCTATCTCTTTGAATGGATAGACCCACTCTTATTCTTAATAATATTGTTTGTTTCGAAATTGTATACAAGTCTTGTTCAAGACGACACATTTCTATTAATTTTACCACTCGTGTATATTAAAGACAATGCTTGAAGACATATCTACAAAAGTTTTTTTATGAACGATACAATTAATAGATACACAACGAGGATCATATCCATACAATTTTACCCAACTCAACAAACTTTATTGAGAAAGATTACTTTTTTAGGCCAAGAGGTTGATAGCAAGATGATACGATCCTGCTACAGAACCGAATCAACTTTATTCTAGTATCAACTTATTGGTCTCGAATCAACTTATTGGTCTTATGGTATATCTCAGTATCAAGGATGGGACCAAAGAACTTTATTTGTTTATAAGCAAATATGGCCGATGGGTTCGTCTTGTACGGGACAGAGGTAATAATATATGTTTGCATTATATAGAAAGGGGACCTCTTTATCTTTAAAAAAAAGGAAATAAAAGAAAGGGGAATCTCTTGCTGTTTGACTCGAGCTTGTATAGTTTCTATAATGAATGAGTGGCGGTCAAAGGGCGGCGTTGCCAAAGAAGAACTGTCGTGAAGGTTGAACTCTAAAAAATTTGGAATTCGAGATTCTCGAATACATGTTTTTCACAATTTGGTTTGGTAACGGGAGCTGTTGCATTAGAGTTCATACAAAATATTACTACTTCCGTCTCGTTTCATTTATATATTTTTGGTAATCATTGGTGGCATCTTTATAATGTCATAGTATTGTTTGTTTCTTGTTGCATAATTTTGCATTAATAGCAAAGAGTTGGGCAGGGTGGGTGGAGGAGTGGATGGGAGGATATTTCAATTTATTATTATTATTTTTTTAATCGGAAAAAGAGGATATTATTAAAGCACGAAGAAGAAATAAGGTATAAGAGGTACCAAATAAACGCTTAAACATTCAACCACGCATTGCAAAGGGTGGTGTTATTCCACTCGTCGAATCTCATATTGGCTATCACTTTTCCCCGAACTAAGCACCAATTCCAAAAGCGACACTTGATCTCTTCCACAATCCTTCGGATTATTCATTCCTTGTGTTCGTATCTCACCGTGTTTCGCCACTTCCATCGCACCCAGACAGTAAAGTCCAAAGACCACTCATATTCTCCCTTGTTTTATTTTATCTTATTTTATTTTAGTTACGTAAGGATTGATTTGTTAATTCGAACAAGAAGAAGCTGTTAATTTTTTTATTTTATTTTTTATTTTATTTTTTTATTTTTTAAATTCATTTTGATAACTAAAGTGAATACTATTCACCATTAGGATAGTCATTCCGAAAGAGAGCATTTCACGCTTGGTTGATTCCCACAAAGTCACTTTACCCAAGATTGAGAAGATTGGCTTTCACGGTGGCGGTGACGATGATATAATTAAAAAAAATATACAATTACAAATATCTATACTCTAGCATGCTTGGTATAGTAAGAGCATACAAGACCAATATTACATCGCAATATAGTCTTATCTAGTTATCTGGCTTTAGTATCCACAAAAAGGAAATATGAGAACCCTATATTAAAGTAGAGCCCGTTGTTAAAAGCATTATTTAGTACAGTTCCGCTCCATTTAGCCTATAGAGTAAAAAAATGTGAAATTTGAAATAATTCAGTATTCCAAATGGAGTGAAACGAGATTTTACAACATCAACTTAATTTACATTAAAAAAAAACAATTTCCCTAGTCTTCTCCCATCACCTTCATATTAGAGTTCTCATTGTGTAAATGAGCTATTCGACTCTTGTGCCTAAAAATGGGTCTATGTAAGGTTCGCCACTACACATACGAAGTTTCGAGCATGCAATTATCAAAATAAAATGTTCCGAGGCAATCTGCACCTGTGTCTAATCTTTCCTACTCCCACAACAGCTTTCCTCTTCATGAAAACTGGGTGTTGGTCACAGGCTCGTAACGAGTTTCAGATAATCAAAACGGAAAATGCCAATATTCTGTGCCAGAGTGAGAAGACTAAATTCTCCTGAAACTAACATCCAATGCATCGTCCACCACGAGCTATAGAGAGGAAGTCCATTTATAATAATAATGATGATGCAATCCAAACATACAAATTAAAGAATGTGCTCTCTCACCAATCAAGTTACACTTGATTAAAAGCAAACTAACAAACTATGGGACGGGAGTAGAGAAATGATGGAAGGTGAACTTAGAAAAAACAAAAAGGCTCACCACGCAACCAAAAACGCGGCACAAGTTAGTCGTCTACTACAATGATTACAAGACTTGACTTCCTACAAGTTAATTCTAGCAAAATAGTATCTGGGAAATACATAAGAAAGGGAGAAGAACATCCAACCAATCCATTCAACTTCATTAAGGCATTTAACCCCACTCACTCAGTCAACCGGGTTGGCAGGCCCATTAGGTCTAAATCCACGACCCCTGCCACGGAATCCCCTACCACGGCCACGACCTGCACCATAACAAACCCCACCGTGTTTTGAGTCAACAATCATACATACCACACGAAGCTTAACAGTCAACAATGGGATGCAAGCAATTGGAAAAGTTGCACACTAGAATACGAGGATGGAACTTTAGCAGGAAAGAAAAAGGGTGCTGAATAAAAATTAGGCTCAGACTGAAACAGCTAAATGAAATAAGGAATTCAGAGAGCTAAAGGTCAAAGATGCATGTGGAAGAGTAACATCAGAGGGAGTGTGGTTACTCTGTAATAATAAGGGAACATCATAATGCACAATTGTACCTCGAGGTGCTTCTTGATAGTAGCCCCCGGCATCATTCTGAGCATCTGACTGATAATATCCTCCCCTACCACCACGGCCACCGGCATCATTCTGACCATCTGACTGATAATATCCTCCCCTACCACGGCCATCATTTTGACCATCTGACCGATAATATCCTCCCCTACCACGGCCACGAACTGCACCATAACGAGCACCCCCATATTTTAAGTAAAATGAGCCAACAATCATGCATACCACATGAAGCTTAACATTAAACAAAACAACTATTTTTGTTAACTTTATTAGGGATGCAAGCAATCGGGAAATGGACACAAAAATAAAAATCTAGTATGTAATAAAATTATAAAAGTTTGCAGGATTCTTGGCACACTAAAGGGCAATGATAATGGGGCTTCATAATTTCTGATTAACGCTGAATAAAATTAGAATCATACTGAAACAGCTAAATGAAATAAAGAATTCCGAGAGCTGAAGGTCAAAGATGCATGTGGAAGAGCAGCATCTGAGGGAGTGTGGTTACTCTGATATAATAAGGGAACATCATAAATGAGCAATTGTACCTCGAGGTGCTTCTTGATTGTAGCCACCAGCATCATTCTGAGCATCTGACTGATAATATCCGCCCCTACCACCACGGCCACCAGCATCATTCTGAGCATCTGACTGATAATATCCGCCCCTACCACCACGGCCACCAGCATCATTCTGACCATCTGACTGATAATATCCGCCCCTACCACCACGGCCACCAGCATCATTCTGACCATCTGACTGATAATATCCTCCCCTACCACGGCCACGGAAACTGCGACCTCTACCACGCCCCCTACCTCTGGGGTATCCACGATTCTGTTCATAGCCTCCATCCTCAAACTCAGGGGGGGCAAATCCATTCCCTGAGATCAAATGAGGCAAGGGTTAGATTTAAAAAATTGCATAAATTAATTATCTGTATTCTTATATTAAATTATCTAAAATATAATTAGGAAGCAAAGGGAATTCAGCCGTAATACCAGGCGGGCCTCTAGGCCTCCCCCTCCCCCTACCACCCCTGCCTCTTCCCCGGGCCATAGGTGATCCCTCTGCACAATAAGAATATTGTAAAAGATAAGCTTTGGTGAAAAAGGATACATAACAACAAAGAAAAACAACTGAAACACAACACCACCTCCATCGTATTCAAGATCTGTTGACACCTTCACTTGGTCAGCTGGTATAGGGACTTGGTACCTGTTTCACGTATAAAACAGAATAGTAAGGACTCCAATTATAGATATCCTTAACTTTGAATTGGAAATTCTCTTCATTTGCAACTCAAAGAAGGTAGTGGATCTATCAGAACACTGGGAAAGAACAAACTGCACCTCATATAAGTATTAATAATCAAATTGAGTATTGACTCCACGAAAGACATAAGAGCTGAAACTCACCCGACATTATTCGTGTCCAACTCCTTCTTGGATAGAGTAATTGTCACCATTGACACTTTCCTTGTGGTTTCCAGGCTGTGTAATTAGTAAACTATGTTAGATGGGTCAAATAAGATTTGTTGCACCTATAATGATCTCAAGATAGAGAATCATCTACCAACTCCTAATAAGCTACATCTCAAGTGATCTTACATTTGGAGCCCTTCCTCCAGAGGTTCCCATGTGTCAGTTATATCGGTGGATTGAATTGCTGTAATTTGGTGAAGACCAACAATTCTCCTCTGAATTAAGAAAGTATACCATAACTTAAGATCACCATCAGCAGAAGAAACCAAACGTCAAGAAACATTGAAAAATTATCAGCTAAAAAGGAGACCTTGATTAACTCCACAATGGTTACAGTTTTATTGATGGCCCTGCCCATCGCCTTGAAAACAACTTCTTCTGAACCCTTTTCCTACAATTATCGCACAGTATACAAATGGCATCAGCTTCCATATGAATGTACAGTCACAAAAGAAAGCATTGAATAAGAGGGAAAAGAACATGGCATGCCAATAATTATATTGAATCAGAATTATTTTGACAAAAGTGCACGAGCGCCGCAATCTCATGTGGAATAAGTTTTACTAAATATTAGCCCATGTAACAAAAAAAAAGGCAATGATTTACAACAGGCAACCCAGACTAGGAAATTTAGCTTCTATATCTGATTCTGATAAAAGGCAACAATGATGGATAGTTATGCAGATTGCACTATAGAAATCACAAACAAGGCAGAAACCAATATCAAAATGCTACAATAGTCGACACTAAATTTATATCATAAGTTATCTATTTATGAAGCACCCTATCCACCATGAAACCTTTACTTCAAATGAGCACAAAAGAACATGCGCTACTTCCTGGTAACACTCAATCAGCACTTCTATCTCCATAATAAATGCTAAATGTATGTCATTTGAGCATCGTCCGTGAACAATCCAAACTACTCCCCATTAAATATTAACCAACCAGTCAAATGAATCATTTACGAAATAAACTGACTGCTATGAGTGCAGAAACATAAACTCCACTCCACAAACCATTACAACAAATTCATACCTGAATCAGAGTCATGGCGTAGGTGATGTAGCTTCGCATCCTTCCCTGGCTCGTAATCCGAATTTCATTCTCGTCGATTGGCGTCTCCACCTTCGGCTTCTCCACCTTCTGGTACCGATCCATGCTCTAACAAAAATCCAAAAAATAAAAATACAAATTAAACAAATTAAATCACAGTGAAACAAACAAACAAACACAATAATCAGAAGCTCACAAACTGAAGAACATGCAAAAATTGTAGCAAAAACAATCGACACACAGCTAGGGTTTTTGTTGGCGAAAACGAGAGCAACAGATCCGCAATCAATGATTCGAGCACCTGAAAAGCGTAAAAGCAGGAATGGAATACCTCGGCGAAGTGAAGGTGTACGTATTAGCGTACGGAAGGATGAGAGAGAGAGAGAAAGGCTTTCTTCTCCGGCTTCGTTTCTTCGGTAGTGACCCGACCGTTTTTGCTGCGTGCTCCGCAGCTATTTATAGTTCCAGCGCTAAACCTGTGCCCTAGTTCATTTTAACTGGTCAAACCGCTTGGTTGTTGCTGTTATTTTTTATTTTATTTTTTTTTTCCTGAATTTTTTTAAAATTTTAAATAGGAATTGGGATAAGGTTTAGGCTATCCTCATTTTTGCTTTGCTGAAATCCACAAACAGTAATTGTTTGGCTTAAATTTGAATTATGTGTACTTTATTCATTATACAAAAATTGTAATTACCTCTGTCCACGATATGTCCACGATATATGAGTACCACTTTTTCGAATAGTGAATGAATATCAAAGTAGTGTAGTTTGGGATCATCTTATATTGTTAAAGTATAATTCAGAATGATTTTCTTATATGGTGTGCATATTCTAATTACATGTTCTTATATTATTTGAACGGATGCAAATAAAAAGTGTGCACGCTTATCACGAACAAAAGTAGCATCCAGTGTGAAAATGCAATATCAAATAGTACTAGTAGCATTTAAAGACACATTTTCGACGAATTTCCTTACAAAAATATGAACTTCAAAACTTCATTTAAAAATACGAAACCCCAAAAGCGTATTGAAAAGTCAACTGGATCCGTATATCATGAACGAAGGGAGTGCTTCATCAAATGTATAACAGTTCTAGCATTTTGCAACATAACGAGTTATACAAACTAAAGAACAACACCCACCTATTCTACTTTTTATATTTCGGTTGTGTTCTCTTTGATGCGAAAGAAAATGAGGAAAAAAAAAAGAAAACCACCCTTAAAAACTTTACTTAAGATGATTTTCCTTTTTCCTCTTAGAAGAATATAACTATGGCATAACAAATGGCATCAAGGGAAGGAATTGGTACAAGCTTAGACACAAAAAATAATAGTAGTAGTAAGATTACAATGTGATGTTTTACAAGTTAGAAAAAGCCATCATTCTGTGTCCTCTATAGTTGTAGCCACTTATCATTCTAAATCAAGCATCATATTATGTATCGCGCCGCATCGAACATTAAAACTCTACCACTCAAATTCCTCATATGTGCGAGTTAGAAGGATAAGAATGCTAATCTTCAGGAAGCACTTTAGCAGTCAGGCGATTTTCTCCGGGGTAAGAATCATCCGCATCTCAACTCCTGCGTTGCATTAGTTCATAAACAAGATCAGGAATGGTAAATCATATAGACGAAGGAAACTTTTCAACTTGATTTAGTGCAATGGGAATTCGGAAAGACAAAAAAACAAGTATCAGTACTCTAAATCCTATTCAAATAAGCTCAATTGTTTAGGGGCTGAATCCTTATAAATGCAAACTCAGTTATAAATGAGTAAAACGAGCGAAACTACAACAATAAAGGAAATTTCTAACTGGGACAGGAAGAGTTATCATGTAGTCATGAGCCAATGCACATGAAACCTTATGCATGAAGTCAGTGTGTGATATTTTGATTCACGATGAAGTTCTTTCGTAAAGCTCTACTTGTTTCCTGCCCATTTATTATGAGGTTTCAATGGTTTGACACAGCAAAATATAGGGGGCATTGAAGTTTCAAGAACACTCTCACAAAACAGTTATCAAAATTCAAGATTATACAATAATAAAGCAAAGGTGTGAAAGAAGACCGAAAGGGCAAACTGAAACACCTAGTTACCTACCTTAAAATTCTCTACACTTTGTATTCACCAACATGCAGCCACTTCGTAGATGACCATTTATTCCCATTGATAACAGGACAGCCTCCTGGAATCAAAAGATAGAGCACAACTAAATCAGAATAAATTACTATAACCAAAACCATTGGCTCAAACACAAATCTAGCATAAAAACTTAGGAATAATATCAGTAATTCACGATAATTCAGCGAGAGACCAAAAAGTCCCCATCAACATTACAACATAAACTTGAGGTCGTCCTGTCAGTTAGTTTCCGACTTATTATTCATTGATATGCATCCACTTTGCAGATGACCACTTATTCACTTTGATGACAGGACAACCTTCTGGAACTAAACAATAGAGCCCCATAAAATCAGAAACCAAATGCTAAAACCGAATAGATCACTAATCAAAAGGCTCAGAAAAATTATTCTAGAACTTAGGATGAATTATATATCTACTTCATGGCATGTGACGATGTCCCCATTTTCAATACAACACAAACAGGAGCTTGTCCTATCAGTTAGGTTTTGATTTGGTATTCACTGCCAATCATCAACTTTGTGCAGTGCAGGACAGGAAAGCATCCAGGACAATTCCTAGCGTTAAAGTTTAGAAGAATGTCACTACCTAGCAGAAGTCTCAGAATATTAGATGTCCCAAAGTTCACTAAAGTCTAAAACATAAACTTCAATTGCCGTGTATCATAGTCTTAGTAGAATACGATGTGACGTTCCTATATCTCTCCTTGCATCTGTTTTCTCGACCCAGTCCTAATATCTTTAATTCTTTACAATGAAGTTCTGAAAGAAAGATTCAAAGTTATTTTTCTAATCATCAGTGGTCACCAATGCAACTCACCGTGTAAGCTTGATGGATCTAGAGAAGCATCAGGACGCATACTCCAGAAAAGCAGTGCGTCACCCATTTTTGGTTTCACAGCCAGTCCTCTTTTACCACACTCTGATAAGCCTAGAGAAGAGCTAAAGTTACCCTTAGCAGCAGGGAAAATTGTCTCACCGCCTTCTTCAACATCTGACCTGCATTAGGAACCACAATAAATAAACAAAAATATCTGACACCGTGCAAGTATCAAAACAAAAAAAAAAACATACTCACAAATACATAAGCACTGTAGCTATGCGTTGACCTCCGTTTTTGGTGTTAAATTCATCAAGAAAGTAGTCATAGTGAGGCTCATACTTTTGTCCCACTTCATAGTGCAAAACTTGTAAGCCTTCTCCGTGTTCTGTAAATTTCATTCTAAACATGATGAGCTAAAATCGTGGTAAAGTTCATTAGTTGTAAAACATGTGAATTCAGAAGTCAGAACAGTATTGTGAAGAAAAATTTACTCGGATCATCTTCCTGAATATAGCAAGAAATGCCAAAGGAAAGAACCAAAAATATTTTGAGTTTTAGACCTATCAATCTTAGCCTTTTCCACACAAAACTCCATGCAAAAATTTGCTGAAGACAAATCAGAGACCAGTTTGTAATCTAAGACTATTCAACAAACAATATTGAAATTAAGCTGAGCAGATGCAAGAAACAGAACCAGGACCAGCGCCTATCTGTAAAAGAAGCCTAACCATATGTAAAATGGTTGCATAGATTATTGTTGCCATGCCACCTTATCCTATTGTTGCAACTTGCGTTTAATGTAAATCATTTATGCTATTACCTAAACAGACTGTATAATCAAGCTAATCTTCAAGTATTAGTTGAGTCCTCTAATTAGGCCAATTATCAATTTATCAATCTGCCGACTATGCTTTCCTTTGCAAGGAGTGTATACGAAAGGAAAGAGTATTTGTATCTCTATCACATACCTGCAGGAATAAAAGTGTAGTCTGCTATTCTTTTTTCAATGTCTCTGATAACTTTGTCCCGTCCCCTCCTCAAAAATGTTCCAGAACTTGTGCGCACCCTAAGCATGATTTGCTTCTTTAGATAACAAGGACACAGGAAAACAGACTTCCAGAACCAATTCTTATGTAATGACTAATGAGTTAAAATACAGAAACGTAAACTCATTTACTGAAGATAATTAGAAGAACCAACCTGCTATCTTTACTCTTGCCAGTCTTGCTATCAACCACTGTTGATTTTACCATGTGGGGTTTAGCAAGACTTATCAAATAATCACATTCTTCCTTAGACTGCAATACAAGTGATTCTTGTTCAATTAGACAAACATCAATTGTTATTCAGAATGTATTTCTTAAAGCAAGTCCACTTGAACATTAAGGAAAAAATTTGATCCTCAATCCAATTTCCAAATTTGCCTTCCCGTAGAACTCCTAAAATAAATTGTGACCCCGACAGTAACAAAACAGACTGTTAATTACACCTTTTGTGAAGCACTATGCATGTTGCCAAAATTTCAGCTTATAACAAGGACTATGTAAGCATAAAATGAACACATGATTAGAAGAAATCGGACTAAGGCACTGCTAAATGAATAAGATTGTTAGTAACATTTCATTCTATGGGAGATTTTATAAAAGAATGACAATGTGCGTGTGTTCACACTGCAGAAGCAAGCTCAACTTAATTCTTCTTCTCATAAGAATTTGCTGATTCATGTGAAGCAGAATTGATGCTCATTTCTCAAATGGATCAAGATCCACCCATAATGACTAGAAGTAAGGGTTTACATTTGCAAGAGACATAATTCCTTTATTACCAAGATTTTCGATGCAGTTTCTTGATGCGAGCATTATTATAAAGGTGGATATAATGCAGCTACCACACGCAGTCATAAGCTTCATCAAAATTTCAGTATCAATGGTAAAGATTCACCAATCAACAAGGTTGACAAATAAAGAGTGACTCATGCATCACCGAGCAAGAAGAGAAGAAAGAACAAGCAATTTCCGCTAATTTACACATTTCACACATAAACAACGATTCACGAAACACGGAAACAGAACCCCATTTCAATTACAATAATCATCAAACCGAAACACCGAAAATGAGATAAAACATCAAACCAGTAAAATGCCACAGACACATCACAAAAGCTTACCAAAAAGTTATGATACAAGAAAGCCCTAGGTTCCCACGATAGGATCTCCGACCACTGCTCCTTCCTTTCCCCCAATCCATTTCCTTCCTTTTTTCTGCAATCAACCGAAAAGAATCAACACCAATGCACATAAAAAAATTCTATAAACAAAAAATTAAGCAACAACTCTTACACGTCAATCTTCAAGCGTTTCAATTTGATATGATCTCCGATCGCCGTCGATCCCTCGTCGGAGGGAATGGGGAGAGAGAGAATTCCTAGACCGAGAAGCATCAGCAGCACGACTGAGAGCATCAACAGCATCGACAGCACCAAAACTACCGTCGACGATCTCTTTCCCTGGTGCCGATTCCCCCGCGCCTTCGCCATTTCCGTGCTCTGTGAACTGAAACTGAATTGAATTAAACAACCCTAATTAACGTCGAGAAATTAATTAAACTGAAATTTCTCGAAGCTTTTTTATAAAATAAAATTTCTGGGAATTGAAATATTCAATTGGGGGAAGGGGGAGTTGAAACGGAAGGTGTCGAAAATACGAAAACGCACGCAGTGGTTTGACTAATTTACCTGGGGTTTTGGACTTTAGTAGTCGGTGAGTGAGGGGTGGTTTGGACATTTCGCTGTCAGGTCGTTCAAGGCTAATCTTTGTGTGTGGGCTGCACTGAAGATTCCTATGACTCTACAACCTACATTGATTCTTGATGCGTTTCTTTCCGTTTCTTTTGAAATAATTAATTTCTTTTAGCTACAATGATCGAAAAAAATTAAGATTTGTTATATAATAGTAGTAATAGTCTACATTCTATCGACGAGATTTAGTGAATAATCTCAAGATAAAATAATTTCTAGCAATAAGATAAATTTTATAAATAATATTAATATTGTGTTTGGTAAAATAGTATAAAAAACCTATACTAATATTAATATTGTGTTTTGTATGATGCACTAAAATTTATGAGGTTACTATGTGGGTTTAATATTAGGGGGTAGGAGGTATTATTAGTTGACGAAATAGTGATTTTAGTAACGAGTCTTGTTTAATACATGCATGGCTCTCTATATTATTTAGTATACCTATCAAACATCACTATAACCCCATACGATAAATTAGTATGTGGTTTATATGGCCTATCAAACACCCCGTAGTGCATTAAGGGCTAATGAGGGGTACACATGGGGTATTGGACCAAAATAAACAATTGATCATTTAAAATAGCACACTCCAAAATAAAAATGTAGTTATTTCGAAAGAAATGAAAGGAGTATTAGTACTCCATCTGCCTCATGCAAATTATCCATATTTCCTTATTGAGACGTCACATTTAATTGTCTACTTACTAAAAGTGGAAAAGCCATACACTCATCTAATATAATATAAAATTCACTATCTCTTATAACATTGATTATTGTATTATTTCCCTTATGGACAATTAGCATGAGATAAAGGGAGTACATAAATAAAGACAACTTGGAATATTAGTCGAAGAGGAAGGTCATGGTTTTACTAATGTAACATAGGATGTACTGTGGGCTCTTGCCTCTTAGGAGAAGATGGGGGCTATGAAATAAAATAAATTTTTGAGTAAAATGAATATATACATCCTCTTTATTAGAGTTATATGTATTTTTATACTACCTCCATCTCATATAAGTAGTCTCATTTGCCATTTTTATTTATTTCATCTATTAGTCTCATTTTCTAAAATTGGTAAAGAATATGTGGCTACAATTAACCCTCTCTCCTCAGAATCAATTACATCCACATATTACCTTCCTCATTGACTATTGTGCCACTTTGAAATGGGACTACTTATATGAGACGGAGGTAATATTATGTACTCCCTCCGTCCCACTGGGATAGAGACCTTTTTTTTCGGCGCGGGAATTAAGACGAGAATGATGATAGTGAGATAAAGTGAAAGGTAGTGGGTTAAAGTGATGTGTCAGAATTTTATTGGGTTAGAATTTTCCATTTTGGGAAAGATCCCTATATCAGTGGGACTTCCCGAAAAGGTAAAAGTCCCTATATCAGTGGGACGGAGGGAATATATAGGTCTGTCGTCACTTATTAGAACTAGGCTTTACTTTGCATTACTTAAGCTAGGGTTTAGTGTGTATATATACTGCATCCTTTCATTCAATAAAGTAATTAGAGTGACGACATGCACATATACATAATATAAAAATATACTCCATCTGTCCCACTCATGAAGAGACCTTTTCTTTTTTCGGGACGTATTACTGATATAGGGATTTTTCTCGAAATAAAAAATTATAACCCAATAAAATTCTGACACATCACTTTAAACCACTATCATCACTTCCGTCTTAATTCCCGTGTCGAAAAAAGTCTTTATCCCAGTGGAACAGAGGGAGGATATAACTCTAAGGGCTAGTTTGGTAGGATTTTAAGATAATGGCAAGTTAGATTAAAATAAACAAAATTAGCTGGATAAAATTAAACATGATATGGTATCTCTCGTTTGGTATCATATATAAAAACCCAGAATAAAATAAAAGGGTGTTTGGTAGACCTTTCAAATTCCCTAGATAAATCATCAAAATTACTAAATTATCCCTCCCTAATACTGCTATATAACCAGAAATAGTGGAGCTTCAGAACCCTACCGCCGCTCTGATTGCTGAAGACGCAGCTGCATCCAAATTTCCTTCACACTACACCAACACCATGGATGTCGATTGAGGGAGTGGCGAGTATTTGACGATTGGCTACGGAAAGTATTCGACGTATGCGATGAAGATGGCGACGGCGTAGAACGAGGCCGGCGATGGCGAGGTCGATGGCGTCTTCACCGGAAATAGAAGGAGGTGTACGGGTCGATCGAATTAATTTGGGGGATTAGGTTTCCGATTTGAACTAGAGAAACTGAAGAGAGAGGAAGAGGAGAAATACACTTAAATGGGCGATGTCGAAGGCCGCCAATGGCGACGTCGGAGACGATCGCCGGCGAAGATGAGGGAGAGAGGGGGTGGCGCCGAGCAGAATGAAAGGAGAAGATGGTTTAATTTGAGGGTAATTTTGGTAGAAACTATTTTAAGTATTTTACTGTTTACATTGGTTTATTTCAAACCCACCTATTTGGTGGGTTGAAATAACATGGTGGAATAGTGAATTAGTATCGGGCCGGGATTTAAAAACGGGCCTCGGCGTTTTACTAAAATGCTACCAAACACAGGAAAACGTAAGATAAAAATTAACTAACATGCGATATCCGGTGTACCAAAAGGGCCCTAATACTCTTTATTTTATCTTTTTGAACGAAAATGAATACATCCTATGAAGAATATTTTGTTGTCTCGTTCCATTTCCTTATCATTTAATGAAATCGTTGTTATTATTGTAACTAATTAACGGCCCTAACTGTTAATATGCATGCTGAAAAAGTATTCATCATTTTAAATTCTGCACTCCTAATTGCTATTCAAAAAAAAAAAACAATATCATTTGCAAATATTATATTGTATCAAGTGTTTAAGGTTAATTATTCATAACTTAATAGTATCTCAATTCATACCGGTGGACGGCACTAAATATATACTCCACGAGTAATATAATGCTCCCCAAACCACCGTAAACTTTTTTTATATACTCAAGAATTACGTGTCATATTATTAACGAATATTTTGTTTAATATACTTAAACCACATCAGTTGTGAGTACGTTAAAGACACCTATAATGGGTAGGGGAGCGTTTTTGTATACTCAATTATCGTCATATACTAAAAAGTCAAACTTTATAGTAATATTTTTTAAAAATTGGAGATTAATTTCAAAAGGGCCAATTGGCAAACCTATATCTCAATTAATTCACCAAAATGCAAAAGGACAACTTCCAAAATTACTTTATTTAATTCAAAAGTCGGACCAAGTTTGATAAATATGGCAAATAATCTTGAATTGTTTATTACTCTATCGTATAATAAACACAAATAATAAGGAATAAACCATGCATATATTTATACACATTTCGTCACATTTAAAAAATTGATAAAAAATTCAGACGGTCGAATTTGAATTATTAAATATTAAATGATGGTGACACCCTAATTTGTTGATTAGTAAACGAAATTTAGTAGATTTAGCCCAAAGTTTTAGACATTTGAAATCATTAAAATAAAATTTAATCTTTTATTAAATTTAGCATTAGGTATGTAGTGTGCTTGGCTCTAGTTTGACCAGTTATTACCGTTTACACCTTCGTACGGACAAGTCAATTTCGCAACCCTAATTCCATTCTTCGTCTCGATATTTCATTATGAGTTTGTTCTTATTTTCTAATAAGGCGTTTTATTTCAAATTTAGAATAACATTCATTATATTCTCACTATTTAATTTCCATACCGTACGTAAACAATCGGTAAGTCGAGTCATCGACTATTGACAAAGAGAATAATAAATAAGGCTATATAAATAATTAGACGGCCGAAGAAACAACATGAGGTTCCCTATACACTTTCATGTACCAACCATCGATTATAGGGTTTTATAATTATTTTTTAACATTTAATTTCAATTTTATTTAATAAAATCGGGTTGATAAATTAAAAGTTACGGTATATAATTTTTTCGCAACCCTAATTCCATTATTTCGTTTCGATATTCCAATCTAAGTATATTCCATTATGAGTTTGTTAATAGAATAAAATTAATTTTATTCTCATTATTTAATCTTTACGTATAATACTACCATAAATCGAGTCATCGGACAATCGATAAAAGAGAATAATAAATAAGGCTATAAATATAAACCCAATTGCTTTTTAGATACGTATAATTTGACGGCTGAATATTGTGACAATTTCACACGCACACACCCGCATGTGTATGTGTGTGTTCTTTTTCATACCCATACACACACTATATATAAACCATAAATCACACGACACATCTATATATAAATAGAGAAAGTGAAAGGATTACATCAAATTAAATGGAGAAGCCAACATTATCACACAATAGCAAGCTAAGAAACAAGATTTTGAAGCTTTTTCCGAAGGCGATCTCTTTCAAAAACCTACCGTTCAGCCCGCGCCGGGACAGCCGGTCCGATGTCCGGCCCCGACCCGGTCACAACAAGGCGTTCTCCGGCCCGATCGCCCCCATGATCCCGGCCGAGGCCCGACGGAAGCCGAAGAGCTTCGAGACTCAAGAGCCCTCCTCCCCGAAGGTCTCGTGCACGGGCCGAGTCAACTGCAAGAGCAAGATTTCGAAGAAGGCGAAAAAGCACGTTTCCTTGCCTAGGGAGTTCAAGCCGGTTCCTCTCGCCCGGCCCGAGCGAGCTGAGCCGGTCGAACCGGCCGGTCCAGTCAAGAAGAAGAAAGCCGGGATAAAGAGACTTTTGCGGAAATCTCGTGAACCGGCCGGTCGAGCCGAGCCGGTTGGTGAGAGCGCGCCGAGCCTGAGCCATATGAGGAAGTTTGCTAGTAGCCGTGAGACGTTTGCGAATTTCGATTGGACGACGGCGCAGGTTGCGCCGGAGTATTGCTCCGACGAAGAGGACGGTGGCGGCATCGCTTTCTCGGAGCCGTTATTTATGATGCGAGGCGGCGGGCGCGGCGGCGACCGCGGCTTGGAGTTGGAGCCGAAGAAGGAGATTAATTTGTGGAAAAGGAGAACCATGGCTCATCAGCCTAGAGAGTTCAAGACGGTTCCTCTCGCCCGGCCCGAGCGAGCTGAGCCGGTCGAACCGACCGGTCCGGTCAAGAAGAAAAAAGCCGGAATAAAGAGACTTTTGAGGAAATCACGTGAACCGGCCGGCCGAGCCGAGCCGGTTGGTGAGAGCGCGCCGAGCCTGAGCCATATGAGGAAGTTTGCTAGTAGCCGTGAGACGTTTGCGAATTTCGATTGGACGACGGCGCAGGTTGCGCCGGAGTATTGCTCTGACGAAGAGGACGGCGGCAGCATCGCTTTCTCGGAGCCGTTATTTATGATGCGAGGCGGCGGGCGCGGCGGCGACCGCGGCTTGGAGTTGGAGCCGAAGAAGGAGATTAATTTGTGGAAAAGGCGAACCATGGCTCATCAGCCTAAGAGTCTTGAGTTGGACTTTGATGAATAGTGAAAATTAATTAGGACTAAAAAAAAGGAAAATTCTTTAGTTTCTTCAATTTTTCTTGATTTTAATAGTATACTATAATATTGATTTTGTTGTTAAAATAGTGAATTTGAAGAAATCATTGAGTATGAATGAGATAAAAGGACGTGTACATAAATATATGTGTATATATGTTGTTAAAATTACTTAATTACTATATTTTAAAAATGTTTTACGTATTTATAGTGTCAAATTCGGTAAATACGAAATTTGATGGTTTTTTTTTTAAAAAAAAATAATTTTGTATTGTCAATTTACTTTTATACCTTATATAGAATTTTGTTATTAAAATTAATTATTTTCTTAAAAAGACTAAAATGTTCTACACTCATCCAGATCAATTGTCATGTTTCAATTGAGCCAAAATTTAAGTTTAGTTTTAAAACTGAAAAGTAAGAGATTTGCATTAAAACGTAAAGGTTTAAGTCTTTTCATTTTATAAAACGAGACAATTGATGTAGGACTAAAGAATTAGAAAAACATAACAATTGAAATGTGAGGGAGATAATATTTTATAAGAAAAAGTAATGTACGTAGACTTTTGATTTTTTCTTTAATATATAATAATCTAGGTTCAATTATGAGACTTATGAGGAGATAAGATGATGTGACTTTTAAGAGACGATGATGAATATCGTGGATAAAACTAATCAAGTTTATTTATTTATAATAATAGGTGTTTAATTATTTTTTTCTTCTAAATGTGTTTAATTAATTTAAAATTGATTGTTATGAAATTTTGAATTTTATGTGGTTGACACTTTTACATGAAACATGCGAAAAAACCAATTATTCTTCATGGGAAATTATTGTGTAATTCAAAGAAGATTGTGGAGGCAATCATGGATTAATTTGGATAACTACTAATCAAAATAAACACGCAATTTCCAACATCGTGATTACTATGGGTGTCACTTTCGATAATATTATATTATTATATGTTTTTTAATTTTGATGAATCCAAATTTTCTTACTACAAATTGAAGTAGACTAGTTCAAATTCGTGCCAAGAAAAAAAATAATGATTTGTATAAAAAGTCACAATAAATTCTCCAAATTCTTTAATATGAAAAGTCGTAGTAAGTTATATTTGTTCACTTGCTTAATTTGGAAATTGCATAACGGCTTCAACTTTTGTTTCTAATTTGAATAATATGAAATTTAATTTATAGAAAGAACATGGTATAATTAATATGGCAAAATAAATTTGGAAAAAGTTTGAGAAATAAATTACTTTCCATTTTTAATTTCATACTCGCTAAATCGAGATCATGTATATATAACACTTTGATGGGTTACTAGGTGTTGAGATTTATTAATTTTGAAAATCCGACACAATATTCCTACGATTCAACTTGTTAATGAAGGCTTTTTGCATGAGAATTAATTGAAAATATCAATAGTTTGACCAATTTGTGAGTACTATTTTATGTCCATTATTGATACGACAATGTCAAATAAATTCTTTTTTCGTAAAATTTAACTTTTTGGAAATGAAAAGTTATAATAAATTGCTTAATCAACTGTGGGTATGCCAATATTACCCACAGTTTTAGACATGGATTTTTTGAACTTATCATTTTAAATTATTTTAAGTATTCTTAAAAAAATAAAGAAAAAATAAAAATTGAAAATGGATTGAACAATGAAGGTTTGAGCTAATGGGCTATATAGCCTATATATAGCCCACTTCTTTAAACAGCTCACCTTTTATTTTATTCTTGCAATCTCGAATCCATTTTTTCAAAAATATTAAAAAAAAAAAAAAAAAAATCAAGAAAGTGACATGATATTTTCCAAAATTGTTCATAACCTTCAAGAAATGAAACCATTAAGGGTACAAGTCCAAATACTGAGTTTTTTCGGTGGAAACATAGGGCATGGACCGTGCATAATGACTAGGTAGGGAGAGTCGAAAGTGAGATCGAGAGGGTCAAAGAGAGAAGCGGTAGAATCACAAACGAGGGGATGGATAGAAAGACCGACGAAATTAGGGTTGGGGGTGAATTAAGGCTTATAAGATTAATAAGTGTAATAAGGGGCACATTTTAAGTTGTGTTATATTCCATAATTTTGTGTTAAATATTGTCATATTGGACGAGACTAATAGAAGGGACATTCCAGTACGAAAAGTCGGAGTAATAGTATGGGACGAACGAAATACAATTTTTCGTATAATAATTAATCATTGTGGGCCATGGTGATATAAATTTATCCAAGATCTTCCAAAAGCATACATTAATCTACCCCAATTAACATGATTTAACGGCCCATTAATGTATGTAAGAAATTATTTTAGTTGAATAATCTTTGTTGATTTAATTGTATATAGTGTTACGTTATCATTTTATTCAAATCGTATTTATAACTCCACCGAAAAAATATTAAAGCCCGGCCCAATTTAGCTGTCTGCATTGATCTTGACGTACAATTTTGTATTGCATCTTAAATTTATATTACTCCGCTCTGTTATTTTTGTACTAGCATATATTGTTCGAGGAATGCTTCCTACCCACCGTAACATTTTTAACGTGTTCACCGATAAAATGACATACTATTAGTAAATAAAAATATTTAAACAAAAATAAATTCAATCAAGGTTGCATCTGCGAATGTGCACACGATGGCTAGGTAAACGTTTATTCATCAATTGTCATATTATTTTTATATTCATTATTTCTTTAATAATGCACATTATACTTATTGTGTATGTCGGTAAATGAAGTGAAGCACTAGATCACAAATGAAGGTTGATTATTGAAACATTTGAATTGATGGGAAAATTGCAAAATTAAATCCCAATTTTTTACTCATTTTGGCAAAACTAATCTCAATTCGTCAGATGATACCCTTTTCCAAATAATTGACAGTAAACTTAAAAATCAGGTTACGAAGTATTCGAATTCAAGATTTTTGGTCTTAAAACTTGACCTCTTATTACTTGTCCAAACACATGCATACGACTTTTTTTAAAATTAACAATTAACGGAAGATTTATAGCACACGTTACGAAAGACTCAAACTCGAAATATTTGGTCTTAAAACTTAAACGAAGTTTAATTGACTATTAGGGTAGTCTATTGATCAAGATTTTATATATATTCACCCATGTATCTTTTTTATGAATTTGTTAGTTTTAGTACGACTATAAATTGCAAATTTAAGATGTAAATAAATTCAAGTCAAAGAGTGTTTAAAAATTCTTCAAATGCAGTTACTCTTCTTTGACTTCGTATGATGATATTCACGTGACTGTACTCTAACTATATATAACTTTAATTATAATTAAGAACCAACAATAATACAATATTTTAGGTAAACTTACTAAATCACAATATTATCATAATTTGAAGAATATATACACATTCTTCGAAGAATATGTGTATATACTTTATCTACAAATTTCCCTTTTCATACACATGTTTTGATTAAAAAATATCCTTTAATTTTATAAACACAATACATGAATCATGCATTAGTGTATAATGACATAAATTCTATAAACACAATTGATCTCGACAATTATGCGAAAACAGAATTCATGTATTTTGAATAATTATTTATATACAAACCCTGATCCCGACCAATGCACGATCACACGATATATTCATGTATTCGTGTATTACTATGAACGATTCTGACCAGCACACGACTCTTATATTTTTGTATATTCGTGTATTCGGCAGGTAGGGTAAGTGATTGATTTGCTAGGTTTTCTTCATTACGATTACAACAAGTAGTAAGAAAATGATTAATTTATGTAATTTTTTCATAAAAGTGACTAATATTTGAATTTATTATAGCGAAAACGAAACTTTTAGGTATTATATATATTATAACCCGTTAATAAACTCATGTTCAGATATTTTTGTAGGTTTAGGGTTATTAAACTCAACTATAAAACATGCACAAAAATCACACCTTATTTCATAACTTATTAATTAGAAAATTTCTCTATCACTCCTTACTTCTTTCTTTAAACATACACACACACACAAATATGGAGGAGGTGTTTAGGCAGAGCCACCTGTTGATGACGGTTTTCCTGTATAGCTTCGCCACTTTAATGGTGATTCCGGTGATCACCGACGTCACCATGGAGGCAGTTTGCCCCGGCCAAGACGAATGCTCCTCCGCCCTATACCTCACCGGAGCTCAAAACGCGGTTCATGCTTCTTGCTCCTTTCCTATTAATATTCTTGATTTTTCACTATTTAATCTCCCTGCAATTTCTAGCTAGCTTCTTAACCTCTTCACATAATTTTCGGCACTAATAATTTCCATGTTTATTTTTTCACTTTTCCCTTTTCCTGGTTAAGTACGATGGATTAATTATTTATAAGCCAACATTTACATTATTTGCAACTCTTTTTCGTTTTCACTTTAGCATGTGTTTTTTCTTTCTCCAAAACTAATGAAAATATATTTTTTGGGTGGGGTAAAAATGCATATTGTAATTTTTAGTGTTGTACATTACACTAACTAATACTCGCTTCATCTCACCCCACCGATTATATGCATTTTTGAAATATATGCATGTGAGGTATATAATATACATATACATACAACTCAGTGAGATCGAGAGAATATTAATTTGGGCATGTACAATATATAAGACAATATATATTCAATACTATATATTTAATATACATCAACTACACACACATGCATGCAACGATGCAATTACAAAGTTATATATTATGATATTTATTTAGGTATAATTATTATTTAATTAATGCAGATAATAGGGTTGGGATCGGTAGTGGTGATGCCGATAATAGGGAAACTTTCCGACACCTACGGCAGAAAATTCATGCTCACTCTCCCCCTCACTCTCTCTATCTTTCCTCTAGGTAAGTTTCGGGATCAATTGTCTCGAGTTTAAATACTCCCTAACGACCTTTAGATTTCCGGTTTATGCTTATAAAGGAAATTCACTCTTCTATAATTTAGTAATTAATTGCTTTGATTTCTTTTACTAATGTGGCTTTAGCTATATTTTTGAAGTAATGTTACCATGCAATCATGCTTTAATTGTTTTTTTGAAATACGGGTATCATTTTTCATTTAATTTTCTCTGAGTTTATTATCTTGATTTGATGCTAACTATATTGATAGTTATTTAAGTGTTTTCTCTATTGACGTTGATTGCTTTGCTTAATTAATTGTCTTTGTTTTGCATGTATTGATTGAACTTTGAAAAAGAAAAGGAAAAATATCATGTCGGATATTAGACTACATGAAAGTGAAAGTTATTTAAATGAAAAAAAAAAAATGAAATGTAATTAAGACTGTTGTGTGACTATAAAATATACGGATGCGATCCAGTATAAAGTAGGTTTTTCGTAAAAAAATTAAATAAAAAATGAGCATTTAGTTTATGCACAATTATGATGCATTGTACATTAATTATAATGCATTGTGTAGTATTACAAAACTTCAGTCATCATAATGCATATTTAGTGTAACCATATTGCACCAATTAATCTCCACTATAGATCACACCAAGATCAATATTGGTTCAGATCACTTCTCATTTTTAACGAGGCCTGCCTTTTATATGTGTCTCTCCGCTTTAAAAATAATAAACGGTTGCGCCTCATGTTCAAGATCTGCTCAACCTAATATTGTATACTACTCGATTTAATCAATGATCGTTTATTTCTAGGACCCCAACCCCAATTTCACTTAATAAGATTAAAATTGAACACTCAAAAAAAAAAAAAAAAAAAAAAAAAAGAAGTTATAAACTGTACTTGGATCAATGAAAATAATTATAAACTTACACTAAATCATAGTTATATATACTGTATGATGATGTCACGCCCCAATTCCCGAGGGAAGGCACGTGTGCCGGGACGTGGCAAGGGGTTGGAGTTAAGAAGCGGGGATAGAAGGGGATCATAGCTTAAGACATTTTAACCATATTATTATCATTTAATTAACTACGGGATCGGGACGTACAGCACGAACTACGGGGTAGGAAAACCATACTGCCCGTACCGGCCGCCATGTCTGAATACCCGTAAAAATAAAGTAAAATACGGGATCGGGACATATACAGCTCAACTATGGGGTTGGTTAATCCGAACTTCCCATGTTGGCCGCTGTCTGAGTACCCGTAAGAGAAATGTAGAAGTAGGAGAAACGTAGAGATTTTATTTTAGAAATATGAAATTAACTTATCATAATATACATGAGGGGTGGACTTTATTTTAAAACGTAGCGGAAGCGTTTTATTCTTTTTACATCGCAGCAACAACAACAGTCCTCCCTAGCTCCTGCTGCTCCACCAGATTCCTTTACCTTAATCTGCAAAACATTTGAAAAGGAATTGCAGGGCTGAGTACTAATGCACTCAGTGGAGTTATGCCGAAAACATTTATAATAAAAAGAATATCCATGATAATTAAGCATGCATAGAAGGGTTTAGAAATCATGTAACTTCCATGCACACGAAAACCCATTTTCTTTGATTGCGCGCAAATGCGTATTACCATGTTACCCTTATATTGATCCCGGGACGTACCACTGCCGGATCCCTTTCTGATGGAGCCTATAGTTTGGAGACAATGGAGTATTTCATCCACTAGTTCTCCCCTCGAGTTAGAACCAATTGGTGATCAACCCAATGATATCTAACCGTGCGCACAGCCCCTCGATTAGTGTGTTAGACCAACCAAAAGACCCGATCGTAAACATAAGAGCCTTAAACATGTAATCACGCATCAAAACATTTTTCATGGATAAACCAACATTTTAGAGCTTACTAACTCGAATAATACTTTGGAAAGAGAAACCCCACCTTTTAACCTTTATCTCACGATATAAAGTGCTAAGCTGAATGAAGTAGCTAATCTACGCTTTTAGTGAGTACGATGGGTTCGTAAACTAGATAATATAGAAGGAAACGTATATACTGGTGTATTGAGAGGAGGATTGGATCGGGCAAAATATGATAACAAAAGGAAGGCTATACTACAATATTTATAGGATAGTTTACCTGCTTACTCCTCAAAGCTATATATTTTGACTCATCGATGCTAGATTAACAAGAAAGAGCCACGTATACATTAATTAACATGCATGGCTGAAGTATATATCTATAGGTTTGTATAATTATAATACTATTTATTGCATGGTTAACACTTCAATCCATGCATGCAATTGTATAATTATATCTACGTAATATTAATTAAACACATTTAATATTAGTCGTCAAATTCTTACGTCTCTTACTCACAACTAGTCGGTCTATTCTAATAATCACATTGTCAATATAAGAGGGTGAAAAGAATCATTTCTTCTTTTATATATATATATATATATATAATATGTTTTGGGGACACATGCACCCAACGAAAACCAAAAGATAATTATTATTTTTATTTTATACTTCATATATATTAAACTATTTACGAAACGGCTCAGAATCATCTCTCTTTGCAGAGGATGAGTACTAATTAACAAATTTCCCCATGTTTTAATTAATAATGTGAAATAAATTACCAGAACAATAAAAAATAAACCCTACTTGAAACGGTGAACTCTAGTCGATGGTTGCGTTCTCTTTAATGCAAAAAAAAATGAGAGAAAAGAGAAAAAATCAACCTTAAAATCTTCCTTATTTTCACATTTTCTCACATTTTCTATTTTCTCACCTTCATTTGCGTTACAATGGAGAGAAAATATTATCTCTTCAATTTGGTGTTGTAAATATTTTCTCCAAATTAAGGAGTAAAATTTTCTTTATTGATAAAAGGTGAGAAAAGGTGACGAAAAGGGTGGAATTTATAAGTCGATTTTCTCTTTTCTCTCATTTTCTTTCGTATCAAAGAGAATGCAACATTAGTGTTACAACTGGATTGAATCGTAAAATGGACAAAATTGTGAGAAATAAAGGATCTCATGTGCCAAATATATGGACAGTTATTGCACAAAATTGAATAAGTGTATGCATTTAATGGCAATTATATATCCAAAAAGGATGGCAAGTTATAATCAGAAAATGATTGATATCTTTTCCCCTCTTATTAATTTCATATAGTTTGCTCCATTAATATTTGTATAAGCATGAAATATTTGACTAAAAGTTTTGATGGTTACAGCAATATTAGCTTACAGCAGAACAAAATATTACTTCTATGCCTATTATACCCTCAAAACCCTAATCGCCATGGCCACTGACGGAAGCGTTCTCTTCCTTTCTTTCGCATATGTGGTATGTACTTTTCTTCCCTTTCTACCCCTTCATTTTTTTATTTTTTCTGTTTTTTCATTTTCCAAACCCTAAAAATTAATCATGCATGAACGTATATATAATTGTTTGCTTCTTTTTTTTCAGGCAGATAACGTTGAAGAAAGCAGAAGAGCTTCAGTCTTTGCAATAATGTCGGGAGTTGCATCCGCTTCCTTCGTTTTGGGGAACTTTTCGACTCGTTTCCTCTCCGTTTCAGCTACATTTCAAGTACTATATATACATAACTTGTTTTCGAAATTAATATTCATATTTGGAAGCTTTTTTTAAGGCTGCATGATTTTTGTTTTACCTAGGTTTCGGCTGCAGTGTCTGTTGTCGCGTTGGTGTACATGAGATTATTTCTTCGAGAATCGAACCCGAGAAATCGTAGGCCAGAAAACGACTGTTTGCTGGAAAAGGATCAGCCGGAAAAATGGAAGCTTTTCAAGAATGTGGATTCTTTTGATGAGATTATTTGCTTATTAAGGAATAGGTCATCATTAGTTTAGATTTGATTAAATTTTTTTGTTCATGAAATTAATTATTCTTGTTTATTAATTTGTGGAATAAGTTGTTGAAATTTTTTATGTATGCAGCCCCACGTTTTCAAAAGCTGCAGTTGTTGCCTTCTTCATAACTATGGCAGAAGGTGGACTCCATTCTTCTCTAATGGTAATTTCTTCATTCTATTTAAAATGAATACCCTATTCATAACTAGGACTTTTCAATGCATGCAGTTAAACGGCGACAAAATTTTAACTCACTAAAACTCAGTCACACTACTTTATCAATTACTATCACTCTCGTCTTAATTCTCGTATCTGCAAAAAGTTATTACTAGATGAATGGGACGTGAGGAGTGGTTTGTCTGTAGTTCCAACTTGAAACCTTTGTGAGAGTTATTAAATTTGTAGTTACCCTAAAAAAACAAAATAAATTACAGAAGAAGGAATTGAGTGATGTTGTTGTTTAAGTAAAATATGTTGGTTGCAGTACTACTTGAAGGCTCGATTTCACTTCAACAAAGATCAATTTGCTGATCTCATGATCATCAGTGGCATTGCTGAATCTATTTCACAGGTAAATCTCTCTCTCTCTCCCGACATCGGAAATATAAGGTGGACGGTTGTTCCAACTCTCTCTCTCTCATACTAACATATTGTAACATTTTTTTCAGCTAATTGTGATGCCAATTCTAAGTCCTCTTCTAGGAGAAGAAAAAATGCTTTGTGTAGGCCTATTCTCCAGCTGTGCTTCTGTAAGAATTTTTCTAATTCTGCACCATTAATAATTAATTATATTATCAATTCTAATATAATTAATATATAAGCAATGAAATTAATTAATTAATTAATTAATTAATTAATTATACACACAAATAACACATTTATGTAGCCTCTAATTTCTCTTGAAAATGCAGATGGTAGTTCACAGCATAGCATGGTCACCTTCGGTGAGTACTTCTTCTCTTTTTAATTAATAATTAATTAAGGAATTAATTTGTTGATTTAATTAAATTAAGCAGTTTAATTCCAAAAAAAATCACTGTTCATATATTTTTTTTATTAATTTATTAACATAAATGCAGGTCCCTTATGTTGCTTCAATGATCGCCATCTTTTCAGTTTTTACTCATCCATGTGTAAGTTTTTAATTTTTTTTCATTGAAAATAATTTTAAACACAAATTCTTGATTTTTCTCCCATACAACTAATTAAATAATTAATGTTACAATGTTTATTATTATTATTTTTTAATGTAGCTAAGAAGCATTGCATCCAAACAAACAGGAGCAAGTGAGCAGGTGATTTTGGAATTAAGGGGCAGATTATTAATTTTATTTCATTTAATTATGTTAATTGTTTCATTTTTACATGAAATAAAAATTAATGCATATGATTATTAATTAGGGAAAGGCTCAAGGCTGCATTACTGGGATATGTTCCTTAGCTAAAATTGCCTCTCCTATTGCTTTCACCCCTTTAACAGGTAATTACTTAATTAATTAACTACACTCATTTTTAAATTAAAAAAAAAAATCAATTACTATTTTGTAAAGAAATTAATATAAAATCTCACAATTAATTAATAATTCCCCTTTTAATTTCTCCCAGCTCTATTTATATCAAACAATGCTCCCTTTTACTTCCCTGGGTTCAGCATTCTCTGCTCTAGCCTTGTTGCAGTAAGTTTCCTTAAACTCTACTCCCTCCGTCCCATTATAGACGTAACATTATGTCTATAAAGTAGAGCTGGCAAAGTAGCGTGCCGGGCCAAGCCCGGCCCGGCCCATCGGGTTTTTGTGGTTTTTCCATGTAGGCCCGGCCCGACCCATAAAATTTCGGGCTGCTACATTTCGAACCCAGCCCGGCCACCTAAGGGCTGCCGGGCGAGCGGGCCAAACTGGCCCGGAAATTTTTTTCCTAAAAATTCATATTTTAAGGTATTAAATAATCTATAAATTAAATTAATAAATATGTAACAAGTTAAATAAAATAAAATAAGTAGTAACATGATACAGTCATACAAAAAATCTAAAATAAAATTAATAAGACAATAAAAAACAACTAGATGTCTTCCAATTCATTATCTAGATTAAAAAAAAAAAATCGTTAATCTCTGTTTTGAATTACAAAGCAGCGTGACAGAAAAAATTGTATAGAAAATAGGGTTTTAGAATTAAAATATGAGAGTAATTAATTAAAAATAATTAAATAAAATCAAAGATATGGGCGGACATTTTTAGCCCGGAAACCACGGGCTTTTTAGCCCCAAAGCCCGGTCAGCCCGGCAGGCCATATGGATGGGCCGTTGCGGCCCGATTTCTTATGGGCCTAAATTTTGCTGGCCTAGCCCAACCACAAACCCCGGCCCGACGGGCCGGGCTTATTTTGCCAGCTATACTATAAAGTGACAATGGGAGTATCAAATTAATTTAATTATTTATTTTATTTTCTGCAGTCACAAATTAATTATATCACTCTTTATTATGCAGATTATAGCTTTTGCCCAAAGTATCACTATAAGGCAGCCTCCACCTCTAGTAGAAAACAGCAGAATTATTACCAAGATTTTAATTTGATTAATATTAATTTTTTTTATTATAAAATGTAACTTAATTAGTCAAGAAATAATACTAGTACTACCATAATTTATGAAGATGAAAGTAAATTTTATGATTATTTAGTTAGGGAAGAAATTTAAGTTGCTTAAATATTCCTTAGTTTGGACTTACTACATGTGAATTTTTCTGTAATGGATTCCTGTATTTGGCTTGGTTCTAAACATATTGTTTGTTAAAATTATTTATTTATGATTCTTGAGATTCTGTTTTATGTATGGTGGTGTTTAGGAATATTTGATTAAAGATAAATTGAAAAGTGTACAACTATAAGAATATAGGTGTAAAGAAATTTGGATAGTTTAAATATATATAGAGCCTCACCCTTTCAAATTTTGTGTTGAATGAATTTAATAGTGTTAAAAGAGAAAATTAGTTGGTTCACGGTGTAAAATAAGGGTTTGTTATTTTTATTTTAGGAAACACGAATAGTGAAGTTGGGCAACTCAATTAAAATAGTAAATAAGACTAGTAAAGTGGGACGGAGAGAGTGTATATACTCAATAAATGAGACTAATGTAATGGTCGAAAAGAGAGAACTATATTAAAACAATTTTCTTCTAAAAATGCTAAGTGAAGTGGGACGGAGGAAGTACTATATATTTTCAATATAAACTACCAAATTATCATTCATCACTCATTCGGTTGCGCAGCCAATTCGTTTATATTTTTCATTCATATTTTAAAATATATTTAAATGTTTCATTTGTCCACTTCAATAGTTTGGTATACCTATATGATCCGCATTGAGTATCCCACTTTAAAATCTTGTTTGCTAAAACGAAAAGAATAAACCCTTTAATTTTAACGTGAACCTTTAATTATTTAGTTCTAATAATTTAAACTCCCGCATTAGAAAATAACAGAACTATTGAAGTTAGACAAAAAATGTATATATAATGTAATTAGGAGTTAGGCATGATAGGTAATTCATAATTATTTTAAATCCGCCCATGCTCGTCTCACCATTTTAAATATACGCGAGTCATAAAAAAATAAAGCGAGACATGTTTATTGGGACGAATGGAGAATTAATTAAGAGGAAAATATTTTATTTCTTGATGAAACAACTCGATTTGAGGGTAGTGCCAGTGCCACGTCTATTGTTATTTTCTTGAATTATTTTATTTTCCTTTTGACATCAAACACAAAACGTAGACGACATCACATGCATCTCTTCCATATTTAACAAATTCATGATAATATTAAATTTTGAAAGACTAAATAATGAACTCATCTTTGCTATAAATAAGACTAGTAAAGTCGTCTTATTACAACAACTACTAACACCCTATAATAATTCAAGATATAGTGCTCGTCAGAATCCGATACGATTTTTAATTAAGGATGCTTCGTATGATCTAATACGATTTTTAATTTTTATGAATAGTAGAATTTAAGTCTCACTTTTTTTTATAAATTTCTATATAAATTAAGGATGAATATGTAAAGTTTCTTATGAGATCCACGTTCTAAAATAGACGAAGTACATACGGAGAAACGAGTAATAATAATGATAATAATTCAAAGTAAACACAAGTATTCGACTCCAAAAAGGTACCTAAATTTCACCAAAATCTTGGGTCTTTCCTTCAAATCGAAACAAACTACCCACTAACCTCATTCGATTTAGTCAACTCTCAAGAAAACTGCCGCCACGTCATCATGTGCTTTGCAAGATTTTTCAAATTAAACATTTTAAGAATTAAAAAAAAAAATGAATAAAAAACATTTCGTTCCCAATTATGAAACAGACACGTATCTTCAATTTCATGAAATAGGTGAGTTGCCAAATGTATCACAATTCGCCTACTACCTAATAAAAATCTATTTTTCTTTTTCTGGGAGCTTCATTTTTTCTAAAAATAAAAAAATAAAAAATTAATACTCGCTCCGGTTTTTAAGTGTCCTATTTACCGATTGTGCATATTGATAAATTATGGTACTATAACTTTATGTTTTGACTTTATTTATTATTCTCATTTTTTTAACATCAACTTATATACTATATTAATTATAAGGAGATAAAATGGTAATTTTTTTTAAAATCTATTTATCATCAAGTTCAGACACCGGAAAACAATGGTTAGTTATCAAAAATATCATAACCAAAAATATCATACCCTATTCATTTTTTATATATATACAAAAAAATACTCCAAATTATTTAAAATCCTCAATTCAATCCCAAACTATCATTTTTTTTCTTTATCAATTGTACCCTCAATGAAATTTTTAGTCAAAGGAATGTGCCTATGGAACGTCGAAATCCACGTGGATTTCACAAAAAAAAAAAATTATACTAGATCGAAATTACTTTTAAATTATGCATTGATTAAAAGAATTCATGTAGATTTCGTGCAAACATTCCGTTGCCGAAATATTACACAATAGATAGATTTGATAACAAATTGAAAGTATGAGATTTATAGAGTATTCTCAATAATCATCACAAAAATTGAAATGAGGCAATTAAAAAAAAAAGGAAGGGAAAAAATCGATTAAAAAAATATTATTAGGTGCCAGCTCAGCTCCTTGCAGCGTCGGACTCTAAAAAAAAAAAAAAAAAAAAAAGACATAATAAATGAAAAAAATAACTAATATTCAAATTCCCACCGCCCTCAACTTCCTATAAATGTTTCCGCCACCTAAACCGCCCCTCCAAAAAAAAATATTCAGTTACTTTTTTTTTTTTTTTTTTCATCACCGCATTTTCCACTGTTCCATCCGCCATTTCGCCGCTGCCGCGGCGGAGCCACCTCTACCACCGCCGCGTAAAAAGGTATAAAAAAAGGAGAGAGAAAAACCAAAAGGAAGAACGGGCATGGCGGGCGACGGTGCCGAAATCATATGCCTCCATGGCGACCTGGAGCTGGAGATCATGGAAGCTCGGTGCCTCCCCAACATGGATTTGGTCTCGGAGCGCCTCCGCCGCTTCCTCGCCGCGTTCGACTGCCGTAAGCCCTTCACCGCCGAGCGCCGCCAGCACCGCTACCACCACCGCAAGATCATCACCAGCGACCCCTACGTCACCGTCAGCCTCGGCGGCGCCGTCGTCGCCCGCACCCGGGTCATCGCCAATTCCCAGGATCCGGTTTGGGAGGAGCAGTTCAAAATCCCCTTAGCTCATCCCGTTTCTCAGGTTTCCCCCATTTTTCGATTTTTCAAATTTCCCAATTTGGAGATTTCTTCGATTTTCAATTTTTTTTCCGATTCAATTGGAAACTGAGTTGACTGCCTGCATTTATGTTGGGATTGATTGATCTACGAGTTTAGAGAGAGATAAGAGAGAGAGAGAGAGAGAGATTAATTATATTTTGATTTTTGAATTCTGAGGTTTTTGCTATCATGAATGGGAATTCCAAATGCTTGTGCAAAATTTCATTTATACACCATGGATGATTTAGGTAGACTTCCAAGTGAAGGATAACGACGTATTCGGAGCCGATTTGATCGGCATTGCATCTGTTCCAGCTCAGAGGATTGCTTCTGGGGAGCTTGTAGACGAATGGTTTCCGGTTATAGGGTCGTACGGGAAGCCTCCTAAGCACGACTGTGCGATTAGGGTTCGGTTAAAATTCAGGCCGTGTCTCGAAAATCCCCTGTACCAAGCTGGGATTTCCGGAGATTATGGCTTGAGGGAGAGCTACTTTCCATGGAGGCATGGAGGGAAGGTGACTCTTTACCAAGATGCACATGTGGTAGATGGGACGCTGCCTGATATTAAGCTCGATAATGGGAGTGATTTTGTGCATGATAAGTGTTGGGAGGACATATGCCACGCGATCTTGGAGGCGCACCATCTGGTGTATGTGGTGGGGTGGTCGATTTTTCATAAGGTGAAGTTGGTGAGGGAGCCGACGAGGCCATTGCCTAATGGCGGTGACTTGACTTTGGGGGATTTGTTGAAGTATAAATCTCAAGAAGGGGTGAGAGTTTTGCTTTTGGTTTGGGATGACAAGACTTCCCACAGCAAGTTCTTTATTGAAACGGTGAGAATACTCGGCCTTGATATTTGTTATGTTCTTGAAATTGAAACGTTGCTTGATGATTGATAAGAGTCGTGTTTTTGATGTGGGATCCAATTTGGAGGTCTTAGAATAGAAGGGTGTTCGCTACATTGGTAAAAAAATTCCGTTTTTGGGAAGTTTGATGATCATGCAATAAGATTGGTTTCTATTTATTCATATGAATGACTTGAGGACCTACTGATTCTAACGAGGAACGACTGATTGTAATATCGTAAAACGGAGATATGATTTTGGAAATGTGATGAACTGATTAGGGAGGCTTGGGGAAATTTTCTGTGTGAAGTGAAGAACTTCAAAGTTAATTACTTTACCGAACTGTTGTTGCTTTTGCATTGTTATCCTTTGGTTTACATAGACAACGAACAGCAAACTACGATGATAGGCTTAGATGTACTGGTTTAACTCTCTCATTGCCGATTGTTTGATGCAGGAAGGAGTGATGCAAACTCACGACGAAGAAACTCGGAAGTTTTTCAAGCACTCCTCTGTTACTTGTGTTTTGGCCCCGCGTTACGCGAGCAGTAAGCTTAGCATTTTCAAGCAACAGGCATGCTTTATTCTATGTAATCGATCGTACTTTTCAGTAAAGCTTTTATATTTGTGAACATAAACAGCTAGACACCTCTTGTTCATTGTTGAAACTTCTTGGTTTTGTACAGTGTTTAATTTAATCGATAGAAACTTGACCGACGAGAAATTGCACATCCTTGTGTTTGATTCAGGTTGTCGGAACTCTTTACACTCACCATCAGAAATGTGTGATCGTCGATGCTCAAGGCCAGGGAAATAACCGAAAGATAACTGCATTTCTTGGTGGTCTAGACATGTGTGATGGAAGATACGATACTCCCCAGCACCGGCTATTCAATGATCTCGACACAGTCTTTAAGGGTGATTTTCACAATCCTACATTTCCTGTAAGCCAACTCTGCCTCATCTCGTACTAAAGGTTCGGAATAATCAGAATAAAATATTATTAACCACATTCATAAAATAGCCAGGGAAGAAGGCTCCAAGACAACCATGGCACGACCTGCATTGCAAAATCGAAGGGCCAGCTGCTTACGATGTGCTCACCAACTTTGAGCAAAGGTGGAGAAAAGCTACTAAATGGGCTGAGTTTGGAAGGCGGTTTAAAAAAATATCGAGATGGCATGATGATGCTCTAATTAAGATCGAACGTATTTCGTGGATTACTAGTCCCTCCCCACATGTTCCTAATGACCATCCTTCGTTATGGGTTACCAAAGAAGACGATCCAGAAAACTGGCATGTTCAGGTTCGACACTCTTTACTGAGAAAACCTGAGGTAAATATATGTCAATCTTGATTGTATATCTTCGATGCCACAGGTTTTTCGATCTATAGATTCTGGATCACTTAAAGGATTCCCCAAGAATGTCCATACAGCTAAGAAACAAGTATTCCTCGAACATCCGTATTCCCTTGTTGCTTTCCTTCTACTACGTACGTATAATATGTAGCTGAAAAAGTGACATTCTTGCAGAATCTAGTATGCGCCAAGAATTTGGTAATCGATAAAAGCATTCAAATGGCTTATATCCAGGCGATAAGATCTGCTCAACACTCAATATACATTGAAAATCAATATTTCATCGGATCGTCTTTTGCTTGGCCAAACTACAAAAGTGCTGGTAGCTTGTTAAGAATATACGAAGCCTAATATCTATACCTCGCATTCCTTGCATACCACTATATTAGCTGATTCAAATTTGGGTATCTAATTTAGTTATTTTGCTTTTACGTAGGCGCGGACAATTTAATTCCTATTGAACTCGCACTAAAGATTGCCAGTAAAATAAGGGCGAAGGAGAGATTCAGTGTCTACGTTATCATCCCCATGTGGCCCGAGGGCGTTCCTAGCAGCGCCTCTGTACAAGAAATACTTTATTGGCAGGTAAATTTTAAGCATATTAAAGATCGACAAGTAGCAGTGATGATGATTTTCTACTCTTTAGGCACAAACGATGCAGATGATGTATGATATTATCGCTCAAGAAATCAAGGCTGCTGAATTTGAAGCGCATCCAACTGACTATCTAAATTTTTACTGTCTTGGTAATCGAGAAGAGTGCCCGGAAGAGGAACCAAGTACGAACATCCAAACCTCGTCCAATGGATCCACGGTAACTGTCCTTCACTTTGAGGCATTTTCTTCAAATGTGTAGAAGTAATCTAAAAAAAGATGTGTATTGGATATATATCATACGAATCTACTTCCATGCTTCGATTAACAGCATCCCGTGTTCTTGGAAAATGTTATATACTATGAAACTGAATCAGACGTCCTAGCAGGATTCACCTGCACAGAAATATGGGCGATTCATGATCTATGTGCATGCCAAGGGAATCGTAGTGGATGATGAGTACGTGATAATTGGCTCGGCCAACATCAACCAACGGTCCATGGCTGGCTCGAGAGATACGGAGATAGCGATGGGCGCTTATCAGCCTCACTACACTTGGAGCAATAAACGAGAACATCCACGTGGCCAGGTTAGCATCATTATGGCTTCATTAATCGAACATTTTATGTAGCCTTTGTCTAAATAAATTATCCCTACACTTTCAGGTATACGGATACCGAATGTCACTTTGGGCGGAGCACCTCGGAACCATCAAGGACTGTTTCAACAGACCTGAAAGCTTGGAGTGTGTTAGGTACGTAAACGGAGTCGCGGAAGATAACTGGAGACGGTACACGACCGAACAATTCACTCCATTACAAGGCCACATCCTCAAGTACCCGATCAGAGTAGATCCGAACGGAAAAGTAAAACCTTTGCCTGGACAGGAGACCTTCCCGGACGTCGGCGGCAAAGTGCTAGGCGCGCCAAGCAGCTTGCCCGATGCACTGACAACTTAAAAGACGATACGTTTTTACACTTTTAGTGTGCATAGTTTTCGTATACACAGCTCGATTCCGAACCCCCGAAGAAGAAGAGGGTTTGGAGATATGAGTTTGAAAGGTAAAGAGGTTAGGAAATATGTTTGTGAGAGGTATGTGTATGTTTTGCCAATGGTGTATGATTCAGTCTCTGTGTAATACTATTGTTGCCAATCTGGGTTTTTACCAGATTCAGATGTAATTTATAGAATTCTTTCATCTGAAAGCAATAAAAAGAGTTTGCTTAATTTTTTCATTTTTCATTTTTGTTATTGGGACTTTTTTCCTATGTTCTTTATACTCCTCATAGTGAGCGTGCATATGGTCGAGCAGTATGGGGTTAATACTTTCGAGCTTTTGATAAAAGATGAATAGTAGAAGACTTCCAAGATCGAGCATCAATCATAAGAGGAAACTCCACTGAACGAAGAGAGAAAAACTCGAATCCACTTCCAAGATCTAAACTTGATCCTATCAAAAATATTCTCCACGTCTACCTTTGTCCTGTTAGAAAATAACATCTTTTGTAGCTTTCTAAATGCTCCGACAAACACTTAATTAATTTCACACAAAGACAAATACAAACTCAGATTCCTAATGAAATTGTTCAACATAAGAATTCTCATATATACAGCTCCATTCATTGGGAACAAGCACTTCAATTCTCATTCTTCAACGTCACCTGCAACATTAATTTGAATTCAAAAAATAAGAAATAACATTGATTTAAAAAGAAAAGGAGATGATGGAAAGTTATATACATCCTCTACATTTTTTTCCCTCGTACCTTCTCTAAGGTGAAAATGGGCTTAATTAATACCTTTCTAAATAGGTGCGGAAATATCATCATGTTTTAAAATGAAAATGTGAGAACATAGACCACCAACGAAAGAAAAAACAAAAGGAAGTACCTCCAATCAACTTTCCGTCTCACTTCATTAGTCCTGTATACTATTTTGTGTCGTCGCATTTCAATAGTCATGTTTCCTGAAATTGAAAGAATTAACCCTTAGTTTTTAACGTGAACCACTTACTTCCACATTTAACACTTGCACATAAAATCTCGTGTAAAAAAGAAACAGAGAACTAGTGAAGTGGGACGAAGAGAGTATCCCGTTATGATCATACTCGCATGTATATGGAACACAATAAGGGAGAAATCATATAAATTAACTCATAATAAATCACTAACCTTAGGAGGAGCAATCCATGAAAGATGGACTTTCAACTCGCAAGCAGTTATACGAGCAGTTTCCTTTGCCCAGCCCACAGTTGAAAGGCTGCAATCCACTATCTCCATATTTTTGACAAAAACAACATGCGTAGCATTGGGGAGTTCTTTCAATTTGTAACAGTGCCTAATACATAGATTCTCTAGACACATGATGACGGGCAATCGAGCCTTCCAGTATACGAGATTGGTATCTTCCAGCAAAAGAAATTTAAGTTTACGGAATAGAGTATAATCATTTATTTCCCACTTGGGTCCTTGAAAAGCATAACCTTTCAATTTGAGCACTTCGAGATTTTCCAGTTCCCCAATTATGCTCAATTGCTCCCATTGATACCCCATTCCACGCAAACTCAACTTATAAAGGCTTGACGGGAGCTTCAACATGGGAGGAATAACCACAGATTCGATTCGAGGGTTCACCACTTCGCATTTGAGTGATTCAAGTTTACCAAGATGATAAATGTTATCCAAGTAGTGGAAGGAGTGATATTGATCATCAGGCTCCAATTCGATTCGAATACCTAACCTTTTGAGATTAGGGATCCACTTAAGAACACCCTCTCTACAACTCTGAGCACTCACATCCAAAAGAGTCGAGAGCTTGAGTAAACCATCTCCACATTTATGATCAGGTAGGATCCCTCCAACTACATTAAGATGTTCCAATTCCTTCATATCCCAAATTTCAACCGGTAAAAGTACATATGATTTGACATTCACGTACCGTTTCACAATCAAGTATTGAAGCTTCCGAAGATTGGATATTGACGAAGGGAGTTTCCCGTGACAAGTGAGGCCAAGATATCTTAGATGAACTAATCTGACAACTTCATCCGGAAACTCATACAGACGAATTGTAATAGTGTTCATCACCCTTAGCAACCTCCAATCAAAGTTTAGGCGGACCGGGTATTGATTAAGTGGGCATACACGCAACAAAGAATGCACGCTTTTAATCAATGTTAATGAGTTTTGCACATCTTTCATACCCAATAAAGCGCTATTCCGAATACATATCCTACGTTGACTCCACAACATGCGTTCCATAACTTCCATTGAACAATCTTCATGATTATTCATGGCATGGAAAAATCCAATCTTCATCGCTTCACTGTTGGATAGATGCCAAAAGACAGAATGGAGGCGAAACGTCTTGGTATTCCGATTGAATAATCCATCCTTGAATAAAAAAAGATTTCTATTAACTAGCTCATGAAAACATTTTACAACCATTTGGCGGGAATTTGTCTCTAGAAATGTCTCTGCCCTCCAAAGACTATCGAGATCACATGCAGGGATCTCAAATCTTTCCAGAAAAATTCCCATGTAGATGAAGCACGGTTTCAGATATTGTGGTAAGCATCGGTAGCTCGGGAGTAGGGCCTCAGTTATTTCTCTATGTGCATTCATGAACGCCAATTTTTCTTTACCCGAGACTACTTTTTCCCAGTACTCTTTGGAAATGTCAGCTTTGAGTAGTTGCTCTGCGACTTTAAGGATTAGAAGAGGGAGACCATCACACTTTTCAGCAATTTGATGCCCTAACTTCTCTAATTCGGGGGGGCTCGAATCTCCATCAAACACCTTTTGGCGAAGAAGGTACCAACTTTCATCTACATCTAGTAAATCCATAACGACACTCATATTACCTCCTGCAAAGCTGGCTACATTAACTAGCCTAGTTGTCACCAGAATTGTACCCTTGATGTTTGGGAATAACTTCTTCAAGTGACTCAAAGGCTCAATGCTCCATAAATCATCCAACACAATTAGACATCTCTTATAAGATACTTGCGCACACAGGTCGCTAGCTAATCTTTTGTCTCCTTTTATATGGACATCAGGATATATTTGAGCAAGAATATCTATCAAAATCTCTTCATTCTTATACCTTGGGCCTAAAGTTAGCCACACACAATGATCAAAGTGGCTCAAAATTAGCTCATCTTTCGAATTTTTTCGTGCAAAGGCTGTTTTGCCTATGCCCGCCATCCCGACTATGGATATAATTTGCATTTTAGAAAAGAACCTTTGCGGGTGCATCCTCAATTTGACACCTTCAACAAAACTGGGGAAGTGAATATGCTCTGAGATGTATTCATGAATTAATTTTGTTTTTTCGTCATCTAAGTCGAAGTATTGCATCTGGGTTTCAAGTTTACTTATCTGCAAAATGAAGGTTAATGCCATGAATTATGCAACTTACCAAAGTCCAAGACTTGATTACGGGTGGTGCATTCAGTTTGACGCGTTACTTGAATATATGCAATATATTAAATAACTAAACGTGTTAAACTAGACGAAACGAAGAGAGAATATAGCTAGGCCATATGTACCTCTTGCAGTTCATCTGCAACGATGAATATCGGATTCTCTTCGTCCGCAGCAATCTGTCTCCACGGCGGCGGTGCAATCTCGTGGTGAAATAGGTAGAGCAATGTTTTGGCGAATGCAATAGGCAGGCATCGACAATGCTGAATAATCTTCCTCCCGTATTCCTCTATTCGTGGGGAGGCCCCTCCAAGTATCATATTCAGCATTAACCATGTGGTGTCCTCAAAGATGCGAGCAGATGGCATTCGGAAACTAACAGCAGCTCCGTCGCCCTGCTCCGCTACTCGTTCGACGCTGGTGGTGACCATAACCACGCTTCCGTTGCTCTCATCGGGTAGTGACATCCTCATAATCTCCACCACCTCGGGCTCGTGCACGTCGTCCAACGCGATCATGTACCTCCGGTTCTCCAGCACTCGGTACAAGTACGTGCGCAACATCTCGTCGCCTTTGAGCAGCTCGTGTTCCCATGCGGCTAGGTTGTCTACCTGCAGGGCAGTGGCGGATCTAAGAATTTATGCTCGAAGGGTGCTAAAATTAAGGATTTTATGTAAACGGGGGTGCCTACCTGGGAGAGGACGTCGATCAGGATTTCCCTTGGTCGACGTCCCTTGCCCACCTTCACCCACGCGCAGCAGTCGAAAAACTCGGACCCGCCCCGCCTCCGGTCTTCGAAAACCGTGTTGGCGACCGCGGTCCTGCCGGAGCCTACGTCTCCCAAGAAGGCGAAAAAGTACGTGTCGTCCGGCCTCATTTTACACAGAAGATACTCATCTCGGACTTGGGTGAGTACTTTGGATTGCCCAACCATCTCCTCACAAACATCATTAGTATCATCAACTGCTGCATCGTCGTCTTCGTCGTCGTCGTCGTTTCTGGACAACTCTTTAATGTAGTCTATCTCAAACTTCTTCACTGCTTCAGTGAAGGAAGTGACCTCTTTCTTGACCTCCTCATCCTGTGGAGCTAGTTCATGGAAGTCGACGACGTCTTCGAGTTTGTTGACGCAATCTCTCATTAGCCCCTCCAGAGCATCCAGCCTCTCCACGCTTGCCCTGCTTTTTCGGACATCGTTCGATCTCTCGAGAGCTTTCTGTAAGGAGGAGGCCTCGTTGTAGGCAAGAAGTAGGGTTTCTCGAGTGGAAGGTACGAGAGAAATACGGGAGGAATTAACAATGCTATTTATGGTATGCTTGAGAGATATTACTGCAGCATAAGCAGCCATCTCTAGCGGTTGCTCATGCTTAATTTCTTTCAATTGATAGAGAAGAAGAAGAATATGATAGCTGGTAATAGTTTATTACTGCTATGGTAATAGTATTAGTTTATTTAATACTAATATTACAAACTTTAATTTAAATATTTTGAACTTTGTAAAAGGGAACAATAGCACAGCCGGCCATCTTGGGAAAGGGGATCACGCAAGTGACTACACATTTTGATAATTTTGTCATAAGTAGAAAAATACCGTTTTGATTAAATTAAATTAACAAGTTGTTGTGCTTGACTTAATCAATGAAGTGGGGATACACAGATTCCTAATGAACCAACTGGCAATTTACATGTATACATACATATATATCCCCACTTGGAGCAGGTGAAGACAATTTAAATTCATATAAGAGTTCAATAATGCAACCCAAAGTAAAAAGTGCAGTGGCAGCTTCCAACCGAACAATGACGAGCTCAGATGAGACGGTATCATACGCCTGGCCTTCGACCGTGAGCGTGGCGAACTTTGTGACGGTGAAGCCGTTCGTGGAGGGAGACGAAAGAAGCAATTTCAAGATATGGAGAAAGCAGATGCTCTGCTTGCTGGAGAGCCAGGAGGTGGCGGGGTTCGTGGACGGTGGAACCCCGCCGCCTCCGGAGGATGAGGAGCGGCAGAAGAAGATGTGGAGAAGAACGGACTTGCTCGTTCAAGGATGGATTTTGGGATCCATCGGTAAAGATGCGCTCGACATTGTTTGGGACAAGCCAACTGCTAGGGAAATATGGCTAGAGTTGGAAACCATTTTCAAAGAACAAGAAGAAGATGATGAAGATGGAAGAAAAGAAGAAGATGAAGAAAAAGAAGAAGAGGAGGAGGGAGAAAGTGAAAAAGATGAAGAAGGAGGTAAGTTTTTTATACATCAAAATTCTATAACCACATTGCTTTATTTAAACGAACTTCACTAGTATATAACTTAAATATATACTGTCTTTATATAGTCAGAATTTTAGGCACGTAGCTTAATATTTTGTGATGATGTGTTAAGTGATTATTTTAATCACAATAGCTAGCTTATAGATCGGATTAAGCATTTTTAAAATAAAAATGTAACTTTTAATCTGTTAAAGTTATTATTTTGATTCATTTGGCCTCACTAAGAGTATAAATGTAACTTTTAACGCGAGGTCTATTGCATGAAACAAAAAGGGTCTAAAGATGATGGACAAAAACAAAGTGTATACATATTGTGAACGGAGGGAGGATTTTAATCAATATTCAAATTGTTTGTCTTCGCGTATAATATATTGCTCGTTTCTACAGCGGATGAGATCGATTTTGGCAAGTATTCATCCCTACACCAAGCAGCGATGCGGGGCGACTGGGACACCGCCAAGAATTTCTTCTCAGATATAAACCAACTAAGCACGGCGGTTATCACTTCAAATTCAGAAACAACTCTCCATATAGCCGTAATGACAGGAAAATCTAACTTAAATTTTGTGAAAAAGTTGATTGAACTCATGCCGCCTGAAGCTCTGGCCCTTAAAGATAGGAACGGGGATATTGCCATAGATAATGCTACCATGGTCGGAAACACGGAAGCAGTCAAGGCTATGGTTAAGAAGAATCCGAACTTGTTATTCATTGCGAATAGCGTCGGCCGAATGCCTGTGCGAGAAGCCGCCGTAAGTACTCAAAAGGAAACACTAAAGTACTTGTTATCCGAGCACGAGGTTTTCGATGACCCCGATGAGCCTTTATTCAAGAGCCAAGCCGGCATCACAACGTTGAACGGGATCATAGCCTCTGAATTTGTTGGTTGGTAACTATTACTCCCTCCGTCCACGTATTCTTTTTTATTTTGTCATTTTAGTTGGTTTACAATTTTTTTGCATATTCCTTTTTTGACCTTATACCATACACGAACTAACTTAATTATCAATCTCACAATATTGTCTTATTTACATATTTTACCATTGTAGCCCTACTTAATTCCACTTTAAGTGTGGTATGTTATTCAATAAATGTGTTATAATATGTACATGACACAATAAATATTTCACAGACATACTATTCATATAAAATTAATCATCTTAAATTTTTGCTTGTAGATATTGCATTAGACTTGGTTCACAAGCACCCAAATTTGGCTCTGCTAACATACAAGGAAGACGGAAGATCCGCTCTATCGACGATTTCTGAAACACCTGCCTTATTCACGAGGATGGAAACTCTTACCTGGTGGCAAAAGTTCGTTTACAGTCGTAAGTTTGTTTACATTCCACTTATTTTAGGTGCTTGTGTGAAGAAGTGTTTTGCCCTATAACAAAATTTATAGTTAAGTAGAGATGACAAAAATGATCTTAGACTCGACTCTAATCCGTCGATTTGGAATTTGGAATTCAATATAATCTAATTAGTGATTCCTATATATATATCTCGGTTTTTGAGATTAAGATCCGATCCAGATTATTTTTATAGTACAACTTGTACACGATGGTAGAAATTAATCTAGTATGATCATCATAGGTTTTACTTCATTTTAGAAATGGGTAAAATTTAATTATAGTATTACTACTACATCATAGCTTGCAACAGCCTGTTTTCCCATGTTGATAGCTTGCACAACTTTTTTTAGTTAATGCTTCTTTCTTTAAGTTTAAATATATGGTGTAGGTATTCCCATTGAAAAGTCAAAATATGAAGATGATGGCCCTACATTTGTTAGGCGTGACGTTGAAAGTTTATGCAGTTTGGGTGCCTCAGTTAAGATCATATCTAAAGGTAAGTTATTAGCACTTTCACTCCCTTTTCCTCTGTTTACCTACACTTTTTACTATATTAGAACGTTCTCCGTTTATCAAACATTTTTACGAGACATGGATCGCACAATCATTAAAACTTTATTACTCTACTTTTTTACATTTAACATTTTAATATCATTATAAATATTTGTTAGCAGCCAAATTATAATCAGGCTGGCATGACCCAATCATACTGTCATCTTTAGCCCAATGGGCTTTAGCCTGGCCGCCTGCCCGACAGTTTGATAGCTTCAGTAGCCCGTGTTAAAATATTTTTAAAATATTCATAAAAATAATATTAATTTAAAAATATTTTTAACACATAATTATACATCATCCGTCGGTATTACATGAGATGTGCAACGTAAAATTAATAGAATATCACCTTTTAGTTGTCCCCTACTTAACTCTCCCCAAAGTTCACATCTTTCACCCTTTAGTAATTCTAAAAAGTAATTTATTGTGTGTGCGGACCTAGCGGTAGGGTGTTAAGTATCAGGGTAAAAGGCCGAGTTCGAGTCCTCCCGTGGCGTAACATTTTATATTGTTTTGCTATCTTAATCTTCAATCTAAGATTCTTGCTGGGGTTGATGTGCAGTGGGGCTGAAGGTGGAAACCATGATTTGGTATCTCATCGAAAATTTAGGTAAACATATATAGACTAGTGTGTGTGTGTGTGATAATTAACCTCCAAATCTACTCTGTTTTCTTATTATTGTAATGGCAAAATGCATGTTAATCAGTGCCTAAAGTGAAGGGAGTGAGGGAGAAGAAAGAAACGCATGAACGAGCAGTACAATTTGCCCAGTTCTTGTGCGACAAAATAGTCTCGTTACCTCAAAAGGAAGCTTATACGATATTCCGTAAATCGGTCTACCTCGCCGCCAAGTACGGCATTAGTGAGATTGTCGAAATGATCATTCACAAGTATCCTCAGTGCAGTTATAGCAGAGACCACGAGACCGGCAAGAGTGTGTTTATGCTTGCAGCGACTTATCGATTCGAGAATGTTATTAACCTCCTTCACAACATGAGCGACCGGAAATACCTATCGTATAGCTCCACGGATAATGAGAAGAACAACTTGATGCACATATGTGGGAAGCTGGCCCCTCCTGACAGGCTCAATCTTGTTGCCGGGGCTGCTCTGCAGATGCAGCGCGAGTTGCAGTGGTTCAAGGTACGCATGCGTCTCTCGTATTGATGTGATTATTACCCGTTTGAAGCGCTCTGAAAATTAGTGTGATTTGCTAAAACGGAAATATTTGCTTAGCAAGTTTACTTTCTTATCCTTCATATCTTACATTACATTACTTATACCGGCATTTTTCTTGATTGAAACGTGTGTAGTTCATCTCTCTCCACACTGATATACGGGATGGAAGGAGTTACTTTCAATCGAACTGGCATCTATTGCATTTCAGTGTGTCATCTTCAGTTGTACCGATGGACGAATGTCACGTGCCACAGATATTTCCAAAACTAACAATGTGATAAAAAAGTTTCATCAGCAAAAATACCGGTTTTGGAAATATTTTTGACATGTGTCAATCATTCATTCATCAGTGCAACAGTTAAGAAATATCACACCAAAATGAAATAGAAGATCAATCTGATTCTTAATACTCATTTTCACTTGTAAGCTCGATTTTCAAAATAGTAAATATTGTTCGTTGCAGGAAATGGAAAATTTTGTTCATCCTTCACGTAGAACATGGACGAACAACGAGACGAAAACTCCACATAAGATGTTCACAGAGGAACACAAGGAATTGAAAGCAGATGGTGAGAGGTGGATGAAAGATACTGCTAACGCATGCACCATCGCAGCAGCACTTATTGCAACGGTCATGTTCGCTGCAGCCTTCACTCTCCCCGGTGGCCTCAATTCCTCGACGGGGATCCCGTTACTCTCAGGAAATCCTGTGTTCCTGTGGTTTGCCGTTTCAGACGCCGTTGCCTTGTTCGCCTCCATCACTTCCCTGCTCATGTTCCTCTCCATTCTGACCTCACGATATGCAGAGGAGGACTTTCTCTACGTCCTTCCGAAAAGGCTGAGCATCGGCCTTCTTAGCCTCTTCGTCTCCATCACGTTCATGATGGTGGCCTTCAGTGCCACGCTCTATCTCGTGTTCCGCAGAGAAGTCGCGTGGTTCCTCGTGCTGCTGGCGGCCTTTGCTTGCTTTCCGGTGACGTCGTTCGTGCTTTTGCAATTCCCGCTTCTCGTGGATGTTCTGTATTCGACATACGGTCCCGGCATTTTCGGCAAGAAAAGCGATAACATTTTGTACTAATCAAACTCTGCAAGTTCTGTTGATTTTCATAGTTTATATTAAGGTTTATTCATCCCCTGTTTTATAAATGTAAGTGAATAGAATAGGTTGTTTGTGTGTTTGGTCTTTGGTTTCTTCCCCTATTTTTTTCAAAAAATACTCCCCGTGTCTCACTTTATGTCTCGTTCCCTTTTACATATGTCTTATTGATTAGTATCATTTCCTCAAAATGAAATTAATTAACACACAAAAACAAATTTACCTCTGTTTTCCTTCGTTTCCGAGTGATTGTGTCATATACCAATAGAACTAATAGAGTAGGACATAGGAAGAATAAACAAGCTTGATCGGCCTCGGATGAGATCATCTACAACATTTCAATGTGACATCTCATATAACACCCATGGACAATTGACAAGTTTCAAAAATATTTACAAAACCAACATTTCTGTTGTGAAATTTTTTAATCATTTCTGATTTTTATTTCTTTTACATGCGCATATCGATCAGTGCAATAAAATGTCACACCGTAATACAATAATATATATATATATATATATATATATATATATATTAAAATAAAATAAAATAAATAAAACATCCCCAATTGAGCTCAAGAAAGATATTTTTGTTAAATTTGATAATAGTGGCCCAAAATTCATTTTATTGGAATCAAGATCGAACCCATCGATGCAGGCCCAAGAAAACATAATCAATGGATTAAAATTGATAATTTATTACTATTGCCAAAAATAAATACTCTATGTAGTAACTATTTTAAAACATATAAAGACCCTTACTAAACTATGGTGTTTTGTTCAAATCTATGTAATTCTATAATAATTCTCTATTTGGAACTTGAGTTGGGAGTCACTCTAAACATATATAAGAATTATATATTTTCATAGATTTGGATATGTATAGTTTTAGAAATTATTCATTTTACTTCATTTTAGATTTTTTGTTTATTTAATTTGGTTTGGAGTCCTACCACTTTTATTTTATCTAGCCTTTTATATATATATATATATATATATATATATATATATATATATATATATATTTATTGAAGAGTGACATGTTAATATATGTCCCTTTTATTTACAACGTAACGAAAGCCTCGAACATACCTCTCACATTAATTTCATTACTACTAGTCAATACTTACCATATTGAGGTGTGAGGCTTAAATGGATTGTATTAGAATTAGGACACACTACTATCTCTATATAATTAGTTGTTTTCAAAGATATAATGAAGAACTCTTGCTTGGCATCGCCCCAGATGTAATCACGAGACAATTGAGTAAACAAATTTGATGTTCTTTTATCTTTTTTAACTGCGTGTGTGCACTTTTACTAACTTACTATGTGTAGACGGTTTATTTCTCTTCTATTTTGTAACACTCTCTTATCATTAGAGCATCGTCACATCCTATTCAGCGTATTCAAAAATATGCAAGTTATTGTTGTGACAAACAACACTTCTCACATCTGAAATATAAGGTGGACGGACCTTATATATAAAGGAGAATACCAGTACTACATCAGTATGAGGCCTTTTGGGTATGAGCCCAATAGCAAAACCGTACGGGCTTAGGCTCAAAGCGGACAATATCATACTAATGCGGTTCGGTAGCTCGTCTGGCGGTTCACAACAAGTGGTATCTGAGCCGATGGTTCGACCGGGCCAGCGTGTGGCGAACCTCAGTGTAGTGGACCGAGTCTGTAACGTGGGAGAATCGGGAGGCCCCTTGAAGTAACCCTCAATGAATCGGTGGTCTGAGTTAGAGGGGAGTCAATGAATTAGTGGTCTGAGTTGGAGGGGAGGACGTATCTGTTTGAGGGGAGGGTTTGTTGTGATAAACAACATGTCCCACATCTGAAATATAAGGGGGACGGACCTTATATATAAAGGAGAATACCACTACATTAGTACGAGGCCTTTTGGATAGGAGCCCAATAGCAAAACCGTGCGGGCTTAGACCCAAAGCGGACAATATCATACTAATGTGATTCGGTAGCTCGTCTGGCGGCCCACAACAGTTATGTCATAAATAACACTAAAATCAACGGTCAAAAATTAATTCGGCGTAAGATAATTGCATAATCAATTTTACAATGTTATTAGTCAATAAATTTATCAAGTTTTATCGCGATAAGAGTTTGTGCACGCATTGATGGCACTTCACTAACATGTAACCCTACAATTAGGGGGGTCAATGGGCGGGCAATACCCGGCCCGGACCGGGATCCGCTCATTACCCATTAATTCAAAAGTATGCGGGTTTAGACCCGGACCCGATCCGGCCCAATAATACCCGAATGTATTCGGTCCGGGTCTGGACCCACCCGTTCGTTACGGGTAGAGATCCGACCCGGCCCGTTGATTTTTTTTTTTTCTTTTTCATGCTTATTCTAAAATTATCTATTTAATTACTTTATCTCTCTAAAATTTCTCCTCAATCACATTATCTCTCTAAGTAGTTTTTCTCTTAAATTTTCTTCCTCGTCACGTTTTCTCTCTAAAATTTTCTCTCTCTAGAAATTTATATTTTCAAAATTTTATCTCTCGGAAATTTTCTTTCTCGTCATGTTCTCTCTCTAAAAAATTTCTTTTCGTCAATCTCTCTCTAAAATTTTCTTCCTCTAAAAATTTATATTTTCATAATTTTATCTCTCTTAAATTGTCTTTCTCGTCACGTTCTCTCTCTTAAAAATTTATTCCCGTCACTTTCTCTCTTTAAAAAAATTTATTTTTGTCACTCTCTCTCTAGAAATTTATATTTTCATAATTTTATCTCTCTAAAAATTATATCTCTCGATATTTTCTCTCTCTAAAATTTAATTTTCATCATTTTCTCTCTCTAGAATTTTTATTTTTAAAATTTTCTATCTTTATAAAATTTCACTTTAAATTACCCACGGGTAATTATCCGACCCAAGTAATTACGGACCGGGTAATCAAAGGATCCATGGGTTTCAAATTACCCACGGATAATTACCCGACCCGGACCCGTTCAAATTGTAGTCTCCGGGTATGGGCTGGGCCGGATCCTAAATGTAACGGGTAATACCCAGACCCGGAACCGTAACTTTTTGAACGAGTCCGGGCCGGATATTACCCGCCCGTTGACACCCCTACCTACAATTAATTACAGGTAACGAAAATTGATGAGAGATTTATATTTATGAACTGCCCTCAATTAATTTGCAACAAACCTCTGCCATAATAAAATTAATAATTCAGAAAATTCAATGGGACTATAAATATTTAATAATCAGGGTGGCTCGATAAATTAAATTATTTGATATTATTATAACATCAAATTCCACTAGGCAATGGTTGGGAATTCTTATTTCTTGCTTACTTGCATCCTCCTCGCTTTGGACAGCTTCTTGTGGAGTTGCTTCGATCTCTTTCTCCACCTTCTTATTTTTCTTGACCAGCTCGGGTAACTCTTTTCCATTCCTTAAGGTAATTGCACTCGCATTCTGCTTAGGATTGATAATAGTTTGCGAGTGCAATTTTCCTTGAGATTCGATTTTGCTGACTGCAGAAGCAATTTGGCTCATTTGTTCCCGAAGCTCCTCTATGCTCGCGTTAGTCTTTTCAGACTTTGCTACAAGATTTTCTACTATCTTTTCCACGGCAGATGGTGTCGGTTGAGCCGATTGCCTTGGTTGATAGTTCTGCTGGAATTGAGAATTTCCTCCATATCTGAGATTCGGATGATCTTTCCATCCTGGGTTGTATGAGTTGGAGAATGGATCATGCTTTCTGTGAGGATGGCCAGGAAATCCACCAGCTGCATTAAGTTGCTCATTTGTGTCCTCTTGCAAAGTAGGACACATATCAGTGGGATGATTTTGGGCGAAACAGATTCCACATGTCTTCACCTGCTGCAAGTTGTTTGTTGCCATTTGCTTCACTAGCAGTGTGAGTTCAGATAGTTGACTTTCAAGAGAAGACGAACTCACTTCATTAACTCTTCTCGTGGAAGTCTCTTGTCTACTTCCATACTGTTGAGACGCTTCAGCCAAATCAGAAATCAATTTATTAATTTCTGTAGGCGTCTTTCCACCGATGGATCCTCCACATGCTGCATCGATCCATTTCCGATCTCCTGGTGCTAACCCCTCAACGAAGTAATGTAGTAGTAAAAGATCAGAGATACCATGTTGTGGACATCTAGTACACAGTCTCTTGAATCGCTCCCAATAGTCGTGGAGTGATTCTAACTCCTTCTGCCTGATTCCAGTAATTTCTTTTCTGAGTGCAGTAGCTCTTGTGGCAGGAAAGAATCTTTGAAGAAACAATCGACCCAATTCCTCCCATGTTCTTACAGACTCCGGAGGCATGTACAAAAGCCAATCTTTGGCTCTATCTTCTAAAGAGAAGGGAAAAGCTCTCAACTTGATCTGCTCTTCTGTTACTTTGTTTGGCTTCATCGTGCTGCATACCACATGAAATTCCTTCAAGTGCTTGTGTGGATCTTCATTCTCCAGACCATGAAACTTTGGAAGTAAGTGAATTAATCCCGACTTCAGCTCAAAATCAACTCCCAAATCTGGATATTGAATGCACAAGGGTGGTTGCCTCACATCGTATGTGGCCAACTCTCTAAGAGTTTTCTCAGCCATTTATGGTATTTCTTCAGAATCACTTGATGACTCTTTAATTTCTTCTTCAAGCACCAAATCTGATTCTTGCAACGGCTGCTCTTGCTTTCTCAATTTGGCTTCCTTTCTTAATTTCTTAGCAAGCTTCTCTATCTCTGGTTCAAACAGTAGTTCACCTATATGAAAAGGGTGGGACATAAATTAGATAAAATGAAATAAAATTCTAAGTTGACACAGTCCCCGGCAACGGCGCCAAAATTTGATGGGTGTCGAAACCAACAAAAATAAATTACTCGCTCAAACACTAAATAAATTGTAGTAGCAGTGAGCAAGGTCGATCCACAGAGACTGGTCACAAGAATATATTCCTTTCTATTTAATTAAACTGAAAATAAAATAGGGGGGATTTTGAGATTTATAAACTAATGTAAACTAATCAAATAAAATGCAATGACTAACTAAATCAACAAGGAAACTCAAACACGCAATGCTAAGATGAGATTAAATCAAATGGAGAAAAATCTAGCTCGGGAATAATCTTGACAATGGTCTACGATAAGCTGATCACAAATGCAAATATAGAATTTACTTCCCTCTCAAATTGGCTATAGTTACTGGTACGACCAAAATAACCTAGTCTCTCCTTAATTATTCGGCAACCAAGGTACGACCGTTGATTACTTCTCTAATTAGTAAATAATCCTAGGTACGACCATAGAATTCAATTCACCAACAACAATTAGTATGAGAGAAACACCAATTCTAGCAAACAAAATTCATACGATGACTTGTTCACTAGATCACAATCTTCATAACATACAACAAAAGTAATGTCTAACGTCTAGAGATGTTATTGTGCTACTACGACAGATTATCTAAAAAATTACGGATTTAGATTCTCTATCTAGCAATATTCTGATTCAACAATTATGAAGTGATCAGTTTGCATAATCATCAAAGCAGAAATAACAATACGCATAGAAGAATTATGAATAAGAAAGAGAAAATAAATAATTAAAACCAATTCGATCTCACAACTCGTGTAGAAACCACGTCTAGATTATCCCTTCGCTAGAAACGAACTTAGAAACTCATGCTCTAATGGAGAGAATAAGAAAAGATGAAGAAGCTGTGATCTCCAGCCGTCAACCTCTCTTCGCTAAAAGTGCGTAACAAAAATCTCCCCCTTTCTCTCTTGCTAAAAGGAATATAAAACCTAATCCCAAAATACTCTCTTTCATCCAACATGGTAAGTTTCCCCTTGACTTGGACTCTTAATTCTCCTAATATTCCATCTAAATTAATTAGATTAAATATTAGGGCCTTGACAAATCTTGGAGTCCACCAACATCAATTTTCGCAGCTTTAAATAACCCAAATTTCGGAGACAGGGCGTGGGCACGCCTTGTTCGCAGTTTGCTTCTGTTTTGCTTCACTTGAATCCTCCAACACTTGGGCTTCACTTCCATCTTCCAAAACTCGATTATAACTTGTGTTTTGACTTCCTTTTCATTTTTCATCACAAATTACCTAGCAAAACACAAATCATCCTTAAGTTCCACATTTTAATCATTTAAGCACACAAACAAGAGGAATGCAAATAAACATGCATTTATGCACCCTATCACGCTCCTACAAGAGATTGAACCCGGTTCATTCCTTTAATAAACTAATTGAAATATGAGAAATTCGTAAATCTTTATTTTTTTTTCTTTACATAACTATTCATCGTATTTATTTTCTATCTATGACGAGTATGTGACTAATTAACAAACGATGTGAAGCGAATTGAAGTAAGTAAAGTATTACGACTGTCATTAGTATTTCCTCCATCTTTTTACGATAGATATATTTTTATACACATGCATCATTTAATTACGCATCTCAAAATTGGATTTAACTATTTATACACAATCAAAAACTTGGGCCAAACCGTGTGAGACATCCAAACTTGAGGGACGGCGCCAATATTGGTTCTTAACAACCAATAATGGTGATGGAGAGCACAAACCTAAATCATCTTGCTTTGTAGAACCAATTTTGACACATGCCACCTCCCCACCTTCACCAACATCCATCATAATAGAATCTTCCGGCGCCACAGCTCCGTTCAGGATTTCCTCGGCAAGCTTGTCTTTGACGAGGCGAGCAAAGACCCTCTTGAGAGCCCGAGCACCGCACCTCTCGTCGTACCCTTCGGAGACCAACACTTCCTTCAACGTCTTACTAACCTCGAGTTTGATTTCCTTGACAGAGGCAAGTTTTGAGCGGAATTCGTCGATCAAGATTTCAAGAGTTTTGTGTATGTGATCCTTCTCTAGTGGTTGGAATGCAACAATCTGGTCAAATCTGTTGAGTAGCTCTGGTTTGAAATCAGCAGCCCTCAGTTCATCCCAACTGCTTCCGACATTCGATGTTAGTATTATAATAGTGTTACTAAAATCAACTGTTCTACCCTTGGCGTCGGCCAGCCTTCCGTCGTCTAATATTTGGAGCAGCAAATCCAAAACCTGTCTGTGCGCTTTCTCAATTTCATCGAATAAGACTAGACTGTGTGGCCTTCGTCGAACTGCTTCCGTCAGCTGCCCGCCATCTTCGTTATTGATGTACCCTGGGGGAGAGCCGATCAACCGCGACACATTATGTTGCAGCATGAATTCGGACATGAAGCCTCACCAATGCTTCTTTGGATCCAAAGTAGTCGTTAGCGACTACTTTGGCCGTCTCTGTTTTCCCAACTCCGGTGGGGCCGGTAAACAGGAAGCATCCCACTGGCTTTGTTTCATCTCTTATTCCGATACGAGCCCTACGAATGGCGCGACATACAGCTGCAACGGCTCCGTCTTGTCCAACCAGACTCTGCTTGATAGTGTTCTCAAGTTGCACAAGTCTTTCCATTTCATCAATAGAGAGTTTGTTCACCGGGATTCCCGTACAGGCGGCCACTATGTATTGTATTTCTACGTCGGTGATGAAGGTCCTTCCTTGGATCTGCGCTCTTGCACCGGCCTTGCTGATTATGTCAATAGCCTTGTCGGGAAGGAAGAGTTCCCTAACAAACAACACAAGCAAATCATTATCATCTTTACACTCGAGAGATCATATAAAAAAGACTGATTGCGTAAGAACTGATATATGTACCTACCTCATGTAGTGTTTAGAGAAGTCAACAGCAGCAACGATGGCCGACTGTGTACTTAACGTTGTAATGAGCCTGATACTTGTGAATGATGTTGTTGAGTATGTGAATGCTCTCGTCTCTCGACGGCTCACATACATGTATTCTTTGAAACCTGCGCTTTAGTGTCGTATCTTCCTCCATGTGTCTTGTGTACTCCTCTGGCGTGGTAGCGCCGATGCACTGCACATTCATTATTGTCATCTATTAAATATATAAAAGCAAAACACAATTTGCTAATTCAAATTCCCGCCCAAATTCCTCATTGTATATTCATATTTTTTTTATTTTTTTTTAATTATACATGATGTGTTTTGTAAGATGCACTCTTCATAATTATTTTTAGTTTTTATTAAGAAGTGAGTTTCAATGCACTAGGCACCGCGTGCCCCTCCTGCCCAATGGCTAATTTTTCTTCTTCCTTTTGTTAATATCTTTTTTATTCTTGAATAGAATTGTAATGATTGTTTTCTTAAAATGCCTCTTCATATTCTTCAATATTCCTTTATCATTCCAGAAGAAATGCATCTTCTAATGTTTCTTATTTTCTTCTTCTGCTGCTTTTCTTTTTCTGTTCGAGCCACTTTTTTTTTTTTTTTTCCTTTTTTTTAAATCTTAATTTTGATTTTAGAGTTAGATCTTTCTAAAGCGAGTGATCACATCTATTTAAGTGAACTCCATTTATATGAGAAACACTCGACAACTTTTTTTTCTATTCTAATACCCACATTCCACATCTTCAAGTATTAGCTCCATTGAGATAACATGTCTCCAATATGGTGCCTTATTAAGGATTTGCATCCAAAAGATGCGAGATCCGCACTCAAATTAAGGCTCGTGAGATTATACGATCTCACGTCTCGCTATTCCAACAAAGTTACTAGCCATGAATGTGTTTTTCATGATCAAGAGGTAATGTATAATTATGATAGATAACTATTTATATCCTATAGTCTATGATTTTTACATTTCTAACCAAACTTGACTTTGTTTTATGTAGGGCGACCGGATCCATGCGACGAAGCTTTCAGGAAAAAACACTAATTTGCACCTCAACATCTGGATTGACTGGACATTTGGTAGGGCAAGTGAATTAACCAATGTGTTAAATATTTCAGGAGTTTTCATTTAATAAAAGAAAATTGATTAGGCTTTTATCTCATGTTCAATCAAAATATTGGTAACTTGTACCCTAATTGCATTGCCTCACAGAAGCTTCCAAGCTACACATGGTGCAAAATTCACTCACTATGAGTGAATGACACATGTCAGTTTTCAATTAAATATTATTATTGTGCGGGCTTTTTGAACATTAGTGACATCACAAAAAGTAAAAAAGTTTATATATAAAATTTTAAATATCTAAAATATTCGAAAATTAAAAGTTTAAAATATCTAAAATATTTTTAAAATACGTATTAAATAATTTTTTTTAAAAATATTTTAGATATTTTTATACGTATTTTTGAAAAATTTAATTTTCAAATATTTTAGATATTTTAAACTTTAAAATTTAAAGTTAATTCATCTCAAATAGTAGGAGCTAAGTTGTTTGGATCTCTCCCTATAAATATATGATCATTAAACACATTACTTACAAATTTAACAAAAAAATCAGATCTAATTTATTTATTTATTTATTTATTTATTTATTTATTATTATTATTTTTTTCTGTACATCACCTCATAAGTTATAGCTATATGTCGAATTTTGAGTCAAACATGCAATGCAATATTTTTAGATGAAACGGAAATATATATATATTTGATAGTTGTTATTATCATATAATTGATATATTTTCATTGAAATACATCTAACATACCGTGCATAGCACGGGTTGCAATACTAGTTATAAACTACCTAATAATGCAAATACCTAACGTTGTATTTGACTGAAACACTAATATGACACTTTTTAGTGACAAGTGTTGCAAAAAAAATATTTAACGTGACATTTTCATCTATTGCTACAAAATACCATGAATTCTCCTCTAGCAAGAGCCGGTTTTAGAATGTCCGTTGCAGCAGGTTTCAAAATGATCGTATGCAGCTCGTTGATGAACAAAATAATCAAACCATTACTTCGTCGGACGTCATCCAACACCTGTTTCAGCCTCCCTTCAAACATGCCTATCAAGATTGCGCCATCAATCAGACGATTCATGTCCAGCGAAATAAGCTACAAAATGAAAATACTTATTAATTATTTACGCGTGCATGCATGTATCTAAAACTGTTAACGTATAAAATCAGATTATTTATTACTCTACCTTCTTTCCAATAAGTTGAGGCGGAACAGAACCCTCCACAATCTTGATTGCTAGACCTTCGGCAATCGCTGTTTTGCCGACTCCGGCATCATCGACGAGACACGATCACCGGATCGAGCTTCCCCTGAAATCAACAATCAATATATTAACACTAACCAAAAGCGATCAGCTAAAAACATTCACAAATTAATTTCGTACCATCTTAGCCAGCTCGGTCATATCGGTTCCATAATGGCTGCACATAGCTCAAGAATTTTTTTTGAGAAAATATACCCCCTTGTCTAACTAGCTTAAGGGAAAATAATACTTGTTCAAAACTTAAAAAAACTTAAAATCTATCTAAGTTTCAAGTTAGTGGACAAAAATACCCCCCTAACCACTATTCATCTTTCTTCCAATATATGCATCTCTCTCTCCCTTCTCTCTCTCTCTTCTCTTCTCTCCTCTCTCTCTCTCTCTCTTTTTCTCTCCTCTCTCTGCTCTGCGACCAGCTCAAAGGTCCGACGGCGGCGGAGACGGTGGCGTTCGAAGCGGCGGAGACGGTGGTTCGAAGCTCCGACGCTGGTTCAAGCGCAGGCGATCCCGGTCATCTCCATCGCCGACGTGACGCTGGAGCTGAAGAAGGTGGTGGAGAAGAAGAGATCGGAGAATGAGGCGGAGGTGAAGAAGTTTGAGGAAGCGGCGAATGCGGCGGCGATCGGTGAGAAAGAGAAGCAGGAAGAGAATAATCAGGAATGAGGCTCTGCAGAGCTACGACGAGCTGGCAATGGAGGATCCCTCCGATTTCCGCCCCTATTTCTGCAAAGGCGTCATCTACAGCTTGCTGGATAAGAACGCTGAGGCGAAGCAGCAGTTCGCCAAGTACAAGGAGCTCTCGCCCAAGAAATTCGAAGTCGAAGGCTACCTTCGAACACCAATGTCGAGGATGAAACTATTCGGGACGGATGAGCAGAATTGAGGCCGCCATTGCCGAGGACGAAGCTTTTCGGGACGGATGAGCAGAATTGAGGTCTGGATTTTACTCTGCTTGATTTTGGGTATAGGAAATTTCATTGTGAGTTTTCACTCATTCCATACGAATTCTGATGTATCTAACATGATACAATAATTCACAAATAAATTGAAATCGAGGTTGATTTTTTGCTGAAATGTCCCAATTTTGATCAAACTTTCTACGGTAGTTCATTGAATTTGTTCAGTGTCCTATCTACTAGTACAAAATAAATTAATTGATCATTTGTGTGGGTGTGTTTGCCTAGAACTAGAGGTTAAGTTTCTTGGGTATAAATTTGTTCGATCTTGTTTCGGTAATGAAATACGAGAGCGAAACACGAAAATCACACTCTCGTGATTTGGCCAAAATAACAAATTCTCACCAAAATAATAAATCACTAATTCTAACTAATCGCGTTATACAAAATTCATTGAGTTGGTAGAATTTATGAATTCTTACTTATTAAATTCGTATATATGCAATATGTACATCGCAACCAGAAATGGTTGATTATAATGTGTTAACTCTTACTAACTCTAGACAGAGAAATTTGGTATTTCTCACGGGGTGGATTGAACGTGTTGGGAATGCCACGACTAAGGTTAGAATATACTAAATTCTAACCATTGATATACGATTATAACGTAGGAAAGTTGATATTTCTAACGGGTGGACTGAACCTGTTGGGAATGCCACGACACAGGTTAGAATATACTACATTCTAACTCACGATATGCGATTATAACGTAGGAAAGTTGGTATTTCAAACGGGTGGACTCAACCTGTTGGGAATGCCACGACACAGGTTAGAATATACTATATTCTAACTTGGGATATACGATTATAACGTAGGAAAGTTGGTATTTCTAACGGGTGGACTTAATGTCTGGTTAGAATGTATGAATTCTTACTTATTACGACAGGAAAATGGCTAGAATATCTTAAATTCGTATATATAGCACATATGGGTAAGAAATTCTATAATATTTAGTAAGTTGTATCAAAAATAATAATAATAAAATAAAAACTCGAATTAAGAGAATAAAATGAAAATGAAAAATTTTAAAAAAAAATATTTTGTCAGTTTAGAGTGTTTTTTTTTTTGTTTTTTTGTTTTTTTTTTTTTTTTTTTAAAGTGAATGTGAAAAGGTGAATTCAAAAAAAAGTAAAAAAAAAAAAAAAAGTGAAAGGACAAGTGCACGTGGGGTGAGGTGGGGGGTGGTGTTGGGGGGCAATTGATATGCGATTATAACCATTGATATGCGATTAAGGTTAGAATATACTAAATTCTAACCATTGATATGCGATTATAACGTAGGAAAGTTGGTATTTCTAACGGGTGGACTGAACCTGTTGGGAATGCCACGATTAAGGTTAGAATATACTAAATTCTAACCATTGATATGCGATTATAACGTAGGAAAGTTGGTATTTCTAACGGGTGGACTGAACTTGTTGGAAATGCCACGACACAGGTTAGAATATACTACATTCTAACTCACGATATGCGGTTATAACGTAGGAAAGTTGGTATTTCTAACGGGGGAGACTGAACCTGTTGGGAATGCCACGACACAGGTTAGAAAATAATAAATTCTAACTCGCGATATGCGATCATAACGTAAGAAATTTTGTATTTCTAATGGGTGAATTGAATGTGGTGGGAATGCAACGACTAAGGTTAGAATATAATAAATTCTAACCATTGATATGCGATTATAACGTAGGAAAGTTGGTATTTCTAACGGGTGGACTGAACCTGTTGGGAATGCCACGACACAGGTTAGAATATACTAAATTCTAACCATTGATATGCGATTATAACGTAGGAAAGTTGGTATTTCTAACGGGTGGACTGAACCTGTTGGGAATGCCACGACACAGGTTAGAATATACTACATTCTAACTCGCGATATGCGATCATAACGTTAGAAATTTTGTATTTCTAACGGGTGGATTGTACGTTTTGGGAATGTCACGACTAAGGTTAGAATATACTAAATTCTAACCATTGATATGAGTTTATAACGTACGAAAGTTTCTAACGTATGGACTGAACCTGTTGGAAATGCCAAGACACAGGTTAGAATATAATATATTCTAACTTGGGATATACGATTATAACGTAGGAAAGTTGGTATTTCTAACGTGTGGACTTAATGTCTGGTTAGAATGTATGAATTCTTACTTATTACGACAGGATGATGGTTAGAATATCTTAAATTCGTATATATAACAAATATGGGTAAGAAATTCTATGATATTTAGTAAGTTATATCAAAAATAATAATAAAAAAATAAAAACTCGAATTAAAAATGAAAATGGAAAATTAAAAAAAAAAAAACTTTTTGTCAGTTTTGTTTTGTTTTTTTTTTTTTAATAATAATAATTGAATGTAAAAATTTGAATTCAAATTAAAGTAAAAAAAAAAGTTGAAAGGACAAGCAAAAGTGCACGTGGGGGGGGGGGGGGGGTGGTGTTGGGGGCAATTTGGGGAGTTTACCTCAAACTTAGACACATTTTGTGTTTTTTTAAGTTTCCAACAACAATTTGTTTCTACTAAGCTACTTAGATAGGATATTTTTTGCCTCATTTTTTTTTTCTTTCAAAAAATCATGCATGTGCTTAGTAATTTGCTATCTATGGCTTAAGAATAAGAATATGTAACCATTCGATTACAAATGAATTAAATAATCATAGTTTCTAATGATTATATAGTAACAAAATGATTAACCGTCTTGAATTCTATATGCAATGTAGATGTAGATCATCTTGTGATCACTTGTGTGACAAGCGACTCCAAAAATTATATAATGCAGATCATCTTGTGACTTGTGTGACAAGCGACTTCAGAAGTTATAATTCGGTGGTGCGAAAAAAGTTATATATCATTGTTATTTCGAACATTTCTCTCTCGAGACTTGTAGTAGCAATCAGAAGAATCAATACCAACTTAATGAGCAAAAATAAAATTATACTTCCTCCGTACTACTGAATAGTGGACATTTCTCAAATATATGTGAAACATAAATATAAAAACGAATAGTATTTAGTGGGAAGAACGGAAAATACTAGTCGTAATTTTTCTGGTTAAAATTTTATGATTAATGTCCATTAATAATTTCAACCTTCATTATTGCTATTAGGAATTCCATTATATACTTAGTGTTCGTTTGGTTCAAGTTGGATAATGGAAACTGAATGGAATCTAGTCAAGTAACGGAATGAAAACAATAATTGTTACTTTTATTAAGTGTTTGGTTTACTGGTAGTAAGAGAGTCACTTGTGAGGGGATTCCCTTTCCCCTTATTTTCCCTCCTTCTTGAGGGGTAACAACTAATTAAGAGATTGAGTTGCCCTCAAGTAAGGGTAATGATTAACTTGTTGCTCAAACCAAATAACAAGTAATGGATTTACTTAATTGTTTCCCTTTCCTTACTAAAAAAAAGTGAACCAAACTGAGGACAATATTTTGAATTAACTCTACTTTATTTTCTTTTATTTTAAATTATTGTAAAAAAAAATCTTTAATTCGTTAATAACGTTTCGTTATACTAGCTAACTTTTTATTGAGTTGAAGCATATGGTGATGAGAATAGAATTCATGAATTTAAGAAGCTAACTCCTATTTAGCACAATTTCACTTATTATTCATACCTCATTTTCTATAATAAATCAAGAAAAGTTATAATATTTATATAAATAAAATTATTGAAAAGAAATTAATAGAAAATCAAAAATCAAATCTTTATTCCTTAAATTTGCTTGGGAAATTAGATAGTATAAAAAAGACAAAAACTTCTGTGAGGCGGGAATCACGATGCGGCCGGATCTTAATCCGCACCCGCCCCGACCCATTCCAACCCGACCCAATAATAATAATAATAATAATAATAATAATAATAATAATAATAATAATAATAAAAGCCTCCACATCTCTTCCCTCTTTTGTTCCAAACATGGGCAGCACTTAGTCCTCCGCCACCGCGTTGCCGTCGTGAAGAATGCTGCCGTCATTACCCTCAAGGGGTGAGCATGGCTCGGTTATATACCGAACCGAGCTAAATAGTTAAAATCCAAATAACCAAATTTGCTATTGTTAGTTACCAAAATCGAACCAAAATTATATGAGAATCAAACATAACCGAACCAAAATTTTTGGTTCGGTTATTGTAAAATACCAAAGTACCAAAATTCAAAATGATATTTGAGTTGATTATTTTTGTTGACAAAATAATACCTAGGGTTATGTAGCCGAAAAGACGAGTGTGATATTAGAGAGTTATGAACGATGACCTTAATATATAAGTAATTATAACCGAGTAATTTGTAGTTTCTATCTTTAAAGAATAAAACTATGATATATTTATATACTATTTTTAAATATTTCAGATTAATAATAATTTCGGTTCAGTTTTTGATTTTTCGGGTTTTTGATCTCTAAAACCGAAACCGAACCAAATACACTATTTTTTTTAGAAAATTAAATCCAAAACCGGACCAAATACCTAATAATTGAACCAAATTAGAATATCGGTTCGGTTCGTCTCGGTTTTTTAGTGTTGGTATGTTTTAAAACATATTTGTTGTAACTTTAGAATGCAAATATGGAGATATTTTAATCGGTTACTATCTAACTTAAGTACTTAACATGTGGTTCCCGGTTTTTCCGGTCAGATCAACCGGTTTAGTCCGGGTTCAAAACATTGTTCGAGGGAGATAAAGATGGATAATATAATATGTACGGAGGATGCAGTCGAATCGCATGTGCGCTTCGTCTCCTCCTTACCCGACATCTCTGCGATTGGGGCCTCCGTACCCGCGATCGGTGGTGGCGTCATCTTCGCGATTGCGGTGGCTGTAGTTGCAAACAATATGATAATTCTACAAAGTTTTAAAGATGGATAGTGTGTAAGACACATGATGAGTCGAATCACACCATCAATTGGCAGCGGGCGCAGGGTCTACTGTACCCGAGCCATTGTCGGAGGCGCCGTCTCCCCTATCGCGACGGCGGTAGCTGGAAACGGCATAGCCAATAGCCGCTGCGGCCGCCACCACGGCGGCTTTCTTCCAGTTGGTTGAAGTGATTTCGAGGATCTACCAAATGAAGCTCAAAGTCTTTCTCAATGTTCTCGACGTCAAGTGTGGTAACCTCGCGTTCCTCCGGCGATCGCCGGAGCCAGTCGACGAACAGGGCCCTGCCGCCGACACAGATAGTCACTGATCTTTTGGCCGCAACCATCATCTGTCAAATTCAACAAACTAGTAAGTGGCGGATGAGAATCAAGCAGTAAAGAACACTCAATCAAGCAAAACACCAATAACCAGATAAATTATACATCAGAAGATTCAAACAAATATAAAGTTTATAATCAAAGTCGAGAAAACTGATTTCAACACAGAGGGGAAAAATAAACGAAGATTAGCAGTGTCTAATTTCAACAACGTAAAACAACAAATTCCACAAACAAGTAAGTGGCGGATGAGAATCAAACAGTAAAGAACACTCAATGAAGCGAAACTCCGGTAACCACATAAATTCTACATCAAAAGATTCAAACTAATATAATGTTTATAACCAAAGTCGAGAAAACTGATTTCAACACAGAGGGAAAAGATAAATGAAGATTATCAGCGTCTAATTTCAATTGCGTAAAACAACAAATTCCGCAAACAAGTGGCGGATGAGAATCAAGCAGTACAAAACAATCAATCAAGCGAAACACCGGTGACCGGATAAAAATCGAAATGAATGTAGAATGCAACAAAATAGAAGATTCAAAATCGGAATATAAAGTAAATATATAAATGACCAGAAGATTCAAACAGATATAAATTAGAACATAGAATGCAACAAAACAATAGATTCAAAATCGAAATATAAAGTAAAAACTGAAGATTCAAACAAATATAAAGTAAAAATCGAAATGAACGTAGAATGCAGCAAAACAGTAGCAAATCATAATTGCATATATCAACAAAATCCAGGAACTTGATTTCAACGCGAGTAAAAACAACTAGGAATCATAATCTCAGCTGCATAAAAAAGCTCATTCCAAAACAGAGCCAGTTACGTCGGGTATGGAGGATGTTGATTCGTTAGTAGGGCCACAATAGATCAACGCAGAAGGCCCAACTCAAACTCAAAAGGCTAATGATGATCAGTATAATTCTTTTGTACGCCCAGCCATAAGTAGCAAACTCGAAGAGCTCCTGTATTGATTAGAATCATAACAGAGCCCACCTCTTATTGGATTTAATACTACTCCTACCGTCTCGTTAGACTTCAACCAAAACGATATAGTATTAGTAGAGTTTATTTAACGTTAATAAGAAGGTGAGAGGCGAGCTCTGCCCCAAGAACAGAGAATGGAGCATTGTAGCTCGGTTGACAGATTCTTTGACTCTGAACCATTTCTTCAATTCCCCTAAGAACATGTTCTCTAGATGCAAATGCTCTTCGAATAGTTGTCTCGACCGTAGCAACAAAAATCTTCATTAGACACCTTTCGGTTGGAATTCCATGATGGAGATACTCGAGCACTTTAACAAGAGATGTTGCAGAGATGTTGAGCATGAAGCATAGGAGGCTGCAGAGATGTTGAGCATGAAGCATCGATGCAATGTCTTGTGCAGTATCTTCCCTTAGCTGAATAATTCCCTCATGTTAGAATATAATGCATATATTTTTCCTTCATAAGAAGCTAAAATAGGAGGTGAAGTACCTGATCTGATTCTGCTAAACTTCCTAAATAATCGGATTGAAGCTCAGTCACCGGAAAGAGTAAGTCCGGTGGAGAAAGTATCCGGAAAAGCAATGCGGCTGCAGCATCCGCAGCCGTTCCACCTTGCATGGACATTGCAGTCCCTATCGCCCGCAAGAAGTACAAGCACATCCAGTTTCTCGGCAACTTCACAGCTTTTTTCGAACAATCCATGTATAAATAACAAGATTTCCTGATCAACTTTCACAAAACAAAACAAAAAGGTTAGATAGAAAAAGTTGGTTTACATAGTTAGCTACCTTCATGCTTGAGGCATTGCCATCTGCAGCTCTGAGTATAATACAAGAGGCTAATGTATTCTTATGCAACGCACGAGTTTGGAGTACGAAGATTCCTTATACTTCACTGACCGGTCGAAGAAGATGGCTCGAGTTCTGCAGCTGCAGCAACACCTCCACACCTGCACTAGATTGAAGATTCAGAATTACTACAAGTATATCAAGATTTCTTATAGATGAATAATTTGTACAAAAAGAAAAGAAATTCCGACCATCGATTCTCACATCGAGAGGCACTTCAAGCAACATATCAGTGATCCATGGTGTCAATGGCCTCAACAGTTTCTTCTCCATCTTCGAAGAAGAAGAAGAAGAAGAAGCATGGATGGAAAACCCACTTCGATCTGCTTTGTAAATCGATCGATTGAAGTGAGTCAAGATTCTCAATAACTCCACACATACAAACACCATTTGCTCGGAGTACTCCTATAATTCAACAAAAACAGTAAAATCTGCCATGGATCAGTGGAAAATGATGAAACGATCGAAAAAAGTGTAGGTTTTGTTCTTGATCCCTTGCTCTTGGGGCAAATGAGGGGAATGAAAGAAGCAAAAGGAGGGCTGCTCTTATTATATTCAAGAAAGCCACCATTGATGCATGAGACAATGGGCAGAGTAACAACTCGGGCGTGCTCTGGACTTTGCTGGAAAGACGAAGCATAAACACACGAATCGATTTTGCAGCTGATGAACCTTCAATTTGCGGCCCAAATTCGTATATGGTTCGTATGCGAATATAGAGAGAAGTGCGAGAGATTTACGTGGTTCGATCTGTGCGATCTACGTCCACGGGAGGAAAAGAGGAGTGTTTATATTCAGAATAGCGTAAGTCAGTTACAATACAATTGGTTCTCGTATTTATAGACGTACTCATGGCAGTTGCAGAGGTGGAATCGTGGAGGTCATGGAGGTGTGGTTGGTTGTTCCGGTTTTTCCTCCATCAGCCCACGTTCTGGGTTTAGGGCTCAACTCCCTGGGCTTGTGCTTAGCATGGATTGGGCTTGCCGATCTGGGCCCGTCCGATCTGGGCTTCACGATGTGGGCTTGTCTGTTCTGGGCCTTTGGGCCTAGGGAGGTGGGCCATTTCCTATCACATCCCCCCCCAAAAAGCGTGGGGTGATGGAGTTGATGTTGCCTGCCTGTGCTTGGTGAGTATTAGCTGATTTGAGTAACGTACTTGGTACCCCCTCCGAAATATGTGAGGAATCCCGAACTGACTGGTACCGCTAAAAATGCGTGAGGATGTCCGAACTGAGCTTGGTACCCCCTCTGAAATGCGTGAGGATGTCCGAACTGAGCTTGGTATCCCCTCTGAAATGCGTGAGGAAGTCCGAACTGAGCTTGGTATCCCCTCTGAAATGTGTGAGGAAGTCCGAACTGATCTTGGTATCCCCTCTGAAATGTGTGAGGAAGTCCGAACTGATCTTGGTACCCCCTATGAAATGCGTGAGGAAGTCCGAACTGAGCTTGGTACCCCCTCTGAAATGCGTGAGGAAGTCCGAACTGATCTTGGTACCCCCTATGAAATGCGTGAGGAAGTCCGAACTGAGCTTGGTACCCCCTTTGAAATGCGTGAGGAAGTCCGAACTGAGCTTGGTACCCCCTCTGAAATGTATGAGCAAGGCCGAACTGGACTTCTGAGTACGGTTTAGCTGGAGATCGTATATGCCGATCTCATCTCCCGCCCAAAGTTAAAGTTGTCAGCCGCATTTAATGCGACGCTTGGGGTACCGATAAAGCACCGATTGGACGTTGTCTGAAACGTCGTCGCATTGAATGGCGTATTCAATAAGCATAATTCCTTTCCTTTTAATGCCTATGATTGCATAACAATCACTTACATTTCCTTTCAAAACTGAAAACCCTAATTTGTAAATCCTCTTTGCTGTTCATCTTCTCCAACCACTTCTCTTCGCTGGTATTCTACAATCTCAACAAGGAAAGAGTAAGTTATGTCTTCATCTGTCTCAATTTCCAGTTCTTTCTCGGATTCCTCCGTTCAAGAAGTCCGTTCCCCTTTTCTTTCCCATTCTCCGTCGGCGGCGGAAGAAGTCCCCGCCGCCTCCTCGTCTACTTCTATTCCGATCCATTTCCCCGAGAATAGTCGTGCGTGCATTCGGTCGGATTGTGAGGAACCATACGGGCAACAAGTTACGTTCCCCGAGGTTCCTGGGGTGTCTGGGATAGTTGGTGATCTTGAGTCTACAGTTTCTACCTCAACCCTTTTTGAAATCGCCGTGAAATTTGATTTCCCCCCTTCTGTTCTTCTTCTCCGGCCAAATGCCGACGATAGGGCTCATCGTCCTCCTCGTGGGTGTGTCACTGTCTACACTGACCAGTTTAAGGCTGGTTTGCGTGTCCCTTTTCCGGCTATCTACGCCGATATCTTCCGTACCTTCGATCTATCTCCTGCCCAGATTACGCCGAATAGCATAAGCCAAATAACCGGTCTGGGCATTGCCTGTTCTCGCCTGGGTATCCCGTATTCCATAGATGTCCTTGGTGGGATGGTTTCCTTTAAGTCTAGGACTGAAGGGTGGTACTATTCTTCTTATCGGCAGAAAGGCTTTTCTGTCGAAGTGCCCTCCAAGGTTCAAGACTGGCAGAAGAAATTCTTCTACTGCCAGTTCGAGGGTGCCACCGAAGTCGGGTGGCACTCCGGTTCTGTTCGGCTTTTGACGAAGCCGAAAAATTTTGCCAAAGTGGTAAGGCGTTTTGCCAGTTTGGGCAAAATGCCGATGTCGCTTTCTGCGTTTAGGACGGCGGTACCGAGCCCCGATGAACCTTCCACTTCGGTGGATCCGGGGAGGGGTGAGGTTCCTTCCCCCTTTTTTTTTTTTTTTTTTTTTTTAATATCGGTACTAACAATCTGTCTGTTTTCAGTGGATTTGGTGAGGGGAAAAAAGCCGATCTCGAAGAAGAGGAAGGGTGAGTCTACTAGCTCCCTCTCCGGGCAGAAAAGGCAAGCCACCGAGTCTTCTGAACAGACTCGGTCTGGTATTCCTACTCCCCGAGGTCGGGGTAATGTTGCCGTAGCCGCTGAGGAGGTTGACGCGGCGGCTGCGAGAAAGTTGGTAATGGGTTCGGCGTCGTCCGAACCCGAGATGGTTGAGGTTCGCACTTCCGCTCCTGTATTCCCGGCGGTAAATACAACTCTCTTAGATCTCAGTTATCCCCCCCTCTCTCTTTTTTTTTTTTTTTGACTGATAGTAGTATCCAATGCAGGGTGTGGATCCTCTTCTTGAGGAATATGACCGTGTGAATAGCGCGGTCAAAAGTTTCCTCAAGGGATCGGTGGGGAAGTACCACCGCATACTGGAGAAGAACAAGGTCTTGGCCAATGATAAGGCCAAGATTTCAAAGGCTTTTGCCGATTCTACGGCGCGGGAAGCCGCTCTGCAGGAGCAGCTCGACCGTATGTCTGCCGAGCTCAACGCCACCAAGGAGAAAGTGGCGAAGAGCGAGGAGGAGGCTGCGGCTGCTCGAGTTCGGGAGGCCGAGATCGCCGCCGCCCAGGGTGACGTCTTCCATGCCCTTGCTGAAAGAATAATATTCAGCAAGGGTTTTGGTAAGTTGGTGTCGTCGTTGACCAAGACGATGGAGAAGCGGGCGGTGGCCGAGGTGCTAGATCGGGTGGCCGTCAACTTCCCCGAACTCGACAAGGGGCAGTTCGGGTATGAACCGATCGAGGATGAAGAGGTGCTGCGTATATACTTCCGGCAGCTGCTGAAGAAGGCTTCTCCGTTCCCCGTCGTGGGGTATCTGGCGGAAGGGCAGGCCTTACGGACGGCTGCCGATATCGAGGCCTGTCAGTTCGATAGGGATGCCGATTTTGAAGAAATGTGCATCCCTTTCCGTGAAGAACTGGCGACGCGCCCGCTGTCCCCGAACACACCGCCCCCCGCAGCTGAAGGAGAGGACGATGTGGAAACCGGCCACGTCGATGGAGAAGCCAGAGGTGATGCGGCGGAGACCGGCACCGTGAACACTGAGGCTGAACCATCTGGCGGGGTCAGTTGATCCCCCTTTCTTTTTTTTTTTTTTTTCTTTTTTTTTTTTTTTATTTTGTGTTTTTTGGATTGTAAATGTACTGCCTCTCTATTGAATAGAAATTTCAGTTCGCCTTCTTATCTCTTCTCTTTCATCACTGTAGAATTTATCCGATCTCGACGTAACTCCATATTTGACTGAAATTAAAAAATTGAGAATTCTGATTGACGTCAAAGACGGTGAGATCGGACGGCTTGCAAAACGAGCTGAACATCTCCAAAACGAGTTCGATGCTAAATATAATGCGCTTCAGGTCAAGGCAGATGCGAACAAGGCTCGATATCTGCAGCTTAAAGAAGACTATGCCGATGCCGAAAAGATTGCAGCGGAGCACACTGAGTATGAAAGGGTTATTCATGAGCTCGGTGGTAAGACGATCTCCGAAGTGGAGGCCGATGCGCTGAATGTTGTGCGGGGTGTAGTGCGGGAGTTTAAGAACCGTGGCGCAGATTCATGGGAAGTTGCTGACTATATCTCCGAGCTGCGATACTTGACAAATTTATTCCCATTGGTACTATCTCGGCACGCCATAATGAAGAAGTGGCTTGACCGGTACCCCGACGTGCAGCCTTCTAAACAACATGCTCCCCGGTTCCGCGCCCTGAGTCCCACAGTTCCATCTCGCCTGGTTAAGGATCGATTGGACATGCTGATGCCTGCTCAGAATCGTAGACCGATCCCGAACCGAGGTGATGGGAATTACCGAGCTCCTGTGGTTCCTCGAGGTCGGAGTTCCACGAGAGTAGTAACAACCCGAGGTGGAGGGTCAAGGCAGAGCGGCAGTGGGCGCAGTTCGGGTCAGAGCTCCCGTCAAAAAGAAACTGTTGACATTGATTTTCTGATGAACCCGCCAACTAGTGGTTGGGCTAGTTACTTTAATTGTAGTAAGAGGCCGGACGAAGGCGGGCCTTCTAATGCATAACTTGTAGAACCCTGCAAAATAAATAAAAAAGTATTTGCACATACGTATACGCATGTATATATATATATATATATATATATTTTTTTTTTTTTTCTATTTGTTGGCTTATTGCCAGTTTGAGTCGGCTTGTATGCCTTCCTCATTTCCGATCTGACGTGTAAGTCATGCTCGGTTCTTCCGAAGTGACTTGGGAGTCTGACTTCGGCTTCCGACGCGACACTTGGGTCTTCCCTCGGCTTCGGGATGGCATACCGCCTATTATCCTCTGCCGAGGTAACACTTGGGTGTTGCCGGGTTCCTGTTCTGCCGACTAAGTCGGTAGGGGTGGTCCCCTGGTTCGTACGATTTATTTTACTAACACGTGTCCTCGTCAGGATAGTGTTTTGAGGAGAGGTGAAATGCATATAAGTAGAGTGATGCAAATGATAACACAATGAGAGAAAATCTGAACTTTCATTACTCAAAAGAATTTTGAAAAACAAGACCGGACTGAACATAACAACGAGCTGAGAAAACTGAACTGACAAGAGTTTTAACCGAACAAAAGACTTGACTGACTGACGACTCTATCCTACATGTCACTCCACATCTATGCATAATACCTCTTCAGATGGATTATATTCCACGGTCGCTGTATGGGCTCCCCGGACAGAGTGGAAAGCCTATAGGCGCCTTTACCAAGGACCTCGTCTACTCGGTATGGGCCTTCCCATGTGGCCTCCAGCTTGCCGAGCTTACAAGCCTTGCTGACCTCATTGTTTCGGAGAACTAAGTCTCCTACGCAATACTGCCGATCTCGAACTCGCCGATTGTAATATCGGGCCATGAGTTGTTTGTATCGGGCCTCTCTTATGTAAGCTGTATCCCTTTTTTCTTCTAGCAGATCGAGGTCCGCACGCCGGTTCTCATCATTGACTTCGGCTACGAAATGGGTCGTGCGCGGACTGGGGAGTCCGATCTCGACCGGGATTACAGCCTCTGTTCCGTACGCTAGACTGTACGGTGTTTCGCCATTTGCTGTTCGCGGCGTTGTTCTGTAGGACCATAGAACATTCGGAAGGTTTTCTACCCATAACCCTTTAGCTTTCTCTAGCCGGGTTTTGAGCCCTTTGACGAGAGTTCGGTTCGTCACTTCGGCTTGACCATTTGCTTGAGGGTGGGCTACCGATGTGAAATGTTGTTGAATCTGCAGCTCGTCACACCATTCCCTAAAAACCCTGTCCGTGAACTGGGTCCCATTATCGGATACGAGGACATGAGGTATGCCGAACCGGCATACTATGTTCTTCCATACAAAGTTTCGGGCGTTCTTGCTTGTGATCGCAGATAGTGGTTCTGCTTCCACCCACTTCGTAAAGTAATCAATTGCAACTATGAGGTGTCGCAACTGACCTGGTGCTTTGTCGAAAGGGCCTACTATATCTATCCCCCACTGTGCGAACGGCCATGGACTCTGCATCACAGCCAGCTCGGTCTGTGGCAACCTTGTCACATTTGCATGCAACTGGCATTTTTCGCACTTCTGCACAAGTTCGGTGCAATCCTTGAGCATCGAGGGCCAAAAGTATCCCCACCTCATAATTTTCTTGGCCAGAGCCCGAGGTCCGATGTGACTTCCACATGCCCCTTCATGTATTTCTCGCATGACGTAGTCTGCTGAGTTCGGTCCGACGCACTTGAGTAAGGGTTGAAGATACGATTTCTTGTAAAGGACATTGTCCAAAACAGCATATCTTAATGACTTCAACAATATCCTTCTAGCCTCCATCTTATCTTCCGGTAATTCCCCTCTCTTCAGATAGGCTAGAATGGGCGTCATCCACGTCGGCTGTGACTCGTCATCTAGATCGTTGACCTCGGCTTCGTCTATGCTTCTATGCTGGACATCCTCCACCGGTGAAGTGCCAGGTGTTGCTGCCAATTTGCTGAGAGCATCAGCTCGGGAATTTTGAGTCCGGGGGATTCTCTCAAGCTGGAAGTATTTGAAAAAGCCCTGCATGCCTCGTGCCTTGGCCAAATACTTCTTCATTCTTTCTCCCTTCGCCTCGTACTTGCCTAGCATATGATTCACGACTACCTGGGAGTCACAGTGGACTTTTATGGCCGCGACCTTCAGATCTGTGGCTATCCGCAGTCCGGCTAGCAGAGCTTCGTACTCTACCTCATTGTTAGTAGTTGCGAACTGGAAGCGAAGTGAATATGTGATCTCTTTCTTTTCTGGGCTGACAAGGAGGATTCCAGCACCGCTCCCCGTCTTTCCCGAGGCCCTATCTACGTACATGTGCCAACAGTCTTGAGGTTCCTTCACCGTTGTGCGAACTGGCTCTGGTGTCGGGATCGGGACCTCGGATATTGAGGTTTCAACTAAGAAATCTGCTAAGGCTTGCCCTTTGATTGCCTGTCGGGGGACATAAGAGATGTCATGCTCTCCTAACTCTATCGCCCACTTCGCTATTCGTCCGGAGGCTTCTGGCTTCGTCAGCACCTGCCGAAGTGGGGAGTCTGTTCGGACTTGTATGGAGTGCGCGTGAAAATATGGGCGTAGTCGCCGCGCAGCATTGACAAGTGCTAAGGCTAGCTTTTCCAAGGGCTGATATCTCACTTCGGGCCCTTTCAGCGACCTGCTTATAAAGTAGACTGGCAACTGGCGGCCCGCTTCTTCTCGCGTGAGTACCGCACTGATTGCTTCATCAGAAGTAGCCAAATACAGAAAGAGCACCTCTCCCTCCTTTGGTACTGACAAGGTCGGTAGATTCCTGAGATACTCCTTTAGTTGGTTTAGGGCGTGACGATGCTCCGAACTCCAATCAAATTGGGGTGCCTTCTTTAAGATTTTGAAGAAGGGCAACTGCTTCTCCGCGGCTTTAGATAGGAATCTACTCAGTGCGGCGAGACACCCCGTAAGTCTGTGCACATCGTTGATTGACTTCGGATCCCTCATGTCTAACACGGCCTTAAATTTTGACGGATTTGCCCTTAGCCCTTCTTGGGAAATCCAACATCCTAAAAACTTCCCCGATGTCACAGCAAAGTCACATTTTTGAGGGTTAAGTTTCAGGTTGACCTTGCGAAGAATGGAGAGCACAGTTTGGAGATCGGAAACACTTGTGCTCTCTTCCTTACTCTTCACCACTATGTCATCGACATATACCTCCACTTCCTTTCCAATATGCTCTTTAAATATTTTATCTACCATCCGCTGATAGGTGGCTCCTGCAATTTTCAAGCCAAATGGCATTTTGCGGTATGCGAAAATGCCGAAGTCCGTAATGAATGCCGTTTTTGCTGCGTCTTCGGCATCCATTAGGACTTGGTGGTATCCCTTATACAGATCAAGGAAGCTGAATATCCTATGACCGACCAGCGAGTCCACTTTTTTGTCGATATCGGGCAGAGGGTAGCAGTCCTTAGGGCAGTGCTTGTTGAGATCGGTATAATCGATGCACATGCGCCATCCTCCCCCAGCCTTCTTGACCATTACCGGGTTCGCTATCCAGGTCGGGTAAGTGACCTCGAATAGAATCCCAGCATCCAGCAGTTGGGTCACTTCGGTCTTTATGACCTGATTCCGCTCTGCTGCAAAGGAGCGCTGCTTTTGCTTGATCGGTCGCACTTCGGGGTCGATCTTTAGCCGATGCGTGATCAGATCGGGTGATACCCCTGTCATATCCAATGGGGACCACGCGAAGACGTCTCTGTACTCCTTTAGAAGCCGAATAACCTGTTTGCGAAGATGGGGGTGATCGGTCAGCCCGACTTTGACGACCTTAGAGGGATCGTCATTGTACAAAGCCACCTCTCTCTCTTCGGCGGGCGACGTCTTCTTCGGCTCTTCGGAGTTCAGTAATTGCTATGCTTGGGGCAGTTCGGGCGTTGCCCCTAGCCCCTTGAGAGCCACATGCAGGCACTCCCTCGCCATTTTCTGATCACCACGGATAACGGCTACCCCTCCCTTAGTCGGGATCTTCACAGCTAAATGGTACGTGGAGCAGATCGCTCTCACTGTATTCATCCAAGTACGGCCTAGGATTATGTTGTATGGGGACTTGGCCTCCACCACCATGAATTCGGTCATGTTAGTGGTGCTTCTCGGCCCTTTCCCTACTGTGACGGGCAGCTCGATCGTCCCTAGGGGGTGGGTTTCCTCCTGTGCGAAACTCCGCAGGGGCCGTGTGGTTGGAATGATTTTTGACTTCTCCAGCTCCATATTATCAAAGCAATGCCTGAACATGATATTCACCGATGCCCCGGTGTCGATGTGAATCCTTTTGATCAGCATGTTAGCCACCACAGCCTCAACAACAATGGCATCAGAGTGCGGCATCATGGGGGGCACCGGGTCATCGGCCGAGAAAGTTACGGCTTCCTCCTTCTTGAACCTCTTGTTTGCGGGTTCGCTGCTCGGCAAGCTCCGAGCTCCGTTTTTTAGGGACGATTTAGTCTGTCCTTTGGCGAGAGCGGAGATCGTAGCAACTATCCCCTCGTATTGGTAATCTCCGTCCTCGTCGGCATCATCCTCATTGTGCTTTGTTTTCTTCTCAGCATCCGTGCTGCAATTCCCTCCTCTATACTGTCTTTTCTTTTTTTGACTTCGGGGGGCATCCACTTGATTGACTCCCGTGCTCCGATCTTGATATTTTTTAAGCGGACCATTGCGAACTAGGCTTTCAATGTCCTGAGCCAAGTTCCTGCAATCCTCCGTCTCATGTCCATAATCTTCATGGAATTGGCAATACTTATTCTTTGACCTCGGCTTGCCGTCCTCCCGCATCGGCCTTGGTCTCTCGAACAGATTAGCGTGCAATTCAAGGATCTCGGTCCTTGGTTTGTTTAACGGAGTGAACTGCAGAGCTGGCCGCTGTGCGGGCTGACTTGTAGGCGGACCTCGCTGTGCTGGATTCTGCCGAGGTCCGAGACGAGACTCAATCGGACCTCGCTGAATTCGCTCCATTACCCCTTTACGGGGAGTATCCTCTTTCTTCTTCGAGGTTTCACCTCGGTCCACTTCTTTCCTGCGTCTGGTAGCCTCCTCTATCTTGGCGAACTTGTCCGCTATAGCCCATAGTTCGGTAGTAGTTTTTGGATCCTTCGCCAGGATCTCCCTGTAGAGATGGTCCGAGATGATAGCATTTTGGAATGCTGATATGATGAGAAGATCGTTTGTGCACCGAGTTGATAAGCACTCTCTATCGAATCGGGTCATGAAATCTTGTAGTGACTCACCCCGGCCTTGTTTAACGGTTAGTAGATGTGCTGGGGTGTGTCTCACTTCGGCACGCTGGGAGAAACTCCTAGCGAACACATTCATCAGATCGGAATACGATCTGATCGACCCGGGGGGCAAACTGTCGAACCACTCCCGTGCATTGTCGATTAGCAGTTCAGGAAACAGCTTGCACATGTGCACACTCCCCAGATTTTGGTTCAGCATGCTGTACTTGAACTGACTAAGGAAATTGCTTGGATTTCCGATTCCGTTGTACGCCTTGATCTTTGGCACCGTGTACCCGAAGGGCATAGGTGTGTTGAGGATCTCCTCTGAGAGCGGACTGATAATCCTACCAAGCGCGTCAAAGATCTGCGCTCCTCCAGTTAGGTGCCCTTGGTTGGGTGCATTATAGGGCGGAGCGGTGACATAGTTCGGTTGAACTATATGGGAGTTCGGCGGCTGGCCTCCCTGGGTCTGTCCTCGGACTTGCTGAAGATAGTGTCGCAAGTCCTGTCCGGGCCTCTGTCCTTGACCGAACTGAAACATTCCTTGTCCGGGCTGAGAGACTCCCTGTCCGAACTGGGGGACTCCCGTGTACTGGTTGAGGAACTCACGCCCGGATGCTGTGGTGAGGTAATTTCGCAATAACTCCTCGATCCCTGGAGGCGGTGGAGGCGGTGGGGCTGCCGAGTTCGGCTGAATGATTGGAGAGTGGCGAGCAGTTAGGTTCGGCCGGGTAACTGGGGACAAGCGTAGGGTTGCCTCTGGACCAAATAGTTCACGCTCCCGATTGGCGGTGAGATTCTCGACATGGCCCTCCGGTGTCGGGTGAGCCTGTGGTCCTAGGCGCGAGCTTATGGGAGCTCGGTGTGGCTGGGCTAACTGTGAAGATGGTTGTGCTGCCGTTTCCACAGTGACGTTCCGCTCACCGGAGTTAGGGGCCTCCGGGATTTCTTCAGTGGTGATCTGATTGCCCTCAGGAATGTTGTTTTGGGGTTGCTCCGTGTCCACCGTCGAGGCTGGTTCCTCCGGTTGTCGTCGGCGACTCCGTCGACGGCGGGGAGTTCCCAGCAGTGTTGTCATTCCATTCGGCATCGTTGATGATTTTGGGCAGCAAAAATCGAAAATTCAAGCACGAATTTGTTCCCACAGACGGCGCCAGTGATGAACCTTCAATTTGCGGCCCAAATTCGTATATGGTTCGTATGCGAATATAGAGAGAAGTGCGAGAGATTTACGTGGTTCGATCTGTGCGATCTACGTCCACGGGAGGAAAAGAGGAGTGTTTATATTCAGAATAGCGTAAGTCAGTTACAATACAATTGGTTCTCGTATTTATAGACGTACTCATGACAGTTGCAGAGGTGGAATCGTGGAGGTCATGGAGGTGTGGTTGGTTGTTCCGGTTTTTCCTCCATCAGCCCACGTTCTGGGTTTAGGGCTCAACTCCCTGGGCTTGTGCTTAGCATGGATTGGGCTTGCCGATCTGGGCCCGTCCGATCTGGGCTTCACGATGTGGGCTTGTCTGTTCTGGGCCTTTGGGCCTAGGGAGGTGGGCCATTTCCTATCAGCAGCAATGTGAAGATAGAATTGAGAGTATATGAATGAGTAGAGAAGTATACCTTAAACATCATCGAACTGTGTACTTTCCATTGCATCAAAACTCAATCAAGAAAAGTGATGGATGATCTTTTTTTTTTTCCTTTTTTCCTATTTCAAATCGGAAAAAATTCTCAGAGTTTTTGCTAACATCTTGCTTGAATGAGTCTATCATTTCTAAGGCAGATTATTATAAATTATAGAAGTAAAAATTCTTGAAGGATTGAACTCTTTGGATAAATGCCAGAAAAAGGCCATGTTAATATGAAAGCATAAACTTTGTGAATTTCTTTAACAAATAATAAATAAATAAATAAATAAATAAATAAATAACAGAAACCATTTTTTATTTTTATTTTTATTTATAATATATGATTTCACTCATATACGATGAATAAATCACAAAACAAAGTAACAAGCTTGACTCAGAAAAATAGTGCTAGAGATTTAGTAAAACAATATTTTCCCATATTTTGATATCCTACTTATTTCCGGTTTTTCAATGCTTAAGTTGCTAACGTGATACGTACATTCGTCATTTGTTGAGACGACTAATTTTATCCAACCTAATTAATTGCAGAATCGATGAGATCGATTGAAACATCTATACTAAACCCGTACTATCTTTTGAATGATAACATCAACAATTCCAATTCCAGTTTGAGTATTCAGTGACGCGACCTTTAAAATTTATATTAATCGTAAAAAAAAAAAAAAAAAAAAAAAAAAAAAAAAAAAAAAAAAAAAAAAAACCACACCATCTCTTATCCAAACACCAATGTCTAATTTATTTCAATCTAAGCACTATTTAAGGAAAAAGAAAAAAAAAAAGAAAAAAGGAGAGAGAGAGAGAGTAGCGAATAATTATTGTACATGATTAATCCGATTAAAAGGAATGTCCATTAATCTCATACACCATCGATCGTTTCATCTCATCTCATATAGTAAAATAGACCATCAAATGTTATATAATCTATTTCACTTCAAATCCACACAAATTTTGGCACAAATTCAAAAACTGAGATGACTGCATCACCAACCATAAATTTATATACCCTAAAACTTATTTAACGGTAACTTTTCCGGTCATGCCGGCGCCGGCGTGAGGCGAGCAGTAGAACGAGTAAGTCCCCGGCGTCGTCAGCGTGACGGCGTACTCATCCCCCTTGGCGTTGAGCAGGTCCTCCTCCGACATCGATATCTTCGTCACGTCGACGCCGCCGGGAACCTCGTCCTCGTCGAACACCACGTTGTGGGGGAACCCGGCGTTGTTCTTGAACACGATCTTCTCGCCGGCGGCCACCTCGAAGCTCTGCGGGATGAAGGCCAGGCTGCCGTCGTCGCCGCCGAGGGTGATCTCCACGGCCAGGGCGCTGCTGGCGATGAGCGCCGTGGCGGCGGTGGCGGCCACCGCTAGGCCGAAGTCCTTGAGGGAGGCCTTGACGGAGAGCTTGGGGGCGGCGGCGGGGGCAGCCATGCGGACGGAGGCGGGCTTGGCGGCGGAGGCACCGGACTTGAGGCCGGTGAAGGATGGGATGGCGACGGCGGCGGAGGTGACAGCGGCCATTTCTTTCTTTTTCTTGATGAGGTGTTTTGATTCTTGGATAAGAGAGAAGTGGTGAAGATCAAGAAAGGGAATGGGAGAAAAGTGGGGGTTAAATATTTGGTGAGGGTTTAGTGTGTGTGGTGTGTGTGTGTTTTGAGGGAAGAATTGAAGAGGATGAGATAAGGAATGCATGGATGGATTGAGAAATAGGGTTTATCCTTTGTGCTTCGAGCGATTTGATTGGTTGGTTTGGATACTGTCCCATGACGTGGGATTGGATGCAAATTGGGAATGTGAGGTGGAAATTATTTTAAGGATTTTGAATTTTTTTTATAGAAAAAAATGTTAATGTGTGGAAGGGCTTGAATATTAAAGATTATTTATCTAAATTATGTGATTGGATTTGAATTCTAATATTATAAATAAATGTAAAAAAAAATGACATTTCAGTGTGCTAGGTAAAACCCATGTAATGAAACTTTACTATGTATATTTTGTAACATTTGTAGAGAAAAAATCATGTTATATAATAATATTAAAATGATATTGAAAAATTACATTTTAATCTTAATGTAATATGCATAAAAAATATTTATACATACATCATACTATTTTCACTTAAATAAATTAAAAAAAATGGTTGGAAAAGTATATTTTAGAAAAAGTAACACTAGTTGATAGTAGTACATTTAAAATATAAAAATAGGAAATAGAAAAATTAGAAATTCTATACATTTTTAGAATAAAAGGAAAAAAGAAAATAAAAAAAGAAGAAGAAATACCTTAGCACAAATTAAGAGTGGAAGTGGTGAAATGAAACAATGGAAGAATATATAGGGGGCTTGAGGTTGAGCAATAGTTTGTTCAAGTACAAAAAAAGGAGTAAGTGTAGTACTAGTACACTAAATATACAAACGTTTCCCACGAGAGTAGTACAATTCAAACGAGGCCAACGTCTTGTCTACATAATGACATTCATGGATTTGTAATACATATTTGCCAATGGAAAATCTTTACGAAGCAAAATGATATTCGATTTGCAAATATGCGAATAAACAATCTAGATCATCTTATTATATTTTGGTGTTGCATTGACGGATAATCGATATTCGTTAATTATTATTGATCTTATTAAGATTTACTTGAGCTTTGTGAAATTCGGATATTCCATAGGTTGCAATGAAGAAGTACAAAGTAGATTTTTCCCCTCTTGGAAGAAAGTAGTACAAAATAGATTTTTGGTTCTATTTTCAATATTGCCACCTCTTTCTCGAGCCGTTCTTGCGAGATTAGGACGGCCTTCATCCACATGTCTCAATATTAGCATTTGTATCGAGTCGTAGTTGTGTAAGGTTATGGGTACGGGTACTTCTTAGATGGAACCCGAACTTAGAAAAGCAGTTAAAAGGCCGACAACAAAGTGAAGCTCATTTGGTAAGACGTTTCTCTTCACCCGGGTCGGGGATTCAAGCAATCTTGGAATGTGTGTGAGTATTCTCAAAAGAACAAAAAGTTATACAAAACACAAACGCAAATGGCACAAAATTCAAGCTGGGAATTGGAGAAAGCAGTATATTCATCATATACCAAATGCTATTATTCTTTAAACGTATACATTGATCACATCTCTATCTACAACCACTACGTTACACTCCTACAAGATCAGTACAAGTTACCTCTCATACAAGAGGGAAAATATCGTCGTCCTTTCCCTCGTCCGAGTCAAAAAAATTGAAGCCCGCACCACTGTTCGGGTTCGGATTGAAGCTTGGATCAACATAGCACTTCATCCCATGGAACAGATTCAGATTGTCCACCAGCTTATGGAATACATTGCATCCACAACACTGTCCCAAACAAAACAAAAAACCACCATAAACGCTCATACTTCCAAGAAAACGAAAAAAGGGTTGATCGCAAACTAATGCACGAACTTTGGCCAAACTGGACAAAATCGACACTCTCCGTTTCTTTCAGACACTCCCAACCATGGTTTAACATTTCCATCACGAATTTTTGCCGCAAAATATTACTATTATGAACACATACAGAGTTTTCGTATTCTTCGATTCCAAGTTGCCTGGAAAATCTGAAGCATCTAGTTTGCTATACATCGATAGTTCGTTAATTTGCAGCTAACCGTACGATCAAACCTCAATCACAACCAACACTAGGATTGCATAATACCTATTGAGCAAAGGAGGTGGATATTAATCTTTTAACAATTGATAATGTTGCTACCATTGATTTGCTATAAAGTTTTAGGTTTAGTAAACAATCAAGAAACATAAACACCATATATATTCCTTAAATCAAATGAACATGAAAAAAAATGATAACTTTTACCTTCAGCAATCACTTTGGCAATTCAGTAATGCATATATTTGCCGGAAGAGAGAGAGAGAGAGAGAGAGCAGTACTGAACATATATGTACCTGAACAAAGACGGTGCCATCGGTGTAGGCATGAGGATTGATCGCGCGCGTGGTGCGCTGGCCGCAGACGTTGCACGTGAACGCCACGCGCATCCTCCGCCGTGGGGATTTGGTGAAGAGCGACCACGGGAATGTGGAAACACGCTCCATACCGGAATCGTGATCCGACCCGGCCGGACCTTCCATACCCGACCCGGTTGTCCATCCCCCGACGTTGGCCGCGCCCAGAACCAGCCCCATCGCCGCATCCTGCGAATCGAAGCATCGAGAAAACTCCCGAAGTTAATGAAATTGCAGCTAAACTGTTCGACGAAATTACTGAGCCAACAAATCAATCATTTCAACTTCTCCGATTCAATCTGGGCTCATCAACCGATTAAGAAAAGAAGGAAAAACACAAAAAATTCTTACCTGTGAAAGCGTATGATTTTTGAAGATGGGAACGAGCCCAAACCCGGAAGAATCCGGCTTTAGCTCCGGCTCTCCGCTACCGTTTCCGCCATCCCTACCATCTATCGAGCAATCAACAGCACAAAAATGTCAGATTCCGATTTCCAGCGATGAAAAGGAAGAAGACTAATTTAACAGAAAGGTAAAGGTACCGACTCTGAGCGGAGGCGGAGAAGCGCAGAAGTCGACGGGAAGAAGTTTCTCTGAATCTATCGGCAGAGAACACCGGCAGCGATACGGCTGCGGCGGCCGTGGCGGTGGTGAGGGCCTCCATTTCTGATTATTTCTGCGTACAAAACACCTTACAGATCTTCTTCAAGCACGGAAAAATGCGAGGGAGCAAAGGAAGATTAGGAATTGCAAATTGAATTGGGGATTGAGTGTTTTATACAGTTGAAAAGGGGGCCGATCGCCGACTTCGAAGAAGATCGGAGATTAGAGCGAAAGAGATTTTTTTTTTTCTTGAAATTTTGGAATTTTTGATATTCTTGAAAGAGACAAATTAAATTAAATTGGGCTGAAATTAGGCTTTTATTGGGCTTTTTTTATTGGGGAAGATCCAATTAAATTTGGGCCCTAGAATGGGCTTTTGATTAAAAATGTTTAAGCTAAAAAAAATGTTTGGCAAATGAGCTAGGTCGAATTTGTGAAATGATAGTACGATACTGCTCAAGGATTGAATCGATAATCCACGAAGTTCATATTGATTTGACTACGTAGTTGACTAATGACCAAGCTTGTGGGATTATAAGAAAATAATTTTGACGTTTGAATAAAAAAAAATTACTTCATTGAGTCTTCGATTCAATTTATTTGCTAATTTATATTTAGCTCGTGAGCCTTGAAAATTAGCTCAACCGTCACACCAAATTATAGTACATAGCATTAGCATAAGAATAAATCAGAAAATTTTTAGCTATTTTACTGTCAAATTAAGAATTAAAATATTTAAAAGGCAGGCCCGTCTCAATCAATATCGAGGCCCTGTACTGTTTATAAAATTAGGCCCTTAAATTTCTTAAAATACTACTATTACTTAAAATAGATTATTGTATTACGGTAGTATCTACAAAAATATAAAATCAATTAATAAGTAGATAGTTTTGATCTTTTTATTTAACATGAAACACCCTTCTAACATTTTTAGAAGCAAAACGATCTACAAAAAATTTCCCTTTGAAATTGCTGGCAAAATTTTCTCATTGATTAAGGTATTGGATGCAACTCTAAATTATTTGGGGAAAAGAAAAAAAAAAAACAAATAATAAAACGAGAGAGGCGGGTGGCACTTATAAAAAGAATTCAAAAGATTAGTTTGCAAGAAATTCCAAAAATGAAAAAGAAAATTAGCGTTGAGGAGAGAAAAAAAAAAGTATAATAAAATAGTTGTGTTGTGATATAAAATTTGGGCCCCATAAATTCTTGGGCCCTGTTCTTAAGAACAGGTTGTACATGGGGAGAGACGGGCCTGTTAAAAGGAAACGAAAACAAACTCAAAACGAGACAATTAAAAAGAATGATTAGGGTACTAGAATTCTTAGCTCTATTTCCAGCAATGCTTTAAATGAGTTTATTTAAACAACTAAAATGGAGATATATAGTTCATTTATGCACATGTTTGACATCAAAGCACCATCATTTATATACCAATATGCAATAGATTTTTAGATGAATTCCGTTCCTAGAAACTATAAAATTCTACGTACTACTCCTCCCGTACTATTTAAAACGACATTATTTTAATTATTTTACATTCAGACATATTTAAGAAAGGTGTCGCCTTAAACGGGATCGAAGTAGATTAGCACAAAATATGTAGAGAAAAAAACAAAGAGAATCGAATAATAAATGCACCTGTCGCACACTAACTTCTCCCTTCTTAAATGTCCATCTCTTCTCCCATCTTCACTACTAGCTCCACCATTTTGTTCTTTCTCTCCATATCAAACATTCTCTGTTCATCATCCTCTCTCTTCTTTCTTTATAACTCAAACATGAGAGAGAGAGGGGGAAATGTTGAAATAGTCACTATGATGTTGGCTCGGTTCACTCAGATATCATGATATTGCCCGTTTGCAGTGTTTCTGATTGAGCCGTGCCAATATCCTAGTGCGTTTTTCACATGCACTTAAAATTCCATTCGATGCCGCTTCTTCTTCAGGTTCGGATTTTATCCGTTTTTTATTTGATTTTTAAAAGGGCATTATTGAAAGGCTTTGTTACAAATTAGATATGAAATGCCTAATGTGGATTCCATTAATTTCTTCTTCTTGTTATTTGAATTGTATATAACTAATAGATTGATTTATGATCCTTGAATACATGCACCACTTTAAAATTTTAGGGAAGGGATATAATTTATTGAAGGATTGATAATTTTTGGGATAAGATGATGGACTAGATACGATTAGAGTAATCTTTTGTATATGTTTGGGTATTATTCATATTCCATGATTCTTCCCAAATCAAGGGGGGATAAAAATTGTGTATATCACATGCTTTCCGAAGTCCATAATTTGTAATCTTACGAAATAAATATAAGATTAGGTTGGATAAAATTAGTCGATTATCCATCATTATTCTTTAAACTAAATGCACTTACTACTAGTTATCCCGTTAATAAAATTTTCATTTAGGGTTTATCTTTTCTTATAGGGTTTATTTCTTGTTAATAGAGTTTATTATTACGTTATATGTTTATAATAATTTTTTAATTATACTCTTGACTTGTAGTCGTAGACACATTGAGTGTACTCACAAAATAATCATGTTTTGGGAAACAATAAAATGATTTTCATATTTAATTATGTAATTAATCACAATTTTTTTAAGTTTAAATTTTAACATATATTCCACATAATTAAACACATCAATATAGCACATAACAATACTGATTACATTTTTTTATTGGGTGGTGACACTTGTATTTATATCAAGAAATACCCCATCTCAATCTCAATTTATTGCAATTTCTCCTTTATTGGTGAACATTTATTTCAATTTACAAACTATTTGTTTCCTATTTCACCTTCTCAACCCCTTGATTTATAGATTTGAAATTTCAACCAATTTTGAATAGAAACACTAAAAGAATATTAGTTAGTTGGGAGGAGTAAATGATATTGTTGCTACAACTATAATAAATATGAAGAGCAAGTTACACTGCAATATTAATTATGCAAAAGAGAATCTCTGCAAGAAATTGTTTGGCAATAGAGTATGGCCTTTATTGTTTTTCCATCAGACAAAGATTCCCACATTGAATACCTCTTTTCAAATACACTCTTTCCGTCTCATTCTACAAGGATCGATTAACAAAATATACTGAAAATAATAGTAGTAGTGAGAAATACACTATTTCCGTCTTACTCCACAAAAATCGGCTATTCTTTTTATTTTTAATGATAGTCAACCGACTCTCGACTCTATAGACTGGGACATAGAAAGTATTAATTTAGAAAATATTGTGCGTTTATTGGCAACAACGGTATGGAATCAAGTTTCGGTTTCCGTCTCATTCTACAATGATCGATTAACAACATACACTGAAAATAATAGTAGTGAGAAATACACTATCTTCGTCTTACTCCACAAAAATCGGCTATTCTTTTTATTTTTAATGATAGTCAACCGACTCTCGACTCTATAGTCTGGGACATAAAAAGTATTAATCTAGAAAATATCGTGCGCTTATTGGCAACAACGGTATGGAATCAAGTTTCGGGATAAATGTTTACAAAAACAAAAAAAAATTGCTTTCATTGAGAGTCGAACTCAAGACCTCCCGCTTACTAAACGGGTGCTCTAACCAACTGAGCTATGAAAGCCAGTTGATAGTAATTTTAAAATTTACATTAATAGATACAATAAATTATACAGTCATCTAGTAGGGCACACCTTTCGCATCGTTACGTTAATCGTGAATTAAGTGAAAACCACAACTTTAATCTATTAAAAAAACCCACAATATATTGAAATATTTATAATTTCATTGAATTAAATTATTTATAAAATTAATATTATATTCTGAATTTGTTGCCAATTAAAGGTGAAAAAAATAAAATAAATAAAGCATCGTATTGTTAGACTGACATTATCGGCGACAAAAGCCACCCGACCCCAACCATTTTTTTTAAAAAAAAAATCAAAATAAAGGAATGCATTAATTTGGTGGTCGATTTCCATGCAACCACCGACCTCTCAAGGTTCGGTGGTTGCTTAATATTATATTATATATAAATATAAAAACTTTATTTTATTTATATAATATAATAAATAAATAATTTTTTATTCAATATATTTTTTTAAAAGATATAAGATATAAATATATTATAATTTGTGAAATGAAAATCTCTTCCCTTCTCTATGTTTTGATGGATCCTAATAGAAATTTTTTATTTGATTACCAAACTTACACCAATTCTCTCTATATTTTGTAAAATACTTATTCTCTCATTTCTTTTATTTTTAATTATTAATTGAATATAATTAAATTATTATTAAAATTATATTAAAAAATTATATATAATGTTGGGGTTGGGTAATTTTGTATGGTCATGGATAAACATATAAAAACAGGAGTGGTTGAGGTTGGATGAATAGTGAATTAATATAAGAGAGAGAAATTAATATAATAATGTGAAGGTTGGATGGTTGGGGTTGTTGATAATCATAGTCTTAGTGTTGCATATTATGAGGCCCGTAAAAAAGCCCAACCAAACAATGCAAATTTAAATCTCGGTCCAATTCGATTTAGGGTTTGAGATAAAATCATGAAATTGTGTCTCAATGTTTTAAAATCGAATCGGAGGTCGAACCGACAATGTCTTTGGTCCTCGATTTTGAATCGTGATTGAACCGGCTAAAGTCGCAAAAAAAAAAAAAAAAAAAAAAAAAAAAAAAAAAAAAAAAAAAAAAAAAACTGCAAACATGACCAATTCATAGTTCAATCGATTTTATCGCAAATTTTGTCCAATTTTTAGAACACTGCTTAGAGATTAATTTGATTTCTATTTATAATTACCCAACAAACTAACAACTATTGTTGGTCGGTCTAAATTAGAATTTGATAATTACATTTTTCTATATTTATTCTCTCTCAAAAGTACGTATATGTCTTTGAAATAATTATGTCCTTTATAGATTTATAAAAGCGAAAATTATTAGGAGAGTTGAGCGCAAACTTCACTCACCATAAGCTGTCGACACGTGTCCGTTTTCATCGGCAATGGAAAAAATTATATTTTAACCTCGGACCGGATTTTACACTATTCCCGGTTTTTTCATTAACGGGCGTTAACTTTTTTCTTCATCTTCACAAATCATCGGCGTCGAGTAAAACAACCGATCTGTTCTCTTACTGCCAAAAATCAAAACCACCCCTTTTGCCTTGAAGAAGGAGAGCTCTCGTTCGTCGCCGTGCGCAAGAGGTAGCGTGAGATACCTGAGTGAAATCTGTCCGGTAGTCTTGCTTTGAAGCTTCGTTTTCTCTGTTTGCCTCGTTCGTTGCTCTTCGACAAAATGCCGAGACCTAAGGGAAGTGGAGAAGGTGAGAATCTACTGTGCATGCGTAGCATTTGATTTCTATTCCTCGTTAACAGATGTGGATTTCAGTGTTCTTCATCTCGCATAGGATAGATTATTGGCTTAGGGCACACCGTGCCCAGACTGAATGAATTTTTGATGGGTTACGCTCCCCCTCGTAATTGGATGTGTTAGGGTTTTGTTTCGTTGATAAATTTGGTAGTTGGTGGATTATCGCACTCTGATTTGAGTTATTAGGGTTTATATTGATGAATTTGGGTATTAGGGCTTCTGACAGAAATCAAATTGGGGATTTTGGGTTTCCGGTCCCAAATTGAATTGGAGATTTTTGGTTTCTGTTGTTGAATTTACTTGCATGTATGTCTTCCAAATTTGAAATTGTGATTTAGGGTTTGTGATCCCAATTTGAATTGGGTAATTAGTGCTTATGATTATAGTGATATCTGGAGTTTTATGGTAGTTGATAAACCCTTCATCCTTGTTTTTACAGGCTTTCTCGTCTCTAGAAGGCATCACATTAGTTGGGTACAAAGGGTGAGAGAAAGGGTAACAGATGCGCATTTGGCAGATTTGATGGCTTCTCCGTTTGGCCATCTATTCCAGTTTGAAGACGACGATTACATATTTCAAGGACAGGTATATATTGTAATGTGCAAGCATCTGAGGAGCAGTTCCTTGCAACAGAAGTCCTTAGTATACGAAATAGGTGACTTTTCACTTGAATTTGGGCCAGCAGATTTCGCCCTTATGACTGGGTTGAAGATGGGGGGTGATATTGAGCTCCCAGTCAGTTCAAATTTTGTATCTGAGGTTTTCATGAATGTAGATCCCAGAGTTATAAATTTAAATACGATTAATGATAGGTTCTTGAAAGAATCACAGGTCAATAGATCCTCCGAAGTCTGTTTAAAACTAGCTTATCTGTATCTAGTTGTGGGGGTGATTATTATGGACGGTAGATTGGGAAACAGGGTTCCCATTGGCTACCTGCATCTACTGGATAACCTAGATAATTTCAAACAGTTTCCGTGGGGGAGGATAGCATACGAGGTTCTCGTTGCTAAAACCCATGCTGGAAGGAAGTCCATCGTTGAGCCCGGTAACTCAAATACATGTGAGGCTCCGGGGTTTGTCTTTGCCTTGCAAGCTTGGCTGTACGAAGTATACCCCGAGGTGACAGGTTTCTGTGCCAAGAAGGTGGAGAACCCAGAAGTGGTATCTCCCTGTCGGATGATGCGCTGGAGTCCTAACCAGCGGCCAGGCTACGACGATTTAGAGCCGTTCTTCTCTGCCGGGTGTGAATACAGGCCGGTAAGACCCTTTAAATTATTCATCTTGTGCAGAGCTATAATTTATTAAACTCAAGCTAATCAAATTCAAATTACAGGTTGATATTGTGTTGAGCGAGGCCGAGGTGGAAATGCTTGAGGCTCTCGGTGTTTCACCGGAAATGAGGACTGCTAAAGCTTGCAGGATAGATTGGGCTAAGAGGGAGAAGAAGAAGAGAGGGAAGAAGAGAAAGGCTGCTGAGGAGTTGCCTGTGCCCCGAACCTCCCCGCGCTCAAAGGGTGCCTTTCACACCCAAGACGAGGCTGAAGGGTCGCAAAGGGCAAACCCCATGGACGAGATGAAGGTACAAACGTTTTTCACAGTAACATAAAAATGTATGTATGAGCTGAATAATGTGTCGGTAAGTTAAATTCATCTCTTTTGTTACTTCAATTGGTGCAGCAACTACTTACGCAAGGATTTACTGAACTGAGGACGTACGTGGAGGCGATGAACGGCGGGCTGGTGAAGAGGCTCGATGAATTGGAAGAAAGGGTTAAAGGGCTGCAGAAGGAAAAAGATTGTGGAAAACAGGGCAGGCCTGTTGAACAGCCGTCTGACAACTCATCCCCAAAGGAGGCTTCGGATGATGGCCAGAGAAATTCTGGTTGCGGTGGTCATTTCGAGGCCGACCCCGATTCGCAGCAGAGCCCACACGCAGCTGATTCTGTCCCTAAAGATGGGAATGGAGGGGTGGCTGCCGGTCTTGATGATGAAGATGTGAATCATCCAGTGTCTGATGGTGGGGACACAGAGGATACTGGTGATCGACAGCTTGCAGTAGTCGGTACCGGTCTGGATCGCGTGCTTCAATCGCTGGGAATGCCTCCTCAAGGTCTAGTCGTGCAACCGACCGCCATTGTGGAGAGTGAGACGGTCATGGCAGAAGAGCGTCCCTCATCCCCAAACCCTGCCCCGGGATCAGGTGAGCAAACCTCGCCTTACAACTCACCACAAAATTCGGCAGATCTGGATGCTGTTGTAGGTGCTACAATAGGTGATGCGATGCCTTGGAGAAGGGCGGCACAGCCGGCGTACGACGTTAATCATCGAGGTTGGGACGCAGGGGAGTTTAAACCTGTACAGGCATGGTTAGATGAGGGTCGCCGGAGCTCCCGGAGCTCTAGAAGGTATATTTTTGCTGTTATGAGTCCCTTCAGTATAAAATTACAAGATTGAATGGTATTTTTTTTTGTAGTAGGGGGCCTGTTCGGTCTGTTTGTGTACCCGTTCCCGGTGATGCACTTGAATGGGCTGATCTCAAGTTTTTCGAGAAGCTCATCAGCGAAAGAGAATGGTTTGATGGTTTTGTGAGTTAACTCGAACTTCTTATGCAGTTCTGTACAAATTAGCAATTTAGTTCAAATAGTTATGAATTCGTGTATCTCTTTGATTGTTGTTGCATGTACCGTATTAATTAGCATATGGATGCCATGCTGAACATGGTGGCCTACAACTACGACCGCGAGCAGAGGGATCATGGTAGAGACTGGACGGTGCTGGACATGTTTATAGTGGTTAGTTTCTTTGGCTCTAGCATATTTTAAATCACACACAGTAGCCTATATTCTCAGTCTTGAAGAGTAATTTTATAGAATTCATTTGTTATTTTTTCCTACAACAGAACAATCTGGTGGCCAAAGATTTCATGACAAAAGCAGCTGAACCGTACGTTCATGGCTGTAGGCCGAGTGTTGGTGGACGCCCATGGTCGGAGATTTCAAAACTCTACGGCGCTGGCAACGTGGCAAAGGACCATTGGGTCCTGTTCGCTGTCTCGTTCTCCCGTCAACAGGTCACGGTCTACGATACATTGGGGTATAAGGAGTCGACGATAAGAAGCTACTTTAGCAATCTATGCAGAAACATTCCTCGCATACTTAAGTGGATGCAATTCTCCGGGGATGTGAGAGAAGAGTTTGAGCTCCTTATAAATCCCAATACCCCTAGGCAAGGCACCCTGCATGACTGCGGTATGCTTGTGGGTAAAATCCTCGAATGCATTGTCCACGATATCTTGTTGGATGTGCTGGATGTAGGCCGCTGTCCTGTATTTCGGAGGATTCTCTGTCTTCAAATCCGCCAGTGGTCGTTGGAGAACGCCAATACAAAAACATCTCGCCACCGAAAGAAGAAGCTGGAAGCAACCCCCTAGAGAGCAATGAGACTCTGATGTGTTGGTGTGTGGACGAACTTAATTTGAATGTCTGTGTTTTCTGTTTCTGTGCTTTTTTTTGTTCCATCCAACAGTCGCTATGATCTAATTTGTGTAGTTGAATGAATTATGATTGCACAGTTTATGACATTAACATGGAGTATTTGAATTTGATTGAATTTCGAATGTCAATTAAATGTTGTAATCTCTAGCAAAATTCCGAGCCAAGAAGAAATGTCGAGCAAATGTGTAGCTAAATTTCTGCAAATTGTCCTGCCAAAAAACGGTTAAATATGCGACTCAACCGTGCGAATCACGGCCGAACAAACAAGTCAACCGTGGCATCGTTTAGTTATCGTTGACTTTCATATAAACGGTTGATTTTTTTATTTTTACCGTTTCTAACCGTGGTTCCAAGAACACCAACCGTGCTTGGAACCCCAATTTGTATAATACTCCGCTAATTTCTCGCGATTAAACAGCGTGGGCAGTTTCTTTTGCCATGGTTGATTAGTAGAACAACTAACTTAGATGAAACATTGGCTTTGAATGATTACAATAGCGTAGTCTACTCTAGCTATCTCATCGGGTCTTCATGTCTTGATACCAAACAACCCTTACAAAGTATATGGTCCCCTACCCCATTGTGTAGAGATTTGAGTTTCGATACGTTGTGTCGTTGTTTTCGGGGGCTTATAACTGAAGTATGGGTTGTGAGTAGTGTGTGGTGTATGATTAATTAACATAATAACATCAAAATCACTCAATTTCCATATGGTTGACTTTCACTTGTGGCTGTTGACTTTGACCCGGTTAGGTTGCACGGCAAGGTTACACGTCCAAAGTGTAAAGTCGACCGTCTCCGCTGCAGTCAACAGTCATACACTATAGAAACGGTCAATTGATGAAGTTAACCGTTTCAAACACGGTCGTTCATATTATTCGACCGTTTTTTTGCAGTAATATATGTGCGTTCATCCATCATTCTATGCAGTCTAATCCGTTGATTCGATCTTTGCGATGTTTTTAAAATACATATCTACGTTTAAGGTCTTGTGGCGATGTATTGTCTTGTATTAATACGATCTCTAATCTGACGATGCCGATAACAAACTCTTAAAAAATTAAAAGAACAGTAACATCAAGAAATAAAAAGAAGCGGGAAATTTCAGAGTGCTAAGCTTCTCCGATACGCCATCTCTCAGTTCATATCTGTTTAGGGTAATATTTTCCAGTATTTGTGCTCGTCTTTGCAGCGGCCGCTATTTTCGGAGCTCCAACAGGTGTTAGGTCCCAGATTACGCCTCGCAATCCATCGGCCGTTGTCACGTACCGTCCCCTGAGTTCGTCTTGCTGCCGAACAAAGGTAAGCATCTTATCCAAATAAAATTCTATATTTGTGGTCAATTATTTTACCCATTCACTGTATAATTGGACTCCGTTCCGGCCACAGCAGGCAATCTCGATATGGAAATTGATTTGAATGATCATAGTCGTACGGAAGATGGTAGGGTTAGTCCATTAGTCTCTGGGGTTTCGGGAATGGAGGGCGAGGAGGGAGGCTCGGGCCTAATGAGGAAGGAGCTAAAAGCATTTGAGTCGCTGCTAGATGTAGGAATGAGATTTGACAATCTTGATCAAGTTTATGCTCTGTACTGTGATTACTCAAAACTTGTGGGATTCAATGTGAAAAAGGGGACACAGGGATATTTTAGGGATTCCATGATTCTCAGGATGAAGGCTTATTATTGCTCTTGTGAGGGCCCCCCGCAGGGGGAGTCTTCCTCGTCCCAGCTACCAAGACATCGGAAATCTTCCCTCAGGTCCCAATGCAATGCCAGATTACGAGTTCTTAGGAGTTCTGAAAGTGATGCTTGGGTTGTCCCCATATTCAACCGAGACCACAACCATGCTCTGCTGCCACCCGAGTATGGTTATTTGCTAAAGTCATCACGTAATCTCAGTGTGGCACACAGGAGTATGATGGAAGTATTCCACTCAAGCGGTATAGGCGTAGCCAAGGCATTCACGTTCATGGAGAAGGAGGCCAAGGGCGTGCAGAATGTGGGATTCACGAAGCGAGATGCATACAATCACATGCACCGGCTTAAGAGGAGAACATCCATCCTCGATGCAGATGTCGATTCCTTACTCAATTTTCTGCGCCAAAAAACTATGGATGAGCACTGTTTCTATTGGAATTACCAGAAGGATGATGATGGGAAGCTGATGAACATCTTTTACAGGGATGCACGGTCAAGGGAGGATTACGACTGTTTCGGTGATGTGTTGCTGGTTGATACCACGTACAAAACCAATAAGTATAATCTCGTATGTGCCCCCTTTGTCGGTTTGAATCATCATAGACAGAATGTAATGTTTGGAATTGGCTTCCTGTCCGAGGAAAACACAGAAACTTTCGAATGGCTATTCAACGCTTTCCTGGAGTCTATGAACGGCAAGGAACCCACTGTCGTATTCTCGGATCAGGGCAAGGCTCTAATGAATGGTATCGAGAGAGCGTTCCCTACTTCCGCGCATCGTCTTTGCCAGTGGCACATATGTCAAATAATACCGAAACGTTTTGGAAAGATGAAGAAGGATTCCAATTTCACAGATCTATGGTACAACTGCATGAACGGTTGTGAGACTCCTGAGGACTTTGAGACGACCTGGGCTTCTATGTTGCATCACAAGGAACACCTCGATATGAAGTGGTTCAAGAAGATGTACAAACTCCGGAGCAAATGGGCTTCAGTGTTCACTGCAGATACGTTTACTGGTGGCATCCGTGCAACCACAAGAAGTGAGCTGACCAACAAGGTTCTGAAGCAGGCATGCTCTCACTCGTCAACACTAGTTGATTTCGTGCGCAGTTACGAGGACGTACAGAAGTCTTGGAGACAGGAGGAGGGTGAGTTGGATGCGAAGGCAACTGTATGGGTTCCAGGGGCGTTCGTCCCTGGTTGTCGACTACTCACTGCTGCATCGAAGGTATACAGCAAGACCATATTTAAGCTGTTTGAGGCAGAAAGTGGACTGAGCATGTTGGTAAGCGTCAAGAGAGAGCCTACTGATCCAAACGCAGACACTTTGGAATACATAGTGTACTCGGGCTCGTGCGTGGCTAAGGAGAGGCGCGTGCTAGTGAATCAAAGGGAAGAGGAGTGGTCTTGCTCGTGCAAGAAGTGGGAGACAGAGGGGATTTACTGCCGTCATTTGTTCAAGATCTTGTTATGGAAAAATATTTACCATTTGCCTGAAAAATATATTCTACCAAGATGGAGGAAAGATGCCAAAAGGAGGCTGACTGCACCCCCACTACTAGCTCCTCAAGATTCAGGATTAGATGCACGCCTTGATAAGATGTTGTTCATAAACGGCGGAATGCGCTCCATGTACTCCCTTTATGTTCGGTGTGCCGAGGACCCTACAAAGATGGAATTACTTCGCAAGCGCGTTCATGAGCTCTTTACAGAGCTGCATGAGAAAGATTGCGATGGTTTAGAAGAGGAAGAACCTAACCACCCTGCTGAAGGGGATAGATTATTCGGCAATCCGATGAAGCCTACCGGGGGTTGGGTACCGGGCAAGAGAAATAAGAACGATGCAAACAAGGCAAGAGGGAAAAAGAAGAAGCTGCCTAAGAAGCAGAAACCAGGTTGGAACTATGTTTCATTTTTTGGTTGTTCAATTTGCGTTGGGTTGTGTCTTGATGGCTAAAATGTTGTTAATCAATTAATCTCTGTGTGTAGCTAGTAAGAGACACAGGACGGCTGCTCCTCCTGAAACTGTTAGTACACACCCTTGTCCGAGCGAACGTACGATGACTCAGTGGAGGCAGGACTTCAATGTGCCTCAACCAACGGTTGCCGGAGATGTGGGTACGTATACGCAGACTGCACCTTCCCACAGTCTTATGACTGATTGGAGGCGAGAGTTCGATCTGCCCAATACCTCTCAAAAAATTGTCTTAGACTTTGGAAGCTCAGAAGCCTACGTCGAGGTACAACTTTAGTGCGAATACAGCTTTGTTTACATGCATTTTCACGCTACTTACATACTGATCCCACTAATACACTTTCGCTTACGCTTTGTCCAACAGTCGCTCGCGGATACGCAGCCATTATAGTGTACCATTCAAGGGTCCAGAGCAATGACTTGATAAGACATCTCAATGTTTTTCTTTTTTGTGTTTAGAACTTTTTAGTGTTTAGGGTCCCTCCTTTTTGTACTACATGTGTTTGGCATTATGTGCAAGACATTCATCTCGTGAAGAATCAAGTCAGACAGGCACTAGATGGTGTGAGTTGGCGTTTTTCTGCCTCGTTCCTTTATATTAGATAGTAAGAGTAAGTTCTTTCCATGTTCAATGCTTCACAGCATACACCCTCACAATGGCTGTGCCAACCCCGATTTCGCAATTCGATGTGTTCTACACTGATAAGTTTACTCGAGGTAACGAATCTGTTGTGTTGTCTAAGCTGCAGTTCGTTGCGTGGAAAACAGGTTTTGTCCCCGGCAATCACAGGCAGCTGTGCAAGTTTTTTTGTGGCTTGAAGAACGAGCTGCGTGCAGAGTGCGAGTTGGATCTGGATGATGTTGGCGTAGAAGCCAAGATCTACGAATGAGATACTCGATTCCATAACTTCAAGTACTTGCTAACACTGCCAGGCGTAAGTTATGACCAAGTCCACAATACCGTTGAAGCACGAATTGATGTCTGGAGCGACATTGCGAGGGTAATTATACATTACGATATGCGTTCTTATCTTGCGTTAGCAATTTCTGTACTTTTCCAACTAAAAACGGCCTGTATCCGGTTTAGTTTCGGCCGGATTTGTGTGTGTATATGCAGGAAGGAGAATTTAACTGGGCTAAACTAAAATCTCTATTTGAAGAGGTCGTTGACTTATCGAGCGATACACTCAGGCCGTGTCGCTACACAGCTGAAGGGAGCGAGTCTGTATCAACACCCCTAAACCGTAACAAGAAGCAAAAAAATGTTGATGTTGCCCCGCGTAAGATAAAGCGTGAGCCAAAGTAATTTGCATTTTTCTGTTGATAATTTTGAAGGAACGATCTCAGCTTTGCCAAAATGCATTTTAGAATGCATAAGCACGATCCCTGATTCTGCTACCTTACAATTAATTATTGGGATCGCACATATATGTTATAAACTTAAGCCCTCCTACAAAGATGTAGAAATGCAGAAGCATTTCACTTGAGAAGAATAAAGAGAGAAGTTGACAGAGAAACTAGTAGGCTACTTAACTAACTAACTAACTAACTACTTATTCAACTAAAATAGTCTAACTACATTACTACTTAGTCAACAAACTAGAAAGGTAGAAACGCTATAGCGTTTCTACAAGTAAAGAATACAAAGGCTGGACCGTTCGATCACAGATCAACGGTCCAGATAGAAAAGGTTTATTACGCAGATAACGTTATTGAATCCCCCAAACTACAAAAGCATTTCTTAGCTTCGTCTTCACCACCTTCCTTTTTCACCTATCTGCGGTAGGGCTCCGTTTCCATTAATCTGTAAATACTTCCTCACTTATTTATCTGAATTCTTGGAATTCCTACAAAACTCCGTTCATTGCACTTGAATATCAATTACGAACACGCTTTTTAAATTAGGATTCCGCTCACTCGGAGCCGACGATCTACACTTATCGATTCATACACAAATGCATAACGACAGCTCCTACACACAAACTAACAACACAACACATTATACACGGCCTTAATTGGACCCCTCTCGCCATAGTTGGCTGGTTTGGAAGTTCTTGGGCTTGTTTATTCATCGCAATATCTCCGGCGAACTCGATCTCCGACGGGTCTCCATTCACAGTCTGCAAATACCTGTGATATGCCTCTACCGCTTCACGCTCCGATCTGAAGCTCCGGTAATAGCTACCCCTGTACCCCAGCACGTAGGGTGCGCAGTCTTCCCACTTAGGAAATATCCCTACGCGACCGCCTCTGAAGATAGCGTAGTATTTGTTCTCCGATCGGCCACCCATTCTATCTGATTTTTTTTCGATCGTTTTTCCGATAATGTTATGCACAAACGCAGCAGTCCTTTATATAGCTAGACATGTGCAGGGACAGTGTAATTAAAAACAAAAAATAGGTGAACGTTAGGAAAGCAGCAACGGTAATATCACAATGTTTCTACAACGGTCAGCAAAACATAGGTACAGAGGCCTCTACATCCAACCGATTTTAACTAAATCCTAAACAAACCCAGAACAAGTACACAACATACAACGACGGATACCAAAACCCACATCTCCAGCTTCTCGACTCTCAACTTTAGCAGATCACACTCCTTCGTCTTCAGCTTCAATTCTTCGACCTGCAGAATCTCGTCGACTGCTTTTGACTGCAACATCCTTTGATATCTGTCTTCAACCGCTGCCAAACGACGCGCGCAATAATTTTCGCAGTACGTCGTCGCTCCTGGCTCGTCGATCCACTGGAAAAAATCACAATCGTCCCACTGAACAGATAGTTTACAAATTTATAACATCAGATCAGCAAAGTCATGTAAGCATATGCCTGTACACTAGTAAAACAGCTAACCTTCCGATTCTGGCAGCTGAAGTACCGCCGGCCTCGGTATGCGGGAGCGTCCGATGTTCGGAGTTCCGTCGGCAAACCGTGTATACATACTGGCGCCCAGCTGACTCGCAGTGGAGTTGACTCAGCGGAATCGGTGCAATGCGAGCTGGACATGGCGAGTTCTGATATCAATAATTTGTGAACTTTGAGTGTGGACGTTGTATTTATGCACTGCACATCCTTTCGAAATTCAAATTTGGAGCGGGAACTCGAAACTCGGAAGAGGGGGGAAACTTTGCCAGTTTTCCCCCCTTTTCTATAATATCGGCATTCCGATCAAAATATGACAGTATATATCGTAGAAAGTACAAGGAAAGGCAAAATGCAATATAATTTAGGTCGGGTGCTAAATTCGAACAACCTATTTTTTCCTGTGAATTGAAAGTTATATAAAGGTCCGAGGCATAACGCATGGTTTGAGCAGCGGAAAGTATGCGAACTGCTGATTCTTCTGGCCGTAATTTCTGCTAATACACGGTTGTTGTATACAACAAACCGTTTAAACACGGTTGATCTAATTAGTTGACCGTCGCAACAGTGTTTGACCGTTGACTTTATCCGATACGGTTGACTCTTACATTTGGACCGTGTACCCTAACCGTGCAACCTAGCCGGGACAAAGTCAACATCCATTTGTGAAAGTCAACCATTTGTTAATAGAGTGATTTTGATGTTCGTTTGGTAATTAAGCAATCACTTCAAAATAATTACCAACAGTACTTCGGTTATAATCCGCAGAACAACAACGATGCAACGGAACGAAGCTCAAATCTCCACAGAATGAGGCAGGGTACCATATACAATGTAAGGTTAGTTTGTTATCAAAAAGTCCCGTTGAGATAGCTATAGTAGACTACGCTATTGTAAACGTTCAAAGAAGACGTTTCACCTTAATTAGCTGTTTCAGTTGTCAACCATGGCGAAAGAAATTTAGATCGCTGCTTAATCGCGCGTGAATAGCAGATTGTAATACAAATTGGGGTTTGAGGCACGGTTTGTGCAGGGCATTTGCAAAGAACTAGCTGGAAAAGTATTTTTGTCTCGAATTTTATGGTTTTCATTCGAAATTACAACAACTAATTGACATCCCAAATTCAATACAATTCAAATATTCCATGTAACTGTCAAAGATTGTGCCATCCAAATTCAATCAAGTTCAAAAAAGTGATCACGTCCACTGTAAAATGGTACTAGACATCTACAGCCAAACTTCGTAGATCGACCGGACCTTCCACATCAAATATTGAAAGGCTAAATATTCTCCTAGCAATGCGAGCTCTGGACTTTAAGATAAACTGGAGGTCATCTTCTTGTCGTAAATCGGGTTTCCAAAGAGCGAGGAGACGATCCAAGTACATGCAAGCATATACACCACAACTCACACCGTCGCGTTGGAGGAACTGCTGCTCTGTGGGCATGAACACCAGCTTCATGTAGTCGGTCCTCTTGGACGTATTAACCTGTTGACCCCAATACATGCTTTTGGCCAAGACTCGAGGGAATAGACGACAAATGCAAAGGAACTGTATTTTGCGTTGCTTTTTTTCCTTGTCTGTGGTGAGACTATGCCATAGGGAATCGTACACCTCAACCCTCCACTCCGGTATACATATCCTAACAACAGCCCAATGTTGCGTGGAGAGGTGGCAAACCATGATAAACTGCGACCAATAAAGTATGAATAATAAACCAACGCTGTCGTACAAAGAAAGAAAATTAATAATAACAAATAAATCCCCGATACTCACGTATTTGCCATGATGCCAGGGAATGTACGTATCTATCCCTTGAAAAACAGATGTTAGGTTGGGCGGGACCTCCCAGTAAGCGTATTTAATTCGCTTTTTTAGTCCTAGCGAGGCATCATCCGGATGGAGATCAGCGAGGGCGTTGTTCAACGATTTCTGTATTTACACCACCAATGAATGTTGAGTATGAATGGGATGCATCTAATACAGTAATGTACAACCGTAAGCTACTGCGAAAACGTACATAGTAATCAACTCCCGGTAGTATGGTGACACTGTACCCTACATTGTCGGCTGTCCAGCATCGACGGCGCAGGCGACACCTCCAGTATAGGATGTATAAATCAACAATCTGAAAGTGACAGCACAAAAACACAAATTTCTGCCATTTCCATTGTTTATGATGTAAGGACAATAATAAAACCGCAACTTGAAACACTGACCTCGGCGTCTATGTCCACGTTCGGGTTCTCGATCAAATCAAACACATGTTTTTTTATTTCGAAAGGACTGGCCTGACGGGTGAACACGGACGCGTCCCCGCCCCTTGATCTGAACTTTTTAAAAGCTTCGCGAACAGTTCTCGGCTGTGTAGAAAGTTGAGTTCCTTGATCGACTCGGGGTCCCGCTGCAAGGTCCAAATCCTCTGATTCGGGGGATGCTTGGCCGGTAGGAGGAGGCGATGGGGTGTCTTGTTCAAGGTCTCGAACGAAGGAACTGTGGGACGACGAGGCTTGGCCCGTAGATGGCATCGGTGACGGGGGCCTTCGAGGCTCTTCTAGTCCCGGTTGATGAGTCGGTGTCCGCCTGCTCGACTTCCTGGAGCCCTCCCCCGTCCTCGGCTGGTGGCTCGGTGTCCGACTGCTGGACCCCATCGACTGACGCTCGCCCACGTGTGAGTTATAGGACTTGGAAGGAGATCGCCTACGGCGACTCGGTCGATCCGTATCTCCAACTATACCCTTGGCTTGCTCGACAATTGCTCTGGCGAATCGAGCGATAATACTGTTCTCACCTGTATCGTGCAGCAGTCGTTCACCGAATCGGTCGATGAACTTGTCCATTGCCGCATCGTCGCCACGGCAGGCTAACCGGCACGGATCACCGTGTATGCAGCAGACGATCTCGCTTGAATCCTCCAGCCGGGAGGGCTCAGCCCTAGGCCGCTTCGGCTGCCCGTCTTGCCTATGTCGCCTCGACTTCACCTCTTGAGACGTGGCCCGATCTACGGAATCGAGAAGGAGAGGAGGGATGGGAACTAGTCCATCTGAATAAGCACGGGTTGGTCAAGGCTCTGGCCGACGGGGAACCACGGCCGGCTCTGCCACCCGGCACTTCAACTTTTCCATAACCTTGGCCATATCTCGTGCAGCCTTCGACTTCCTCTGCTCCGGCTCAACTTTCTTTTGGGCGTGGCGTTTCGGGGCCTCATACCGCAACACGAGGGGGTCACGGTCCTCAAGACCAAGGAGGTAGGACTCACGTAGCTCCTGTTCTGACGGAAGGAGCCGTTCGTGTAGCTGGAGCTACAAGTATGTGTGACAGGCATCCGTAAACTAACTAAGCAAATGATTCAGGCGAATAAGTAAATTTTATAGTGAAGTGATTGTACCTCGGGGTTGTCGAAGAAACCGGCCATGGTCGTGTACGTGGAGTATGTTTCCCATTTTCTCAAACGGGGGACCAGCGCAGCTCTAGCTGGATCAATGTAGCCACAAGTTTGTCCCAACATCGGAATGGCCTCGTACGACCATAGATTTAAACCCCAAACCGGCCCGTACAAGTGATACTTGCCTTGTTTGTTGTCGATATCGGCCGGATCTTTCTTCACAACGCCCAGCTGGTGGCAAAGGATTTGCCACGACCACGATCCCCAAGGAAACCTCCTCCACTGCTCCTCGTCCTCAACTAACGCCCAAGCCCAATCTTCGATGGGTGGGTCGTCTCGAGACATTAAAATGAAGTAGTAGACGAGAAGGTTGGCTGCCTTGACGTATTGGTCGGGCGTGCCCAGCGGGCTTTCAATGTCATCGTTGAAGAAGTCGTCCTTCAACTGCTCCGACTTGACCTTGCCCTTCATCTTCCCATACTTCGTGTGGTAGAGGCTTGTCAATGGTATTATATGCTTTCGACCATATGGGTTGAAAGCGGAAGGACCGAAGCTTAATCCGGTCACAATGGCCCATTCTCGGGGCCCGAAAACAATTTCGCGGCCCCCTACGGAGAACATCCGCTCAAACTCCGAGATCGATGGATCTTTCAACTCCCGAGCAAGTAACTCGTGCAGTGCGCCGATTGCAACATCTCTTCTATTCAGCTCCATAATGTAACGGAAGGGGCCTTGAAGAAATCGGTCGTACAGCTGCTGTCCACCGACTCTGATCAAAACAGCCGGGATTTCACGAATAACCCTATCTCGGGTGTATAGGGTTATTTTGCCTGCAAATCCTTGCATTCGCGGCCTCATCCACTGAAACCTAGGCTGAAAGTGTTACAAACCAAATAAATTAGTGGCATTGCTGGTGGAAAAATGATTTTCAGAGCTACATAATACAAGTTCAGCACTGGACAGACACGGTCGATTTTTAATTTCAACCGTGGCCCACGGTTAATTGCTAAAGTCAACCGTGTCTGGTCTTAATTTGGCACGGTCAACGATTATCCACTGTTGAATTTCAGGGGGGCGCCCGATTTCGGACGGTCGATTGTTAAACCCTAACCATGAACAGAAACAGGTATCGACAACTAACTACTCGCGACTCTTATCAGATTATCTAAGCTAAATCAACAGTCAAAAAACATTAAACCCAAAGGGGCACCGCCGGTCAATCCCAACCTAAACCCTAATCCGGAAATCAAAGTAGTCGATCGACAAATGTAAAATTAAATGGAGATTAAGGCGTTTAAAAACTAACCGGCGGCGGTGGCATGGGCCTTTCTTTGACGGAGTTGGAGTTCGACATCTTCTGGGTTGAGGCGGCGGCAGCAAAGAGCGAATAAGGTCAGTGCGGTGGCGGCGGCCGCGGCCTGGATGAGACGGCGACTAATTCTTTGGGGTTTGAATGTCGTTAATGGGAGATATACGAGGGCGGGAGAGAGATAGGGAGAGAGAGAGAGGGATAGGGAGACGGCGAGTGATAGGGAGAGGGAAAGGGGATGGAGAGGAATCGGGAGCGGGAAGGTGAAAGGGCGTTTTTTTTTTGCATAATAATTAATTTTTGAGTATTTGACACAAAATCTCAAGGGCTTCCCTATTTTGTGTACTCCAATTTTTTTTGGTCAGTTTGTCAAATTGCCTTGTAATGTACATTGAGACAGTAGTGGTTACAAAATTCCCCCTTATTACTTCAAGATGTTAAATTTTTTAGATATTCTACTAAACTTTTAGATAATCAAAGTTTGTAAAATTATAATTTTCACAGGGTAACCGAAAAATATACACAAATTATATAGTTAAAAAAACTTAAACGAAATAACATATAATACAGTGATCATTGTTCATCAAATCAACAAGAATCCACAGTACAGCAAAGAGGATCCACAAAACGAAACAAGAAAAAAAGTAAACCTACGCAGCATCGCAATCCGGCGCTCCGTCGTCGGAAGACCCCGTATCGTCGTCGTCTTTAGATTCGCATTCTTCCCATTCATCTGCGGAGATTATAACGGGGTTGGTGCTACATCCCTCCGGACCCGGGTCACTGGGAAAGCCCACCTTGAAAGGCTGTAGTTTCAAGTCATCCGTTTGAAAGAGACGCCGTAGATGTACAATCTCCGGATCTGCATGGGTGCTATAGGCTTCCGACAGCGGATTCCTCTGACGTTTACCGTGCACACAGAGAAGTAAGAACGGGAGAGATGAGCATAAATAAGGAGTAAGATTGGATGAACTGTATTATTATAAGAAGATTTTCTAGTCAAAGAGTAACCTGTACAACAGCCCTAATAGTGAATTCATTAGCGACTATTAGATTTGAACCCCAATACCAAACAACGTTTGGCGTTTCAACCATCGTCTTGAAAGCAATAAATCGGTCACGTAGAAACTGAAAACGAGCTTGCACCTCTACAAATGTAAAAGCAAGCCGGAAGGCTTTCCATATGCATTTAGTGACTTTGAAGAGAAACGGGTCATCAAGCGTAGCATCGACAAACGGCAGACGACCATGGTAGTGGAGGATGGCGGTTTCAATGAGGAGGTTATCAACCTCCGGCCGCCATCGGCTATCGTAGAGCAATTGGGCTTGCGCCGGGTCAGCCATACTGAATTAAAGAGTTTGAATCCTTTAAAGAGTGTGGAATAGGTACAGGGTGGATGTTCGGGAGAAATACGATATAAACAAATCGACTGCAAGGGATCTAGATATATAGAATTCTCGGAAACCCTAGCGCGAAGAGACACCGATATTGCCGAAAGGTCGCACCTTTTCAATTCATGCACAGATTTAATTTAATTATGGGAAATGATAATATCGAAGTTCCGTTGAAGACTTTATTGTATATATCTGTAAAATTTCATTCTTTGTTACCGGAGTTCGAACCATCGACACGGCCTTTAAAGTGGCCTATTTTTAACAGTTGCAAAGATGTTGGAAACATTCGACGAAAGATGATAATATCGTAATTGCAATGACAGATATACAATTCTTAATGGATATCGTGGAATTAAGTCGGGCGATAATGAGGTATCACCACTACATAAAAAACGTTGAGTCTAATTGTCCGATGTTTTTTTGGGATTTTTTTTAAAAAAATTGTTGATTAGTCGATATTGCCCGACATAATTCCGCGTTTGTTGTTTTTAATTGAAATGCCTCGTAAACCCAACGAAAATTTAATAATATTTGTACATGGAACAAACACTAAATAACAGTTTATTAAAAAGGGCTATGTTCGAAAGTGTGGGAAAAGGGAGAGGTTAAAATCGTAATTCCGATGACGATGTGACAATTGCCATCGGCCGTATGCAGTTTACATCGGCTTTACAGTAACTCGCCAGCACTGACGGTGACCTGTCTACTCCACTCTAAAGCAATGCATGTGATCTTTTGCATGCATTGCATGTGTCTATTAAACAAGTAACTTTGAAGTGCGATATAAAACGGTTGATTGTAAGGTTGGATTAAATACTTCGTTTTATTGCATAGGTGTTTATCGATAATTGTGAACCCTAAACGTTATCGATAAAAACCGGATGTAGCCTATTAAAGATATAGATTAAACGAACATTATAAAAGTAGTATGAAAAAAAAAAAAAAGTAGTACGAAATAGCACTTGGTATAACTCTATTTGAACCTCTAAATCAACAACCTTCATCAATTCATCAAGCAGTATCGATACTACGGGGAAAAATAAAAACCCCAAAATTAATCCGACTCGGAATGCACGAATTAAAACGGGTTTGGTGCTACTTCCAACCGGAGCGCGGTCCCTCCAAGGAGACAAAACCTTAAAAGGACGTAGTTTCACCTCATTCCTTATGAATAGGCGGTGTACTGTCAAGCACATATTGACTTGAAGAAAAAAGGCCTGCGTCTGGTGATCCATATTGACTTGAAGAAATTGAAGCCTTTAAATATTTTGGAATAGGTAGAATGGAAGGGTGGATGATCGGTAGAAATCCCGATGACGAGTTGATTGTATTTATCTAAAAAATTTCATTCTTTGTAACCGGAGTTCGAACCCTCCACATGGCATTTAAAATGGCCTTTTTTAAACAGTTCAAAATATGTTCAAAACATTCGACGAAATAAGATAATCTCGTAATTGCAAAGACAAATATACAATTCGTAATGGATATCGTGGAATTAAGTCGGGCGATATCGAGGTAACACCAATATTAAAAACGTTGACTCCAATTTTCCGATACTTAATTTGGTTATTTTGTCAACCATCATTGCTGATTACTCGATATTGGTCGACATAACTCCACGTGTTTTTTTATTAATTGAAAATGCCACGTAAACCCACCGTAAATTTAAAAATATTAGTACATGAATCAAATACTAGTTAACAATTTTTTAGAAGGATACAATTCTTCGGAATTGTGGGTAAAGGGGAAGGTTAAAATCGTAATTCCGATGACGATGTGACAATTCCTATCGTCTCTATGCAGTTTAAATCGGCTTTACACAAAATCGCAGGCTGGACTTGTCACCTCACCCTAAATCAATGCATGTGATCTCTTGCATGCACTGCATGAGTCTAGTAAACAAGTAACTTTAAAGTGAAAGTTGCATATAAAACAATCGAATATAGTGCAATGTTGGATATAATACTTCATTTTATTGAAAAGGTGTATATCGATAATTGTGAACCCTACATGTAATCGATAAAAACGGGATGTAGCGTATTACAGGTGTAGAGTAACCGGAAATTTTAATAGTAATATTGAAACAACAAGTAGCAGGAAATAGCATACTGTGTAACTGCTTTTGATCCTCTAAATCAACAAACGTCAACCATACATCAAGCAGGCCTGATACGAACGGAGAAAAAAACCCTAAAATTAATCCGACTCATCATCACGAATTATAACGGGGTTGGTGCTACATCCAGCCCGACCGCGGTCCCTAGGAAACAAAACCCGAAAAGGACGTAGTTTCAACTGATCCGTTTCGAATAGGCGGCGTAGCTTCGCAATTTCCGGCTCTACGTAGTCCCTGTAGGCTCCTGAAAGCCGATTCCTCTGCAGTTAACAACGGTCAAAGAGAGTCAGGTACGGCAACAACATAGGAAAGGAGAGTAAGCTTGAATAAACTGTAAATTAAGACAACAATTAATCCAGAGAAAGCCCACACCTGTACAACACCTCTAACAGTAATGTTGTCCGCAAATATTAATTTCGCTTCCTCACACCAGTAAACTCCCGGTGTTTCCACCATTGTTTTGAAAGCAATAAACCGGTCTCTTAGAAACTGAAACCGATCTTTAATTTCTTGAGACCCGAACGCATACAAGAAGACGGTCCGTAGGCTTCGTCGGATGACGAGGAGCATATCGTCATCCAGCGCAGCGTCGGGAAGTGGCGTAGCCTCTCCCAAGTGGTCCAAGGCGGTATCCAGTATAACTTTATCAACATTAGCCCGCCAGAGGCGTGTGTATAGGAATTCACTCTGGGAAGGGAGATCCATCAGGAATTGAAGAGCGTGAGGAGATGCAAATATCTGGAATAGGAATGGTGGCTGTAAGGTGTAAATACAGTACACGACCTCTCATTATATATATATTGGAAACCCTATTCTGACTGTACAGTGATATTTTAAAAGGGTTGCACCTTTTCAATGGTCAAGTAATCAGTTATTTCAAGTATTCATTTTGGTACAACGCAAACGTAATGATAATGGGAAGAAGCTTCAATAATTTTTTTTTTTTTTTTTCAATATTTGGATGAGGCCATGATAACATCGTAAATCCGATTGTTTGGAAAATAGTTTTATATCGGAATCAAATTATAGTAGTAGCCGTGTTTCGAACCATGCAACTCCGCAGTTTAAACAGGACTGGGCCGTTGTTTCTTGCGAGCATTTGAAAGGGGATGGAAAGTTATGGCAATGATAATATCGAACTTCATAATGTTGGCGCCGGGGTTCGAACCCTCAACCCGGCCTGAAGAAGTGACCTTTAGGCTTTAACATTTAAACATAATATGTACGAAAAAACTTCGAACAAGGGAAGGATGAAATCGCAATTCCGATGTAAAATGCACAATAGATATCGGAAAGTTATACAGTAGGTTTAATTTATCTTCATTTGTAACTTTGTATGTTTCACGATTTCGGCCAAGTTTATTCCATAGGATTTTGTTGTTCATTAATATTGGCATACTAGCCGATTTTAAAAAATCACACGAAACAATAATCTACAAGACGATTATTATAAATTACGTCATTATTCAAGGAATAGAAACGTGAAGCAACACCGTACCCATACAAAGACATAAAGCAAAATATAAAATTAGTGCGACCCATCAGCCGATGGCCCGTCGTCGGAAGACCCCGTCTCATAGTCGTCTTTGGTTTCATATTCCCACTCATCCTCAGAGATTATAACGGGGTTGGTGCTACATCCATCGGGACCGGATTCATGTTTTGGGACAACTTCAAAGGGATTTAGCTTCAGCTCTTCCGTCTCGAACAACAGCCGCAGCCTATCAATATCCGGGTCTGCTTTTCGGTAGTAGGTCTGAGAGAGACCATTCCTCTACAGGCCAACAGAAGAGGACGAACTAAATTAAACGAACTAGTAAGAGAAGATAAGAAAATAAGAGCAAACCTGCACAATAGATCTGAAAGTAAATTCATCAACAATTATCATGTTATCCCCTAAATCCCAAGAAACGTTGGGTGTTTCGACTAATGTTTTGAAAGCTAGAAATCGCTTTCGCAGAAAACGAAACCGGTCATCAAGCAATTCCCATGCGTAGAAACGCCCGAAGGCATTCTTCAAGTTTCTAGAGATCTTGCGCAGCACCTCATCACCGAGAATAGCGTTGGACAGAGGCGTACGGCCGGCAAAGTGATCGAGGACAGTATCCATGATTATCTCATCCAGCTCCGGCCGCCAACGCCGATTGTTGTAGAGCATCTCATCCTGCGATGGGAGATTCATACTTAACGGATGAATCTGGTCACTTTGGAGAATCAGATTGATATGTAGACGTTAGAGGCGTTGTATAGAATTGAAGGAGGGCGTTGAAAGGTCGTATAATATAGAGAGATGCTCTCACCTGTGAATAAACGCCGTTGCGATTCAAACGGTTAGGTTACAGAGCGGAGACACCGTTTCTATGCGTGCATGAGTGCATGCACGCCTATTTCAAAAGCGTCTTGTCGTATTGCCACGCATTCAGATGAGAGAGAGATACATAGATACGGCGAGGGAGAGGGAGAGGGATTGGGAAATTAGGGCCGGTGGGGTAGCTAGATTCCAAATTGCGTGCTGTATGCGGCCTGGGCCCCACAACTGACCACGCATTTTGTTTGTACATATTTGGAAATTGACAACCAATATATCGGAAATGACTCACTTGTGTACTAATTCAATTCCAAGCAACTAGTAAACAAAACATGTCGGAAATAGTATATATATCGGCTTTATGCAGTTTATATTGGCTTTACAGTAATTCGGCAGTATGGCTTGTCAACTCCACCCTAAATCAATGCATGTGATATTGTCTGTGCAATTCATGTCGAGGTGGCAGTATTACGAATAGAGAAGTTCAGATTATAGGGAAACATGTCACAATATGCTACGGCCGGCCCACGATGTATACCGAGAGAGCCATTTAGACCAACGTATAATCATTCCAATTAATCGATTTAATTTCGTAACCTTTAAATTTTAATTCGTTAACGCTATGTGATTTGTACGTGTCAATGGGGCTCCGAATATAAAAGAGTTAAATGAAATTGTGAAACAAGAACAAAAGAAAATAAATGAAATTGTGAAACAACAAGAAAATAACATATATTAGGAGTGATGTCATACGTACATAGAGCCATAATCTAAACCATACAACAAGCTTAAGAAATAAAGCGTAGTTAATGCTTCCCATCCGCCGATGATCCATCCTCCGAAGACCATGTCTCGACGTCGTAATCGGTTTCATTTTCGGACTCATCTTCCTCAATTGATAGGCGGCTGCCGCTACATCCCTCCTCGGGACCGGGATCAACGTAGGGGAGAAAGTGATAAGGGTTTAGCTTCAACTCCTCCGTCTCAAATAGGAGACGGAGCTTCACAATATCCGGGTCTCCTAGCCTGTAGTAGGCCACCGAAAGACCATTCCTCTACAGACAAACACAATAGGACATCACAAGTTGAATGAACTATTAAGAGAATTTAAGGCAACAGGAGCAAACCTCTACGATTCTTCGAAAAGTGTATTCATCGACAACTATGCTATTATCCCGCATAATCCAATGCACGCGTCGAGTTTCAACCAGCGTTTTGAACGCAATAAACCGATCTCGTAGAAATTGAAACCGCTCTGCAATTGTTTCCCGCGTGTAGACACGGCCAAAAGGGTTCTCCAGGTTTGTAGAGACCTTGCGCAGCACCTCATCGTCGAGCGTAGCGTGGGGCAGCGGCGTACGTCCGGCAAAGTGTTCCAAAGCAGTATCCATGATGATCGCATCCACATCAGGCCGCCAGCAGCGATTGGTGTAGAGGACCACGTTCTGCGGTGGGATACTCATAGTAAACTGAGGGAGGGTTTTGATAATTTTGGAAAAGATAAATATGGGGAACTTGGAGTGGTTGTACAGAAATAGGGCGTTGAAAGCAGATATACTAATACTGCTAAAAGATATCGTAGGTATTATATATAATTTTTAAGAAGTTGAAAATTAGAGGATCGAACGGGTGCACCGTTTCGACTCGTGCATGAATGCATGCAAAACTGTTTGCAACGCGCCTTGTCAGATCGGCACGCGCCGATTCCGAATAAATTGTAAACAGTCATATCGTCTTTCCGATAAATATATACCTATTTGTATCGGAAATAAGGTTATGTTGCCATCGGAGTTCGAACCCTATTTTTGCAAAAGTCTAAAAATTGTAGTATTTTTTTCGATACTAATAGATAAGGAATTGATAATGTCCTCATTTAGAGATAAAGCAAATCTCTGATAATTACGAGAAACGTATAACTGTTCCGACGATTGATCGAATTTTGTGCCGTTCCATTCGTAGTTCGAATTATTGCCGTACAAAAATATCCCGAAAATACACAAATCTACCCTAAAAAATTCAACTTGTGACATATCTAGCCCCAACCATATTGATGTGATACTTTTACCCCAATAAATTGAATTTATGACAATTTCCACCAATTTATAATATCTAGCGCTGATCTCAATTGACACCACCACGTGGCAGCCTGAGCTCAATTTCAGATGACCAAAACCCCAGTTTAGCCCTGGACAGACACGGTCGCTGTGTATTTACAACCGTGTTACTCGGGTATTTGTGAAAGTCAACCGTGTCTGGTCATAAAGTGGGCTGTAGAGACGTGACCATTCTTATCGGCCGACATTTTTTATTATCGGCAGCGTTTTTTTTTTTCATCGGCAGTCGACACGGACCCATTCTTATTCGCCGAAAAAATGGGCCAACTTTAACAATTGGGCCCAATTAGTGACTACGGCCCAATTATGAAAAAAGTTCGTGTTGCTTTTTCCCTAAACCAACTCTTGCATAATAAACCATGCACAACACATTGAATATGCCAGCAACCAAATTCTGCATACTATACCATCAAATGAGTTTAACTATACAAAAAATCGGTATAATGGCTCACGCCATACATAGGTTCGGAACCGTCGCACCCCTTCAAAATGGAATTATCAAAAAAAACCACGGACTTAACAAATACATGCGCCCGGTTTTCTAAGGCGACGACCCAACCTAGGGAGCACGCTGCTGATGATTTCTGCCCCTGGAGTACAGCGCAACGCATAAATGTCTTCGGAACCGTCGCACCCCTTCAAAATGGAATTATAAAAAAAAAAACACGGACTTAACAAATACATGCGCCCGATTTTCTAAGGCGACGACCCAACCCAGGGAGCGCGCTGCTGAAGATTTCTCCCCCTGGAGTACAGCGCACCGCATAAATGTCTTCGGAACTGGGGGCATCTACTAACAATAATCTCCGAAACGGGGGAGCCACGGGCAATGAACTGCATCACCTTCAGTGCAAGTATGGCGCGGTCAGATTGTTTTTCAGCCACCGGAGGTTTAGGGTACGGTACTATATCCCAAACATCACGGAGGGAATCCTTGAAGCCGTGATACTCCCATATTCTCCCCATCTTGCACATCCTAGGGATGTGCTCGCTCAAGTTTTTAAATGCAGAAGTAACTGCACCCCAGTTCGATTTTGAAGAATCATGAATGGTGATTCGCTGATGAAGAAAGGATAACTCGTAGCAAATCCATGCCTTCCCAACAAGGCCGAATCCAATAACCTTAGTGGACGTTCGCCATGCTCTGCAGCCTGCTCTGCGCTCGGATCCAGTAACGAATGACCATGAACAAGCCGGAACATCGGTGAAGTCATCACCGCTAAGAACGTCCTATACAATACATCGATGGAAAAATCCAATATCAAAAAGATATCAACAAGATTACAGCAAGATATCAAGCTCCAAGAATAGAGCAAACGAGCTAAACTAGCTAAACCCTCGTGCTCACAACACTCTTCTTTCTCCCTCTACAAAACCTCAGCTGGCATATATGAATAAATACTAGCTAATGAGATCAAATCTCTCCACCGTAGAACTAAAATAGGTGGAGATCAGAAGTATGTGAGTGGCTTGAGGAGAAATCTAGGCAGTTAATACCAAATGCCAGTTCACAAAGGCATTCCTAACTACCAAACAATGTCCACATCACCGTTACTAACCCTACTTGAAATCCACGTCCGCTGAGCACACTGATCAATACATTTTGTATCCACTTTATCCACAGTTTATCAAGGTTGTTGCAAAAACATTATCCAAGCAACGCTCAAGGGGAATCAGTGTAGATAGAGGAATATGAAAAGAAATAGTACCCATGTCTTTGCCGGTATCCAAGTCCACTTCTTGGTACCACTAGAGCTATCAGCAGCAGCTTCTTCCTCCTCATTAGCAACAAGAGTAGCTAGGGCATCCATGTGCTGAAATTTAATAAGTTTAGAAAACGGTACATTATTGTTGAGAGAATAATGTACTAAGGTCTTAGAACATTAACTGACTAATCAACTAACCTCAGCTTCGACAGGGCCATCTTCCCATATGCACTTAAACCAGCGGGGACCGACTAGTCTTGAACCGTTACTGACGACCGTTACGCCTTCGTATCTAATTAAAGAATATAGCACAACAGTTATATACATGTAGTATATTAAAATAGTTAGATAATGTATGTGAATGTGCGTGCAGTTAAATCTTTATATGTACCTCCTATTGTGATCATTAATGGAGCCGTTGTACCATTTTTCAAAGGCCATAACTGAAGAGTGATCATAAGTAGGGAAGTTCGGGTCAGGAGAGTTAATCAACTTCCTTTTTACATTATGCAGGTTCGCTCCTCCTAACTTTCTATCCTTCACATGCTCGGCTGAATGATGAACGTTAATTAATGATCGCTCGTCAGGAGATAATCGAGCAGCCTTTTTCTGCGGTGCAGTCTGAAAATTCAAGTTCGGATTGCATTTAAAGGTCGGCATCAAGGGAAGGGTAGGAGGGGTGTGCATGGCATCTTTCGGAGATGATGAAGAAATGATCTTCTGCATCTCAGCCAGGAAGGTTGTGAGCTGTTTGCTGATACGTTGTTCATGCAGCCTTAACATCTCTTCAATGCGTTCGATAACATCGTGGTTAGGTGCCTACATACAGTTAATGAAGACAAAACTAAGGGACTCCATTAAAGAAGTGGAATAATATACATTATTGGTTGACAGCAGCTTAATTTATTGCAATGAATCATGACAATTGCTTACGCTCACGTGGTTTTCACCGCCTCCAGAATGAGATTCTTCATCCTCTACTGCAACCCTAACGTCCCTCTTCGACATCGTCGTCGTTAGTAAGGAATCAATGAAACCTAAAGCGTCTGGTTAATAAAATGAACTCATATAAGATACAAAAACAAGTTCGTGAGGATGGAACAGATTTAAACAGCATGAAGCTTGAGTTAAGCTATTAAAATCAACATACAACTTTCATACACATAAAACGCCTAATTTCAAGCCCCGTTATTAGAGGAAACAGGCTCAAACACTTCATTTTTTGGTTAGAAAACACTAAGGCAGAGTAACTCGTTCAACTAAACTAGAGAAACGTGGAAATATCGGTGTGAAATACGAAATAGATGAAACGAGAGCCGATGCTTCAAAATCTGAGAGCCGCCGCTTCAAAATATGAGATACATACCTTCGGTGACAGCCCCCCCTTTTCTCTAGGCTACAGCTAGGTTTTAACGCCACTTCGCCGGTCTGGAGCGTGGAGAATGGCCGAGCTCGTACGAGAAGCAGATCGCCGTTTCTTCTTCGTCGATTCCGCAGCAGGGGATGAAGAAGAATACGTAAGACCTCAAGAATGAGGGCTTTATGGCCAACATCATCTCTTGTCCAATCAGATGGAGTTTAAGCAGGGACCAAAGTGTAATTTCAGAGTTTTTTTTCCTTGAAACCTGCGCACCATACCCACCATACCCTGACAAGTGAAAAAATTAGGATTAACTTCTAAGTTTGAGTTTTTTGGTTACCAAAATTGCACTTTAAAATTCACAGATATTGTTCAGTACAGTACAATATAATTTTAATGCCGATCCTACAAATTATGATCCAAATGATACGACCATGAACAAAAAACGGCGAAATATAAACGGTTCGATATATGCGAGATCAATTCGAAACGATATTTAATTCCATGAAAACTACACTAAGAACTTATTCTGTATTTCCAAAATATTTAAGATCTCTTTCCTTAATTTCTACAGTGAAATTATACCGTCAAATTATTTTTCCAATTTATCAAAATTAACATCTACACTATCATCACAGTTACGTTACTCGGAGATGAAAAAAGGACTATAAATATCCGACTACGATTCAAAACGATGTTTATTTCGATAAACATGTGTAAAATAAACATAATTTCATAGGGTGTAGAAAAGAAAATAATAAAGAAAATTAAATAAACAATAATTGAAAGAAGTAAACTTTGGGCGCCAAAAAAAGGAGCAGAAAAGGACAAAATAACGGAAGGCAAACGGCAGTATTTAACGGAGGAGAAAAAACCGGGCAGGTGGAAAAAAAAACCGTGCCGATAAAAATAATTTTCTGCCGATGAAAACGGACACGTGTCGACAGCTTATGGTGAGTAAGTTTGCGCTCGCCCCTCCTAACAGGCTTCCTTTATAAAAGGGAAAATGTTAATGGATTTTCAAAATAAATTAATAAATTAATGCAGGTATATAATTTTGGAACCTTTCAATTTCTCTTACTCATTACAAGAGCAACAACACCATGAGTTTTATTTGGAAACTATTCCTCAATTAAAAAATAATTCAATCCTTCAATGAAATTGGAATTCAATGTTAATTTCAATTGTAAGAAACCTTTTCAAGATCTGATCACAAATTCACATGCTACAATTTAATTGATTTTCTTACAGTTTGTTTACCGTCAAGTGCTTGTAATAATACTAGTGTTTTATAAACTGAATCGGCAATTGAATTGGTTGATCCAAGAACCGTCCATAGTATTAGTTTGCAGTTTTTCTTCGTCTTGAGTCGGTTCAACTGTAATTCAGCTGAAAAAATCGAAAACCGAAGGTTTTGCAGTTTTGATTTTTATAACATTGAAAAATACCCTTGATCAAAATAAATCTAGAGACCCCTTAATGTTTGTGTGATATTTTCTTAGTAATGTAAGCATCACATATATGTTTATGCAACATCTATTCTTGTATTATACCGTGATAAACATACTGTGACATGCCACATCGAGTAATTAAAGACGTCAAAAAAACAGTATAAAGTGCACTTACTGAAGCTTATGTTAACTATTTTTAAAAATATAGGCGGATGTTAAATAATTGTTAGAATTATTAAACAACAGTAACGTAACGGGCGAATTTAGAAAAGGAAAGAGGAGCTAGAGAGGGAGAGGGAGAGGGAGGGAAGAAACATTTCAATATTCAATTTTTCTTTGTTTTGATGTTCAAAATATCTTCTTCTTCTTTGAAGGAATGTACAATTTCTTTTTAAGAACCAAACCTATTTTTTCTAACTTTTAGAAAAAGGGAACAAAAGATAGAAATCTCGACGACTTGACCCTAAATTTTAAGTATTTCCATTGATCATTGAGGAAATTGTGAGGAATATTTCACGTGATAAATAATTAATGTAATCAACATCATATATACATCTATGCTTTAATTGAGTAAAAATAACACATTATTGTTGTTAGGTAAAAAAATTGAGTGAAAAAATTGGAAATTAACAGTGGTAAAAATTGCACTCGTATCATATACTAGTATTCATGTCCATCCAATCATCCATCCTTCTATATAAATACTGCACCCTCCTCCTCCTCCTCCTCCTCCTCCACCACATACCACATCTTTAACAATCTCTCTCTCTCTCTCTCTCTCTCTCTCACACACGAGGTTATTAAGATTATACTAGTTCTCTGTTTCGTCGTGATCAGGTGCCCCAACGCCTACCCGTCTACGGGGAGGCACAACATGGAAGACAAGCCGCGGTTCGCCCGCTGGCTCGTCAACCACGTCCGCTTGGGACTTCTGTCCACCCTAGCTAGAAGCTAGTCTCCTTTGCCCATATGTTTTCAAATAATAATGTCCTTTCTGAATTTTAAAAGGGAAAATATTTATGCTTTTTTCAAAAGAAATTACAATATGTGTATGTTGTACCAGTGACGGAGCCTGAATTTTCAATTCGGGGGTGCGAAAAATTCAATTATGAATATAAGAAAAAAAAACCATTTATATTAAAATACCATAATGTCTAATACATTTCAAAATATAATAAAAATAAATACATAGTTATCTAATCTAACTTTCGACGAGTCTTTATTTCTTGAAAGCGATTGATAATCTCGTCTTCTGAAACTTGAAGAAATACGTCTTTTTCAATGTAAGTGACGCAACAATCATTTAAAAATTGATCTCCCAAGCTATTTCTCAACTTATTCTTGTTTTAAGTTATTCTATATATACATCAAAGCAAAAATGATGATAATATGAAACTTCTCGAACAAATAATGATAATATTAACCATACATTTATTTTATTGTTAGGCTCAAATAATTATCAATGGGCTTACAGTTGTTGGTGAATTTTTTAAAACAAATCGGGCCTAAAATATGTAAATTGGGCTAAATATATATACATATATTAATTTTTTTAGTGGTGCAATACATATATATACATATATAGTAAAAAAAATAAATAAATTTGGGGGTGCAACTGCACCCCCTTGCTCCACGGAGGATCCGCCACTGTGTTGTACGGGTGTTGGGAAGATACAATGCGGATACGGAAATACGTTATTTTTCACGAATTCTGTACGTGCGAATATGGTGCAAATTGCACGAAAATCGCACAAGAATTGCACGAGAAACGCATGAAAATCTCATGCTATAAAAATCCGATATGTGTGATTTGTTATATTTTAAAGAATTCGTAAAACATATACTGTCATGAGCAATTAGGTTAAAAAATTTCCTCAAATTCATGTACATTGTGCATAAACATAAATTTTTGGTGTATAATTTTGGAACCTTTCAATTTATCTTACTCATCACACGAGCTACCAAACCATTATATTTGAAAACCATTCATATAAAAGAAAAATGGTTCACTCCTTCAATAGAATTGGAATCCAATATTAATTTCAGTTGTCAACAATTTTAAAGGTCCGGTCATAATTTCACTTAATGCAATTAGATCAATTCTCTTACAGGTAATGTTCTTTATGTTTCATTTAATTCGATTGATTCACTTAGTTCTTCTTATTTCTTTATACGGGCAAACCTATAATTGAGTAGTGGTTTGCCCGCTGGCTCGTCGACCAAGCCCCTTGGGGACTGCTAACAACCATAGCCGGAAGCGACCCGTCTTGCTACGTCGTCTCCTCCAGCGACGTTGGTAAGGGTACACCCTATTTCTACCTTTCATTCCTCGACCTCGCCGGCAGCAACGCCGGCGTCAACCCGTGCGCTTCTCTCACTTTGAGCGAGCGCACCATCAATGACTGCCGCTACACAGTCAACGTTCTGCGCCAAGGTTTCCATCACCGGGAAGGTTCGACTACCGACTACCGCCTCTTCTGATAAGCACGCCCTTTTTACGTACAACCCCCCCCCCCCCCCCCCCCCCCCCCCCCCCTTCTGATCTACCGGGCAGAGGCGGCGTTGTACGCTGACCACCCTATGTTCGGAGGTGGCCACTATTATTATTATTATTATTATTAGTCCCTTTGTCCTCCATTTACTGACATTATTATATCGAGACGTCCTCCATTTACTGACACTTTCCGTTTTAGGAGACGTAGACCCCACAATCACTTTAACACTTTATCCATCTACTTTTTAGTACTTAACATTTTAATACTATTAAAAAAAATCAAATGGACCCACAATTATTACACTTTAACACATTAATTTATGACTATATCATCAAAATGCAAAAAAAAACTATGCCCAAGCAAGAGTGTCACTATATTAGGGACGGGGGAGTATTATTTATGGTTTTTCAAAAGAAATTACAGTATGTGTCAACTATCATCTATGTTGTACGTGCGGTCGGGGGGGATACGATGCGGATATGAGAATGCGTTATTTTTCCCGAATTTGTCACGTGCAAATACGTTGTGAGTTGCACGAAAATAGCACATGAATTGCACGAGAAATGCACGAAAGTCTCGTGCTATAAAAATCCGAAATATATTCGTGATGTGTTATATTTTGAAGAATTCGTACAACATTGACTGTCACGAGCAATTGGTCAAAATATTTCCTCAAATTCATGAACATTGTGCATAATATAATTTTTTGGTGTATAATTTTGGAACTTTTCGATTTATCCTACTCATCACACGAGCTACGAGACCATTATATTTGTAAACATTCCTATAGAAAAAATTGATTCACTCCTTCAATAGAATGAGATGAAGAGCGTACTATACAAATCTATGAAGGAAAATCGGATTGCCTTCTATCCTCTTATCAATTAATATTTTCTCTTAAGGTGAGTTCTCTTTTAAAAGGTGAATATTCATTTTCTCTCGTATCAAGAGATTGCACCCTTATCATTCATTGATTTTGAAACATGATCATCTTTCATTTTGCCTAAATTTAATGAAATTTTCTATTAGTATTTCTCTTTGCCAATTATATAAATGAAGGTGATGACAACATTATCTAATATAATCAATTCCTTTTTACAATGTTGTTTTCAAGAGAGGCATTTTGTTTGTTTATATTGTTTTCTTGCATGGTTGTAAGAGAATGCAAAGGTGATGAAACGAAGGGACATTCAATGTCACATCGTTGTAACGAAGAGATCTAATTGTCCGAAATATAGCGTAATTTATAATAAAAAAGAATTCGAAATAAGAATTTACAATCAAGCTTCATGGGTAAGCGGCGAGACCATCGGCGATTCCTCGCTTATGGGTGGTTTAGGGAAAGGTTTGAACGAGTAAGTTGTTTTACAATTTATTTAAAAAGAATTGTTTATTTATGTAGAGACATAACTTCTTATTTGTCTATATTAATTTAATTCGATTTTTAAAATACACAATATTGAGTTCGATTAATTTATTCACGTCATTATCTTTTAGGATGACGTTTTCTGTCCTAACTAATTTGTGTTTAATTGTGTATTAAAATTGATGAGTATTTTGTTAATTTTTTTTATTAATTAATGCCTCTGTTTCAATAACATAATTGTTTCATTAATTCTTTTATAAGAGGTATGGTTTAGTCTAACTAGTTATTTTCATTTGTACCGTGTACAGAATAAAATGAAATATTTATTAAAATATACTAATAGTAATATACTGTTGGAAAGTATTATATTTTCAAAATTCGTGTATTATACTAATAGTAATCGAGGTCCAATAATGAGACCAAGAACGTGGACTTGATAAATAAATAAATAAATAGTAGACAATTCAAAAAAAAATATGGCCCAATCCTAATAGTCCATTAATATTGATCAACATAAGTCAGATATTTGAAAACAGCCCACTTATTCAAAATAGTATACACCCTCCGTCCCCTAATAAGTGTCCCGAGCCGTCAAAATGCAATAAACAAGGAATTGTATAAATTTACCATATTAACCCCTAATCATTACATTGAAAGTTGAAAAAGTGAAAAAAGTGTAATGATAATAGGGGTAAAATTGGTAGTTTAGCCAAAATTTTACATTGAAATATGTGATAGGACACTTATTAGGGGACAAAAATTTTGACGGCTCGGGACACTTATTAGGGGACGGAGGGTGTACTAGTTATTTTTACTCGTGCCTCGTACACGATAAATTGATTAACATATATAAAAAAATAAAGGGTCACACTCACACTTTATGTAAATTTTATGCAAAATTCTACTACCATCTTAAACAGCACGAACGAGCAAAATCGAGACATTAAAATGTAAATATATAATTTATTTATTTAAAAAATGAGAAGCAGAACTAATCGAACCAAATAATGAGTTCGTATTCCGAGTACCTACCATCTTCATATAAGAAGTACGAAAATAGATTACGAGTTGCGGCCCTTTGATAAGCAGTACCTTGTAGGCTTTTCTTCAATGCGTTAAACTCTTTTGTCGTCCCGAAATTAGCAGCATCGTCTTCAACCTTAATTTTACCCGCTTGTGTTGTCATAAACCCGACCCTTTTAACCGCTGCGTATTTATATTTAGGGAGTCTCACTTCCTTTATTTTTTGCGTTCCTGGTTTAGGTAGACCGCCTTTTTGATATTTGTTAGGCACATAGATATTGGTTGTGTATGTGGAATTTACAATATCCACCATCACTACAGCTCTCGTATTCAAAATCTTTTCTTTTCGCTCGTTTTTACCAAACATATAAAATACCACCCTACAACAATAACAACATATATTAGGTATATAGAAAATAACATTCAGGACTCTACATAAACAAGTACTATCTTTTCTAGTAAATTGTAAATGTAAAACGACTTACTCGTTCAGACCTTTACCCAAACCACCCATGAGTGAGGAATCTACGATGGTCTCGCTGCTTACCCACAAAGCTTGATCGTAACTTCTAATTTCGAATTCTTCCTCACTTTAAATTACGCTAAATTTTGGACAGTCGATTTGTTTATTGCAATGACCTGGAATAGGATACCCCTTAATTTGATCACCTTTGCATTCTCGTAAAACCATGCAAGAAAACAACGTAAACAAACAAAATAACTTTCTTGAAAGAAACATTTTAAAAGCTTTGATTAGATATGATAATGTGGTCATCACCTTCATTTTGGGGTGGTTATATATAATTTTCTGAATTCAAATATGAAAGGAATTTTCATTAAATTAGGTAAAATGACAGGTGATTATGTTTCAAAATTAAATGAATAATAAGTTTTAAATATTGCTACAATATATAGAAGGCTAGGGATGTCAAACGGGCTAACCCACCGGGTTTCGGGCTAGCCCTATAGGGTTGCGGGCTTTTCGGATCGGGTTAATCGGGCTTTTTTTTCTTTCGGGCTATTTTTTTTTACCCTAACCCTAACCCACCGGGTTTCGGGCTAGCCCACCGGGCCATTAAGTTTATAAAAAATAAAATTGATATCGTATAAATATAAAAATAATTATTATTTTAGCACATACTTGCATAAAAAAATTAAATAAATTATTAAATATTGTGAATTTAACAAAAATATTTTTGAATGTCAATCTTTATTTTACTTTTCACCAAGCGTCGAAGTAAAAAATGTATATAATTTAAAATGAAGGTTATATTTTTATTAAAACAAATTAAAAATACTCAATAATAATTAAAAACACAACCTAATTTATCAAATTTATAAGTAGAGTAATGAAATATGTCATGAATTCATAATTTATGGTAACCCACCGGGCCAACCCACCGGGCTTTCGGGCCAGCCTTATCGGGCTCGGGCTTTTTTCGGTCCAGCCCTATCGGGCTTTTTTACTTTCGGGCTATTATTTTTTGGCCCTAACCCACTATTTTTTTCGGGCTAATCGGATCGGCCCGTCGGGCTCGGGCTTTTTTGACATCCCTATAGAAGGCAATCGGATTTCATTGGAGTTGTAATGTTTGTAACGTTTAATTTTCTCTTATTTGATTCGGTCTTAACTTGGACATTTTTAACATGCCAATGGATAACGTGATATATCATTAATAAGGGCGGAACCAGGATTAAATTATCGTGGGGGTTAATCTATAAAATTCGACAAAATATACACTAAAACGTAATACGAATAAAAAAATTTCGACAAAAAATACACTGAAAAGTAGAGATTCTGGCGACAACCGTGGGGGCTTCAGCCTACGCTAGCCCCCACCTAATTCCACCACTGATCATTAATGAATAAAAGATTTAAATATATATCTTAAAGTATTTTAAAAAGTAAACTATATCACTATCGTATTAGTAATTCATTTATATTGTATTAAACCTAATATCAAAATTTTTGGCATGAATATAAATGGAAAATGATTATTTCGATATAAAGTCAATATGTGTCCTTAATCGATTTATGCAAGCAAATTAATCTAAAATCAATAATTAATACTACTCCATATCATTAACTATTTAATGAATCATTTTAAAGTTTAGAATTTAAAATCATGAAAATAAATTTTAGTAGTATAGATATGAGCAATATGAAATAAATCATTTTAAATATAAAAATAAAATGGGTAATTATATCCACAACCCCATATTTCTCCCCACAGCCCCCTATTCAATTAATTAAAAATAAATATAAGAGAATTTACATATTTACGGGATATCTCGACACTGGTAGTATCCCGTAAAAGAAATAATATTTCAAAATTATATCGTAAAACCCGTACTACGTCTCGGTGGAAACGCATGCCGAAAAAAATTAAAAAGCAAATGGGACATTATAAATGGGACGGAGGGAGTATATTGATGAAGGTGATGACAAAATTATCTAATATAATCAATTCCTTTTTACAATGTTGTTTTCAAGAGAGGCATTTTGTTTGTTTATATTGTTTTCTTGCATGGTTGTAAGAGAATGCAAAGGTGATGAAACGAAAGGGACATTCAATTCCACATTGTTGTAATGAAGAGATCTGACTGTTCGAAATATAGCGTGATTCATAATGAAAAAGAATTTGAAATAAGAATTTACAATCAAGCTTCAGGTAAGCGGCTAGACCATCGGCAATTCCTCTCTTACGGGTGGTTTAGGGAAAGGTTTGAACGAGTGAGTTGTTCTATGTGCCTAATAAATATTAAAACGGCCCCGATAAAAAAATAAAATATTAAAACGGTGGTCTACCTAAACTAATAATGCCAAAATTAAAGGAAAGGAGGCTCCCTAAATATAATTATGCAACAGTTAGAAGGGTTGTATTTATGACGACACAAGTGGATAAAATTAAGGTTGATGACGACGCTGCTAATTTTGAGACGATGAAAGAGCCTAATGCACTAAAGGGAGTACTCTACAAGGTTCTGCTTATCAAGTGCCGCTACTTATGATTCATTTTTATACTTTATATATGAATATTGTAATTATTCAGATTAAAAACTCATTATTTTATTCGACTAGTTCAATTTCTCATTTTAAAAATGAATAAATTAGATATTTTATTCTGATGTCTTCGATTTTGCTTGTTCACTACGTTTATATATATTCGAGAAATAAATGCGATAGAATGAAACTGACTCATTTTTCAAATTTTATTTTTCTTAATTTTTTTCTTTATTATGTTAATTAATCAATCCTAATATGACTTGTACGAGTCCAATAATTAATCCTCTATCTTTCTCTCTCTCTCTCCAATTTCTGGATATATTTTTACCATGTTTCATTTCTATTTATAATTACCTAACAAATTAGCAACTATTGAAAATTGTTGGCGAGTCTGAACTTGAATTTCGATAATTACATTTTGCAATATGTTTATAAAGTCGTTTTTTAAAAAAGTTGTATAAAAAAAAAATTATAATTCAAATGCTAGCTAGGCTTATTTAATTCTCCATATGTTTTGAAATAGTTGTGTCCTTTCCAAATTTTAAAAAGGGAAAATATTTATGCCTTTTCAAAATATTTCCTCACATTTTACATATTATGGAACCAAAATAGTAAAAGAGAAAAATGTAGATAACATTAATAAATTAATGGTGGTATATAATTTTGGTACCTTTCAATTTCTCTTACTCATTACACGAGCAACAACACCATGAGTTATATTAGGAAACCTTTCCTCAATTTAAAAATAATTCAATCCTTCAAAGAAATTGGAATTCAATATTTTTCATTTCAAGTTTTTACATTGATTAATTGAGGAAATTGTGGGCAATATTTCACATGATAAATAATTAATGTTATCAATATTTCACATGATATATACACATCTATTGCTTTAATTGATATTATTGGTAGTTAGGTAAAAAAATTGAGTGAATTTCATTTAAATAGTTTGTGTCATCACTTTTCACTACAATCGTGATTAGAGTAAGCAAGGTCTTTGAAAAATACCTATGACTCATAATATTAGTTCATTTTAATATTTATAACTCATGCATATTCAACAAATGAGTCTAAAATAACTAGAATATACGAGTAGCTAGTTTTTATTTATCACTATTTTGGAGAAAGGTAATGAGCTAGTTTTTTCTCTTGCACTATACGATCATCATTTTTTTTATCGGCTCCCACAATTTGTTCGAACTTGGATCACTCGAACTCGGGTCACTCATTAAAGAGAGAAGTCCGATGGTCAGGTACATTAAGTCACCTGGTTACTGGTTACGATCAACATCATTATTCACCCTTATGGATTATTTGTGGTTTACCCCCTCTCTCTTTCTCTCTCATGCAAAATAATACTAGTAACCATTTGCAAGGCAAAATAAGAATGGCAAAACATCAATTCAAAATTTACTTCTTTTTCTATATATACCTAATAATCTATATATAAGCGAGCATAGCCTTTTTCTTCTTCTTTTTTTTTAAACATTATTTTCTGAAATTTTGACAATTTTAGACAATGTTAAAATTGAATAAGGCCAGCTGTAATTGAAAACATGAAGTTTGTTTTATTCAATTGAATTCATTATCTGATAAAAACTGAATAAACCCCATAATTTAATTTGATATTTCATACCCATAATTTCTACTTAAGGTTAATTTGAAAGAGACAAATAACCAATCATCACAATTAAAAAGAAGGTAAACATATATATTATGACTGTAAATTAATTATTAAAACTATTATATTATATACTTATAAATTTCAGTAATTGGAAATTAACATGTGTAAAAATTGCTCTGTTATGATAATGCATGTTCATGTCCATCCATTCCTTCTCTATATATATACACTGCACCGTCCTCCTCCTCCACCACCACCACCACATTTACATCTTTAACCTCTCTCTCTCTCTCTCTCTCTCTCTCTCTCTCTCTCTCATGGAGGTGACCAAGATCACTCTAGTTCTCTGTTTCTTCGTCGTGATCAGCATCCCCTGCGCCTCCCCGTCTACGGGGAGGCCAAGCGTTGACGACGAGCCGCGGTTCGCCCGCTGGCTCGTCAACCGCGCCCCCTGGGGTGTGTTGACCACCGTGACAGCCGCCGGAAACCCGTCCGGCTACGTCGTCTCCTGCAGCGACGCCGGCACGGGCACTCCGTACTTCTACTTGTCTCTCCTAGACCCCGTCGGCCGTAACGCCGCCGCCGACCCCCGTGCCTGTCTCTCTCTGAGCGAGCGCGCGATCGGCGAATGCGGCGGCGCTGACGCTCAGTCGCCTTTCTGCTCGAAGGTGTCCATCACCGGGAAGGTCCGGCCACCACCTCTCTTCAGCTCCACCCTTTAATTTTATTTACTCCCTCTAACTAATCTCTCTCTCTCTCTCTCTCTCTCTCTCTCTCTCTCTCTCTCTTGTTGCAGCTGAAGAAGCTGTCGCCGGAGTCATGGGAAGGAGCGCGGGCGGAGGCGGCGCTTTTCGCGGACCACCCCATGTTCGGAGGTGGTGATAATTCACATATGCATTCATCTTTTCAGTGTTAATTCTAATTTTTACGTTATTATTTAATTAATATTTGATTTTTGTAGGGTTCCCTAAAATGAATGGCACATTCAGCGTATACAAGCTGAAAATCTCTGAAATTGTGCTGGTGAACAAGCCAGCGGAAGCAGCCCTTGTCAATGTGAAGGAGTATCTTAAAATCGAACTAGATTAGATTAAGTATGTCATTTCCGTTCCGTTTATAACGAGCCCTACTTAGCGTCGAACTACTGTATTTATTAGTTTGTATTAAACTTAAGATCTATAAAATAATGTAAGTTAGGTTATCCACTACTCTGTTTCTCTATGTTAACCCATTATATTGTTTCTTATCGTGGTTTAATTTCTCAGACTTTAATTCTTTTTTTTCACGGTTGTATAGTATATGAATTTTAATTATTAATAGTTTATCAATTATCTCAATTTCGAATATAGCAGATTTATTAGCAATTCTGAAGAATTGGACAATTATTGTTACTCCCTCCGTCCTCCATTTAGTGACGGAGGGAGTTTGGGCACGCGTTTTTTCGCATTTTATGGTATAATAATAAATTAATGTGTTAAAGTGTTAAAGTGGAATAATTGTGGGTCCATTTGAATTGTTTAATAGTATAAAATGTTAAAATAATAAAAAGTAGATGTATAAAGTGTTAAAGTGTTAAAGTGATTGTGGGGTCTACGTCCAAAAATGGAAATTGTCAGTAAATGGAGGACGTCCCAATATAGTATTAACGTCACTAAATGGAGGACGGAGGGAGTAGTATTTTTAGATCGAAATACTGTAGTATTTTTTTTTTTAACGATAATTTTATTAAATTCTACTCGAAATAGTAATTTATCATTTCAAGTGACTAAAAAAAATTATTATAAAATTTGTATGGGTGTAATTATATTCATAAAGTAATCGAAGTAATCGAGGTCCAATAATAAGACTAAGAACGTGGACTTGATAAATAAATAAATAGTAGAACAATTCAAAAAAAGTATGTGGCCCAATCCTAATAGTCCATTATTAATATTGATCAACATAAGGGGTAATTCTAAATATAACCCCCAAATTGCTAATCATAACCCCCGAATTAAAAAATAATTAAAAATTATTGGTTAATTTACAGTCCTACCCCTAAATTTATAACCCCTGAATACCGAGAAAACGTACAGCCCCTATCATTCTAATTCTAGTAAACCTACAATATAACCCCCCAAAACCGAATTCATAACCCCCAACTTAATCTTTTAATTGTAACCCCATTTTTCCGAAAACATTAATTTTCTCACCCCATCGCCGCCGCCACCGCTGCCATTAATTTTTTTGTTTCCTCCCATTTTCCCGAAAACATTCGAATTCGAAGAACAAGGAAGACTACCGACGAGTGCGATTCGAGCGACGAGCGTTGAAGATGAAACCGAATTCGGGATTCTTTTCTTTTCTCCATATTTGGGGGCTATACGTACTTCCCTCAATATATTGGGGGTTACAAGTTTAGGGATAGGATTGTAAATTAATTACTAATTTTTATTATTTTTTTTAATTGGGGGCTATGTTTAGCAATTTGGGGGTTATATTTAGAATTACCCCAACATAAGTCAGATATTTGAAAACAGCCCAATTATTCGAAAATACTAGTTATTTTCACTGGTGTCACGTACGCGATAAACTAGTCGATTAACATATGCAAAATACTATTAAACGGCACGAATTGAACGAGCAAAATCGGAGACAGTAAAATGTAAATATCTAGTTTATTTATTTTTTAAATGAGATACAGAACTAATCGAACCAAATAATGAGTTCGTATTCCGAGTACCTACCATCTTCATATAAGAAGTACGAAAATAGATCACGAGTTGCGGCCCTTTGATAAGCGGTACCTTGTAGGCTTTTCTTCAATGCGTTAAGCTCCTTTGTCGTCCCGAAATTAGCAGCGTCGTCATCAACCTTAATTTCACCCACTTGTGACGTCATAATTCCGATCCTTTTGACCGCTGCGTATTTATATTTCGGGAGTCTCGCTTCCTTTATTTTTGACGTCAGTGGTTTAGGTAGACCGCCGTTTTGATATTTGTTAGGCACATAGATATTGGTTGTGTATGTGGAATTTACAATATCCAACATCACAACATAAAACCCCTTCAAAATTCTCTTTTTTCGCTCGTTTTCACCGTAGAAGTAAGGTTTCACACTACAACAATAGCAAAAGAAATTAGGTATATTGACAAATAAATAACTCTATGACTCTTTCACTCTTTCCCCTTTGAGTGTATAGTACTAAAACCAATTTTTCTTAATTTTACTTCATTTTTTTCTCAATTTTTCGATTATTTAATTCTAACTTTACCCCAATTGAATTAGAGAACTCTACTTCATTATAATATTATACTATATCATACTTCCTATAAAATAATGAAATATGATTATTTCTCGTTGGGATAGAGGGAGGACTATATTGAAAATCAAAATTAAACAAAAATCAATATTAAGACACGATTGGTACCCAATTACGATAGAGTATGTCATCCCGAAAAGTAATGACATGGATAATTTAATCAAACTCAATAAAATGTATCAAACCAATTGACTATTGTAAAAATTGAATTAAGTGGAAATAAATAAGAAGTTATAAAACAACTTACTCATTCAAACCTTTCCCTAAACCACCCATGAGTGAGGAATCTGGGATGGCATCGCTGCTAATCCATAAAGCTTGATTATAACTTCTGATTTCGAATTCCTTTTCACTATGAATTACGCTATATTTCGGACAGTCGAACTCTGTATTACAACGGGTTGGAATAGGATATCCCTTCATTCCATCACCTTTGCATTCTCTTGCAATCATGCAAGAAAACAATATGAACAAACAAAATGCCTCTCTTGAAAACATTGTAAAAAGCTTGACTATATTAGATAATGTTGTCATCACCTTCCTTTATATAATTGGCGAAGAGGAATATTAATAGAAATTTTCATTAAATTTAGACGAAATAAAATCATATTTCAATATTTAATGAATAACGAAAATATTGCTACAAGGATAGAAGGCAATCCGATTTTAATTTATGGATTTGTATAGTAGAAGTAAATGTTTGTAACGTTTTTCTCATTTGGAATTCATTAATTTCTATTTAAATCTATATCGAAATTGGCGTAAATAAAAAAGGAAAATGTTTTTTTTTCGATGTAAGTTATTATGCCATTATGTTACAGTATAATGCAATTTTTTTAAAAATATATATATATATATGTCTTCTGAATTTGACTTTTATTATTTTGGGTTTTTTAAAATCATTACTACTATTATACTATCTCCGTACCATTTAAGTTGATGCGTTCGTTGAATATATGTGAGATATGAAATAATTAAATGCGTCAATTAGAATGGACGAAGAAGAGAGTATTGTACAACTCCATGAAGGAAAATTGGATTGCCTTCTATCCTCGTAGCAATTAATATTTTCTTTTAAGGTGAGTTATCTTTGATGCGAAAGAAAAGAAGATAAAAATGATAATTACTCTTTAAATTTCACATTTTTCGTCACATTTTCTCACATTTTATCAATGAAGAAGAGAATTTTACTCTTTAAATTGAAGAAAATATTTACAGCACCATATTGGTGAGATAATATTTTCTCTCCATTATATAATAAATAAAGGGGGGAAAGACCAAATATGAGAAAACGTGAGAAATAAGGAAGATTTAAAGGGTGAATATCCATTTATCTTTCGTATAAAATAGAACACACATCTATATATATTCATTGATTTTTAAAAATGACCACCTTTCATTTTGCTTAAATTTAATGAAAAATTCTATTAATATTTCTCTTCGCCAATTATATAAATGAAGGTGATGACAATATTATCTAATATAAATCAACCTTTATACAATGTTGCTTTCAAGAGAGGCATTTTGTTTGCTTATATTGTTTTCTTGCATGGTTGTAAGAGAACGCAAACGTGATGAAATGAAGGGACATCCAATTCCACATCGTTGACGGAGAGATCGATTGTCCAAAATCTAGCGTAATTCATAATGAAAAAAGAATTCGAAATTAGAATTTACAATCAAGCTTCATGGGTAAGCGGCGAGACCATCGGCGATTCCTCGCTTATGGGTGGTTTAGGGAAAGGTTTGAACGAGTAAGTTGTTCTACGTGCCTAACAAATATTAAAACGGTGGTGTACCTAAACCGATAATGCCAAAATTAAAGGAAACGAGGAACCCTAAATATAAATTAGGGCTGGACAAAAATACCGAAATACCGACGACATCGTGCCGAAAAAATATCGGAAATACCGAATTTTGCGGTATATATACCGCATTTACGGTACGGTATTTATGCCGTCCCGAACAAGTTCAATACGGCATTGGTATCCAAAAGTGAAATACCGCGATATTACCGGAAAATACCGATACCGCACAATTCCGCAAATACCGCATAATACCGGTACCGATATAATACCGATACCGCAATAATACCGTAGATATTGACATTTTGCCGATATTTTATATATTTTTATTTGTAATATTTCTTATATTTGAATAAATTTGAATCTTAGATACAACCTTTATAATTTGTATATATAACTAAGTCAAATTTGATACATTGAAAACTAATGAACTATTGATTATGAAATTAAAATTTGTAAAACTAATGAACTATTGAATTTTAGATACAACCTTAACAAATTTGTAAAACTAATGATTCTCGATTACGCTTAATGCTAATGTTTGTAAGATTAAAAATTATAAATAATTTGGTAAATATCTTAAGAATAAACACTTTATTAATTTATAGCAAAGCATTTATATATGAATAAACATGATAATTGTATCTAACTAAGTGTTCTCAAAGATTTAACATAACTACGTTAATCTCGATTCTTGACATATTGAGAATTAATGAACTATGTATGACTCTATGAAATTCAAAATAATTTACGGTCACGCTTAATGCTAATATTTATAAAATAAAAATTATAAATAATTTAGTATAATTTGGTAAATATTTTAATAATAAACTCTTTATTTCTAACAAAGCATATATGAACAAACATGATACATAATTGTATCTAAATAAGTGTTATCAAAGATTTGGCATAACTACGTTAATCTCGATTCTCAACACATTGATAATTAATGAACTACGACTCTATGAAATTCGAAATGATTTACGGTCATGCTTAATGCTAATGCTTATAAATTTAAAAATTATAAATTATTTAGTATAATTTGGTAAATATCTTAAGAATAAATTCTTTATTTTTAAGTTCTAACAAAGTATACATGAACAAACATGATAATTGTTTCTAAATAAATGTTCTCAAAGATTTGACATAACTACGCTAATCTCGATTCTCGACATTTTTGTTGGATTATGTATTTATGTTGTTTGTTTGTGCCTTTAAGTTCTTCACTTTGTGTTAGGGGTTTTTAGTTTTGCATTTTATTAGTATTTAAAAAAAATATTTATTAGAAAATTCGGAATTTTTTATCAATACCGCGGTATTACCGCGGCGTCGGCACGGCATCGGTATCCTTCTTCGTCGATACCGATTTTTCGGTATACTGGTATGCGGTATACCGGTACTTGCGGTACCGGTATCGGTATCGAAAATGCGATACCGATCAATATCAATATCAATATCAATATCAATATCAATATCGGCGAAAAAACACGGTATCCCGTACCGGTCCACCCCTAATATAAACATGCAGAAGTTAGAAGGGTCGGATTTATGACGACACAAGTGGGTAAAATTTAGGTTGATGACGATGCTGCTAATTTTGGGACGACGAAAGAGCTTCATGCACTGAAGAAAAGTCTACAAGGTTCTGCTTATCAAGTGCCGCTACTTATGATTCATTTCTATACTTTATATATATGAATATTGTAATTATTCGGATTACGAACACATTATTTGGTTCGACTAGTTCAATTTCTCATTTTAAACTCGATAAATTAGATATTTTATTCTGATGTCTTCGATTTTGCTCGTTCATTACGTTTTTATATATTCGAGAAATAAATGTGACAAATCCGATCCAAAAAAAAAAATTGTGACAAATGAAATTGACTCAATTTTTAAATTTTATTTATCTTAATTTTTTTTATTATTTTAATTAATCAATCGGGTCCAATAGTCCATAAATATTGTATCACTTGGAATTGTTCTACTAGTATTTTTTTAGCCCACATTCTTAATTAGTCTCATTATACGACCTCGATTACTCTATCAAAATAATTGATATTTTATCATTTTTTTTTTGGTGTCTTGATCAAATGACACCACTGTCACGATAAATGATATATAAATTATTATTTTCGAAATGCTTACTGAAATTTAATAAAATTGTCTTCACATTTTTTTTAATTTAAATCTAAAAATATTGAAAAAAAAATTGCATGAACTTCGTCTCATTCATCATTCATGCTTAGTGCCTGCTTCTTTTCCTTTGAAATACTAACATAATTGTCCAATTTTTCATAATTTCTAATTATTCTGCTATATTTGATAAACTAAATATTTCGTTATTCATATTTAAAAATTCTTATAAAGCAGCATAAATAACACAAGTGTACAATAATCCTCTCTCTCTCTCTCTCTCTCCAATTTCTGGATATATTTTTACCATGTTTCATTTCTATTTATAATTACCTAACAAATTAGCAACTATTGACAATTGTTGGCGAGTCTGAACTTGAATTTCGATAATTACATTTTTTTAAAATATGTTTATAAACTCGTTTTTTTAAAAAAAAATTGTATAAAAAAAGTTACTATAACTCAAATGCTAGCTAGTCTTCTTTAATTCTCCATATGTTTTGAAATAATTGTGTCCTTTCCAAATTTTAAAAAGGGGAAATATTTATCCCTTTTCAAAATATTTCCTCACATTCACATATTATGGAACCAAATTAGTAAAAGAGAAAAATGTAGATAACATTAATAAATTAATGGTGGTATATAATTTTGGAAACTTTCAATTTCTCTTGCTCATTACACGAGCAACAACACCATGAGTTATATTTGGAAACCATTCCTCAATTAAAATATAATTCGATCCTTCAATGAAATTGGAATTCAATATTTTTCATTACAAATTTTTACATTGATCAATTGAGGAAATTGTGGGCAATATTTTTTTTCACATGATAAACAATTAGGTTGTGTTCTCTTTGATGCGAAAGAAAAGAAGAGAAAAGAGAAAATCACCCTATAAATTCTACCCTTTTTCTCACCTTTTTTCACATTTTCTATTTTTTCCCCTTCAATTGTACTACAATGGAGAGAAAATATTATCTCTCCAATTTGGTGTTGTAAATATTTTCTCCAATTTAAGGAGTAATCTCCCCCCCATTGTTTAACGGTGAGAAAATGGGTGGAATTTATAGGGCAATTTTCTCTTTTCTCTCATTTTCTTTCGCATCAAAGAGAACACAACCTAAATGTAATCGACATCGTATATACATATATACACATCTATTGCTTTAATTGAGTAAAAATAACACATTATTGGTTGTTAGGTAAAAAAATTGAGTGAATTTCATTTAAATAGTTTGTGTCATCACTTTTCACTACAATCGTGATTAGAGTAAGCAAGGTCTTTGAAAAATACCTATGACTCATAATATTAGTTCATTTTAATATTTATAACTCATGCATATTCAACAAATGAGTCTAAAATAACTAGAATATACGAGTAGCTAGTTTTTATTTATCACTATTTTGGAGAAAGGTAATGAGCTAGTTTTTTCTCTTGCACTATACGATCATCATTTTTTTTATCGGCTCCCACAATTTGTTCGAACTTGGATCACTCGAACTCGGGTCACTCATTAAAGAGAGAAGTCCGATGGTCAGGTACATTAAGTCACCTGGTTACTGGTTACGATCAACATCATTATTCACCCTTATGGATTATTTGTGGTTTACCCCCTCTCTCTTTCTCTCTCATGCAAAATAATACTAGTAACCATTTGCAAGGCAAAATAAGAATGGCAAAACATCAATTCAAAATTTACTTCTTTTTCTATATATACCTAATAATCTATATATAAGCGAGCATAGCCTTTTTCTTCTTCTTTTTTTTTAAACATTATTTTCTGAAATTTTGACAATTTTAGACAATGTTAAAATTGAATAAGGCCAGCTGTAATTGAAAACATGAAGTTTGTTTTATTCAATTGAATTCATTATCTGATAAAAACTGAATAAACCCCATAATTTAATTTGATATTTCATACCCATAATTTCTACTTAAGGTTAATTTGAAAGAGACAAATAACCAATCATCACAATTAAAAAGAAGGTAAACATATATATTATGACTGTAAATTAATTATTAAAACTATTATATTATATACTTATAAATTTCAGTAATTGGAAATTAACATGTGTAAAAATTGCTCTGTTATGATAATGCATGTTCATGTCCATCCATTCCTTCTCTATATATATACACTGCACCGTCCTCCTCCTCCACCACCACCACCACATTTACATCTTTAACCTCTCTCTCTCTCTCTCTCTCTCTCTCTCTCTCTCTCTCATGGAGGTGACCAAGATCACTCTAGTTCTCTGTTTCTTCGTCGTGATCAGCATCCCCTGCGCCTCCCCGTCTACGGGGAGGCCAAGCGTTGACGACGAGCCGCGGTTCGCCCGCTGGCTCGTCAACCGCGCCCCCTGGGGTGTGTTGACCACCGTGACAGCCGCCGGAAACCCGTCCGGCTACGTCGTCTCCTGCAGCGACGCCGGCACGGGCACTCCGTACTTCTACTTGTCTCTCCTAGACCCCGTCGGCCGTAACGCCGCCGCCGACCCCCGTGCCTGTCTCTCTCTGAGCGAGCGCGCGATCGGCGAATGCGGCGGCGCTGACGCTCAGTCGCCTTTCTGCTCGAAGGTGTCCATCACCGGGAAGGTCCGGCCACCACCTCTCTTCAGCTCCACCCTTTAATTTTATTTACTCCCTCTAACTAATCTCTCTCTCTCTCTCTCTCTCTCTCTCTCTCTCTCTCTCTCTCTCTTGTTGCAGCTGAAGAAGCTGTCGCCGGAGTCATGGGAAGGAGCGCGGGCGGAGGCGGCGCTTTTCGCGGACCACCCCATGTTCGGAGGTGGTGATAATTCACATATGCATTCATCTTTTCAGTGTTAATTCTAATTTTTACGTTATTATTTAATTAATATTTGATTTTTGTAGGGTTCCCTAAAATGAATGGCACATTCAGCGTATACAAGCTGAAAATCTCTGAAATTGTGCTGGTGAACAAGCCAGCGGAAGCAGCCCTTGTCAATGTGAAGGAGTATCTTAAAATCGAACTAGATTAGATTAAGTATGTCCTTTCCGTTCCGTTCATAACGAGCCCTACTTACCGTTGAACTACTGTATTTATTAGTTTGTATTAAACTTAAGATCTATAAAATAATATATGTAAGTTAGGTTATCCACTACTCTGTTTCTCTATGTTAATCCATTGTTTCTGATCATTGTTTAATTTCTCTGACTTAAATTCTTTTTTTTTTCCCGGTTATATAGTATATGAATTTTAATTATGAACAATTAGCAATATATTTAGTTTATCAATTATCTCAATTTCTAAGAATTGGACAATTATTGTTAGTATTTTTAGATCGAAATACTGTAGTATTTTTTTTAACGATAATTTTATTAAATTCTACTTAGCAGTTCGAAATAGTAATTTATCATTTCAAGAGACTAAAGAAAATTATAATAAAATTTGTATGCGTGTAATTATTTTCATAAAGTAATCGAGGTCCAAGAATGAGACTAATAACGTGGACTTAATACATAAATAAATAGTAGAACAATTCAAAAAATATATATATATGGCCCAATCCTAATAGTCCATTAATATTGATCAACATAAGTCAAATATTTGAAAACAGCCAAATTATTAAAAATACTAGTTATTTTCACCGGTGTCACGCACTCGATAAATTGATTAACATATGCAAAATACTATCAAACGGCAGAACGAGCAAAATCGGAGACATTAAGATGTAAATATCTAGTTTATTTATTTTTAAAATGAGATACAGAACTAATCGAACCAAATAATGAGTTCGTAATCCGAGTACCTACCATCTTCATATAAGAAGTACGAAAATAGATCATGAGTTGCGGCCCTTTCATAAGCGGTACCTAGTAGGCTTTTCTTCAATGCGTTAAGCTCTTTCGTTGTACCGAAATTACCAGCGTCGTCATCAACCTTAATTTTACCTGCTTGTGTTGTCATAAATCCAACCCTTTTAACCGCTGCGTATTTATATTTAGGGAGTCTCGCTTCCTTTATTTTTGGCGTTACCGGTTTAGGTAGACCGCCCTTTTGATATTTGTTAGGCACATAGATATTGGTTGTGTATGTGGAATTTACAATATCCACCATCACTACAGCTCTTGTCTTCAAAATCTTTTCTTTTCGATCGTTTTCACCAAACATATAAAATACCACCCTACAACAATAACAACATATATTAGGTACATAAACAAATACTATCCTTTTTAGTAAATTGTAAATGTAAAACAACTTACTCGTTTAGACCTTTACCCAAACCACCCATGAGTGAGGAATCTACTATGGTCTCGCTGCTAACCCACAAAGCTTGATCGTAACTTCTAATTTCGAATTCTTTCTCACTATGAATTACGCTAAATTTTGGACAGTCGATTTGTTTATTGCAACGACCTGGAATAGGAAATCCCTTAATTTGATCACCTTTGCATTCTCGGAAAACCATGCAAGAAAACAAGGTAAACAAACAAAATAACTTTCTTGAAAGCAACATTTTAAAAGCTTTGATTAGATATGATAATGTGGTCATCACCTTCATTTTGGGGTGGTTATATATAATTTTCTGAATTAAAATATTAAAGGAATTTTCATTAAATTAGGCAAAATGAGAGGTGATTATGTTTCAAAATTAAATGAATAATAAGTTTTAAATATTGCTACAAGAATATAGAAGGCAATCGGATTTCATTGGAGTTGTAATGTTTGTAACGTTTAATTTTCTTTTATTTGGTTCGGTCTTAACATAGACATGTTTAACATGCTAACAGATAATGTGATGTATTATTAATGAATAAAAGATTTAAATATATATCTTAACGTATTTAAAAAAGTAAACTATATCATTATCACGTCATCAATAGACACATTAAGAACTCTCACAATTGGTAGGAAAACGTTTCTCGTACTAGTAATTCATTTATACTGTATTAAACCTAATATCAAAAATTGGCATGAATATAAAAGGAAAATGATTGTTTCGATATAAAGTCTCATCAATATGTGTCCTCAATCGATTTATGCAAGCATATTAATCTAAAATCAATAATTAATACTCCATATCATTAACTTTTTAATGAATCATTTTAAAGTTTAGAATTTAAAATCATGAAAATAAACTATAGTATTACATATGAGCAATATGAAATAAATCATTTTAAATCTAAAAATAAAATAAATCATAGGTTGAAAAAAACCAATCATGAAAATAGACTAAGTTAATTTTAAGAATCAATTTCAAAAACTACGGAAATTAATTAGGCACAATTAAATATAGATAAAAATAAAAATAAATCAAATTAATGATAACCTAACTATGTCATTTGCTTCACCATTTTGTTTGGAGAAAATTATAAGTACCCTTTCTCAAAACCTTCACCATAAAACTACCCATTTCAAATACCTAAGATATTAAACTACCCATTTTGCAATAAAATGTCATAAATGTCCTTAAACAATGGATTTCTTTAGTTTTTGTATATTTCCACTCCTAGCCATGCAAAATTTCATCAGGTCCATCACTCTTCCGTAAAATTAAAATTTTTCATAAAACCAACTTCATACCTTTTTGACCGAGTTGCTGCCGGGTCCTATCCGTCTGGGTTTTACGGCAAACGCATTACAACCACGCGGAGCACCGGATGGTTCCAGCCATGGATTCCTTCAGCAGTAAACAGCACAGCCCTCGTTCGTTTCCTACCCGGGGCGTAGAGTATTTTGTTGGTATACAAAAAATTAAAATTTGGCGACAGGTGATGAACAAAAGCTCAAACTTTTATTGGGGAATTATAAACTATTTATTACATACGATTATCTCCTTTTGGGAGGAGACAAACTTGTTTAGCTACCTATGGTAGCTGAAATAGAAACACTCATGCACTAGAAAGCTAAAAACTATTACAGAGTTTATTATGAAGAAGCTGAAGAAAATGTTCGATGATCTTCTCCTCCTTCGTTCTTCTCTTTATATAGATGCAGAATTGAATCCTGCATTATTGCCTCGGATGCCAAAGTTGTTGGCATTATTGCCTTGGATGCCATATTCGCTGGCATATTCCTCTTTCCACCGAAAATTTCGGTGGTGGTGAGGGTCGGCTATCGCTCTCCCGTCATTATCTCCACCGAAAGTGTTGATAATGGTGAGTGTCGGTCATCTCCTGTCATTATCTCCACCATGAGTGTGGATAATGCATCTTGATGGATGGAGTCTGGGACCTCTCCATTAATGAATTCCACCGAAATTTTTGGTGAAATGTCACTCTCCTGCAGCCCACTCTTGTCGTCTTCTTTTTGAGTGGGGCTCCTGTTGAGTAGAGTCACATGACTCTATTATCTCTTGTTGGGAAAACCTTTCCCCGGGGCCCTTGGCATTCTCTTGGATGGAACTGCCTGTGACTCCCTCTTGTCGGTGGCTCGGGCTCGTCCTGCTCTTGGCATGAATCCTTTCCCGAACTCAAGCTCCTTCTGGTTTTGGCACGACGAACAAATGCGTTCATCCCAATGACCGAAATGAGCCATGTTGCAGTATTTGCGATGAGTCTCCTTGCTCACCACCAGCTTGTTCTCCCAAATCAAAGTTCTCTTTATCTCGAAACATTCCTCTGCAAATCTTGTTGTTTTTCCCGTCATGGTATTTAACAGGAAAGATCTGTTTACCGAGTTCTGGAAAAATTTGAACTGGTACTTGACTTTGTCCATCTCTGTGAGACAGACCCATAAACCCCAAGCTCGTCGAGTTGAGATTTCATCTTCTGAGATGGTGGAGATAAGTGGAACATCTCCATCCAGTGTCTTAACTGCATTTAAGGCTCTTTTGCCGGGTCTCCTTAGCCTTATGTAATGAAAGGCTTCATGATTCCCTTTTCCTGCTGGTTCAGGAGCTGCACTTATGAAGTATAACTCCAGAACATCACCGCGGCTAAGTTGATCATTGTTAGCCCATGAGTTATACACAGCTTCTTGAATCCATTTGGGTAGATTCTTGATTTCTGTGAATGATGGTGATATGGTCATAACCGAAGCAAGAGCTCCAAAGTCATACCATTGCTTGACTTCATGTGGATTTGCTCCGGGCTTCATCCACACCCTGGGATATTTTCCAGAGCCATCGATAATACAATAGCTTGGATTAATTCCCCTTCTCGTAAGAAGCTTCTCCCAGCTAGCTTGGTATGCCTGCCAAAAAGAAGAAACTTGAATAACCTGGTTAGTATCAACCTTAGATTTGCCAGTCATCGGCCTAAGATTGATCTCTCCCTCTTTAACCCCAGAGGTGCTGGGTTGACATGATGATTCAGTTTTGGACACCTGAATCTCATCTTTTCCTTGGGCCGGTAGATCTATTGATACTACCAACTTAGGACTCGTGCTAGAGGTATTTGAATCCTCTGCTGCCGTTATAGGGGCCGGCAACCGAATCACTTCTTTTTCCTTAGAGGACGCCCGAAGGAGTGGCGCTTGTACTGCATTCCAGCACTGGGTTTGTGCTAGCCTGCAAGCTTGTATTATGTCGGTGACTTTCGTCTTGTCGACAGCTTGTATCTTTCCGGCTTGTTCAGCCTTCAAGACACACTCATCCCATTCCTTTGATAACATCTCGAGGTGTTCTCGGAGATGCCTCTGGGAAATCATGATGGAGTTACATTCAGTTGGCTCCATCTCTTGTCAAGAAATCTGCAAGAACATTCTCATGAGATTTCACAATAACAATGTCAAAAACAAAATATTGACATTCAACTTGCCATCTTAGTAATCTAGCCTTTTCAGGTTTAGATTCTATCTTATTTTTTAAGAAAGCCTTAACCTGCGTGTTATCAACTTTCAAGGTAAATTTCTTTGCTAATAAAAATATAGGCCATTTTTTAAACGTCTTTCGAACTGCAAAGAATTCCTTCTCGTTAATGTGCCATCTGATGGCCTCATTTGCTTGGAACAAACCACTACAGTATCTGCATGGTTCTTCTCCATTTGGTGTGATCTTTGTAAGGACTGCTGCCCACCAATGATCACTTGCATCGGTATACAGGACTAAATCATCTTCGTCCTGTGGCATTGAAAGTTTGGGGAGGTTCTCACATACTCCTTTCAATACTCTCATTCCTTCTTTGTGTTCTTCAGTCCAGATGAATGGAACATCTTTCTTTAGAAGTGGACTAAAGACCTTCCTGTATTTTGCAAGATTCTTAATGAATGCTCCTGCAAAATTGACAACTCCTAAGAAGCTTTGAAGTTGCTTCTTTTCCTTGAGATATTCTGGGAAATCTTTCACCTTTTGCACGATATGATCCTGCAAAATAATCCCCGTCTCATCGATCTCGATTCCCAGAAATTCCATTTTCCGGGTTGCTATAACTGCCTTTTTCTCAGACAGTACTAGCCCTTCCTTGTAACAAACATCTGCAAAGATCTCAAGATGTTTATTGTGTTCATTCATATCTTTTGACGTTATAAGAATGTCATCAATATAAACGAACATAAATGATGAATAATCTTTAAATAAATTATCCATCTTTCTCTGAAAAATCTGGGGTGCGTTAGCTAGCCCCATTGGCATCACGTTCCAAACGTAATGTCCTTGTGGAGTAGAAAAGGCTGTAAACTTCTTACTCCCTTCTTCCATGCGAATCTGGTAGAAACCTGACTTGCAATCAAACTTTGAGAAAACCTTTGCATTTCTTATGCAGTTAATAAGGTGTTCTCTATTCGGTATGAAATAACCATCGAATTCCAAAATGTCATTAATACCTTTGTAATTAATAACAAGTCGAGGTTTATTTCTTTTAATTTCACCATGATTCCTTACCAAAAAGCCTGGGCTACTGTATGGTGAGTTCCCTGGTTCGATCAGCTTCATGTCAAGGTGCTCCTTGATGATGCCTTTCATATCCTCTTGATCTTTGATATTCATCAAGATCGGCCTGTATCGAACAAACTCGTGAACCTTATTAGGTTTGACTGTCAAGGTTGCTCTGAGTTGATTCTTCTCCCACCATGCCAAAGGATTCTCATTGTAACAACGTACAATTTTCCTTTTGACATCTTCCAATGATACCTGTGTATCAATTTCAATATCTTTACAAATTAAAGATACCTTCAAGATCTGGATCTTTGCAACGTTTTCTTCATCGTTTTTGCTAAGTTTCCCTTTGATCCTATAATCCAACAACGCTTCGTTGAATCGTCGCTGGTCCTGCATTTTTGGGTTTCGAAGTAGTCCTTCATCACCACGCTTGCTGCGAAAATTGATTGGCATTTGTCGATTAAATGCTCCTCTCAATCTCTGAACAATGATTTTGTGATCACATTGTGTTGTGAACACTAATCTCTGCCGTTCATTATCCTGCATATATCTTTTGAACATCTGCAAGAAATTGTTACCGAGCAAGATATCTGCACCGGTATCATGAAAATATATTGGAGGGGTTTTAACCTTATACCAAGGCGTCTGTCCTGCTCCTCTAATCAAGATTTCCACCGTCTTAATTCCTTTTGATAGAATTAGGACCTTTTGGAAAAGTCTCGTCCTGCAATCTGTGGCAGATCTTCCTCAATTTTCACTGGGAAGATTTCCCGTCTTGCTGTGCATATCCCTGCACCTGAATCAATATAAGCAGCAAAGTATTCTGCCTTATATTTCACATACAACACTCCAATAGGAATGTAGATTGAGAATGGACTTGTCATTCGATCAATAGTTTCCTCTCATTGATCGTGATCTCCATTCCTCCTTCCCTGCTTCTCCAGGGCTTGTATTTCTCGAGGAAATCTAGACCGAGGATAAGAATATTTTCTTCTCTTCCTGCTCGGCCTTTGACTTCAACCTTCCATCCACCCATTTCGATCATGGCCTTGTAGTGATGGATCTCCGGTTGTTCCAGATAATACAAGATATTACAAGGAAAATTATTTTCCCATCTTGTAGTATCAAATCTGGTGGTTACTCCTCTCCATCCTTCTGGACATTTGATGGTGATAACCGTCTTGTTGAAGTCTAACAACCTTGGTTGGGCAGGTTGTCTTAGACTCAGGCTCCTTCCCAAAGGTTGAGAAGTAATCCTATCTTGCTGGAATGATAATCTTCCAGAATGTAGTCTAAGACTTTGATCATGTCTTATGACTACCCTGTCTTGAATTTGGATATCCACTTCTCTCAATCGTGGAATTTCAACTCTATCGGGACAAATTGTCGTTGTCACCTTCTTGAAGATTTCTGGTATCTCAATGAATTGTTTTCCCAAGAACAACTCTGTATGATGAGAGTTAGAAAGCGCATATGATACCTGATATGTGATGGAATAAGGTCTATTCCCTTCTTCCAACAAATCTTTTCTTTTGAAGTCCTGATACAACGTCAGGGCTTTGCTGAAGTTGGTGTCGTTAAGATTGTAAGCAATCTTCGGATAGATAATCCCCACCACTTGTCCAGCACATAGATTTCCCGCGATGGTTCCCATCACAGAATCTTGGAGATTTCGTACTCGCTTGTCACATATTGCAATATCGATCGGTGAATCGACTCCTGCGAACAATGCTGATTTGAGCACGAGTTGAATTGCTCCGATATGGATCCAATTCATCTTCTCCGCAACTCCGGTTTCATCTTTGATAGATCTTCCCGGATATCACTCGCTGGAATCAATTGCATCTCCACTTGATTCCCTGTGAGCTCGATTGGTAGCGCCATTTCTCGTCTTGTGATTCCATAGACAATATGGTGCCTTCGACTTTTTAGACTGAAGTTCCTTAGAACTTGGTCTATGTTTCCGGCTGAAAAACCCTGATATCTTTGAATACTCAGGTTTTTCTTCATGATTTTATCAATCTGGCTTTGTGAGATAATCATCCGGCTAGAATATCCGGTTCTATCTTCACATTCCTGATGATGTATCTCTTCTTCAGCTGGATTCTGAATCGATGGATCCATCTGAGTCAGCTTCGCTGTCGAAGTCTTCTTCTGCTTCGTATATACTCTCATCAGAGGGTATATCCTCAAATTGGTAAACTTGTACCAAGTCCTTGAAATAGACCGCGTCTTCAATGTCAGGTGTTGACTCGAATCTATTCATCTTCCTGTTTTCTGGGCAATTGGTTGAGATATGCCCAAGTGCACCTCATGTCCAGCAGTTGCAATCTTTAAAACTTTCGTTTGCCCTGGCATGAGCTTTTCTGAAAGTTTTCTTGGCTGCATATTTCCCCCGAGACTGATCCGTCTTTCCGGGCTGAAATCTGCTTCTGGACGGGCCGCTTCTCTGCCCATATTTATATGATCCGGCCTTCTGTCTGGACCACATAGTTCTTGGCTTCCAAGATTTCCTCCTGGATTTTCCTTCTTTTGAATAGGGCTGAAACCTATTCTTCTTGTACCTTCGCCTTTCTGAAGGTTCTTCTCCTATGACCGTTGGTAGATCACAACTTTCACAGTTGAGGGTGGTAGTTTTGTTGATCCTCCTCAACTTCTTCATGTTCTTCTGTGCTGTAGCTTGTTGACACCATTCCATCAACTTGGCATGCACATAAGACATCCTTTTGGCAACATTGTCATGGATACCTGGGATATATCCACGAATGAGCATTTCTCTCCATGGGCTTGGAAATTTTAGGAAGAAAATTTCATTGGCCTTCTCTTCATCAATCCTGGATTGATGTTGATATAAGGTGAAGAGCTTTAAAAACTTGTTGAGCGTCTTCTGCTCCAAGACCATGAGTCTCAGATTATAGAACGCCATCAAGTATTTCTTTCTTTTCTCTTCATCGTATCCCTTGAAATAACCTTCCCCCAAAAAATGGAGTTTTAGCCGATCCGCCATGTAAGGAGCCATGTTTTGATAGTCTCCTTTTAGGCACAAATCCCTTGTTTCTTGGCTCATTCCTTCCCAAGCGATCTTGGCAACTCCCTTGAGACTTAACTCGAGAGTTTTTGCAAAGCTATCTTGACTCATATCAAGAGTGGCTGCTGCAACAATCATGGAACTCTTCCATTCTTCAATGGCTTCCTTTCTCTCGTTGAAATTGACATCGTCGAGATCGAGATGAATTCCGTATGGATGGATTGGTTCCATTGTTGCCTTCCCTACAGGTGTGTCCTGCATCTTGGAGGACTTCCACCTTGAATTACGCATATTGATTCTGTGAGCTTCATAACTCCTATCCTCAAGATGCTCATGGAACGAAGATCCTGCTTGGACATCAGGTTTCTGCTCCGGTACTTCTTCGTTTACCTTTAGATCCACCACTTTGAGGTCAGCAAATGACTCTGCTAACGCCTGTAGGTCCTCCAAACCGATTCTCTCAAGATTTGCCATTTCTATCTTGCATCAGTTTGTTTATGAGTTCCCACCCTGGATCCTTCTTGTTGGTCTCTTTAATGGGCAGCACCATCTGGGGACTGCTCGACTCGCCTTTAAAGACGAAATTTCTTCTGAAGGAACTGGAACGGGGTTGTTCCAATTTCTCCACTCGTTGTTGGATATCTTTCAAGATGTTAAGGATTTCATCTTGTTGAGAAGATATCTTTTCAACTTGTTGTGGTATTCCGTACTGGCAGTTGCCGTAGTTTTGCACCGTCTTCTGGATCTCCCTTAAATCCTTAGAGATTTTTGATGAATCGGGTTCAATCTCCTGGAAATTAGGGCCGACTCCTCTGGGTGAGTCCGTCATCTGGTATGAGTTTGATGAAATAAACTCATGGCTCGTCTTAGAACTCCTTCTAGGTAATGATTTACCCAAAGGCGATCCACGTACATCTTCACGACCTCTTCATAGATCTGAATTTGGGCGGGAATGGCCTCTTCTCGAATGGCTTCTTCGAGAATTCCTTGTCTTACTCTCAATTGAGTAAGTTCAAACTCCTTCTGATCCCTCAATAAATCGAGGTAACCTCTGTAACACTCGCAACTCGGACAATAGTCCGGTCCATTTTAACTTGGTGTCTCCTCCGTTAGTTAATAATCAATTATGCAATAAATAAATATAATTCCTGAATAAACCATGGGCTCTGATACCATTTTAGAAGCGTAGGATCATAATATGCGAAAACACGATTTTCATCATATTTTTACAAATTATTTTGGTGGATGAATACTTCAAACAAAGAAACTCTTATCCATAACAATTTTGGGGTTGCAAATAGATAAAATAAAGGACATTTTGGGTAAATGGGTATATAGGGTATATTAATATAAGAAGAAATAAAATGGTTAGTTTTAGGGATGAAGTTTTCAAATTGGGTAGAAATAAGTATTTCCCTTTTTTTTTTTCTTGGAAACATATAGATTATGAAAAAAATTGATAGTACTCCCTCTGTTCCGGCCGACTTGGCCCTTTTTCCTAATCGGGATGTCACGGCTGACTTGACCCTTTCATTTTTGGGGCCTAACATGTAACTTTCACTTTTTTAGTTTAATACTTTTAAATTTCGAAGAATAAATTTGAATGACTATTTTTAGTTTTCCTTCATTGGAAACACAAATTTATGGTAATAAATTAATGTAATTCACTCCTCCTTAAAAAGTGCGCCCAAACGAAAGGGGTCAAGTCGGTCGGGACGGAGAGAGTATATGGTAGTACTCCCTCCGTCTCAATTCACTTGTCCACATTTTTTTCGGCACGGGATTTTATGCGCAGTGTTAAATTGAAAAAATAATGGGTCCACATCAAAAAGTAAGTGTTAATTTTTGTCTTTTAAAGAAAGTGAACTAGTGGTATAGGACGAACTAAAATAATATAGTGGACTAGTGAAGTGGGACGAAGTGAGGGAGTAATAATGATCATGAAAAGAATGAAAAGATTGTGCATCGAGAATGAAATTGGGAAGAAAGAGTGAAAAGACAAGGCGAATAAAGGGTATGATAAGTATAACCATAACCCACAGTCATCGTCAACGTAATCATCATTTACGTCTTAACTCAATCCCCTTTTCTCCAACTCCTCTCTCTCTCTTGCTCTCTAGCCTTTTAACATTTCAAAAGTTTTACCCTACGAGACGCACCATATCAATCTTCGCCCTCACGTGACAAACATGTGATCACCTTGCTCTCTTTTTGTCTCCTAAAATTTAGTTTTATGCTCACCCCGTTCCTTTTATTCGATTTCGGTTTGTTACTCATTTCGTTTTACTTAAAAGCGATACATTTTTATAGGACATGAGAATTAAAAAATGAACACTTGGAAACTTAACTATGTAAGTTTCATATATTGTTTAATTTATTTTTAAATTCCAAACATATTGGTGTAGCGAACATAGATGATAGATAAAATTTTAAATAATAATGACCAAGATAAAAGAGATAGTAGAGTAGTAGTGAACATGGATAGTAAGAAAATAAATATTACTCCTTACGTCCCACTTCAAATTTTTTATTTTTTTTTTATTTTTTTTTTTTATAATCAGAAAAGCAATTTTATTTGTAAATAAACAGCGCATCAGAGGTGCCATTGCCAATACAAATTACTCAGACTTCCAAAAGTTGCATAGGCAACTTCTATTCCAGTTTTCAAAATTCCAATCCCCTCCACCTCTCCTTTAACTAAGCATCAATTTCAATATCGACACTTAATTTCTTCTTCAATTCTATGAAGATTCCATTCCTTTTTTCTCAAATTTGACTGCATTTCGCCACTTCCACCACACCCATGCACAATGTTAAAAGTAAAAAGTAAATGATTCACATTAAAAAGTAAGAACTAATTCTTTCCATTTAAAGAAACAAAATAAATAAAGTGGGACATCCCAATTCAAAAATGAAGCTAAATAAAATGGGACAGTATTTCAGTCAAAATTTAATTATACAAAAAGAGTATTAGGATAATATAGAGTATAGTTTTTGAACTATAGGTAGCATAATAATCTTTATTATTATTATTATTATTATTATTATTATTATTATTATTATTATTATTATTATTATTATTATTATTATGGTATAACATTTACGATGAAAAAGATGGCTCAATTTCAAATAATGCATTTGATGTCATCATTTTAGAAACATTGTAGATATAATTTGCACTTCAACACATAAATTTTTTTCCTTTATTTCAGAAAAAGGTTCAATTATAAAAGCATTTGAAAGTAAAATTGACTATTCATTGAGAAAGGGATCTTATATGGAAGTGCAAGAATATTAATCATTCTTCCAATGTACTACCATACTTTACTACCTTATCATATTTTAGACTTTCCTTTATTTTTCCAAATTATAAGAGCATGCAAATACTCTCCAAGTCATCATGTGTGCCCATAGAGTCTTCGGTTACGACTAATATGACAATACCACGTAGATAATTTTTTTTATGTACTAGGATTTGTTTACTTTTTTTTGGCAGGATTTAATCATAGGAAATATATTAATAGTAATTTTGTTTAAATATAATATTCATATGTCATTTGAGAACACATTATATATGACCACGATGAATAGAGATAACAGTTTTATACAATTATAACACACATGTTGCACTAAAAATTGGCTCCTATCCTTATTTTGAGTGTCTCACTAAAAGTGACTCGATCTCGAAATGGAAAATATAGAGCTTTATTAACTCGATTAAAATTTAAACAAACTTATAACTAGTCCAATTTAACGTACCAATTTCTCATCCATGCACCTCATCCACATGCTACCCAATATTAATTCGTCGAATTGTAAGCTTTTAAGATATTACTTCGTTCGTCATATAGATATATGAATAATTTTTTTTCGACACGAGAGTGATCATCATAGTAGTGGATATAAACCAGTGCGAATGAGTTTTAGTGGGATAAAATTTTACTCCTTCCATCCCACTTCAATTGACTTATTTCATTTCAGCATGAGATTTTAGAGGCATTGTAAAAAGTGAAAAGTAAGGGATCCACCTTGAAAAATAAGAGTTAATTATTTTCATTTAAGAAAAAAAGTCAAATGAATTGGAACTGCAATTTGAAAAGTAATAGTTAATTATTTTCATTTTAGAAAACGAGGCGAATGAATTGGAATTGAGGAGTAACACTGTATCAATTAGGTGAACAAAAGGGGAACTTATCTCTATATCAATAGGACTGAGTAACCAAATCCGGACATCCATTTTAAATGACTTGTTTTTAAAAATGGAAAGAATTAAACCTTACTTTTCACGTTTAATACTGTATCTAAAATCTCGTACCGAAATGAAACAAACCAATTGAATGGGACGAAGAGAGTATATTTTTGTAAATTTATGATACACTATTTTAAACTAATTGTATCACCCTATGTAAGTGTGGAAGTTACACTGGTATTTTGAATATTGGAGCAGTTTTGACTGTTATTAATGCTAACGCTGAACGTAGCTGAAAGTATGAAACTTAGCAGGGAAGAACAAAGAAGAAGAATTGAAGGTATATGAAAAGAGGAAATGGGGTAACGAAAGCGACTTCTCATTCGACAGAAAGGCTATATTTTTTCTTCATTGGTAAATGGAATGAAATGAGAGAACAATGGAGAAGTAATTACCATAACCTAAACCTCTGCAAACCTAGCTTTGAATTACTATAAACATTCAACATACTTACAATAATCACAGTGCAATTTGAAAATTTCTTATTATCATGATAGAGATGATGATATTCGTAAGATATGAGTATCAGATATCAGATATGAGGATCGGAGAATGGTTTTTAATCTTGGAAGAATTCGGGTTAATGAGGACGAGAGGATGTTAAAAATGAGGATATAAGTATATCAAGAATTTGGCATTCATATACTAATATACCAAACATATAATATGTGTTAGCTCGTAGATCCTTGATTTTTTCTTGAGCCACTAATATCCTTGATGTTTTTGAAATTTGTATCCGGTTACTTCGCACACCAAGTTTATTTTAAGAAAAATATTATTCACTTGATTAAAATGAAAAATGACTAATAATGTAAGTGTCGTGAGGCCTATTCAAATCGCATTATGATAGTGACTTAAATTTCGGAATTAAAATTTTCGAGTTCGAGTCCTTCGTGATGTATTGTTAAATTTGTTAAATACTCTCACCGTCTGAATTCAGTAATCATGTTTGTCATTTTGAGCCGTCTCACCTCACTAATCCTGTTTCCTAAAATGAAAATAATTAACCCTTACTTTTTCATGTTTCTTACTTTTTCATGTAGACCCTTTACTTTTGTCTTTTAACACTTGCGTATAAAATCTCATGCTAAAAATAAATATGACTAATGAAGGGGGACGGAGTGAGAAGTAAGATACTCCCTCCGTCCCATTTCACTTGGCTTGTTATATTTCGGCACGAGATTTTATGCGCAATGTTAAATGTGAAAAGTAAGAGGTCCACAATGAAAAATAAGAGTTCATTTTTACCATTTTAAGAAATACACCCTCCGTCCCCTAATAAGTGTCCCGAGCCGTCAAAATGCAATAACCAAGGAATTGTATAAATTTACCATATTAACCCCTAATCATTACATTGAAAGTTGAAAAAGTGAAAAAAGTGTAATGATAATAGGGGTAAAATTGGTAGTTTAGCCAAAATTTTACATTGAAATATGTGATAGGACACTTATTAGGGGACAAAAATTTTGGCGGCTCGGGACACTTATTAGGGGACGGAGGTGGGCGTATGTCAATTTGAAACGGAAAGTTCCAATTAATAAATAGTAGTATAGTCAAGTGAAGTGCGAAAAAGTAAAATCAGTAAAGCAAGGCAAGACAGTGAAAATGGCCTAGTTGTTCTCATTACTATAGTGCAGTAACCTTGATCATTACTCCCTCCGTCCTTAAATAAGTGTCCCGAGCCGCCAAAAATTTTGTCCCTAAATAAGTGTCCTATCACATTTTTTCAAGCAAAAATTATACAAAACTACCAAAATTACCCTTTCTTGAAAATCTAAAAGTGGGATAAAGACAAAATAAATAAATAAATAATTAAGGATTTTAAGGGCATAAGTGTCAATTTACCCTTTTTCTTGGTTTGCACAAAATGGCGGCTCGGGACACTTATTTAAGGACGGAGGGAGTACTTACTTGACCCCAAACCCCAAGGCCTTTTAAACTCCTTTTTCTCTCGAATTTATGCCTAGCTACGAGATGAGAGAGAGAGAGAGAGAGTTTGATGAGGAAAATAAAAAAGAAAAAAGGGAAAGAAAAGTGTTAGAATTCATAATGATAGAAGAGGGAGGGGGAGGAGGAGGGGGAGGGGTGTTTTTCATCAGAAACGAGGAGTTACAATCATGAATTCCTTTCCTCCTTTCGTTCTAAATATTCCCCCAAAGAATGAACCATCCAATCTTGATTTAATTACTCTCTCTCTCTCTCTACTACCCTCCTGTCCCCCTCCATTAATTATCCTTCCCTCTCTCTCTCTCATTTACTGTAGTAGCCTCATCTCAAATCTTAAATAGAGCTCTCAACTGCCCCATATCTCCATCTCTTTCTTCATCTACTTCACGGTTCTCCACTCTTTTCCATTCTCTTGTCTGCATCCTCCCCTTGTACGTAGAGAGAGAGAGAGAGAGAGAGAGAGAGAGAGAGAGATGATGTACTTCATGGAGGGCTTGTCAAAGGGTTTCTAACAGAGTTTTTTGGCATTCTGTCCACCTCCTCATATCAATCTTTGTATTGTTTTTACTTCCAAAGGAAGAAAAGAAAACAAGAATTTGTTTTTTGAATTTTATGAAACCTTTAAAACAATTATCAAGTTAAGAGAGAGAGAGAGGAGGTGGGCATACTGCCAACAGAGTTCTGTTGGTTTCTCTTTGCAAAACCCTCATGAACACTTCAATTTTTCAACTTCTTCATTTCTTAGTTTCTCCAGTTATCTATTATCTTTTGCAAGTTGATTTAAGGTATGTGTGCGCGATCTGGAAATTTGAACTATTTTTATCGATTTTGATGTTTCTTCTTTTGCTTCTCATAACTTAAACCCTAATTTTGTTTCTTATTTCTTTCAATTCGTTTTCGAAAACTATTTCAAGTAAATCCGGCTGATTTATTGCTTCTTTTGTGTTGTGTTGTATGTAATCTTAGTAATTAGGTTTTTGTTAGTGGAATTTCTTCGTCTATGCGCTCTCCGTTTTTTCTAACGTGACTCGTTTGTTAATAATAAAGCTGGTAATAAACAGATGGAAGTATAGTAGTATTATGTTAGTGGGGAAAATGGAATAGTTTGATTCTAATGCATGCTACTTATATATATATGGGTTCAAATTTTTTGTTTACAGCAGAAAATGTGCAAGAAAAAACAGACACTAAGATATTAAAACAGATACAAAACCTCAGTAAAGAATTAACGACTTTCCTCAACTTATTTCGTCCAAATTAAAAATATCTCATTCTTATTTACTCTACTTCTTTACTTGACATTTGTATATTATAATCCGATATTAAACAGAAATGTATCGTTTTAAATGAAATCGAAATACGAAAGGACCGTGCTTATTATCTGTCTCGAATAGTATGTGATTGGTGTTAGGTAGATGAAGAAGGTGACCCATTTTGTAGAGGAAGGTGACGTGGAAACAGTGTATGGAAATTATACGAAATTACAGACTGGGAGGGAGAAATGGGAAGGTAGGGCAAAAAGTTAAAAAGAAGAATATATTTAGTGGTTTTTGGGTTATTTTTGCAGTACGTGTAGTAGGCTCATGATTGATTTTGTGACTTTATTTTGCAATAAATAATTGTAGCTGCTGCCCATCTGCTCCAATCTCATTCTCCGATACTATATATTCACTGACAATCAAATCTTCTCCTACTGTAGATTATCTCACATTTCATGTACTCCGATCTTCCCGTTCTGTCGAAAGATAGACGTTTCTTGAACGCCTCTGTTAGGCAAGACAGAGGAAGCATTTTTTTTTTCCTTGTTTATCATCAAAAGCTACTAAACCTTTGTGTTGAGTAGGTTTTGCTGTTTGCATGTTTAATTTACACTTGCTAACAATTATACATAAGTTAGTAGTATTTACGTTATTGATATTACATGAATGTATGTGTAACGCACAAACAGAAATGGTGACGGAAGAAGTTGATTTTTTCTGAATTTTTACTTCTGTTTCAGATTCTTTAATTATTTGTGTTTGTGTATGAGTAATTTGCACAAAGTAATAGTAATATAAATTGAAAGTAATGTGAATATATGATATAGAATAAAAACTTATATGAAGTTGTAACTTTAGACGATATATTGAATTTATAAGCACTTTTAAGCCATAGATTAATTGCATGTCCAATTTTTATTACTACCTCCATCTCATATAAGTAGTTTCATTTGTCATTTTGGTCCGTCTCATTTATTAGTCCCATTTCCTAAAATGGTAAAGAATACTTGGCTAAAATTAACTCTCTCTCTTCAGAATCAATTCCAGCCACACATTTCCTCCTTTATTGGCTTTTGTGCCCATTCTAAATGGGACTACTTATATGAGATGGAGGAAGTAATAAATGTTAAGTGTAGTCCTTGTTTAGGGGTCATGCTAAATTTTGATGTGTATCGTTCCAATTACATCGGATGTCTCCGAGGGGACGAGTTAAGCATTACTTTAGAAATGAAGAACTAGGATTAGATACTCCATGTCTAAACACTCCCTCTGTTACATCTCACTTTACATTCTTTTTTTATCAGAATTAGTGGTGGGTCGGGATAGAGTTACGCATAAAAGAGGGAAAAAAACCTTTGAATAAATGTATGTGTCACGTCCAGTGTTCTAAAAGACGCCGCATAGGTCCGCCTAGGAACTAGTCAGTACCTCACCGCCTGACTAATATGTAATCTGCCTAGGCTCTATGCGATACCCAACGAGCAGCTCTTGAAACTTAATCAATAGTCTATATGTGTTAATTAATCTATGTTTAGGTAAACTATGCTACTCTATGTATAATTTTGGATTTATAATTATGAAACTAACATATCAATTGTCATATATAGTATGTGTACTCCCTCCGTCCCGCTAAAGAAGTTACATTTCTTTTTGTTAATTTCTGAGACGTTTTTCCACGCTTCTTGATGAAGTGTTTTAAAATAGATTTATGAAGAATTTTTTCTTTTGCGGGATGATACAACTATCATAGTATCCCGTAAAATAAAAAATTCTTTAAAAATCTATTTTAAAACGCATCATCAAGAAGCGTGGAAAAACGTGCCAGAAATTGACAAAAAGAAATGTAACGTCTTTGGTTGGAAGAATGTAGTATTTATTACTCCGCCTAGTAAATACAAGCATTATAGTTCGAATCCGCCTAGGCGCTAGTCACCTCTCCACCGCCCGATTAGCGCCTAACGCTTTTTAGAACATTGGTCACGTCAAGCATGTTCAAATAGGGTTCATAACGGGGGATGTGGTGGAAACGAATCATAAGATAGTAACTAGTTTTAATTATATTACGCAAACATAAAAAGAACCAATTCATAATATCCAAAATTTTCAAATTATTTTGCAAACTTATTAGTGGTTGAAATCATGAACTTGCGATTTTTAAGTAAATTAAAAAAGAAAAAGTAATAACAAATTGTAATTGACTACAAAGATACTTCCTAGAAGATAGAGACACACCACACCCTTAAATCATTAGTGCTTTAAATTTGTTTCCTAATTTTCTCCCAAAGCACGCACGAGAGCGTACGTTCATCATAATATACCTCACCTTATCTCTAATCATAATTTCCCCCTCAAATAGCTAGGATGTCCCAAATTTTCTTTCATGTATTTGTAAATACGAGATCATGATTATATACTGTACTAAACATTCACTTTTCGACACATTAAAATGCTTAAAAATTACGCAAATATTACGGACGGAACGAGTATTGCATAGTTTCATTAGTAGTTAATGTCTCACTCAAGGTATTTATGTGATGCCATCACTTGAATAGGTGAGAGAGTGAGACACTAATAACGAGACATGCAGAGTGTACGTGCGTGTATTGGCCAAATTTTCCGAATTTGAATCTTACATAGCACCATATTTAAAAGTTATATCGTTAAAGTTTAAAAAAGTAATAATGAGACAGGTGTATAAATTATTTTTGTCAAAATTCACGCAGCCTATTTTATAAAGTTTATTATTTGCACATTTACACTGGGTTTACTTATTTGCCTAGTTAGATAAAGCATTTTATGAGTTAGCAAATCAATCATTTTCCCTTACTATGTGACATAATTTTCCCCCATCTCTCTCTACGCTGATCTCAATTGAGTAAAAAGTATGTGAAATCAATTTCTATAACCCTACCAAAACACTCCATAACTTGTGCTCGTCATTGTCTTAACACACCACTCTACAATACTATATCAGTTTCGGTAATAATGAGTCAATTAAATATTATGCATATAGGCTAACATTCCGTGAGGTCGACTTAAGAGGGTCTTTGCCTTAAAGAATTGATTCGGAATTGGATCGACTAATTTTATCAAACTGAATTCAATGTTCAGTGTGTTTAAATGATAGTCCAAACTCCATTCGGGATTTGGGGACTATTATATGAAAATCGTACCAAAACTCGTATAGTTTTATTTTATTCTTAAGTTGTACAATTAAATGTTATATTTCGATTTACTTTATGATAAAGAGACTATACATTTGAAAGAAGACTATGTATACTTAATGGAACCACCAATATTTTTAATTAGTGTGTATTAGAACTTACATGTTGAAAGTGTAGCACAAATTTACATATCACAAATTATTAACCACTTTCACTTCTATTGGCCGATGGAATGCACATAGGCCCGATACGTAACCGGGCCGGGCTGGGCCCTACTTGAATTATGACCGGGTTATTATTATCGGGCTCAGCACGGCCCAAAATCGGGTCGTGCTGAAATTTCGGGGTCTTCAAGCACATTTGAACGAGATAAGAATAATGTTACTAACAATATATAGACCAACAAGGTAGAGAACAAGTGAACAACACCCTCTAACAACTTATGAGAGTTCTGTTTAAATAAGCTTAGTCGAACACCCTCTAAATATAGAACAAAAACAACTCTAATCAAATTAGCAATGCACCGGTGATCGTACTAAATCGAATCGAATAATGAAACTAAGCATTGTTAGTATTACAGTAATAAATCTGCCTAGTACAAGAACTATACAGCTGCAATAGAGATTATGGCACTCAATTCTTTTGCAAACCTGCAAAATCAAAACTCTTCGACTAGGGCGTCTTTGAAAGAGTGGCCTCTTCTTCAGGAGAATCGGAGAGTCAGATTTCGACAGAAGCAGGATGGCTTAGCGAACGGCGTAACCTGGTGGGCCGTTGAGTTACAGGGACCGAGTAACGGAAGGGAGATCCTATGAGCGATGATGACGAGAAAGAGCTTTGGTTGGAGAATGAAGTGAGAGAGTTGTGATTGTAGAGATCCATTGATCCCCTTCTCATGAGAATGGAGCGCGATTCTGCCATGGCTCGACGTCTAGTTGCATCATCTACGTATAGAAGGTCATCGATTCTTGCTAGCAAGTTAAAGGCTAAGCTCTCCAGCACCCTCGAGTAGCTTTCAAGTATCGACTGCCCCACATCCTACACGAAGAGTAGTAGTACTTTTAGACAGATTCGAGAAAAGAACGAAAAAATGCACTTATAATCATATGAAAAGCAAAGAACTGTACCCTGTTATACTGAATCTTGTTCATGTCGAGGGAAGTCTGAGGAAGGCCGGGGAAGTGGAGCTTCAAGTTCTTGAGGAGCGTATCAGCTCGATGAGCTAAGAGTTTACTCTTCTCCGCATCACCAACGAGGCCCTTCACGGTGCTTCCCCAGAATAAGCTCGTCTTCGCATGATTCTGTTTCTTCTTCTGATACTTCAGCCTCCAGAAATGAACAGCAGTTTCGAGCCTATTCGCTATTTCCAGAGTACTATACTCTGATGAGAGGTCGAGGTAGTCGAGAAGACAGTCCGGTGAGAACTGATCAGCTGTTATGTAACGGTAGAGGACGTCGCCTAAACAAGCCTTCTCACTCTGCAAGCAGAAACAAGCATTACACAATCAAGAGGAGTAAAATGTGTATCGAATAAAGAAAACGAAATCATCGGAGAAACTATATACCTTAGGTAAGCTCTCCAAGTAAACTTGTGGAACTTCCATATCTAAAAGCACACTGCTATTAATTGCAAGGGCAGCCTTGAAGATCTGCTGCGTGCACTCCTTGCACTGCTGCAGAATCATCCGTGCCTCGTCCGACAAGCCGTTGGCCGGAACTTTTGGGAAGGGCAGCCACCACTTCTCCTCAAGTGTAATGGAAGGCCTTCTAGAAGATGGTGAATTTCCGTATGCTTTCATGTGCTCGCCATCAGAAACGATTATGCCTCGATCAACATAATAGAACTCAGTGTCGTGAAACCTGTCCAAGATGCTAATCAACATCCCGTCCAGTTTCTTGAGCGCCGGGAGGTTCACGAATAAGTCGGATCTTTGCTGTGTCACCATAATCTCGAAGCTCCCGCTACCTGGGAACTCTTGAACTGATGGGACAAGCTCGACAATGGAGTCGCTCACGCATAAAAGCCACTCCATCTCTCTCTGCCACATTGATCTCCTCCGTGGAGCTAGCGGCTCCAACTTCCATAGCTCCCCGAATACGCTAGCTGCAAGTATTTCACCATTTGGTTACAATCAACAAGTTCAAAGAATCAAGATAGCAAAATCATAACATTTTTCTCAAATGCACGAACCGGCAAGATTAGTGATCGCGTTGGAGATTGCTAGAGCAGTGCTTACTCCCTTCCCTCCACCGGACATGTCCTCACCGAGCAATAACTTCGCGAAACGTTCCTTCAGCAACTCTGCCTCTGCATTAACACAAAGAGAAGGCTTATAACTAATTGCAGAGGTAAAACAGTAGAATATATAATGCTAGAGACCTCATAAATGGACATTAATAACTCAAGAATTGCAACTTCAACTCAAACCAACAGTGATAAAGTAGCCGTTGAAATCAAAAACTCAAAACCAGAATCAAAAACAGGGGGAAATAACTCTTTTATCTCAAATTGGCACTCTCTTCGTCCCGTTTTTATTATTAACAGAAACGTGTCAAGAAAAACGAGACGGAGGACTATCTGAGTTTCGAAAATACAGAGTCATACTGTTCATTCTCTAATCCATACTTCCTCAAAGCCAGAGGAAAGATCTACCATCAAAGATTTAGCTTCAATATTCATTCAATCATCGTCTCGTACGAAAGTAAAACTAGACATCGACACTGTAAATTGAACTAAAAACACTAAAAACTAAACAAAGATAGCGACATAACAGTTTTCATGGATTACACAATACTCAAAATCGGCGTGGATTCCTATCATCCACACACAGTCTAATCACAAACCGAAAGCAAAAATTCCGTTCAATCATACGGCGAGAATTGGAAGCCGGAAACTCACCGGACAATTCAGGCGGCAGCTCAGGCTTCTCCGCCGGGCAGACGACGTGCCTGCCTCCCACAACCGGAAGCATAATCGGCGGCGGCGTCAAGCACTCCAAAACGCAAGGCGCCTCCCGCCGCCGGCCGGAGGAGAATGTCGCCGCGCTCGACGTCGAGCTCTCCGACTCGCTCACGTCGGCGCTGAGGCTGTAGCTGTCGTCGCCGCGCCGCGACTGCATCTCCTCCTCCTCCTCGAACTCGTCTTCCGACTGCGAAACGACGCTGTCCGCCATTTTTTTCCTTCCGAAACCCTCGCCGATCGGAAGCAGCCGAAATTGGGGGAAAATGCGTCCACTGCTTCAACGGCTCGATTTCGACGCCGGCATGATTGGGAGCAGAGGAAAAGCTAAGTGCGTGTTTTGCGTGTGTGTTAGAGAGAGAGAGAGAAAGGTGCGATCGAGGGAGAAATAGAGGAGAAAAGAAAGTAAAAGAACACAATAAAGTAAAAGCGCAGTACTGTAGGAAGTAAAGCCGCAGAGAGAGAGAGAGAGAGAGAGAGAGTATTGATTTTTCAGTAGTTGTGAATATAATTGAGCATATATAGTTAAATCGTTGGCAGTTTTTTCTTCTTCCCTTCCCTGCGGTTGCTACAGTAACGGTCCTAATAAAGTAGATGTTGTCGGAGGCGGAGCGGCGGCCCCACCGTCACATGGTGGTGCCCGCTCTTTATTCCGCCGCGGTCGTTAACGTTTTCCGCGCGCTTTTATCTCGAATTTTGTTGTTGCTGTTGACGTTAGGGGCACAAATGGGAATTCAGTTGTTATGTTTTTGGTCAAACGTGGTTTGACTTTATGCTATGGGGGTGGATTCCATTTCATTTGATTAAAATGTTTGTAGCTTCGAAATTATTTAATTTCATTATCGTTCTCTATGTAATAGGTGTAGGAATATTACGATAGAGAGATTAAGAGTCTTCTATAGTGCAGTGATTTCTCAATTCTATACCAGGTCCTTTTAAAAATCTAATCTTCTGAATTTAGTTTCAGAATTTTTAATTAACAGTGATACTGTTGTCTTACGTTAGCTCTTACGTCATCTTCCACCTTCTACGATGGGCCTTCCTTTTCTCTTTTCTTAAGGAGACTGAGAATCTTACATTATTGTATCAGTCTCTTGACTCGTACCTTCATTTCCATCCGATGAGCTGGATTCCAAAAAGGCTCTAATGTAATTCTTTAAGTCTTGAAGAACTTGCTAATAATAAGCAACCCTAATATTCAATTATCAACTAAATCAATTATACTATTACCATTTGCATGGCATAGCCAATTAACCATCTATTAATGATTAGTATTAATTTTTACTTTTTTTAAAAGTCAAATAAAATTACTAATCAAACAGAGTGCAAGGGGTACTCAAAACCCTCACAAAGATCCATCACAACTCAATACAAGACATGGACTCAAAGTAAAACCGACGGGGAATACAAAAACGGACTAGAGCACCAATCATGAAAAGGAACATCGATAAAAGAGGGAAAGAAAGATCTAATCCACTTCCAAGATCGAAATTTGATTCTATCCACCGTACTATCAACTTCCGGACTAACTCCTTGGAAAATGGCCTCGTTTCTAGCTTTCCAGATGCTCCAACACGTACACTGCCTAATGATATTCAAAAGTTTCTTCTTCACTTTGCCTTCTTCACTTTGCCTCTTCCAAATGACTCTTCCAAATGACTCTTGATTAGTATTAATAACTTTATTTCCGTTATTCGGTTGAAGACAGTATTAATTGCCTGAAACGCATGAATAAAGCAAGGTTAAGGAGAGGTGAATGTCAAATTACAGCTATGGCTTTCAACTGTGGTGATAAATTGTTTGACAGAATGATAGGGGTTAATGCCCGAGAAAGTTTAAGTCAAAATCCTTTATCACATGATTTTTTAATTTCAATTTTATTAAAATAGAGCTTTTAACTATAGACGGAAGAAATACTATATATCAAAGAAGAAACAAAAAAGCAAGTTAATTATTCTGTCTGAAATTATATTTATTTGTACAAATAAATCTATGAATAAATAAATGAATCAGGAAATAAATAAGAAACATATGATAAACAAGCCCTAAAATATGGCTATGCTACTAAACGTTACCCCACATAAAAAATTATATATGCGCACTAGGACCTATTATATAGTCTTAATCAAAATATAAAAAAAATTAATTACATCTACATGTGTGATATATAATCATAGCATATTCATTAAAAAAATAACACATTAAAATCACGTAATTCAAAAATATTCTGCTAATGAAGAATAGTGCACCATTAATTCATATCTTTTAATTAATTTTGAGTTAATTAATATTGATGTAGGCTAGCCAAAACAAATTATTGTACCAACAAAAATAATTACAATCCATATAAAAAGATATAGAAAAATTAAGAGCAATAAATGCAAATAATAAGATTTCCCAACCATTGCCTAGTGGAATTTGATGTTATAATTATATCAAAGAATTCAATTTATCGAGCCACCCTGATTATTAAATATTTATAGTCCCACTGAATTTTCTGAATTATTAATTTTATTATGGCAGAGGTTTGTTGCAAATTAATTGAGGGCAGTTCATAAATTTAAATCTCTCATCAATTTTCGTTACCTCTAATTAATTGTAGGGTTACATGTTAGTGAAGTGCCATCAATGCGTGCACAAACTCTTATCAATAAAACTTGATAAATTTATTGACTAATAACATCGTAAAATTGAAATTATGTAGCGAGAGTGAAAATGATTGATGTATTATAATGGTACGAAAAAAATGTTTTAACCAATTATTCCAATTATTGAAGAAATCTTGTTTTAATTTTGCGAGATTTTACTGTCTCTTTGTAGGTAGAAGATCAAATAATAATTATCTTACGTTGAATTAATTTTTAACCGTTGATTTTAGTGTTATTTATGACGTAACTTTTCGAATGCATGTTTTTGAAGGATGTGACGATGCTATAATGATAAGAGTGTTACATAATAGAAGAGAAATAACCCGTCTACGCATAGTAAGTTAGTAAAAGTGCACACACGTAGTTAAGAAAGATAAAAGAACTCTAACTTTGTTTACTAAGATTGTCTCGTGACTACATCTGGGGAGATGCCAAGCAAGAGTTTTTTGTATCTTTGAAAACAACTACTTATAGAGAGATAGTAGTGTGTCCCAATTCTAAATCCATTCGAATCAATTGGGCCAAATCCGTAGTTTCGAATACGATCCATTCAAACCCTACACCTCAATATATATGGTAAGTGATTAATCCTAAATTCGTTGTTCGATATGAGAACAAGAGTGTTTGTGAGATTTGAGTGCGTGAAGATAATGAACGCAGAGAGATTACGTGGTTCGATCGAATGATCTACGTCCACGTGAGAATCGAGAGAGTATTCTGTATTCCAAATAGCACGAGTCTCTTACAATGGAACCGATCTAGTATTTATAGCTAATCTAACGTCCATCACTCCACGTTTGTCGGTTAGGGCTCAACTGCCTAGGCCTGTACTCTGGGCTCTCTGCCATGGGTTGGGCCAAGGTGGTGTTGTTGGGCCGGTGCCGAGGTGGTGTTATTGGGCCTAGGGAAATGAGTCATTTCCTATCAGTAAGTATTGGCTAGTAATGAAATTATGTGAGAAGTATGTTCGAACCTTTCGTTACACTGTATTTAAAAGGGACGTGAATTAACCTAGCCCCATCCGATTCCAATCGCTTAGATTATTATTATTATAGGTATATATTTTTTTGGTAGGAAATCTTCCAATCACATACATTAGTCACTCTTCATATATGTATGTAAACATTTGAACCATAAAAGGCCAGACAACATAAAAGTGGTAGGACTCCAAACCAAATTAAATAAACTAAAAATCTAACATAAAGTTTAGAGTGCCTCCCAACTCTAAGTTCCTAACAGAAGTAATGATTATAGAATTAAATAGATTTGAACACAACACCATAGTTTAGTAAGGTTCTTTCTAAGTTTTTAATTAATTGTTACATATTCCTTAGAATATTTATTTTCGGTAATAGTAGTAGTAACAAATTAACATTTTTTATAATTATATTATACGTGATCAAACACTTTACCACTTATTAAACGGCCATGTTGGAATTATTAATTGATCCATTGATTCTGTTTTCTTGGGCCTATATGGATGGGCTCGATTTTTTTCCAATAAAATGAATTTTGGGCCACTAGTATCAAAATTAACCAAAACATATTTCTTGAGACCGATAATAGATGATATCTTCTATTGCATTTCGTTGTAACATCTTATATTACACCGTTGGATAATTGTATATGTTGAAATATTTTTGAAATTAGAAACGATTAAAAAAAATCATCAAAAAAATGTTGGTATTATAAATGTTTTTAACACGGGATAATTGCCCATCAGTGCAATAAGAGATGCAGTATCGAAATGCAGTAGATGATCATCCGGACCAATGAAGCTTGTTTGTATTTAATAAGAAAATAGGGGAAGAAACCAAACACACAAACCACCTATTCTATTCACTTTATATTCTTAAGAAACAAGGGATGAATAAACCTAATCATGAGACCAAGTGCAATAGTACTAGTTCCACAAGTCACTTCCAATTCTGATTATGGAAATCAACAGAATTACTTGCAGAGTTTGATCAATACAAAAAGCTACTGCTTTTCTTGCCAAAGATGCCGGGACCGTAGGTTATATAGAGAACATCCACGAGAAGCGGGAACTGCAAAAGCACGAACGACGTCACCGGAAAGCAAGCAAAGGCCGCTAGCAGCACGAGAAACCAGGCGACTTCCCTCTGGAACACGAGATAGAGCGTGGCACTGAAGGCCACCATCATGAACGTGATGGAGACGAAGAGGCTTAGAAGGCCGATGCCCAGCCTCTTCGGCAGCACGTACAAAAAGTCTTCCTCCGCATACCGTGAAGTCAAAATGGAGAGGAACATGAGCAGAGAAGTGATGGAGGCAAACAAGGAAATGGTGTCCGATATGGCAAACAACATGAACGCAGGTTTTCCTGAGAGCAACGGCTTACCGTTAGAAGAGTCGAGGCCACCGGGGAGAGTGAAGGCTGCAGCGAACATGACCGTTAAGATAAGTGCTGCTGCGATGGTGCACGCGTTAGCCGTGTCTTTCATCCATCTCTCCCCCTCTTCTTTCAAGGTCTTGTGTTCTTCTGTGAACAACTCTTGAGGAGTTTTGTTGTACTTGTTCGTCCGTGTTCTACGTGTAGGATGGACATACTTTTCCACTTCCTGCAAAAATATATGAACGATTCTGAAAATTGAGCATGCAAGTGAGGGGAGAGTATTGAGAATCATATTCGATCCTCTATTATATACATTTCGACCATGTTTTCAAAAAAGTTTAAAATATTATAAATAATGTAAAATATCAGGGATAAGGATGTAAATTTGTCAAGAAAATAATTTCATTTTGAAAACCCCACTAATTTCCGAGGCGCTTCAAACGGGTAATAATCATAGTAATATGAGGGACGTTGAACGGAGTATAATATAAATGATAAAATGATTAGAGTTAGTACTTCTATAAAGAGTTCGAGCTCATAGATAAGTGCTATCGTACCTTAAACCACGTCAACTCCCGCTGCATCTGCATAGCAGGACCGGCAACAAGATTAAGCCTTTCGGGAGGAGCTAGCTTTCCACATATGTGCAACATATTGTTCATCTCATTATCCGTGGAGCTGTACGAGATATATTTCCGGTCGCTCATGTTGTAAAGGAGGTTGATAACGTTCTCAAACCGATAAGTCGCCGCCAGCATAAACACGCTCTTGCCGGTTTCGTCGTCTCTGCGATAACTGCACTGAGGATCCCTGTGAATGATCATTTCCACAATCTCACCGATGCCGTGCCTGGCGGCGAGGTAGACCGATTTACGGAATATAGTATAAGCTTCCTTTCGAGGTAATTTGTCTATTTCGTTGCATAGGAATTGGGCAAGCTGTATTGCCTGTTCATGCTTTGCTTTCTTCTCCCTTAATCCCTTCACTTTAGGCACTGATTAACATTTTACCATTATTTTGCGTTCTCTTCTGTGCGAAAGAAAAATGATATTCACCCTTTAAATCTTTCTTATTTCTCACAATTTCTTACATTCGGCCTTTTTTTTTTTTTTTTTTTTTCCTTTCATTTGCACTAAAATGGAGAAAAAATATTATCTCTTGGTGTTGTAAATATTTTCTTCAATTTAAGAAGTAAAATTCTGCATCATTGATAAAATGTACTCCCTCCGTCCCAGTTCACTACTCCACTTTCTTTTCGGCACGGGATTTTATGCGCAGTGTTAAAGTAAAAAAAAGTAAGGGGTCAACATAAAAAAGTAAGGGTTAATTTTTGTCTTTTAAGGAAAGTGAACTAGTAGTATGTGACGGACCAAAATAATATATAGACTAGTGAAGTGGGACGGAAGGAGTAATAAATTGTGACGAAGGATTGAGATTTATTTATTATTATTTTTTTTTCTTTTCTCTCCTTTTTTCGCATCAAAGAGATTGCAACCTTACACTAATACAAATTAAACATATTGCTAAAAAAAACACACACACAAATTAAACGTAGTAGATTTGAAGTTAATTATCACACACTTGGTTAATGTTACCTAAATTCTCGATGACATACCAAATTATGGTTTCCAGCTTCAGCATCACTGTATTAGACCCAGGAAAAAAAAAAAAAAAAAAAGTCTTAGATTGAAGGTTTACAACCGCAAAACAATATACCCAAACTCTTTACAGAATAATTTAGAAAACTTTATTACGCCAAATTCACCCCCAATAAATGATAGTAGTAATTTGGAATTAGTTTAAAGGTGAATATGTGAAATTTGAGGAGTGTTAATTAGGAGCAAGGCTAGAACTATATAAGAATAATATGATTTTTGATTGCATTTTTATGTTGCATATTTTATTATACCAACAGATGAAATATAGTCTTGTGTTAAAAATATTTTTAAATGAACATTTTTGTTTATAAATGTTTAAAAAAAAAAAAAATTAAATACAGGGTTACTAAAGCTGTCAAATTATTAATGGACCAAATATGCATATATTAGCATAGTGGTAGAAGATTAACTAATACTCTTAGTTATATTAGGGTCAATAAATTTAAACTTAGCGTATATGATAATAAAAAATAATGTTTCTAAAATGTCTATTATGATTTATTATGTTATAATATTTTTTTTTTATTACAAGATACTCTCTCCGACTCACGAATCATGAGCCTCATAGGTCCGTCTCACGATTAACATTCCTTATTATAACTTGGGAAACAATTAACTACTGTAACTAATTGTACCATTATAAAATTCCATATTACAATTAACATTCCTTAAAATTTACATTATCATTTACTCTCAACATGAATCTCAATATAATTTAAATTGTAAAAGTTTTAATTATTATAAATTGCTCGTTTGTTCTCAAGTTTGTATGTTTATCATACTAAATTAAAGTTTTTGATACGATCTTTTATTTAAGATATGACATCGATATGTTTTATGCATTTATAATGCTATGCTTTAAAAATATGCCTAAAATACATAAATCACATTAAACACTAAACTTCCCGTCTAAATTCCTATGTTGAAAGGAAAAGAAACATGAATCATGAGACGGGGAATGCATATAATAATGATGAAAATTGAGATTTTGAATATGGTTGAACCACTGAATCCTTAAAAGATGATCCATCTGATATAAAAGTAGTACTCTCTCCGTCCATGATTTAGTGACACTCTTATTTGGGCACAGTTTTTCTTGCATTTTGATGGTATAGTAATAAATTAATGTGTTAAAGTTGAATAATTGTGGGCCCATTTGAATTTTTTTAATTATATTAAAATATTAAAGTAATAGTAAAAAGTAGATGTATAAAGTGTTAAAGTGTTAAGTAATTGTGGGGTCTACGTCATAAAACGGAAAGTGTTAGTAAATTATGGACGACCCAATATAGTAATTGTGTCAGTAAATGGTGAACGGAGGGAGTAATTAAATTCATTTGACTCTGTTAAATGAAGCTAATAGATCGAAAGGAAGTGAGGCAACTTTCCTTTTGAGATGAGATGAACTGAGGCACCCAAGCTGCATAGACTTTCAATGTCACGGCCAACATCATCATATTTTGACTTTTCTTTAGGCATCCCTACACCATATATTTAAAGAAACAAAATCAATAAATATAATAAAGTTGTACAGATAAATATATAGCAAAGTTATACCCCGTATGTAACTATTATACATTAGATAAATAGTAAATTATGGGTATAAGTATAAAAAAATGGATCTATGGATCAAATCTAGATGGGATCTTATTCTCAAAAACCAAACCGAAATGTATACACAAACTACTATTTAGATTATATCTGAACTTCAAATTGAAAATCAATGGATTTGAGTTCTTAAGATCCATTTTTGTCTCTAGTTAGCACTTAAAATGAGCAACACTTGTCACACAAGCACCTAAAATGAGTGGAATGTAAACAAACTTACAACTGTAAATAAACTTCTGCCACCAAAGTGTTTCCATCCTCGTGAATAAGTCTGGTGTTTCAGAAATCGTCGATAGGGCGGATCTTCCGTCCCACTCGTATGTTAGCTGAGCCAAATCTGGGTACTTGTGAACCAAGTCTAATGCAATATCTGACAAGCAATATTTAAAGATAATTAAGTTTATATGGACTGAATGTATGTAGTGAAATAGTACTCCTTCTGGATTAATGGAGTTTAAGATATAGATTGGTATTAGCGTGGGTAAATGCGGGTGGAAATTTTGTGCACCAGCTAAAATGACAAAGTAGACAAAGATTACATGGGGGAATGAGAAGTAGTTACCAACCTATAAATCCACAGGCTATTATCGCGTTCAAAGTTGTAATACCGGCTTGGCTCTTGAATAAAGGCACACCGTCCTCATAAAAATACTCGTGCTCGGATAACAAGTACTCTAGTATTTCCCTATGAGAACCCACGGCGGCTTCTCGCACAGGCATTCGTCCGGCGCTATTTGCAAAAAATAGCAAATTTGGATTCTTCTTAACCATAGCCTTGACTGCTTCTATGTTTCCAATCACTATAGCATTATCTAGGGCGATATCTCCGTGCCTATCTGTAAGGGCCAGAGCTTCGGGCGGCATGAGTTCAACCAACTTTTTCACAAAATCTAAGTTTGATTTTCCTGTCATAGCAGCTATATGGAGAGTTGTTTCTAAGTCTGAGCTGATAACCGCCGTGCTTAGTTGATTTATGTCTGGGAAGAAATTTATGGCAAAGTCCCAGTCGCCCCGCATCGCTGCCTGGTATAGGGACGAATACTTGCTAAAACCATCCTCATCCGCTGCAGAAATGAGCAATATGTTTTAAGCATTTATAGACAACTAATTTTAATATTGATGAAATACTCCATTCACAATGTGTCAGACATATTTTACTTTTTCGGCTGTCCTCCATCTTTTTAGACAATTTCCTTTCCAAATAATAGAGCATAAGAATTATTATTTATTCTAATTTCTCATATGAGGATTTATTTCTATATGATCCATCCAAGAGATCATATAGAAAAGACTAATTGTGTAAGAAATGAAAAGTGATTTGGGTTGTTGATCTTTGGATGATCTACGGTTCAAATTAAATGATGCATTATAATTGTACTACGGATACATTATGATGACATGTGCATTATAATAGTAATGAAGTTACATTATGATCGGTGATGCATTATAGTTGTACATAATGTGCATTACAATTGCCTACTTGATGCATCATTTCTTATTTACAAAAAATCAATTTTATACAGAATCTAACTCCTATATATATATACTATATTTATATCTTTGAAGCAAGACCAAAAATGACCTTAACACATTAAAAGTTGCACATAATTATACCCTTTTAAAAACAATACAATACATCATCAAAAAATATTCCTACTATCTTTAAACCTTTTTTTTCCAAGTAAACCCCCACAATTAAAATTACATTTATACCTCAAAATGAGTGCAAAAGAATCAAATGAATTACTGTAACACGTTAAAAAGTATATTTATACCATTTAAAATGTCCAATGATCTAATCACAAAATACTAAACTCCATGCTAATATTTTTTTATTTTTTATTTTTATTTTTGGATGGTGGACTCATGAAAGGAAGTATATATAAGCTACATATATTGCAATTAGTATATACTAGTAACTGGTGACGGAAATTTGATATAAAAAGCCTTACCTCCTTCTTCCTCTTCTTCTTCCACTTCTTCGAAAATGCTTTCTAACTCTAGCCAGATGTCTCTAGCAGTTAGCTCGCTCCAAACAATGTCGAGCACTTCCTTATCGATGGATCCCAAAATCCATCCTTGAACGAGCCTGTCCGTTTTTCTCCACATCATCTTCCGCTGCTCCTCATCCTCCGGAGGAGGCGGGATTCCACCGTCCACGAACCCCGCCATCTCCTGGCTCTCCAGCAAACATAGCATCTGCTTCTTCCAGATCTTGAAATCGCTTCTTTTGTCACCCTCCAAGCACAGCTTCACCGTCACAAAGTTCGCCACGACCAAGGTCGACGGCGATGCGTATGATACCGCCGCATCGGAGCTCGCCATTGTTGGAATTGCGCTGCCACCTAAATTCTCACTCTCACCTTGCATAACTCTCACATGCATGTGTATACAGTTTACTTTGGGGTTGCATTATCGAACTCTTATACTACTATAATGTTAATATATATATATATATATATGTTTATATGCATGTAAATTGCCAGTTGGTCCATGAGGAATCTTTGTATAATTAATTAACCACTTTATTAACCAAGTCAAGCCAGCAACTTCAACTTGTAAGATTAATTAATTTAAATAATATTTTCTTAGTACAACCTAAGATATAAGATAATGAATGGCCAGTACTAAAGTTGTTGTGTATGGAAAGATGTGACGCTAGAGAAAATTTAAAGTGGAAATATTTTTGCTTACCACTATTAAAATCCCCCATTCACAAAATACCCCTCCCCCAAAAAGCATACACAAACTACCCCAATTCCCATTTTACAATTTTCTTTATTTTATAAATCCATTTTTCCTTTAATTTTAATACAACAAGTCTAATCAACATTTGATTAGACTTGACATTTTGTTGTCATCTTCTTCTTTTTTCACATACGGCAAATGCAAATGGGTACACTGTATTGATGCATTATTACTGCAGCTGCATTCATTTTTGTTCAGTGATAAACAGTAAAAGAAGGTTTCCCATGTGAAATATTCAATATATAGTTGTACATTGAAGCTCAAATGACATTCGTAAAAAAAATCTTCAATTCGATTCCTCCCAAAAAAAAATTTGGAACAGTTCGTGAAGGAGAAAATACAAGCGAAAGGCGAAGAACATCCAATTCTCAAAGGTTTGTAACTGATAATTCGATCGAATATTTTATTACAAGTATTCCGGCCTTTTTCACGCCGGAAAATGTTGGCCGGAACGTATATCACGCCAGATACATGTCACGCCGGCGTGATATATATTCCGGTCAACATTATCCGGCGTGAAAAGCACCATTTATTTTTATTTTTTATTTATGTTTCATGTATGATACTACATGATTTCATTTCATGAAGTATTTGAGATCTGTGAATGAATTATACATTTTTGATATGTATATTAAGAGTTAAATTTATAATTTTTGCAATGTATGTGTGCAAATAAAACGAGACTATAGCATATTTTGAATGAAAATTTTAAAATGTGAGTACTGGCATTTTTCACGCCGGAGGTATGTGGCCGGAAAGAATATCACGCCGGTGTAAATCACGCCGGCGTGATATTCTTTCTGGCCACATACCTCCGGCGTGAAAAATGGATAATGAATGGAAAAAAAGTTTTGTTTCATACTTTGTAGTAAAACCTTTCATTTAATGAGTTATTTGAGACATACGAATTAATTGTAGAGAATTAATGATTATTTTATGTGTATTAGAAGTTCGTTTAAATATTTTTACGTTGTATGTGAGTACATTAAGCCATACTATAGCATAATATGAAGGAAAAAAATAAAACAAGAAAATGTTTTCTTTACACGCCGGAGATATGTTGCCGGAAAGTATATCACGCCGGCATAAATCATGCCGGCGTGATATGCTTTCCGGCTACATATCTCCGGCGTTAAAAATGGAAAATTAGTATGAAAAAAAGTTTGTCTCATATTTTATAGTAAAACCTTTCATTTAATGAGTTATTTGAGACATACGAATTAAGTTGAGTTCATTTTATATTGTAGATGGATTCCGTCGACGTAAAAGCTTATTACGGAGGTCAATGGAATAGAAGAAGGTACGAGGGTGGCAACGAGGTCGTATTCAAGTGCAGTGATTTCACATATTACGGGCTGAGATATATGGTAGCTTCCTGTTGCAACCTGCTCGGTAGTGATTTCGATATGTTCTATTTCTCGCTATCCGAGAGCACTGGACGTACAAGGAAATCGAAGTTGCAGTCGGACCAGCAAGTGGTTGAGCTATGCACTAAGTACATTAGCCCAGAATTGTACGTGATTCTAAACAATGGAGGCTCGTCTTCACATGTTGGGGCTTCGTCTTCACATGTTGGTGCATCTTCTTCGTATATCCCTCAATTCGACCCGTCGTACCAGGAACCGTCTTCGTTCAAATTTGGCAACACGTATGGCAACACGTATGGCAACACGGAGGACTTGCGTTCGACGCTTGATGATATCGTAGAGAACATCAATTCCACCCGTTGGGATGAACAGGTGTATCAAGTCCACAACCTCGGAGGCAGTTCGTCTCATCGTGCCGAAGATGCTCGTGACGATCAAATACCCGACCTGAATCATACATCAGGAAGGGATGAGCAGGAGGATCCGAACGAAGATGATGTCTTGCGCGACGACGATGACGACGAGGATGAATATGAGCCGTCGCGGGACGTCTCCACCGAGGACAGCGACCAGTCGAACGTGTTGAGAGAAGGAAGGCAAATTCCTAGGGCCCTAATGGCCGAGTGGACCGCCTGGATAGCTGAAGAAGGCGGGTTCAACCGACTGTTGGCTATGATGTTTCCGGACCTGCACGGTAGGAGCCAACCACCTCTGGATACTGATACGGAGCACATGAGGAACTGGTTAGTGCCGGTGGTCCCACTCCAGGCTACAGAATCTGCAGTGTTCAACGAGGAAGACGCAAGTATCCTCGATTTGCGATATGGTTCATATTTCAAAAGCAAGGATGATATGTATATTGCCGTTGGTTTGTGGCAGATGGAGAGTCGAAAAAATTTCTACCCCAGGTGGTCGGATACGACGAGGCTGGTCTTTAGATGCACGTCGGACAAAAAATGCCGCTTCAACATTCGTGCTGTAAGCGAGGGCGGGAATTGGGTCATTTCAGTGTTTGAACCCGAGCACACATGCGGGCCCAACACTGGGACAGTCGAAAGAAAGAAGGTCAGATCTAAAGTTATTGCGGCGTACTTTGCGAAGAGGATCCTGCGCGACTCCGTGATTATGAAGCCTAGGATCATTGAGAACGAGCTGCTCACGTCGTTCGGCATTAAGGCGAACTACAACGTCTGCTTGAGGGCGAGGAATCAGGCCGTGGAGATTCTCTACGGGAAACACAAGGAGTCGTTCCAAGATCTGCCCGCCTACCTCCATGCTCTCGAGACTTCAAACGCCGGCACAGTCACCGATCTCGACATAGATGACGAGTGCAAATTTCGACAGGTGTTCGTTGCCCTAGCTGCCTCTATTGCGGCGTACAAATACGGGCATATCAGGCCGGTGATATCCGTCGACGGCACTCACCTGAAGGGCAAGAACTCCGGCGTCATGTTCGTAGCTGTAGCGAAGGATGCGAACGAGCAGCTATTTCCCTTGGCATACGGCGTAGAGCGTAAGGAGAGTCACTATTCATGGACCTCGTTCATGAGGGGTCTGAGGAGGGCTTACGAGAACTTGACTGACGTGCTGATTGTTTCTGACCAGCACGTTTCGATTGAGTATGCCGTAGCTCAAGTGTTTCCGGAGGCGCACCATGGGTTGTGTTACTACCACTTGAGTCAGCACATGACATACGGCATGGTTATCGGTGCCATGTTCCAGAGAGCTGCGTACACGTACGATCAGAGAGAATTCCACAGCATCATGGCATCGATGCTCAACACCAACCCCGAGGCGTACCAGAAGGCTATGGGCAACGGACCCGCTAGGTGGGCTCGGAGCATGTGCCCCGTTCGCCGGTTCAGTACCCTGACATCGAACGCCGCAGAGTCTTTCAACAATTCCCTCCTCTGGGCACGTCGACTGCCTATAGTTGCTTGCCTCGATGCTGCGAAGCTCGTTATCGAGAAGTGGTTCGATGAGAGAAGACTCAAGGGTCGAAACGACACCCACCCCATATGTGAAGAGGCGCGGCAAAAAATCGGAGTCCAGTTGGAAATGTCGCATAGGTACAAGGTCACACGGATCAGCCTCGACGTCCCACATTTCAGAGTGCAGACACTAGATAACGTATACCACGTGGACTTGAAGAACATGTTGTGTGACTGCCACAGATGGCAATTCGATTGCATCCGTGTTGATAAGACCCAACAGTTCCCTCCCCAATTTCAAATCCTTGCGACACAGGCTCTTGTGGAGTCGAGACTGATTCGCATTCAAATGCTTGTTGGGATCCCACGAGCTCTCGCCAAACTTCAATCCGGTCACCAAGGCAAATTCCGGAGCAGTGAATTCAATGCGTTCTCCTTTTACATAGAAGAACATGCCTCCGTTCTCACTAATAGCTCGACAGAGGATACTGTGCAGTACTTGGGCATTCGACTGCCCCGGGCGCCACCCCACAAAATGCCCAAAAGGCCCATCCCTGAATCGATCGAGCAGTGGATCTCCCCCTGCCTCCGTTAAAGCTTTCTCGACATCCTTCAGTATTTGAGTTCTATGGTAGAGGTTCAACGTCCAAACTTTTTGGTTGAAATAGTTCCGGCGACGTAGCGGAACGACGTTCGCGCTCAATTCCTAAAAAAAAAAAAACATAAACCATTTATAAGAATAAATCACAAAACCACATACATACGAATATAAATTAAAATCAAACGAAAACAGATTATAATTAAAAAGTAAATAAAGGAAATGGTGAAAAAAACCATATTATAAAACCGGACAAATTTCACGCCGGAGATGACCTGACGGATCACAAAACACGCTTGCATTAAATAACGCCGGCGTGATATGTGTCCAGCGGGAAGTTATCCGGCGTGATTTTCCAAAAAATACTAATCTAATTTTTATAAAATTAAACAATATTATTTACATGTATTTTACACTAAATTTCACAATTTTCCTATCAAACATTGTTAATAAAATATATAAATTACAATCCTAATAAACGCATGCTATATAGAACCAGTTTTTGCTAGCTTAATAGTATAATTAAAAAAATAAAATTTTTAGCTGCTCAATAATGTATTTCACGCCGGAAAAGGGACGCCGGAGTACAAATAACGCCGGACAAATTCACGACCGGCGTGATTTGTGTCACGTCATCGACTTTCCGGCGTGATTTATACCAAAAAAATGGAATTATTTTTTCTCAAACAATGGTATATAAACATATATTTATAAACTGTAATTGAATATTTTTAATAAATAATTATTAAAACAATATATAATACAATTTAATAAATACACAAATTTAATAAAAAGGACATTAAAAACAACAAAAAAAATACTTATGAACGCGTATACACAAATCACGCCCGAAAATTGTTGCCGGAAAATTAATCACGCCGGCGTGATATTTATCCGGCGTGTTTTATTTTCCGGCAACAACCTTCCGGCGTGAATTTTAAATTCCTGTTACTAGAATGAAAACATACCATTTTTTGTAGTCAATTGAGTTGTTTTACTCTCCGACTTCGACTCCGGTGTGAAAATAAAATTTTCCGGCCACGTTCCCACCCTAAACAATTCCAAAAAAATTGAACGGCGAAATTAGCCCTCAAATATAAATCATATTTTAAAACGAATTAATTATCACTCAAATCTCTTAATTCTAAAGTTCGAATTTAAATTTCAAATCACAAATCTTTTTAAATCTCATAAATTAATATCAAATACTTTAATCTAACATACACTACATAACTTATAAATGTATACTACATATACGTAAAAATTTTAAAAACAATTTGGGATTTTCTGGCCGATTTCACGCCGGAGTTAGTTTACCGGAACACATATCACGCCGGCGTGATATGTGTTCCGGCAAACGAACTCCGGCGTGAAATCGGCCAGAAAATCCCAAATTGTTTTTAACTTCAATTATTGTACTCATATAATATTACCTTTTTTTTTTTGACTGTCGACGGGATCCGAGTATTCTCCGGTGACGGGGAGGCTTGCCGGCGCGGTGGTTGCTTGCCGGAGAGAGAGAGAGACAGATGGGAGAGACTAGAGAGAGATGGGAGAGAGGGCGAATTGCCGGAGTAGCAATTCACTTCCGATGGGGAGAGAGAGAGAGAGCTGCCGGAAAAGGGAGAGAGATAGAGAGAGCTTCGGGAGAGAGAGAGCTGCGAGAGGGAGATGGTGCAAGACCAAAGTGGGGGGCAGCGTGATTAATAGGTGGGGGAGGGTTGGGGGGAATCAATTTTTTTTGTCTTCTAGTTGTTTATTTCTCTCCCAATTTGGCATCAAAATCGGGAGTCAAAAACAAAACCCAAAATCCCATAATAAATACTACAATTTTGATTTTAAAGAATTACAAAAAGTGGGACCCACCCTATTAAAATATACAAAGGGGTATTTTGTGTATGCTTTTTCAATAAGGGGTATTTTGTGAATGGATGTTTTCAAAAGGGGTAGTGGAAATGTTAGTTTTGAATCTAATGGCCGAGGATGCTAACGTGCACCGTCGTCGGTCTTAACTACAGTATTTATTACGTTATCAGGGCCGGATTATAAATTTAAAACTAACCAAACGAGATTAAGTAAATATAAATTTAATTGAGTAAAACTATATATATATACAATTGGGTTGGTTCTCATGGATACCACTTAGATCATGAGAACTAGGAACCCATCTTAACCATTAATTCCTTGAAAATTAGTGGTTGAGATCTAATCTATATCCTACCACTCCGGTCCTAGGCAATTGACTCATTTGCTTTATACACAGAAATTAAGATGAAAATGCTTAGTGTATAAAGTGTATTTTGTAGGGAATGTAATGTGGTTTATGTATTTAGACATATTTTAGAAGCCGCACAAAAATAAAAACAAGGATTGCTAGAAGCAAATCAATGGTATAAAATATTTGAGTTTCAAAGAAGCCGCACAAAAACAAGGATTGCTAGAAGCAAATCAATGTATCATTGAATGCCTGAATAAAGTAATAAAATTTCAAATGCCAAATGAAATACGAAAATTGTTCGCAATAATATCAGAACATTGTGCATCATCAGATGTGAGAATTCTATGGGATACGTACTGTGATGCATTGTCGAAAGATTTCAGGAAATAAGCAAATAATTCACTCGGTCTACAAGTTTTCAAGACTTTGAAAAGTTTGAGCACTTACTTAGAAAGCATGGGGAAAGATATACGAGCTTATAATCTTCCAAACATTCCTTTGAATTTCGGCAATGTGAACATTGAGAAATGTAGAGAAATTCTAAATAAAATGTCAATGAAGATACCTGAAAAAGATAACACGCAGAGTCAAAGTTGAACTCCGAACAATAAGTTGTTTTTTCTAATATTGGATTGCATAGAAAAAGGAGGTGGATTATTTATTTATTTATTTATTTATTTATTTATTTATTTATTTATTTATTTATTTATTTATTTATCGTGAAGATCAAGAGAAAGGGAAAAGAAAAATATTTCGAAACAGTTTGAAGATGTCGATATTTGCAGTGGCTACGATTATAAATCCTTGGAGTTTTATCTCCATAAGCAAAAGGAAGAGAAGTTCGACACGCATCAAAGTCAAAGTAAAAAACAGGAGAAAGATTGATGAAGATATAAATTCTTTATTTATAAATATGATAGTATAGATTTTTTTAATTTCTTTTTTAATTGTATACGAAACATAATTGACTAATTTTTTTTTTACTTTAATTATTTTAATTTTAACATTTGCTCCCTCTGTCCCACTTCACTTGGTTTGTTACATTTTTGTACGAGATTTTATGGGCAATGCTAAAAGTGAAAAGTAAGGGGTCCGTACTAAAAAGTAAGGGTAAATTCTTTCCATTGTAGGAAACAAACCATTGAAGTGAGGCGTCCCGATTAAAAAAGGAAGTCAAGTGAAGTGGGACGAAGGGAGTATTATTTATTTATCGTTTTATTTTTACGCATTTGTTTTAAAGCTTTAAAGAGTCATTATATGTTTCGATATAAAATAACATAATATTTAAAACAATATTTTATAGAAATAAGTAAAAGAATGAGTGATCACGTGCATCGCACGTGTCATCTACTAGTATACGTAAATTGCCAGTTGGTTCATTAGGAATCTGTGTATCCCCACTTCATTTATTACAAGCACAACAACTTGTTGATTTAATTTAAATACTACATCGGTCATATTCATCATATTCATACGTAGATAAGATTTTCCCGTCATACGAATTAAGATGAGAGTGATAGTAGTGAATAAAGTAGAATTAATGAATTTAATGAGTTAAAATTTTATCATTTAAGATAAGATCTCTATACTTCTATATTAGTAGAACAAACAAAAATAGAATTTTTTAATAAAACGAAAAGATTATTAAATTTACCACCTAACATATGAGTACGATAATAAATACTAGTAGTACTACTAAAGTTGTTATAGATAGCTGCCGACACTAGTGAAAATTTTAAAATGTACAGTTTTGAATTTAATAGCGGAGGATGCTAACGTGCACCGTTGTCAGTCTTGCTTGGGTAGCTACCCAAACGGCCGGTGAGTGGTGCCCGGCCCTTGTCGCCGTCACTGCAAGTTGACGACCAATAAAGATATTTTTTTCTTCAAGTAATTAATGCGCATGTGAAAGTATTTAATTAGGGTTTACTTAATTTCGTTTTCTTATAGTTTAATAATTGGGTAGGTCCATTTTTATTCCGGCATGGATTCATACATAACAACTCAAGAAATAAAAATGCCATGTTCATACATAAAGGCTAATCATTTTCCAAATTAGAATTTTATTTCATCACCGATGGTTTATTATTTCTCCAAATATTCGGATTTATCAATGCCTTGACTACTTCTATGGTTTAAAATGACAAAATGTCCGATTTTTTTCATGAATGTTGGAGTAACATATTGATTCTTTGTTGATATTCCTCTATAGTTATGACCATATATTTTGGAAAATGTCGAATCAGCTCATTCGGAGTACGTGAATAATAAATATTACGATGAAATTAAGGTAAGAAAATTGAGGTTCATAAGAAAATATTAAGTAAAGACATTACATTTATTAGCGGAAGATATTTATATGTTTCCTTCGTCTTTTGCAAGAGGATACATTTCTCTTTTTGGGTATGTCAGTAAGAGGATATATTTCGTTATTGATTGAAAAAATATTATAGAAGAAAACACTCTTTGCACATAGACCCCCCCTTTAACACACAAGCCGACCACCTTCCTTAATTATCGTGCCGAAAAAGAAACGTATCTTACAACTAGCTAGAGAGACAATTCACTACATTACAATCAAGCGTGCATGTGTGTGTTTTACAAGGAAAAGAGTAGGTCTTATAAAATCATACCACTTATTCAGTACTTAAATATATTCTCAAGAACAGTGGATAAGTAAAATCATAAATTAAGACCATGTCCAGTGCACCCACAGATCAGTACAAAATACGATTGCTTTTCTTGCCAAAGATGCCGGGGCCGTAGGTCGAATAGAGAACGTCCACGAGAAGTGGGAACTGTAGTAGCACGAACGATGTCACCGGGAAGCAGGCGAACGCCGCCAGCAGCGCGAGAAACCACGCGACTTCTCTGCGGAACACGAGATAGAGCGTGGCACTGAAGGCCACCATCATGAAAGTAATGGAGACGAAGAGGCTAAGTAGGCCCATGCTTAGCCTTTTGGGCAGGACGTAGAGAAAGTCTTCCTCCGCATATCGTGAGGTCAGAATGGACAGGAACATGAGCAGAGAATAGATGGAAGCAAACAAGGAAATGGCATCCGAAATGGCAAACAACATGAATGTTGATTTTTTTCGAGAGTAACGGGATCCCCGTCGACGATTCGAGGCCACCGGGAACGGTGAAGGCTGCAGCAAACATGACCGTTGCGATCAGTGCTGCTGCAATGGTGCATGCATTAGCCGTGTCTTTCATCCACCTCTCCCCATCTGCTTTCAACGTCTTGTGTTCCTCTGTGAATAACTGTTGTGGACTTTGCTTGTCTTTGTTTTCCCATGTTCTACGAGAAGGGTGGACAAAATTTTCCATTTCCTGTCAAAAAAAGTTAACTACAGTAAAATATGTATACAATCATGTCGTTGGGGCTAGAAATTAAAAATGATTATTGCTTGCGTTCCATTTCAATTCTCTTATTTTTATTTCAGTAATTTTTTTTTGGCGAAATGTTAAAAGTGAAAAGTAAGAGGTTCAAAAAAAAAAAGGAGTTAATTATTTTCATTTTAGGAAACATGATAATTCGTGTGAGACAACACGGTTAGGAGGACATGACAATTGAAGTGAGACGGGTGAAATACATTTTTAAAAAATATAATATTCTATAAAACACATACTACCTCCATCTCATGAAAGTAATCCACTTTCGAATTGACACAAGAACCAATAAAGAACAATAAAGAAGAAAATATGTGGTTGTAATTAATTCTGAGGAGAGAGGGTTAATTATAGCCAAGTATTCTTTACCATTTTTATAAAGTGGACTAATATATGAGAAGGACAAAAGAAGAACGGTGGACTACTTTCGTGAGATGGAGGTAGTATGATTGATTCAATTTGGCTTGATTCATTTTGACATAGAAATTTAGAAGCAGTCAAAAGTGAAAAGTGAGGGATCCACGTTGAAAATTAAGAGTTAATTCTTTCCATTTTAGGAAACGAGTCAATTGAAGTGAGACGTCCTGATTAGGGAAGAAAACCAAGTGAAATGAGATGGAGGAAATATTAAATTACATAAAAAATATGTATGGATTTAGGAGCGAATAAAATTCATTGTTTATGAATGTATGAACGATAAGTGTAATGAAATATATTGCTCATCAATTTCATAAGTGTCTTAGTTCGTCTTACCATTTAAGTGTAGTATTTATATATATCTTCCAATATATACTATCTTTAATTCATTCTTGTATGGATACATAAATCCTTAAGATGAGAGCGGGAAAAAATATGACTTATTTTATATAGTGTGGAGCTTATTCAAATTACATAATTGGTCACAAGTCGGGACAATGGTTTTTATTGCTACAAAGAGGTTATACCTATATAAAGTATTCATGTAAGGAAGTTTTCTTGTACGATTTTGCTGTATATAGAAAAATACTCCTTCTATCCACCATTTCTAAAACTTTCCCGTTTAAAAAAGTAGAGCCCACAACAAAATTTTCATTCATATCCTTTAATCTACTTTAATAAGTGAAACCATAAGAATCACTTTAACTCATCCTCACAAAATAATGAAACGTCTTTACTGAAAATACGATACCTTAAACCATTGTAGCTCACGCTGCATCTGCAATGCAGCACCGGCGACAAGATTAAGCCTGTCGGACGGGGCTAGTTTTCCGCATATATGCATCAAATTGTTATCCTCGTTGTCCGTGGTGTCATAGGATATATATTTGCGGTCACTCATGCTATAGAGGAGGTTGATAATGTTCTCGAACCGATAAGTCGCTGCGATCAAGAAAACGTTCTTGCCGGTGTTAGAGTCAGATTCAAAAGTAATGTCTGGGTACTTTTGAATGATCATTTCTACAATTTCACTGATGCCTTCCTCCGCAGCAAGATAGGCTGATTTACGAAATATAGTAGTAGAAGCTTTATTTTGAGGTGAAGAGACTATTTTGTTGCACAAGAATTCGACAAGTTGTAGTGCTCGTTGATGCTGTGCTTTCTTCTCCCTTAGTCCTTTCACTTTAGGCACTGATTAGCATTTACGATTGTATTATTAAAACAAACTAGTTTATTACCCGTCGAAAATCGACGGGTGCTAATTATTTTTAACATAAAGCTATTGGAGTTTGAGCATAGTCTTCTCCTGTAAATCAAGAAAATTTAATCACATAATATAAGATTCAAATATAATAAATTTGTTAATATATTTGTATTGATAACTAAATCACAACTTTTGAAATAATTCTGTGTACACAACATTAATTAGTTGTGGTGTTGAAGCTATTGCCATCTTCATCACATATCAAAAATTTGAGACCTTTTTTTCCTAGCGATTCTCGATATTGCGACATAAAATCACCCATGGTTGAAGACCGATTTTGGTAGGTATAACCCTATGTTAAATAGGGATTGTCCTTGACTCTTATTTATTGTCATAGCAAAGCAAACAGACAGTGAAAAATTGCCTCTTTTGCAATCTAACCGGTGACTTAATTTGATCTGATGCACTTATCGTCATTCTTGCAATTGGAAACTTCTTACTCGTTACTCGTAATATATTAATTTTAAATTAATTTTCTTAATTTATCCTAATATTAATATCAACGTGCATTAACATTAATATTTCTTTTTGTATTACTTATTTTAGGAGCATGATGATTCACCCCTTTTGTCAAGGAGAGTTTGTAATAAAAAGGAAATGACAATTATATCAAAATAAGTTAAGCCGCCCGTTGTTTATTAAAATAAACAGAAGATGTCAAAGAGAATCTCACGTAGCCTGTTTTTTATTGTAATAAAAACAAAATGTCAATATGAAGTCTTCTGTTACTCGTGTTTATAAGAAAATAGGTATAAAAGGGATATTTTGATGATGGGTGCATGTGTACCTCATCGAAATTCGATAAGAACCACTTTATAACATTATTTTTAAGTAAAATATAAATGAAAATTATTAAAATATGTCAAGTCACGGTAGTCACCCGTTGTTTATTTTAATAAAAAAAAAATATTCCTATATCAAAATAAGTTAAGATGTCCGTTTCGAACCACCACGTTGATCGACATGCATACATGTCAATTCCTACATCTGTCATTCATATTTATCTAAAATACATATATTTGTAAATATTAAATATATAAAATAATATGATATATATTAATCTCACACAATATCTATCTTATATTTAGTTTTATATTGTATACTACTATCTATGTTTATCATATAGTAGTAAGTATTAGCTTAATTATAATTTTAAATTAAATTGGTAGAAGAATGCGTAATTATATAAGTTGCCTAGTCAAGCCGCCCGTTGTTTATTTTAATAAACAGTAGATGTCAAGAGAATCTCACGTACCCCGTTGTTTATTGTAATAAAAATAAAATGTCAATATAAAGTCTCCCGTTACTCGTGTTTATAAGAAAATAGATTTCAATAAAAAGAAAATGTCAAAGAGGGTCTCACGTAGCCCGATATTTATTGTAATAAAAACAAAATGCCGTTACATCAAAATAAGTCAAGTCGTCCGTTGTTTATTTTAATAAATAAAACATGTCTAAGGGACTCTCACATAGTTATAATCAATTTTAACGTCAATATTCGATATGAATCACTTTATATTACTACGTTTAGGTAGCCTTATTTATTGTAATAAAGATAAAATGCCGTTACATCAAAATAAGTCAAGTCGCCCGTTGTTTATTTTAATAAAAGAAAAATGTCAAAGGGGGTCTCACATAGTTATAATCAATTTTAACGTCAATATTCGATATGAATCACTTTATATTGCTACTTTTAGATAGGCCGTTGTTTATTGTAATAAAGATAAAATGTCTTTATATCAAAATAAGTCAAGCCGCTCATTGTTTATTTTAATAAACAGAAAATGTCAAAGAGAGTCTCACGTAACCCGTTGTTTATTGTAATAAAAATAAAATGTCAATATAATGTCTCCCGTTACTCGTGTTTATAAGAAAATAGATTTAAAATGGAATATTTTGATGATATGTGCATTTATATGTTGTCGAAATTCGATACGAATCACTTTATAACATTATTTTAAAGTAAAATATAAATGAAAAATATTAAAATATGTCAAGTCACTCGTTGTTTATTTTAATAAAAAGAAAATGTCGTTATATCAAAATAAGTTAAGATGCCCGTTTTGAACCACCACGTTGATCGACATGCATACATGTCAATTCCTATATTCACCATTCTTATTTATCTAAAATACATATATTTGTAAATATTAAATATAATCGAAAAAATAAACAAAACCGAACCAAACCCGAATATATATAAGATAGTAGATCTTTTCATGTATGAATAAAATATCATTTAAGATAACTAATAAAATAGTACTTAGTAGTTCATGTAGGATTCTATTATATTTTTCTACTCCGTATTATATATTTAAAATTGTAATTGTAAATTGTTATTTTATTAATAGTTATTTTATTATAAAGATTATACATAGTATACGAATTATCACTTAATATTGCTACTTTTATGTAAACTTTGATGTAATTGTACTTTCAAAAAAATATTGCTACTTTTATGTAAAATGTGTATTTTGTATATAAGATATTAGAGATGGAATTGGTGAAGAAATAAATATGAAAATATATTCATGTATGAATTGAATAGTATTAAATTAACCATAGAATACTTAGCAGTGCATATAATATGTGAAAGAGAGTCTCACTTAGTTATAATCAATTTTAACGCCAATATTCGATATAAATCACTTTATATTGTCACTTTTAAGTAAAATATGAAGTCTCACGTAGCCCAATATTTATTGTAATAAAAACAAAATGTTGTTATATCAAAATAAATCAAGCCGCCCGTTGTTTATTTTAATAAATAAAATATGTATAAGGGAGTCTCACATAGTTATAATCAATTTGTCAATATTCGATATGAATCACTTTATATTGCTACTTTTAGGTAACCCGTTATTTATTGTAATAAAGATAAAATATCGTTACATCAAAATAAGTCAAGCCGTCCGTTGTTTATTTTAATAAAAAAAAAATGTCAAAGGGAGTCTCACATAGTTATAATCAATGTTAACGTCAATATTCGATATGAATCACTTTATATTCGATATGAATCACTTTATATTGCTACTTTTAGGTAACCCGTTATTTATTGTAATAAAGATAAAATATCGTTACATCAAAATAAGTTAAGCCGCCCGTTGTTTATTTTAATAAAAAAATTGTCAAAGGGAGTCTCACATAGTTATAATCAATTTTAACGTCAATATTCGATATGAATCACTTTATATTGCTACTTTTAGATAGACCGTTGTTTATTGTAATAAAGATATTTGTCGTTATATTAAAATAATTCAAGTCTACTTTTAGATAGACCGTTGTTTATTGTAATAAAGATATTTGTCATTATATTAAAATAAGTCAAGTCACCCGTTGTTTATTTTAATAAACAAAAAATGTCAACGAAAAATAAATCAAGCCGCCCGTTGTTTATTTTAATAAATAAAATATGTATAAGGGAGTCTCACATAGTTATAATCAATTTGTCAATATTCGATATGAATCACTTTATATTGCTACTTTTAGGTAACCCGTTATTTATTGTAATAAAGATAAAATATCGTTACATCAAAATAAGTCAAGTCGTCCGTTGTTTATTTTAATAAAAAAAATGTCAAAGGGAGTCTCACATAGTTATAATCAATGTTAACGTCAATATTCGATATGAATCACTTTATATTCGATATGAATCACTTTATATTGCTACTTTTAGGTAACCCGTTATTTATTGTAATAAAGATAAAATATCGTTACATCAAAATAAGTCAAGCCGCCCGTTGTTTATTTCAATAAAAAAATTGTCAAAGGGAGTCTCACATAGTTATAATCAATTTTAACGTCAATATTCGATATGAATCACTTTGTATTGCTACTTTTAGATAGACCGTTGTTTATTGTAATAAAGATATTTGTCGTTATATTAAAATAAGTCAAGTCTACTTTTAGATAGACCGTTGTTTATTGTAATAAAGATATTTGTCGTTATATTAAAATAAGTCAAGTCACCCGTTGTTTATTTTAATAAACAAAAAATGTCAAAGAGAGTCTTACGTATCCCGTTGTTTATTGTAATTTTAATTCTTGAATTTTTTACCAATTAAAATGTGATATTAATTATCTCAAACAAAAATAAAAATGTGATATGATAATAATTTATTTAATTTAATTACAACATAAAATCTTTAAAAAAATATTGAAGAAATAAATATTCAAGGTATTAGTGTGAAAAATAGTGGTTTGAAATATATATATATATATACATAAAATTAAAAAACACACGAAATAATAAATGAAATTGGTTGGTACACGATTTCTTTAAGTAGAACAAATCTAAATTATGATAGATAAAAACAAATCTAAATTATGGTAAAAGTGAACCAAAGATATTGATTTTATCTATCATTAAATGTGATTTATTTTGTAAATAAAATGGATTTTTAGATAAATAGGAACGGAGATATTGTTTCTGGTAAAAGTGAACCAAAGATATTGTTTTTATCTATCATTAAATGTGATTTATTTTTTAAATAAAATGGATTTTTATCTATCATTAAATGTGATTTATCTAATAGGAACGTAGGCACGTGGATAATTCTTGAATTTTTTACCAATTAAAATGTGATATTAATTATCTCAAACAAAAATAAAAATGTGATATGATAATAATTTTTTTAATTTAATTACAACATAAAATCTTTTAAAAAATATTGAAGAAATAAATATTCAAGGTATTAGTGTGAAAAATAGTGGTTTGAAATATATATATATATACATAAAATTAAAAAACACACGAAATAATAAATGAAATTGGTTGGTACACGATTTCTTTAAGTAGAACAAATCTAAATTATGATAGATAAAAACAAATCTAAATTATGGTAAAAGTGAACCAAAGATATTGTTTTTATCTATCATTAAATGTGATTTATTTTGTAAATAAAATGGATTTTTAGATAAATAGGAACGGAGAGCATAGGAAGCGCCACGTAGGCACGTGGATTAACGTGGAGCTCCGAATCTGCTTTGCTATTATATATAAAAGGATTAATTAATTAATTAATTAATTAATAAATTAATTAAGTCTATGTTTACCTAAATTTTCGATGACATGCCAAATGAGGGTTTCCAGCTTGTTCAGTCCCACTGCACATCAACCCCAATAATATATAGTCTTAGATTATGTATATTTAATTAGGAAGCATGGGGACAAATACTAAATACAGGGACGAATATACGTCAATTCTTACAAAATGAAACTATGATACGCCGAAAATACGTATAATTTGTGTTTTTTATAATATATTTTATATACGTTATATATATAATATATATCCATAATTCAGGAAGAAAATATGAAAATTATCAGAAATTCATAGTAATAAATTTAAACAAAGAGCAATAAAACATATTAATAATCACTAAATGGGATTTGAGGGAGAGCGATTGGGGTTAGGGCTGTAATTTTGAATTGAGGTCAACATAGTTTTTAGGGTCAAAGGTATTTTTAAATTAAAAATAATAAGAAAATGCAACTTTAAAAAGATGTTCTTGAAGACGTATTTCCTGCGTATTCCGGTGTCCCCGTCTCCAGGACGAATACGTTGACCTAAGAAGCGTCTCCGTGCTTCATAGATATTTAAATAAGAGAGACATTTTAAATTTATGCATACGGATAAGTAAAATTTTATTTTTCCAAATTCACCCCTAATAAATGACGATTTCGAATTGGCGAAGCATAAAAATGTGATATATGGGAGGATTCCCTATTTGGTGTCTCAATTATGTTGCAAATCTCAATTTATATTTTATGTATATATATTTTAATCAATTTTAATTATAATGATTTAGTTTGATTTTATAATTATTTTGTAGGGTTCTCTAACCCATTTAGGGCTTATAACTATTTTTAGTGTTATGATATATGATTATCGAGAAAAATATACTTTTTATTTCTAAATATTTATTATGATTTGTTATGTAAAAAAATGTTTTTTATAAGAAAAATAACAAAAAAGTAATAGAAAGTGAGATTTGGAACACTAAAATCGGAGCAAATGATACCTTTCGTTATTGCATGAAATGTGAATTCCTTAGGGCAACATTACGTAATTATTAAAAGAAGAAAACCGGAACGATGTCCCTTATTTTGCAAAAGTTCAAAAACAGGAGGGAGTATGTTATTAGCAAATAAGTTCAATAGCGTTCATGAACATCAAAAAATGTGTATAAACAACGTTTTCAGCGAAATTTATAAGCTCAAAAGAAATTAAAATTTGAAAGTTGAACGTATATAATGTTATGAAATTTTAGTTGCACGCAATGAAAATCGGTTTTAATGAATTTACAGAATAATGAGGCAGTAACTTTCCTTGAGAGATGAGGTGAAACGAGGTGGGGTAATTTTGCTTGTGCGTGGCGCTATTGCTACATAAACTTTCAACATCATGACCAACAGATGTCGTGTCGGATTCGTATCCAGATTTTTTCAAAGGGATACCTACATAATTAAAGGAAATATGGACAAGAAAAATCAATGTGAAAAAAAAAAAAAAAAAAAAAAACATCGTGCACAAAGCAAGTGCAAGGATGCCAAGGATTAAACATAAAATGCCCCGATTGTAAACAAACTTACGATGGTAAATAAACTTGTGCCACCAGTTAAGAGTTTCTATCCTTACAAACAAAGTCGGAGTTTCAGAGATTATTGATAGGGCAGAATAATCGTCATCGTCCTCTACTAGTAGAGCCAAATTTGGGTACTTGTGAACCAAGTCTAATGCAATATCTGACGAGCAATTTATAATAAGAGATTAGCATGTACATATGTATGCAAATGGCTAAATTATAAATAGTAAATGTGAATTATATGTATATATATTGAAGTAATTTATAAGGATGCTACTGACCAACAAACTGAGAGGATAATATCAGGTTCAACACTTTGATGCCGTTTTGGCCCTCAAATAAAGGTTTATCCTCCGCGAGTGTCTCGTGCGCAGATATCAAGTACTCTAGGGTTTCCTTTTGACTGTTTATGGCTACTATTTCCATGGGCAATCGGTTGCTATCATTCAAAGAATATAGTAAAGCTGGATTCTTCGTAACCATAGCCTTGGCTGCTTCCGTGTTTCCAACCATGGTAGTATTATGTAGGGCGGTATCCCCGCTCGAATCTTTGAGGGCCAGAGCTTCGGGTGGCATCAGTTCCACCAGCCTTTTCTGGAAATCCAAGTTCAACTTACCCGGCATGGTGTCTATATGGAGAGTTGTTTCTGATTTTGAACTGATAATCGTCGTGCTTAGTTCTTTTATATCGGAGAAGAAATTCTCGGCGGTGTTCCAGTCGCCCCGCATCGCTGCTTGGTATAGGGACGAATAACTGCTGAAATCCCCATCCACTGTAGAAACATCACAACTTTTGACAATAGAATATTATACTTTAACTAATTTAAAACAACACATGTAATTAAGTAAGAACCTTTGTTTTCGGATAAAATCTTTTATCTCGGATTTAGTGTCTTAATTAATTATGTTTCAAATCTCAATTATATTATTTTTATATTATTTTTTATAATAATATATATATATATATATATATATATATTTTTTTTTTTATATAATGTAAATCGTAATAGACATTTAGAAAAAAAAACTATTTTTTGGTTATCATACACAATAATTTAGATTTATCGAAACTAATATAATTTATAAAAATAAAATCAAATGCTAAAAATATAGGACGGGTTTTTGTGGGAAGCAATCTTACAGACCCTTTTATTTATATATGTATTCATGTTTATTTACGTATGCAATAACGTTTTATTTTTTGTTATTATGCCTTTTTAGAAATGAAATCGTGCTTTTCAGGAATCATCCTTATTTAGTATTATCAAACAAGTCCAGCAAAATCTCAATTGAAACACCCCTAAAATTTGGGATATAGTTGAGACATAAAAATACGAGATGATAAAGAAATATATATAATTAAAATCATTAAAAAAAAATATGGAGTACATAAAAATAATAGAAAGATGCCTTAGTTCCACCATCAATACCTCTTAAATACTCATCCCATCCCGTCCATGACCTTTGTGCTTCGACTTCATGGCATGAGTTTTAATATTTATGATGATTGGATATTAAAGTAATTTTTAGGTCTCACTTAATGCGAGTGAGTATTAGAGTGAAATGAATATATAAATATATTTTATCTGATTTTTGCGGTGTAAATCAAATAATGGGTATGAAATTCACCTCTATAAATGAACCAAACACATAATTTGTGGATGGTGGAAAATGAATTTTAAAATACAAAAATGGTAGATGGAGGGGTTACTTTATAACAAAACTTGTGTCGAACCTTCTGAAACAAGTATTTAGTGTACGGAGAAAGTAATATATAAGCTAAATATATTGCAATTATTAAAGAAGAAATTGGATAACTTACCGCTCTCTTCTTCTTCTTCCTCTTCTTTGAAAACTGTTTCCAACTCTAGCCACATTTCCCTTGCAGTCGTCTTTTCCCAGACAGCGTCGAGTGCATCTTTACCAATGGATCCCAGAATCCATCCTTGAATGAGAACGTCTGTTCTTCTCCACATGAGTCTCTGATGCTCCTCCTCATCCTCCGGAGGCGGCGGGATTCTGCCATTTACGAACCCCGCCACCTCCTGACTCTCCAGCAAGCAGAGCATTTGTTTTCTCCAGATCTTGTAATAGCTTCTTTCATCTCCCTCCACGCCTGGCTTCACCGTCACATAGTTTGACATGCTCACGGTCGACGGCCATGCGTATACCGTCGCACCTGGGCTTGCCATTGTTGCACCTAAAATTTCGCTCAAGTACAATCTTCTTAATTCTCACATGGATATATACACACGTACCTATGCAGTTGACTTTAGGGTTTGTATTTCTTTTGAAGTTAATATGTAGACATATATAAATGTAAATTGCCTTCACCTGTACCAAGTGGGAAATGTATACATATAAATTGCCGATTGGTCCAGGAGGAATCTTTTACCCCACGTAATTGACTAGCTCAACTGAGAGTGAGCAATGTGGAGATGATGGTAGGCGGCGCCGTCTGACTGAAGTTGAACAGACGCCGACCGATGGAGTATGGAGGGTTTCAGAGGAGGAGTCAGTTGGTGAGTAGAATGCGTGAATGCTTGAGTGCGAGAGTCTATGAGTTCCTGTCCGTCACCTAGCAGTCTGGAGTTTATATATGACGACTGTCTGACTAGGATTTTTCTCTCAAACCCTAGTCCTCCTAAAGTTATTGAGAACGTGGGGGGATTTTCTCCCGGCTGACTCGCTCCGTCCGTTTGGTTAGTTGAGATTAATTTAGATCCTTCGGCTGACTGAGTGGACCCCTAGGCGGTTTGTGGGTTCAGTCGGCCCAATAGAAACAAGGCATTTGAATAGTTAATTGGGCCAAACAAATTGTTTCGTCTGACTAATGGGCTGATTATGCTCAAGTGTTTGGATTTGGACTAATCAAGCATGAACAAATGGATTGGGTCAGTCAGGCGGATTTTGCCCGCTACAGTATAGTACTCACTTTTATTTAGTCCTTGAGTCTTTCAAAGAGAATATTCGTATGCTTTTTAAAGGTTGTAGAGGATCTGCCTCGACGGCGGCTGGCGTGGAGGTTGGAAAGTTGAGTAGTACGGTGTTGGCGAAATATTGCCGATGATTTTGAGGAAGAAGATGGAGAGTGGAAACAATTAAATTACTATGCATGAATGCAAAAATGAAATTAATATAGTACTAGTTCCACAAGTCACTTCCAATTCTGATTATGGAAATCAACAGAATTACTTGCAGAGTTTGATCAATACAAAAAGCTACTGCTTTTTTTGCCAAAGATGCCGGGACCGTAGGTTATATAGAGAACATCCACGAGAAGCGGGAACTGCAAACGCACGAACGACATCACCGGAAAGCAAGCAAAGGCCGCCAGCAGTACGAGAAACCAGGCGACTTCTGATAGGGTTTGAGACCCCTATCTCGGATTGGAGAACGAGAAATTCCCCGGGAAGGATACGAAGGCAGTCGCGGGCAGTAAACCCCCGTCGATCACGCCGGGGTTACGAGAGAAAGTAAAGCACGACAATAAGAAAAATAGGGTTTCTATTATGAATGATCCGCCAACAAACCCTAATCTCCTATATATAATCTAAGGACCCTGGTTGATTCGACTCGTACGATCCGGGAAAGAACCAACAAGAAAACCCGAAAAGGAGCAAAAAGGCTCGACTCGATAATGTTCTAATGGGCCAAGCCCGAATACAAAGAATAATAAAAACTTAACGATAAATAATGAAGTCCTCGTACTTCTTGGGCTTCGATGTAATTCTCTTCGTCCTCCCTTCTACCTGCTCGTCGTCCAACTCGTCCTTCTCATTAAGGTTAGTGTCCACGTCTTTAAGGTTAGTGTCCACGTCTCTAAGGTTAGTGTCCACGTCTCTAAGGTTTGGGTTCGTATCAATTTCATCGTCAATTTCTTCTACGTCACCTGCATCATACGAAGTTGGAGGCTAATCTTCCTCCTCACGCTCCACGTCCTCACGTTCTTCAATCGGAGGTGCGTTCGTATCAACTCCCCCCTCCTTAGCAAGCTCCTTGTCCTCAAGGAGTAAAGAAGGAAACCGACGCCGAATCACCTCCATCGGCTCCCATGTCGGTACAGCCCCTCGTCATCATCCCACTGCAAGAGTCCCTCTTCCACGATCTTACCGCCTTTACTCACCGTTCGCGACTCCACCAAACGAGTAGGCCTAGCCACAGCCTTTCCACGGGCAAAAAATGAAGGAAATGTCGCGGGATCCCTCTCAATTCCCTCCACATACGGTCGCAACAAGCTAACATGAAACACGTCATGTATTCTACTTCCCTCCGGTAGCTTTAATCGATAAGCTACCTTTCCAATGCGTTCCACCACTTCAAAGGGACCATAGAATCGACGAGCTAACTTTGAAGAAATCGGGCGAGCTACGGAGTGTTGGCGATACATTTGCAATTTCAACAGCACCTTTTCGCCAAGGTCAAATTCCACATGTCGTCGACTTCTATTCGCCGTGTCTCGCATTCGTTGTTGGCTGCGTTCCAGATTTCTTCGACACCACAACAATAATTCTCCCCTTGCCTTAATAATTTCCGCAACAGGCGGCGGACAAGAAGAAGGCGGTTGCACCGCAATCAATGGCGGAGGCTCCCGACCGTACAACGCATGGAACGGGGAGGTCCCTAGCCCCTCGTGATGAAAGCAATTAAGTGCGAGTTCGGCCCACGGCAGGAAATTCGCCCATTTAACAGGCCTGTCCGCCACAAAGGCACGTAAATACTGCTCAAGACCCCGATTACGGACCTCAGTCTGTCCATCAGATTGCGGGTGGTAGGCCGTGGAAAATTTCAGCTTCGTCCCACTTAGACGCATCAAGTTTTCCCACACATCATTCAGAAAAATCGGGTCACGATCGGACACCAACGAGGCCGGGAAACCGTGGTGTTTCACCACCGTATCAACAAAGAGATTGGCTACCTTCAACGCATCAAAACGAGTAGGTAAGGGCGCGAAATGAGCATACTTAGAGAAGCGGTCCACCACTACCATAATCGCGGTGAATCCCCGAGACTGTGGAAGGCCTGTAATAAAGTCCATAGTAACATGGTCCCACACCTGCGAAGGAATCGGGAGGGGCTGCAAAAGACCGGCCGGCTTCTGAGTAGAGTACTTGGTTGTTTGGCACTCAAAACACGAGGCGACGAATTGTTTGACATCCTTGTGCATCCCCTTCCAAAAAAATGTCGATGCTAGACGTCGGAACGTCCTATCCACGCCGGGATGGCCCGCCGTTGGAGTAGAGTGATGCTCATAAAGAATCGCGGCCTTAACCGACGATGATGGAGCAACTACCAACTGCCGCCCTCTATAGATGAGGCCATCACATAATGAAAATTTTGGAGGGGCAGTTCCTTGCTTAATATCCGCAGAAAGCTGCTGCAGCTCATCAATTAAGCACACATCCTTCCGGAGTAACTCCAAAATTTCAGGTAACGGTTGCGCAACGGTGACGAATAGAGCTGCGTTCTTCTCCCCCTCGGCCAACTCCTCATCACGCCTAGACAAGGCATCCGCGACCTTGTTGGACACCCCCGATTTATATTCAATTCGAAAATTGTACCCCATCAATTTCCTCGCGTACAACTGTTGATCTGGTGTTTGAATAACCTGTTGGAGAAGCTCCTTTAAACTCTTCTGGTCCGTACGAATCACGAACTCACGCCCAAGCAAATACTGACGCCATTTTTGGACTGCCGCCACGATAGCATAGAGTTCTTTATGATAAGTCGAAGACACTCTGCGCCGAGGCCCCAACTTCTTGCTGAAATAAGCGAGGGGATGATTATCCTGAAGCAAAACCGCTCCTATCCCGAAGGCCGAGGCGTCCGTTTCCACGATGAATTGTTTAGAAAAATCCGGGAGATGCAAAACATGAGCTGATGTCATCGCCTGTTGTAGCTTCCGAAAGCTATCGTCCGCCTCCACAGTCCAAACGAAAGCATCTTTTTTGAGAAGTTCGGTTAACGGAGCGGCGATCATCGCATAACCCGATATAAAACGGCGGTAGTACCCCGTAAGACCGAGGAAGCCGCGGAGCTGCTTCACCGTCTTCGGCTCCGGCCAAGCCAACATAGCATCAATTTTCGCCGGGTCCGCCTTTAGCTGCCCATCGGAAACAAGGTGACCCAGATAATCGACTGTGGAGCAACTAAACGAACACTTCGACAGCTTGATAAAGAAGTTGTTCGACTGTAACAAGGCTAACACCACTCCCAAATGCTCTGCGTGCGTCTCGACATCCGGACTGTAGATAAGAATATCGTCAAAAAATACAATAACGAACTTCCGAAGCAACGGACGAAAGATCTCGTTCATCGCCGCCTGAAATGTGGAAGGCGCATTCGTCAGGCCGAACGACATCACCAGGAATTCAAAGTGGCCATCGTGAGTACTAAAGGCGGTTTTGTAAACATCGGAATCATGCATCCTGATCTGGTGATATCCCGATCGCAAGTCGAGTTTGGTGAATATCCTCGCACTCCCTAACTCATCAAATAACTCATCGGCGGTAGGGATCGGGAAGTGGTCGGGTACCGTGACCGCATTTAGAGCGCGGTAATCAATACAAAACCTGAAAGTTCCATCTTTCTTTCGAATCAATAATACCGGAGACGAAAAGGCGCTAGTGCTATGACGGATGATACCAGTGTCGAGCATCTCTTTAATTTGACGTTCGATCTCCGTTTTCTGGAAGTATGGGTAGCGGTATGGGCGCACATTCACCGGCTTCGAGTTGGGGATAAGATGTATGCGATGATCGAAAGAACGAGCCGGGGGGAGGCCTGACGGGACCGAGAAGACCGCTGCATGATTCAATAACACCTCCCGAACAGCTGGTGGAGTCTCATTTGGCAGCTCCAATGTCGAGCTAAGGCCGGTAGTAGCCTCCTCGGCAGATTCCGCGGGAAGAGCCAAGATTTCAAACACAGCTCCCGAACCCTCATGATGAATCATTAACGAAGCGAACGTTCGGGCCGAAACTTGGCGTGGCAGCCGCGGAGCTACTGTGAGACGCACGGGGCTGCCCTGATATTCGAACTCCAATGCCCCCGTTACATAATCACTCAGCACCCTGCGAAGAGAATGTAACCAAGCGATCCCCAAAATCATATCGAATCCGTGTATCTGCAACACAAATAAATCCACCACAAACTCATGCCCTTGAATGGAAACGGACGCGTTGGTGCTTTTGTACGAGCAAATCAACGATTGGCCGTTCCCCATGTACACCCGGAAAGGCCGAATAGCTTCCAAGGAAAGGGCACTCTTCTCCGCGATTCGGGGATGAATGAAGTTGTGCGTACTCCCCGTATCGACCAGAATGGACACCTCAGTCGCTCCCAACGACCCTTGCAAATTCAATGATGAAGAACGAGGCCGCCCATCCATACTAAAGACGTGCGATAGATCCGAAGTAACCACCCCCGGCTCCAATTGGTCCTCCTCGGCAGACTCACTCGGCTCCTCTTCCTCATCAACCCCTATGTAAGCCAACACCGGTTTCTTGCATACGTGGCCCGGACTATATTTCTCCGGACAGTACCAGCAAATTCCTTGTCGAGTTCGCTCCGCCTTCTCCCCCGACGATAGGCGCACGATAGGTAACTTGGACAAGTCCCTCGGCCGAGAGGATGGGGGCGCTCCCAATTGTGGTGGGGCAGAATCGGTAGCTACACTCGGCTGAAACGTGCTACGCCCCTCTCTAGCTTGCCACGGTTTCCGAGTGGGCTGTCCCACGCGATCATTAGAACTATCAAACTCACTAGCCAATGCCATAGCAGCCGCAACGGACGTCGGGTGCTGAAATCTCACTTGGTTTTTGAGTGGGTTGCGTAATCCTCCCAAATATATTGGCAACAATGCCGTCTCCGGCAACCCATGGACGTGGTTGAGCATTCTCTCGAATTCCCGATTGTAGTCTGATAGCTGCCCCGTCTGCGTGAGTTTGGCTATTAGCTCAACATAATCCACAAAATAGTGGGGATCGAAACGGCGGCGAACGTCCTCCAAAAACTGATCCCACGTTGCCGATTGATTATTCGCTCGGTAGGCAAAGATCCAATCCGACGCGGGCGGCAAAAAAAGCATGACAACATAGTGTAAGCGATTCTCCACCGGCAACATAATATGGTCAAAAAAGTATTGAATACGAGTAACCCAACCTGAGGCGTCCGAGCCGTCGAATGTTGGTGGATCCATCTGAATTTGTTTCACGGGATCCGCAGCGGAAGGATAAGAATGGCGTGGAGGAACTGGGTCCCACCCAGACCGTTGTGTGTATGGCGTCGGCCCTTGGCGGACCTGCTGCAAGTCCCACGTCGAACCACGGACAGCCGTGTCTTCGCGACCCCCAGACGGCGGCGGCCGGGTGAAATCTGCTGGGTTTTGCCGACGAAACTCCTCACCATACGTATTAGAGTTCGGCACAAAGCGAGGTGGGGTGGACATCGACATCGCCGGTGTAGATCCGCTAGCCGTGGACCACGGCGGTACGTGCAGGTCCGGCGGCGCCGGTTCCGGGCGATGCAACACGCCTGCTGCAAGATGTTGCTCTGCTGCCCCCAATCTACTCTACATCCTTTGCATCATCACGAGCATCGAATCGAGTTTAGCCGACATGGAGTCGGATGGCGGCGGCTGGGATGTGGATGGAGTAAACGGCTGCGATGTCACGCCGTTCGACTTCTTCTCATCACGTCGATGAGGATGTTGTCCCGCAGCGGCTTGCATGGTTCGGGAAGATGAAAGCACCAGTTGATAGGGTTTGAGCCCCCTATCTCGGATTGGAGAACGAGAAATTCCCCGGGAAGGATACGAAGGTAGTCGCGGGCAGTAAACCCCCGTCGATCACGCCGGAGTTACGAGAGAAAGTAAAGCACGGCAATAAGAAAAATAGGGTTTCTATTATGAATGATCCGCCAACAAACCCTAATCTCCTATATATAATCTAAGGACCCTGGTTGATTCGACTCGTACGATCCGGGAAAGAACCAACAAGAAAACCCGAAAAGGAGCAAAAAGGCTCGAATCGATAATGTTCTAATGGGCCAAGCCCGAATACAAAGAATAATAAAAACTTAACGATAAATAATGAAGTCCTCGTACTTCTTGGGCTTCGATGTAATTCTCTTCGTCCTCCCTTCTACCTGCTCGTCGTCCAACTCGTCCTTCTCATTAAGGTTAGTGTCCACGTCTCTAAGGTTTGGGTTCGTATCAATTTCATCGTCAATTTCTTCTACGTCACCTGCATCATACGAAGTTGGAGGCTGATCTTCCTCCTCACGCTCCACGTCCTCACGTTCTTCAATCGGAGGTGCGTTCTTCCCTCTGGAACACGAGATAGAGCGTGGCACTAAAGGCCACCATCATGAACGTGATGGAAACGAAGAGGCTTAGAAGGCCGATGCCCAGCCTCTTCGGCAGCACGTACAAAAAGTCTTCCTCCGCATACCGTGAAGTCAGAATGGAGAGGAACATGAGTAGAGAAGTGATGGAGGCAAACAAGGAAATGGTGTCCGATATGGCAAACAACTTGAACGCAGGTTTTCCTGAGAGCAACGGCTTACCGTTAGAAGAGTCAAGGCCCCCGGGGAGAGTGAAGGCGGCAGCGAACATGACCGTTAAGATAAGTGCTGCTGCGATGGTGCACGCGTTAGCCGTGTCTTTCATCCATTTCTCCCCCTCTTCTTTCAAGGTCTTATGTTCCTCTGTGAACAACTTTTGAGGAGTTTTGTTGTCCCTGTTCGTCCGTGTTCTACGTGTAGGATGGACATACTTTTCCACTTCCTGCAAAAATATATAAACGATTCTGAAAATTGAGCATGCAAGTGAGGGGAGAGTATTGAGAATCATATTCGATCCTCTATTACATTTCGACCATGTTTTAAAAAAAGTTTAAAATATTATAAATAATGTAAAATATCACGGATAAGGATGTAAATTTGTCAAGAAAATAATTTCATTTTGAAAACCCCACTAATTTCCGAGGCGCTTCAAACGGGTAATAATCATAGTAATACGAGGGACGTTGAACGGAGTATAATATAAATGATAAAATGATTAGAGTTAGTACTTTTATAAAGAGTTCGAGCTCATAGATAAGTGCTATCGTACCTTAAACCACGCCAACTCGCGCTGCATCTGCATAGCAGGACCGGCAACACGATTAAGGCTTTCGGGAAGAGCTAGCTTTCCACATATGTGCAATATATTGTTCTTCTCATTATCCGTGAAGCTGTACGAGATATATTTCCGGTCGCTCATGTTGTAAAGGAGGTTGATAACGTTCTCAAATCGATAAGTCGCCGCCAACATAAACACGTTTTTGCCGGTTTCGGGGTCTATTTTATAACTGCACTGAGGATATCTGTGAATGATCATTTCCACAATCTCACCGATGCCGTGCCTAGCGGCGAGGAAGACCGATTTACGGAATATAGGATAAGCTTCCTTTCGAGGTAATTTGTCTATTTCGTTGCATAGGAATTGGGCAAGCTGTATTGCCTGTTCATGCTTTGCTTTCTTCTCCCTTAATCCCTTCACTTTAGGCACTGATTAACATTTTACCATTAATTTGCGTTCTCTTCTATGCGAAAGAAAAATGATATTCACCCTTTAAATCTTCCTTATTTCTCACAATTTCTCACATTTTTTTATTATTTTTTTTAATTTTTTAATTTTTTTTTTCTTTCATTTGCACTACAATGGAGAAAAAATATTATCTCTTGGTGTTGTAAATATTTTCTTCAATTTAAGAAGTAAAATTCTTCATCATTGATAAAATGTACTCCCTCCGTCCCAGTTCACTACTCCACTTTCTTTTCGGCACGAGATTTTATACGCAGTGTTAAAGTAAAAAAAGTAAGGGGTCCACATAAAAAAGTAAGGGTTAATTTTTGTCTTTTAAGGAAAGTGGACTAGTAGTATGTGACGGACCAAAATAATATACTAGACTAGTGAGTAGTGAAGTGGACGGTGAGAGTAATAAATTGTGACGAAGGATTGAGATTTAAAAGATTATTTTTTTTCTTTTCTCTCCTTTTTTTTCACATAAAGAGATTGCAACCTTACACTAATACAAATTAAACATATTGCTAACAAAATACACACACACAAATTAAACGTACTCCCTTCGTTTTTTTTATAAGTCTTTTTTAGCTCAAACACGGGAATTAAGAAAACTTAATGATTATTCTTTTATAATCAATTTTTTTCTCGTAAATCACATTTTTCATGTAAAAATAAAAGAAATTATGTTGCGAAAAGAGATAAACATTAATTGTGATAAATGAAGATAATGAAAACAAGAGAAAAATTGAAAAATAGTGAGTTGAAAATTGAAATTTTTACATAGAAATGTGAAAAGGACTTATAAAAAAAACAAAGACAAAAGGCTAAAAAGACTTAAAAAAAAAACGGAGGGAGTAGTAGATTTGAAGTTAATTAATGTTACCTAAATTCTCGATGACATACCAAATTATGGTTTCCAGCTTCAGCCTCACTGTATTAGACCCAGGAGAAAAAAGAAAAGAAAAAAGTCTTAGATTGAAGGTTTACAACCGCAAAACAATACTATATCCAAACTCTTTACAGAATAATTTAGAAAACTTTATTACGCCAAATTCACCCCCAATAAATGATAGTAGTAATTTGGAATTAGTTTAAAGGTGAACTAGCATTGTACCCCCGCGATGCAGAGATTTAATCGATAAATAATAGTGTATGACAAATTTTAGTTATAAAATATTTAAATTATTCATAATTTCACTTCGTTTCACAATGATTTTTTTTATTTTATTTTTTATTTTTATTTTTTATAGAGAGTAGTATACTCTAGTAAAATATGCTTGTGTAGCCCTATGTACATTTTATATACATATATGCATGAGTTGGTTTGCATGTCTCATTTTTATAGATTATTTAACTATAAACATTCATGTCTGCATGAATTTTTATACCACTCCGGTCCTAACCAGTTGAACCATTTTCCTTTTTGGGACGTTTCACACCTATTGACTCATTTCCTTTTTTAGAAATAATTAGAGTATAATTAGTACAATTAGTAAACCCCTTATTACACTTAACATTTCATACTTAAATCTCATCCACTCATTTTTCTGCACGTAGTTCAATATAATTTAAATTTTGAAAGTTTAAATTATTATAACTTGCTCGTTTGTTATCGGATTTTTATGATTTTTATATCAAATTTAACATTGTCAATTGAGTTTACCAATGCTTTATCAATTGTAGAAAAATGAACATGTAAAGAAAGAATATTAATGTATACAATAACAATTTTATTAGTCAAGAGAATAAATAAAATCAATAATAAAATATTATAAAGTAGGAAATCAATTATATTGAAGCTTGAATTTCAATTTATATGTGAAAATTTTAATGAATCAAAAAAGGTTTTCATAATATTCAAAAAAGAAGAAGAAGGTTTTCATAGAAATAAATGTATTAAGTGTTAGTATAGGAAATAACAAAATGTCTAATTTAATTAGAGAAAACTAATAACCTTATTAAATAAAAAAATAAAGTTCAATTACCAAGAAAATTGGAGGAAAATGTATTTTACTTTAGTATATATATATAGATATGTGAAATTTGAGGAGTGTTAATTAGGAGCAAGGCTAGAACTATATAAGAATAATATGATTTTCAATTGCATTTTTATTTTTATGTTGCATATCTTATTACACCAACAGATGAAATATAGTCTTGTGTTAAAAATATCTTTAAATGAACATTTTTGTTTATAAATGTTTAAAAAAAAAATTAAATACAGGGTTACTAAAGCTGTCAAATTATCAATGGACCAAATATGCATGTATTAGCATAGTGGTAGAACTTTAAATACAGGAGTATTAGTTATATTAGGGTTAATAAATTTAAACTGAGCGTATATGATAATAAAAAAGATGTTTCTAAAATGTCTATTATGATTTATTATGTTATAATATATATATATATATATTTTTTTTATTACAAGAATACTCTCTCCGACTCATGAATCATGAGCATATTAGGTCCGTCTCACGATTAACATTCCTTATTATAACTTGGGAAACAATTAGCTAACTAATTGTACCATTATAAAATTCCATATTACAATTAGCATTCCTTAAAATTTACATTATCATTTACTCTCGATACGAATCTCAATATAATTTAAATTGTAAAAGTTTTAATTATTATAACTTGCTCGTTTGTTCTCAAGTTTGTATGTTTTTTTATACTTAATTATAATTTTTGATACAATCTTTTATTTAAGATATGACATCGATATGTTTTTTATGCATTTATAATGCTATTCTTTAAAAATATGCCTAAAATACATAAATCCATTAAACACTAAACTTTCCGTCTAAATTCCTTGAAAGGAAAAGACACATGAATCATAAGACGGGGAATGTATATAATAATGATGAAAATTGAGATTTTGTATATGGTTGAACCACCGAATCCTTAAAAGATGATCCCATCTGATATAAAAGTAGTACTCCCTCCGTTCATGATTTAGTGACACTCTTATTTGGACACAATTTTTCTTGCATTTTGATGGTATAGTAATAAATTAATGTGTTAAAGTTGAATAATTGTGGGCTCATTTGAATTTTTTTAATAGTATTAAAATATTAAAGTAATAGTAAAAAGTAGATGTATAAAGTGTTAAAGTAATTGTGGGGTCTACGTCATAAAACGGAAAGTGTCTAAATTGTGGACGACCCAATATAGTAATTGTGTCAGTAAATGGTGAACGGAGGGAGTAATTAAATTCATTTGACTCTGTTAAATGAAGCTAATAGATCGAAAGGAAGTGAGGCAACTTTCCTTTAGAGATGAGATGAACTGAGGCACCCAAGCTGCATAGACTTTCAATGTCACGGCCAACATCATCATATTTTGACTTTTCTTTAGGCATCCCTACACCATATATTTAAAGAAACAAAATCAATAAATATAATAAAGTTGTACAGATAAATATATAGTAAAGTTATACCCCGTATGTAACTATTATACATTAGATAAATAGTAAAAAAAGTATCGGTATAAGTTTAAAAAATGGATCTATGGATCAAATCTAGATGGGATCTTATTCTCAAAAACCAAACCGAAATGTATTCACAAACTACTATTTAGATTATATCTGAACTCCAAATTGAAAATCAATGGATTTCAGTCGATCGCGAGTTCTTAAGATCCATTTTTGTCTCTAGTTAGCACTTAAAATGAGCAACACTTGTCACACAAGCACCTAAAATGAGTGGAATGTAAACAAACTTACAATTGTAAATAAACTTCTGCCACCAAAGTGTTTCCATCCTCGTGAATAATTCTGGTGTTTCAGAAATCGTCGCTAGGGCGGATCTTCCGTCTTCCTCGTATGTTAGCAGAGCCAAATCTGGGTACTTATGAGCCAAATCTAATGCAATATCTGACAAGCAATAATTAAAGATAATTAAGTTTATATGGACTGAATGTATGTAGTGAAATAGTACTCCTTCTGGACTAATGGAGTTTTAAGATATAGATTGGTATTAGCGTGGGTAAATGCGGGTGGAAATTTTGTGCACCAGCTAAAATGACGAAGTAGACAAAGATTACATGGGGGAATGAGAAGTAGTTACCAACCTATAAATCCACAGGCTATTATCGCGTTCAAAGTTGTAATACCGGCTTGGCTCTTGAATAAAGGCACACCGTCCTTATAAAAATACTCTTGCTCGGATAACAAGTACTCTAGTATTTCCCTATGAGAATTCACGGCAGCTTCTTGCACAGGCATTCGTCCGGCGCTATTTGCAAAAAATAGCAAATTTGGATTCTTCTTTACCATAGCCTTGACTGCCTCTGTGTTTCCAATTATTATAGCATTATCTAGGGCGATATCTCCGTACCTATTTGTAAGGGCCAGAGCTTCGGGCGGCATCAGTTCAACCAACTTTTTCACAAAATCTAAGTTCGATTTTCCTGTCATAGCAGCTATATGGAGAGTTGTTTCTAAGTCTGAGCTGATAACCGTCGTGCTTAGTTGGTTTTTATCTGAGAAGAAATTCTCGGCCGTGTTCCAGTCGCCCCGCATCGCTGCTTGGTATAGGGACGATAACTGCTGAAATCTCCATCCACTGCAAAAAAGGGCACAACTTTTGACAATATGAATATATACTTCCTTTATCCATGAAAAACTTGACATTTAATTTAGAGTGTCCACAAAAAAATTGCATATATATATATATGGCAATGTGGTGAAGTTCGATTAAAATTTTGAGTACATAAAGAGAGTATATATCTATATATATATATAAGCTATACTGCAATTATATGCTAGTGAAGTTCGATTGAATAAAGCAATGTGGTGATAGAATTTTGATGTATAAAAACCTTACCTCCTTCTTCTTCTTCTTCTTCGATGGCCACGGTCGACGGCCATGCGTATGATACTGTCTCATCTGAGCTCGTCATTGTTGGGGTGGAGGCTGCCACTGCACTTTTTACTTTGGGGGTTGAATTATTGAACTCTTATATGAAGTCCATGTATATGTTTGTATAAATTTAAATTGTCTTCACCTGCTCCAAGTGGGGATATATATGTATGTATACATGTAAATTGCTAGTTGGTTTATTAAGAATTTGTGTATCCCCACTTCATTGATTAAGACAAAGACAAGCACAACAACTTGTTGATTTAATTTAAATACTCTCTCCGTCCTACTCATACGTGGATAATTTTTTTGCGTTACGAGAATTAAGATAAGAGTGATAGTAATGGATAAAGTAGTGACTATAGTTTTAGTGAGTTAAAAATTTTATCATTTAAGGTAAGATCCCTATATCAGTAGAACAAACAAAAATACAGTAGAATTTTCAGTAAAACGAAAAGATTATTAAATTTACAACCTAACATATGAGTACGATAATAAATACTAGTACTACTAAAGTTGTTATAGATAGCTGCCGACACTAGTGAAAATTTTAAAATGTGCAGTTTTGAATTTAAATTGAGGTTTTTGCAACATATGGATGCGTGGCATAAATTCAATAAATATCCATAGGGATAAGGTATAGACTATAGAGATGTATCAAGCAATCAAGAATTGTTTCAATTTGCTCAAAACCAGCGATAACCACATAAACTAGCTATCAATAAATATTTTTGTTTCTAGTTCAATTAATTACTTTTTATTTTTATTTTTATTTTTATAAAATTGGGTCGATCCACCTTATTCTGATTCTAGCCATGGATTCATACATAACAACCCCAAAACAAAGAAATGCAACCTACGTAGAGATGGATTCTTGCAGCAACGTCCACCTCTAGCCTAAGAAAATCATGAAGCTACGTACATACGGAAGATAAAAACGTAGTTTGCATTTTTTGAATTCGAATTCATGAATTCACAAATTCGATTTGTGAATTCGTGATTGCAGATTTTAATGTGATTGAATTCATTTGGAATTGAGAATTCATGATTTCAGATTTTTTTTTTTTTTTTTTTTTGAGTAAATTCACAAAATTGTGAATTCGCTATTTTGCACATTTATATAATCTATTATATATATAAAGAGGGAGTTTGAAATTGAGAAATCAATTGAGAATTACTTATTGGTGGCAATTTTGTAATTAATGCAAAAAATATTATTAATTTTATATGCATCTAAATATGGACGGGGTGTGTGTGTGTGTGTTTTTTTTTTTAAATTACTAATTTGATATCTTCACCAACTTTTATTTACATGTTCCTTTTTTTAGGAATTCATGAGTAGTACGTGGGTGAATTTACTAGATTATTTCCCAATTTTTATTAGTTTTTTTTCTTTTTTAATAAACATTTTAAAAGAAATTATACGCTAATTAAGAAGACACAAAAATAACGTTAATGTAAAAATAATTTCTAAACTGTTTTGTTTGAATTTTTATCCATTTTAATAAATTTATTATTACTTTCAAATGGAATCATATAAACAATCAAAATAATACTAGCTATTAAATTATTTTTTCGAATGCATTTTTGAATTCTATTACAGATCTATAACATTTTCATCAACATAGATATTCAGATTTATTTTAAAAACTACCTTATATAATAAGTTAATAACTTCTAAATTATTTTATTTAAATTAAAAAAATATATGTATTGATTTTAGTTGGTTAATCATACACATATGACTTTTTATATATATAAAAAAATCTATTATTTAAAAAATATTACTTAGATTAAGCTCCGATATACGGAGTATTAACCTAAAGAAAATTTGAACACGTCACAACAACAATGATTCATTTCACGCCTCACACAAAAATTTGTTACTAAACGAAGTATGCAAGTTATCTTCCTAAAATCTAATCTTATCAATTAAGATAATTTTTTATAAGATGATTTATTATGAGTGGAAAAATAAAATACCCATTTAGTTATAAAGAAATCAAATTAAGGACACACATTTAAAAAACACAAAAAATACCCATTTTTGATGCGAAAGGACACAAATACCCTTACTAATAGACTTTGACTTTTACTAGTCAACACCACTCTTCTCTCCTCCCCCTCCTTCTCCCTTTTCCACGTGTCTCTTCTCTCCTCATTATTTTTTTTATTTTTTTTAATTTTTATTTTATTTTCGAATTTTCGAATTTCAGTTTTTTTTTTTTTTCCTGACTACTGCAGCTGTGATATTCGTATAACTTTAAGGAGGTAAGAAATATCAAGAATTCGTACCGGTTATATATAAGAATTACGAAATACATATTCGAGTATGCAATTATGCAGTTATTGGTACGAATACATTCACTTCGTATTAAAGCAACTATGTATTGGTACGAATAAGATTCACTTCGTACTAAATCAACTATGTATTGGTACGAAATAGATTCACTTCGTACTAAAGTCTACTGAGGAATTAAACCCTGAAACTAAAAATTAAACCTTAAAAAACATTTTAATATTAACAAAATCTGTGCAATACATAACCAATACTCTCTCCGTTCCGCTCCATTTGGCCTATAGAGTGAATAGATGTGAGGTATAAAATAATAGAGCAGGCCAAATAGAGTGGAACGGAGGGAGTATAAACAAACTTCATAGTTTATAACAAAAAATACAGCACAGCAGTACGAATTACATCATTTCGAACCAGCAAATCTTAAAAAACACTTTAATACTAACAAAATCTGTGCAATACATAACCAATATGAACAAACTTCATAGTTTATAACAAAAAAAACAACATATGCAGTACGAATTAGATCATTTCGAACCAACAAGTCTTAAAAAACACTTTAATACTAACAAAATCTATGCAATACATAACCAATATGAACAAACTTCATAGTTTATAACAAAAAAAAACAACATATGCAGTACGAATTAGATCATTTCGAACCAGCAAGTCTTAAAAAACACTTTAATACTAACAAAATCTGTTCAAAACATAACCAATATGAACAAACTTCACAAATTTTAACCAAAACACAACACATGCAGTACGAATTAGATCATTTTGAACCCAAAAATCTGAAAAACAGTACAGTATTAACAAAATCTGTGCAAAACAGAACCAATATCAACATATTTCACAGATTTTAACCAAAACACAACATATTCAGTATATAGAGATCATTTCGAACAATAAAATCTGAAAAAACACTCCAATATTAACAAAATCAGTTCAAAACAGAACCAATACCAACATATTTCACAAATTTTAACCAAAATCAGTGCAACACATAGTAAAATCAGTGCGAAAAACAAATTAATGTTAAACCGGTACGAAATATGGTTATTCGTAACAAAACTATAGTTAAGGAAGTACGAAATAAACAAGTCGTTACATTAATAATGTATTTTCTTAAGGAAAATAGTTTATTTTGTCACGAAAAAAAGGTACGAACTATGGAGTTCGTATCATAGATTCAATATTAAAAAATATAAACAAAAGAAATGGTGATGCTACAATCATGTAAGAAAAATAATTATTAGCTTGTACGAAATATGATATTCGTATCTTAAAATAATATAAGCATGCACTATCTAACTCAAGAGATAATCTCAAGCATCTGATCTCAATACTTGAATCATGAATTTTTCAAATTGTACAAAACAGAAGCAGAGAACAGATTGCGCAAGCCATCTTAACACAACTCTAGCCTTAAATATCACATCAATCAAAAGAATGCAATTCATACGATTACCAATAACCAAAAATAGGTGGCATCGTAGTTTTTTTTGCATAAATTTCATATGAAAGTCTCAAAAATCGATAATCGCGTGCATAATCATACGTATTCGAGTAAATATCATAAAAATTAATGTAGAATTAAAGTAACTAGTGAGCTCGTTTTGCTTCCTAATTCAACGTGCCTAGCTTGAACAAAATAGCAGTAATATTCTAATACACATTCTAATATAATATTCTGAAGCAAATACACAAAGATTCCCACACTACACACGCAGCGGAATTGAATCCTCTTTTTCCTAACAAAAATGCTTCGAAAATCAGAATCAGATATTGCGAACTCAGATCTGAAAATTCCAGAAAGTTTTACTTATTATTCCAAATGTCCAGCTTACCTTGGAGAGGTTAAGAGAAATGATGAGAGCAAGGAGATCGGCGATGAGATCCGAGAACGTGGCTTCCTCGGGTTGGGGCGGCAGATCGGACAGTCCGTAACCTCTGTAATCGGGCGCAATGGCTCGGAAACCAGCACCGGCGATGTCGTTCCTCCTCCTCCGGCGAGCTCGTCGCCTCCACAGGCCGTGCCTCCACCATTCGATTCCTCCTCCGTCGTCGCCGCTTTAATCATCCCGATCTTCGCCTCCTCTCCAGCGAGCTCAGATCGCCTCCCCTCCGGCGAGCTCAGGTCGCGTCGACCTCAGCCTCCCTCCGCCTTGGTTCGCATCCTCCGCCGTCGTCTACACCGGAGATCCAGTGCCTCCTTCTCCCCCCTCCGCGTCGAAATCAACCTCCGCCTAGGTCGACGGTGCTGGATCCGTGAATATGAGATGAGAAATCGAAGGAGATGAAAAGGGGAGAGAAAAGAAGAGAGCGGCGAAGATAGAGATTGAATACAGCGTGAACCCTAATTTGAGAGAAATAGGGAGAAGCGCGAAACATAGAGAGGGAAAAATAAGTTTTTAGTGAAAATTGAGGGTATTTGTGTCTTTTCGAGTCTAAAATGGGTATATTTTAAGTTTTTTAAATGGGTGTCCTTATATTGATTTTGTTATCCTATATGGGGTAGTTTATTATATTAACTCATTTTTTATCTTATTTTACCTTATCTCATTCACCTTATTAAATGACTATCAAATGAGTAGGAGAATGATTGAAAAATCAAATAAGCCTTCAGGGTGGAGGCAAGAATGAAGTGATTAGCAAATTTCAACTCAAACTATTAAAGAATGGGAGTATATACAAGGAGTATTTAGCAAGGGTAAACTTATTTAAAAAGTTTATAATTAAGCTCTAATAAAATGAAACACTATTAGTATTAATAATTAAATATAAATTATAATCTGAAATCGAAGAAGGCCGAATTCACATACAAGGATGAGAGCGGATTCATGATCCGATTTAGATTTGGTGGTCTAGATTAGTTGGGTAGGGCTTGAATTGTCAAAATTTTTAATCTGATGGACCGAGGTCAAATTCATCACTTAAAATTTTTAGACCCATATCATGATTTTTTTTTATTTACAAAACTCAGAACTGGCTCGCTAATCAGATTATATACTCCCTCTCTCCCGCCAATTTGTTGTGCATTAATTTCTTGAATATATGTGATGTATAAATTATAGAGACGCACAACATTCCGTGGGACGGTGGCGTCTAAACCCAACATCCACTAGATCTGACAAATTTTGGTATGTATTCTATTTTTTAGATCAGATGCATTCGAACTTAAGTCTAAAATTCCAGATTTGGATATGGATCAAATCGATCAAAATCCGGCTAATTGATATCCCTACTCACATACTCTCTCCGTCTCATTACATCAGTTCTGATTTCCTCTCTCTTTCTTTGGGGGCACGTTTATATCAAATTGATCGTTATCGTTTCCTTGAGGAGAGAGAAAAAAAAAAAGACAAATAGAAAGCTTAAGCCCAGTGGAAATGAGACTAATAAATGTGACAAACATAAAAGAAAATGAGACTAATGTGACAAGGGGTTTCTCGCTAAATTTAAATAATTACAGATTGTTTTATTTATAATTTCTTAACATGTTTGAGACCGTGCATCGCACGGGTGCAAAATCTAGTATATATAAAGAGTGAGTTTTCAATTGAGAAATCAATGGCAATTTTGTAATTAGAGAGGACATCTATTTCTCTTTTAAAAAAAAATACGTGTCTCTTAAAAAAAAAAGTCAACATGTTTCTTTCAATTAGGAAAACGACGATTGATTAACACCCCACGTTTCTATTTAGTTTTATAAATGTGTTTTAAGTGATATATATAATAGTAAAAAAAAAAAAGGTTGCAAAATATATGATGAATATACATCCCACGTCTCTTTCTTCTTTTACTCTAATAGATTCTCGAGCCCCTATTTAGTTATATAAATATGTATTTAGTGATGAATATAAAAATAAAAATGGTTGCAAAATAGATGGTGAATATAAATCCCACGTCTATTTTAATTTTTCTTTTAATTTGTAATTAGGATGTATTTAGTGATGAAAATAACATTTAAAAAAAATGGTTACAAAATAGATGATAAATATAAATCTCACGTTTCTTTATAAATCTATTTTATATATATATATATATATATATATATATATATATATATATATATATATATATATATATATATATATAGGAGTTGGATCTTATGAAAACCAAATATTTCGTGATAACGTGAAAACCATGCACTTTCATTCATAACTGATGCACTTTCATTCATATCATGTTGCACCAAAAATATAAATATTATTTTATTAAAAAAAAAAATGCATATATTTTTGGTGCACCATGACATGGTGAAAACCTTATTTTTGGTGAAAACGTGAAAATCATGCACTTTCATTCATAACATGATGCACTTTCATGCATGTCATGGTGCACAAAAAATATATGCATTTTTTTTAATAAAATAATATTTATATTTTTGGTGCAACATGATATGCATGAAAGTGCATCATTTATGAATGAAAGTGCATGGTTTTCACGTTTTCACGAAATATGTGGTTTTCATATGATCCAACTCCTATATATATATATATATATATATATATATATATATATATATATATATATATATAAAATAGGAATCTTCAATTGAAATCAATTTTGAAATCAATTTTAAAATGACAATTTTGTAATAACATACAAGATCATGGCTATTTATATGCAATAGTAGTGAAACGTGTGAGGGAGGGTAGTTAATTAAATTCCAACAATTTAGGGAAAATTAAATAGTTGGTTTATTATAATGACGTTAATTTAAATTTAAATTAAATTTTGTAGTGCCTCTATTTTGAATCTCTAATATATAGTGTATACTATAAAATATAAATTCAATTCCAATTTTGTTGATATTATCGATCTTAGGGTTATAAGTTAGTTAGCTAAAAAACTTTTATGCACGATTATTTTTCTTCATAATATAAATAATTACTACAATTTTATCGTATTTCCATTAAAAATCTTGAGAATTTAACATTGCACTTCGTATTTGTAAGTGGGAAGCAATCTAACATAGCACTACCAACTATACATCAAGATCCAAAATTAGAAATCACTTTCAATGGTGATTTTGAAATTCTAATTGTATTTGAGGTTATTATTGACATTTTAAACACAAGTTTTCCCACGTAACATTCCGTGATTCTCTCCCACTCACACAAACCACAAACAACAACCAAATCTCCACCAGTTAAGAAAAACTACTTCTATTGTCATCGTTATCTTTAGGTAAAGTACAGAGGATCGAGGGTGATAAGTTGTCTTAGCTGTTTCAATAGCGTTACTAATGCATAAATGAACATTCCCAAATGACTATAGGATTTCTTTATCCCATAATGTTGTGTGTATCTCAAAAACTATGAATATATCTCAAAAACTTATGGATTGTGGATAGATTTAATGTGTTTTATTATGTGAAATGATGTGACTATTATTTATAGTGTTTCTATTATTATTATTATTATTATTATTATTATTATTATTATTATTATTATTATTATTATTATTATTATTATTATTATTATTTGCTATGATCTTCAAGTGAAAAAGTTGATTTAGATTAATGATGTAATGGAGAATGGATGAATATGGTAAATTTTCCATGTTAAAATAATGAGATGATTGTGTTTAAAATTTTTATGTATTTTTTAAAAAACCTATGTAGACAAATCATCTGATTGGATGACCAGTTCGATTCGGTTTTAGATTAGGACACAATTGTTGATTTTATAATTTTATAGTGTGTGAAATAATAATAATAATAATAATAATAATAATAATAATAATAATAAAAAAATTTCCGTGCATAGCACGGGTGCAATACTAGTTAAATAAATTCATGACTTGAAATTCGTAAATTAGCTAAAAGAGCGGGTGGGTTTATTATATTAAGAGTGATATTTTTTTAAGTATCTGTTTTTTTTTTTTTTTTTGTTTTTTTTTAAATCTCTAAATGACTATTATTTATTTTAAAATATCTCTAAATGAGTATTTTTACCCCTTTTTTTTTTTTTTTTAGACTCCATATAAAGGTGAGAACACTACACCACAGATATATAGGTGGAACTATACCACCCACAAAGGGTGGAACTATACCCACACACACAGGTGGGAACAATCAACACCACACACCACATGTCGGCGGTGGGAGTTGAACCCAAGACCTCTCCAATGGAGAGATTCTGGGGCCTCTACCTTTGCCACTCGGCCAAGGCTTCATCGGCGTATTTTTACCCATTCCCATTAAATAAAGAGATCGAATGGAAATGGAAAAAATGGGCAAGCTATCAACGTGGGAAAATAGACTTTTCCAAGTCAGTAAGGATAAAAACAAAATCAAATTAGTTGAGACTTGAGAGTACGTGAAAATGGGCAAGCTATCAACGTGGGAAAACAGACTCTTCAAACTTCCAAGTTAGGAAGAATACAAAATCAAAGTTGAGAGAGCGCGCATCACCAAATTACATTAGTAGTGTGTGTTGATCAAGTAGTAAGGTGTTAGTTTTCGGGTTAAAAGTTCAGAGTTCGAGTCCTTCGTCGCGCGATCTTTAAATTTTTAGTTAATTGATTTTTTAAAAAAAAAAAAAAAACATTAGTAACGATTCAGATTCAGTTCACTCCGGGATCGATCCCTTGTGGAGGCGAATTGTAGGAGATATAAGGTGGACTTTGGCTTGGAGAAATTCTAGGAGTTTGAGAACTTGACATACTAACATAATCTAGCAACTAACATTTGTTCGATAATTTTTAGACAAAAAAAAAAAAAAAGACTATATTTTTATCTTTTCATGAAATCGTGGTTTGGATTTCCTATCATAACGGCTATATGAAGTGTTATTTCTGAGTTTGAACTGATAATGACCGTGCTTAGTTGCTTTATACCAGTAACTGGAAAGAAGTTCTTCGCGGTGTTCCAGTCACCTTGCATTGCCACTTGGTAAACGGGCCAATACTTTTTGCTGAAGTCTTATTCCACTGTCGAAAAATGGATGTTAACATATAAACTATAACATATAGTGCAGATGTTAAAGAAAATTGGACATAAAATAAAATAAACTTATACCGCTCTCATTGTTGTTCGAAGATGCTTCTTTGTTACACCCTTAACAAATACTTGTGTTCTTTGAGTGAACACTTACTCCAAGAACAAGAAATTCATAGCAGAGAGAGAGAGAGAAAAATCAGATGAAAGAGAGGAAACTTCATTATAGATAATCATGTCCATACAATGGAAATTAAGTTCTGACAAAATAGCCAACAAAAGATGCAACAAACTTGCAGGGACAAGATGCTTTTTCTGCATTAGGGACCACTAAGAGATTTCCCCTCACCAACCACAAAATCAGTAAACCATATGGGCTTCTTCTTTGCACGTTTGGGCCTCGCTAGCACTGGATCATCAGAATCACGTGAGCTCAGTTCTTCCACCACTCCTTCTTCAAATGTCTATTACTTCTTGGGCCCAAGAGTTGGGAGCTCTACTATTGGTTTGGTTGTAACACTCCCACCGTCTCCGAGAATCACCTTGTCCTCAAGGTGAAGGTCCGGATAGCTGCTGCGAAACTCCTCAAGGTCTTCCCACGTAGCAGATTCTGGCGGCTCTCCCCACCACTGCACCAGAATTTGACGACGAACTCCATTATCACCAAAAACATTCCTTGAGGAGCAAACAGAGATTGGAACCGCAACAGGCTGCGAAGAATGAGCTTCGGGAGGAAGTGCACAAGCATTATCAGCAGCCCTTTGAATGGCTTTAGAGCAGAAACGTGAAAGAACGGATGTATACGACTCGTAGGAGGCAACTCGAGGCGATAAGCCACGGGTCCGACCCGCTCAATGACTGTGAAGGGACCATAAAAACGCTGAGCTAACTTCGGCTTTGTACGCCCCGAAACTGAAGTCTGCCGATACGGTTGCAAACGAACCAGGCCCGTCTCTATAATTATTGAGGCCCTGTGATAATTAAAATTTTAGGCCCCTAAATTTTATTAAAATATGACCAAAAAAAATAAAATAAAAAATAATAATAATAATAATAATAATAATAATAATAATAATAATAATAATAATAATAATAAAGAGAAAGGTAACGCCGGCGCTTAATTAAGGAGGAGAAACGATTATGGAGTATTAAAGAAGAAAGAGAGAAATTAAAGAGGAAGAATAAAAAAAAATCTAATGGGCCTCTATTTATTAAAAAATTTAAAATAAAACAACTGAACTTATGTTAAAAAATTTGGGCCCCTATTTATTTGGGGCCCTGTTCTGAAGAACACCTTAAGCATGCTTAAGGACGGGCCTGAAACGAACAAGAACTTGGTCTCCAGCCTGAAACTCAACCTCGCGACGTTTCTTATCACTTTTTTGTTTCATGCGATTTTGTGATTGCTGCAGATTAGCCTTAAGCTTTCTCGGGAGCTCATCCCTCTCCAACAGAATATCCTCTATATCTTGAACCGTCGAAGTGCCTCGCACATAAGGTGGAATAGTTGGTGGTAACCTTCCATAAAGAGCTTGAAATGGACTCATATGAATACTAGAGCAGTAGGAACTAGGAAGTGTTGTAAGAAAATTCAGCCCAACTAAGGAAAGCAGCCCATGTCGTCGGCTTAAGATGAGTATATGCTCGTAGATATTGTTCAGGACCACGGTTGATTACCTCTGTCTGTCCATCTGTTTGTGGATGATACGCGGAGCTGTGACGAAGATGTGTGCCACACAATTTAAAGAGAGTTTGCCAGAATCTGCTGAGGAATATGGGATCTCTATCAGAGACTATTGAAGCAGGGAAACCATGGTGCTTAACCACCATCTCCATAAATAAAGTAGCCACTGACGTTGTTGTAAAGTGAGAGAGGGCAGAGGACCAAAATGTGCTGATTTAGTGAGACGATCGACCACCACTAAAATTACCGTATTGTTGCGACTTGAGGTGAGCCGGTTATAAAGTCCATAGTTAGATCCTCCCAAACTTGTAAAGGTGTAGGGAGAGGCTGTAGAAGTCCTGCCGGAGGCTGCGTCGAATACTTTGTTTGTTGACAAATCAAACAAGTAGCTACATAATCTTCCACCGATTGCCTCATTTTCTGCCAGAAATAGGTTGCTGCCAAACGAACTAATGTTTGTTTCACTCCACCATGTCCTGCCATTGGGGTAGCGTGTGCCTCGTGGATGAGTTGGGAAATGAGTGGTGAAGTAGAGCTAATATAAAAACGATTTTTGAACATCAAAATTCCATTCCGCAGCAAAAAGGCAGTTCCCAACTTCCCTTGAGCAAATTTGGCAAAAAGGGCAACAAGTTCAGGGGAGGTGGAATTCTCTTGACGCAGAATATCCATAAACTCTGATATGGGCACACTAGCCACCGAGAGAGCTAGTAAGTGTTGAGGCAAAAGGTAAATTGTTGCGGATACGGAAGAGACATCTTGCGCTTCCGGAATGCGAGACAGCGCATCAGCTGCCAAATTTGATTTCCCTAACCGAAATTCAATTCCAAAATGGTACCCGAGAAGTTTACTTACATAACGTTGCTGTTCCGGTGTCTGAATTGTTTGCATAAGCAATTCCCGAATGCTTTTGTGATCGGTGCGAATCACAAAGAATCTCCCCAGGAGATATTGCCTCCATTTGCGCACGGATTCAGTAATGGCATACAACTCTTTAGTGTATGTGGATGCTAATTGCAAACAAGGGCCTAATTTCTTGCTAAAAAAACTGATGGGATGCTCAGATTGCATCAACACTGCTCCAATTCCCACATTCGAAGCGTCTGTTTCCACTATAAATTCAAGCGAAAAATCGGGCGAGTGAAGCACTGGGGCTGTAGACATAGCTAGTTTCAAAGCTTCGAAAGCTGATTGAGACTGTGAAAGCCATAGAAAAGAGTCTTTGCGAAGAAGATCAGTGAGAGGAGCTGCTATTTCGGCATAACCACGCACAAAACGGCGGTAGTAACCGGTGAGACCCAAAAACCCACGGAGTTGCTTTGTATTCGTTGGAGCAGGCCACTCAACCTTAGATTCAATCTTAGATGGGTCGGGGCTAACAGCGCCTGCGGATACAATGTGACCCAAATAATCAACCGATCCTCTGCCAAAGACGCACTTTGATGGTTTGATGTAGTACTTATGCTTGCTTAGACATTCAAAAACCTGCTGCAAATGTGAGAGATTGTATAATTTCTACAGTATATGATAGAAATTCATAGCTCGTGAGGAAGAAGACTGTTTCATTCATTCAAACATAGAGAGTACAAATCTGTGTACGTACAAGAACCCTATTTATAGTAATACTACTGCAAGCTAAAAAGATGACAAAAGCGTGTGAACGCTTTTGTCCCAAAAAAAACGACTAAACTACAGCCATCCAATTCCGCCCAGATCTACGGCTACGATATAACGCCATTTATTTAACTAGTCCTACGTGGCAAAGACGTGGACCAATCACAAAACAATACTACAAATACAAAAATTACCCGCCATCTCTCCCACCTTCTTTCTTCTTCCCCATTTCACCTGCAACTCCTTCAATCTTCACTGCAACCCCATCATTCTTCACAGCTCCATTATTCTTCACATCTGAAATTCCACACCCCCCCGCAAGATGGAATTGGTGAACATCCACCAAACCCATCTTGGACAGGAGATCATGAAAGCGTGGAGAAGCTAGTGACTTCGTGAAAAAATCAGCCAACTGCGCAAGAGAAGACGTAGCCACTGGAGAAAGAAGCCCAGAAACGAACTTCTCACGCACGATATGACAATACATCTCAATATGTTTCGTCCTCTCATGAAAAACGGAGTTCTTCGTGATGTGAATGGCTGCTAGATTATCACAGTGAAGCGGAATTGGAAGATCAAGAGGAACAAGAAAATCATGGAAGAGATAGCTAAGCCAAACCAACTCTCGAGTCGTGAGACTCATAGCACGATATTCGGCTTCAGCAGTAGAAGAAGCCACCGTAGGTTGTTTCTTGCATTTCCATGAAACAAGTCCTGAGCCAAAGAAGATGCAATATCCAGTCAAAGAACGCCTACTATCCACACACGTCCCCCAATCAGCATCTGAGAAAGCTCGAAGCTTAAAATCACAGTGTGCAGGATAGAAGACTCCAAGTGAGGGGCAACCCTTCAAATACTTCAAAACGTGCATAGCTGCATTCCAATGAGTAACAGTGGGACGAGCTACAAACTGACTCAACTACTGGGCAGCAAAAGTAATGTCCGGCCGAGTTAAGTTCAAGTAGAGGAGCTGACCCACAACCCTTCTGTATGGTTCTGCATCTTCCATATATGCACCATCTTTCCTTGAAAGCACACAACCAGGAGAAAAGGGAGTTTGAGCAGGCCTGCATCCCATCAGTCCTGCAGAACCCACAATATCAAGCACATACTTCCGCTGATTTAAAGCAATTCCATCATTTCCTCGAACAATCTCCATTCCTTGAAAATATTTGGCCTCACCCAAATCTTTGATAGTAAATGTAGAGTGAAGAAAGCTCTTTAGATCTGCAATCAAATCCAAAGATGGTCCACAGACCAACACATCATCCACATAGACAAGCAAACACAACATGGAATCTGCAGCTCCCTTTATAAACAAGCAGTGATCATTCTGAGATTGGGTGAACCCAAAAATCTTAAGCTGTTTAGTGAACTCCAAGTTCCACTCCCGTGAGGCTTGCTTCAAACCATACAAGCTTTTCACAAGCTTACAAACTTGACCTGGTTTAGCACCTTTAAAACCAGGAGGCACATTCATGTAAATATCATCTCGTAGAAAACCATGTAAGAAGGCGTTGTTAACATCCAGTTGATGTATATACCAACCCTTAGCAGCTGACATAGCCAACATGAATCTAACTGTCACCATTTTAGCCACGGGTGAGAAAACCTCAGTATAATCTTTACCATATTTCTGGTTGTACCCTTTAGCAACCAAGCGCGCCTTGTACCGCTCTATAGATCCATCGGGATTATGCTTGATCTTAAACACCCATTTACATCCAATGGGCTTATGTCCTGCAGGAAGTTCAGTAAGAACCCTGGTCTTATTCTCAGACAAAGCCAAAAATTCCCTATCCATAGCATCAATCCATTCCAATGATTTACTGGCCTCATTAAAGGAAGTAGGCTCTTTCACCACAAAAAGATTAAAGAGAAACTCCACATAGGAAGGTGACAAGGCTGAGGAGACAATGAAGGGAAAGGTAGGAGGAGTTAGACTAGAAGAAGAAATTCCCAATGAAGTGTAGGTAAAATTACACACATAATCTTTTAACCAAGTAGGAGGTTTTCGAATCCTACCCTCCCTTGCAATAGGTGGAGGTGATGGATTAGAAGGTGAGTCAGATAATGAAGGAAGTGAAACATCATTCTGCTCATCAGAAGAATCATCAATGGAACTTGTAGCATCATCTAAATCTCCTACAGAGGGAATGAATAGATCATGATTATCAGTAGGAATATCAATATGTGGTGAAGAAGATTCAACAGGATCAGTAGGAGATGAAACCAAAGAATCTTTGAAAGGGAATTTATTTGGAAAGAACTTCACATCTCTAGAAACAAAAGTTCTGTTATGATCAATATCATAAAGAAGGAAACCCTTATAGGCCATATCATACCCCAGAAAAACTGATTTTATGCTTCTACTATCAAACTTACCTCGAGTAGGAGAAAGATCCACAGCGAAAGCTAAGCAACCAAATGGTTTTAGCATGGTATAATCTGGTTGATCCTTAAACAAGATCTCATAGGGTGTATTCCATTCAATTACCCTACTAGGAGTTCTATTAGATAACCAAGTGGCCATGAGCAATGAATAAGGCCAAACTTCTTAGGAAGCCCACTGAAGAACATGATTGCCCTTGTTGTGTCCATTAAGCTCCTATGCCTCCTCTCCACAACACCATTTTGTTGAGGTGTATAAGGGCAGGATTTCTGATGTAGTATCCCATATTGTGCAAATAGATCATGCACTCTTTTATTCACAAACTCACTGCCATTGTCACTCCTAACTCGTTGAATATCTTGATGAAACTGTGTCTTCACCATTACCACAAAATCACTCAAGATACCAGCAACTTGATCTTTGCTATTAAGCAAATAAATCCAAATCATCCTACTAAAATCTTCCACAATTGTAAGCATGTATTTAACTGAGCACATATTCTCCTCAGAGTAAGGTCCCCAGATATCTACATGAACCATCTCAAACAACTTTTCAGACCTTCTATTAAGAATAGGAAAAGCATCCCTTGATTGCTTTGCCTTAACACAGATTTCACAATCTTTGATCACACCTTCAACATCCAATAAATGCTTATCAGTAAACACCTTCATATGTTTCATAGTTTGTAGAGATGGATGACCCATACACACATGCCATTCTACAAGAGATAGATCTTTTGAGTTAGTAAAACTCACAGTAGGTGTTTCAGCTGGACCTTGCATGATGTATAGATTCTTCTCCATTCTTCCAACACCAAGTATCCTATCAGTGTTATCCTGCTGAAAAACACAATGAGAGGTGTAAAATACACATTTAATCCCACTATCATGTATAAGCCTTGCTATTGATAGCAAGTTGTGTGTAAATCCAGGGATATACAACACATTCAAGAGGGCAATATCTTCATTCAGTTTCACTGTCTCTCCAATGCTCACTTCTATTGTAGATCCATCTGGAAGTCTAACCTCAATTCTCTTATCCAGTTTATATGTAGTGTACATCTGATCCAAAGTGCAACATATATGCACACTTGCACCAGAATCTATCACCCAAACAGACTTCTCCATCTCCTCTAGCACACTGAAAGCATAGTGGCCTTCAAAGGGTAAATCCTTCACCTGTGTATTATGAACTAGATTCACATCTGTCTTAGTTGTAGCATTTTGTTGCTGAAAATAGCTTCCAACATACTTGGCTATCTCTGCTTGAATCACTTTACTTATATCCATTACTCCATCCTTCTGTTCTTTCTGCTCAAAACCTCCATGTGAGGATACATAACCCTCTTCTTCTCCTTCCACCATATTCACTCTTCCTCCCACCTTATTCTCCTTGAGCTTCTTGTACCATTCAGGAATCCCATGGAGTTTAAAACACTCATCTATTTCATGTCCAGTAGCCATGCAATGACTACATTTCAGTCTCTTTCTTTGCTCCTTAGTTAACCTTTTCTTAAATGTACTTCCCTTGACACCAGCTGTGGAATTATAATTTTGATGAGTAACATTCATACTCATCATGTGGCCATTATCTGCTGTTTGTGTCAACAACTTTCTGTCCTCAACCTGCACAATCAATGAATATGCTCTATCCAAGTCCGACAAGGGATCTAGCATCATAATCTGATCAATCACAGACTCATAACTCTCATTCAAACCTTCTAGGAATTTCATCAGCCTCTGCTGCTCCTCTCTCACCATTGCAATTCCCCTAGCATTACACATACAGTCTAGTGGAGGCAAAACTGCATCTAGTTCATCCCAAAGTGCTACGAGATTATTAAAATACTCTAACACACTTTGATTTCCCTGACCATACTTGAAAATCTCTTTCTGCAGCCTATAGACTTTAGGACCATTTCTACGGCCAAAACGCAGTGTAATTGCTTTCCATAAACGAGCAGTATTTTCTATATGTGTAAATGCATTCACAAATTCCTTCGAAATAGAATTAACTATCCACGTTGACACCATGAAATCTACCTTAAGCCATTGCGTATAATATCTAGATGTAACAGGAGGCACAAGCAAATTTCCAGTTATGAAATCAAGCTTAGATCTCGCTGCCAAAGCTCGTTTAATCGATTTACTCCAATTTATGAAGTTCGTACATGTCAATTGAGCTGAAACCAGCTGAATTCCAGGATGATCTGAAGGCGGCAAAGACAAAATTTCACGGATCTGGAACGCTGTATATCCAAGAGGTAGATCCTCACCTCCTACGCCATTAAACGGTGGATCTCCACCTTCGCCTCCCGGTGGAACACCATTGTTCCTTCCAGCTCGAAAATCCGCGAACGGATTCCCATTCCGTCCTGGATCTACCTTCTCCTCAAACTCCTCATCTGTAGCTCTTCTGCAACTTGCGCACGCCAATTCGGCTTCTGTTGCTTCACCATTTTCCTAAAAACCCTAGAACCAAGCTCTGTATACCATGTAGAATTTCTACAGTATATGATAGAAATTCATAGCTCGTGAGGAAGAAGACTGTTTCATTCATTCAAACATAGAGAGTACAAATCTGTGTACGTACAAGAACCCTATTTATAGTAATACTACTGGAAGCTAAAAAGATGACAAAAGCGTCCCAAAAAAAACGACTAAACTACAGCCATCCGATTCCGCCCAGATCTACGGCTACGATATAACGCCACTTATTTAACTAGTCCTACGTGGCAAAGACGTGGACCAATCACAAAACAATACTACAAATACAAAAATTACCCGCCATCTCTCCCACCTTCTTTCTTCTTCCCCATTTCACCTGCAACTCCTTCAATCTTCACTGCAACCCCATCATTCTTCACAGCTCCATTATTCTTCACATCTGAAATTCCACAGAGATGATCTGCCATTGATGGACTATACACCAAAATATCATCAAAAAAGACTACGATAGATTTGTGAAGATAGGGAGCGAAAATTTGATTCATGGCTGATTGGAACGTGGACGGCGCATTACAGAGCCCAAACGGCATGACCAAAAATTCGAAATGGCCATCAGAGGTTCGAAAAGCTGTTTTCTGAATATCCCGATCATGAACCCGTATTTGATGATATCCCGAATGCGAATCCAGCTTTGAAAAAATTTGAGCACTTCCTAAATCATCAAGAAGTTCATCAATGGTGGGGATAGGGAAATTATCACGTACCGGACTGCATTGAGAGCAAGATAATCGACACAGAAATGGAATGATCCATCCTTTTTCCGCACCAACAAGACAGGAGGAGAAAATGGGCTACGGCTGGGGCGAATTGTGCCTTGTTCAAGCATATCAGAAACCAACTTTGCCATTTCTTGTTTCTGAAACTGTGGGTAACGATACGGCTTTACGTTGACTGGGGCGGTGTTGGGGAAGAGATGAATACGATGATCGACATGGCGATGCGGAGGTAACCCCGACGGTGGATGGAAAAGATGTTCAAAGTCATGAAGGAGCTGTTTGAGTGCCGGAAGGCTGTCGGCGGGTAAAGTAGATAGCATGGGCTCTAAGTGGAGCAAAGAATTGGGCCCAATATCAGAATGAGTGGACCAAATGTGAATCTCGTAAATCTGAGCCACCTCGCGCCAACAGAATCGAGCCCGCAAGTGATTAAAAGAAATGAGTGGTGTGGCTGCTGCAGATTCACCTTGCCACTTAATCCTCTGTCGCTCCCACAAAAATTCCATGGATTGATTTGCGTAGTCATGTGTAACTTGGCCTAATTGTTGGAGCCATTGAATTTCCAAAACTACAGACGGGCCATCGATAGCTAGGATGTGAAAATCCATCAAAAATTGTTGCCCTTGGATTTGGAGAGGCACATTTGAGCAGATATGTTGGCAAATTAAATAATCGCCGTTGCCCACATACACACGAAACGAAGGAATCGATTTGATCGGCAGCTGCAATAATTTCGCAATTGAAGGTTGGAGGAAATCGTGGGTAGTAGGCGGGGCGGAGGGAGGGGGGTGGCAGTGGGGTCAAGTGACCCCACTAGGATTTTGAAAAAATTTACCCATATACTAGTACTCCCTCCGGTCTTTCTTAGTTGAGTCATTTATTTTTGTGATTTTCGGCACGCTTTTCCACGCCTCTAGATGATGAATTTTAAAACGGATTTTTGAAATTTTTTTTCTTTTACGGGATACTACAAGTGTTGTAGTATCCCGTAAAAGAAAAAATTCTTCAAAAATCTGTTTTAAAATTCATCATCTAGAGGCGTGGAAAAGCGTGCCGAAAATCACAAAAAGAAATGACTCAACTAAGAAAGACCGGAGGGAGTAGTACGTAATATTATATTGCACTAAATAATTAAAAAAACTAAACATAAAAGTTGCGTTCTCTTTGATGCGAATGAAAATGAGAGAAAAGAGAAAATTGCACTATAAATTCTATCTATTTTCTCTCCTTTTCTCACCTTTTATTAATTAGGGAGGATTTTACTCCTTAAATTGGAGATAATATTTACAACACCAAGTTGGAGATACAATATTTTCTCTCCATTTTAGTGCAAATGAAGGAGAAAAAAATAGGAAATGTGAGAAAATGTGAGAAAAGGGGTGGAGTTTATAGGGTGATTTTCTCTTTTCTCTCTTTTTCTTTCGTATCAAAGAGAACACAACCAAAGACTAATAAATTTAATTGAGTTGGCAAATTATATTGTTTTTTTAATGAGGTATTGTGTTTAATCATTCTTAACAACTGAATATTTACTTTCTTCTATTCCATTGTTTATATTCAATTTTAAACGTTAAAATGTTAGTTAACATCTGTCATTTTAGATCGCACAATTTGTTAATAATAGATTCTTCGATTTTTTTTTTTTTTGATTTATTTACTTGTATTTTAAGGATTTATATTTTTTCTTTCATTTTTTTCCATTGTTTGCATTTAAATAAACCTCATACATTTAGTTTCTAGCCTTTTAAGTGTTCAAGAATAATTAAATCTTTCAAAAGGTTGTGGCTCAAATGTTAAAAATACATTAAAAAGTTACTTAAAACATTACATATTTAAAAAAAAAAATCTCGTTTTAAAATTTTACTTATTTCATTAATTTCGTTGCAATGTTGTTATGCAGTTAAAAAATTATATTATGGTAATATAAAATAAGCTCATTAATTTTTTAAATATTTAAAATTCAAAATTATTTGACCCCACTGAACTAAAAGTCTAGCTCCGCCCTACTGCCACTGTCAACCAATACAGGCAGATGATGGCCCAAAATAGATCCAGCGAGCTGAAGGGAACGAGGCGCATTGCTTCCCGATAGAGAGTGGAGACTTGAAATATCACCAACCACTGATTCATCATTAACCATTTCACTCTGGTTTTCTTCATCAGCCGCCCCATCCTCATCATCGGTACCCAAAAGGAATAGATATCTGTTGCGACATCGGTGATTACTCGACCACTTCTGGTCACAATTATAGCATAACCCACGGTCACGTTTATCCTTAAGTTCAGCTTGGCTCATTTGACGAATAGGGAGAACAGATGGGGGACGAGGGGACGAGGGGGCGAAGGTAGTAGGGGAGGATTGGGGTGTGAAGGTTTGGACATAGGGATTTTGTTTATTTGGTGGTGGAGGAGGTTGAGATTGGGGCTGAATCTGAGGAGTGTGTGGGGTATTGAAGGATGGTGAAGCTGGTGGAACAGAGGAGAGAGGGGTTGCTTTGATAGGATACCGGAAACCAGAACGAAAATCAGCTCTTGATTCCTCTAATCGAGCTTCATAAGCACGAGCGAGAGCAAACACAGCAGTAAGGGAAGGCGGTCTCGACATACTATGCTCACGACGTATGTCGGCCTTAAGTGTTGTAATACCATGAACACGATTCATTAAATCCTCGAAAGCAGCTTGAAACTCAGCTACTGTGGAAGTTTGAGTTAATTTCGAGAGAGCTCCTTGCGGATCGTCGAACAACGAAGAGCCAAATCGCTCCTTGAGGCTGGATAAGAGGTCTGGCCATGTAGAGAAAAGATTATTCCCTTTAGCCCATTGAAACCAGGCGGCAGCCTTGCCATCCATATGAAAAGAGACAATACGAAGGCGAACGGCATCCGATGTGCCGTGAAAATCAAAGAACTCCTCGATTCGGAAAATCTAACCATGAGGGTCTGATCCATCGAAGCGAGGCACATCCATTTTCATGGATCGAAGAATCGGAGATATGTCCTGGTGTTGGATGGAGATGGACCGCTCTTGCTGTGGGCGAAATTCCGGAGGACGTGAGGTGCTCGCAAAAAATGAGAATCCCGGTGGGGGTGAGGTTTGGAGAGTAGCAAAGCGAGCGTCCACCGAAGAAATGAACTGCTGGAGGGAGTGGTTTGTGGTCAGAAGTTGACTTTCTAAGTTCTCCTGAAGAGCTTTGATTGCAGAGAGAATATTTGAATCCGCCATGAGAGAGAGAAGAAAACCAGAGAAGAAACAAAACAATGAAAGCACCAATTGTTACACCCTTAACAAATACTTGTGTTCTTTGAGTTTTTTTTTTAATTCTTAAGCTTAGTATATCAACGTCACCCTTCCATATTTGTAATTCTTCTTATTTTTATCTTTGTTGCTTGAGGACAAACAACGATTCAAGTTTGAGGGGTTGACAAACATGGTTTTCTTAGAGTTTATGGGGTGATATTGTGTCGTTTTATAGTCCCCTCGTGCTTGTTTTTAGCGATTATCGTCGTTTTAATGTCGAATTGTCGAGTCTTTCTTCTCGAGCTTAGTTTTGCTTATTTTTACAGGAAACGAGAGAATATTGGAGAAGGAAAGCGAGTCCACGATGTAGCTCAGTTCGAGAGGAGCGCGTAGGCGAAAACGGCAATCGAATCGGAGTTCGTATGAGGGAGAACGAGGCGAAAAAGCGAGACGACGCACGGCCGGGCGACGAAGCGCCCGGGCTGCGCGCCGAGGCAGCACCGCAAGGCAGTGGCGAGCACCCGCTCACCAGCCCAATCGCGTGCCCGGGGTCAGGGCGGGGTCTGCCCTTGCGTGCCCAAAGGGCCGTTGGCCTGCGCCGCGAGGGTAGCCCGAGTGGGTGCTCCTTGTCGTCCAATTTTTCTACTTCGTTTTCTTCCCCGTTTCTTCTCCTATTCTCATTTTCGACCCCATTTTCTATTATTTGCCTCCCCAAACTTGCTACTTAGTCCCTCCATCCTAGAACATATAAATACTCATTTCAAACCTCATTCCTAGGTAAGCATCATTGTTTTACACACCAACACACTTTTTCACACACTAATCTCTACACCATCTCTACACCCATCATCATCATTCCACATTTAGGGCTTCACTTGGGATTGAAGAATTGTTGAAGGAAAGAGTATAAGGAGCAAGAATAGAAGATCAAGAGCTTGGATTTGATTCTAAACCCATTTTTCCTTAGTCTTTTATTCATGTTCATCTTGGATTTGGAGTTTGTGCTCATCATGTGTTTGATTAGCTAAATTCCTTTATTCAAGGGAGAAGGATACTTGGACATGTAATGGATTGATCTTATTTCCTATTAATGCATGATTAATTAGATTATCTCCTTGTGATCTTATTTTGTATGGATGTTTTAATGCTTGATCACCATTGATGCATGCTTTAAACATTGAATTGAGTATCGAGAGATGAGATTCGATGTTGGAAACCGATCACAAGGCATAATTGCTCGATAAATCGAGAGGGTGAGAGTAATTGTGAGGGCAATTGATCCTAGGAGCTTTTAGGAGTTATAGGCTAGAGGTTTATAGGAGACTATGACCATGGCTTGTAATCTACGGTAGTCGTCGTCCGAGAGGAGGCAAATACGACTTCGAGATCGCCTTAGATAGAGATAATTGGTTCATGTATTGATAGATTTAGGCTATATCCATTGCAATCCACCAATTCCAGACCCCTAGAATAACTCTACTTCATCTTTTCTTCATTAGTTCACTTTCGTTTACTTGTTTTCGTTTATGTGCTTTGTTTACTTGCATTAGTAGCTTAGAACCACTCAAAATCTCGTTAGCTTAGATAGATTGAAAGAACTTAGTAACAGTATTCACTATCGTTCGTTTAATTGGTCCTCGTGGAATACTACCTTACTTGCTTGCTCTATATTAGGATTACCCGTACTCTTGCGGTAGTTAATATTTAGCTCGTCAGTATCCCGACTCACCCCTACACATTTCAGTATGTCCACAATAAAGTTTAGGTCGAATTCGATATAGATTAGCATACATTATGTAGCGTAGAAAAATACTTTCTTTGGCTCATGATTTTTGACACTATTTAATTTTTAAGCCGTCTCATGATTTCTGACACCTTTTCTCTTTAGAAAATAATTAGCATACTAATGATATATTTAGGTTTTCCCTTATTATAATTACTTTATAAATAAACATATAAAAATAAAACTAATCTTTAAATTAAATTCGACAAAGTGATTATTTTTTAATTATTAATAATAATAATAATAATAATAATAATAATAATAATAATAATAATAATAATAATAATAATAATAATAATAATAATAATAATTTTTATTAGAGATACTAAAATACTTAAACATTATGGCTTCGGCCTATAATAATGAATAAAATTTTAAAAGATGAACAAACATAAAAATAAAATTATTGTTTTGATTTTTCATAATTATTGATATTTACTTTAATTTACGTTTTCGCATGTATTATTTTTATTATATTATATAGATATTAAATATATCCTCATGTATATATTAATGTACTCATAATTTGAATTATGAGAATTATTATCAAATTGTAGTATAAAATTTTAACTGTTAGAAAATTTTATTTATCTAGATTTTCATTCTTCAAATTGGAATTGTTTGAAGATAGATAATATCGAATGTATTTATATCGGTGTCACATTGTTAAATTTTTATAAAAGTTCGATGTGAGACAACTATACACAAATAAAATAACTGAAATTACATAAGATAAGAAAAAAAGAGATTAAAGGTAAAATTATGAGAATTTAGAAAAATAATGAAAAAAATATTACACGATGCCACGTTGGATTAGGACGGTATCCGTACTATATATATTGATTGATTGATTGATTGATTTTATTTTTGTTAATCATTAATAATAATTGATAATTGGTTAAAGTAAAAAATAAATTAAGTATGAACAAAACAAAATAAATTTGTAAAGACATATGTAACGTAGGAGGTCCCTTGAATCGCACTATGTATATAGTTAATCATGCGTATAATATTTTATCTTATACTAAGGTTAATTGATATGTAAACTAAATTTTATATATTAAAATCTTTATATTAATGAGGACATAATATATATTATAAAATAAGACTCTTCATATATTAAATTATAAGGTTATATTAGACAATCTATATTTTGTAAAATAAGGCTCTTTTTATAAAAGTATAGATATAAGGTGTTTCCATGTTTTTAGGTAAAATTTTCAATTTCCAACTCACGATTCTTCACATTTTCTCTTGTTTTCATTATCTTCATGTTTTACAATTAATGTTTATCTCTTCTTCCAAAATATTTTCATCTATTTTAGCAAAAATGCGATTTACGAGAAAAAAGATTAACAAAAAGGAATAGTCATTGTGTTTTATTAATTCTTATGCCTAAGCTAAAAACTCCTTATAAAAAAAACGGAGATAATATAAATTTGATTGGGTAAGTGCCCAAGCGGCCGGTGAGTGGTGCCCAGCCCTTGTCCCCGTCACTGCAAGTTGACGACCAATAAAGATATTTTTTTCCCTTCAAGTGGTACTAGGTTGACATCAAATAATTTGGAATAATTAATGCATAAACTATTTAATTAGGGTTTACTTAATTTCATTTTCTTATAGTTTAATACTCCCTCCGTCCCGCGGCAATTGTCCCCTAGTATTATTATATACCTCACATATGAATATCCTAGGGGACAATTAAATGGGACGGAGGGAGTAATTGGGTAGGTTCAACTTGTTCCGGCTATGGATTCATACATAACAACTCAAGAAAAGAAAAAAATGACAAAATATCCGTGTTTTTCGTGAACGTAGGAGTAACATATATATTGATTCTTTTTTGATATTCCTCTATAGTTGCGATCATATATTTTGGAATATATCAAATCAGCTCATTCAGAGTACATGAATAATAAATATTACGATGAAATTAATGTTCGAAAATTTACGTTCATAAGAAAATATTATGTAAAGACATCACATTTATTAGTGGAAGATATATATATATATATATATATATATATATATATATATATATATATATATATATATATATATATAGGGATACACTACGGTGAAAACTCAATTTTCAGTGAAATCTGCAAACCACTGCATTTTCATGCATTAATAATGCATTTATATGCATAAAATGTTGCATGAAAATTAAAATATTAATTTATTAATTTTTATTAATAAAATAATATATATTTTTTATGCAACATATTATACATAAAAATGCATCATTTTATGCATGAAAATGCAGGGTTTGCAGATTGCACTGAAAATAGAGTTTTCACCTGATTTATTTCATATATATATATATATATATATATAGGGGTGGGTTCTTATGGGAGATGGTATGAATCTTGAGAACTAGGAACCAATCTTATCCATTCATTTTATACAATCTAATGGTGGATATTAAATCTCAAATTATCTATTTTACTTATTTAATGATTTATTTCAAATTTTAAAGGGCAATTTAGGAAAGAAAAGAAAAGAAAAAATTACGCGTTCCAAGATTGTCGCCACTTCCTAAAACTAATTATCCTATTAATTAACATAAATATCCGATGCAACTAAGACCTATTCTTATGCTTAAGTATCATATTTATATGCTATCTTTCTATTTATTTATGCTTAATAACTTGTATATGAAAATTACATTATTTTTTTATATATCAATTCATGTTTAAATATGGTGAATGACAATGAATATTCGAATGCAACTAAGACCTATTCCTATGCTTAAATAATCATATTTATGTGCTATCTTCCTATTTATTTATACTTAATAATTTGTATATGAAATTACAAAAAAAAAAAAAATTAAAAAAACATAGATGAATATTCGAATGCAACTAAGACCTATTCATATGCTTAAATAATCACATTTATATGCTATCTTACTATTTATTTATGCTTAATAATTTGTATATGAAAATTACAAAAAAATAGAATTAGAAAAACATAGATGAATATACGAATGCAACTAAGACCTATTCCTATGCTTAAATAATCATATTTATATGCTATTTTCCTATTTATTTATGCTTAATAACTTGTATATGAAAATTATAAAAAATAGAATAAAAAAACATAGATGAATATTCGAATGCAACTAAGACCTATTCCTATGCTTAAGTAAACATATTTATATGATATATTCCTATTTATTTATGCTTAATAACTTGTATATGAAAATTACCAAAAATATAAAAAAAACACGGATAAATAGTCGAATGCAACTAAAACCTATTCTTATGCTTAAATAATCATATTTATATGCTATCTTCCTATTTATTTATGCTTAATAACTTGTATATGAAAATTACATGCTTTTTGGTTTTTATATCAATTCATGTTTAAATATCGTGAATGACAATGAATATTCGAATGCAACTAAGACCCATCTCTATGCTTAAATAACCATATTTATATGCTATCTTCCTATTTATTTATGATTAAATGCAACTAAGACATATTTCTTTGCTTAAATAATCATGCTTATATGATAACTTCCTATTTATTCATGCTTAATAACCCGTATATGAAAATTACAAAAAATAATAATAAAAAAAATAAACAGAGAGTGCAACTCGAAAATTAAATTACACGGTAATAATAATAATAATAATAATAATAATAATAATAATAATAATAATAATAATAATAATAATAATAATAATAATAATAATAAGAAGAAGAAGAAGAAGAAGAAGAAGAAGAAGAAGATTACCGTAAGGTTAAACGTATGATTAAACTATGGAACAAATAAATGAAGATTACACTAATACCCTTTTCTTAAACAAAATATGCCTTTTTTAATTAATTTCCAGGAATAAATCCTAACCACTAATCTAATAAGATGGAAGGTCTAGATTGGTTCTTAGTTCTCACTAACTAATATGGTTAGCATATGAACCAATCTCTCTCTCTCTCTCTCTCTCTCTCTCTCTATATATATATATATATATATATATATATATATATATATATATTCTTTCCGTCTCTTGAAAAAGGATATATATATCTTTTTTGGTACATCTCTAATAAGAGGATATGTTTCCTTATTGAGTTAAAAAATACTTAAGAAGAAAATTCTTTTTGCATCCCTTTAACACACAAGCCAACCACCTTTCTTAGTTCTCGTGCCGAAAAAGAAATGTATCTTACAAGTTACAACTAGCTAGAGAGACAATTCACCATATTACAATCAAGCATGCATGTGCCTGTTTTACCGAAAAAGAGTAGGTCTAAAACAAATAAGTTGACATACGCAATCCAAACAATTACACCACTTATTCAGTACTTAAATATATTCTCAAGAACAGTGGATAAGTAAAATCCTAGATTAAGACCATGTCTACTGCATCCACAGATCAGTACAAAATACGATTGCTTTTCTTGCCAAAGATGCCGGGAACGTAGGTCGAATAGAGAACATCCACAAGAAGCGGGAACTGTAAGAGCACGAACGACGTCACCGGAAAGCAAGCAAACGCCACCAGCAGCACGAAAAACCATGCGACTTCTCTGCGGAACACGAGATAGAGCGTGGCACTGAAGGCCACCATCATGAAAGTAATGGAGACAAAGAGGCTAAGAAGGCCCATGCTAAGCCTTTTGGGCAGGACGTAGAGAAAGTCTTCCTCCGCGTATCGTGAGGTCAGAATGGACAGGAACATGAGCAGAGAATTGATGGAAGCAAACAAGGAAATGGCGTCCGAAACGGCAAACAAAATGAATGGAGGTTTTCCTGAGAGTAACGGGATCCCCATCGAGGAATCGAGGCCACCAGGGAGAGTGAAGGCCGCAGCGAACATGACGGTTGCGATCAGTGCTGCTGCAATGGTGCATGCATTAGCCGTGTCTTTCATCCACCTCTCCCCCTCTGCTTTTAACTGCTTGTGTTCCTCTGTGAATATCTGTTGTGGAGTTAGTTTTTCCTTGTTATGCCATGTTCTACGGGAAGGATTGACGAAGTTCTCCATTTCCTGTCAAAAAACAAAATCACTATTGTTTTGGTATATATAAAATAATATTCTTTCTGTTCATGGTCTATAACTTCAATTTTTTTTAACAAGTTGATCCCACAATAGAGTTTTCATTCACATCCTTTAATCTACTTTAATAAGTGAGTCCACAAGAATCACTTTAACTCGTTGTTACAATATATTAAACTTTTTGCCGAAAATACCATACCTTAAACCACTGTAATTCGCGCTGCATCTGCAATGCAGCACCGGCTACAAGATTAAGCCTGTGGGATGGGGCTAGTTTTCCGCATATATGCATCAAATTGTTATGCTTGTTGTCTCTTTTGTCGTAGGATATATACTTGCGGTCACTCATGCTATAGAGGATGTTGATAACGTTCTCGAATCGATTAGCCGCTGCGATCAAAAACACGGTCTTGCCGGTGTCGGGGTCAGATTCAAGAGTAATGTCTGGGTACTTTTGAATGATCATTTCTATAATTTCACTGATGCCTTCCTGCGCGGCGAGAAAGGCTGATTTACGAAATATAATTGAAGCTTTATTTTGAGGCAAAGAGTCTATTTTGTTGCACAAGAACTGGACAAGTTGCAATGCTCGTTGATGTTGTGCTTTCTTCTCCCTTAGTCTCTTCACTTTAGGCACTGATTACACATATTATGTTTACATTAATTAACAAAAGAAGAATGGATGGAATCCTATGTACTTAAAGTCGTGTTCCAATTGTGTACTCAAGTCAAAACTACGTAATTTTAACTTAAATATACGATTGGAACACGAGTTTGGGTACAGAGAATCCCATCCGGATAAATACATAGCAGCTATATTTGGAAGTTATCACCCACAGCTGCCAACGTTACCTAAATTTTCGATGACATGCCAGATGAGGATTTCCAACTTATTCAGCCCCACTGCACAACAATGCATATAATCTTAGATTAAAATCATGAAAAGATATAATTTGAATAAGGGACATATTAACATTTCATGGAAGGAACGAGTACGTATTAACAAAGTTTCCGGCTAAATTTATTTTAAAGAGCTTAGAAGCCATAACAACTTATAAACACAAGAAGATAAATTAAAATTTTAAAATGAAAAAAAAAAAAAATGAAAATTTGTGAAATCCATATTTTTACGGTTCCAATTCCATACAACTTTTTGGATATGTCAATATAGACGGCGTTGCATGCAACTAAACCCGGTTTTAATAAACACTAGTATAAAGAATATTGAGGTAACTTTCCTTGAGAGATGAGCTGAAACAAGGTGGAGTAATTCTTCTTTTGGCTATATAAACTTTCAACATCACGACCCTCAGATGTCGTGTCAGCTACATGTAAAGACTTCTTAGCAGGAATACCTACATGGTTAAAGAGAAAAAAGTTTTAAAAAATGTTAAATAAATACATATGGTTTAAGATTTAAGCTCCCAACTTTTGAAGTTTAAGGTCACACCTGTTAGCAATGTTTTGAGAATGTCTAGCTACTATATTTTTATATTGTATATTCCCTTCATCCAGTTTATTATGCATGAGCGTCGACCATATATCTTTTATTACAATGTGTTTATTATTATAATAAAATAACCCATAATAAATTAGACGGAGGGAGGTACTATAAAAGAACAAACTTACGATGGTAAATAAACTTGTGCCACCAGCTAAGAGTTTCTATCCTTACGAACAAACTGGGCGTTCGAGAAGTCTCTGATAGGGCAGATCTATCATATTCCTCGTTCACCAGTAGAGCCAAATTTGGGTACTTGTGAACCAAGTCTAATGCAATATCTGTGAGGCAGTAATCAGATATTAGCATGTACGTACGTACATCGTCAAATAATGGTAAAATGGTGAAAATGTATTTAAGTAATTTAGGAGTCGACTTACCAACAAACTCAGAGGCTATTATCTCGTTCAACAATTGGATCCCGGTTTTGCCCTCTAATAAAGGTTTATCCTCCGCACACTTCTCGTGCTCAGATAGCAAATATTCTAGTGTTTCCTTTTTACTATATATGGCAGCTACACGGACAGGCAGTCGGCCGAATCTATTCAAAATGTATAGCAAATCTGGATTCTTTATAACCATAGCCTTGGCTGCTTCCGTGTTTCCAACGATGGTAGTAATGACTAGGGCGGTATTCCCGTTTGAATCTTGGAGGGCTAGAGCTTCTTGCGGCATCAATTCCACCAACTTTTTTATGAAATCTAAGTTCGATTTACCTATCTTAGAAGCTACATGGAGAGTTGTTTCTGATTTTGAACTGATAACCGTTGTGCTTAGTTGGTTTATATCTGAGAAGAAATTCTTGGCCGTGTTCCAATCGCCCCGCACCGCTGCTTGGTATAGGGACGAATAACTGCTGAAATCTCCATCCACTGCAATAAAGGGCACAACTTTTGACAATATGAATATATACTTCCTTTATCCATGAAAAACTTGTCTAATTTGACATTTTAGAGTGTACACAAGAAAATTGCATATATATTCCTTTTTAGATATGGCAATGTGGTGAAGTTCGATTAAAATTTTGAGTACATAATTAAAGAGTATATATCTATATATATATAAGCTATACTAGTGCAATTATATACTAGTGAAGTTCGATTAAATAAAGCAATGCGGTGATAGAATTTTGATGTATAAAAACCTTACCTCCTCCTTTATCCTTTGAGCTTGTCATTGTTGGGTTGGAAGCTGTCACTAAATTCTCACTCAAGTACACCTTGCTTATTTCCCACATGGATATATATGTTTCACCAAAAAGTGTTCGCAATAGACGAAATCTATCGTAGCACTAGCAAGTAAAACCTAAGTATCGAATCTCAAGGAAAACTTAGCAGGGCAATCAATTATGTAGTAAACCTAAACTAAGAAAGCAAGTAAAGAATATTTTGGGGTTTTTGTTTTTAAATCCTAGGCAATAAAATAAATCAAAGCAATAAATAAAAGCGAGTAAATAATCTAATCTAGAACTTGAGAAATAAATCTAAGAATTAAACTAAGAAAGCGATTAATCTACCTAGGCAAGAATCGAAAGGAAAGCAATAAAGAAAGCAATAAAGAAAGCATAAACTACTCTAGACATGATGAATAAAATCTGGAAATTAAAAGGCTAATTAATCTAACTAGGAAAGCTTTGAAAAACGAGAGAATCGAAACAAGGAAAACGAATCTAAACTTTAAACAAGAAATCGAAAGAACGAAATTTAACTAAGGAATTTAAACAAAGCAATTAAGAAAACGAATCTAAAACGAAAGCAAGCAATTAAAACAAGTAAACGAAAGCGATAAATAACTTACGAGAATTAAACGAAGAACGAAGAACGCGAAGTAAAAGAAAAACTTGAATTGAATTGCACGAACTAAGAATCCGGATCCGAACAAAGTAAAACTAATCTAAAGTGTTTAAGAGCTGAAAACTAAAGCTAAAGTATGCTAAAAGATGATACCAATTCGTGCACAAGGATGATATATATATACTAGGTAAAAACCTAGATAAATAAGGAAAGATTTGCTGGCCGCCTTAGTTGGACGGCGTCCAACTTATTCTGGACGGCGTCCAGAACTTGGAACTGCATAACTTGGCTTCGAACACGCGTTGGACGGCGTCCAGATGAGTTTGGACGGCATCCAGATGTTGGACGGCGTCCAGAGATGAGTTGGACGGCGTCCAGATCCTGAATCTGATCACTTTGCGCATCTTTCTTGTTTCGGCCGTATCTTCCTCGTCCGAACTCCAAATTGACCTCCGTTTTCGCCTACGTGCTCCTATCGAACCCCTCTTCGATATAATGCTTCTTTCTTCTTGTTTCCGCCCTTTTCATCCTATAATACCAAAGACTCCAAAACAACCAAATCATAGCCCTAAAGACACACAAAGACACAAAAACACAACGAAAACGGACTCGAAAACACTATGAAAATCCTAACATCTAAACACCAATCAAAATCCCCCACACTTAGATCTTTGCTTGTCCTCAAGCAATACAAACACACAACTTAGATTCAATCCAAACAATTCAAAGTATAAAACATTTAATCACCGGAATCGACAAACTCAAACAAGGTCACTTTAATCCCAAGTTACGAGCAATCATCATCAACAACTATGCGGCTTATAAATCAATCTAAGTAAGAGGAAAAGCAATGATAACACACATCTCACAATATCTTGATCATCACAACTTAGACGACTAGCCTACTTCCCCTTTTTATTCAACAAATAAACAACTCTTTTTTTCTTTTGCTTTTCTATTTTTTAAACTTGTGAACGTTTATGGCACAAAATTCACTAGGTTTAATCATCGATGGGTCTCATCGAGCCTCCTAGTGCGGTTTCCCGTACCCATTGTCAAGAGGGGTAGAATGCCTACGAACACTTATTCTAATATACACGAGTATCATCTAGGACAAGGTTCATGAAATGTGATCATTCGAGGGTCTCTCGAAGCCTTTTCATGTGGTTTCCCATGCTCATTACTCTAGTATTTTCATACGTTACAAGCAAGAGGAGCAGAATCCTATCAACTCTTTTATTCACATATAAGCACAACTCTTTTTCATTCTCTATTTTTTTAAGGGGAAAGTAAACTAGCAATCCTAGTCGCAACAATCTAGATTTAACACTCAACCAAAAATCATAAATCATTTCCTCAAACTCACACCAATCCATGCCCCACAATTCATCGAATCATAATATATCACAACTCAAGATTAAACCAACCTAATTTATGCTCAAATCAATTCCAACAACTAAAGATTCCAACTTTAAATCATTCACATTGATCCTAAGTTACATGCTTATAAGGCTCAAAATCAAACAAAATCCTAAGTGAGGGAACATGATGACTCAATCACAAACTAGACTCGATCCAAAATCAAATAAGACTCGATCAACAAGACATAAAAACAAAAACTACATGCCAAAAGTTCAAAGACCCTCCCCCACACTTAAAATCAAGCAATGTCCCCATTGCAAGAAAATAAAAAGGAGAAGGAAAGAAAAACTTATCGCATGACGACCAAATACTCAAAATCTCGAGAGACTCCAAGTAACACCTACAAAACAAACACAAAACAAAACAAATACCAAAGCGTAAAACTGAACTAAATAAAGGGAACAAAAATAACGGACTTAAAACAGAACAAAAAGACACAAACAAGGCTATATCCAGCTGCAAGGAACTCGGAACCATGGGTCATTCCAACGGGGTCAAGAGGAGTCCAAAAACGGGAAGTGTGCAAGGTTGGACGGCCGTCCAACTCAAGTTGGACGGCGTCCAACTCGCCATTCTGTCCGACTTTGAGTTTCCTTCTTGCCTCGCCCTCTCCTCACGTCAATCCTTGCATACTATTCCCTGCACGAAAAACCAAAAGGGAAACAAAAGAAAATACGAAAATAACAAAAATAAAACCTAAGCTACATATTTTAAAAAATTTCTATACGTGGGTTGCCTCCCACCAAGCGCTTATTTAACGTCATTAGCTTGACGAAGGCTACGATCAACCGAAACCCGTAGCACCAAGCGACGTGTTGGTACTCCTCGCGACATATCCACTCTCCGTTTTCGACAAATCTCGAAGAACTCGGTCATCATCAACTCTTGACTCCCCCACACTTAGTTCGAACTCTTCCTTAAATATCGTCAATATAAACTCTGCAAGAAAAGCTGTAACACAATTGGTGAGGTTAGAAAGAAAAGAGTTAACGACAACTTCCTCTTTCGATGCATGGTTCAAGTGTTCCTCTTCCACTTCATCAACCTCCTCCAAATTCCCCAGATATTGCTCGATTACATCCTCTTCCTCATCCACACAACTAAAGAACTCGTCATCTTCAATGGACTCCTCATCTTCAAAGAATTCTTCTCGAGCCGCTCCCTTGTCAAAAATCTCACAAATATTTTCCTCAACACAAGGGTTAGCGAGCTTAACATAAGAGCATAAATGAAAAGAAGAACTAGGAATAGAAGGTGATTTTCCAAAGATCGAAAATGTTACCGAACCTCCTTCACCGGCCAAGCTCAATGTGCCGGTGCCTACATCAATCCGAGCTCGAGTAGTGGCCATAAATGGTCGTCCCAACAATAGAAGATGTCCGGTTGCGCTCTTAGCTCCTTTGCCTTCATGAAGCACAACAAAGTCGGTAACGACTCGAATTCCACCAACAAGGACAGTGACATCTTCCACAACTCCCAAAGGACTGCTCACGGTGCCGTCTGCTAGCTCAATGCGCATATCAGTAGCTTGAAGGACTCTTGAGTTCATCTTCTCGAAAATAGAATACGGCATTAAGTTCACCGCAGCTCCTAAGTCCATCAATCCCGAGACGGTCTCTCCACTATCCAAAACGATGCTCAAGTCGAAACCTCCCGGATCTCCTCTTTTTGGAAACGAATTGATAGGCTCGAAATCCTTCTTCCCCTTCTTCACAACACTCTGAATAGGTGGAGCATACGGGTTGAGCGTCTTGTTTTTCACACGACTTGGAAAAGGAATGGGAGGAACATAAGGGTTGAAAGTCTTGTGTAGAGTTGGGGACTCCTTCTCGGGTTCCTTGGGCTCCGTCTCGGGTTCCTTGGGCTCCGTGCGTTGCTCGTCGGGTTTGGACGCCGTCCAACTTGGATCTGGACGCCGTCCAGATCCTGATTCTGTATGAATTTGGGGCTGCGCCTGGGGTTCCCGTCCAGAAGGGGTGGACGGCCGTCCAGAGTTGGACGCCGTCCAAGTTGGACGCCGTCCAACAGACTCTGGACGCCGTCCAAAACCTTGTTCTGCCCGATTTTTTCCTTCGCTCCGTTGCTTGCTCGGGCTCCATCTATCACTTGAACTCCCTTGGGGCGACCTCGTGACACCATTGCGTTGTAACACCGTGATTGCATGAGCTTGGTGAGGCGGAACGGGAGGAACATATGGGGGATATTGCACCTCGTTGGCTTGTTGCGGTTGAATCCCTTGGCTCGGAATTCGGCCCGGTTGTTGCATTAGGTGCATGGAACTGGAAATTTGGCCAATGGCTGTCTCGAGCCTCTTAATGTTTGCATCAAGTGCATGGAGACGATCCTCATCGACGGGGGGCTTTTGTGGAGGTCCTTGGGGACGAGCATTTGGATATGTAGGTGGTGTAGGAGTAGGTTGAGGAGGGTAGTATGAAGGTGGTGGATAATATGGATTTGGAGGGTATTGAGGAGGTGGATAATATGGTGGAGGTTGAGAGTAGTAAGGGTTTGGTGGAGGAGGATAGGAGTTATTATATGGTGGAGTACGCCTATTAGGATAGGTAGGAGGATTACCTTGCCCTTGTATCGGCCTCGAATTTTGATAGTATCCCCCTTGATATCCTTGAGGTGGAGGCACTTGAGGTGGGTATCCTTGAGCGGCGTAGACCTCGGCTCCTCCTTCGTATGGAAACTCTCCCATGTTGTGGCACACCTCCTTGATGTGCCCAAGCTCTCCACAAATTTCGCATTGATCGGGCTTCCTCTCTTCCTCCTTTGGGGCCGGTGCACTTTGCTTCATCTTCAAGTTTTCGAGATCCCTCAACATGTCGGCCATTTGCTTCTTCAAATCGGGGCTCATCGAAATTGCACTCGCCTCCACTTTCCTCGGTCTAGCTGATTTTTGTTGAGAACTCGCAGCGAGCGTCTCGAAAATTTCCTTCAACTCGTCAGCTGTCTTGACCGCTATGTTGCCTCCGGCCGAACTATCCACCATGAATTGACAAGTTTGGTTGAGGGCGTCGTAGAAATATTGCCAAAGCAACTCCGATGCCATTTGATGATGAGGGCATTGTTGGAGCAGCTCTTGGAACCTCTCCCATGCTTCGTGAAATGGCTCATCGTTGTGTTGGGAGAAATTCATAATCTTTGACCGCACCTCTTGAGTCTTGCGGTTGGGATAGTACTTTAGCATGAACTTCTCGCACACCGCATTCCATGTGGCGAGAGAGTTGGCCGGGAGCGCCAAATACCATGACCTTGCTCGATCCTTGAGGGTGTACGGGAAGCACTTCATCTTCAAGGTGTCCTCCGTGAGTCCCGCGAGTGGGAAAGTTTGCACCACCGTGCAAAACTCTCGTAATAGACGCCAAAATTTGTTTCACCAAAAAGTGTTCGCAATAGACGAAATCTATCGTAGCACTAGCAAGTAAAACCTAAGTATCGAATCTCAAGGAAAACTTAGCAGGGCAATCAATTATGTAGTAAACCTAAACTAAGAAAGCAAGTAAAGAATATTTTGGGGTTTTTGTTTTTAAATCCTAGGCAATAAAATAAATCAAAGCAATAAATAAAAGCGAGTAAATAATCTAATCTAGAACTTGAGAAATAAATCTAAGAATTAAACTAAGAAAGCGATTAATCTACCTAGGCAAGAATCGAAAGGAAAGCAATAAAGAAAGCAATAAAGAAAGCATAAACTACTCTAGACATGATGAATAAAATCTGGAAATTAAAAGGCTAATTAATCTAACTAGGAAAGCTTTGAAAAACGAGAGAATCGAAACAAGGAAAACGAATCTAAACTTTAAACAAGAAATCGAAAGAACGAAATTTAACTAAGGAATTTAAACAAAGCAATTAAGAAAACGAATCTAAAACGAAAGCAAGCAATTAAAACAAGTAAACGAAAGCGATAAATAACTTACGAGAATTAAACGAAGAACGAAGAACGCGAAGTAAAAGAAAAACTTGAATTGAATTGCACGAACTAAGAATCCGGATCCGAACAAAGTAAAACTAATCTAAAGTGTTTAAGAGCTGAAAACTAAAGCTAAAGTATGCTAAAAGATGATACCAATTCGTGCACAAGGATGATATATATATACTAGGTAAAAACCTAGATAAATAAGGAAAGATTTGCTGGCCGCCTTAGTTGGACGGCGTCCAACTTATTCTGGACGGCGTCCAGAACTTGGAACTGCATAACTTGGCTTCGAACACGCGTTGGACGGCGTCCAGATGAGTTTGGACGGCATCCAGATGTTGGACGGCGTCCAGAGATGAGTTGGACGGCGTCCAGATCCTGAATCTGATCACTTTGCGCATCTTTCTTGTTTCGGCCGTATCTTCCTCGTCCGAACTCCAAATTGACCTCCGTTTTCGCCTACGTGCTCCTATCGAACCCCTCTTCGATATAATGCTTCTTTCTTCTTGTTTCCGCCCTTTTCATCCTATAATACCAAAGACTCCAAAACAACCAAATCATAGCCCTAAAGACACACAAAGACACAAAAACACAACGAAAACGGACTCGAAAACACTATGAAAATCCTAACATCTAAACACCAATCAATATATACACACACTATTTCTTGTGCTACAAAATAGAATTTTTTTTTTAAAAAAGAAAACCCTCATTTATTTCATTGACTTATACTAGAATAATGTTATTAATTTGGAGCAAATAACACTCCAGGGCTTTTACTTTTTTTTTTTACTATTAAATTTTATTAGCTAATAAAATATATACTATCTTTTTTAATCGTTCTACGTATGAATTACGGATAGGATCCTCTGTCTCCAAATTGGTGTACCAATGGTGTACCCGATACAAATTAGGAAGTTTTGACATACACTAATAACCAAACTTAAAATGACAACTAAGAGAGAGAATTCAAAACTTCCTAATTTTGTAACGGGTACACCATTGGTACACCAATTTGGAGACAGAGGATCCCATCCGTATAAATTATAGGTAATAAAAATCGACGGGATTTAAACAAGTAATTTGGAATAGGAATGTCATTATTAGCATGTCTAGTATTTAATTAGGGTTAATTAATTTCATTTCCTATAGTTTAATAATTGGGTAGGATCCAAATTATAATTTAATTTATTTCCTCGATGATCGTTTATTATTCCCCGAATATTAGGATTTATGAGAGCCTTACTAGGGTTTAAAATGACAAAATGTCCGAGTTATTCATGGATAATGAATTAAAATATTGATCGTTTTTATTTTCCTTTATAAATAATTCTATATATTTTGGTAATTCAAAAAAGTTATAGATGTCGACGGCCATTGCAAGCCAAAGCAAATGTTAATTTAAGGCTATTTAATTGAGAAAATAAGTTATTTCCATACATGCATGCATGATGTATTATATCATATTATATACTACGTAACCATAACCCTGCGCATTGATACATGCATGCATGTGTAAAACGACACATGCAAATATTATAGAATAATTAAAACCACACGCTAGCACGAGAATAAAGAGTATAATTAATCCTCAAGTTACTAGGAAAAGCAAAAGGTGATAAAACTAAAGAAAAGAAATGTATCTCGCTTTTTTCTTTTCTAAAATTTCGATAGCATCTTTCGAGAACACGATTCGTATGTATTACTCTATAATTTACATGATTTAGATTAAATGTCGGTTTGAGAATTGACGTCTAATTAGAAAAGAGCTGAGAACGAATTGGAGGTTTAATTCTATTTAATTTTGGTATTAATTTAAGCAGTTTGATTTTTCATTTCGATTTGATCTTCTCTATTCTCTGGCCCAATTCGCAACAGAACAACGGAGCCATGACAAACAAGTTCAACAAATCAAAAAATTTACAATACTAAAAAAAATATAAAAAATTGGAGGGCACCAATGCTCGCCAAGGCACATATATACTTTTGCCCCTGTCCACACGTAAGCTGATTGACCACACGTAAGCTGATTGAGATTTTCTATTGCATTATGATATAACATCTTCTATTGTATGAATGAATGATTGATATGTATCAAAAATATTTTCAAAATCGACATTGATTGAAAAAAATCATAAACAAAAATGTTCATTTTAAAAAATATCTTTGACACGTGTTAATTATCTGTCACTGCGGAAAGAAATGTCATACCAAAATGCAATGAAAGATCTCAACGTACCACACATCAAACTTATGTACATGGACCAGGAGCCCGCTTTAAGCATGTTCAACGACTTATTTAGGATAGGGCCCAAAATTCAATGGGGGCCCAAATTATAAATTAAACTCTAGTAAATATAGCTTGCCGGAATTACGTCATTACGTGTGGCTGCAGGAATTAAGGACTCAAACTCAGGTCCGTAACTTAACCTCTTACTGCTAGACTAACACAATAAAGTTGTTATAGGCTATGAAGCACGAGAACGAATACAAAATACGAATATAATACGATACGAGGACGAAATACGTCAAAAATACATTTTGTATTTTAATTTAATATTTATATATTATTAAATATCCAAAATATACGAAGAAAATATGCAAATAGAAGATAATTCAACTTAAGTAAATATCAAATCAAACATTGGATCAATAGTTACTAATACATTAATGAAAATTAAAACACTCCAAAAATAAGTAAAAGTTCATCATAATTATAGATCATACTTTTATCCATCACCATCTTTTATCATTTAAAAAAAAAAAGTTAATGTAAAATAATGCCATAAGGATGTATTTTAGGCGTATCGGGATGTCCCTGTCTCGGGACGTCCCCGGTACGGATACGTCTACCCTATGAACGTCCCCGTGCTTCCTAGGTTATAGGTATAAGATCATCTACTTCAAGTATAGCTTGTATCAATCGTGTACAAATCTCTATATGTTAATATTTTATAGTTTTAAAATATTTATCTCTATGCCCTAAACGAGTGTTTGGTCGTTCCACCTAATTGTTAATTTCGCAAAAATAGAAAAAAAATGACTCTCTCTTTTTATTACAGACACCTAACTTTTCACCTAACTTTTCACCATGAAACTTTACCTAAAAACTCATGTCCCAAAAAAACAAATACTCCCTCTGTCCCTTTGGAGTTGTTACATTTCTTTTCAACATTTGTCTTAAGCATTTTCGAGCGTCTTGATAATAAGTTTCATAATATCTTTTTGTGAAAATTTTAAATTTACGAGATACTACAAGTGTTTTAGTATCTCATAAAAGGAAACAATATTTAAAAAGCTATTTTAAAACCCATCAATAAAATTCTCGAAAACGCTTGGGACAAATGTTAAAAAGAAGTGTAACAACTCCAAAGGGACGGAGGGAGTACATGACTACTAATTTGGGACTAGTTTTAGATTAATTGACTATTGTTCACTTACCTCATTAAAAATGAGCTAGATTATAGAAGATATTTTGCCGAAATCAAAATTTTAAAAAAAAATGTTTTTTTTTTTTTTTTTTGGAAAACTGCATATATTCATCGTTGGCATATGTACAAATTTAATAGGTATAACTAGAATCACCTCACTATATATTTCCTCTCATTCTTTAAACATTGCAATGTAATTTTCAAGAAAATGTTGTCATGTTTTAAATATATATTCCCTTTTTATTTCATTTCCCCTTATTCTTTTATTCCTTCTATTTTATTCTTCACCCCCTTTCAATTGATTAATACAAAAATTTCTTAATTACCCCGTTAAATTAATCTATTAATTAGTACAATTTCATAAACAGATTAGCCAAATCCAAATTAATGATTTAAAAAAATCCAACTACAGAATCTTAATCAAAGATCATAATATATCCACAAAGGAATATCCTCTCTCTCTCTCTCTCTCTCTCATGTCAACACACTTCTACAACATGACAACATTCTGTCGTTAATTCTATATTCTATATCCACTTTTACTAAAACCTCAAACCAACTCATAACTATATATACATTCTCAAAACTTTCTTTTTAAACAAGTAAAAACTCCTTCTCTCTCTAAGTCGAAATTCAAGCAATGGGATCGCTTCCCATCGACGAACGTCCACATTATCCGATGGCTCGTCGCGACGAGTCCGTCGTCGATGACTACCACGGCGTCATGATCTCCGATCCTTATCGATGGTACGTAAATAAAATACATTTAACTTCCTTTTTATTAATTTGGATTATATATTATCATGGTTTAGAAAATAATGATTCATTTAGGCTCGAAGATGCTGATTCTTGGGAGACGAAAGAGTTCGTGGAAAAGCAGATGGAGCTGACGGAATCCGTTATGAAAGCGTGTGAAACGAGGGAGAATCTAAGGGAGAAGTTAACGGAGTTGTACGATTTTCCAAGATACGAATCTCCGTTTAGGGCGGGAGATAAGTTTTTTTACTTCCATAACTCCGGTTTACAGCCCCAAAAAGTCCTTTATATTCAGGTTTGATTTTTTCTTGATCATCATCGAATTGAAATTCTTCTTTCGTTCCATTTTATTTGATTCTTATATCGATACGAAAAGGGTATTAGAGATGTATGGGTGGCATAAAATATTTTAGAATTTTGAATGTAGGTGAATGTGGAAGTTTGATCACCAAATCTCTCAACAAACTTAATTGAAATGAGCATAATAATATTAAGATTTAATCGAGGAAAAATATTTTAGGCCAAAAATGGGTCAAAGTGGAGAGGGTCAAAGTTAGAATATTTTGGGAAGGAACGAGGATTTGATGTAAACCTCAAAACTGAAGTTGTGGGGCCAAGTACCTAGGTGGTGATTTTCATAATTTATTCAAAACATTTTCTAGGGAAAATTCTTTATTCAATCTCAACATATTAGTATTGTTAGCCTCCATTTTGGTATAACTACTCACAAGCTTATTAACCACTACTATTAAACTCATTTGAATATAAAAGTAGATTAATTCACCAGTAATACATATTCATTCAATATGCATCAAAATAAATCTTGTGCATTCATTTAGAATAAGTTCTATTCGCATCCTATAGATATAGAGATTTTATTTTATTTTTATCGGAAAAAGGAATCTATTAAGGAAAAAAATTAGGGGTACAAGTAGTACCAAGTTGATGAGAGATTACAAAACAAATTGGATGAGAGAATCAAAATTGTTGCACCAGTTAGCAAAACTCACGTTCATGGCCGTCTCACCTCTAACCGTGCACCAGCTTAAAAAACGATATTTGATCTCATCTTCAATTCTAGTGAAGTCCCATTCTTTTTGGTTGAAAATGAATGATTTACGCCATTTCAATAACACCCAAATCGCACATATCCATAGACCACCAAGACGTTTTCTAGTCTTACCTCCTCCAAAGAATTCATTTTTATTTACTAAAATACTCCCTTCCTCCTTCGCAAGAGGATACTTTTCCCTTTTTGGTACGTCCCCAATAAGAGGATACATTTTCCATTTCGAATACGTTTTGCACACTCACTCTTAACTTTAACTCACAAACTCACTATTTTTTAATTCCGTATCAAAAAAGAAACGTCTCCTTCTGCATGGATGGAGGGAATACCAAATTTGGAGGATGGCTGCAAATTAATTTTCCACATCCTTTTTCTATTTCTACACACATGCCACATTACATTTAATCTTTTTCAATACTATGTTATGTATAGGATGATGTAAAAGGAGAAGCAGAGGTTTTGCTTGATCCAAACACATTCAGTGAGGATGGAACTGTGGCTTTGAACACATGTGCATGTGCAGTTAGTGTTGATGCAAAGTACATTGCTTATGGCATCACTTCCAGTGGAAGTGATTGGGTTACCATCAAAGTCATGAACATCGAAGCCAAGAAAGTCGAACCCGATACTCTTTCTTGGGTAAGCTCTCTCGACTTCCTCCGATCTCTTCTCGATTTTGATCATATATAAGTTTGTACTAATGTATATCTTGTATACATACATGTTTGCTTTTCTCAGGCTAAGTTTACTCACATTAGTTGGACTCATGACAGCAAAGGTTTCTTCTACTCTCGTTATCCCGCACCTCCGTAAGTGTTCGTTGCTCGTTTTCGTGCTTGATTTTAGTCGAAATTAAGAGGGCTTATAATACCATGTCCTTCAGGCTATGTGAACAAATTGGACATGCTATGTTAAATGTATAGTGTTGCAAATATTAAGTATTTTTTAGATAGTTTATTATTTGCTATTTGATTTTTCTTCGTTTCTGAAGAAATGGAGAGAAGTTGGATGCTGGAACGGAGACGAATGTTAGCCTAAACCACGAACTGTACTATCACTTCCTCGGTACTGATCAGTCCGAAGATCTACTCTGCTGGAGCGATCAGCAGAATCCCAAGCATACGCGATCCGCCTCTGTCACAGAGGATGGCAAGGTGCTGTATTTCACATTTCATTTAAGTTCTGATCGGATTGTTGCGATCATATTCTTTCGTGCATGGTAAAGTGCGCGGTTTTGACAATATTTTACGTTCCATTTAAGTTTTGATCGTATTATTTTTCGTGCAGTATGTTCTTCTCTACACCTTCTCGAACTGTGATCCTGTAAACACTCTCTTCTACTGCAAAATATCGAAGGGGCTCGAAGGCTTCAAAGGCGAAAACAAAATGCTCCCTTTTGTGAAGCTTGTCGACACATTTGATGCTGCATACAACTACGTAGCGAATGATGACACAGTTTTCACCTTCACTACAAACAAGGATGCCCCGAGATACAAGATAGTTCGCGTAGATGTGAATAATCCGTCTTCTTGGACTGAAGTAGTCGAAGAAGACGAAAGAGATGTGCTCAAATATGCAGTGGCTGTCAACAGGAACAAGATCATAGTGAACTATTTACGAGACGTGAAGAGTGTGCTGCAGGTGAGGGATTTGGAGACCGGCTCTGTTCTGCACCATCTGCCACTTGATATCGGAACCGTGTATGATATTTCTGCGCGGAGAAAAGACAGCACCGCGTTTTTTGACTACGCGAGTTTCCTCGTTCCGGGGATTATATACGAGTGTGACTTGGAAGGCGAGGCGCCGGAGATGAAGATTCTTAGAGAGATTGTTGTCCCTGGCTTTGATAGGAATGCTTTTGAAGTTAACCAGGTAAAGTATGCTATTTTGAGTTTCGGATAATCTAATCTATCGTTCAAAGTAAACGTTCACTCGAACTCTGACCGTGCATTCCTTTTGCAGGTGTTTTATCCGAGTAAAGACGGAACCAAGGTGCCGATGTTTATACTAGCCAGAAAGGGCATAACCCTAGACGGATCGCACCCATGTTTGTTGTACGGATACGGGGGATTCAGTATAAGCCTCACTCCGTCTTTCAGTGTAAGCCGTACCGTAATTGCAAAACATCTCGATGTCGTGTACTGCGTTGCCAACATTCGTGGAGGCGGAGAATATGGCGAAGAATGGCACAAAGGCGGGAACCTTTCGAAGAAGCAGAACGTGTTCGACGACTTCATAGCTGCGGCCGAGTACCTCGTCTCCACGGGCTACACTCAGCCGAGCAAGCTCTGCATTGAAGGTGGCAGCAATGGCGGCCTTCTTGTTGGGGCTTGTATTAATCAGGTTCCTTCTATTGTTCTTTTCACAATACTTGCATTTGAATAATCTTTTATTTTATTTTGTTATTTAGTTTTTTATTTGATAAAAATTATGGGAATTAATGCAGAGGCCAGAGCTTTTTGGTTGTGCTCTTGCTCATGTTGGAGTTATGGATATGTTAAGGTTTCACAAGTTTACTATTGGTGAGGGATATTAATAGTTTCTTGGAATTAATTATTATTTTTTGGTATATTATAAATATCGTCGTATTTTTTGGATTGATATCGTTTATGATAATATTTTTTCTCTTCGTAAATAGGGCATGCTTGGACTTCGGACTTCGGTTGTTCGGATAATGAGGAGGAGTTCAATTGGCTAATCAAGTAAGCATTACTAGATTCGTTAGTCTAAATTGGAGTGAAAACGTCTGACCAGCTTACCAATCGAAAGTTTATTTGTTTTTTTTTATAAAAAGACGGATAAACCTGGACAAATCGACTAGTTCGACTCGATTCGATATTTTTGTTACGTGAAATGACCATGTGTAGTGAATATTCATCAAGGCCATTCAAATTATTTGTGTATAATGGGAAAAAAAAAAAAAATGTACAATTGGTTATATATGTTGAAGTTGTTCCAACATATTATGTTTATGGGATAAAACTTAGGTACTCACCGTTGCATAACATAAGAAGGCCATGGGAAAAGTCTAGCGATAAATGGAGGCAGTATCCGGCGACGATGCTACTCATGGCGGACCATGACGATAGGGTTGTGCCGCTTCACTCTCTCAAGTTACTCGCGGTAAGCCCCTCTCTCCCGATCGACACTAGTTAATGTATTCAATCATCTCTTGTTTTTCTTATGGGAAATACTTTTGGATACGTGCAGATGATGCAACACGTCTTGTGTGACAGTACGGGGAAAACGGGTAGTCCTCAGACGAACCCGATCGTGGGGCGCATAGAGCGTAAGGCGGGACATGGAGCCGGAAAGCCAACCAAGAAATTGGTAAAACAAATTATATGCTTGTTTATTTTTATACATTCATTTTATTTTTATTTTTACGTTGTTTTTTCAGATCGATGAAGCTGCAGATAAGTACAGCTTCATGGCAAAGATGGTGGGTGCCTCTTGGATGGAATAATATGGAAGGCATCATGCAGGGTTTTTTTTTTTTTTTTTTTTTTTTTTTTTTTTTTTTAAATTGTTGATTATTAGTAGAAATAGTAAAGTATTAAGGGATTGTGCATATGAATAAATTGAATATGAAAAGGTTGCTTTTTCTCGTAACTAACAAAAAATATATGTTTTTACATGTTTTACATATATTATAAGTACCAGCTCTGTGTTTTTATTCAACTGTATATTTGACTTATTGAAGGATTTCCAAAGAGAATTAAAAAAAATTCTTAAAGGGAAAACGTCTTATTAACAGATTTACACTTTAATTATGTTCAAACAAACTACAAACAGTCCATTCTATTATTGATTGGTGATGTTGATACTTGTATATATAGATTCGGAGGAAATTAATGAGTAAATGAAGATTGAATATAGAAGATATTTGATTCATGGGAACCAAAGATTGGGTAAAATAACTTGCATAAATAAATTTGCATGCATGTATTTCCAAAACTCATATTCCAATTTCCAAATATACAATACAAAAAATGTTCCAAACTCAAAATAATAAACTCATAGCATTATAATAAGTCAATTTATTGATGCTTATATGAACTAGCAAATGTAACGTGCATCCGCACGTAAATAAAATGATTAATACATAACTTTTGATTAGTAATGATTTATATATCAATTATAATTCTTGTTATATTTTTCATATGAACTTAATGTAAATTCTCAAAATTACATTTGCGGATTCTAAATAAGGTTAGAAATAAAAAATAGTCAAAATATTTTATTGTAAAATGGATTCAACTTTTTCATTTTATTACTATTTTTGTTTAAGAAATTATAAAAAGTGTTAAATAAAAAAGAGGAAATAGGGTATTTTACCCCCTTAGAGATAGTAAAACTAATACTAGGTTTGGGAATAAAAAACATACAAAATTTACCCATATTTAGGGTTGGTGGTCTAAAATTCCCCTCCTACCCTCACTCCTATCCTACTTTAATTTGAATATATGAGATCCACACTCTCTCACTCACTCACTCTTCACATTACTTTCTCTCTCTACTCTCTCCCCTCTCTCTTTCTCCATTTCAGATTTGCAGATTTGAAAGGCAGCGAGGGTGAAGACTGTTGGAGGAGCTCCGTCAAGATTCGGTGGAGGAGCTCCGTCATGATTGCCGGCCGTTGTCCGCCGTCTATATCTATCACCCTTCATCGCTATATCTCTTCCCCTCCATTTCAGAAACGAGGGTGAAGACCAAGGTATTACGAGGTAGAACTTTGCCCCCCTTTTGTCTTCCTTCTCTTCTTTCGTTTTCGATTATTAGGTTTCGGCGTCGAGATCTATATCTTGATGTTGTTGGTGATGGGAGGGAGATATTAATGGTTTTTTCTTTGGGTATTTCGATGAAGGGAGAAGAAGGAGAGGATGAGGAAGAAGGGGGAAGCTTCACATATTCCTTCTCGAGGTGGCGGCGACGGCGACGACGTTCGAACCATGGAAACAAAGCTTCAACATTCTTCTTCTTCTTCTTCTTCTTCTTCTTCTTCTTCTTCTTCTTCTTCTTCTTCTTCTTCTTCTTCTGTTTTCTTTTTTTCTGCTACTCTTCTCATAGGAAATTTAAATTCAGAATATATTACGAAAATCTTAATTGATTTTCCGGTACGATTTTAACCCTTTCGTACTACTTTATTTTGGTACATCTTTATTTTTCACATTCGCATGAGTCTTTCTAGTAGAGAAAATGACAACTTCAAATTCTTTTTTCGTACCGCAATTGTTAGTACGAATTTAACATAAAAAATGTGTCTTCTTCTTCTTCTTTTCTAGATTATTTTATTGTGCTACTTTTGATGGGTGAGATTTTGACTTTATTTTTGTATGTTTAGATGAATCTGAATTCGAAATGTATGGTTAGAATTTACTTGTTTTTCAGTACGATTTTAACATTATCGTACTTCTTTGTGTGTTACTTTCGATTCTTTGTTTGTTACTTTCGACGACGTTCAACATTTTCAAGTACGGTTCTCATTCATTTACGTTATGTGTATATATAAAGTTGTTTAAAGTGTTGATATGAAAATTTTTATATCAAGAGTTAGGAGGTTTGGATCTTATTCCTCTTCTTCTGGTAGGATTGTATTACGAAAATCTTAATTGATTTTCCGGTACGATTTTAACCATTTCGTACTACTTTATTTTGATACTTCTTTATTTTTCACCTTCGCATAGGTCTTTCTAATAGAGAAAGAACAACTTCAAATTCTTTTTTCGTACCGCAATTGTTAGTATGAATTTAAAATAAGTATTGATGGCGTGATTTGAATGAGGGGGAGAGGCCACCGGAGAGGAATTTGTTTGGAAGCGTGCAGTAATATAGAAGAAAAGTAAGGGCGAAATTGATATTTAAACTTGCTGGATTTTTACTATTTTCGATCTATGTAATTAAGAACACGGTACAAAATTTACAAATCTTACTAGCAACGTGGAGAATTTTTATAATTATATACTTTACGCACTTAACAACATAGTACGAAAATTACAAAATCTTACCAGAACCGTGAAGAATTTTCATCACTTCACTCTATGTACTTAAAACCACAATACAAAATTTACAAATTTTACCAGTAACGTGAAGAATTTTTATAAGTATACTTCATGCACTTAACAACATAGTACGAAACTTATAAAATCTTACTAGAACCGTGAAGAATTTTCATCACTTCACTATATGTACTTAAGAACACAATACGAAACTTACAAAATCTTACTAAAAACGTACAGATGTTTTATCACTTCGCCCTATGCACTTAAGAACACAGTACGAAACTTAAAAAATCGTACTATACACATCAAAAAAATTTATTACTTCACTACATGTACTTATCAACACAATACGAAATTTACAAATCGTACTAGAAACTTGCATAATTTACAAATCGTACTAGAAACATGCATAATATTTTACTACATGTACTTACTAACACAGTACAAAATTTACAAATCGTACTTACTAACACAGTACGAAATTTACAAATCGTACTAGAAACGTGCATAATTTTTATCATTATATTTACGCACTTAACAACATAGTACGAAACTTAAAAAAACTTACTAGTACGTGCAGAAAGAGAGAGAAAGAGAAGAAAAGGTTGAAAAAATGAGAGAAGAATTAGTGGGTGAGAGGAGAGAGAGCGTTAGAATTTCAAAGAGAGGAAGAGAGAGAGAGAGAGTTAATTTGGAGAGTGAAAAAGTGAGTGGATGGGGGTGTGTGTCAGAAAAATGAGTGAAAAGTAGGGAAATGAAGGGTATTTTGGTACAACTTTTGAAAATATGGGTAAAAATTGGTTTTTCTTATTCTCAAACCAAGAATTGGTTTTTCTATCTCTAAGAGGGTAGAAATTTTTTTGCCTCAATAAAAAATTGTGTTTGTCCTTTTTGTTTAACTAGAATTGTACCCCCGCGAAGCAGGGGTTTACTCGATCGAGAAATAGTGTAGCAAATACTCCTATCAATTATTTAATCTATGTACTTTTTCTTGTTTTGGACAATTATTGGTCTCTGCATGTCTATTTTTATATACTACTTCACCATTATATTTTATAATTTGACATCACTACTATCATTTATTTATAAAAATACATCATTTATCGTAAAATAAATCTTTAACACTACCATATTTCTCGTATTTTCAGTTGCCCTGTATAAATTAGTAGTAGTATGATTATAAATATAAGATGAAAATTAATTTTATAGTGGTATTAATGAAATACATTTGACTGAAATTAATAGGCTAAGTTGTTATACGACTTTGAAAAATATAAGCTAAATAATTAATTTATAAAATAAAATTAATGAAGCACACATATCAAGAAATTTGGAGGGAAAACTTAGAATGGGTATTTTGTTTTAGTATATAGATATAGATTATGTTATATACAATAAGACAATTTAATTTATAATTAATTATGTTATGAATTTGATGTTATAATTATATCAAAGAATTTAATTTATCGAGCCACCCTGATTATTAAATATTTATAGTCCCATTGAATTTTCTGAATCATTAATTTTATTATGGCAGAGGTTTGTTGCAAATTAATTGAGGGCAGTTCATAAATTTAAATCTCTCATCAATTTTCGTTGCCTCTAATTAATTGTAGGGTTACATGTTAGTGAAGTGCCATCAATGCGTGCACAAACTCTTATCAATAAAATTGATAGATTTATTGACTAATAACATCGTAAAATTGAAATTATGCGGCGACAGTGAAAATGACCGATGTGTTATAATGGCACGAGAAAACGTTCTCACCAATTATTCCAATTATTGAAGAAATCTTGCTTTCATTTTGCGAGATTTTACCATCTCTTTTTAGGTAGAAGATTAAATAATTATTGTCTTACTTTAAATTAATTTTTGACTGTTGATTTTAGTGTTATTTATGACATAACTTTTCGAATCCATATTTATGAATACGCTGAATAGGATGTGACGATGCTCTAATGATAAGAGTGTTACGGAATAGAAGAGAAATAAACAGTCTATGTACACAGTAACTTAGTAAAAGTTCGCACACACAATTAAGAAAGATAAAAGAACACTAAATTTGTTTACTCAGATTGTCTCGTGACTACATCTGGGGCGATGCCAAGCAAGAGTTTTTCATTGTATCTTTGAAAACAACTACTTATAGAGGTAGTAGTGTGTCCTAATAATCAGGTGACTTAGCGCACCTAGCCACCGGGCTCCTCCCTTAAAAGAGTGACCCGGGTTCGATCCCTTGTGGGAGCGAATGAATTTGGGAGATATAATGTGGCTTGGAGATTTCTTGGAGTGTTTGGGAGTTTGGCGTACTAACATCTAATCTAACAACTAACATTTGCCCGATTAAAAAAAAAAAAGAAAAAAAAAAGTACTGTGTCCTAATTCTCAGTCCATTAGAATCAATTGGGCCAAATCCGTAGCTTCAAATACGATTCATTCAAGCTCCACACCTCAATATGGTAAGTATTGACTAGTAGTAAATGAAATTACTGTGAAAAGTATGTTCGAGGCTTTCGTTACGCTGTGAATATTTGTAGGAAATCTTCCAATCACATACATTAGTCACTCTTCAATAAATATATATGTGTAAACATTTGAACCATAAAAGGCCAGACAAAATAAAAGGGGTAGGACTTCAAACCAAAAAACAAACAACAAAACATAAAGTGAAATGAAATAAAAATAAATAAACCGTGGAAGCTAAAAAGAGTATAAACAAACAAATAATTTCTAAAACTACACATATTCAAATCTGTGCAATTGATTAGTACATAGGTTTATTCTTCATGCCTAATTAATAGTAATACAAAATTACATAGATTTGTCAAAACACCATAGTTTAGTAACGGTCTTTTTAAGTTTTTAATTAGTTGTTACATATTCCTTAGAATATTTATTTTCGGTAATAGTAGTGGTAACAAATTATCATCTTTTATAGTAATATTATACGTGATCAAACACTTTACCACATATTAAAAGGCCATGTTGAAATTATTAATTAATCCATTGATTCGATCTGTTTTCTTGGGCCTATATGGATCACTTGGATGGGCTCGATTTTGATTCCAATGAAATGAATTTTGGGCCACTAGTATCAAAATTAACAAAAATATATTCCTTGAGACGAATAACCGATAATATCCTATATTGCATTTCGATGTAACATCTTATATTACATTGCACGTGTTGAAATATTTTCAAAATTAGAAACGATTAAAAAAAATCATTAAAAAAATGTTGGTTTTATAAATGTTTTTAACACGTGACAATTATCCATCGGTGCAATAAGAGATGTCATATCGAAATGCAGTAGATGATCATTTGGACCTATCAATCAAGCTTGTTTGTATTTACTAAGAAAATGGGGAAGAAACCAAACACACAAACCACCTATCCTATTCACTTTATATTCTTAAGAAACCAGGATGAATAAACCTTATTATGAGACCAAGTGCAAGAGTACTAAATCATTACCACACTTCCAATTCGGACTATGGAAATCAAAAGAACTTGCAGAGTTCGATCAGTACAAAATGCTATCGCTTTTCTTGCCAAAGATGCCGGGACCGTAGGTCGAATACAGAACGTCTACGAGAAGTGGGAACTGCAAAAGCACGAACGACGTCACCGGAAAGCAAGCAAAGGCCGCCAACAGAGCGAGAAACCACGCGACTTCTCTCTGGAACACGAGATAGAGCGTTGCACTGAAGGCCACCATCATGAACGTGATGGAGACGAAGAGGCTAAGAAGGCCGATGCTCAGCCTTTTCGGAAGGACGTACAGAAAGTCCTCCTCTGCATATCGTGAGGTCAGAATGGAGAGGAACATGAGCAGGGAAGTGATGGAGGCGAACAAGGCAACGGCGTCTGAAACGGCAAACCACAGGAACACAGGTTTTCCTGAGAGTAACGGGATCCCCGTCGAGGAATTGAGGCCACCGGGGAGAGTGAAGGCTGCAGCGAACATGACCGTTGCGATAAGTGCTGCTGCGATGGTGCACGCGTTAGCCGTGTCTTTCATCCACCTCTCACCATCTGCTTTCAATTCCTTGTGTTCCTCTGTGAACAACTTATGTGGTGTTTTCAACTCGTTGTTCGTCCATGTTCTACGTGAAGAATGAACAAAATTTTCCATTTCCTGAAACGAAAAATATTTACTATTTTGAAAATCGACCTTACAAGTGAAATGGAGTTAATTAACCGTTGCAGTGATGGATGGATGATTGACACATGTCAAGAATATTTCCAAAACCAGTATATGTGACTTTTTTATCACATTGTTGGTTTTGGAAATATATGTGACACGTGACATTCCTCCATCGGTACGTCTGAAGATGATACACTAAAATGCAATAGCTGATTATGTTCGACTGAAAATAACTTCTTCCATCCCTTATATTAGTGCGGAGAGAGATGAACTACACACGTTTCAATCAAGAAAAATGCCGGTATAAGTAATGTAAATAATGTAAAATATGAAGGATAAGAAAGTAAACCTGCTAAGAAAATATTTCCATTTTAGCAAATTACACTAATTTCCAAACAACTTCAAACGGGTAATAATCACATCAATACGAGAGACGTATGGGTTGTTATCGTACCTTGAACCACTGCAACTCGCGCTGCATCTGCAGAGCAGCACCGGCAACAAGATTGAGCCTGTCAGGAGGGGCCAGCTTCCCACATATGTGCATCAAGTTGTTCTTCTCATTATCTGTGGAGCTATACGATAGGTATTTCCGGTCGCTCATGTTGTGAAGGAGGTTAATAACATTCTCGAATCGATAAGTCGCTGCAAGCATAAACACACTCTTGCCGGTCTCTTGGTCTCTGCTATAACTGCACCGAGGATACTTGTGAATGATCATTTCGACAATCTCACTGATGCCGTACTTGGCGGCGAGGTAGACCGATTTACGGAATATAGCAAAAGCTTCCTTTTGAGGTAACGAGACTATTTTGTCGCACAAGAATTGTGCAAATTGTACTGCTCGTTCATGCGTTTCTTTCTTCTCCCTCACTCCCTTCACTTTAGGCACTGATTAACATTTTGCCATTACATGAATAATAAGAAAACAAAGTAGATTTCGAGGTTAATTATCACACACACACACACAGAGACATTAGTCTATGTTTACCTAAATTTTCGATGAGATACCAAATCATGGTTTCCACCTTCAGCCCCACTGCACATCAACCCCAGCAAGAATCTTAGATTGAAGATTAAGATAGCAAAACAATATAATTCAAACTCTTTAGGGTTTTGATAACATAAATTCAAAATGTCACAGCACGGAAGGACTCGAACCGCCTACCTCTAGGTCCACACACGCAAAATAAATTACTTTTTAGAATCACTAAAGGGTGAAGATGTGAGCTTTGGGGAGAGTTAATTAAGTAGGGGACAACTAAAAGAATACAATAATTTTCTATTAGTTTTTATGTTGCATATCTCATGTACTACCGACAGATGATGTATAGTCATGTGTTGAAAATATTTTAACAATTAGTACTTCCTCTATCTTCCATTTAGTGATCCTCACCTTTGGGCACATGTTTTTTTGCATTTTAATGATATAGTATTAAATTAATGTGTTAAAGTGTTAAATTTAAATAATTGTGGGTCCATTTGGTTTTTTTTGGAGTATTAACATGTTAAAAAATTAAAAAGTAGATGGATAAAGTGTTAAAGTGTTAAAGTGATTGTGGGGTCTACGACCCAAAATGGAAAGGGCCAGTAAATGGAGGACGTCCAAATATTGTATTAGTGTCGCTAAATGGAGGACGGAAGGAGTATTATTTTTATGAATGTTTTAAAAATATTTTAGCACGGGCTACTGAAGCTATCAAACTATTGGGCAGGCGGCCAGGCTAAAGCCCGTTGGGCTAAAGATGAAAGTATGATCGGGTCGGGCCAGCCTAATTGTAATTTGGCTGCTAACAAATAAGCCCAACTTAGCATAAAGAGAAATATGTAATTTTTTCAGAATGATGCTCCTTCGGGCGTTATTGAAAATTAGGCTGACTCGGCCCGACCTGAAATGTTTAATAAATGGAGAACGTTCTAATATAGTAAAAAGTGTCGGTAAATAGAGGAAAAGGGAGTGAAAGTGCTAATAACTTACCTTTAGATATGATCTTAACTGAGGCACCCAAGCTGCATAAACTTTCAACGTCACGCCCAACAAATATAGGGTCATCATCTTCATATTTTGACTTTTCAATGGGAATACCTACACCATATATTTAAAGAAAGAAACCTTAATTAAAAAAAAATTGTGCAAGCTATCAACATAGAGGAAAACAGGCTGTTGCAAGCTATGATGTAGTAACACTATAAACAAATTTCACCCAATTCTAAAATGAAGTAAAACCTACGATGATTATACTAGATTATTTTCTACCTTCATGTACAAGTTGTACTATAAAAATAATCTGGATCGGATCTGAATCTCAAAAACCAAAACCGAGATATATATACAGAAGTTAATATTGAGATTATATTTGAATTCCAAGTTCAAAATCGACGGATTAGAGTCGAGTCTAAGATCCATTAATGTCACCTCTAGTTAGCGATAAATGTTGTTTGTTATAGAGCGAAACACTTCTCAAGCACCTAAAATGAGCATAATGTAAATAACTTACGACTGTAAACAAACTTTTGCCACCAGGTAAGTGTTTCCATCCTCGTGAATAAGGCAGGTGTTTCAGAAATCGTCGATAGTGCGGATCTTCCGTCTTCCTTGTATGTTAGCAGAGCCAAATTTGGGTGCTTGTGAACCAAGTCTAATGCAATATCTACAAGCAAAAATTTAAGATGATTAACTTTATATGAATAGTATGTCTATGAAATATTTCTTTTGTCACGTACATATTATAACACATGTATTGAATAACATACCTCACTTAAAAGTGGAATTAAGTAGGGCTACAATGGTAAAATATGTAAATAAGACAATATTGTGAGATTGATAATTAAGCTAGTTCGTGTATGGTATAAGGTCAATAAAGGAACATGCAAAGAAAAATTGTAAACCAACTAAAATGACAAAATAAGAAAAGAATACGTGGACGGAGGGAGTAATAGTTACCAACCAACAAATTCAGAGGCTATGATCCCGTTCAACGTTGTGATGCCGGCTTGGCTCTTGAATAAAGGCTCATTGGCGTCATCGAATACCTCGTGCTCGGATAACAAGTACTTTAGTGTTTCCTTTTGAGTACTTACGGCGGCTTCTCGCACAGGCATTCGGCCGACGCTATTCGCAATGAATAACAATTTCGGATTCTTCTTAACCATAGCCTTGACTGCTTCCGTGTTTCCGACCATGGTAGCATTATCTATGGCGATATCCCCGTTCATATCTTTAAGGGCCAGAGCTTCAGGCGGCATGAGTTCAATCAACTTTTTCACAAATTTTAAGTTCGATTTTCCAGTCATTACGGCTATGTGGAGAGTTGTTTCCGAATTTGAAGTGATAACCGCAGTGCTTAGTTGGTTTATATCTGAGAAGAAATTCTTGGCGGCTTCCCAGTCACCCCGCATCGCTGCTTGGTGTAGGGATGAATACTTGCCAAAATCGATCTCATCCGCTGCAGAAACGAGCAATATATTTTACGCGAAGACAAACAATTTGAATATTGATTAAAATCCTCCCTCCGTTTGCAATATGTATACAATATTTTTTTTGTCCATCATCTTTAGACCGTTTTTGTTTCATGCAATAGACCTCACGTTAAAAGTTACATTTATACTCTTAGTGAGACCAAACGAATCAAAATAATAACTTTAATAGATTAAAAGTTACATTTTATTTTAAAAATGCGTAATCCGATCTATTAGCTAGCTATTGAGATTAAAATAATCACGTTAACACATCGTCACAAAATATTATGATACGTGCCTAAAATTTTGACTACATAAAGAGAGTATATATATAAGCTATACTAGTGAAGTTCGTTTAAATAATGCAATGTGGTGATAGAATTTTGATGTATAAAAAACTAACCTCCTCCTCCATCTTTTTCACTTTCTCCCTCCTCCTCTTCTTCTTGTACTTGTTCTTTGAAAATGGTTTCCAACTCTAGCCATATTTCCCTAGCAGTTGGCTTGTCCCAAACAATGTCGAGCGCATCTTTACCGATGGATCCCAAAATCCATCCTTGAACGAGCAAGTCCGTTCTTCTCCACATCTTCTTCTGCTGCTCCTCATCCTCTGGAGGTGGCGGGGTTTCACCGTCCACGAACCCCGCCACCTCCTGACTCTCCAGCAAACAGAGCATCTGCTTCTTCCAAATCTTGAAATCGCTTCTTTCGTCTCCCTCCACGAACGGCTTCACCGTCACAAAGTTCGCCACGCTCACGGTCGAAGGCCATGCGTATGATACCGTCTCATCTGAGCTCGTCATTGTTGGGATGGAAGCTGCCACTGCACTTTTACTTTGGGGTTGCATTTTTGAACTGTCAATGAATATGTTTGTATATATTTAAACTGTCTTCACCTGCTCCAAGTGGGGATATATATATGTATCTGGTGGCTATGAAAAGGAATCTGTGTATCCCCATTCACTAAGTCAAGCATAACAACTTGTTGATTTAATTTAAATAGTAAATATTAAATTTACAACCTAAGTTATGAGTATGATAAATAAATACTAGTACTACTAAAGTTGTTATAGATAGATGTGACACTATAGAAAATTATAAAATGTATAGTATTAAATTTAGTGGCAGAGGATATGCTAATGTGCACCGTCTAATCTTACTTATCACATTGTGAGGGACGGGTTAAGAATTTAGAACTAATCGAGCGAGATTAAATAAATGTAAATTTGATCGGGTGACTGCCTAAGCGGCCGGTGAGTGGTGCCCGGCCCTTGTCCCCGTCACTGCAAGTTGACGACCAATAAAGATATATATTTTTTTCTTCAAGTGGTACAAAGTTGACATGAAATAATTTGGAATAGGAATGTTATAGTTTAATAATTGGGTAGGTTCATCTTGTTCCGGTTCCATGGATTCATGCATAACAACTCAAGAAAAAAAAAAAATGTCATGTTCATACATAAACTTAAATTAACAACTGACAAATATATATATGAGTATAATAATAAATTCTAAATTTGTTACGGATTAGATGTGAAACTTGACAAATTTTTAAATGCATTGATCGGAATAATTAGCCATGAGAACGGGTTGTCTAGATCCACTAATCCCGATACGGTTATTAATTAGGATTTCGATTATAAAAAAATTAAGGGTAATTCTATACATAGCCCACAAATTACTTTTCATAGCCACCAGATATAAATTAATTAATAATATCCCTCCGTCCCACTTTAGTAGTCCTCAATACTATTTTCGTCCGTCCCACTTCACTTGTCCTCTTTCCTTAAAAGGCAAAAATTAACCCTTACTTTTGATGTGGACCCCATACTTTTTCAAATTTAACACTACGCATAAAATCCCGTGCCGAAAAGAAAGAGGACTACTGAAGTGGGACGGAGGGAGTATTATTTTAGTTTCCCATCTTGTCCTTATAGCCACCAATTCATCTTCTTCGGAGCCTTTTTAAAATTCTTTTCGCCAGAGACTATTCTCATTGCCATCATAAAAGACGAACCCTTATGCCGGAGAATCTTAAAGTTTGCATTCTTCAATTCGTTCTGTTCTAGCCGGATAAAGGCGAGTGCGAAGAAGCGTCATCCATCAAGATTCGTATTCCATATCATTGTTATCTTTGTCTGTGTTAATTTGTGGAACTTAATTTTTGATTTTTGATTCTGAATTTCCTCCAATATATAGATTTGTGCGAAGATATTTACTTTTTGACTTGATTTCCTCTCAATTCCAAATAACGATTGAGTATGTTTGGTTGTTGTATCATTATTTTTGGACAATAAAAGTCTTCTCCAACAGTGGTAGTGCCTGCAGGGGGTGAACATGGGGAAAAGAATTTGAGAAATACTATGATGAACCCTCGATTCGCTGCCCAAATATGTGTGTGAATTATGTGCGAAAAGTAAAAAGACGCGAGAGAATTTACGTGGTTCGATCAAGGTGATCTACGTCCACGGGGAAGAAGAGAGAGTGTATATTATTCGGAATAGCGTAAGTGTTTACAATACAAGTGATTCCTCTATTTATAATCGCCGTCGACGTAGGTTGAGGAGTGGAGGACGTGGGAGTCATGGGCGGTTGTTCTTGTTCCTGTTTCTTCTCCATCAACCCACGTTCTAGGTCTCTAGGGCTCAACTCCCTGGGCCTGCATTTGTTATTGACCGTTGTGCCGATCTGGGCCTGCTGGGCTTGTGCCGATCTGGGCCTGCTGGGCTTTGGGCCTAGGGAGATTGGCCATTTCCTATCACATCCCCCCCCAAAAAGCGTGGGGTGATGGAGGTGATTGTTTTGCTGGCTTGGGTGTGTGTACTAGTCTAACTCTTGGCGTATCTCCTTTGAATTTTGAGTTCGGAAGAGTCCTAACTGATCTTGGCGTAACCCCTCTTAAATTTGAGTTCGGTGGATGGCGAACTGATCTTGGCGTACCCCCTCGTAAATTTGGAGTTCGGTGGATGGCGAACTGATCTTGGCGTACCCCCTCTCAAATATGGAGTTCGGTGGATGCCGAACTCATCTTGGCATACCCCCTTGAAAACTTGGAGTTCGAAATGAGCCGAACTCGCTGTTGGCGTACCCTTTTGAAAACTCGGAGTCCGTGGGAATCCGAACTTAGCTTGGCGTACCCCCTTGAAAACTTGGAGTTTGTAATGAGTCGAACTCGCTGTAGGCGTACCCCCTCCTAAGCTTGGAGTTCGGTGGATGCCTAACTCGTCTTGGCGTACCTCCTTGAAAATTTGGAGTTCGAAATGAGTCGAACTCGCTGTAGGCGTACCCCCTCCTAAGCTTGGAGTTCGGTGGATGCCGAACTCGTCTTGGCGTACCCCCTTGAAAACTTGGAGTTCGAAATGAGCCGAACTCGCTGTTGGCATTTTCAAAGTTTAGAGTTCGGAACGAACCGAACTGGGTTCCCGCCGAAAATATGTAAAGGTGTCAGGTGCATTAAATGCGGCTGTTGGGGGTACCGATAAAGTGGGGATTGGACGGGTTGGTTTACGAAACGCCGTCGCATTAATTGGCGTATGTGATACGCATTAACTCTTCCCCCTTTAATTTTGATGATTGGGAAAAATTAATCATTTTCCTCCTTTAATTTGTGAAGAACGAAACCCTAACTTTCGAATCCTCTCAACTGTTCATCGTCACCACCCTTGATTTTTCTGCAGATCCTCCAAGAATTCTTCAAAAAGTAAGTTATGTCATCTTTAATGTCAATTTCGACCTCTAGTTCCGCTTCTTCTGTCCGGGAAGTACATTCCCCGGTTCTATCTTCATCTTCTACGGCGGCGACCGAAAAAGTCGCCACTTCTTCATCTTCTTCAATTCCCCTCTTCTTCCCTGACAACACGCTCACGTGCGTGCGGTCAAACTGTGAAATTCCTTATGGTCAAGAGGTGGAATTCCCTGACGTCCCTGGTGTCGTCGGGAAGGTGGGTACTTATGATTCTACTGTATCCACCTCCACACTCTTTGAACTCGCTGTAAAATACCAGTTTCCTCCTTCCGCCCTTCTTCTTCGGCCTAACTCCGGTGATAGGGCTTGCCGGCCCCCTCGGGGTTTTGTAACACTCTACGTTGACCATTTTGAGGCCGGTCTTCGTGTTCCTTTTCCGGCCATTTATTCTGGTATCCACGAAACGTTCGATCTCTCCCCCGCCCAAATCTCTCCCAACAATATATGTCAGATTACTGGATTGGGCATTGCTTGTGATCGGCTGGGAATTCCCTATTCGGTCCAGGTTTTAGGGGGGATGTTGTCTTTTAAAGACAGGAAACAGGGCTGGTATTATTCGTCATATCGGTATAAGGGTTTCTCTGTTCTTGTCCCTTCAAAAGTTCCGAATTGGCAGGAGAAGTTTCTCTACTGCCGGTTTGAAGGTGCCACCGAGGTCGGGTGGCACTCTGGTCCTGTTAAGCTTCTGCCGAAGCGGAAGCAGTTTGCCGCGGTGGCTAGGCGTTTTGCTAGCCTCGGCAAGATGCCGATGTCGCTTGCCGCTCTCAAGTCGGCTGTACCGAGCCCCGATGAACCTTCCACTTCGGTGGAGCCGGGGAGGGGTGAGGTCTCCTTCCCTTACGTTTTTTTTTTTTTTTTTTTTTTTTTTTTTGACATCGGTGCAGTGAACATGGTTAAGGGAGGAAAGAAGACGCCCGCCCAGAAGAAGAGGAAAGGCGAGGCCACCAATTCACCTGCCGATTCCAAGAGGTAGGCGACCGGGTCTTCGGAGAAGACCCGGTCGAAGATTCCTACTCCCCGATCTCATGGGGTTCCCACTTTTGCCGCCGAGGAAATCGATGTGGCGGCAACTGGGAAACTCTTGATGGGTTCGGCCTCGTTGACTAAGCTAATTTCTAGCCTATCAATAATACCGAGCTAGAGAAGTCCGAGTCGAACCACAAGGAGTGAATATGGCAATAGCAAATCAAGTAGTTTATGTTGTCTCCATTATACTATCTAAGCACATGATCATGATTTGGTTTTTTCTATACTAGGCAAAGAGTAAACTCAACAATGTAAGGTAAACAAGACAAGTAAAATGCAAATGTGGAGAGTTAACAATAGTAAAGGCATGGATCCAAGTGATTTCCAATATGATGATGATGAAGGTTTTAGAATCTAGATGCTTCAAACCAATTTAATCCACCTTGGATGGTTTCTTATATCACATATGCTAACCTACCTTACTAGGTGATTAACAAGTAGATCAATAGAGCAACAAATGCTTTCTAAGCCTTTAAATACTCTATCGACTCCAAATAGCTCAAATTAGTCTAAGACAACCTACCAACTCTCATCCAACCCATCTAATTCTTTCTAGGAACTATATGAGATGAAATCAAGTGATATGGGTATGGATTGATGCCAAGTGCTATGAAAGGAAGCTTACTAGGCATTCCCTCAAACACCTTAGATGCACTCCTAGTGATCAATTATTCATGCATTCAAATTAAAGTCCCAATCCATAGGCAATCCAAGAGGAAGGTAGATCTACATCCTAGGATCTAACACCTATCATCTACATCAAATTATCCATCACTTGGAGCCATATGCAAGCTTAGCTAGCCATAGATCTAGCAGTCAAACCATAAAAAGTAAGAGAAATCATAATAGAAATAACAAGGAAATGAAAAGGAATTGAAATGCTCCACAAATCTTCAATATCCAAGCTTGATCATCCACAAATATTTGAAAATACCAAAGTAGAAAGAGGGAAAATAGTTAGGGTTCTAAGAGAAATTGCTCAAGTGAAATACATTGGGTCAAATTGCAAATAACAGAAACTTAAGTTGAGAAGGTGGGGTAAAATTTGTAATTTCTGGAAAGTTGAATGAAGGGTTGACTAGTGCATTTCCGTTTGACTCGTGCATTTCCGCCCACATGTCACAGTTTGCGCGCTCTCACGGTTTTGGCTCGTTCTCTCTCGTCCGGCATCGGAAAATTAATCCGCAAAGTGCTACGGCTTCCTCTTTCGATCCTCTTCGACATAGGATAAGTCAAACATTCCCAGAAAATTGCCACAGCACCTGAAATCAGCCCGGAAACCGAGAGAAAACTCAAAGCATATAGAAAATGTATAAATTGTAAAAACCTATCATTTTCCAACCATTTAAGCACATAACGAACCCAAAACACGCATCGAGACGCACTCTAAAGCATGCTAAATATGTGGTTATCACTCGTCCGAACCCGATCTGATTGTCACTGGTGTCCGAACTCCGGCCCCATCCTACCCAGCCGTAAATCTCGTTCCTCCAACTTTTGTTTCTTTCTCTTTATTGTGCTGACAAATGTTTTAATGCAGGGTGTGGACACCGCTCTGGAGGATTTTGACCACGTTTACCGCGTGGTTAAGAATCTTCTTAAGGGCTCGGTGAAGATCAACGACCGAGCTACCGAGAAGATCAAGGACTTGGCTAGTGATAAAGCCAAGTTTGCCAAGGAATTGACCTCGGCTTCAGTTCGGGAGGACGAGCTGAAGAAAGAGTTGGCTGCTGCTAAGTCCGAGCTCGCCGCTGCCAAGGAGAAAGCAGCGAAGAGCGAGGAGGAACTTGTGGCGGCCCGTGCTCGGGAGCAGGAACTCGCCGCCGACCAGGGCGAGCTCATCCAGGCCCTTGCCGAAAGGGTTGTGTACAGCAAGGGTTTCAGTGCCTTGGTCTCCGCACTGACCGGGCCGGCAAAGAAGCGGGCGGTGGCCAAGGTGCTGAGGCGTGTGGCTGCCGACTTCCCCACTCTTGATAAGGGGAAGTAAGGCTAAAAGCCTATTGATGATGAAGAGATGTTGCGGATTTATTTTCTGCCAAGTTTTGAAGAAGGCCTCCCCCTTTCTGGTCGTCGGGTATTTGGCCAAGCAGCGGGCTCTTTTGACGGCTGCCGAGGTGCGTGATTGCCAGTTCGATTGGGATGTCGAGTTTGAGGACCTGTGCGGCCTTTATCGTGACGAGCTGGCAGATCGTCCTCTCTCTCCCGACGTGCCTTCTGAGAGCGAGGAGGAGGAGGACGTGGAAACTGGCCACGTCGAAGGTGATGTCGGGGTGAAGGAGGCTGCCGAAATGCGCGGACCGAACACCGAGGCTGAACGTACTGGCGGGGTCAGTTGATCCCCCTCTTGTAATAATATATATATATATATATATATATATATATATATATATATTTTTCCGAACTGTAAATGTACTGCTCCTCTATTAATGAAAATTTTCGTTCGGCTTTTGCTTATCTCTGTTACTTTCATTTCTGTAGAATAAACCCGACCTTGACGTAACTCCATACTTGAATGAAATTAAAAAACTGAAAAATCTTGATTGATGCCAAAGATGGTGAGATCGGACGGCTCGACAAACGTGCCGAACACCTTCGGAACGAGTTCGACGCTAAGTATAATGCGCTGCAGATCAAAGCAGATGCCAATGAAGCCCGGTATCTTCAATTGAAAGAAGATTATGCGGATGCCGAGAAGATCGAGGCCGAACACACCGAGTACGAGAGAGTTATTCATGAGCTCGGTGGAAAGACGATCTCCGAGGTTGAGGCTGATGCCTTGGAAGCTGTCCGCGGTGTGGTTCGTGAGTGCAAAAACCGGGGTGTCGGGCTCGTGGGAAGTTGCTGACTACATATCCGAGCTCCGATACCTTACGAACTTGTTCCCGCTGGTCTTAACTCGCCATCCGATCATGAAGAAGTGGCTCGATCGGTACCCACAGGTGCAACCTGCTAAACAGAACGCCTGCCTATTTCGGGCCCTGAGCCCGACTGTGCCATCCCGCTTGGTGAAAGATCGACTGGACATGCTGTTGCCTGCGCAAAACCGCAGACCGATCCCGAACCGCGGAGACGTGAATTACCGTGCTCCTCTTATGATCCAACGAGGTTGGAGTTCCGCTCAAGGAGGGACAAGCCGAAGTGGAGGGACGAGCCGAGGTGGCGGAGGTGGACGCAGCTCGGGGCAAAATTCCCGGAAGAAGGAAAATGTAAATATTGATTTTTTCCTTAACCCGCCAACTAGTGGTTGGGCTAGTTACTTTAATTGTAGCAAGAGGCCAGATGAGGGCGGTCCTTCTAATACATAAGCTGTAAAAACCTGCAAAAAATAATAAATATCTTTTTGGACATGTTATGCCCTATTAATGCCTTTGCTCTATTATTTATTGGCTGATAGCCTATTTCCGAATTAGCATTTATGCTTTACTCGTCATCCGAACTGACACATAGGTCGAGGTTCAGGTCTTCCGAAGTGGCTCGTGGGCCTAACTTCGGCTTCCGACGTGACACTTGGGTCTTCCCTCGGTTTTGGGATGACATATTTCCTATTATCCACGGCCGAGGTGACACTTGGGTCTTAATCGGGTTCCTGTTCTGCCGACCAGGTCGGTAGGGGTGGTCCCCTAGTCGTACAATTTGTTTTTATGTTCTTGACACTTGTCCTCATCATGATAGTGTTTGAAGTAGAGGCAACATGCATATAGGTGGAGTAATGCAAAATAATGCGAACACAATGAAAGGTAGAAACTGCGAGCTTTCATTACTTGAAACAATTTGGAAAACAAGACCGAAATGAACAGAAGACCGAACTGAACAAAAGACCGAACTGAACAAAAGACTGACTGATAGACGACTCTACCCTACATGATACTCCACATCTATGCATAATACCTCTTCAGATGGATTACATTCCATGGTCGCTGTATGGGCTCCCCGGACAGAGTGGAAAGCCTGTAAACACCTTTACCAAGGACCTCGTCCACTCGGTATGGGCCTTCCCACGTGGCTTCCAGTTTGCCGAGCTTGCAAGCCTTGCTGACCTCATTGTTTCGTAGGACTAAATCTCCTACGCAATATTGCCGGTCTCGAACTCGCCGATTATAATATCGGGCTATGAGCTGTTTGTACCGGGCTTCCTTGATGTAAGCTGCATCCCGTTTTTCTTCTAATAGATCGAGATCCGCACGTCGGTTCTCGTCATTCACCTCGGCGATGAAATGAGTCATGCGCGGACTGGGCAGCCCGATTTCAACTGGGATGACAGCTTCTGTTCCATATGCTAGGCTGTATGGTGTTTCGCCATTCGCTGTTCGCGGAGTTGTACTGTAGGACCATAGAACATTTGGAAGGTTCTCCACCCATAACCCTTTGGCTTTCTCCAATCGAGTCTTGAGGCCTTTGACGAGTGTCCGATTCGTCACTTCGGCTTGACCATTTGCCTGGGGGTGGGCTACCGACGTGAAGTGTTGCTGAATTCGCAGCTCGTCACACCATTCCCTAAAAATTCTGTTCGTGAACTGGGTCCCGTTATCAGATACTAGAACATGAGGTATGCCGAATCGGCACACAATGTTCTTCCATACAAAATTACGGGCATTCTTACTTGTGATCGCAGCTAGGGGCTCCGCTTCCACCCATTTCGTAAAGTAATCAATTGCAACTATGAGATGTCGCAACTAACCTGGTGCTTTATCGAAAGGGCCCACTATATCTATTCCCCACTGCGCGAAGGGCCAAGGACGCTGCATTGCGGTCAGCTCGGTTTGTGGCAGCCTCGTCACATTTGCATGTAACTGGCACTTCTCACACCTCTGCACGAGCTCGGTGCAATCCTTGAGCATCGAGGGCCAGAAATACCCCCACCTCATAATTTTCTTGGCTAAGGCCCGAGGTCCGATGTGGCTTCCACAAGACCCCTCGTGTACTTATCGCATGACATAGTCTGCTGAGTTCGGTCCGACGCACTTGAGTAAGGGCTGGAGGTACGATTTCTTGTAAAGGACATTGTCCAGAACAGCATATCTCAATGACTTCGACAATATCCTTCTGGCCTCCATTTTGTCTTCGGGCAACTCCTCCCTCATCAGATAAGCTAGGATAGGCGTCATCCACGTCGGCTGCGGCTCGTCATCCAAATCGTTGACCTCGGCCTCATCTATGCTCCTATGCCGGACATCCTCCACTGGCGAGTGCCAGGAGCTGCTGCTAATTTGCTGAGAACGTCAGCTCGGGAATTCTGAGTTCGAGGGATGCGTTCGAGCTGGAAGTACGTGAAAGCTTGTTGCATGCCCTGTGCTTTAGCTAGATATTTCTTCATCCTCTCTCCCTTTGCTTCATACTTTCCTAGCATGTGATTCACAACTACCTATGAGTCACTGTGTACTTTTATGGCTGTGACCCTCAGATCTGTGGCTATTCGGAGTCCGGCTAGCAGCGCTTCATACTCTACCTCATTGTTGGTAGTTACGAACTGAAAGCGAAGCGAATAGGTGAATTCCTTCTTTTCTGGGCTGATAAGGAGGACTCATGCTCCGCTTCCCGTATTTCCCGAGGCCCCGTCCACATACATGTGCCAACAGTCTTGCGGTTCTGCCATAGTTGTGCGAACTGGCTCTGGTGCCGAGGTTGGAACCTCGGCTATTGAGGTCTCAACTAAGAAGTCTGCTAAGGCTTGCCCTTTGATGGCCTTGCGAGGAGCATAAGTGATATCGTGCTCTCCCAATTCTATGGCCCACTTCGCTATCCGTCATGATGCTTCGGGCTTTGTCAGTACCTGCCGAAGCGGTGAGTCTGTTCGGACCTGTATAGCATGCGTGTGAAAGTACGGACGTAAACGTCGAGCAGCGTTGACCAGTGCCAAAGCGAGCTTCTCTAATGGTTGATACCGCACCTCGGGTCCCTTGAGTGACCGGCTTATGAAGTATACGGGCAACTGGCGCCCTGCTTCTTCTCTTATGAGAACCGCGCTGATGGCCTCTTCCGAGGTCGCCAGATACAGGAACAGTACCTCTTCTTCTTTTGGTACCGACAGTGTTGGTAAGTTGCTGAGATAGTCCTTTAACTGGTTAAGGGCGAGATGGTGCTCCGAGCTCCAATTAAACTCGGGCGCCTTCTTCAAGATTTTGAAAAAGGGCAACTGCTTCTCTGCGGCTTTGGAAAGAAATCTGCTCAGTGCGGCGAGGCACCCAGTAAGCCTATGCACATCGTTGATCGATCTCGGATCCTTCATCTCTAGAACAGCTTTAACTTTTGATGGATTTGCCCTTAGTCCCTCTTGGGAGATCCAGCAGCCTAAAAACTTCCCCGAGGTCACAGCAAATGTGCATTTTTTGGGGGTTAAGCTTTAGGTTGACCTCACGAAGGAGGGAGAGCACAGTTCGGAGATCGACGACACTGGTACTCTCCTCCTTACTCTTCACCACTATGTCATCGACATAGACTTCCACTTCTTTCCCAATGTGGTTCTTAAATATTTTGTCTACCATCCTCTGGTAGGTAGCTCCTGCGTTCTTCAATCCGAATGGCATTTTACGGTAAGCGAAGATGCCGAAGTCCGTGATGAATGCCGTCTTGGCTGCATCCTCGACATCCATTAGGACTTGGTGGTATCCCTTGTACAAGTCAAGGAAGCTGAAAATCCTATGATCGTCCAGGGAATCTACCTTCTTATCGATGTCGGGCAGAGGGTAACAGTCCTTGGGGCAGTGTTTGTTGAGATCGGTATAGTCAATGCACATGCGCCACCCTCCCCTAGCTTTCTTAACCATTACCGGATTCGCTATCCAGGTCGGGTAGGTGACTTCGAATAGGATTCCAGCATCAAGTAGTTGAGTCACCTCGGTCTTTATAACTTGATTTCGCTCAGCGGCGAAAGAGCGTTGTTTCTGTTTTATCGGCCTGACGTCGGGGTCGATCTTAAGCCGATGTGTGATGAGTTTGGGTGATACTCCCGTCATGTCCAATGGGGACCACGCGAAGACGTCTCTATACTCCTTTAGAAGCCGAATAACTTGTTCGCGAAGATGAGGGTGCTCGGTCAGTCCGACTTTGACAACCTTAGCTAGGTCGTCCTCATATAAAGCCACCTCTCTCTATCCGGCTGGCAACGTCTTCATCGGCTCCTCGGAGTTCGGTAATTGCTATGCTTGGGGCAATTGGGGCGGTGCCCCTTGCCCTTTGAGTGCCACATGCAGGCACTCCGTTGCCATTTTCTGATCGCCCCGGATCACAGCTACTCCTCCCTTAGTTGGGATCTTCACAGCTAGGTGACATGTGGAGCAGATCGCCCTCACCGCATTCATCCAAGTACGGCCTAGAATTATGTTGTACGGGGACTTGGCTTCCACTACTACGAACTCAGTCACACTAGTGGTGCTCCTCAGTCCTTTCCCTACTGTGACTGGAAGTTCAATTTTTCCTAGGGGATGGGTCCCCTCTTGGGCGAAACTCCGTAATGGCCGTGTGGTCGGCATGACCTTTGACTTGTCCAGCTCCATGTTGTCAAAGCAATGTTTGAACATGATATTCACCTATGCTCCGATGTCAAAGTGAATTCTCCTGATCAGCTTGTTGGCTACCACAGCTTCGATGACAATGGCGTCGGAGTGCGGCACCATGGGAGGTACTGGGTCTTCGGCTGAAAAAGTTACAGCTTCTTCTGTCTTGAACCTTTTATTGGCGGGCTCCCTGTTCGGAAGATTTCGCGCTCCATTCTTGAGGGACGACTTGGTTTGCCCCTTGGCGAGTGCGGAGATCGTGGCCACAATCCCGTCATACTGGTAATCTCCGTCCTCATCGGCATCGTCCTCATACTTCACTTTTTTCTCGGTCTCCGTGCTGCAATTTCCTCCTTTATATTGCCTTTTCTTCTTTTGACTTCGGGGGGCGTCCACTTGGTTGACCCCCGCGCTCCGATCTTGGTACTTCTTGAGTTGCCCATTGCGAACCAAGCTCTCGATGTCCTGAGCTAGGTCCCTGCAGTTCTCTGTCTCGTGTCCGTAGTCTTCGTGGAATTGGCAATATTTGTTCTTTGACCTCGGCTTGCCATCTTCTCGCATCGGCTTAGGTTTCTCGAACAGATTAGCATGCAACTCGAGGATTTCAGTCCTCGGTTTGTTTAACGGAGTGAACTGCAGAGTGGACCGCTGTGCGGACTGAGACGTGGTTGGACCTCGAGGCTGTGGAGGATTCTGCCGAGGTCCGAGACGGGACTCTATCGGACCTCGCTGAATTCGCTCCATCACACCTTTCCGAGGTGCGTCTTCTTTCTTTTTTGAGGTCTCTCCTCGGTCCACTTCCCTTCGACGCCTGGTCGCCTCATCTATCTTCGCGAACTTGTCTGCTATAGCCCACAGCTTGGTGGTGGTCTTGGGCTCCTTTGCTAGGATCTCTCTATAGAGTTGATCTGAACTGATGGCGTTTTGAAACGCCGAGATGATGAGGAGGTCGTTGGTGCAGCGAGTTGTAAGCATTCCCTGTCAAACCGGGTCATGAAGTCTTGGAGTGATTCACCTCGGCTTTGCTTCACAGTTAGCAGGTGAGCCGGGGTATGTCTCACTTCGGCACGCTGGGAGAAGCTCCTAGCGAACACGTTCATCAGATCGGCATACGATCTGATCGACCCGGGAGGCAGACTGTCGAACCATTCCCGTGCATTGTCGATCAGCAGTTCGGGAAAGAGTTTGCACATGTGGACACTCCCTAGATTCTGGTTCAACATGCTGTACTTGAACTGGCTAAGGAAATTGCTTGGATTTCCTACCCCATTATACGGCTTGATTTTTGGCACCATATACCCAAAGGGCATAGGTGTGTTGAGAATTTCCTCGGCTAGCAGACTGATAATCCTACCGAACGCATCAAAGATCTGTGTTCCTCCAGCCAGGTGTCCTTGCGGGGGTGCACCATGAGGCGGTGCAGTAGCGTAGTTCGGCTGAACCACATGGGAGTTCGGTTGAGGATATATCTGGGTTTGCCCTCGAACTTGTTGAAGATAATGCCGCAAGTCCTGTCCTCCGGGTCTGAGATGAGGGACCCCCTGTCCAAAGTGAGGGACTCCCTGTGTGCCGGTGTACTGGCTGAGGAACTCGCGTCCCGGTGCCGTGCTGAGATAATTTCTTAGCAGATCCTCGATTCCAGGAGGTGGAGGAGGTGGCGGGGCTGTTGAGTTCGGTTGAATGACCGGAGAGAGACGAGCGGCTAAGCTCGGTCGGGTGGCTGGGGACAAGCATAGAATTGCTTCGGGACCGAACAATTCACGCTCCCTGTTCGCTGTGAGATCCTCCACATGGCCCTCTGGTGTCTGTCGAGCCTGCGGTCCTAGACGTGAACTCACAGGAGCTCGGTGTGACTGAACTGGCTGGGCCTGTGAAGACGGTGGTGCCACTGTGTTTCCTGCGGCGCTCTGTTCGCCGGGATTTGGGATCTCCGGGATCTCTCCAGTCCCGGTTTGGTTGTTAACTGGAACGTCATCGGGTTGCTCCGCGCCCACAGTCGAGGCTGGTTCCTCGGGTTGTCGTCGGCGGCTCCTTCGATGGCGGGGGGTTCCTAGCAGTAACTGGTTCCCGTGCGGAATGGCTGGTAATTATGAGCAGCAAAAATCGAGACTTCAAACACAAAATTTCGTTCCCACAGACGGCGCCAGTGATGAACCCTCGATTCGCTGCCCAAATATGTGTGTGATTTATGTGCGAAAAGTAAAAAGATGCGAGAGAATTTACGTGGTTCGATCAAGGTGATCTACGTCCACGGGGAAGAAGAGAGAGTGTATATTATTCGGAATAGCGTAAGTGTTTACAATACAAGTGATTCCTCTATTTATAATCGCCGTCGACGTAGGTTGAGGAGTGGAGGACGTGGGAGTCATGGGCGGTTGTTCTTGTTCCGGTTTCTTCTCCATCAACCCACGTTCTAGGTCTCTAGGGCTCAACTCCCTGGGCCTGCATTTGTTATGGACCGTTGTGCCGATCTGGGCTTGTGCCGATCTGGGCCTGCTGGGCTTTGGGCCTAGGGAGATGGGCCATTTCCTATCATACTATAAAAGTATAAAATTTATAAGTTCTCATGTTTTACTTGTATGCGAAGAGGCCCGCCTCCATAGACTCCATTAAACAAAGAAGAGAAGGAAGTTGTCAGTAACAGTGGCTATGCGAAGGAAAAAACTGGGAGAAACGGTGGCTATAAGGGTAACATGGGAAACTTATATCATAATATTAATCAATTTAAATTTGGTGGCTATGAAGAGTAATTTGGAGGCTATGTATAGAATTATCCAAAATTTAAACTACATGGATCTTGACTTTATACGAAACTTTGGATTTGGACCTGGAATTTTATTTTTGAAATCAGATCCGGCCCATTATCATCCACGGTCCCTCTTGCTTCATGTAGTCGTTGATTACACGGGTTGACGTTTCACAACCTATAAACCTATTTTATTCTTCAGTGGTTGAAAGGATATAATTGGAATAAAAATGTTATTAATGCATTTCATTTTCTTGTATATTTTACAAATTTCGTAGTTCCATCTTGTTCCGTTTCCAACGATGAATTCATGCGTAACAACCCTAAGAAAAAAAATGCCAATTAATTCATTCATAAAGGCTAATCATTTCCAAATAGAATTTTATTTCTTCCAATGATGGTTTATTAGAACCCGAATATTAGGATTCATAAATGCATTGATCACTGCTAGCTAGGGTTTATAATTCCACAATAACGAGATACATAGAACTCTCCTTTTATTGAAGTTCTGAATTCGATTCCCATTATTGACATGGTACGTAGTGTAACTTTTCCACCGTACATTTTGGGGAAGATATCCATAAAACTAGAATAGGAAATCTGTAACACTTCACAATATACAATCAAGATTATGTGTGTTTACAAACAAGAGTATATACCAAACAAACCAAACAATCAAACCAATACTTATTCACTTAAATAATTCTGAAGAACAGGGGATGATTAAAATCATAAATTATGACCAAGTAAGTGCAAGAGTACTAACTCACTCCATTACTGTCATCTGAGTATGAAAATCAACAAAACTTACATAATTTGGGTCAGTATAAAATACAATCGCTTTTCTTGCCGAAAAATCCAGGACCGTAGGTTGAATAGAGAACATCCACAAGAAGCGGGAACTGCAAAAGCACAAACGACGTCACCGGAAAGCAAGCAAAGGCCGCCAGTAGCACGAGAAACCATGCTACTTCCCTGCGGAACATGAGATAGAGCGTAGCACTGAAGGCCACCATCATGAACGTAATGGAGACGAAGAGGCTTAGAAGGCCCATACTCAGCCGTTTCGGCAGTACGTACAAAAAGTCCTGCTCTGCATAACCGTGAGGTCAGAATGGACAGGAACATGAACAAAGAAGTGATGGAGGCAAACAAGGAAATAGCGTCCGAAACAGCAAACAACATGAATTTAGGTTGTCTGTAGAGTAACGGGATCCCCGTCGAGGATTCAATGCCACCGGGAAGAGTAAAAGCTGCAGCAAACATGACCGTTGCAATGAGCGCCGCTGCAATGGTGCACGCATTAGCCGTGTCCTTCATTCACCGGTTCCCCATCTACTTTCAATTGCTTGTGTTCCTCGGTAAATAACTGTTCCGGAGTTTGGTTTTCTTTGTTCTGCCATGTCCTGCGTGAAGGATGGACAAATTTTTCCATTTCCTGTAAAAACGATCCACTGTTTTTAGTATTACTAGCAGTTATTACCTGCGTTGCATGTATCATTTTAATTTATTTCTTCACAGTTGTATAAAATGACATTGTTATCCTTAAATTTAATACAAAGAAGGGTATAATTGGCAATAACACATATTTTGTAATAATGCAGACTTTTATAATACCAATAGATGACACATGAGATCTTCTATGCTCATTTTCATGTACCAAAATATTGATTTTTATTGATTTTATGCAATTTTTTTAACGTATTACGATTACTAATAATTAATTTATAATTATTTTATAGGGTTCACCCTTCCATTTTAGTGTTTATAATTATCTTTTAACATTTAATTTCAATTTTATCCAAACAGATGAAGATGTACAAAAAATGTACTGAAGCTAACATACCTTAAACCACTGCAACTCGCGCTGCATATGCAAAGCAGCGCCAGCAACGAGATTAAGTCTGTCAGTTGGGGCTATCTCCCCGCATGTGTGCATCAAGTTGTTGCCCTCATTGTCGTTAATGCCGTACGAAAAATATTTCTGATCACTCATGCTGTAGAGGAGGTTGATAACGTTCTCGAATCGAAAAGTCGCTGCGATCATAAACTCAGTCTTGCCTGCGGTGATTTCTCTATTAAAACTAAGCTGTGGATACTTGTCAATGATCATTTCCACAATCTCACTGATGCCGAACCTGGCGGCTATGTACACTAATTTATCAAATATAATAGAAGCTTCGGTTTGAGGTGCAGAGACTATTTTGTTACACAAATATTGAGTAAGTTGTACTGCTCGTTGATGCTTTGTTTTCTTCTCCCTCAGTGCCTTCACTTTAGGCACTGATTAACATTTTACGATTACATCAACACCAAATTAATTAAACATGGTAGATTTAGAAACTAATTATCACACATATATATAATTGTTAATGAAGGAATGATGTGCTACTCACCTAATGGTGCTCACCTTCGTGAGCACCTTTGTTATTTTTTCGTTTCTACATTATTTTGTTCGATTTTATTAATTGTAATATATTTTAGTACCTTATAAACTAATATTGAAATCATTAAATCCAAAAAAACATAAAAATTAAAGCTCGGTTTGATTTATTATTCACATTTTGAACTTAGAAGGAAAAACGAACAAATCAAGCTTTGAATTTAATTTGTTTTTTGGATTTAATGATTTCAATATTAATTTATAAGGTACTAAAATATATTACAATTGAAAAATCGAATAAAGGTGTTCACGAAGGTGAGCACCATTAGGTGACTAGCACATCATTCCCCATTGTTAATGTTACCTAAATTTTCGATGACATGCCAAATCACGCTTTCCACCTTCTTCTCCGTTGTACATAAGCAAAACAATCATCTAAGTTTACGATCGCAAAATAATATACTCTCTCCGTTCCACATATTATTAGAGAGATAAATGACACAAATTTTAAAGAATGATAGGCAAAAGTGAAGAAACGTAGGTACTAGTGGAATAAGGGCCCTATCCAATGAATAGTAAAATAAGGGTAAAAGGTCATTTTGCTAAGGAAATCTTTGCATTTTAGTTCACCACACTTATATGGGAGACGACCCAGACTGAAAATACTCAAACTAATGAGGGGGCGGAGGGAGTAAGTTATAACTGATTAGGCTAATTGAGCAATAAACGAACAGAGAACATAAAGAAAACATTGATTCACCTATAATGAGTTGACTACATTCGCGAGCAAAAAATGAACACAAATCGTATTAGAAAGCGAGTTAGGTTGCAAATTACGAAATTGCTCTCAAGAGCTATATATATAAACAGTGATAAGAGCAAGAACACATAAAATGAGTTCAACCGAATAATACTATATATTAAAAGGACCAACACGGATCGAGATCGAGAGAGATAGATTCAAGACATATTATCATAATAGTATAATAAAAATAAGCATTTTTCGAAAATTTTATTTAGCCAAATCCATCCCCTTGACATATACTTTGGACTTGGTGATGTGTAAAAATATGAATCTAAAAAGTTGGAAGGGAAGTACTTTCCTTGAGAGATGAGGTGAAACGAGGAGTAATTTTTGTTGTGGCTGCGTAAACTTTCGATGTCACGGCCAACTGATGTCGTGTCAGCTTCATATCTAGACTTTTGTATTGGAATACCTACACAATATTAATCAAAGGAAAATAAAAGGTGGAGAGAAGCTATAGTTAAAAGTTATTCGCTTGTCCATTTTATCATAACATTTTACAGTTCAATCTTTGTCTATTTTATTAAACTCAACACGTCTCACACAAGCACCTAAACGAGCGCAAATGTACTTATACAAACTTACGATTGTAAATAAACCTCTGCCACCAGGTAAGTATTTCCTTCCTTGTGAATAATGCGGGTGTTTCAATAATCGCCGATAGGGCAGATCTTCCGTCTTCCTCGTTTCTTAGCTGAGCCAAATCTGGGTACTTATGAACCAAATCTAACGCAATATCTGAAGATAGGGCAATGGTTAAAGATAAGTATATATATGTGCCGACATATATGTAAATAGTACTGCCTCCGTCCAATTTATAATGAGCTAGCTTTATTCAATATAAGTTTATTATTGTAATAAAATAGCTCGTTGTAAACCTACCTATATATCGAGAGGCTATTATCCCGTTCAACATTTTGATGCCGGTTTGGCCCTCGAATATCGGTCTATCCACGGCGTATACCTCGTGCTCGGATAACAAATGCTCCAGTGTCTCCTTTTGATTATGAAATTGTATAATCCCTACTTTGGTAGGTATATGTAACTCAACACGTAACACAGAACATAACATAGTTGAGAACACAAGTTGGTAACCCAGTTCGGTGATAAACACACCTACGTCTGGGGGAAGCTATTCCAAGAAATAATTCACTATGACGAGTATAAGGGATACAAGATATATGAACGTCAGCCACACCGAACGTTCTCTCCTCACCCGACTCTACCCTCACCAATGAATCCTCACGGTAAACTCTCTCTAGTCTACCCAAACACTTTTCTCAGAATGAAAAGATTAAAACCCTATCTTGAACAAGGAATTGTTCAAGATATTACAATCACTCACCAATAAACAAACTACCCCAATTGATGAATGAAGAGAATAAACTCAACTCTCGAACGCACGAAGAAGACGAGCTCTCAATGAAGTATCAAGATGCGCAGCGGCTCCAATTGAGATCTTCATGCTTATATACTCCACGTAAAACCCTAAGAGACAATTAAGGCATATCTAAAAGATATCCTTAATAGGGTAAAAATAATCTTCATGCAAATCTTCTAATTAATGAGGGAATATAATAATGGAAGGGAATCCTTGATCCACAAGAATTCCAACTCAGCGAACTCCTCCCGCAATAAGCATCTCCACGCATACATAAAATTAGCCATAAAACCACTCCATGCAAGACATGCAGCAACAATCTCCCCCTTGGCATTTTATGTATGCAGTCACACTACTCACACAACTCCTCCAAGATACAAAGCACCCAATGCAAAAACAAGTAGGCAAGGAGTGCACCCACATAACCATACTCGAATGCATAGTGCATAAAACTCCCCCTTGCTACAAACACTCTCTAAAGTGAAGTACTAGTCAAGCGCACCCGAACTAGAATACCACACATAGAGAGAAAATAATCATACTGCATAACACTACTTATAACACCACATATAACACCAGCTGACCAGAAAAGATGCTTCATCAGAAAACCAAGCATCATTAACAACACAAAGCGGCCTATTTACTATTACAGACCAGAGATTCAAATATCCACTTCATCAGCAAATAACAGAAAACCAAAAGTCTGATTGTCTGACCAGCCAACCAACAATCAACAGCATAGCATAATAACAACCATATCGAATTCAGCAGAGCAAAAAATCAAAAAATACCTAATACTCCCCCTTGAATGCAAACATGAAATGCCAAGCTAAGGCAATTCAGCTTCAATCTCCTCATCAACAGCCTCATCATCATCTGCACCACCTGCATCCGCATCAGGAGCATGTGCAGCAGCAGCAGGAGCAGCTCCCCCTTGCGGTGTGCCACCGGCCAAGATGAGTAGTTTCTCCATCTCCTCCTTCTTCTTGAACAGCATTCGAATCTGCTCACAGGTCATGTCATATTCCAAAGAGATAGCTTGAAACATGAGCTTAGCAACAACAGGTTCATAATGGGGAGGAGCAGGGCCAAACGGCAGCTGAATATCCTCAAGATTATCCTCATGAGGCACGGAGGAAGATGATGCCTTCTCTGTTTTCATGCTGAAGGGAGGCGACTCAACTTCAACACCAGTCTGAGCCTTAGTGAACCTCATATATGGAGCAACTGGAGCCCTGGCATCTTCAGGAATGTCAAACTCCACAAATTTGCGAATGTAGGCATACAAGACACGGGGAAAGCAAATTGCTTTATTTGCAGAGACCACCTTCTCAGCATGCTCTGCAAGGGCCTCAAAAACCAACCTTCCAAAAGAAACTGGAATTCCTTGCCCAACCTTATACAGCAGTGTTGCCAGTGAAAGATTCACATAGGTCTTGTGGGTCGTAGGCACCCAATTTCTGTTCGCAATGTAGTACAGGGCCTTGTACTTTGGAGCAAGAGATGAGGCCCGAAGCCTCTTAGCCTTCACTGGCCACTTCGCATCTTCATCATCCAGCAGAGTGGCAGCAATCAAATTTGCATCAATAGGCTCGAAACTTTCAATCACAACTTCGCCACAAACGAAAGCATCAATCAGAGAGGGAGACAGGTTGAAGAACTGCCCTCTAACAAATCCTCGATGATACTCAGGAGATGAAATATCGAACATGGACAAACTTAGATTGGAGAAGAACTCCATGATCACGTCCTTCACCCAATAAAATTCCTCTGATAAAGTAGTCAACAGTTTAGCCTCAAATATGCAATCAAAGACCCCTGCCCTGCGCAAATCAAACTCCCTGGCAGGCTTATCCACAATGATCAACTTCTTCGAGTTGATCTCCCAAAATTTAGCATAGAAAGCATCACGGAAGACAAGCATGAACTTATATCCAGCAGGCAAAGGTGGAACTTCTGTACCTTTTGAAGCAGAGGGACGAATCATGTCATCATCATCGGAACCACTGGGAACAGGGACATCGGCATCAGATTCCGAGTCCAAATCGATCACAGGCTTTTTACCCTTTCCCTTTGCAGACTTCTTTCGGCCGTGAACAGAGGCAGAAGTGGAGGCTTTCCTCTTCCGATTTGAGGCTGAGCCAGAAGCGCTGGGAGGCACACGGGCATGAGACCGCGTGCGAAGAGCGACGCCGCCAACAGGGGGCGGCGGAGGAGAAGACTTGTCCTTCCGAGCAACCTGCTTGATTTTCTTTCTCCGCTGAGGGGGCTCCACCGAAGAGGCAGAGACCGAAACCCAAGGAGAGGGTTCTGATGGCGGCGGAGGAGGAATGGAATCATCATCACCGAATAGAGGGTGAAGAGGCTCCTGGGTGACCTCGTCCCTGGGAGGAGATGAAGGAACAGAATCACGGATCAGGGATGGAGAAGAGACACCACGGCGAGGAGATAAGGGGGCCACCTCCTCAATCAACCCAGCGCCGTACCACAGCAACAGAGGAAGTGGGTACGGGAATAGCAGTCGCCAATAGCAGAGATAGATCAATACCCTCGGAGAGATGGAAAGAAACCATGGTTGCAGCACAAACAATTCAAGACTTCCGGCAGAGAGACAAGAGATAATCGGAGAGAGATGAGAGACTCTGGCGGAGGAAATTAGGGAAAAGAAACCCTAACAAAAATGAGAAGCAGAGAAGATATACTCTGCAATAAGCAAGCGCCGGTTCGAATTCCAAAGAGTAACAGTAATAGCCAAAGGGCGCGCAGAAAAATAGCCCCTTTTCACTGACAAAAATACCACGTCAGATAAGAACCCAAGATATAACACCAAATATAACACCATCCAGAACACCATGAAATCAATCAAGAAATGAAATCAAATAACATAATCTGAGCAGCTCAGATTATACACATCCCGAGTGACTTTCGAAGAGCCTCAAACCTTTCTCCATCTAAAGGTTTGGTGAAAATATCCGCCACTTGTACTCGAGTAGAGACGTGTTGAAGAGATAAAGTCTTGTTTTCAACAAGATCTCTAATAAAATGGTGTCTGATCTCGATGTGTTTGGCCTTCGAATGACTAACTGGATTTTTGGAAAGATTGATAGCCCCAATATTGTCACAGAACAAGACATACTCTTTCTCATCAATCCCATAATCATACAGCATCTTGGTCATCCAGATTAACTGAGTGCATGCACTTCCAGCTGCTATATATTCTGCTTCCGTAGAGGATAGAGAAACACAATTCTGCTTCTTGCTATGCCACGAGATAAGATTATCTCCTAAGAAAAAGCATCCTCCAGTGGTACTCTTACGATCATTAGGATTTCCAGCCCAATCAGCATCACTGTATCCGGTAAGCTTTAGAGAACTACCTTTTCCAAACCATAGGCCAATCTTGCACGTTCCTTTCACATACTTGATAATGTTTTTCACAGCCTTGTGATGACTTTCCTTCGGATTTGATTGGAATCGTGAGCAGACTCCAACACTGTAAGCAATATCCGGTCGACTAGCTGTTAGGTACAATAGGCTACCAATCATACTTCTGTACACTGTTTGTTCAACAGGTTTCCCCTCTCCTTCTTGGGTGAGTTTAACCGATGTACCCATTGGTGTTCTTTTTGACTTAGAACTCTCCATACCAAACTTCTTCACCAAATTCTCAGCATACTTCTCCTGACTTACAAAGATGACATCCTCACACTGCTTGACTTGAAGCCCCAAAAAGAACTTCAATTCTCCGAACATACTCATCTTGAATTCAGAGGTCATCAATCTCACAAATTCATTCACAAGAACTTCAGACTTAGAACCGAAAACCAGATCATCCACATATACCTGGACAATAAATATGTGACCTCCATGTTGCTTAACGAACAAGGTCCTGTCAGCACTTCCTCGAACATATCCCTTCTTCAGAAGAAACTCTGCCAGTGTGTTGTACCAGGCTCTTGGGGCTTGCTTTAGGCCATATAGAGCCTTGTTCAGCCTGTAAACATACTCTGGATGCTTGGGATCTTCAAAACCCTTCGGTTGTTTAACATATACCTCTTCTTCTAAGTTCCCATTCAGAAAAGCACTTTTGACGTCCATCTGGTATAGCTTGAAATCTAAGCTGCTAGCCATACCCATAAAAAATCTCACAGATTCCAACTAGAACAGAAAATTCGTACAATTCACAATTTACAATCAAGCTTGTGTGTGCATGTGTTTATCGAAAAAGAGTAGGTCTCAAAAAAAATAGTTGACATATATGCAAACCAAACAATCATACCACTTATACAGTACTTAAATATATTCTCAAGAACAGGGGATAAGTAAAATCATAAATTAAGACCATGTCTACTGTATCCATGTATATATAGATCAGTACAACATACGATCGCTTCTCTTGCCAAAGATGCCGCGACCGTAGGTCGAATGTAGAAAGTCTACGAGAAGCGGGAACTGCAAAAGCACGAACGACGTGATTGGAAAGCAAGCAAAGGCCGCCAGAAGCACGAGAAACCATGCGGCTTCCCTGCGGAACACGAGGTAGAGCGTGGCACTGAAGGCCACCATCATGAACGTAATGGAGACAAAGAGGCTGAGTAGGCCAATGCTTAGCCTCTTCGGCAGCACGTACAGAAAGTCCTCCTCTGCATATCGCGAGGTCAGAATGGCGAGGAACATGAGCAGAGAAGTGATGGAGGCAAACAAGGAAACGGCGTCCGAAACAGCAAACAACATGAATGAAAATCTTCCCGAGAGCAACGGGATCCCCGTCGAAGAATCGAGGCCACCGGGGAGAGTGAAGGCTGCAGCGAACATGACCGTTGCGATCAGTCCTGCTGCGATGGTGCATGCATTAGCCGTGTCTTTCATCCACATTGAAATTATATAATCCCTACTTTGGTAGGTAAAATGTAATTCAACTCGTAACACAGAAAGTAACACAATTGAGAACACGAGTTGGTAACCCAGTTCGGTGATGAACACACCTACGTCTGGGGGAAGCTATTCCAAGAAACAATTCACTATGATGAGTATAAGGGATACAAGACTCATGAACGTCAGCAACACTAAACGTTCTCTCCTCACCTGACTCTACTCCTCACCAATGAATCCTCGGTAAACTCTCACTAGTCTACCCTAAATACTTTTCACAGAATTGAAAAGTTTTGCCCAATCTTGAACGTGGAATCGTTCAAGATGATACAATCACTCACCAATAATCTAACTACCCCAACGATTGATGAATGAAATAATATACTCAAACTCTCAAGAACACGAAGATGAAAGCACCCTCAATAATATCCAACGCGCGCAGCGGCTCCGATATAATCCTTGCATATATATATATATATCACTCATGCAAAACCCTAACAGATAATTAAGGCATATCTCCAACGATATCCTTAATAGGGTTTTATCAAATCTTCGTGCATATCCTTTCCATATTGCGTGTGAATAAATAATAAGGAAAGAATCCTTATACCATACGAACTCCACACCAATCGAAACTTTCTTTGCATACGTAAACATGCCATAAAAAATAGATCCATCCAATCCATGCAGCAACAATCTCCCCCTTGGCATTTTATGTATGCAATCACACGCACAAACACAACACACACAACTCCTCCAAACTACAAGACACCCAACGCAAAAATAAGTAGGCAAGGAGCGCACCCACATAACCATACTTAATTGCATAGTGTAAAACGGCTCCCCCTTGCTTCAAACACTCTCTAATATGTAGTACTAGCCGAGCTCACCCGAACTAGAATACTCACACAAAGAGAGAAACATAATACGCACTGCATAACACCACTCAGAACACCACAGATGATCAGCACAGAAATTCCCATCATATACGCAGAAAACCAGAAGGCCAGTCAAACAAGCATATACAACCCGATATGCTAGCACCAAGCAAAAATCCAAGTACCATCCCCATGGCCTAATTACTATTACAGAAAATAAATCTGCTTGTCCAACCACCAGCAAAGAAGAAATGTTTAACAACCCAATCGAATTCCAGCAAAGCATTAAGGCAGCAACAAAAAACTCACATACATCTCCCCTTTGATTGCATGCACAAAATCCAAGGCACACAACTCATTGCTCTGCCTCAGCCTCAACATCTGCATCTGCATCAGCATCAGGAGCAGGAACACCAGCAGCTCCACCTTGCAATGTGCCACCAGCAAGAATCAGAAGGTCCTCAATCTCACCCTTCTTGTGCTGGAGCATCCGAATCTGCTCACAAATACACTCATATTCCAAAGAAATGGCCTGGAACATGAGCTTAGAAATTGCTGGCTCATAGTGAGGAGGGGCAGGACCAAACGGCAGCTTGATATCATCAGCATTATCATCATGAGACACAGAGGAAGAAGAAGCCTTGTATGCCTTCGAGCTAAAAGGAGGAGGCTTAGTTGCCACACCAGTCTGAGACTTGGTGAACCGCATATATGCTGCTGCAGATTCCTTGGCACCTTCAGGAATGTCAAATTCCACAAACTTACAAATGTAAGTATACAGAAACCTGGGAAAGCATATGGCCTTGTTGGATGAAACCACCTTCTCCGCATGCTCAGCTAGAGCTTCAAAGACCAGCCTACCAAAGGACACAGGAAGTCCTTTCCCAACCTTATATAAGAGAGTTGCCAGAGAGAGATTCACATAAGTTTTGTGGGTGGTAGGCACCCAGTTCCGATTTGCAATGTAGTACAGAGCCTTGTACTTGGGAGAGAGAGAAGAGACCCTAAGCCTCTTAGCAACAACTGGCCATTTTGCCTTTTTATTGTTCAGAAGAGTGGCAACAATGACATCTGAATCAATAGGCTCAAAACTCTCATTGACCACTTCTCCACATATGAAAGCATCAATCAAAGCAGGTGAAAAATTGAAGTATTTCCCCCTAACAAAACCTCGATGATAGTCGGGAGACTTAATATCAAACAGAGACAGACTCAAATTGGAGTAGAACTCCATAATCACATCTTTCACCCAAAAGAACCCATCAGACAAAGTGGTTATCAGCTTAGCCTCAGAAATACATTCATAAACCCCTGCCCTTTGCAAATCAAAATCCCTGGCAGGCTTATCCACAATAATAATCTTCTCTTTATTAGTATCCCAGAACTTCGCAAAGGAAGCATTGCGAAAAATAAGCATAAACTCATAACCCGCAGGCAGAGAGGGAGCGGCAGTACCTTTCTGAGATGAAGGAGAGGGAGGTACTTTCTCTTCCTCATCTGAGTCGCTGTGAATGGAGACCTCAGCATCGGACCCAGAGTCCAAATCAATCACGGGCTCCTTGCCTTTGCCCTTAGCAGACTTCTTCTTGCCCTGAGCAGCAGAGGGAGAAGGGGCCTTTCTCTTCCGATTTGAAGTAGAAACAGAGCCACCAAGAGGAGCTCGGGCTTGAGAATAGGTCCTTCGAGCGACGCCAACGGAGGGCGGAGGAGGAGGAGACTTGTTCTTCCACGCCACTTACTTAATCTTCTTCTTCTGTGGTGGAGGCTCCACCGAAGATGCCGAAACAGAAACCCTAGGAGTGGTTTCTGACGGAGGAGGAACAGAATCATCACCAAAAAGAGGCTGGAGGGGCTCTTTTGTGACCTCATCTCTGGGCGGAGATAGAGGAGCACTATCTCTGGGAGGAGTTGGAGGAAAACTATCCTCGACCAGACCTGCACCATACCACGGCAGATATAGAGTTTTGGGAACAGGTCCGACTGCCGCGAACAGAGAGGAGAGATCAATCCCCTCAGACAACTTGAAGGAAACCATGGATGCAGCAAGAAATCAGAACTCCAGCGGAGAGATGGAGAAAGAATCGGAGAAACCCCAATAATTTCCGGCGGATAAATATAGTACCCAGAAAAGCCCTAGCGCAAATGAGAAAGAGAGAGGATGAACTCTGCAATAAGCTAGCGCCGGTTCAAATTCCAAAGAATCAACAGTAAAGCAAAAGGGCGCGCAGAAAAATAGCCCCTTTTTCCAACTGACAAAAACTCCACGTCAGACAAGTACCCAAAGGGTAACACCAAACATAACACAACCTCAAAACAAACATGAACTCAAGCAACTGAAGAAATCAAATAAACATAATCTGAGCAGCTCAGATTATACACATCCCGAGTGATTTTCGAAGAGCTTCAAACCTTTCCCCATCTAAAGGTTTGGTGAATATATCCGCCACTTGCACTCGAGTAGAGACATGTTGAAGAAATAGAGCCTTGTTCTCAACAAGATCTCTTATAAAATGATGCCTGATCTCTATATGTTTGGCTTTTGAATGACTGACTGGATTTTTAGAGAGATTAATAGCCCCGATATTGTCACAGAATAAGACATACTCCTTCTCATTAATCCCATAGTCATGCAGCATCTTGGTCATCCAGATCAACTGAGTACATGCACTTTCAGCTGCTATATATTCTGCTTCAGTTGAAGACAGAGAAACACAGTTCTGCTTCTTGCTATGCCAAGAGATTAGATTTTCTCCCAAGACAAAACATCCTCCAGTAGTACTCTTCCGGTCATTTGGGTTGCCAGCCCAATCTGCATCACTGTATCCTGTTAGCTTCAATGAACTTCCCTTTCCAAACCATATGCCAATCTTGCACGTTCCTTTGACATACTTTATAATATTCTTCACAGCTTTGTGATGACTCTCCTTAGGGTTTGATTGAAATCATGAGCAGACCCCGACACTGTATGCTATATCCGGTCGACTGGCGGTTAGGTACAGTAGACTACCAATCATACTTCTATACACTGTTTGTTCAACCGGTTTGCCCTCTCCTTCTTGAGTCAGTTTGACTGATGTACCCATTGGTGTCCTCTTCGCTTTGGAACTCTCCATGCCAAACTTTTTCACCAGATTTTCAGCATACTTCTCTTGACTAACAAAAATACCATCTTCACTCTGCTTGACTTGAAGTCCCAAAAAGAACTTCAATTCTCCAAACATCTCCAAACATACTCATCTTAAACTCAGAAGTCATCAATTTCACAAATTCATTCACAAGAGATTCTGATTTAGAGCCAAAAACTAGATCATCAACATATACCTGAACAATAAATATGTGGCCTCCTTGCTGTTTAACGAACAATGTCTTGTCAGCACTACCTCGAACATATCCTTTCTTGAGAAGGAACTTAGCTAACGTGTTGTACCAAGCTCTGGGGGCTTGCTTCAATCCGTACAGAGCCTTGTTCAATCTGTACACATGGTCTGGATGCTTGACCTTCGGTTGTTTGACATATACCTCTTCTTCCAGATTTCCATTCAGAAAAGCACTTTTGACGTCCATCTGGTATAGCTTGAAATCCAAGCTGCTAGCCATTCCCATCAAGAATCTCACAGATTCCAATCTTGTTACAGGAGCAAAAGTCTCCCCGTAGTCAATGCCTTCCTCTTGTGAGTATCCTTGAGCAACCAATCTAGCTTTGTTGCGAGTGATGTTCCCTTGCTCACCAGTCTTATTATTGAATATCCACTTAGTCCCAATCACATTAGCACCTTTGGGAAGTGGAGTAAGATACCATACATTGCAGTGCTGAAATTCCAACAGTTTTTCCTGCATGGCAGCTATCCAGTTTTCATCTTGAAAAGCATCATTAACATTCTTGGGCTCAATCTTTGAAACAAAACACACAGTTGCTATGTGGGAAACCAACTTCTTGAAGTCTATCTCTCTCTTCCTGGTCTGTATCCCATCATTAATATTTCCAATCACATCTGAAGCTGAGTGATTCTTATGGACTCTCCTTTCTGCAATGTCAGAAGTACCGGTTGGTGTACCATCTTGAGTACCCTCCAGGGTTACCTCCTCCACTTTAACATCCTTCTCTCCACTAGAACTCTGAGAATTCCCTTCAGTACTGGAAATCAGAAACTCTTCTTCAGTACTTGCTTCACCTTCTAATGAATCATCAAATGTAACATTGATTGATTCAATAACTGTGCTTTGATTTTTCAGGTACACTCTGTAAGCACGGCTGTTTCTGGAGTAGCCTACAAAGATTCCCTCTATTCCCTTGTCATCAAGTTTCTTCCTTTGCACTCTGTCATTCACCACAAAGCATCGTGAACCAAAGATGTGAAGATGCTTCACATTTGGCTTTCTTCCTCGCCAAATCTCATATGCAGTAACCTCAGTCTGTGGCCTAAGATATACTCTATTGCAAATGTAGCAGGCCGTGTCAAATGCTTCAGCCCAGAGCCTTAGAGCAATTTCCTTAGCCTTCATCATAGTTCTGGCTGTACTCTATAGAGTCCTATTGTTCCTTTCAACCACCCCATTCTGTGTAGGAGTAATGGGGGCTGAGAATTCGTGTTTGATCCCTTTGGACTGGCATAATTCCATGAACTCTTGATTATCAAACTCACATCCATGATCACTTCTGATGGCCTTGAGTTTGCTCTCCTTCTCTACTTCCAGCCTTAGACACAGGATTCTGAAAGCCTCGAATGTGTCTGATTTTTCACTTAAGAATTCCACCCATGTATATCTAGAGAAGTCATCCACACATATAAGAATATATTTCTTTCCACCTAGACTTTCAACCTGCATGGGTCCCATCAAGTCCATATGCATGAGATCAAGAACTTTGGCTGTGGTAATTCGAAGTACTCTCTTGTGTACCTGCTGAGTCTGTTTCCCCTGTTGACAAGGACCACAAAAATTGACATCGCCAAACCTGATCTTAGGAATTCCCTCAATGGCATTCAGTTGAATGAGTCTCTGAATGTTTCTATAATGAGTGTGCCCAAGTTTCTGATGCCAGATTTCACTCATCTTCGAAGTAACCCTGTAGCTAGTAATCTTTGGAGTAAATATATAACAATTGTCAGCTGATCTGTTTGCCTCCAGAAATCTTTCTGTTCCTTTGTTGATGATACAACTGTCTTTTCCAAAACTTACGCTCATTCCTTCATCACACAGCTGGCTGATGCTGACCAAATTAGCTCTCAAACCTTCAACATAGAGAACCCCATCTAGAACTGGCATACCGGGGACATTCAGTGTACCAATTCCTCGTATTCTGCCTTTACCACCATCACCAAAAACAACAGGTTCATTAGAACAACTTTGCACATTAGCAAGAAGATTCATGTTACCTGTCATGTGCTGGGAACACCCGCTGTTAATGTACCAAGAGTTTCCCACTCTAGAGCTGTTACTGGTATGAACCACATAAGCCCTATAGCCCTGGCCTTGATTCCTTCTATTTTGATACTTGATCATCTCTTGCCTCTTATCACCAAGGTAAAAACGACATCTTGGTCTGATATGACCAAGTCTACGACAGTAATGACAAAGAGGAATAAACACTTCAGAATCAGGGTTATGCACAGGTACCTTGTGATGTTCTTGTTTGGGTACCACATCCGGAGCTTCTTGTTCTCCAGACTTCTGCTCAACATTGACTGAGGCTTCAGTTGGTTTAGGCCTCCATTCCTCACGCCTAACAGGTCTTCCAATTGGCTGAGTTCCAACTTGACCATTGAATCGGTTCCATCCTTCAACTCTTCTCTCTTGTCTTTGAGCTTTCTGTTGATATTGGTATTCAACATGTTGATAGTTGCTTCTGTTGAACCCAAGACCCTCTTTGTCAGCAGCTCTTTTTCCTTGTCTGAGAATTTCATCAAGCTTCTCAGTACTGGAGTTCATCATTCTGATCAATTTCTGAATCTGACTCAATTCTCCATCAGTCTCCTTTCTTCCATCCTCACAGCTTTTGAGTTTTTGCTGAAGAGATTAAACCTCGGATTTTAGAGTATTTCTTTCCATCTCTAACACCTTGACCTGTTCAGTAAGACTTTGATTCAAAATCAGAGCCTTCTTACACGCATCCATCAACTCATCATAGTCCTCCTGACCTTCTTCATCTTCCTCCACATCTTCCACTTTGAAAGGGTCTTGATCAGCCACATCAGATAAAATCCTTGGACCATTTACAGTAGCAACGTGTGCTGTATGAGATGCATCATGTCCTTCTTCAAACTCAGTATCTGTGACTTCCTCATCACTGTGAGTGGCTTGGAAAGCCTTCTTGTTGACTTTTTGATACTTGAAAGTATTTGCACATTCGCTCTTGATGTGACCATAACCATCACACTCATGGCACTGTGGACCCCTATCTCCATTTTCCTTCTTCTCGGTGAAGTTTGAACCCTTGTTCTGAGTATTGCTTTGATTCTCGGCCCGACGAAATCTAGAGTTCCCATCACCATTTCCTCTCCTGAAGAATTTCTTCCCAAACTTCTTTGAGATGTAAGCAATGCACTCAGCCATATCTTCGGCATTAAACTCCTCTTCAGATTGACTCGTTGATGAAGCCTTGAAAGCCACGAACTTCTTCTTTTCATTAGGATTAACACGCATGCCCATCTCAAAAGTTCTCAAGGAACCAATGAGTTCATTCGGAGATAGCTCATCAACATCCTTTGTTTCCTCAATGGCTGTAACCTTGTAGTCAAATCTCTCTGGAAGGGATCTCAGGATTTTTCTCACTATTTTGGCTTCCGTGAGCTTTTCCCCTAACGAGAAGAATTCATTGGATAGACTCAGCAACTTAGCATAAAATTCTGAGATACTTTCATTCTCGTCCATTCTTAGCGCCTCAAACTGTGAAGTAAGTTGTTGCAACCTCTGATTCTTCACACATTTGTTGCCTTCATAAGTGATCTCCAAGATATCCCATGCTTCTTTGGCAGATTTGCACGTGGAAATAATGGCAAAAATCTCAACACTCACACCAGTATGGATAGCGTTGATAGGTTTCTGATTCATGCCTGACGACTTTAGCTCCTCTTCCGACCATTTTGTTCTTGGTTTCTCTGTGCCGTCTTCATCTTTTGGAGCACTCCAACCATTTTCCACTGCAGTCCATGCAGCCTCGTCTATAGATCTAATGAACGAAGCCATCCTAACCTTCCAATACCCATAACTTGTGCCATCAAACAGCGGTGATCTGACCGTAGAGCCACCTTCCTTGATGGTACTCATCCCAAGAACCACCAATATACCAATGGAGGATTATACGAATATCCCAGGATCTAACACCGCACCTCGATGACCTGCTCTGGTACCAATTGAAATTGTATAATCCCTACTTTGGTAGGTAAAATGTAACTCAACTCGTAACACAGAAAGTAACACAATTGAGAACACGAGTTGGTAACCCAGTTCGGTGATGAACACACCTACGTCTGGGGGAAGTTATTCCAAGAAACAATTCACTATGATGAGTATAAGGGATACAAGACTCATGAACGTCAGCAACACTAAACGTTCTCTCCTCACTCGACTCTACTCCTCACCAATGAATCCTCGGTAAACTCTCACTAGTTTACCCGAAATACTTTTCACAGAATTGAAAAGTTTTGCCCAATCTCGAACGTGGAATCGTTCAAGATGATACAATCACTCACCAATAATCTAACTACCCCAACGATTGATGAATGAAATAATATACTCAAACTCTCAAGAACACGAAGATGAAAGCACCCTCAATAATATCCAACGCGTGCAACGGCTCCGATATAATCCTTGCATATATATATATATCACTCATGCAAAACCCTAACGGATAATTAAGGCATATCTCCAACGATATCCTTAATAGGGTTTTATCAAATCTTCGTGCATATCCTTTCCATATTGCGTGTGAATAAATAATAAGGATAGAATCCTTATACCATACGAACTCTACACCAATCGAAACTTTCTTTGTATACGTAAACATACCATAAAAAATAGATTCATCCAATCCATGCAGCAACACACCTCTCCCCATCAACTTTCAGGTTTTTGTGTTCCATTGTGAATAGCTGATGTGGAGTTAGGTTTTGTTTGTTTGGCCACGTTTTAGGTGAAGGATGGACAAAATTTTCCATTTCCTGCAAAAATAAACAGTAAAAATAAAAATAAAAATAAAAATAAAAATAAAAATCTCTAATTTTGAGTGTATGTATAGATATAGAGAGAGAGGGAATTTTGCTCATATAGAATTAAGTTTAGTCGTGTAATAGATCTGGACTATTGATCTTAATTTGATACATAACTGTTGTTGATTTAAACATAATATAAGACATATTATAAAGCACAATTATATAAGCATCAATATGTACATGAAAAAACACAATTGTATAATAAGCTTAATAATATGTATATTAAAGCATAATTTTGTATAATTTTTTTTTCATTTTATCACGCCAGTATTTATTTGTATATGAACTCTTCCCTACATAAACGTACAATACTATATAGAAAAATACACACCCAAATACAGTAGTAGTGAGGGGGTTACTTTTTTGCTAACATACCTTAAACCACTGCAACTCGCGCTGCATCTGCAAGGCAGGACCGGCAACAAGATTAAGTCTATCTTTAGGGGCCAGTTTCCCACATATGTGCATCAAATTATTGCCCTCATTGTCCACAGAGTCGTAAAATATATGTTTGCGGTCACTCATGTTATAAAGGAGGTTGATAACATTCTCGAATCGATATGTCGCTGCATGCAAAAATATAGTCTTACCCGTCTTAGGATCTTTGAGATAATTAGCCTGCGGATACTTTTCAATAATCATTTCTACAATCTCTCCCGTGCCGTATTTGGCGGCGAGAAAGAATGAATTACAGAATATAGCAAAGGCTTCCTTTTCGGGCAAATAGACCATTTCGTCGCACAGGAACTTGGCGAGCTTTAGTGCTCCTTCGTGCGTTGCTTTCTTCTCCCTCAGCCCCTTCACTTTTGGCACTGGTTTAACATTTTACGATTACATTAATACATAATTGAAACAGAGGAGAGTTGGAGAAATGTTATATATTATCACCCATTCTTGATATTATATTTGATAATTTTGTTACCTAAAGTTTCGACGACATGCCAAATCATGGTTTCCAGCTTCACCGCCACTGCGCGTAAATCACCACCGACAATAGTTTTAGGTTGCGTTCTCTTTGGTGCGAAAGAAAATGAGAGATAAGATATAAATTCTACCATTTTCGTCACTTTTTCTCACCTTTTATCAATGAGCGAGAATTTTACTCTTTAGATTGGAGAAAATATTTACAACACCAAATTGGAGAGATAATATTTTCTCTCCATTGTAGCAAATGAGGTGGAAAAAAATAGAAAATGTAAGAAAATGTGAGAAAAAAGGAAGATTTTAAGAGTAATTTTCTTCTCTCATTTCCTTTCGCAAAAAAAAAGAACGCAACCTTAGATTATAAGCACCGTGCTAGTCTTATTGCACACAACGTAAGAGAAATGATTATGAAAAATTGACCTTAATGTGAATGACAATTTGGAATTAGTGATGAGTAAATTAAAATGTGATTTTTGAGACAAATCAATTAATTAAGGGCAATGGACGTAGAACTAAAATAAGGAAGAGTGTGCATTTTATGTACATTGTGTTCACGGCTTGGCCTATTAGTTGGCGGTTAATGGCGGTCACCAAAATTCTTAGATTTGACTTATACGTGGCGCGACTTTTAAACTTATTATTAATGATTAAAGAAATAGAGAGATGTAACTTTCCTCGAGAGACGAGGCGAAACGACATGGAGAGATCATTCTTGTGCGTCGCAGTGGCTCCATGGCTACATAAACTTTCAACATCACGGCCAACAGATGTCGTCTCAGCTACGTATTCGGAATTTTCTGATGGAATATCTACATAATTATTAAAAAAAAAATTAACATGGGCAATGTATAGCGTGGGAAACAGACTGTTTCAAGTTAGGAAGAAAAAAATTGTGGACGCGGCTCCAGTAATTATGGAATACCAGTACCAAAATCAGTTTCCGAGTACCAATTTTCCGGTAGCTGGTATAACATGCATTCTCAAGTTCGAATCTTCTACGGCATTATCTTTAAATTTATTGCCAATTGCTTAAATAAAATTAGTTGAATATATTTGATACGCATATGATTAAAGATAGCAAGGATATGTTTTCAAAAATAGTACAGTATATAATTCTTTCTTCTTCTTCTTCTTTTTTTAATTTGAAAAAATAAGAATCTACATTCAAATATGTATTAATCGGATCCAATCTATTTTATATATCTTGATCCAAAATAAATAATATAATCACACATGTGAGGCTTTTTCTTTCTTTCTTTACTAACTCAGTCCATTACTGTCATACTGAGTTTGAAAATCAACAAAACTTGCATAATTTGGGTCAGTATAAAATATGATCGCTTTTCTTGCCGAAAATTCCAGGACCGTAGGTTGAATAGAGAAGAACATCCACAAGAAGCGGGAACTGCAAAAGCACAAACGACATCACCGGAAAGCAAGCAAAGGCCGACAGCAGCATGAGAAACCATGCTACTTCCCTGCGGAACATGAGATAGAGCGTAGCACTGAAGGCCACCATCATGAACCTAATGGAGACGAAGAGGCTTAAAAGGCCCATGCTCAGCCGTTTCGGCAGTACGTACAAAAAGTCCTGCTCTGCATACCGTGAGGTCAGAATGGACAGGAACATGAGCAAAGAAGTGATGGAGGCAAACAAGGAAATAGCGTCCGAAATAGCAAACAACATGAATGTAGGTTGTCTGTAGAGTAACGGGATCCCTGTTGAGGAATCAAGGGCACCGGGAAGAGTAAAAGTTGTGGTAAACATGACCGTTGCAATGAGCCCCGCTGCAATGGTGCACGCATTAGCCGTGTCCTTCATCCACCGTTGCCCATCTACTTTCAATTGTTTGTGTTCCTCGGTAAATAACTGTTGCGGAGATTGGTTTTCTTTGTTCCGCCATGTCCTGCGTGAAGGATGGACAAATTTTTCCATTTCCTGTAAAAAACGATCCACTGTTTTTAGTATTACTAGCAGTTATTACCTGCGTTGCATGTATCATTTTAATTTATTTCTTCACAGTTGTATAAAATGACATTGTTATCCTTAAATTTAATTCAAAGAAGGGTATAATTGGCAATAACACATATTTTGTAATAATGCAGACTTTTATAATACCAATAGATGACACATGAGATCTTCTATGCACATTCATGTACCAAAATATTGATTTTTATTGATTTTATGCATCTTTTCCCAACAATTTCAACGTATTATGATTCTTGATAATTTTACAATTATTGTCTAGGGTTCACCCTTCCATTTTAGTGTTTATAATTATCTTTTAATATTTAATTTCAATTTTATTCGAGCAGATGAAGATGAACAAAAAATGTAGTGAAGCTATCGTACCTTAAACCACTGCAACTCGCGCTGCATCTGCAAGCAGCGCCAACATCGAGATTAAGTCTGTCAGTTGGGGCTAGCTCCCCACATGTGTGCATCAAGTTGTTGCCCTCGTTGTCATTAATGCCGTACGATAAATATTTCCGATCACTCATGCTGTAGAGGAGGTTGATAACGTTCTCGAATCGAAAAGTCGCTGCTATCATAAACACAGCCTTGCCTGTGGTGATTTCTCTGTTAAAACTAAGCTGTGGATACTTGTCAATGATCATTTCCACAATCTCACTGATGCCGAACCCGGCGGCTATGTAGACTGATTTATCAAATATAATAGAAGCTTCGGTTTGAGGTGCAGAGACTATTTTGTTACACAAATATTGAGCAAGTTGTACTGCTCGTTGATGCTTTGCTTTCTTCTCCCTCAGTCCCTTCACTTTAGGCACTGATTAACATTTCGATTACATCAACACCAAATTAACTAAACATGGTAGATTTAGAAACTACTTATCACACATGTATAGTTGTTAATGTTACCTAAATTTTCGATGACATGCCAAATCACGCTTTCCACCTTCTTCCCCACTGTACATAAGCACAACAATCATCTAAGTTTACGATCGCAAAATAATATACTCTTTCCGTTCCACATATTATTTTAATGTGTGAAGAGATAAACGACACAGGTTTTCAAAAAATGATAGGTAAAAGTGAAGAAACGTAGGTACTAGTGGGGTCTCATCCAGTGGCGGAACCAGGATTTCATTACCTTGGGGGCTAATACGTAAACAAAGTTTCATCACAAAATATATAATATAATGCCTACACAAATTTCGAAAACATAATTAGCCAACTGTCAAAGTGTTCTAAGAAGCTACGTACCTAATTGGCACGAGGAAGAGAAGGCAACTGAGTTCTACGGCTTGTCATATCTTGAAATCGTTGCAGGATCGCTTCATTTTGAATTGTTGCAAGAATCCCCTTCTCAATATACACAACAAGACTATCATTCATGAATTCATCACCCATTTTGTTACGCAAATCTGTCTTGACAATCTTCATTGCAGAAAACACTCTCTCAACGGAAGCAGTTGCAACTGGTAAAACTAATGCCAATTCTATCAGACGGTATACCAGTGGAAAGACTTTATGATTCTCTGTTTCAACCAATTTCAATGCCAGATTTCCTAGATCTTCAATTTCAGAAAATCGAGCATCAAGTCGCACACTATAAACATAGTTACAAAGTTGTTGCTTAAGACATGCACAGTCAGTTGGAGAGAAATCTTCTGGATAGAAAGAAGCAAGCTCAACTAGTTTATCAACGTCGAATTGAGAAAAGGAATTTCTTGGATCAAGACACGAAATGCAGCTCAATAATATTGTGCTACCTTCAGAAAACCGATCATTCATCTCTTGTAGCATCAAATTAACAACCTAATATTGAGATAAAAATTAAATATGAGATATAATAATCTATCAATAAATATTATAAAATACAAATATATTTATATAGGCAGAGATATGGTACCTCATTAAGCACACCAAAACGAAAATGGTGATAGTTAGTGACGACTTGCCCTCTTCGCATTCCATATCCACGAGTACTCCTGTTTTCAGTCATATCAAGTACCGATATCTTGTGCAACTCACAAAATATGTTGACCTCATTCAAGATTATCTCCCATCAAATTGTCATAAACTCTTGTAATCGGCGTTTCACCGATTTAATCAAAACCAAGGCATTGACAATATTTTGATCCTTCTTTTGCAAGACAAGCGATAACTCGTTTGTGATTCCCAACAAATGCTTCATCAAGTGTAGCACAAATACAAACTGGTAGCTCTCCATTTTGTCAATCAAACTTGTAGCAAGACCTCTTTGGTCTGAAATTATGCCATGATCATGTATTTCACATAATACTTCTATCACCGAAGGCCACATAAGATGTAAGCGAACTATCGTCAAATAATGGGATCCCCAACGAGTATCTCCAGGTCTTGCCAAATTAGTTTCTTGATTCTTGCCTTTTCCACTAGCAAGGTACCCACCTTCCAAAGCAACTCGTATTCTTTCTTGTTCCTTCTCTCTTATTTGTTCTCTCCTTTTACAAGATGCTCCAACCATATTTACAATCATTGGTACATAAGCAAAAAAATCACCCACAGCAGATATGTTCTTAGCCACAGCAATAAGAACTAATTGGAGTTGATGGGAGAAACAATGAACATAAATAGCTGATGGATAATCTTTAAGCATGAGAGCTTTCAGTCCGTTAAACTCACCTCGCATATTGAAGCTCCGTCATATCCTTGGCCTCTCAATCTTGATAAAGACAAACGATGGTCAGAGAATAACTCTTCAATAGATTCTTTCAAAGAACTAGAGGTGGTGTCTGGCACTCTTCTAATTGCAAAGAATCTCTCAAGTACACGGCCTTCTTTATTCACATATCTCAACACAACACCCATCTGTTCTTTTACTGAAACATCTCGAGACTCATCTACTAATAATGCAAAAACCCCATCACCAATGTCAGTGAGAATAGTATGCGTGATCTCTTCAGCACAAGCTTTAGCTAGCTCCTTTTGAATTTTGGGTGAATCCATTAGATTATTGGCTGCAGCATCTTTCTTCACAGCTTTGCAAATGTCTTCATCTCGTGCACAATACCAATCAACCAATTCACGAAAATTTCCCTTATTTAATGAACTAGAAGACTCGTCATGTCCACGGAAAGATAAACCTTGCTTCAAAAGAAGCCGTGTCACATCCAACATTAGGGTCAGACGAATGCGATATGCAATCTGCCTTTCTACCCTATTCTCTTGCACTATATTCATCAAGCTATTTTTTTGATTCTTAAAGAGATCAAGCTGCACTCTCGCTTCATTATGAGCACTATCGACCGCCCCACTATGGATATGAAATCTTTCTAATGCCTTCTTCCAATTACTGAAACCTTTTCTCACAAATGCATCATCATCAAATTGTCCACCTCTATTGCTTGATGGCTTAAAGAGATAGCACCAAAAGCAAAATGCCGCATCTTTTGACATACTATACTCTAACCATGGAAACTTCTCATACCATCGTTCTTGAAAGCTCCTTTCTTGTTTTCCAAACTTTGTCTTTGGATACTTATGGCCAATTGGTTGGCAAGGTCCTTTAGCCACAAACTCTCTTCTAATTTGATCCCGAATAGCAACATCAAATTCGTTAATCGATTTTCGTAAACCCGGATCATAAACAATCACATAAGTTTTCGCCGAGCGAGACTTTCTCTCACTAGAAAATTCTCTCCGTGTTTTCTAGTTCTCGGCCAACCCAACGGCTACTTTCCAGACCACTTTCCACCGTTTTCCGGTGACTTTTCCGGCGAGTTGCACCAAACAAATCACATATTCGGAGTCCTCTCTTCATTGCGCATCTACTGGTAAAATTTCATCCAAATCCGAGCACTTGGGAAATTAGGGTTCCGGCGCCGCCGCCCCTTTTTCGGCCATTCCGGCCGTCCGATCGTCACCAAACTTGGTGGGCGTGACGGGGCGGCCCCCAGCGACCTTCGGTGTGAAGTTCACGGCCATCCAACGGTCGGATCACCGGCGGCAATTGTAAAGCTTGGGTGTGATTTTCAGGCAGCGTTACTGCTTCATCAGATTTATAGCAATACAGTCGTGCGTTTTGGCTGACTTTCCGTGGAGTCCTTCTTCACACCAGTTCGGAGTGCCCCACCAAATTTCAGCTTCTTTAAACGACCCTGTGATTTTCTGGGATTTTTGCAGCTTCCCCGGAGGCGAGCTCTTCCGGCTGGTTGGCATTGACACTGTTTCACCATATCCTTGGAATTCTACTCGTGCGTTTGGGCTGAAAATTTTACTGTATTTTCCTTACTGTCAATCGAAGCTCCCCTGTGAATTTCAGGTTTTTCCAGTGGCTGTGAAGGCTACTGTCAGTTTGGAGTTTTGATTACTGCTGGGCGGGATGATCACTGCCCGTAGTGAGTCCTTCCCGGATTTGGCGAAGCTCCATGGCTCCAATCCACAGGTGTTCAACACCAAGGAAGCCTTGGACTGGAGAAGCAAGCTCCCCCCTGCTGACCCTAACCCACCCCCTGCTGATGGTGGTGTTACCTCCCCGACGATGGAAGAACGGGAGCAGGCTCGGCCCGGAATCGATACCGGGCAAAAAAGGAACCCATGGCTTCACGATGGGAATTTGAAAGTTAAACCTGTTATTCTCAAGTCTGATCTGATCCTTCCTTCTGTGCAGGTGAATGTGGATGGAGATACTCTCTGTCTTGAGCCGGAAGACTATGTTCCCGTCCCCGTTGGATGGGGGCATTGCCTCCTCGGCTTCATGGCGGGGAAATTTCCCGGAAGAGATGCCATTGAACGCCTCACACTGACTTGGCCGTGGCCCTCCCGAGTGGCCCATCCTAACGGGTGGATGGTATTTCGGTTTGAAAATGAGGAGGATATGGAGGCTGCGAAGTGCTGGGGTAACCACTCCGTGTTTGGCACCCCCCTTATGCTTAGCTCGATGCCGGATGACTTTAACTTCGACCAAGCACCGGACTTCCAATTCAAGGTCTGGGCGTCTCTACCGGGGCTTCAACTCGAGCTTTGGCAGCCTAGAACTCTCGCTAAAATTGCTAAAATGGTTGGCACCCCCGTGGAAGTCGACCACCGAACGGCTGCTAGAGTTAACATCGATGGGCCCCGAATCCATGTTATTGTGGATGCGAATAACCCCCCTCCGGAGTTTATTAAAATCAAACTCCCATCTGGTAAGATCATTTCTCAGAAAATTATATTTGATTTTTACCAGCTGTTTTGCTCCCATTGTCGGCGTATGGGCCATTCTACGGCCATGTGTCGACAAGGTGGAAAATCTCACCCCGGCCCGAGAGACACAGCTCGAGGCACTGCCCTTGTAGGTAATGATGGAGGGAAGCCGGATGGGGACGGATGGCAGCAAGTGTGGCGGAGGAAAAACCGCAACGCTAGGGAGGGGACATTGGCAGGGGCTGCGCGCGGCGCTTCACGGCCCCCGCAACAGCAGGGCTACCGTGGTGCCTCAAGGCCTCGGCAGGGAAATAATGGCCCTCGCCCACGGAGTATCTCCCGTCCTCCACCGGGTCGAACAACGGGGGGGGGGGGGGGGGGGGGGGGTAAATCATCAAAAAACTCACCCCCCTACTGCCAATGCGGAGACCCAACAAGGCATGGAGAACAGCCGTGCATGGGGTGCCAATCTGTTAATCCCCAACAACCACACCTATATTGCAACACCACCGCCGAGTGAGGACTTGAGGCATGACCAATCTGATCCCGTGCATGAGGGTGGATCCTTTTCCACCCAACCTCAGCTCGTACAGCACGCCCTTGAGCTACAAGTGGAGTCGGCTTTGGCGAATGAGGGTGGGAGCGGTACGGTGGATTCCGAGTTTGTACAGGTTCCCCTTTCTTCCCACCCCGATGAGGCCAAGGTGGGAATTGATGGTGAGGAAACAGAGTATGAATCGGATGATCAAGCAAGCGTGAACCACTCACATGCCTCGGAAGACCTACATGTAGAGAGAGCCGTCGATGATCTCCTGGAACCCACTACGGTGGTGGGGCTAAATAAAGGGAAAGCGGCAGAAATGAGTGGCACCAAGACGAATGTGGAGACAGCCGGAGGGGAAGCCTCACCCGAAGGGTCCCGAACAATGTCTAACGACTCGAGTTGGAAACCCGGAAAAGAGCTGCCCTATGTTGATAACACAAGAGGGGATAAAGGGAAGAAGACCCGGGCCGGGACAGCAACTCGGCGCTCAAAACGCTTCCAATGAATCTCGGATTCTGGAACGTGCGCGGATTCCTCGACCCGCCGAAACAAAGGGAGGTAACATCATTTATTTCTGAAAATAATATTGACATTTTTGGTTTTTTGGAGACTAAACTTAATGCCGGGTCCTTAGAAAAATTTAAGAAAAGTTTTCTTAGGGGCTGGGCAGCGGCGGATAACTTTCAAACCGCCCACAACGGGAGGATTCTACTCATGTGGAATCCCTCCCGGGTAGTTACTAACGTTTCCATTATTGAGCCACAGGTTTTGCATGCGACGGTGGAATGCATATCCAACGGGAACAAGTTTCAGCTCGCCCTTTGCTATGGGCGCAACCACTTACAAGACCGTCGGGAGCTGTGGGACTCACTCATCAACAACACTTCTTTGGATCTTCCCCTGATCGTGTGTGGGGACTTAAACAATGTTATGGATTTTGACGAACGGGTTGGGGGCAGGCCGCCGATTGAGAGAGAGATTAGGGAGCTAGTGGACACCGCTGCCTACCTAAACTTACAAGACGCCCCGTCTACGGGCTGTTTCTTTACATGGACTAATGGGACCATCTCTTCCCGGATTGATAGAGTTCTATTTAACGGCGCTTGGCTCGACGAGGGGTGGGAGCTCAAATCTCACTTCCATACCAGTGGCGAGAGATTCGACCATTCCCCGTGTACCGTTGAAATGTTCAGCCCCATCAAGAGGTTTAGGAGAGAATTCAAATATTGCAATTTTTGGAATGACGACCCGGCGTTTCACGACGTGTTGCGGGAGAGCTGGGACTCGGAGTTGAGAGCTGCCAATGCACAACAAATTCTCACGTGCAAATTGAAGAGGCTTAGGAGAGATCTCGGCCCCCTCAAAAAGAAGCAGCCGGTCAATATTTCGGAAAAGGCTAAGGCTGCCCGGGAGCGGCTGCACCGAATTCAAGAACAAGTCGACAAAGACCCGCTCAATTCCGAACTTAGATTTGAGGAACTACAAGTCCGTAAGAGCTGCCTGTTTCTCGATAAAGCGGAAGTTTCTTTCCTCTCGCAACGAGCTAAGTCGATTAACCTTAACAATCTTGATAAGAATACTAAGTATTTCCATTCGGTTGTTAAGAACACTTTTACTCGTAACGCTATCTCCTTTATTTGTAGGAGGGACGGGTCGATCACGGGAGATATGGAGCATATTGTTGAGGACTTCACGGATTTTTATCAAGGCCTATTCGGTACTCTTAAACCGAGGGAGACAGTGGACTGGACGGTCTTCAACGAAGGGGCTGTTCTCTCGATGGAAGATCAATCAGCGCTTGTTCACAAAATCACGGGGGAGGAAATCAAATCTGCCCTCTTTAGTATCGGCAGCGAGAAGGCCCCGGGACCCGATGGGTTCCCGGCCGGGTTTTTCAAGAAAAATTGGGAGGTTGTCGGTGAAGATACAACAAAGGCCATCCTAGATTTCTTCGACAATGGGCTTATTCTTCGGGAGTGGAATCACACGACAGTTACACTCATTCCCAAGAAGTCTCACGAGCCGACTGTAGCGGACTTTCGGCCGATCGCTTGCACCAACGTTGTGTACAAGGTCATCACCAAAATCCTCAATAATAGGATGGCCCCGGTGCTTGGGAATTTGATCAGCCCCTCTCAATCCGCCTTCATTAAAGGGCGGAGCTTGGCGGACAATTATCTTTTGGCTCAATCACTCATTCACCGGTACGGTATGAAACAACTTGCACCGAAATGCATGGCTAAGATTGATTTACAAAAGGCGTATGATTCGGTGTCTTGGGAATTTCTCCATGAAGTCTTGCGTGGGCTGCACTTCCATCCTTGCTTTATTTATTGGGTAATGACGTGCGTCACTTGCCCGACCTTTTGTCTCGCAATCAATGGTGGAGTTCATGGTTACATCCGAGGGAAGCGAGGCCTTCGACAAGGGGATCCGATGTCCCCTACTCTCTTCCTTCTTTGTATGGAATATCTTGCACGGTTGCTCAAGAAGAGAACGAGGGAGTCGGATTTCAGATTCCACGCTAAGTGCGAGGAGCTTGGGATATCACACTTAGCCTTCGCCGACGACCTCCTCTTGTTTGGCCGAGGGGACCTCACCTCCATGACGGTTCTTGCGGATGTGGTGGAGGAATTTTCCAGCACATCCGGCCTTGAGGTGAGCAGCAGCAAATCGAGGCTCTTTTTTAGTAACGTCCTGGGTGCTACGAAATCTCTTATTTGCGAAAGGTTTGGAATTGCGGAGGCTGCCCTTCCCGTCAAATACTTAGGGCTGCCTCTCTCTCACAAAAATCTGCTCGTGTCACAATTTTCTCCTCTTGTTGAGAGGATCACGGCTTGCATCAACAAGTGGAGTAATTCCTTCTTATCCCTTGCCGGTAGGGCTGAGCTAATTCGTTCGGTGGTGCAAGGGATCGAATGCTTTTGGCTCCAATGCCTTCCCCTTCCCGGCAGTGTGACGGATCGCATACACTCTCTCCTTCGGCGGTTCTTGTGGGGAGGGAAACACTGCCCCGTCGCTTGGAAGACGGTTTGTTTGCCAAAGGAGGAGGGGGGCCTCGGATTTAGGAACCTCACGGCTTGGAATAAGGCCCTTCTCTCCAAAGTCATTTGGAATTTCCAATCCAAAGCTGACTCTCTTTGGGTTCGTTGGGTTCACACGGAAATCTTAAATGGGAGGGAGTTTTGGACCGCGCGTACCGAAGCCCGGGATCCCGGCCTCATTCGTAATTTGTTTAAAATACGAGAGGACATTGTTAGTGCTTGTGGAGGAGACCGTGCGAAATCTGCTGATTGTGTGGCAGCGTGGTTTAATGGGAAAGGGGTTGAGGACGCGTACGAGTTCTTCCGGCCTAAAGGGACTTCGGCATTTTGGCATAAGACAATCTGGAAGAACTACATTCCCCCGAGGTACTCCGTTACGCTTTGGTTCGCGCTTCATGGGAGACTCAAAACGGTTGACCGAATGTCTTATATCGATCAATCAGTTCAATGTCGTATTTGTAATCGAGCCGAGGAATCCCATGATCACCTATTCTTCGAGTGCCCGAAGACGGGATGTCTTTGGGCCTTGGTGAAGGGCTGGCTCGGCATGGAAGGAAGAATTAACAACATTAATGCAGCTATTCGGTATTGTACGAGGAACAAGTCGGGGTCGGGAGTGTTGCGCAAAGCTCGTTGGATTGCTCTCGCCACGGTGGTGAACCGAATCTGGTACGCTCGTAATCTCCTTCGCCATCAGGGCGTCTCTTTTCGGATCCCGGATCTCCTTCGTGATGTTAAGGTTGATGTTTTCCGAGTTCTCTACAATATATTTCCGACGGAGGCGGTGCTGTCCCATATGGACATTAACACCAATAGGTAGAATTCTGCATGTATTTGTAACTTGTTATTATGTGCAATAAAGTTTGGTGTGTGTGTGTGGGGGGCTGTTGCCGTGGTGCACGGGCAGTGCACCCCGTGGGCGTCTTTTTTTCCGACTATTGGGCGCTGGCCGTGCCACACTCGGCCAGCATGCTTCGGGTGCTCGCTGTCCCGGGGCGCCTGCTGGGCGTTGGGCGTCTACCCTGCTGCTCGGCTTGGCGCCGCTGCTGCCCAATTCTTGCTACGGGGCGGATGGGTGCCCCGACCAAAGTCATGGGCCACATCCTCCCGCGAGCCTCTCGGCGTACCCCTCAAACCTCTTTTCGTCCCGATTTCCTTTGCTCCTTTTTCTTTTGGCTTGTATTCCGGCCACCATAGTTAGCCATTTTTCCGGGTTTGTATTCCGACCCACTTAGCTAGTTTTGGGCTTGTATTTCGGCCATGAGTCACATTTTATTTTGATTGAGTCAGTCCGATGTTTTCCCCCGGCACTGCCGTGGGGTTCAGTGGTTATCCGCTCTGCGGAACCATTCCTTTATTATTTTAATAAAATGTTTAATTGTTTCAAAAAAAAAAAAAATTGAAATAAAAATAAATTAGTAAATGCTATTTGCTTGTACAATACAATATGAAACAAATCAAACAAAATTAAAAATTTTAAATGCTACTGTACTGCCACTAGTAAATAGTAATACAAATTATACTAAAACCTTAAACTTCTTCTTGTTATACTAAAATAAGGACAATTAATTGGTAATCCCAAATTACCATTTGTTATATTAAAATAACCACAACAAATTGGTAATCCCAATTCCCGGTTTCAAACCTTCCACATTTCCACTTCTTCTCAATATTTTATTTTTATGTTTCTATATAAAATAAGTTAGTTTCATTCTACTCTTTCTAAAATCTAAACCTCAATAGACAATAGGAATGAATTTTAAACCTCACAATATAAATAAATTTTAACCCTAAAATTTACAGCTAAATCATATAAAGACATCAAGAACTAGAAGCTAACCTCCAATAGGAATGGATATTTTAATTGATTCCCCTGGTCAAGCCTAAGATCGAAAAAAAAAAGAGAAAGTAATTTGAAAAAAAAGTTGATTTTTGTGTTCTTCTTCTCTTCTATGGACTGTGGTCTTCTGTGGTGTGGGGCGCAGCTCGTAGGTTTTAAAAAAGTTGAGAAAGTAAAAAAAGTTGGGATAGTTGAAAAAGAAAAGTCGGGTTTTAAAAATAAGCTCGTGTGTTTCATACTTTCATAAAGTTAAATTTTTTCTTTTTTCTTTTAAATAGTTATAAGAAATATATAAAATTGGATTAGTAATTAAGGGCCCATATTGCTTAGGCCCATTATTGAAATAACCCAATTGACAAAAATCCTTTCTTCTCCAACTCTCCAGCGAGACGCAGTCACGCAGATGGCTATGGGGGCTACGCAGTGACAGTCGACGGCCGGCGGCATATATATATACATACTTCCCGACGGCGACCGTGGGGGCTTCAGCCCACACTAGCCCCCACCTAGTTCCGCCCCTGGTCTCATCCAATGAATAGTAGAATAAGTTTTTCAAAATATTAAGGGTAAAAAGGTCATTTTTCTAAGGAAATCTTTCCATTTTTGTTCATCACACTTATAGGGAGACGGCCAAGACTGAAAATACTCAAACTAATGTGGGGATGGAGGGAGTAAGTTATAACTGATCAGGCTAATTGAGCAATAAACGAACAAGAGAACATAAAGAAAACATTGATTCACCAACAATGTATTGACTACATTCACGAGCAAAAAATGAACACAAATCGTATTAGAAAGCTAGTTAGGTTGCAAATTACGAAATTGCTCTCGAGAGCTATATAAACAATGATAAGAGCTAGAACACACAAAATGAGTTCAGCCAAATAATACTATTAAAAAAACCAACGACGCGGATCGAGAGAAATTGTTTCAAGACATATTATCATAATAGTATAATCAAAGTAAGTATTTTTTCGGAATTAATAAAATTTTATTTAGCCAAATCCATCCCTTTGACATACACTCCCTCCGTCCCAAACTGATTGTCCACATTTCCTGATTGAGATGTCCCATTTAATTGTTCACTTACCCAAAATAGACACTTTATACTCTCACATTTAATATAATATAAACCCTTTTATCTCTCTTATTGCGTTGTTTACTGTGTCATTTGTCTAGTGAACAATTGTCATGGGACAGGGGGATTACTTTGGACTTAGTGAAGTGTAAAAATATGAATCTAAAAAGTTGGAAGGGAATTAAGTACTTTCCTTGAGAGATGAGGTGAAACGAGGAGTAATTTTTGTTGTGGCTACGTAAACTTTCGATGTCACGGCCAACTGATGTCGTGTCAGCTTCATATCTAGACCTTTGTATTGGAATGCCTACACAATCAAAGGAAAATAAAAGGCGGAGAGAAGCTATAGTTAAAAGTTATTTCCCTCGTACATTTTATCATAATATTTTACTGTTCAATCTTTGTCTATTTTATCAAACGCGACACATCTCACCCAAGCACACCTAAAACGAGCGGAAATGTACTTGAACAAACTTACGATTGTAAACAAACCACTGCCACCAGGTAAGTGTTTCCTTGTGAATAATGCGGGTGTTTCAATAATCGCCGATAGGGCAGATCTTCCGTCTTCCTCGTTTCTTAGCCGAGCCAAATCTGGGTACTTATGAACCAAATCTAACGCAATATTTGAGGATCGGGCAATGGTTAAAGATAAGTGTATATATATGCTGGCATATATGTAAATAGTACTCGTTCTGTCCAATTTATAATGAGTTATTTTTGTTATAATAAAATAGCTCATTGTAAACCGGACGAAGTGGGTAGTAATTGAAGAAATATAGAAGGCAAACCTACCTATATATTGAGAGGCTATTATCCCGTTCAACATTTTAATGCCGGTTTGGCCCTCGAATATCGGTCTATCCGCGGCGTATATCTCGTGCTCGGATAACAAATACTCTAGTGTCTCCTTTTAATTAGTAAAGGCTGCTCCCAGCACAGGCAACCAGTCGATGTTATTCGAAATATATAGCGAGTCTGGAAACTTCTTAACAATAGCCTTGGCTGCTTCTGTGTTTCCAACAAACGCAGCGTTATGCAGGGCGGTGTACCCTTCCGAATTTTTGAGGGCCAGAGCTTCGGGTGGTATGAGTTCCACCAAGAGGGTGTTTGGCTAAGCTTATAAGCTAGCTTATAAGATGTTTGACTGCCTATAAGTTGTTTGACTGCTTATAAGCACTCTAAATGTGTTTGGCAAAATAAGCTCCTTAAGAGCTTATAAGCTCCAAAAATAAGCAAAAAGTGCTTATAAGCACTCCAAAAAATAAGTTCCTTCACCCCAACTTATTTTTTTTAAATTTTGCTTATTTACCACTATAATTCTATTTTAATTTTATATTTATATTATATACACTTCCATTTGATGTTACAACATTATGATTTCAAAAAATTTATTATTATTATTATTATTTTAATTTTCAGATTTTATTTTTTTATTATCTCCTTGAGCTTATAAGCTCTTTTATCCAAACACTTCAACAACTTATAAGCTCTTACCCTCATACATCTTATAAGCTCTTAAACATCTTATAAGCACCTAGAACTTATAAGCATTTTGAAATAAGCTTAGCCAAACGGGCCCCAACTTCTTCACGAACTCGCCGTTTGATTTTCCGGTCATGACGGCTATATGGAGTGTTGTTTCCGAGTTTGCACTGATAACGGTCGTGCCTAGTTGGTTTATGTCTTGGAAGAAGTTCTTTGCGGTGTTCCAATCGCCCCGCTTCGCTGCTTCGTGTAACGCTGAATACCCGCTGAAATCTTCTTCCCATTTGGATTCGAGCAAGGGAGCATCTACATATGAAAGAAGGTAATTAATAATGAAGATATGTGAAGGAAACATGTAAAATCAACAAATTTTTGGAGTTATGTGTAAGAGTGTAAACAATCCGGTCTTTGTTAAGCATTTACAGAAAATTTAAAGATGAATCGAACATGGGACCTTTGATCCCGAAACTCAACCCCTATCTCTTGGCCAATACAAGCACACGTAAAAGAATACATAAAAGAATTTACCGCTCTTGTCTCTGTCTTCTTCTTCTTCTTCTTCTTCTTCTTCTTCTTCTTCTTCTTCTTCTTCTTCTTCGCGTTGTTCTTGTTCTTTGAAATGTTATCCAACTCTAACCAGATTTCCCTTGCAGTTGGCTTATCCCACACAGCGTTGAGCGCATCGTCTCTGATGGATCCCAAAATCCATCCTTGAACGAGCATATCTGTTCTCCACATGATCTTCTTCTCCTCATCCTCCGGAGGTGGTGGGATTCCGCTATCCACAAATCCCGCCACCTCTTGACTCTAATCGATTTGTTCGTTTTGGTTATAAGTTCAAAAAGTGTGATAAAATAAATCGAGCTTTGATTTTTATATATTTTTTTTAATTTAGTGATTTCAATATTAATTTATAAGGTAATAGAATATATTACAATTGAAAAAATCGAACAAAATGATGTCGAAGACGAAAGTGCCAACGAAGGTGCTCACCATAAGGTGACTAGCATATCATTCCTCATATTATTATATATTTCCTCCGTCTATTCCTAAGTGACCCCTTTTATATTCATATGTGATGTATATAATAATAAAAGGGGTCACTTAGGAAGAGACGGAGGGAGTAGTACGTAAACATAACCCTGCACATTGATACATGCATGTGTAAAACGACACATGCAAATCTATATAATATATAAAAACAAAAAACAAGGGTTATTTAAGTAATTTCACTTCTATTTTTAGGACTATTTTTGAATATTTGCTAAAACTAATAAATTTTATTTAAAATGCATATTAGATTGTTATTAACTGTAATTTCAAATTAGGGACTTATGACGTCATTCATGCCTCTTCGTCATGCAATATCTAATCGTAAACCATCGTGTCCCATAAGTCAAAAATCCAAAATATGTATTTATAGGTTAAATCTCATAGCATTATGATTCAAACAAATACGCTCAACAAATATTTATGGAACAACAATTTTAAATTTGCGTTCCTGCTTCCCGCATGCGTCTCCGTTCTTCGATGTCGACATATTGGACGTTTCGATTGCTCCCCAAAACGGGTATTCTTTGCTTTTTTGTTACAAAATTTTACTTTTTAGGTAATTCTTTTCCATATTAGTTTAGACATACTAAAAATCTAATGTATTTGTGATGTATACTTCTTTTTTTAACACAAAATAACACATGAATCGAAAATCTTCATTGACTCATTAGTACAATTACAATGAGGGAGTGTCTATATATAGCAATTGAAGGGAAGAATCATAATTAGACTCTACAAAGAAAATTTGATCTCCTAAAATAATATTTTCTCTCAAATTTCTTATCAAATAGTATAATCTTAACCCAACAAAGTAAAACGTGTGATCTAGGTGATTTTCCGATAATTTGGGAAATTATCTATCTTAAAATTGGATTTTATGTGAAATATAGTTTTTTAGATGTTGAAATTCTTCATTTGTCGATTAATTCTTCCATTTTTGTTGCTGTAATTTTTATTTCTTTTTCTATGTAAAATTGTAATTCATGCATGGAATATTAGGTAGAATAAAATTTTTAGAAATTGGTTTTATATTTAAAGTTTTTTTAGAACTCTAATTCTACTTTAAATTGTATTTATGCAGATATATGCAGTTAATATGTTTATCCTAATAAGTAATAACACAGTTAATATTTAAATTAATAAAGGAGCTATGATTAACTAACATAGCTCTTTAATTACGGCTTCTAGGCTTCTAGGACGTACATACATTCATTTATTGATTCCAAAATGTTTGTTTAAAAACTATGGATTAAACTTTTATTGAGCATATATTTGATCCAAATATATCAGCTATCTACACATCTATATATATATATAAAACAAGAATCTTCAATTTGAAATTAATTTGAATGGCAATTTTGTAAATATAATCAATTATAAGGTTAAAAGATAAAAAACTGTTTTTTTCCTCTTACACTACACGGTTATTTGGAAAAAAAAAAAAAAAAACATTATTTTCTTTTTCTCTCTCTATCTTTATATATATATATATATATATTTTATTGTTTTCTTGCAAAATTTTGTATTTTCAATATAAATAACCTATACAATATGTATCTTGAATTAAAGAGTACAAAAAGATCTTTAAATTGATGTAATATATGCTAAAGTTATATTAAATATAAATACGTTATAATCATTTTAAAAATCGAAGAAAACTTTTGATATATAATATATATATTTTCCATGAGTTGGATTTTAATAAATAAATAAATAAATAAATAATTCAACTTCCGTAAATTGTGGAAATTTATTAATGGCATTTTATTTCTAAATTTTATTTTATTTTTTGTCGTTAGATAGATAAGCTATTTTAGAAATTAAAAATCTAATTTGGGTATTACATTGAACATTACATTTATAATTAAATATTATGTACGAACAATAATAAAAAAGTTTACCAATCAATTTCAATTTATCTTTTTTAATATTACATACATCGGGATCCCACGAAAGTATACATACACAAGCATTTGTATACAAGTTGAATATTTATTATTTTTATACGCTAATACGGAGTACATTTTTAAAAAATTGAATTTGTGGATTTAGAACAAAGTTTAATGCTTTTCATTTAATTGGCTTAAGCTTAAAAAATTTCAGAAAAAATATACGAATGAAACTCTTTGTAAAGCGGTAAACTATAAAAAACGCATTCTACCGATTTTTAACACATTTAGTGTGCTCAGGCTGATGTCACACTGTAATAGTTTTTATTTTTAGGGAATATATTTATAAGAATTTTTCTTAATTATATCACCGTCACGTGAGTCGTAAGTTCATAGAATGTAAATTAATGTTCGTCAATAAATTATAAAATTACATGAAATAAGGGAATGCCCTAATTAAATTAAATGACATAGGAGTACTATTTAAAAGGTGAAAATAGTCAGATACTCTTACCGTGCATCGCACGGGTGCAAAATCTAGTATATATAAATATGGAATTCATTCAATTTAAAATCAATTTGAGTGACAATTTTATAAATAAAAACAACTTCAATGTTTAAAGATATACAAATATAATTTTGATTTATTAATTAAAACTCATATAAACCAACTACTCCACGTCCATTAACTCTTCTACCGGTAATTACATGCAAATCATGAATTAATTTTAGAAATACTGTACAACTAATCTATAAATATCAAATCAATGACTTATGTTATTAAATTGAGAAAAGGACACACGCATATAGTATATTGCTAAGCTAATAAGCCAAGACAAATTATAATTCACAAAAATAATTCATTAATTTGAAAAATGTAGATTGTTTTCAACTATAAAATTATACTAGGTGTATTAATTAACCACTTATAACCCATCATAAACTCATTAGCTCATGATATTTGGTGAATTTAGAGAAGCACATAAAAAAATGTAGAAAAAAAGGAATCATGTTTTGAAAACAATTACTATATGTTAAATGAAATTATATTTTTAAAAGTTGTATATGTTTACTAGGGTAACTGAATTGGCTACCGATTTTAATTAATAACAATTTCATCTATACTTTTCCCCATTGAATACAAAATCGATAAATCAATATATAATTAGGTGTTATTGGGTGAAACTGTTTAAACTGAATAACTGCGAACAAAATTATATTCTATAAAATACTTATTATTTATTAATATTTTTATTTTTCACATTCGTGGAAGTGGAAAATAATTTTGATAATTTAGGAATTACATATGTTATATAGGTTTATTATTATCACATTATTATTTTACAACGAAGTAAATATTTCTACATTGTACGGGTGCAAATCTAATTTTATAACTATATAGAAGAATGAGATAAAATATGCAATAAGATAATATGCAAAACATTTATGGTAATATCGTATAATAATGAAATATTACGAATAAATCAAATTATTTCTTTATCAAACGAGTCTGCCGCACATCGTGCGGGTAATTTTCTAGTCTAGTTAAATGAATACACAGCATAGCCCCCGTATATTTTTATTCAAAAAATCTATAGCCCCAAATTATCTTTAGATATAAAAACTAAATGTAGCGTATAACCCCCATTTTTGCTTTTTTGAGAGAATTTGAAGAAATATAAACATATAACCATAGAAAAAAAAAATCAAAAAGCCTTGCGAGAAGAAAATTAAAGAGAGATGTGCAACATGGAAAAATTCTGTGAGAAGAAAAGAGAAAGAAGATCGATTTATTCGAAGCTCATCGTACGAAGAGAATCGGTCTTAGTTTCAATTGTAGAAGAAATGATCAATTGTTGAAGCTTGGATGTTAGATTGTTTAATTTATTTGTGGTAATTTTTTCAGTGAATTATATGTTTGAGCACCAAAAGTTCTTTGCTTCTAAGATCTGAATCCGAGATATAGCTCAGAAAAGAGATCCGATGGCTGACCTTTCTTTCTGAAGTCCAAATTGATTGTTTGATGGGGATATTAGTGGGAAATGCAGAGATTGCTCTGCTCAGATTACCAATCATGTATCTGATAGGAGTTCACAACTCCTACCTCTCCTTCGATTAAGAACACCCGAGAATTGGAGAAAGAAACGACAGTCGCCGGCTTGCCCGGACGATCACGTCGGAGAACGGCGGCCAAGCAATTGAGTAGAGAAGGAAAGACGTGTAGAAAAATTAGGGTTTAATTTCTTGCATGATAATTACAAACCCTAGTTCCTCTATATATAGACTAAGGACCCTGATTGGTTCGACTCATACGATCCGGGAAAGAACCAATAAGAAAACCCGAAAAGATTTACAAAATAAATAAGACTCGATAAATAACTAATTGGGCCGAACCCAACTATCGGACGAAATCATCAAATTTGGCGGGCTTCTTCTTCACCCGCGTAGGCCGCCCAACAAGGCTTTGGACGTCCTCCTCTTCCTCTCGCTCGTCCAAAGCCGTGTCCTCGTGCAACTCTTCGTCACTCACGTCCGTCTCCACACCCTCTTCGAGCACACCCGGAGATTGATTCGTATCAACCCCCCCGTCCTTAACAACCTCCTTGTCCTCAAGGAGTAACGAAGGAAAACACCGCCGAACGACATCCCTCGGCTCCCACGTTGGCACCGCCCCGTCATCATCATCCCACTCTAACAAACATTCATCTACCGTTTCCTCCGCTCGCTGCACTTTTCGACACTCCACCAAACGCCTCGGACGAGCCACCGCCTTCCCTCGTGCGAAGAAAGAAGGAAAATCAGCCGGTTGCACGCCTCCGCCATCCACAAAGGGCTTTAATAAGCTCACATGAAATACATCATGTATTCGACTCTCCGCCGGCAAACAAAGACGATAAGCTACCTCGCCAATGCGCTCAAGGACCTCAAACGGACCATAAAAACGCCGTGCTAACTTTGCCGACACCGGCTTCGCCACTGAATGTTGCCGATAGAGTTGGAGTTTCAACAACACCTTATCACCGACCTTAAATTGCACATCCCGACGATGCTTATTCGCCGAGTCCCTCATACGTTGTTGGGCTCGTTCCAAGTTCTGTCGAAGCCAAACCAACAACTCGCCCCTGCTCTCAATCACCTCCGCTACCGATGGCGGGCAAGCTGCCGAAGGGCGCGCGGCTATCAACGGCGGGGGTTCACGGCCATACAATGCCTGAAATGGCGAAATTCCGAGCCCTTCATGGTGGAAATAGTTCAATGCAAGCTCCGCCCAAGGTAAATAATTCGACCACTTTGCCGGTTGTTCAGCAACGAAAGCGCGCAAATACTGTTCAAGTCCCCGATTCTTCACCTCCGTTTGGCCATCGGACTGGGGGTGATAGGCTGTAGTAAACTTGAGCTTCGTGCCACTCAATTTAAGAAGATGCTCCCAAACCTCACTAAGAAAAACCGAATCGCGATCCGACACTACCGAAGCCGGAAAGCCATGGTGTTTCACCACTGTTTCCACAAACAACTTGGCTACCCTCCATGCATCAAAATTGGTCGGAAGGGGGGCGAAGTGTGCGTACTTCGAAAGGCGATCCACCACCACCATAATCGCCGTGAACCCTCTCGACTGCGGAAGGCCTGTCACGAAATCCATAGATACTTCTTCCCACACTTGAAACGGAATCGGTAGAGGTTGAAGGAGACCCCCCGGCTTTTGAGTCGAGTATTTCGTCGTTTGGCAATCAAAACACCCAGCTACGAACTGCTTCACATCCTTGCGCATATTCGGCCAATAAAAAACCGAAGCCAAGCGCCGAAAGGTTCGATCGACACCGGGGTGACCCGCCGAAGGCGTCGAATGATGTTCGTACAAGATTGCATTCTTCACGGCCGATGTGGAAGCCACTACCAACCGGTGCTCACGGAAGAGGAGACCGTCATGCACCCTAAACCCCCGCGGCGCCGTCCCGGCATCCACAGCCGCACACAAATCTCGCAACTCGGACAGCGATTTCGTCTCCTCCCTAAGCAGTTCCAGAATGTCCGGCTTGGGATGAGAAATAACCACGAACAAAGATGCTGCATCCGAAAAATCGGCCGAGTCCTCCTCACAACGGGAAAGGGCATCGGCCACCTTATTTGCCGCCCCGGGCTTGTACTCGATCTTGAATTTATACCCCATTAATTTCCGCGCGTAGAGTTGTTGATCGGGAGTCTGAATCACCTGTTGCAGCAACTCCTTCAAGCTCCGCTGATCCGTTCGAATGATGAACTCCCGACCCAAGAGATATTGCCTCCATTTCTGCACGGCTTCGACTATAGCATACAGCTCCTTATGATAAGTCGAAGTAAGACGACATCGCGGGCCAAGTTTTTTGCTGAAAAAGGCCACGGGGTGATTGTCTTGTAGGAGGAAGGCTCCAATACCGAATCCCGACGCATCTGTCTCCACCACGAATTGCTTGGAAAAATCCGGCAACCGAAGCACCGGCGCCGACGTCATGGCTGATTTCAAGGCTTCAAAGCTCTCAGTCGCCTCCGGAGACCACAAAAACGCATCCTTCTTTAACAACTCCGTCAATGGAGAAGCGATCATCGCATACTTTGAAATGAAACGACGGTAATATCCTGTGAGGCCTAAGAAACCCCGTAATTGCTTGACGGACTTCGGTGTTGGCCAATCCACCATAGCCTCCAACTTCGCCGGATCGGCCCTCAAGCTGCCCTCGGTAATAATGTGCCCCAAATAATCAACAGACGTGCAACAGAACGAACACTTGGACAGTTTGACAAAGAAATTGTTAGCCTGCAACACCGCGAGGACCTCGGCAAGGTGCTCGGCATGACTTTCAAGCGATGGGCTGTACACTAATATGTCGTCGAAGAAGACAATCACAAATTGCCGCAACAGAGGCCGAAAAATGTCGTTCATGGCCGCTTGAAAGGTCGACGGGGCGTTAGTTAAGCCAAAGGGCATAACTAAGAATTCAAAGTGACCATCGTGAGTTCTGAATGCCGTCTTAAATATGTCCTCTTCATGCATCCGGATCTGATGATATCCCGAACGCAAGTCCAGCTTCGTAAACACACGCGCCGCCCCAAGTTCGTCAAACAATTCATCACAAGTCGGAATCGGAAAATGATCAGGCACCGTTACCCCGTTCAAGGCTCTATAATCGATACAGAAGCGAAAAGAACCGTCCTTCTTGCGAATTAATAAGACCGGGGACGAAAACGCGCTACTGCTCCGACGAATTACTCCCGACTCCAACATCTCTTTGACTTGTCTCTCGATCTCGTTCTTCTGGAAGTACGGGTATCTGTAAGGCCGAACGTTAACTGGTTTAGAGTTCGGCAACAGGTGGATCCTATGATCAAAACGGCGCACGGGAGGCAACCCCGTAGGAACAGTGAACACCGTAGTGAAAGCTTCAAGGACCGACCGCACCTCCACCGGAATTTCGGGCGGAAACACCACAGCCTCCTCGGTTCCCGCGACTGCCGGCCGGGCCGCAGTATCGTCGATCGGAATTAATTCGAAGAGAGCTCCCATGTCCCGATGATGAAGAATAGACGTGAAGACCCTAGCTGAAACCCTCCGCGGCAGACGTGGCGTAATTGTCAAGCTAATATGACGGCCTTCACTATCAAACTCCAACGTGCCCTTCTCATAATCTGTTGTCACACGGCGAAGCTCTTGTAACCAATCCACGCCTAAGACCATGCTAGGGCCATGCAATGCCAAAACAAACAAATCGACGTGGAAAACGTGGCCTTGAATGCATAATTCCACGCCCAAGCTCTTGTGAGAACACATCAATGCATGGCCGTTGCCCATGTAAACCCTAAATGGTGGAACTTGCGTTAACGGTAGCCGGCAACGTTCCGCCAATCGAGGATGCACGAAATTATGCGTGCTCCCGGTATCCACCAATATACACACCTCCTCATTACCCACGGACCCGAGCAATTCGATAGATGACGCTCGAGGACGGCCGTCCATGCTATATAAGTGAGACAAATCCGTAGTGACAATCTCCGTCTCCGTGGTTTCCTCGTCGGCGTGTTCCTCAATCTTTTCAAGGGCTGCAAGATCCTCATCAGTACCCATGAATGCTAACACCGGTTTCTTGCAGGCATGCCACTGCCCACTTCTCCGGACAATACCAACAGAGGCCCTGACGACTGCGCTCAGTTCGTTCAGCCGAAGACAAGCGAACGATCGGCAACTTGGAAAATTCCCGAGGGCGATTCCCGGCATTAGTAGAGGATACCGGGGTGGGGCCGTCGGACCCGGTAGGCGCCGGAGATGACCTAGAGTCCCGAGGTTGCCACTGACGCCGTGGCACTTAATTACTTCGATCAACCGAGATTTCAAACTCAGCCGCTATAGCCATTGCTGCCGCCACTGACTGGGGGTGGTGTAATCGCACTTGGCCACGAACCGGCTGACGGAGTCCACTAATGTACATCGGCAAGAGCGTGGCCTCCGTTAGACCATGAGTACGATTCATTAGCTTCTCGAATTCATTGTTGTAATCTGACAAGGGCCCCGTCTGCGACAACTTGGATAGAAGCTCGATGTAGTTCACAAAATAATTGGGGTCAAAGCGGCGCCGAACATCGTCCAAGAACTGCGGCCACGAGACGTGAGGGTTGTGTTCTCGGTAGGAGAAAACCCAATCAGACGCCGGTGGAGAAAACAACATGATAACAGAATGTAAGCGATGTTCGATAGGTAATGAAATATAATCAAAGTAATATTGAACTCTCGTTACCCATGATTGAGCGTCCGAGCCATCAAACATCGGAGGATCCAAACGCATGTAGCGGGATGGCTCGGACGAAGTATGGGGAGGACCCCCTCGCGGCTGAGGGTGTTCCCAAGACGAGCGCGGGCCATAGGGATCCCCGCGGCTGACCACCGGCCGATCCCACGTCGAGAGAGAGGTAACGACGGGGTTGGTGGTGTGCTGATGAAGGGGTGGGTCCCACGCTGTACTCCCGACGTGCCCCCCTTGCCGTCCCGAAGAACCGCCACTGCACTCCTCCGTCAATGACCACGGCGCTGAAGTGAACGGCTGCGTTGAAGGCAGCGTCACCGTCGTCGACATCGTGGGTAAGCTACCCGAAGGCCATGGTGGCGAGCGTCCCTCCCACGGCAACTCGGACGGCGGCGCCGATCGTTGCTCCGAGGCGTCGAGCTTGGCTTCCAGCCGCTGCAGCACGCGGAGCAGAGAATCCATCGGGACCGGTTCGGACGTCGGCGGAATCTGGACCAACGCCGAAGAAGCCGGCGGCTTAGACAGCGGCGGCCAAGTAGAGTTCGATGAACGATGAGGATTCATGGATGGCGCGGTGAGGAAGAGATCAATGAAGGCACCAGTTGATAGGAGTTCACAACTCCTACCTCTCCTTCGATTAAGAACACCCGAGAATTGGAGAAAGAAACGACAGTCGCCGGCTTGCCCGGACGATCACGTCGGAGAACGGCGGCCAAGCAATTGAGTAGAGAAGGAAAGACGTGTAGAAAAATTAGGGTTTAATTTCTTGCATGATAATTACAAACCCTAGTTCCTCTATATATAGACTAAGGACCCTGATTGGTTCGACTCATACGATCCGGGAAAGAACCAATAAGAAAACCCGAAAAGATTTACAAAATAAATAAGACTCGATAAATAACTAATTGGGCCGAACCCAACTATCGGACGAAATCATCAAATTTGGCGGGCTTCTTCTTCACCCGCGTAGGCCGCCCAACAAGGCTTTGGACGTCCTCCTCTTCCTCTCGCTCGTCCAAAGCCGTGTCCTCGTGCAACTCTTCGTCACTCACGTCCGTCTCCACACCCTCTTCGAGCACACCCGGAGATTGATTCGTATCAGTATCTCATTCCGATTAGTAACAAAAGTTTGAGCGATTCAGATGCCATTCAAATGAAAAATGGGGGTTATACGCTACATTTGGTTTTTATTTTCTAAAGATAATATGGGGGCTATAGGTTTTTTAATAAAAAATATATTCATTTAACTAGATTTGGGGCTAAGGGGTAGGAATGTAAAATTATATTATATTTTATTATTTTTTTTTTGGAGGGGCTATGATGAGTAATTTGTTGGCTATGTATAGAATTACCCTTACTAACTAGCCTACAAACACCGGATAAATCCATGATAAATGTCCTTATCATGGCTTAACAAGCCTACCAAACAACCCCTAAAGTGTCGGTAAATCGAGGAAAAGGGAGTGAAAGTGCTAATAACTTACTTTTAGATATGATCTTAACTGAGGCACCCAAGCTGCATATACTTTCAACGTCACGCCCAACAAATGTTGGGTCATCATCTTCATATTTTGACTTTTCAATGGGAATACCTACACCCTATATTTAAACTTAATTAAAGAAAGAAACATTAACTAAATAAAATTGTGCAAGCTATCAACATGGGAAAACAGGCTGTTGCAAGCTACGAATGTGGTATTACTATAAATAAATTTCACCCAATTCTAAAATGAATAAAAACCTATGATGATCATATACTATATTAATTTCTACCATCATGCAAAAGTTGTACTATAAAAATAATCTGGATCGGATCTTAATTTCAAAAACTAAAACCGAGATATATATAGGAAATACTATTTAGATTATATATGAATTTCGAACTCCAAATCAACGGTTTAGCTAGAGTCGAGTCTAAGATCTTTTTGTAAACAACTTACGGCTGCAAACAAACTTTTGCCACCAGGTAAGTGTTTCCATCCTCGTGAATAAGGCGGGTGTTTCAGAAATCGTCGATAGGGCGGATCTTCCGTCTTCCTCGTATGTTAGCAGAGCCAAATTTGGGTACTTGTGAACCAAGTCTAATGCAATATCTAACAAGCAAAAAGTAAAAATAATTAAGTTTATATGAACACACGTAGTGAAATATTAGGACAGATAAGAGTATCAAGTTATTGATTAATTTGTTGAAGCATGGAGTTAGATATTAGATCGTGTAAGTGGAATAAAAAATCTGACTTAAAAGTGAAATTAAGTAGGGTCACAATTATTGTGAGATTGAATTTGTAAATCAACTAAAATGACAAAATAAGCAAAGAATACGTGTAGACGGAGGGAGTAATAGTTACCAACCAACAAATTCAGAGGCTATGATCTCGTTCAATGTTGTGATTCCGGCTTGGCTCTTGAATAAAGGCTCATCGGGGTCATCGAAAACCTCGTGCTCGGATAACAAGTACTTTAGTGTTTCCTTTTGAGTACTTACGGCGGCTTCTCGCACAGGCATTCGGCCGACGCTATTCGCAATGAATAACAAGTTCGGATTCTTCTTGACCATATCCTTGACTGCTTCCGTGTTTCCGACCATGGTAGCATTATCTATGGCGATATCCCCGTTCCTATCTTTAAGGGCTAGTGCTTCAGGCGGCATGAGTTCAATCAGATTTTTCACAAATTTTAAGTTCGATTTTCCTGTCACTACGGCTATATGGAGAGTTGTTTCCGAATTTGAAGTGATAACCGCCGTGCTTAGTTGGTTTATATCTGAGAAGAAATTCTTGGCGGTGTCCTAGTCGCCCCGCATCGCTGCTTGGTGTAGGGATGAATACTTGCCAAAATCAATCTCATCCGCTGCAGAAACGAGCAGTATATTTTACGCGAAGACAAATAATTTGAATATTGAATAAAATCCTCCCTCCGTTCACAATATTTATACACTTTTTTTTTTTGTCCATCATCTTTAGACCCTTTTTGTTTCATGCAATAGACCTCGCGTTAAAAGTTACATTTATACTCTTCGTGAGACCAAAAGAATCAAAATAATAACTTTAACAGATTAAAAAAGTTACATTTATATTTTAGAAATGCATAATCCGATCTATAAGCTAGCTACTGAGATTAAAATAATCATGTTAACATCATCACACAATATTAAACTGCGTGTCTAAAATTTTGAGTACATAAATGGTGGAACGAGGAAAGAGAGTATATATACAAGCTATACTTCAATTATATACTAGTGAAGTTAGTTTAAATAAAGCAATGTAGTGATAGAATTTTGATGTATTTAAAAAACTTACCTTCATCTTTTTCACTTACTCCCTCTCCCTCTCCTTCTTTTTCTTCATCTTCTTCTTTTCTTCCATCTTCATCATCTTCTTCTTCTTCTTGTTCTTTGAAAATGGTTTCCAACTCTATCCAGATTTCCCTAGCAGTTGGCTTCTCCCAAACAATGTCAAGCGCATCTTTACCGATGGATCCCAAAATCCATCCTTGAACGAGCAAGTCCGTTCTTCTCCACATCTTCTTCTGCCGCTCCTCATCCTCTGGAGGTGGCGGGGTTCCACCGTCCACGAACCCCGCCACCTCCTGGCTCTCCAGCAAGCAAAGCATCTGCTTTCTCCATATCTTGAAATCGCTTCTTTCGTCTCCCTCCACGAACGGCTTCACCGTCACAAAGTTCGCCACGCTCACGGTCGACGGCCATGCGTATGATACCGTCTCATCGGAGCTCGCCATTGTTGGGTTGGAAGCTGCCACTGCACTTTTTACTTTGGGGTTGCATTGTTGAACTCTTATATGAAGTCAATGTATATGTTTGCATATATTTAAAATGTCTTCACCTGCTCCAAGTGGAGATATATATGTACGTATACATGTAAATTGCTAGTTGGTTCATTAAGAATCTGTGTATCCCCACTTCATTGATTAAGTCAAGCTCAACAACTTTTTGATTTAATTTAAATATTCTCTCCATCCTATTTATACGTGGATAATTTTTTTCTGTTACGAAAATTAAAACGAGAGTTATAGTAGTGGATAAAGTAGTGTCAATGGTTTTAGTGAGTTAAAATTTTATCATTTATTAATGTAATATCCCTATATCAATAGGACAAACAAAATAGAATTTATTAATAAATGAATATGAATGAGAAGAAAAGATTACTATTAAATTTACCCCCCCTAAGATATGAGTATGATATTAAATGCTGGCACTACTAAAGTTGTTATAGATAGATGTGACAATTTAGAAAATTTTTAAATGTATAATTTTGAATTTAATGGCGGAGGGTGCTAACGTGCACCGTCAGAATCTTAATTAATTACTTATCAGTATCACGTTAATAGGGATGGGTTATGAATTTAGAACTAACCGTGCGAGGTTAAGTAAATACTCCCTTCGTTTTTTTAAGGGGTTTTAGACTTTTGGTCTTAATTATTTTAATAATTATTTTTATAAGGTATTTTCATATTTTTGCTTAAATTTTTCAATTTCCATATTTTTGCTTAAAATTTTCAATTTTCAACTCACGATTCTTCACTTTTTCTCTTGTTTTCATTATTTTCATTTTTCACAATTAATGTTTATCTCTTCTTCCAAAATATTTTCATCTATTTTTAGTAAAAATGCAATTTACGAGAAAAAAGATGATCAAAAAGGAATAGCCATTATGTTTTATTAATTCTTGTGCCTAAACTAAAAACCTCTTATAAAAAAAACGGAGATAATATAAATTTGATTGGACAACTGCCCAAGCGGGCGGTGAGTGGTGCCCGGCCCTTGTCCCCGTCACTGCAAGTTGACGACCAATAAAGATTTTTTTTTTCTTCAAGTGGTACTGTGGTACTAGGTTGACATCAAATAATTTGGAATAATTAATGCATATGAAACTATTTAATTAGGGTTTACTTAATTTCGTTTTCTTATAGTTTAATAATTGGGTAGGTTCATCTTGGTTCCATGGATTCATACATAACAACTCAAGAAAAAACAAAATGCCATGTTCATACATAAAGGCTAATCATTTTCCAAATTAGAATTTTATTTCTTCGGCGATGGTTTTTATTATTCCCCAAATATTAGGATTAATCAATGCCTTGACTACTTCTATGGTTTAAAATGACAAGATGTCCAAGTTTTTCATGAATGTAGGAGTAACATATTGATTCTTTTTTGATATTCCTCTATAGTTACGATGATATATTTTGGAAATTTTCGAATCAGCTCATTCAGATTACGTGAATAATAAATATTACGATGAAATTAATGTTCGAAAATTTACATTCATAAGAAAATATTATGTAAAGACAAAACATTTATTAGTGGAAGATATATATATCTTCTTTCCGTCTCTTGTAAGAGGATGTATTTATCTTTTTCAGTACATCCCTAATAAGATGATATGTTTCCTTATTGAGTTAAAAAATAATTAAGAAGAAAATACTTTTTGCATATAGACTCTCCCTTCAACACACAAGCCGACCACCTTTCTTAGTTCTCGTGCCGAAAAATAAACGTATCTTACAACTAGCTAGAGCTAGAGACAATTCACCATATTACAATCAAACGTGCATGTGCCTGTTTTACCGAAAAAGAGTAGGTCTAAAACAAATAAGTTGACATATGCAATCCAAACAATATCAGTACTTAAATATATTCTCAAGAACAGTGGATAAGTAAAATCCTAGATTAAGACCATGTCTACTGCATCCACAGATCAGTACAAAATACGATTGCTTTTCTTGCCAAAGATGCCGGGACCGTAGGTCGAATAGACAACTTCCACGAGAAGTGGGAACTGTAATAGCACGAACGACGTCACGGGAAAGCAAGCAAACGCCGCCAGCAGCACGAAAAACCACGCGACTTCCCTGCGGAACACGAGATAAAGCGTGGCACTGAAGGCCACCATCATGAAAGTAATGGAGACGAAGAGGCTAAGAAGGCCCATGCTTAGCCTTTTGGGCAGGACGTAGAGAAAGTCTTCCTCCGCATATCGCGAAGTCAGAATGGACAGGAACATGAGCAGAGAATTGATGGAAGCAAACAAGGAAATGGCGTCCGAAATGGCAAACAACATGAATGGAGGTTTTCCTGAGAGTAACGGGATCCCCGTCGAGGAATTGAGGCCACCAGGGAGAGTGAAGGCCGCAGCGAACATGACGGTTGCGATCAATGCTGCTGCAATGGTGCATGCATTAGCCGTGTCTTTCATCCACCTCTCCCCCTCTGCTTTTAACTGCTTGTGTTCCTCTGTGAATATCTGTTGTGGAGTTAGTTTTTCCTTGTTCATCCATGTTCTACGTGAAGGACTGACGAATTTCTCCATTTCCTGTAAAAAAAAAAAAAACTATTGTTTCAGTATATATAAAATAATACTCTTTCTGTTCATGGTCTATATATAATTTAATATATTTTTTTTAACAAGTTGATCCCACAATAAAGTTTTCATTCACATCCTTTAATCTTCTTTAATAAGTGAGGCCACAAGAATCACTTTAACTCGTTGTCATAAGATATTAAACTTCGTGCCGAAAATACCATACCTTAAACCACTGTAATTCGCGCTGCATCTGCAATGCAGCACCGGCTACAAGATTAAGCCTGTGGGATGGGGCTAGTTTTCCGCATATATGCATCAAATTATTACGCTCTTTGTCTACTCTGTCGTAGGATAGATACTTGCGGTCACTCATGCTATAGAGGATGTTGATAACGTTCTCGAATCGATAAGTCACTGCAATCAAAAACACGTTCTTGCCGGTTTGGGGGTCAGATTCAAAAGTAATGTCTGGGTACTTTTGAATGATCATTTCTACAATTTCACTGATGCCGTTCTTTGCGGCGAGAAAGGCTGATTTACGAAACATAGTTGTAGCTTTATTTTGAGGCGAAGAGACTATTTTGTCGCACAAGAATTGGACAAGATGCAATGCTAGTTGATGTTGTGCTTTCTTCTCCCTTAGTCCCTTCACTCTAGGCACTGATTACACATATTATGTTTACATTAATCAACAAAAGAAGAATGGATGGAATCCTATGTACCTAAAGTCGTGTTCCAATTGTGTACTCAAGTCAAAACTATGTAGTTTTGATAGTTTAAGAATTTGAATTTTTTTAATTTGTAGCAGTTAAAAAATATTAGAACAATACTGCTACAAATTTAAGAATTTCTTAAACTATCAAAACCACGTAGCTTTGACTTAGATACACGATTGAAACGCGAGTTTAGGTACAGAGAATCCCATCTGGATAAAAAACATAGCAGCTATATTTGGAAGTTATCACCCACAGTTGCCAACATTACCTAAATTTTCGATGACATGCCACATGAGGATTTCCAACTTATTCAGCCCCACTGCACAACAATGCATATAATATTAGATTAAAATCATGAAAAGATATAGTTTGAATAAGTGACATATTAACGTTTCTTGGAAGGAACGATGCGTATTAACAAAGTTTCCGGCTAAATTTATTTTAAAGAGCTTACAAGCCATAACAGCTTATAAACTAAAGAAGATAAATTAAAATGAAAAATATATATATATATATATATATATATATATATATATATATATATGCAACATTGTGAAATCCATATTTTTAGGTTCCAATTTCATTGAACTTTTTGGATATGTCAATAGACGGCGTTGCACGCAACTAAACCCAATTTTAATGAATATAAAGAATATTGATGTAACTTTCCTTGAGAGATGAGCTGAAACGAGTTGGAGTAATTCTTCTTTTGGCTACATAAACTTTCAACATCACGACCCTCAGATGTCGTGTCAGCTACATATAAAGACTTCTTTACAGGAATACCTACATTGTTAAAGAGAAAAATGTTTAAAAAAATGTTAAATAAATACATATGGTTTAAGAATTAAGCTCCCAACTTTTGAAGTTTAAGGTTACACCTGTTAGCAATGTTTTGAGAATGTCTAGCTACTATATTTTTATATTGTATATTCCCTTCATCCAGTTTATTATGCATGAGCGTCGACCATATATCTTTTATTACAATGTGTTTATTATTATAATAAAATAACCCATAATAAATTAGACGGAGGGAGGTACTATAAAAGAACAAACTTACGATGGTAAATAAACTTGTGCCACCAGCTAAGAGTTTCTATCCTTACGAACAAACTGGGCGTTCCAGAAGTAACTGATAGAGCGGACATGCCAACTCTCTCGTCTACCAGTAGAGCCAAATTTGGGTACTTGTGAACCAAGTCTAATGCAATATCTGTGAGGCAGTAATCAGATATTAGCATGTACGTACGTACATCGTCAAATAATGGTAAAATGGTGAAAATGTATTTAAGTAATTTAGGAGTCGTCTGACCAACAAACTCAGAGGATAATATCCCGTTCAACAATTTGATCCCGGTTTGGCCCTCAAATAAAGCTTTATCCTTATCCTCCGCAAACTTCTCGTGCTCAGATAGCAAATACTCTAGTGTTTCCTTTTGACTAAATATGGCTGCTAAATTGACAGGCAGTAGGTCGGCCACATTCAAAATGTATAGCAAATCTGAATTCCTTATAACCATAGCCTTGGCTGCTTCCGTGTTTCCAACGATGGTAGTAATGTGTAGGGCAGTATCCCTATTTGAATCTTGGAGGGCTAGAGCTTCTTGCGGCATCAATTCCACCAACCTTTTCACGAAATCTAAGTTCGATTTACCTATCTTAGAAGCTACATGGAGAGTTGTTTCTGATTTTGAACTGATAACCGTCGTGCTTAGTTGGTTTATATCTGAGAAGAAATTCTTGGCCGTGTTCCAATCGCCCCGCATCGCTGCTTGGTATAGGGACGAATATCTGCTGAAATCTCCATCCACTGCACAAAAGGGCACAACTTTTGACAATATGAATATATACTTCCTTTATCCATGAAAAACTTGTCTAATTTGACATTTTAGAGTGTCCACAAAAAAATTGCATATATATTCCTTTTTAGATATGGCAATTAAAGAGTACATAATTAAAGAGTATATATCTATATATATATAAGCTATACTAGTGCAATTATATACTAGTGAAGTTCGATTAAATAAAGCAATGCGGTGATAGAATTTTGATGTATAAAAACCTTACCTCCTCCTTTATCCTTTTTCTCCCTCTCCCTCTTCTTCTTCTTCTTCTTCTTCTTCTTCTTCTTCTTCTTCTTCTTCTTCTCTTCTTCTTCTTCTTCTTCTTCTTCTTCTTCTTCTTCTTCTTCTTCTTCTTCTTCTTCTTCTTCTTCTTCTTCTTCTTCTTCTTCTTTCACTTCATCTTCTTTTCTTCCATGTTCTTCTTGTACTTGTTCTTTGAAAATGGTTTCCAACTCTAGCCACATTTCCCTAGCAGTTGGCTTGTCCCAAACAATGTCGAGCGCATCTTTACCGATGGATCCCAGAATCCATCCTTGAACGAGCAAGTCAGATCTCCTCCACATCTTCTTCTGCCGCTCCTCATCCTCTGTAGGTGGCGGGGTTCCACCGTCCACGAACCCCGCCACCTCCTGGCTCTCCAGCAAGCAGAGCATCTGCTTTTTCCAGATCTTGAAATCACTTCTTTCATCTCCCTTGACGCACGGCTTCACCGTCACGTAATTCGCCACGCCCACGGTCGACGGCCATGCGTATGATACCGTCTCATCTGAGCTCGCCATTGTTGGGCTTGAAGCTGCCACTGCACTTTTTACTTTGGGGTTGCATTATTGAACTCTTATATGAAGTCCATGTATATGTTTGTATATATTTAAATTGTCTTCACCTACTCCAAGTGGGGATATGTATGTATACATGTAAATTGCCAGTTGGTTCATTAGGAATCTGTGTATCCCCACTTCATTGATTAAAGCATAGCATCTTTTTCTTTACGAATTCCCTTTTCTGTTTTCTATTTTTTCCTTTTTTCTTTTTTTCTTTTTCTTTTTCCTTTTCCTTTTCCTTTTCCTTTTTCTTTCCCATTTCCTTTTTCTATTTTCTTTTCTTTTCTTTTCTTTTTTTTTTTTCCTTTTTTCTTTTCTTTCCTTTTTTCTATATTAAACGTATTCTTTCTCTTTTTTTTTTTGCCGATTTTTTTCTTTGTTTTCATTTTTTATGTATTTCCTTTATTTAATTTTTCATATAATATGTATAGTAGATTTTAAAATATGCATTACACATTGATTTATTTAAAATTTCGTATTTAAATGACGAAAAAAATTAAAACAAAAAAGAATTCAATAACACACTAAAATATACAGTCATCACATAAAATAAACAGCATACACCGTACTCTAAGGACTTGTTTGGTAGTCTAGTCAAGACAAGTTGAGATAAGTCCAACTTAAGATAAGTTATCTTGGGTATTGAGATAATATCTAGACTATCATGGTAGTGTTTGTGTTTGGTATGTATGACAAAAGATAGAGTTATCTTGGTCACTTTGTTTGGTATGGAAGATAAAGGTAAGATAAAGGATGATAAGAAAATGGAAATTACAATTCTATCCTTGAACAAATTACAAAATGAACTAGATTATCCCTTCACCTCAATTCCAGATTCACGCAAATCTCTGAGAAATTACCTCTCAAACCCAGAAATCCCATTTTTTTTATTTTTTATTTATTTTTTTTTTTTTAATTTTTTAATTTTTTTTTTTTTTTTTTCTGAAGAGTCAAAACAGAAAGCTTCAAAGACAAATTCCACTTTCTACACGTTGGGAATTCTTCTGAACTAAAAAAAGGATAAGAATTTAACTTCAAAAAATGGAATCTTGGAGCTTGCCATTGGAGGACCTTCAAGAGAAAAGACATCAAAACACCCACAATACAAAAATCTCGATCAATCAGCCCAATCGAACCCTCGAACCCAATCGAATTAAGTCTCGAACCATAGCGAACCCAAGAACTCTTAGAACCGAATCGAACCCAATAGAACTCTCGAACCCAATCGAACTCTTGAAGATAAGATGCAAGAGAAATATCCGGAACTCTTCGAGGTAATTAAATTTCGGGACGAAATTTATTTTAAGGGAGGTAGGATGTAATATCCCGTATTTTATTTAGTTTAATCAATACATAGTAGAGATTTTGATAATAATAAACTATTAATTGATGATAATAAAGAAATTGAGGATAAAGGATTTTAAAGAAAAATAAAAATAAAATAAAAGAAGAGGATTAGCAAAGAGGAGAAAAGAAAGCTTAAATGCTCTCATTGTCAGGAAATGGGGCATGAAGCAGATGAATGCTTCAAACTTCATGGGGTACCTGAATGGTACAAGAAACTGAAAGAAGGGCAGGGACAGAATAGGGCCAACTGTGTGGAGTCCAGTGCTGAAATGGATGCTACACCAGAGAGGCAAGCTCAGAGAGATGGGGGACAGGATATCAGCAAGTTGATACAGACAGAAATAGCCAAATGTATGGGACATTATATGCAACAACAACAGAACAGTGCTTCTATTAAAACTGATGCCAACATGGTGCAAGAATCAAATAAGAGATCTAGCCCTTTTGAAGGGCACTATGCCTTTTCAGTTTTGCCTAGTATGGAAAGAACAGAGTGGATAGTTGATTCGGGAGCCAGTGCACACATCTGTGCCAATCCTGAGCTGCTGTTCACCACATATAGGTTGGATGTTCCTAAGGTAATCTACCTACCTGATGGAACTTCAAAGTTTGTTACATATGCAGGGAAGGCAAGAATTAATCATGATATTGTGTTAGACAATGTTCTGTATGCTCCTGGTTTTACACAAAATCTTTTGTCTGTGTCAAGGTTGATAGATAATCTTAATATCAGGTGTACTTTTTTCCCAACACACTGTACTTTTCAGAGAATGCATACAGATCATCTTGTGGGAGTTGAGAAAATGGTGAAGAACTTGTACATTATTGATGCTGTTAGTGAAAAGCATTCAGTCAGCTTCTTCAATCCTAAAGACATGAGTCCAAAGGATTGGCACATCTTTATGGGCCATCCATCTGTATCCACAATGCAGCATATGCAGATACCTAAAGGGAAGGAGTTTGATGATGCAGTCAGAGAAATAGAGAATTGTGAAATCTGTGTTAAGTCTAAACAGGCCAGAGAACATTTTCCTACATTGAACAGAAGGACTACCACTCTGTTTGAGTTGATGCATGCAGATCTATGGGGGCCTTACACACAGGATAATATCTGTCATGTTGTGTATGTTTTAACTCTTGTTGAGGATTTCAGCAGGACCATATGGACTTTCCTCCTGCAGTCTAAGGATCAAGTACATCAAGTTCTCACTGGTTTTATAAAGATGATAGAGACACAGTTTGATGAGAGGATTAAAGCCTTCAGAACAGATCATGGTACTGAGTTTATCAACAAAAATATGTCTCAGTTGTTCCTAGATCATGGGATCTTCCACCAGAAAGCTTGTGTTTATAGTCCACAGCAAAATGGCATTGTGGAGAGAAGACATAGGAATTTGCTTGCTACTGCAAGAGCTCTTATGTTCCAGAGCTGCTTGCCACTGAGGTTCTGGCCCTACTCCATCTTAACAGCCACTTGGTTGATTAATCGAATTCCCCAGCAGAGTGCTGGATTGGAAGAGCCCACATGAACTTCTTTTTGGTACTCCACCAAACTTTGCAATGCTCAGGCCTTTTGGTTGCTTAGCTTTTGCAGCTAATCTGGTTCCACACAGAGGTAAATTTGATACTCGAAGTATTAAGTCTGTTTTCATTGGTTATGACATCTCTCATAAAGGATACCTGCTTTATGATCTAGATAAGCACAAAGTCTTCATCTCTAGGGATGTGAAATTTGACACAAACACCTTTCCTTTCTCCACTGATCCTTCTTCCACCACTGATTCTGAATCCCCTATTTCATATCCTGCAGTGAGTACTCAACCACATCTCAACATACCTCCCTTGGATGCACCTGTGGATGAGTCTTTCCCTGCAGTTGACACTAATATTCCTTTTCAGTCACCAGAAACCATTACCCCTGATTCTGATCCTGTAGACATCGAATCTTCCATTCCTAATCCAGTGTTGAGAAGAAGTACAAGGCACAGAGAACCTCCTAAATGGATGCAAGATTACATAGGTTGTGTTACTTCTACTCAACTAATCACACCTCCTGTTTCCATCACACCTCCTACCTTTCCATATGTCATTAGTCCATCACTGTCACAACCCCATACTGCTTTTATTTTCAACTTATCTATGGTGAGGGAACCTTCTTCCTTTAGGGAGGCCATTCAATATCCTGAATGGAATGCAGCTATTGCTCAAGAACTATCTGCTCTCAAGGAGAATGAGACATGGGAATTAACTGATTTGCCTGTTGGCACCAAACCAATAGGGTGCAAGTGGATTTTCAAAGTGAAGCTACATGCTGATGGTTCTGTAGAACGATACAAAGCTAGATTGGTAGCAAAGGGGTACACTCAGGAGCAAGGCATAGACTATCATGAAGTTTTTTCCCCTGTTGCTAACTTGGTTACTGTGAAGGTGTTTTTTGCTGTAGCTACTGCCAAATCTTGGCCTATACATCAACTGGATGTCAACAATGCCTTCTTGCATGGCCATTTACAGGACACTATCTATATGAAGACACCCCCTGGACTCCCTGGTGTTCTTCCTGGTCAGGTATGCAAATTAAAGAAGTCTCTCTATGGCCTAAAACAGGCTTCTAGAGAGTGGAATGCAGAGTTCTCCAGATTTCTTCTTTCCCTTGGTTTCACCTCTACAGTTCATGATCCCTGCTTATTTACAAAAGGATCTGGTGATGATTTTGTTGCTCTCCTTGTTTATGTTGATGATGCTATAATCACTGGACCTTCTCTTCATTTACTGAATGATTTAAAGGCCTCTTTACATGGTGCTTTCACCATTAAGGATTTGGGAGATGCTAAATTTTTCTTAGGCATGGAAATTGCTAGGGGGAAGGATGGTACTGCCTTAAATCAAAGGAAATATATCCTTGATATCTTGTCATCTCATGGATTGCTCTGTTGCAAGCCTACAGCTACACCTCTCCCCCCTGGTCTTATTCTCACTCAAGGGACTGCTGATCTGCTTGCAGATCCTGAACAATACAGAAGTTTGGTTGGTCAACTCTTATATCTGAATCTTACTAGACCAGATCTTTCTCATGCAACTCAACAACTCAGCCAATTTATGGCTAAGCCTGATAAGTCTCATTGGCATGCTGCTGTGCACGTTTTTAAGTATCTAAAAGGCTGTCCATCTCTTGGTGTGTTTTACCCCTCTGATAATTCTTTCATTTTTCAAGCTTATTCTGATTCTGATTGGGCTACATGCCATGAGTCAAGGAACTCATTAACAGGGTTTTGCATTTTTCTGGGTGAAAGTCTAATTTCTTGGAAGTGTAAGAAACAAACTACTGTCTCTGCTAGCTCGGCTGAAGCAGAGTATAGGGCCCTTGCTATTGCCACCAGAGAATTGGTTTGGTTGTACAATCTGCTTGGTGTTTTTCAGGTGGTTCCTCCCACTCCCATTCGTTTGTTCTGTGATAATGATGCTGCTATACAGATTACAAGGAATCCAGTTTTCCATGAACGCACCAAACACATTGAGATAGATTGTCACATTGTGAGGGAGAAGTTTGTTGCTGGTTTTGTGCTACCTACTGCAGTGTCTTCAGCTGATCAACTCGCAGATTTCTTCACTAAGCCACTGTATGGTCTAAGATTTCGAGTTTTGCTTTCCAAGATGGCGGTTCTGGATCTCCACCACCTTCATCTTGAGGGGGGGTGTTGAGAGTTGATTATCTTCTATCTATTTTGTTTCATGCATGCAAGTACTTTTACTTTTACTTTATCTTAGAGTCGTTGGATGCTTTCTGTTATAGATGGAGAGCTAGGATTTAAGTAGCTTTACAGCTCATCAAGTTGCTATTTTAGTTATTCACGTTTTTAGCTAGAAGAGAGGAGTGTGGTTAAATACATTGTACTTAGATATTTTTGTAGAAGCTTGAGAATGAAGCAAACCATTTTCACTGTTTTATCGAAATATCTCTCTCTCGAAATATCTCTCTCTCAACAAAGAGTACTAAATCATTACCACACTTCCAATTCGGACTACGGAAATCAAAAGAACTTGCAGAGTTCGATCAGTACAAAATGCTATCGCTTTTCTTGCCAAAGATGCCGGGACCGTAGGTTGAATACAGAACGTCTACGAGAAGCGGGAACTGCAAAAGCACGAACGACGTCACCGGAAAGCAAGCAAAGGCCGCCAACAGAGCGAGAAACCACGCGACTTCTCTCTGGAACACGAGATAGAGCGTTGCACTGAAGGCCACCATCATGAACGTGATGGAGACGAAGAGGCTAAGAAGGCCGATGCTCAGCCTTTTCGGAAGGATGTACAGAAAGTCCTCCTCTGCATATCGTGAGGTCAGAATGGAGAGGAACATGAGCAGGGAAGTGATGGAGGCGAACAAGGAAACAGAGTCCGAAACGGCAAACAACAGGAACACAGGTCTTCCTGAGAGTAACGGGATCCCCGTCGAGGAATTGAGGCCACCGGGGAGAGTGAGGCCGCAGCGAACATGACTGTTGCGATAAGTGCTGCTGCGATGGTGCACGCGTTAGCCGTGTCTTTCATCCACCTCTCACCATCTGCTTTCAATTCCCTGTGTTCCTCTGTGAACAACTTATGTGGTGTTTTCAACTCATTGTTCGTCCATGTTCTACGTGAAGGATGAACAAAATTTTCCATTTCCTGAAACTAAAAAAATATTTACTATTTTGAAAATCGACCTTACAAGTGAAATGGAGTTAATTAACCGTTGCAGTGATGGATGGATGATTGACACATGTCAAGAATATTTCCAAAACCTGTATATCTTTGCTTATGAAACTTTTTTATCACATTGTTGGTTTTGGAAATATATGTGACACGTGACATTCCTCCATCGGTACGTCTGAAGATGATACACTAAAATGCAATAGCTGATCATGTTCGACTGAAAATAACTTCTTCCATCCCTTATATTAGTGCGGAGAGAGATGAACTACACACGTTTCAATCAAGAAAAATGCCGGTATAAGTAATGTAAATAATGTAAAATATGAAGGATAAGAAAGTAAACCTGCTAAGAAAATATTTCCATTTTAGCAAATAACACTAATTTCCAGAGCACTTCAAACGGGTAATAATCACATCAATACGAGAGACGTATGGGTTGTTATCGTACCTTGAACCACTGCAACTCGCGCTGCATCTGCAGAGCAGCACCGGCAACAAGATTGAGCCTGTCAGGAGGGGCCAGCTTCCCACATATGTGCATCAAGTTGTTCTTCTCATTATCCGTGGAGCTATACGATAGGTATTTCCGGTCGCTCATGTTGTGAAGGAGGTTAATAACATTCTCGAATCGATAAGTCGCTGCAAGCATAAACACACTCTTGCCGGTCTCGTGGTCTCTGCTATAACTGCACTGAGGATACTTGTGAATGATCATTTCGACAATCTCACTAATGTTGTACTTGGCGGCGAGGTAGACCGATTTACGGAATATAGTATAAGTTTCCTTTTGAGGTAACGAGACTATTTTGTCGCACAAGAACTGGGCAAATTGTACTGCTCGTTCATGCGTTTCTTTCTTCTCCCTCACTCCCTTCACTTTTGGCACTGATTAACATTTCGGAATTACATTACATTAATAAGAAAACAGAGTAGATTTGGAGGTTAATTATCACACACACACTCACACTAGTCTATGTATACCTGAATTTTCGATGAGATACCAAATCATGGTTTCCACCTTCAGCCCCACTGCACATCAATCCCAGCAAGAATCTTAGATTGAAGATTAAGACAGCAAAACAATATAAAATGTCACACCACGGGAGGACTCGAACTCGGCCTTTGACCTCATACTGCTAGCAGCTAGGTCCACACACTCAATAAATTACTTTTTAGAATTACTAAAGGGTGAAGATGTGAACTTTGGGGAGAGTTAAGTAGGGGACAACTGAAAGAGTACAATGATTTTCTATTAATTATGTTGCATATCTCATATAATACCGACAGATGATATATAGTCATGTGCTAAAATATATATATTTTTAAATTGAATATGTTAAAAATATTTTAACACGGGCTATTGTAGCTATCAAACTATTGGGCAGAGGTAAAGCCCGTTGGGCTAAAGACGAAAGTATCGGGTCGGGCCAGCCTGATTGTAATTGGGCTGCTAACAAATTAGCCCAACTCGTCATAAAGAGAAATATGTAAATTTTTTCAGACTGATGCTCCTTCGGGCGTTATTGAAAATTAGGCTGACTCGGCCCGACCTGAAATGTTTAATAAATAGAGAACGTTCTAATATAGTAAAAAGTGTCGGTAAATAGAGGAAAAGGGAGTGATAGTGCTAATAACTTACCTTTAGATATGATCTTAACTGAGGCACCCAAGCTGCATAAACTTTCAAGGTCACGCCCAACAAATGTAGGGTCATCATCTTCATATTTTGACTTTTCAATGGGAATACCTACACCATATATTTAAACTTAAAGAAAGAAACATTAATTAAATAAAATTGTGCAAGCTATCGACATGGGAAAACAGGCTGTTGCAAGCTATGATGTAGTAGTAATACTATAATTAAATTTTACCCAATTCCAAAATGAAGTAAAACCTATGATGATCATACTAGATTATTTTCTACCATCATACACAAGTTGTACTATAAAAATAATCTGGATCGGATCTTAACCTCAAAAACTAAAACCGAGATATATAGGAATTGCTATTTAGATTATATTGAATTCCGAATTCCAAATCAACGGATTAGAGTCAAGTCTAAGATCATTTTAAAAACAACTTACGGCTGTAAACAAACTTTTGCCACCAGGTAAGTGTTTCCATCCTCGTGAATAAGGCGGGTGTTTCAGAAATCGTCGATAGAGCGGATCTTCCGTCTTCCTCGTATGTTAGCAGAGCCAAATTTGGGCGCTTGTGAACCAAGTCTAATGCAATATCTACAAGCAAAAATTTAAGATGATTAACTTTATATGAATAGTATGTCTGTGAAATATTTCTTGTGTCACGTACATATTATAACACATTTATTGAATAACATACCTCACTTAAAGTGGAATTAAGTAGGGCTACAATGGTAAAATATGTAAATAAGACAATATTGTGAGATTGATAATTAAGTTAGTTCATGTATGGTATAAGGTCAAAAAAGGAATATGCAAAAAAAATTGTAAACCAACTAAAATGACAAAATAAAAAAGAATACGTGACGGAGGGAGTAATAGTTACCAACCAACAAATTCAGAGGCTATGATCCCGTTCAACGTTGTGATGCCGGCTTGGCTCTTGAATAAAGGCTCATCGGCGTCATCGAAGACCTCGTGCTCGGATAACAAGTACTTCAATGTTTTCCTTTTGAGTACTTACAGCGGCTTCTCGCACAGGCATTCGGCCGACGCTATTCACAATGAATAACAATTTCGGATTCTTCTTAACCATAGCCTTGACTGCATCCGTGTTTCCGACCATGGTAGCATTATCTATGGCGATATCCCCGTTCCTATCTTTAAGGGCCAGAGCTTCAGGCGGCATGAGTTCAATCAACTTTTTCACAAATTTTAAATTCGATTTTCCAGTCATTACGGCTATGTGGAGAGTTGTTTCCGAATTTGAAGTGATAACCGCAGTGCTTAGTTGGTTTATATCTGAGAAGAAATTCTTGGCGGCGTCCCAGTCACCCCGCATCGCTGCTTGGTGTAGGGATGAATACTTGCCAAAATCAATCTCATCCGCTGCAGAAACGAACAATATATTTTACGCGAAGACAAACAATTTGAATATTGATTAAAATCCTCCCTCCGTTTACAATATGTATACAATTTTTTTTTGTCCATCATCTTTAGACCGTTTATGTTTCATGCAATAGACCTCACGTTAAAAGTTACATTTATACTCTTAGTGAGACCAAACGAATCAAAATAATAACTTTAACAGATTAAAAGTTACATTTTTATTTTAAAAATGCGTATAATCCGATCTATAAGCTAGCTATCGAGATTAAAATAATCACGTAACACATCATCACAAAATATTGAGCTACATGCCTAAAATTTTGACTATATAAAGAGAGTGTATATATAAGCTATACTAGTGAAGTTCGTTTAAATAAAGCAATGTTATAGAATGGTTATAGAATTTTGATGTATAAAAAACTTACCTCCTCCTTCATCTTTTTCACTCTCTCCCTCCTCCTCCTCTTCTTCTTTTTCTTCATCTTCTTCTTTTCTTCCATCTTCATCATCTTCTTCTTGTTCTTTGAAAATGGTTTCCAACCCTAGCCATATTTCCCTAGCAGTTGGCTTGTCCCAAACAATGTCGAGCGCATCTTTACCGATGGATCCCAAAATCCATCCTTGAACGAGCAAGTCCGTTCTTCTCCACATATTCTTCTGCCGCTCCTCATCCTCTGGAGGCGGCGGGGTTCCACCGTCCACGAACCCCGCCACCTCATGGCTCTCCAGCAAGCAGAGCATCTACTTTCTCCATATCTTGAAATCGCTTCTTTCGTCTCCCTCCACGAACGGCTTCACCGTCACAAAGTTCGCCACGCTCACGGTCGACGGCCATGCGTATGATACCGTCTCATCTGAGCTCGTCATAGTTCGGTTGGAAGCTGCCACTACACTTTTTACTTTGGGTTGCATTATTGAACTCTTATATGAAGTCAATGTATATGTATGTATACATGTAAATTGCCAGTTGGTTCATTAGGAATCTGTGTATCCCCACTTCATTGATTAAGTCAACCACAGCAACTTGTTAATTTAATTTATATATTAAATAGTAAATATTAAATTTGCAATCTAAGTTATGAGTATGATAAATAAATATTAGTACTACTATAGTTGTTATAAAATAGATGTGACACTAGAGAAAATTTTAAAATGTATAGTTTTAAATTGAATGGCGGAGGATATGCTAACGTGCACCTTCGTCACTCTTACTTATCACATTATCAGCGTCGGAATATGAATTTAGAACTAATTGAGCGATATTAAGTAAATACTCCCTCAATTCCATTTATAAAGAAATCAGTTTTATTTTTGTCCGTTCACTTATATACGGATATTACCTTAAATTTATGAATGAGACAGAAAGAGTATAAATTTAATTGGGCAGCTGCCCAAGCGGCCGGTGAGTGGTGCCCGGCCCTTGTCCCCGTCACTGCAAGTTGACGACCAATAATGATATTTTTTTATTCCGGCTGCATGGATTCATACATAACAACCAAAGAAAAAAATATGACATGTTCATACATAAAAGGCTAATCATTTTCCAAATTAGAACTTTATTTCATCACCGATGGTTTATTATTTCTCCAAATATTCGGATTTATCAATGCCTTGATTAAGTCTATGGTTTAAAATGACAAAATGTCCGAGTTTTTCATGAATGTAGGAGTAACATATTGATTCTTTTTTGATATTCCTCTATAATTATGATCATATATTTTGAAAAATATCGGATCAGCTCATTCAGAGTATATGAATAATAAATATTACGATGAAATTAAGGTTAGAAAATTTACGTCCATAAGTAAAGACATTACATTTATTAGTGGAAGATATTTATATATTCCCGTCATTTGCAAGAGAATACGTACATTTATCTTTTTTGGTATGTCCATAGTAAGAGGATATGTTTCCTTATTGAGTGAAAAAATATTAAAGAAGAAAACACTCTAACACACAAGCCGACCACCTTTCTTAATTATCGTGCCGAAAAAGAAACGTATCTTACAACTAGCTAGAGAGACAATCAAGCGTGCATGTGCCTGTTTTACTGAAAAAGAGTAGGTCTAAAACAAATAAGTTGACATACGCAATCCAAACAATCACACCACTTATTCAGTACAAAATACGATTGCTTTTCTTGCCAAAGATGCCGGGACCGTAGGTCAAATAGAGAACGTCCACGAGAAGCGGGAACTGTAATAGCACGAACGACGTCACGGGAAAGCAAGCAAACGCCGCCAGCAGCACGAAAAACCATGCGACTTCTCTGTGGAACATGAGATAGAGCGTAGCACTGAAGGCCACCATCATGAAAGTAATGGAGACGAAGAGGCTAAGAAGGCCCATGCTAAGCCTTTTGGGCAGGACGTAGAGAAAGTCTTCCTCCGCATATCGCGAAGTCAGAATGGAGAGGAACATGAGCAGAGAATCGATGGAAGCAAACAAGGAAATGGCGTCCGAAACTGCAAACAACATGAATGGAGGTTTTCCTGAGAGTAACGGGATCCCCGTCGAGGAATTGAGGCCACCAGGGAGAGTGAAGGCCGCAGCGAACATGACAGTTGCGATCAGTGCTGCTGCAATGGTGCATGCATTAGCCGTGTCTTTCATCCACCTCTCCCCCTCTGCTTTTAACTGCTTGTGTTCCTCTGTGAATATCTGTTGTGGAGTTAGTTTTTCCTTGTTCATCCATGTTCTACGTGAAGGACTGACGAATTTCTCCATTTCCTGTAAAAAAAAAAAAAATCACTATTGTTTCAGTATATATATAAAATAATACTCTTTCTGTTCATGGTCTATATATAATTTAATATTTTTTTTTAACAAGTTGATCCCACAATAAAGTTTTCATTCACATCCTTTAATCTACTTTAATAAGTGAGTCCACAAGAATCACTTTAACTCGTTGTTACAATATATTAAACTTCGTGCCGAAAATACCATACCTTAAACCACTGTAATTCGCGCTGCATCTGCAATGCAGCACCGGCAACAAGATTAAGCCTGTGAGATGGGGCTAGTTTTCCGCATATATGCATTAAATTGTTACCCTTTTTGTCTACGGAGTCGTAGGATATATACTTGCTCATGCTATAGAGGATGTTGATAACGTTCTCGAATCGATAAGTCGCTGAGATCAAAAACACGTCTTTGCCGGTGTCGGGGTCAGATTCAAGAGTAATGTCTGGGTACTTTTGAATGATCATTTCTATAATTTCACTGATGCCTTCCTGCGCGGCGAGAAAGGCTGATTTACGAAATATAGTTGAAGCTTTATTTTGAGGCAAAGAGTCTATTTTGTTGCACAAGAACTGGACAAGTTGCAATGCTCGTTGATGTTGTGCTTTCTTCTCCCTTAGTCCCTTCACTTTAGGCACTGATTACACATATTATGTTTACATTAATTAACAAAAGAAGAATGGATGGAATCCTATGTACTTAAAGTCGTGTTCCAATTGTGTACTCAAGTCAAAACTACGTAGTTTTGATAGTTAATTTTTTTTTTTTTAATTTTGTAGCAGTTAAAAATATTAGAACAATATTGCTACAAATTAATTTAAGAGTTTCTTAAACTATCAAAACTACGTAGTTTTGACTTATATACACGATTGGAACACGAGTTTGGGTACAGAAAATCCCATCTGGATAAAAAACATAGCAGCTATATTTGGAAGTTATCACCCACAGTTGCCAACGTTACCTAAATTTTCGATGACATGCCAGATGAGGATTTCCAACTTATTCAGCCCCACTGCACAACAATGCATATAATCTTAGATTTAAATCATGAAAAGATATAATTTGAATAAGGGACATATTAACCTTTCGTTGAAGGAACGAGTGTGTATTAGAAAAGTTTCCGGCTAAACTTATTTTAAAGAGCTTACAAGCCATATGAGGTTATAAAGCTCAAGAAGATAAATTAAAATTAAAAATGAAAAAAAATAAAAAATGAAAGATTGTGAAATCCATATTTTTAGGGTTCCAATTTCATAGAACTTTTTGACTATGTCAATAGACAGCGTTGCATGCAACTAAACCCGATTTTAATTAATATAAAGAATACTGAGGCGGTAACTTTCCTTGAGAGATGAGCTGAAACGAGGTGGAGTATTTCTTCTTTTGGCTACATAAACTTTCAACATCACGACCAACAGATGTCGTATCAGCTACATATAAAGACTTCTTTACAGGAATACCTACATGGTTAAAGAGAAAGAAGTTTTAAAAAATGGAAAATAAATACATATGGATCAAGATTTAAGCTCCCAACTTTTGAAGTTTAAGGTCACACCTGTTAGCAATGTTTTGAGAATGTCTAGCTGCTAATCGGGCAGTGGAAGGGGACTGGAGTTTTACCGGATTCTAGATAGATTAGAAAATAACAATATTTTTTATCTACTAAATTTTGTATATATTCTCTTCATCAGTTTATCATGCATGAGCGTCGGCCATATAACTTTTATTACAATGAGTTTATTATTATAATAAAATTACCCATAATAAATTAGACGGAGGGAGGTACTATAAAAGAACAAAACTTACGATGGTAAATAAACTTGTGCCACCAGCTATGAGTTTCTATCCTTACGAACAAAGTGGGCATTTTAGAAATCGTCGATAGAGCGGATTTGCCGGCTTCCTCGTCTACCGGTAGAGCCAAATATGGGTACTTGTGAACCAAGTCTAATGCAATATCTGTGAGGCAGTAATCAGACATTAGCATGTGCGTACGTACATCGTCAAATAATGGTAAAATGGTGAAAATGTATTTAAGTAATTTAGGGATCGACTGACCAACAAACTGAGAGAATAATATATCGTTCAACAATTTGATCCCGGTTTGGCCCTCAAATAAAGGTTTATCCACCGCAAACTTCTCGTGCTCAGATAGCAAATACTCTAGTGTTTCCTTTTGACTAAATACGACTGCTACATGGACAGGCAGTACGTCGGAGTTATCAGAAATGTATAGCAAATTTGGATTCTTTAAAACCATAGCCTTGGCTGCTTCCGTGTTTCCAACGATGGTAGTAATGTGTAGGGCGGTAAACCCGTTTGAATCTTGGAGGGCTAGAGCTTCAGGCGGCATCAATTCCACCAACTTTTTCACGAAATCTAAGTTCGATTTACCTGTCAAAGAAGCTACATGGAGAGTTGTTTCCGAATATGAACTGATAACCGTCGTGCTTAGTTGGTTTATATCTGAGAAGAAATTCTCGACCGTGTTCCAGTCGCCCCGCTTCGCTGCTTGGTATAGGGACGAATAACTGCTGAAATCCCCAGCTACTGCAAAAAAGGGCACAACTTTTGACAATATGAATATATACTTCCTTTATCCATGAAAAACTTGTCTAATTTGAGTACATAAAGAGAGTATATATCTATATATATATAAGCTATACTGCAATTATATACTAGTGAAGTTCGATTAAATAAAGCAATGTGGTGAAAGAATTTTGATGTATAAAAACCTTACCTCCTCCTTTATCCTTTTCACTTTCTCCCTCTCCCTCTTCTTCTTCTTTCTCTTCATCTTCTTCTTTTCTTCCATGTTCTTCTTGTACATGTTCTTTGAAAATGGTTTCCATCTCTAGCCACATTTCCCTAGCAGTTGGCTTGTCCCAAACAATGTCGAGCGCATCTTTACCGATGGATCCCAAAATCCATCCTTGAACGAGCAAGTCCGATCTCCTCCACATCTTCTTATGCTGCTCCTCATCCTCTGGAGGCGGCGGGGTTCCACCGTCCACGAACCCCGCCACCTCCTGGCTCTCCAACAAGCAGAGCATCTGCTTTCTCCATATCTTGAAATCGCTTCTCTTGTCTCCCTTTATGCACGGCATCACCGTCACGAAGTTTGCGACGGCCACGGTCGACGGCCATGCGTATGACACCGTCTCATCTGAGCTCGTCATTGTTGGGGTGGAAGCTGCCACTGCACTAGTGAAAATTTTAAAATGTACAGTTTTGAATTTAATAGCGGAGGATGCTAACGTGCACCGTTGTCGGTCTTATTTATCACGTTGTCCATTTGTGGGGGATTGTTGGAAATGGACAATATTTCTATCTTATTTTTCTCCCCATCTCGTATATTTTCGATAATATATTTTTTCTTCCTCCTTTGGGCTTATTAAACGTGTGTTTGTTGGGCTATTAGCTTGACATGGGCTCAATTCAATTTCTTTATTTTTCTTTAATATATTAGTGCCATAAGTCCAACTTATCTATTCTTGTTGAGATTTTCCCTGGAATCACCAACGTTCAGAACGTGGCTGCGTGGCTACGTGGGGGAACGGCTAGATTCTTCTCCTATATATTTTGCTCTCTACGTGGGGGAACGGCTAGAAAAAGGAAAATGTATGGTTGTAATTAATTTTGAGAGAAGATAGTTAATTGTAGCCAAGTATTATTTGTAATTTGTAGAAAGTGAACTAATGTATGAGATGAACAAAAAAGGAAAGACAAACTACTTTTGTGAAATGGAGATAGTACTCCCTCTGTCCCATGACAATTGTCCACTATGGAAATGACACAATAATCAATGTCATAAGAGATAGAGGATTTTATATTATATTGGTTGTGAGAGTGTAATGTTTCCATTTTAGGTAAGTGGACAATTAAATTGGACGTCCCAATAAGGTAACATGGACAATTGCCATGGGACGGAGAAGTAATATATAAGCTAAATACACTGCAATTATTAAAGAAGAAATTGGATAACGTACCGCTCTCTTCTTCTTCTTCTTCGAAAATGCTTTCCAACTTTAGCCACATTTCCCTTGCAGTCGGCTCTTCCCAAACAGCGTCGAGTGCGTCCTTACCAATGGATCCCAGAATCCATCCTTGAACGAGAACGTCTGTTCTTCTCCGCATGAGTTTCTTCTGCTCCTCCTCATCCTCCGGAGGCTGCGGGGTTTCGCCTTCCACGAACCCCGCCACCTCCTGACTCTCCAGCAAGCAGAGCATCTGCTTTCTCCAGATCTTGTAATAGCTTCTTTCATCTCCCTCCACGGATGGCTTCACCGTCACGTAATTCGCCACGCCCACGGTCGACGGCCATGCATATTTCATCGCCTCCATTTGCTCCAATTAAGCTGCCGGCCCGCCTCAATTATTTTTAACTCGACTTTGCTTAATTGTCTATAATCATACAAATATATATATAGACATGAACTCATCATACTACGTTAGTGTTAGTCTTGTATGTAAATTGTCTTCGTCTCCTACAATTGGCCCATGAGGAAAATCTCTGATTGGTTGAGGAAAGTCTCTTAATTGACTAGGTCAAATACAACAATTATAGATTTTGGAAATGCTATTAAACATCCAACGTTAACGGTAGATGTCACACACAAATGTAATAGAGGATCTTGGATGACATTTCACTACTAAATTGAGGTTTTTGCAACATATGGATGTGTGGCATAAATTCAATAAATATCCATAGGGATAAGGTATAGACTATAGAGATGTATCAACCAATCAAGAATTGTTTCAATTTGCTCAAAACCAGCGATAACCACATAAACTAGCTATCAATAAATATTTTGGTTTCTAGTTCAATTAATTACTTTTTATTTTTATTTTCATTTTTATTTTTATTTTTATAAAATTGGGTCAATCCACCTTGTTCTGATTCAAGCCACGGATTCATACATAACAACCCCAAAACAAAGAAATGCAACCTACGTAGAGATGGATTCTTGCAGCAACGTCCACCTCTAGCCTAAGAAAATCATGAAGCTGCGTACATACGGAAGATAAAAACGTAGTTTGCATTTTTTGAGTTCGAATTCATGAATTCACAAATTCGATTCGTGAATTCGTGATTTCAGATTTTAATGTGATTGAATTCATTTGGAATTGAGAATTCGTGATTTCAGATTTTTTTTTTTTTTTGAGTAAATACACAAAATTGTGAATTCGCTATTTCGCACATTTATATAATTAAATAAATTCATGACTTGAAATTCGTAAATTAGCTAAAAAAGAGCGGGTTTATTATATTAAGAGTGATATTTTTTAAGTAACTGTTTTTTTTTTTTTTTTTTTTTTTGTAAATCTCTAAATGAGTATTATTTATTTCAAAATATCTCTAAATGAGTATTTTTACCCATTCCCATTAAATAAAGAGATCGAATGGAAATGGAAAAAATGGGCAAGCTATCAACGTGGGAAAATAGACTTTTCCAAGTCAGTAAGGATAAAAACAAAATCAAATTAGTTGAGACTTGAGAGTATGTGAAAATGGGCAAGCTATCAACGTGGGAAAGCAGACTCTTCAAACTTCCAAGTTAGGAAGAATACAAAATCAAAGTTGAGAGAGCGCGCATCACCAAATTACATTAGTAGTGTGTGTTGATCAAGTAGTAAGGTGTTAGTTTTCGGGCTAAAAATTCAGAGTTCGAGTCCTTTCGTCGCGCGATCTTTAAATTTTTAGTTAATTGTTTTTTTTTATAAAAAAAAAACATTAGTAACAATTCAGTTCACTCCGGGATCGATCCCTTGTGGAGGCGAATTGTAGGAGATATAAGGTGGACTTGGGCTTGGAGAAATTCTAGGAGTTTGGGAACTTGGCGTACTAACATAATCTAGCAACTAACATTTGTTCGATAATTTTTTTTTTTTTTTTTAAAACTATATTTTTATCTTTTCATGAAATCGTGGTTTGGATTTCCTATCATAACGGCTATATGAAGTGTTGTTTCTGAGTTTGAACTGATAATGGCCGTGCTTAGTTGCTTTATAACTGGAAAGAAGTTCTTCGCGGTGTTCCAGTCACCTTGCATTGCCACTTGGTAAACGGGCCAATACTTGCTGAAATCTTCTTCCACTGTCGAAAAATGGATGTTAACATATAAACTATAACATATAGTGCAGATGTTAAAGAAAATTGGACATAAAATAAAATAAACTTATACCGCTCTCATTGTTGTTCGAAGATGCTTCTTTGTTACACCCTTAACAAATACTTGTGTTCTTTGAGTGAACACTTACTCCAAGAACAAGAAATTCATAGCAGAGAGAGAGAGAGAAAAATCAGACGAAAGAGAGGAAACTTCATTATAGATAATCATGTTAATACAATGGAAATTAAGTTCTACTACTCCTCCTTCAAATGTCTATTACTTCTTGGGCCCAAGAGTTGGGAGCTCTACTATTGGTTTGGTTGTAACACTCCCACCGTCTCCGAGAATCACCTTGTCCTCAAGGTGAAGGTCCGGAGCTGCTGCGAAACTCCTCAAGGTCTTCCCATGTAGCAGATTCTGGCGGCTCTCCCCACCACTGCACCAGAATTTGACGACGAACTCCATTATCACCAAAAACATTCCTTGAGGAGCAAACAGAGATTGGAACCGCAACAGGCTGCGAAGAATGAGCTTCGGGAGGAAGTGCACAAGCATTATCAGCAGCCCCTTTGAATGGCTTTAGAGCAGAAACGTGAAAGACCGGATGTATACGACTCGTAGGAGGCAACTCGAGGCGATAAGCCGCGGGTCCGACCTGCTCAATGACTGTGAAGGGACCATAAAAACGCTGAGCTAACTTCGGCTTTGTACGCCCCGAAACTGAAGTCTGCCGATACGGTTGCAAACGAACAAGACTTTGGTCTCCAGCCTGAAACTCAACCTCGCGACGTTTCTTATCACTCTTTTGTTTCATGCGATTTTGTGATTGCTGCAGATTAGCCTTAAGCTTTCTCGGGAGCTCATCCCTCTCCAACAGAATATCTTCTATATCTTGAACCGTCGAAGTGCCTCTGCACATAAGGTGGAATAGTTGGTGGTAACCTTCCATAAAGAGCTTGAAATGGACTCATACGAATACTAGAGCAGTAGGAAGTAGGAAGTGTTTAAGAAAATTCAGCCCAACTAAGGAAAGCAGCCCATGTCGTCGGCTTAAGATGAGTATATGCTCGTAGATATTGTTCAAGACCACGGTTGATTACCTCTGTCTGTCCATCGGTTTGTGGATGATACGCGGAGCTGTGACGAAGATGTGTGCCACACAATTTAAAGAGAGTTTGCCAGAATCTGCTGAGGAATATGGAATCTCTATCAGAGACTATTGAAGCAGGGAAACCATGGTGCTTAACCACCATCTCCATAAATAAAGTAGCCACTGACGTTGCTGTAAAGTGAGAGGGCAGAGGACCAAAATGTGCCGATATAGTGAGACGATCGACCACCACTAAAATTACCGTATTGTTGCGACTTGAGGGGAGCCCGGTTATAAAGTCCATAGTTAGATCCTCCCAAACTTGTGAAGGTGTAGGGAGAGGCTGTAGAAGTCCTGCCGGAGGCTACGTCGAATACTTTGTTTGTTGAAAAATCAAACAAGTAGCTACATAATCTTCCCACCGATTGCCTCATTTTCGACCAGAAATAGGTTGCTGCCAAACGAACTAATGTTCGTTTCACTCCACCATGTCCTGCCATTGGGGTAGCGTGTGCCTCGTGGATGAGTTAGGAAATGAGTGGTGAAGTAGAGCTAATATAAAAACGATTTTTGAACATCAAAATTCCATTCCGCAGCGAAAAGGCAGTTCCCAACTTCCCTTGAGCAAATTTGGCATGAAGGGCAACAAGGTCAGGGGAGGTGGAATTCTCTTGACGCAGAATATCCATAAACTCTGATATGGGCACACTAGCCACCGAGAGAGCTAGTAAGTGTTGAGGCAAAAGGTTAATTGTTGCGGATACGGAAGAGACATCTTGCGCTTCCGGAATGCGAGACAGCGCATCAGCTGCCAAATTTGATTTCCCTGACCGAAATTCAATTCGAAAATGGTAAACGAGAAGTTTACTGATACGCCTCGAGGTCGAGACGTATCGGTAAACGGCACTCTTCGAGTGAGGCCAAACTCCCGAGGTAGAAACGCAGAGACGAAGAAGGGGAAAAGCTTCAATATCATTCACGATAATATGACGGCCACCTACAGTGAAACATTAAATAGGTTCACTAACTAAAACCTAATGGGCTAAGATATCCTAATTGGGCTTATAGCCTTGGCCCAATTACACACGTACAATAAAAGACAATACACAAAACACTAGTAATAAACATACGTTCTCGAACTAATATCTCAACTATTTCTCTTGGTCGTATCAACTCCTCACCCCTTCAAAACCACCTTGTCCTCAAGGTGGAGATTCGAAAATATCTTTATACACTTCCTCGAGTGCATAGAGGCTAAAAATGACTCCTCGTCGGGAGGCCACAGCAGCATCATCTTTAAATTTGTTATTCGGTTGAGTAAGAGGGGTGGACACCAAATTTAAGAATGTTTGGGCCTTTGTGTCTGTTTGGGCCTTAGTGTCCGATGGATTGGGCCTGGTGCTGTGGGCTTTGGTGCTATGGGCTTGCGGTGGAGGGGGGGAGGCTGCGGCTCAAATTGGAAATGTGAGGGTGGAGTAACTTTAGGGGATGGGGGCAGCGGCGGCGATGGATCATTACCGAAGAGCTCGACGGGGAGCAGTAAGCCGTCGACGGAGAATATGAAGAGTGGAGTTGAGTCGAGCACGGTGGGGGCGATCCTCGACTTGTCGGCTCCGGTGTCGAGAATTATCGAGTCGCCGGTGGTTTTGACGTCGAGGTCGTACTTTCCGGCGCCATTAGTGGCGAGGGTAGTTATCCTCCCCTTCGTCTGTTTTTGAGATCCGACCGGGGCATGGGTGGCGAGGGCGTGGTACTGGAGGAGCGACACCATCTCCGCATTCGAGAGCTTGCACAAATCTTGAGAGTCGACGTCCTTGGACTCCTCGTCGTTAGGGGCGAAGGTGGAGAGAGAATCGGATGTCTTGCACCCTGCCTCCTCGAGCCGCGCCGTCAGATTGGCGCCGGACGCAGCCGGCGGCGCCGCCAGGATAGCGGTGGGTTCAGGCGCTGGTTCCGGCGGAGGAGCGTCGGAGGTGAGGAACGGCGGAGGAGCGGCGGAGACGGAGGTGGAGACCGCGGCGGAGGTGACATCGCCGGGGCTGGCGGAGCCAGGGGACTGGAATGGGGCGGTAGGGAGTCGGCTCTGCTGGGGGGCGGAGGAGCTTCCGCCGGAGCGGAATACCGGAAAGGAAGCTGCAGCTGGAGATGAAGATGGTGGTGTGGAGAGCAGATCTGTGAATTTGGAATCAATCGATCGCATTAATGGTTGAATTAGTTGCTGTGAACTGGCTCTCCAAATGGATTCGAACGGAATTGAGAGCTGCAATAATTTCTGAATCGGCCATGAAGAACAGCAATGGAAGCACCCACTTTTTTTTTTCTTTTTTTTCTTTTTGAATAAAATTAGTTGAAGAGGAACAAAGACAACTTCGAGTGTGCCAAACTCCAAAGAAGAAGAACAGAGGAACAGAAGAAGAACAGGGGAAGAAGGAAGACAATGAAAGCACCAATTGATACGCCTCGAGGTCGAGACGTATCGGTAAACGGCACTCTTCGAGTGAGGCCAAACTTCCGAGGTAGAAACGCAGAGACGAAGAAGGGGAAAAGCTTCAATATCATTCAAGATAATATGACGGCCACCTACAATGAAACATTAAATAGGTTCACTAACTAAAACCTAATGGGCTAAGATATCCTAATTGGGCTTATAGCCTTGGCCCAATTACAAACGTACAATAAAAGACAATACACAAAACACTAGTAATAAACATACGTTCTCGAACTAATATCTCAACTATTTCTCTTGGTCGTATCATTTACTTACATAACGTTGTTGTTCCGGTGTCTGAATCGTTTGCATAAGCAATTCCCGAATGCTTTTGTGATCGGTGCGAATCCCAAAGAATCTCCCCAGGAGATATTACCTCCATTTGCGCACGGATTCAGTAATGGCATACAACTCTTTAGTGTATGTGGATGCTAATTGCAAACGAGGGCCTAATTTCTTGCTAAAAAAACTGATGGGATGCTCAGATTGCATCAACACTGCTCCAATTCCCACATTCGAAGCGTCTGTTTCCACTATAAATTCAAGCGAAAAATCGGGCAAGTGAAGCACCGGGGCTGTAGACATAGCTAATTTCAAAGCTTCGAAAGCTGATTGAGACTGTGAAGACCATAGAAAAGAGTCTTTGCGAAGAAGATCAATGAGAGGAGCTGCTATTTCGGCATAACCACGCACAAAACGGCGGTAGTAACCGGTGAGACCCAAAAATTCCACGGAGTTGCTTTGTATTCGTTGGAGCAGGCCACTCAACCATAGATTCAATCTTAGATGGGTCGGGGCTAACAGCGCCTGTGGATACAATGTGACCCAAATAATCAACCGATCCTCTGCCAAAGACGCACTTTGATGGTTTGATGTAGTACTTATGCTTGCTTAGACATTCAAAAACCTGCTGCAAATGTGAGAGATGATCTGCCATTGATGAACTATACACCAAACTATCATCAAAAAAGACTACGGCAGATTTGTGAAGATAGGGAGCGAAAATTTGATTCATGGCTGATTGGAACGTGGACGGCGCATTACAGAGCCCAAACGGCATGACCAAAAATTCGAAATGGCCATCAGAGGTTCGAAAAGCTGTTTTCTGAATATCCCGATCATGAACCCGTATTTGATGATATCCCGAATGCAAATCCAGCTTTGAAAAAATTTGGGCACTTCCTAAATCATCAAGAAGTTCATCAATGGTGGGGATAGGGAAATTATCACGTACCGTGACTGCATTGAGAGCGAGACAATCGACACAGAAATGGAATGATCCATCCTTTTTCCGCACCAACAAGACAGGAGAAGAAAATGGGCTACGGCTGGGGCGAATTGTGCCTTTTTCAAGCATATCAGAAACCAACTTTGCCATTTCTTGTTTCTGAAACTGTGGGTAACGATACAACTTTACGTTGACTGGGGCGGTGTTGGGGAAGAGATGAATACGATGATCGACATGGCGATGCGGAGGTAACCCCGACGGTGGATGGAAAAGATGTTCAAAGTCATGAAGGAGCTGTTTGAGTGCCGGAGGGCTGTCAGCGGGTAAAGTAGATAGCATGGGCTCTAAGTGGACTAAATGTGAATCTCGTAAATCTGAGCCACCTCGCGCCAACAGAATCGAGCCCGCAAGTGATTAAAAGAAATGAGTGGCGTGGCTGCTGCAGATTCACCTTGCCACTTAATCCTCTGCCCCTCCCACAAAATTTCCATGGATTGATTTGCGTAGTCATGTGTAACTTGGCCTAATTGTTGCCCACATACACACGAAACGAAGGAATCGATTTGATCGGCAGCTGCAATAATTTCGCAATTGAAGGTTGGAGGAAATTGTGGGTACTACCACTGTCAACCAATACACGCATAGGGGAGGATTGGGGTGTGAAGGTTTGGACTGAGGCGACATAGGGATTTTGTTATTTGGTGGTGGAGGAGGTTGAGATTGGGGCTGAATCTGAGGAGTGTGTGGGGTATTGAAGGATGATGAAGCTGGTGGAACAAAGGAGAGAGGGGTTGCTTTGATAGGATACCGGAAACCAGAACGAAAATCAACTCTTGATTCCTCTAATCGAGCTTCATAAGCACGAGCGAGAGCAAACACAGCAGTAAGGGAAGGCGGTGTCGAAAGCAGCTTGAAACTCAGCCACTGTGGAATACCAAAGAAACTGATCAGTAATTGCTCTGGAATACCATGAACACGATTCATTAAATCCTCGAAAGCAGCTTGAAACTCAGCCACTGTGGAAGTTTGAGTTAATTTCGAGAGAGCTCCTTGCGGATCGTCGAACAACGAAGAGCCAAATCGCTCCTTGAGGCTGGATAAGAAATCTGGCCATGTAGAGAAAAGATTATTCGCTTTAGCCCATTGAAACCAGGCGGCAGCCTTGCCATCCATATGAAAAGAGACAATACGAAGGCGAACGGCATCCGATGTGCCGTGAAAATCAAAGAACTCCTCGATTCGGAAAATCTAACCATGAGGGTCTGATCCATCGAAGCGAGGCACATCCATTTTCATGGATCGAAGAATCGGAGATATGTCCTGGTGTTGGATGGAGATGGACCGCTCTTGCTGTGGGCGAAATTCCGGAGGGCGTGAGGTGCTCGCAGAAAATGAGAATCCCGGTGGGGGTGAGGTTTGGAGAGTAGCAAAGTGAGCGTCCACCGAAGACATGAACTGCTGGAGGGAGTGGTTTGTGGTCAGAAGTTGACTTTCTAAGTTCTCCTGAAGAGCTTTGATTGTAGAGAGAATATTTGAATCCGCCATGAGAGAGAGAAGAAAACCAGAGAAGAAACAAAACAATGAAAGCACCAATTGTTACACCCTTAACAAATACTTGTGTTCTTTGAGTTTTTTTTAAATTCTGAAGCTTGGTATATCAACATCACCCTTCCATGTTTGTAATTCTTCTTATTTTTATCTTTGTTGCTTGAGGACAAACAACGATTCATGTTTGAGGGGTTGACAAACATGGTTTTCTTAGAGTTTATGGGGTGATATTGTGTCGTTTATAGTCCCCTCGTGCTTGTTTTTAGCGATTATCGTCGTTTTAATGTTGAATTGTCGAGTCTTTCTTCTCAAACTTAGTTTTGCTTAATTTTATAGGAAACGAGAGAATATTGGAGAAGGAAAGTGAGTCCACGACGTAGCTCAGTTCGAGAGGAGCGCGTAGGCGAAAATGGCGATCGAATCTTAGTTCGTATGAGGGAGAACGAGGCGAAACGGCGAGACGACGCACGGCCGGGCGACGAAGTGCCCGGGCCGCGCGCCGAGGCAGCACCGCAAGGCAGCGGCGAGCACCCGCTCACCGCCCACTCGCGTGCCCGGGGTCAGGGCGGGGGCTGCCCTCGCGTGCCCAAAGGGCCGTTGGCCTGCGCCGCGAGGGTAGCCCGAGTGGGTGCTCCTTGTCGTCCAATTCTTCTACTCCTTCGTTTTCTTCCCCGTTTCTTCTCCTATTCTCATTTTCGACCCCATTTTCTATTATTTTCCTCCCCAAACTTAATTGTTACTTAGTCACTCCATCCGAGAACATATAAATACTCATTTCAAACCTCAATCTAGGTAAGCATCATTATTTCACACACCAACACAAAATTTCCACACACTAATCTCTACACCATCTCTACACCCATCATCATCATTCCACATTTAGGGCTTCACTTGGGATTGAAGAATTGTTGAAGGAAAGAGTCTAAGGAGCAAGAATAGAAGATCAAGAGCTTGGATTTGATTCTAAACCCATTTTTCCTTAGTCTTTTATTCATGTTCATCTTGGATTTGGAGTTTGTGCTCATCATGTGTTTGATTAGCTAAATTCCTTTATTCTAGGGAGAAGGATACTTGGATTTGTAATGGATTGATCTTATTTTCTATTAATGCATGATTAATTAGATTTATCTCCTTGTGATCTTATTTTGTATGGATGTTTCAATGCTTGATCACCATTGATGCATGCTTTAGACATTGAATTGAGTATCGAGAGATGAGATTCGATGTTGAAAACCGATCACAAGGCATAATTGCTTGATAAACCGAGAGGGTGAGAGTAATTGTGAGGGAAATTGATCCTAGGAGCTTTTAGGAGTTATAGGCTAGAGGTTTATAGGAGACTATGACCATGGCTTGTAATCTACGGTAGTTGTCGTCCGAGAGGAGGCAAATACGACTTTGAGATCACCTTAGATAGAGATAATTGGTTCATGTATTGATAGATTTAGGCTATATCCATTGCAATCCACCATTCCAGACCCCTAGAATAACCCTATTTCATCTTTTCTTCATTAGTTCACTTTCGTTTACTTGTTTTCGTTTATGTGCTTTGTTTACTTGCATTAGTATCTTAGAAAACCACTCAAAATCTCGTTAGCTTAGATAGATCGAAAGAACTTAGTATTAGTATTCACTATCGTTTCGTTTAATTGGTCCTCGTGGAATACGACCTTACTTGCTCTATATTAGGATTACCCGTACTCTTGCGGTAGTTAATATTTAGCTCTTCAGTATCCCGACCCACCCCTACACATTTCAGTATGTCCACAATAAAGTTTAGGTCGAATTCGATATACATTAGCATACATTACGTAGCGTAGAATAATACTTTCTTTGGCTCAAGATTTTTGACACAATTTCATTTTTAAGCCATCTCATGATTTCTGACACCTTTCCTCTTTAGAAATAATTAGCATACTAATGATATAATTAGGTTTTCCCTTATTATAATTACTTTATAAATAAACATATAAAAATAAAACTAAAAAAATCTTTAAATTATATTCGACAAAGTGATTATTTTTTAATTAATTGTGTAATAATAATAATAATAATAATAATAATAATAATAATAATAATAATAATAATAATAATAATAATAATAATAATAATAATAATAATAATAATTTTTATTAGAGATACTAAAATACTTAAAATTATGGCTTTGGCCTATAATAATGAATAAAATTTTAAAAGATGAACAAACATAAAAATAAAATTATTGTTTTGGTTTTTCATAATTATTTATATTTACTTTAATTTACGTTTTCGCATGTATTATTTTTATTATATTATATAGATATTAAATATATCCTCATGTATATATTAATGTACTCATAATTTGAATTCTGAGAATTATTATTAAATTGTAGTATAAAATTTTAACTATTAGAAAATTTTATTTATCTAGATTTTCATTCTTCAAATTGGAATTGTTGGAAGATAGATAATATCGAATGTATTTATATCGGTTTCACATTGATAAATTCTTATAAAAGTTCGATGTGAGACAACTATATACAAATAAAATAACTGAAATTACATAAGATAAGAAAAAAAGAGATTAAAGGTAAAATTATGAGAATTTAGGATAATAATGAAAAAAATATTACACGATGCCACGTTGGATTAGGACGGTATCCGTACTATATATATTTATTTATTGATTGATTGATTGATTTTATTTTTGTTAATTATTAATAATAATGATAATTGGTTAAAGTAAAAAATAAATTAAGTATGAACAAAAAAAATAAATTTGTAAAGACATATGTAACGTAGGAGGTCCCTTGAATCGCACTAAATGTATATAGTTAATCATGCGTATAATATTTTATCTTATACTAAGGTTAATTGATATGTAAACTAAATTTTATATATTAAAATCTTTATATTAATGAGGACATAATATATATTATAAAATAAGACTCTTCATATATAAAATTATAAGGGTATATTAGGCAATCTATATTTTGTAAAATAAGGCTCTTTTTATATAAGTATAGATAGATATAAGGTGTTTCCATGTTTTTAGGTAAAATTTTCAATTTTCAACTCACGATTCTTCACATTTTCTCTTGTTTTCATTATCTTCATTTTTTACAATTAATGTTTATCTTTTCTTCCAAAATATGTTCATCTATTTTAGGAAAAATGCGATTTACGAGAAAAAAAGATTAACAAAAAGGAATTGTCATTATGTTTTATTAATTCTTGTGCCTAAGCTAAAAACTCGTTATAAAAAAAACGGAGATAATATAAATTTGATTAGGTAACTGCCCAAGCGGCCGGTGAGTGGTGCCTGGCCCTTGTCCCCGTCACTGCAAGTTGACGACCAATAAAGATTTTTTTTTTTCCTTCAAGTGGTACTAGGTTGTCATCAAATAATTTGGAATAATAATTAATGCATATGAAAGTATTTAATTAGGGTTGTTTACTTAATTTCATTTTCTTATAGTTTAATACTCCCTCGCGGCAATTGTCCCCTAGGATTATTATATACTTCACATATGAATATCCTAGGGGACAATTAAATGGGACGGAGGGAGTAATTGGCCGTAGGTTCAGCTTGTTCCGGCTATGGATTCATACATAACAACTCAAGGAAAAAAAAATGACAAAATGTCCGTGTTTTTCGTGAACGTAGGAGTAACATATATCTTGATTCTTTTTTGATATTCCTCTATAGTTGCGATCATATATTTTGGAATATATCGAATCAGCTCATTCAGAGTACGTGAATAATAAATATTACGATGAAATTAATGTTCGAAAATTTACGTTCATAAGAAAATATTATGTAAAGACATCACATTTATTAGCGGAAGATATATATATATATATATATTCTTTCCGTCTCTTGTAAAAGAATATATTTATCTTTTTTGGTACATCCCTAATAAGAGGATATGTTTCCTTATTGAGTTAAAAAATACTTAAGAAGAAAATACTTTTTGCATTCCTTTAACACACAAGCCGACCACCTTTCTTAGTTGTTGGTCCCGGGAAAGAGTAATTGGTGTATGGGGGGGGGGGGGGGGGAATACACCAATAACCAACCGTTTTTGACTTTTGTAAAATCAGGTCGATCTGCAGGTCGATTGTCAAGGTCGACCTTATCAGAGGCAGTTTGATCTATCAAGCTTGTATGGTATCAAGCTTGATTTATCAAACTGTTGTTAATGCGGAAGTTGGTGGAGGTTGATTTACTCTTTGAAAAATCTTAAGGCTGAAAGCAGATAGCAGGTTGATGCGTGATATGCAGGTTGATGCTCGTCAGTTTGATAATGAAATGAAAGAGCGATAAATAAAGAGAGAGAGAGAGAGAGAGACAACCGAGTTTTATCGTGGTTCGGAGATAACCCTCCTACATCCACGTCAGGTCGACTCGACCTGAGAATCCCTTTTCTTTTGGATCCACCTTCTCTCTTATTTATACTGACTGAGTATCAGTTTCATACACCTCTCTTATTTATACTGACTGAGTATCAGTTTCATACACTTTGCAACTAGCAAATACAACTAGCTTTACAACGGCCTCAACCTATCTAACTGATGGGGGAGGGGGTTGTTTAGAGTGCGAGCTTGATGCGGCAGTAAACGCTTCAAGCTTGCGGTATTCTTCAATGGAGAATTTCTCTTTTCCAACACTTGGGAAATATCTAGGTTTTTCGAGTGTTGAATGGATAGAACTTGAGAGAGAATTTCTACAGCACTTTAGCTTTTGAATAATGAATTTCCCATGCTGTTCCATTGAAGTGGGAAGTCTTTATATAGGCATAGTTTGAAAACTAGCCGTTGGAGTCTGCGCTGACTTGGCAGCTGACGTGGCAACTAGCCGTTGAAGCTTTGCTGACGTGTCAACTAGCCGTTGGTGCTGACTCATTACTTCCCGTTGGGCTTGGTCCTAGCTGGCATCTGACGTGGCAGCTTAGGTGGCAGGTTGACCCATGGAGGTAGGTCATCGGCCTGAGGTATCTTCCAGCATCTTGATGTCTTGAACTTGAGAACAGGCTGGAGTATCTACAGAGCAGGTTGATGATGACAGGCTGTTCTTCTATAGGCAAGGCTGTTGGAATCACAGCCTCTGCCTTTACATGACGGAACAACCTTTCTAAACAGCCTGGATAACGGCCTTGATAACGGCCTTGATAACGGCCTGGCTAACGGCCTTGATAACGGCCTTGATAACGGCCTGGCTAACGGCCTTTCAAGAACAGCCTTAGCTTGTTAACTCTATCAACCTTAACTCTATAAAATGTAGAATAAGCCTAAGTGTGGTTTTGAGAAAACATCATCAAAATCAAACTGCAAGGGGTTCCCAACAATTTCCCCCTTTTTGATGATGTCAAAACCAACACTTCACAAATGAGATTCCTAGAAAGATAAAGAATATTACAAGCTTGTTCTAACTACACAGTTAAAATAGTATAAGGAATCAACATAATAAGGCAGGTTGGTCTCGGAGATTTCTTCTTCTGTCCTTCCCCCTTTTTGGCATCATCAGAAAGGATTTGAACTAAGGACCGAAGAGACGAGACCTCTTTCTTCAAGATCATTATATCAGCCTTCATGGCTTCTTGATTACCCATTTTTGTTCTTATTTCCTACAAAAGGTAGGCATTAATATATGCAATACTTGGAGCAATAAGTATTAATAATTGAAGAATTATTAGCATATTGAAGAAGTTAAAGAAAAGACAAAGGGTGATACAATCCCTTTGATTCCCCCTTCATTAATGCTCGGTGTTGCATGCGGCAGGCCGTTGGTATAGGAAAGGCAGGATACGGCCTGAAAGCTGTAGAACGGCCTGGCAATATAGAAGACGGCCTTTGTTCCCCCTTTGTGAACTAGAGGTTGATAGCATCAAGGTTGATAGTATCAAGGTTGATAGCATCAAGGTTGATAATGTCAAGGTTGATAGCATCAAGGTTGATAATGTCAAGGCTGATCACGACCTTTACTTGCATCGGCCTTGGTCAAGGATCGGCCTTGATCTGTGTCGGCCTTGCTTCGGGCTTACCATGCGACGGCCTTTGCCTTGCATCGGCCTTGGTCAAGGATCGGCCTTGATCTGTGTCGGCCTTGCTTCGGGCTTACCATGCGACAGCCTTTGCCTTGCATCGGCCTTGTTATGAAACGACCTGGATTTTGTGATATTGACCTGGTAGAAGTAGATATCGGCCTTTGTTCCCCCTCAAATGATGGATCATTTGGGCGAGTGTTCCCCCTCAATTTGAGGAACTTTATACAAGGTTGATTCAAATGCTGATCATCAAGGTTGATATCAACCTTTTGACTGCATATCGACCTTGGGGTCAATACAAGGGCAGCTAAGCAACGCACTTTTACCAATCGCCCTTCGAGTGCGCACTCCTTGGTTCGGGTTCCCAACAATGAGCTCCTATAGATGATTATTGTCCCATCATCTCCGTCGAGATATTTCTTCTTGAGAGAATTGGCTCGGGTTCATTGATTGGTTCATCGAACTCGGGGTGAGCAAAAGGTTAAGCGACATGCTGATTTGTTGATGGCCTTGGAATTCGAATGGCTTAACCTCTTGAGCCATAGCCAGCTTGTCTCGGAGTCAGTTTTCATGCCCAGGCAGGTCTCCCTTTTATCAGTCAATTTGACTGTAAAGTTTGTCCTGCACTATTCCGGTAAGGAGTATTTCTCCTTCCTCATTTCTCACAAGACATTTGTTAGCGGTAAATTCTACTCGTTTACCATTCGAGCAGAATTGTGACACAGAGAATAAATTATGATTAAGACCTTCAACATAAGAGACATTATGGATAGAGGTTTTACCAACATTTAAGTCGCCTTGATCTCGAGTACGGCCTTTAGAGTTACCTTCGTATGTTACTTGAGGTCCGACTCGTTCTACATAATTTGATAGTAGCATCTTGTTACACATCATGTGCTTGGAGCATCCACTATCAATGATCCACACAGCTCCACGAGCTGTTTGGCTCCTTCTCTGAGCCTTCCCGACCTGCAATTAATTAAGCCTAGCAACCCATTTGAGATTGGGTGCTACATCGGTTGCGGGAACGGCCTTTGGAACCCAAACTTGTTTCGCCGGTCTGCTTCTATTCGAGGCTGAGGACGAGGCTGTGGCGGTCTTGGGCTTGGGAGCCTTCTTATGAGAGCGAGGATGTTGAGGTTGATAGAACGGCTCTTCATAATATCCAGGTTGATAAGGTTGATACTGCCTTCTTTGAAAATAAGGTTGCTGAGGTTGATAGCAGTAACAGCCTTGAAAAGCAGGCAGATAGAAGACCTGAGGTTGGTAAGGCCGTGGATCATATCGGCCTTGATTCTTCCTTTGTTGAGCAGCCTGATCTTGAGGTTTTGAGGCAGGTCGACGCTGCTGCCTCTTTTGGACAGGTCGTGCCTCCTTCTTAGGAACAGGCTGTTCCTTTTCAAAAAGGTTCTTCTTCCTATGCTGCTTTATGAGAATGGCCTGAGGCTGACGAGCTGGGTTCTTCAGCTTGACAACCTTGTCAGGCAGAGCTTGTTCCCGTGAGGCAGATGCCTGAGCTTGTTCTTCAAGCTCCTTCTCCCTTAAAGTCAACTTTTCAACCTTTGACTTTAGGGTTTCTATCTCCCTTTCCTTTTCTTCATTGTAGGGAGAGACTCTTTCTTCTAATGCCAGCTTGAGTTTTTCATTTTCATCCATTAGCTCGGCATTATCTTCAACGACCTCCTTGAATAACTCAGCGAGTTCGGCATATTCCTTCAGTTGCTTCTTGACCTCTTCCAGGGACACGGCCTTGGATAGGTCTTTATCTTCCTCATCTGCACTTTCATTGTCAGATAAAGAATATGGAAGGAGTTGAGCAACTACCTGAGGTTGTTCGTCGGTGGGAGGGAGTTCTCCGACGAAGCACTCTTCTTCATCATCACTCGACGAGCTGTCGGAGAAATGAGCTTTTGTTGCTTCTTCTTCGGAACTTAGGCTGATAGCCTTAAGGGTATCCCACATTTCTTTTGCAGTGTCAAGATTGCGAATTTTGGCAAGGTAGACGCCATTAACAGTGCTTGAAATGAGACCCATAGCATAGCTATCAAGACTTGCCTCTATTCTTTCCTCCGTTGTAAAATCACGGGGACTTTTGAGCTTTTTGACATAAGTGACTTTTCCTGGATCAGTCCCTTCGATTTCGGGAGTGGCTTCATAGATTCGTGTTGGACCATTCTCGATCACATCCCACATTAGAATGTGATGCGCTTGAAGACACATCCTTATCCGGAAGCTCCAATCTTCATATCCTTGGACTGAGAAGTCTTCACATAACCTGAGAAGAGAAGCTTCCATTGCAAATAATATGATATGATATGAATGAAAAGATTTTTCTAAAGGATCGGTTCAAAATGACCAAAAGTTTGATAAAGAACTTTTAGTATGCAAAGCAGCGGTCAAAAGAACCACTGCTCTGATACCACTTGTTGGTCCCGGGAAAGAGTAATTGGTGTATGGGGGGGGGGGGGGGGGGGGAATACACCAATAACCAACCGTTTTTTACTTTTGTAAAATCAGGTCGATCTGCAGGTCGATTGTCAAGGTCGACCTTATCAGAGGCAGTTTGATCTATCAAGCTTGTATGGTATCAAGCTTGATTTATCAAACTGTTGTTAATGCGGAAGTTGGTGGAGGTTGATTTACTCTTTGAAAAATCTTAAGGCTGAAAGCAGATAGCAGGTTGATGCGTGATATGCAGGTTGATGCTCGTCAGTTTGATAATGAAATGAAAGAGCGATAAATAAAGAGAGAGAGAGAGAGAGAGACAACCGAGTTTTATCGTGGTTCGGAGATAACCCTCCTACATCCACGTCAGGTCGACTCGACCTGAGAATCCCTTTTCTTTTGGATCCACCTTCTCTCTTATTTATACTGACTGAGTATCAGTTTCATACACTTTGCAACTAGCAAATACAACTAGCTTTACAACTGCCTCAACCTATCTAACTGATGGGGGAGGGGGTTGTTTAGAGTGCGAGCTTGATGCGGCAGTAAACGCTTCAAGCTTGCGGTATTCTTCAATGGAGAATTTCTCTTTTCCAACACTTGGGAAATATCTAGGTTTTTCGAGTGTTGAATGGATAGAACTTGAGAGAGAATTTCTACAGCACTTTAGCTTTTGAATAATGAATTTCCCATGCTGTTCCATTGAAGTGGGAAGTCTTTATATAGGCATAGTTTGAAAACTAGCCGTTGGAGTCTGCGCTGACTTGGCAGCTGACGTGGCAACTAGCCGTTGAAGCTTTGCTGACGTGTCAACTAGCCGTTGGTGCTGACTCATTACTTCCCGTTGGGCTTGGTCCTAGCTGGCATCTGACGTGGCAGCTTAGGTGGCAGGTTGACCCATGGAGGTAGGTCATCGGCCTGAGGTATCTTCCAGCATCTTGATGTCTTGAACTTGAGAACAGGCTGGAGTATCTACAGAGCAGGTTGATGATGACAGGCTGTTCTTCTATAGGCAAGGCTGTTGGAATCACAGCCTCTGCCTTTACATGACGGAACAACCTTTCTAGAACAGCCTGGATAACGGCCTTGATAACGGCCTTGATAACGGCCTGGCTAACGGCCTTGATAACGGCCTTGATAACGGCCTGGCTAACGGCCTTTCAAGAACAGCCTTAGCTTGTTAACTCTATCAACCTTAACTCTATAAAATGTAGAATAAGCCTAAGTGTGGTTTTGAGAAAACATCATCAAAATCAAACTGCAAGGGGTTCCCAACATTAGTTCTCGTGCCGAAAAAGAAATGTATCTTACAACTAGCTAGAGAAATAATTCACCATATTACAATCAAGCGTGCATGTGCCTGTTTTACCGAAAAAGAGTCGGTCTAAAACAAATAAGTTGACATATGCAATCCAAACAATCATTCCACTTATTCAGTACTTAAATATATTCTCAAGAACAGTGGATAAGTAAAATCATAAATTAAGACCATGTCCAGTGCATCCACAGATCAGTACAAAATACGATTGCTTTTCTTGCCAAAGATGCCGGGACCGTAGGTCGAATAGAGAACGTCCACGAGAAGTGGGAACTGTAGTAGCACGAACGATGTCACCGGGAAGCAGGCGAACGCCGCCAGCAGCGCGAGAAACCACGCGACTTCTCTGCGGAACACAAGATAGAGCGTAGCACTGAAGGCCACCATCATGAAAGTAATGGAGACGAAGAGGCTAAGAAGGCCCATGCTTAATTAGCCTTTTGGGCAAGACGTAGAGAAAGTCTTCCTCCGCATATCGTGAGGTCAGAATGGAGAGGAACATGAGCAGAGAATAGATGGAAGCAAACAAGGAAATGGCATCCGAAACGGCAAACAACATGAATGTTGATTTTTTCGAGAGTAACGGGATCCCCGTCGAGGATTCGAGGCCACCGGGAACGGTGAAGGCTGCAGCAAACATGACCGTTGCGATCAGTGCTGCTGCAATGGTGCATGCATTAGCCGTGTCTTTCATCCACCTCTCCCCATCTGCTTTCAAAGTCTTGTGTTCCTCTGTGAATAACTGTTGTGGACTTTGCTTGTCTTTGTTTTCCCATGTTCTACGAGAAGGGTAGACAAAATTTTCCATTTCCTGTCAAAAAAAGTTAACTACAGTAAAATATGTATACAATCATGTCGTTGGGGCTAGAAATTAAAAATGATTATTGCTTGCGTTCCATTTCAATTCTCTTATTTTTATTTCAGTAATTTTTTTTTTTTGCGAAATGTTAAAAGTGAAAAGTAAGAGGTTCAAAAAAAAAAAAAGGAGTTAATTAATTTCATTTTAGGAAACATGATAATTCGTGTGAGGCGACACGGTTAGGAGGACATGACAATTGAAGTGAGACGGGTGAAATACTTTTTTAAAAAATATAATATTCTATAAAACACATATGATTGATTCAATTTGGCTTGATTCATTTTGACATAGAAATTTAGAAGCAGTCCAAAGTGAAAAGTGAGGGGTCCACGTTGAAAATTAAGAGTTAATTCTTTTCATTTTAGGAAACAAGTCAATTGAAATGAGACGTCCTGATTAGGGAAGAAAACCAAGTGAAATGAGATGGAGGAAATATTAAATTACATAAAAAATATGTATGGATTTAGGAGCGAATAAAATTCATTGTTTATGAATGTATGAACGATAAGTGTAATGAAATATATTGCTCATCAATTTCATAAGTGTCTTAGTTCCTTACCATTTAAGTGTAGTATATATATATATATATCTTCCTATATATACTATCTTTAATTCATTCTTGTATGGATACATAAATCCTTAAGATGAGAGCGGTAAAAAATATGACTTATTTTATATAGTGTGGAGCTTATTTCTAATTACATAATTGGTCACAAGTCGGGACAATGGTTTTTATTGATACAAAGAGGTTATACCTATATAAAGGAAGTTTTCTCGTACGATTTTACTGTATATAGAAAAATACTCCTTCTATCCACCATTTCTAAAACTTTCCCGTTTTAAAAAATAGAGCCCACAACAAAATTTTCATTCATATCCTTTAATCTACTTTAATAAGTGAAACCATAAGAATCACTTTAACTCATCCTCAAAAAATAATGAAACGTCTTTACTGAAAATACCATACCTTAAACCATTATATTGTAGCTCACGCTGCATCTGCAATGCAGCACCGGCGACAAGATTAAGCCTGTCGGACGGGGCTAGTTTTCCGCATATATGCATCAAATTGTTATCCTCGTTGTCCGTGGTGTCATAGGATATATATTTGCGGTCACTCATGCTATAGAGGAGGTTGATAATGTTCTCGAACCGATAAGTCGCTGCGATCAAGAAAACGTTCTTGCCGGTGTTGGAGTCAGATTCAAAAGTAATGTCTGGGTACTTTTGAATGATCATTTCTACAATTTCACTGATGCCTTCCTCCGCAGCAAGATAGGCTGATTTACGAAATATAGTAGTAGAAGCTTTATTTTGAGGTGAAGAGACTATTTTGTTGCACAAGAATTCGACAAGTTGTAGTGCTCGTTGATGTTGTGCTTTCTTCTCCCTTAGTCCTTTCACTTTAGGCACTGGTTAACATTTACGATTGTATTATTAAAAAAAATTAATTAATTAATTAATTAATTAATTAATTAATTAATAATTAATAAATTAATTAAGTCTAGATGTTTACCTAAATTTTCGATGACATGCCAAATGAGGGTTTCCAGCTTGTTCAGTCCCACTGCACATCAACCCCAATAATATATAGTCTTAGATTATGTATATTTAACTAGGAAGCATGGGGAAAAATACGAAATACAGGGACGGTACGATACGGGGACGAATATACGTCAATTCTTACAAAATGAAACTACAATATGCCAAAATTACGTTTTGTGTTTTTTATAATATACTTATTCTATATACATTATATATCCATAATTCATGAAGAAAATATATAAATAATCAGAAATTCATAATAAATTTAAACAAATAGCAATAAAACATATTAATAATCACTAAATGGGATTTGAGGAAGAGCGATTGAGGTTCGAGCTGTAATTTTGAATTGAGGTCAACATAGTTTTTACGGGTCAAAGGTATTTTTAAAATTAAAAATAATAAGAAAATGCAACTTAAAAAAGATGTTCTTGAAGACGTATTTCCTGCGTATTCCAGTGTCCCCGTCTCCAGGACGAATACTTTGACCTAAGAAGCGTCCCCGTGCTTCATAGATATTTAAATAAGATAGACATTTTAAATTTATGCATACGGATAAGTAAAATTTTATTTCCAAATTCACCCCTAATAAATGACGATTTCGAATTGGCGAAGCATAAAAATGTGATATATGGGAGGATTCCCTATTTGGTGTCTCAATTATGTTGCAAATCTCAATTTATATTATTATGTATGTATATTTTAATCAATGTTATTATAATGATTTAGTTTGATTTTATAATTTTGTAGGGTTCTCTAATCCCATTTAGGGTTTATAACTATTTTTAGTGTTACGATATATGATTATCGAGAAAAATATACTTTTTATTTCTAAATATTTATTATGATTTGTTATGTAAAAAAATGATTTTTATAAGAAAAATAACAAAAAAGTAATAGAAAGTGAGATTTGGAACACTAAAATCGGAGCAAATGATACCTTTCGTGTTTGCATGAAATGTGAATTCCTTAGAGCAACATTACGTAATTATTAAAAGAAGAAAACCGGGAACGATGACACTTATTTTGCAAAAGTTCAAAAACAGGAGGGAGTATGTTATTAGCAAATAAGTTCAATATTGTTCAGGAACGTAAAAAAAATGTGTATAAACAACGTATCCGGCTAAATTTATAAGTTCAAAAGAAATTAAATTTTGAAAGTTGAACATATATAAAGTTATGAAATTTTAGTTGCACGCAACGAAAATCGGTTTTAATGAATTTACAAAATAATGAGGCAGTAACTTTCCTTGAGAGACGAGGTGAAACGAGGTGGGGTAATTTTGCTTGTGCATGGCGCCACTGCTACATAAACTTTCAACGTCATGACCAACAGATGTCGTGTCGGATTCGTATCCAGATTTTTTCAAAGGGATACCTACGTAATTAAAGGAAATATGGACAAGAAAAATCAATGTGAAAAAAAAGCGTGCTCAAAGCAAGTGCGAGGATGTCAAGATTAAACTTAATTAAAATGCCCCGGCTGTAAACAAACTTACGATGGTATATAAACTTGTGCCACCAGTTAAGAGTTTCTATCCTTACGAACAAAGTCGGAGTTTCAGAGATTATTGATAGGGCGGAATAATCGTCATCGTCCTCTACTAGTAGAGCCAAATTTGGGTACTTGTGAACCAAGTCTAATGCAATATCTGACGAGCAATTTATAATAAGAGATTAGCATGTACATATGTATGCAAATGGCTAAATTATATATAGTAAATGTGAATATGTATATATATTGAAGTAATTTATAAGGATGCTACTGACCAACAAACTGAGAGGATAATATCAGGTTCAACACTTTGATGCCGTTTTGGCCCTCAAATAGAGGTTTATCCTCCGCGAGTGTCTCGTGCGCAGATATCAAATACTCTAGGGTTTCCTTTTGACTGTTTATTGCTGCTATTTCCACGGGCAATCGGTTGCTATCATTCAAAGAATACAGTAAAGCTGGATTCTTCGTAACCATAGCCTTGGCTGCTTCCGTGTTTCCAACCATGGTAGTATTATGTAGGGCGGTATCCCCGCTCGAATCTTTGAGGGCCAGAGCTTCGGGTGGCATCAGTTCCACCAGCCTTTTCTGGAAATCCAAGTTCAACTTACCCGGCATGGTGGCTATATGGAGAGTTGTTTCTGATTTTGAACTGATAATCGTCGTGCTTAGTTCTTTTATATCGGAGAAGAAATTCTCGGCGGTGTTCCAGTCGCCCCGCATCGCTGCTTGGTATAGGGACGAATAACTGCTGAAATCCCCATCCACTGTAGAAACATCACAACTTTTGACAATAGAATATTAAACTTTAACTAATTTAAAACAACACATGTAATTAAGTAAGAACCTTTGTTTTCGGATAAAATCTTTTATGTCGGATTCAGTGTCTTAATTATGTTTCAAATCTGAATTATATTATTTTTATATTATTTTTTATAATAATAATTTTTTTTTAATAATGTAAATCGTAATAGACGTTTAGAAAAAAAAACTATTTTTTGGTTATCATACACAATAATTTAGATTTATCGAAACTAATATAATTTATAAAAATAAAATCAAATGCTAAAAATATAGGACGGGTTTTTGTGGGAAGCAATCTTACAGACCCTTTTATTTATATATGTATTCATGTTTATTTACGTATGCAATAACGTTTTATTTTTTGTTATTATGCCTTTTTAGAAATGAAATCGTGCTTTTTAGGAATCATCCTTATTTAGTATGAGAAGTGATATGCTAGTCCCTCTATGGTGCTCACCTTCGTGGGCACCTTCGTCGTTTTATCATTTTGATATTATTTTGTTCGATTTTTTCAATTGTGTTATATTCTAGTACCTTAAAATAATTATAGAAATCATAATATCAAAAAAAATAAATAAATATCAAGCTCAAATGATTTTATTAGTCATTTTTAAGTTAAAAATCAAAATAAATAAATCGGGTTTTGATTTTTTTGGTTTTATAATTTTTATAATTATTTTTAAGGTACTAGAATATAGTACAATTGAAAAATTCCAACAAAGTATTATCCACATGATAAAACGACGAAGGTGCCCACGGAGGTGAGCATCATAGAGGGAGTAGCATATCATTTCTCATTTAGTATTATCAAACATATCCAGCAAAATCTCAATTGGAACACCCCTAAAATTTGGGATATAGTTGAGACATAAAAATACGAGATGATAAAGAAATATATATAATTAAAATCATTAAAAAAAAATATAGAGTACATAAAAATAATAGAAAGATGCCTTAGTTCCACCATCAATACCTCTTAAATACTCATCCCATCCCGTCCATGACCTTTGTGCTTCGACTTCATGGCATGAGTTTTAATATTTATGATGACTAGTTTTGCACCCGTGCGATGCACGGATATTTATACGTTTATGAATTACTCCTTATGTCCCAGGCTAGTTGTCCATGTTCTCTTATTGGAATGTCTCACTTAATTATCTACATACTTAAAGTGGAAAAGTTTACTCTCACAACCAATATAATATAAACATCAGTATCTCTTACAGTCTTGGTAACTGTGTCATTTACGCTGTGAACAATTAGAATAAGACAGAGGGAGTAGTTTACACATATACACCCTCTGTTTTACTCCACTTGGCCTTCTGCATTATTTTAAACCTCACATCTATTCACTTTATAGGCCAAATGGAGTGAAACAGAGGTAGTAATAAACTATAAATTGATTTACAAATAATAATTAACCCTTTAATGTGTGTGTCCAATAGCCTAACGATAAGGGGTTAAATTTCAGGACCAAATGTCATTCGAATCATCCGTAACACGGCCTTTACCTCTAAATTTTTGTTTAACAAAATTAACTTTAAAAAAAAAAACGTTTAAAAAATTTCAACTCTTGATTTTTAGATTTAATAATTTTTATATTCATTATAAAGATATTATAATATCCCAACAAAAGAATATTAAAAAAATAACGTCAAAATAAAATAACAATGGTGCCGATGAAGGTGTTCACCGTATGGATGTAGCATATTATTTCTCACATAAATAATCCCCTATCCACCATAGATATTCTTAATGTGCCTAACTATTAATGAGGAAAAAAAATCTAAATATATACCCTAACATATGTAACAAAGTAAACCCCACCCTACTACATCCGCGGTGGACACATTAAAAGTGTCCACGATAAATATGAGAGCGTTTATATGCATTTCTCATAATTCATAAGTTTGTGTTAGTTTTTAACATACTGTATATGTGATTTGTGATAGTTAATAGCAAGTTACTTTCGTGAGACATCACTCCAAGAAATAAATTTAATATCGTTGTGTGGATCGATGATCCAGCCAGAAGGCCGAGACAGATATTAGTTTTTAACTTACTGTAAAGGTGATTTATGATAGTTAATGCATCCAAATAAATCTCTAATTTAATTTATTTCCTAACACAATTAGAGCAATGTTATATTTTTTCTATTTTCTATTTTTATCATGTGTTTTAATCTTCTTAATTTAATAATGTTCTATAGCGGGCATGTGTTTTGTATATCAACCTTTTTTTTTAATTGGCCCAATTATATTATAGTATATTTCTTAAGTGGATGGCGGTTGTTCTCACGACTTTTATAATTTATATTGTTAGTTGGTTAATTAGCAAATTTAACATATTTCATGAACGTGGGTTGATGGTTAAAATTTTAATTAGCGGAAGTTTTGATTTCGGATTTCTTTGGAAATCGAATTTTATTATTTTCAAAAAATTATTACTTAAAAATTGATTTCAAATTGAAGATTCATATTTTATACATAGTATAACTGTGAAAGGATATAATAATAGATATAATAATAATGGATGTTGGAGAAAAAGAAAAATAAGGAATAAAGTTGGGTGTCACACCGGATGAATAATTGATTAATTTTTAAATAAAATTGTGAAAGAAAATAATAGAAAGAATAATAATGGAAGTTGGAGAAAATTAAGGAATAAATTTGAGTTTCAAACGGATGGATAATTAATTGATTAAATGACAACAAAATTAGTTTAAATAAATTTGACCTTCAAATTGAAAAGAATTGCAAAATTGCCATTTTAAAATTAATTTCAAATTGAAGGATTCCTGTTTTATATATATATAGATTGGATATTAAAGTAATTTTTAGGTCTCACTTAATGCGAGTGAGTATTAGAGTGAAATGAATATATAAATATATTTTATCTGATTTTTGTGGTGTAAAACTGTAAATCAAATAATGGGTATGAAATTCACCTCTATGAATGAACCAAACACATAATTTGTGGATGGTCGAAAATGAATTTTAAAATACAAAAATGGTAGATGGAGGGGTTACTTTTTAACAAAACTTGTGTCGAACCTTCTGAAACAAGTATTTAGTGTAAGAGAAAGTAATATATAAGCTAAATATATTGCAATTATTAAAGAAGAAATTGGATAACTTACCGCTCTCTTCTTCTTCTTCTTCCTCTTCTTTGAAAACTGTTTCCAACTCTAGCCACATTTCCCTTGCAGTCGTCTTTTCCCAGACAGCGTCGAGTGCATCTTTACCAATGGATCCCAGAATCCGTCCTTGAATGAGAGCGTCTGTTCTTCTCCACATGAGTCTCTGATGCTCCTCCTCATCCTCCGGAGGCGGCGGGATTCTGCCATCTACGAACCCCGCCACCTCCTGACTCTTGTTGAAGCTATGAAGAAATGTTGAAGATGATTTCCAGTATTTAAAAGTGAAGAAGTCTACTTTTTATGTTTTATTTTGCTGTTGAGTGGAGTCGAACCCTGCACCTAGTTTTATTTCCGTTTTTTAGTTATTGCTGTGAGTTGGACACGTGTTAGCCACTCATTAGCTTTAGGGTTTATGAATGAGTCGCGTTTTGTTGGTTTTAGCGACTTTAACTTTCTTGATGTAAAAGCATCAGTTGGTACTATTCCTGCGCCAACTTTACGCAGAGAAAAAGATCTTAGCTGCTGCTCTTCTTCTTCTTCATTTCTTCTGCAATTTTATCCTTTAATCATGTCGAAATCTTCAATATTTCTACATGGTATCGAGAGCCAGGTTACGATCTAGGCTTCTTTATTCGTTCGCGGGTTTTTCTTTCTAGTTTATGGTAAAATACGTTAGCAGCGAAAGCTTGGTAGCTATGGTGGATGCTAAACACGGTGATGATGAATCTCCGCCGCCCAGTCCACGGCGTTCTCCACGGAGAAGGAGGAATAAACATGAGAAATACGACGATTCAGACTCTGATGATGATGGAGACGTTGTGGATCCAGAAATCAAACTCAAACACAGGCAAATCAAGGAGATTTTGCAGCTCCCTGCGGCTGATCATCCTGGTATGACTCTGGTTAGTGCTCAGCTCACTGGTTCTAACTTTCTCAACTGGAGTCGGTCTATTAAACGTGCACTCGCTGCTCGTAGTAAGCTTGAATTCTTAGATGGAACCTTTTTGGAGCCTGATCCTAGTTCTAAGTACTACAAAAAATGGCTGAAAGTGGATTTCATGGTATCTAACTGGATCATCAATTCAATATCTAAAGAATTGGTAAATGCTTTTAATCACATAGATCATACATACAAGCTTCGGTGTGCCCTTAATCAGCGTTTTGGAGGATCGAATGGTCCGAAAATTCTTAAGTTAAGGAGAGAAATCTCCAGATCTGTTCAGGGTAATCAGAGTGTGTTGATGTATTTCAATCAACTTAATGCCCTATGGGATGAAATGGATATGCTCTTGCCTTCCTTGAATTGTACATGCTCTGCAAAACCCCTTGTTGACAAACGTGAGAATGAGTTAACCCAATAGAAACAAGGCATTTGAATAGTTAATTGGGCCAAACAAATTGTTCCGTCTGACTGATGGGCTGATTATGCTCAAGTGCTTGGATTTGGACTAATCAAGCATAAACAAATGGATTGGGTCAGTCAGGCGGATTTTGCCCAGTATAGTACTCACTTTTATTTAGTCCTTGAGCCTTTCAAAGAGAATATTCGTATGCTTTTTAAAGGTTGTAGAGGATCTGCCTCGACGGCGGCTGGCGTGGAGGTTGGAAAGTTGAGTAGTACGGTGTTGGCGAAATATTGCCGATGATTTTGAGGAAGAAGATGGAGAGTGGAAACAATTAAATTACTATGCATGAATGCAAAAATGAAATTAATATAACGCCAAAAAAAATTGACAGAAGAGACAAAAAAAACAGACACTTAACGGAAGGTTAACGGAAACAGAAAAAACTGGGTCGATAAAAAAAACACCCGGGACGATAAAACTAATGCGAGCTGATAAACAAAGACAGGTGTCGCATTTCTATGGAGGGTGAAATGTGCGTCCGCTCCCCCTAATAGGCTTCCCTTTTATACCACTCACATTAGGTGAAATCAAAACTAATTTCAAACGTGTGCCATAACATAAAAATTGTAAATGGAGAGAGAATTTTATTTCTCATCGGGTTGAAAAGAAATAATTGGAATAGAAATGTTATTAATGCATGTGAAAGCATTTAATTAGGTGTTCTTTCATTTTCTTATAGTTTACTAATTGGGTAGTTTCATCTTGTTCGGGTTCCAACGATCGATTCATACGTAAGGACGATTTTTTTTTAAAAAAAAAAAAAAAAAAGATACTAAAGAAAAAGAAAAGTCAATTCATTCAAAAAGGCTAGTTAAATCATTTCCAAATTACAATTTGATCTCTTCAGCGATGGTTTGTTATTGTTTATTACCCGAATATTAGGATTTATTAATTAATGCCTTGATCACTGCATTGATAATTAAATCTTAATTTTTATCTTAGATATTATATTAAATCTTAAATTTTTTATATTTAAAATAGTGCATTGATAATTAATGGGTAATGGTTAATAGCTTGAACTGAATGCTTTTATTATCACACAACAAAATAAAATAAAATAATAAGATCAAAATAATGAACCAAGTTTTTATTATTTGTAATCAAATTAGTACTGTTGCGCATGGCGCGGGCAAATATTCTAGTTCACATTTTACAATCAAGCTTTTGTGTGTTTTACCAAAAAAAGAGTAGGTGCGAAACCAATGTTTTAAAAACTGAATCGGAGGTTGAACCGGCGAGGCCTTCGGTTCATGGCTTTTTCAGTTGAACCGTGGTTCAACCGGTCAAAACCAAAAATAATCGGGAAAAACCACGAACCGAAATTGTGACGTGATGAGACTGGAGCTAGCATTGAAGAGTTGAATGATGCGACCGGAGCTAGCATTGAAGAGTTGAACCCGGATTTGCAGCTTAAAGGTCCAATGACAAGATCGAGAGCTCAAAAGCTTCAAGGATATTTGCAATGCTACCTTCAACACAAATTGGAGGGTGATGGAGTCGGATTTTGTCAATACAAGTTGGTGAACTTATCAAGCGTTGAAGACGGAGATTCGGAGGCCCATCAAGGATGAAAGGAAGACAAGTCCGTTATTTCATATTTATTATATTTGTTTGGGCTTAAACTTTGTATTTTTATTATTATGAATTTTCGAGAATATTCAGGCCCATTACTTAGTAATTTCTGCCCTAGCTTTACAGAATTAGGGTAGTATTTATGTGATTTTCGGAATTATCATTAGACAGACTTGATTGAATGAAAACAGCTTTTCACGCTATTTCTCTTGTCTCACAAACTGATAGTTCTTGGTAGAGTTTGTTGATTGGCGACCTCAAACTTGAATTCAATCGATTCGTTCGTGATATCTCGTAGTATCCGGGTTAATCGAGCCACGAAGATTGCTATACAGACGCGTTTCGAATCCCTCTAGATTTGAGGTTCGTTTCTGGTAATTTTCACAACTTTTATTTTGTATCTTTTGTTTCCAGTCATCATAAACCCTTCTAAACATCATCAAACATCAATCCCACCGTTCGTAATCCATTCCCTAAGCCTGAAACCTGTTCGTTTATTTTCAGATTCGTTTTTGAACCCTAAACGACCTGAAACTGATCACCGAGCCAAATTGAAATCTAGCCGTGCGATTTTGCTGAATTTTGGATATTTTGTTCCTAACCCTAGGTTGTACTTTGTGTCGAAATTTGGGCTTAATCCGAGTTGTTTTGCTTAGGTTTCTGGTTTACCTATTTTTGTGTATTCTAGAGTCGTAGTTGGGGAGTTTGTCAATTCGAGAATTGGGTTGAATCCTTTGTCAGTTGGCGTGTGTTTCGTTTCCGTAGCTTCTGCATAGCGTGTTCACGTCATAAACTTGGCATCAGAGCCACGTCAACGTTTGTTGATCGTGGTTCAATCCAATTAGGTGTCGTGACATATTAGGGGGCAACAGTTTCGAAAAAAAAAGAGAGAGAGAGAGAGAGAGAGAGAGAGAGAGAGAGAGAGAGAGAGAGAGAGAGAGAGAAGAAAAGAGATAGATAAATAGAAGACCCTAGTGTGTCACAGTGTGTTCCCAGATTGGTTCTTGGGTGTTTCTTGCGTGGGGTAGTCGTTGTATCTTCGTTTCTTGAGTTTTCGTCGGTAGAACTTGAAACGGCCGTAACTTTTGATCCGTTGGGTCGATTTTTCTCCATAATACCTTTTCGGAAACGTCTTGAAGAGATCTCGTTGGGCCGCTTTCCTATTTTGGCCAAAATCGACCGTTTAAAGGGTCATATCGCTCCCTGAACTTTTTAGGGATTTTTCCTGTTTTTCAGTTTTGAAGTTTCTTCCACGTACCGTTTAGGCAACTCTTCTTCTACGATATTTGGGTGCATTGGGTAGTGTAGATTCAGTCCTAAGTCGATTCGAGTAGGATTAGTGCTCATACGAAGTACAGCTTATACCCCCATCCAAAATTCCTTGTGCCTTTTTTTTTTTCCCCTTAACCGTGAATCTTACCCACAAATATCCAGCAACTTTGTGTCTTATACGTACCTGTGATTTTTGGGAATTCAAGTTCGAGTCTTTTATTCAAGGCAGAGGAGTCATCATCAGTCCTGCCGAGGATTTGAGGTTTAGAGATATAGGTTGCAATTCTGAGTGTATTGAGTGATATACACGAGAGTATTGAGTGATATCACTACTACAAATTTGGCTTTTTACTACACTACATACACTACGGTTTTTTTTAAAAACCGTAGTGTATACCTTTTCTCTACGGTTTTTATCCAAAACCGTAGTGTATACTCCGAGTATTTACTACAGTTCAGCTAAAAACCGTAGTGTATGAGCGCCTATTTCATACACTACGGTTTTAGGCACTATACACTACGGTTTTAAACCGTAGTGTATGAGAGAGGCGCTCATACACTACGGTTTTATACACTACGGTTTTAAACCGTAGTGTATGAGCGTATATTAAAAAATAGGAAAAAATAAGTGACACCATTAGGATTCGAACCCACACCAATTAGAGAATTTAAAGCTTCATTGCCAACTGGTCTAGGACACAGACTTGGTAATAGTTGCAGAAAGGTTTTTATATATACAATAATTTATTGTTTTTTCTCCTTGTTATATTTTCTATCCTAACCAATGTTCTAAAAAGCGCTAGGCGCTAGTCGGGCGGTGGAGGGGTGACTAGCGCCTAGGCGCTAGGCGGGAGCCTAGGCGCCGCCTAGGCGGATTCGAACTATAATACTTATTTTTACTATTCTTAAAATATTGTTGCCAAATTTATAAGAAATACACATACTATGACAATTGATATGTTAGTTTCATAATTATAAATCCAAAATCATACATAGAGTAGCATAGTTTGCCTAAACATAGATGAATTAACACATAAAGACTATTGATTAAGCTACAAGAGTGGCTCGTTGGGTATCGCATAGAGCCTAGGCGGATTACTTATTAGTCGGACGGCGAGGTACTGACTAGCGCCTAGGCGCCGCCTAAGCGGACCTAGGCGGCGTCTTTTAGAACACTGATCCTAACCCAGCCGCGCCCAGATCAATTTCATCTTCCTCTTCCGCGAACAAGTCTTCTTCCCCGGGCCGATGTGTCGCCGGCGTTACCACTGTGGCGGTGTAATCTTCTTCATTTCTGTTTTTCACTCTGTATTCGTGCCCTAGCTCCCAAACACGGTACTCTCCCTCTCTCTCTATCTCTTTGAGGTCTGTCCAGTTTTTCTAACCCTCAATTCCAAACCTTACTTGAGGATTTAGGGTTTAGGGTTTAGCTAAAGGAATTGTGATATCTTCGTCGCGAGGGAGATCGCCGGCGCCGGAATCTCCGTCTCCTAGCTCCGAAATACTGTTATGTCACTCTACCCTGCTCTCTCTCAAATTCTTCCGATTAATTGAGATTTTTGTGTATGATTTCGATTTTTCCAGTACGCTGTGGATCAGTGAGCTTGATTTGTTTAATGGGTCAGTTTGGAAGTCAGATTAGTTGTATAACTTTGCCTGCTTCGATGTTGCAGAGTCCTTCCAGTCCTCTCTTTTTTGCTTTGGGATTTATTTTCTTCGTTTGTTGAATTCTGCAGCTGCCGATGACGATTTTAGTGGTTAATTGTGAATGAGTATTCGTTGATTACGACCACACTACTGCCTTCCTTCTGAGGCTCTTTTGATTTCAATTTTTTTTAGATTTGTGTTTCGCCTTTTGTCGGATTCGTGATTAAATTTTCTAGAATTTTTTTGTTTGTGATAGGAGCCATGTGATGATTACAAGCATATTTCAAATGAATTGTTCATAATTGAACAACTTTTTAGTCTTTCGCTCCTATTTGATGACTTCTTATTTTGAAAAGTTTTTGATTTCTTCAGTTTTTGGCTTATGATTTGAACTTTTATAGACAAGCATATGTCCGAATCACCATATGTTGACAATCTAATCTTCTCTATGAGGCCTATTTCTTTCAATTTCAATTCATTTCATCTCCAATTTTGTTGATTAATTTTCTACCTATGATGATTGTTGCTTATTATTTCTGACACCTCTTGTATGAGAAGCTAGAGCCTTCTTTGGCACCTCCTTGAGCACATGAAGCACCTATCTGAGCCTTAATTTTGATAAGTTACTAATTTTGAGTTTCTTATTTGTTTATTCGAATCTTTCATGTAATTTTTTGTAGAATTTTCCCTGTCAAGAAGTGGAAAGGCACAATAAACCGGAAGTTCAACTCAGGCATGCATTCTCTCTTACGGAATTAATACTCGTTGCTTTCGTTTGTTTTTATTTGTACAAGAATAAAAGAGGTTCAGTTTTGGAATTTGGTGCATTTAGGTTGGAGAGATTGGAGTCTGTTAGTTGATGGTTTATTGATTGGAGTCCCCATATGTACAGGCTTGCAAATGCAATATCTTAGACATATAGATGTTAGTTGAATCCCGCTAGACAGTCTGGAGAAGCTAGCAGTATCCTGTGAATATAGCTACATAAGTTTATGTACAAAGTGTTGGTGTTCAAGTTAGATATCTGAAGGTTCACTCTAGTGCACCTAGTTTTAAGTTCACCGTTCTTTCACTCATTTGTTCTGATAATCTGAGATAAATAGTGCATAATATCTTATTAGAAGCTTATCATGTATGCAGGTTTTCTTTGTCTTATTTACTCAAAGTTGAACTGTCATAATAGCCTTCTTTGAGAAAACATTAGTATAGCATGAAACTTAGATACTGATAGACGTATGCAGGTTTTCTTTGTCTTATTACTGCTTTAGCTTTCTCTATTTGGTTTCTGGGAATTATTTGGCTTATATTTGAGTGGTAATGGATGATTCATTCTGATTCTACTTAATTTGAGCTGATATCCTTACTTCTTACACATGGTAATCTGTTTCTTGAGCCCAATTTCAATTTATTAGTATGGGTTTTGTGAAGTAGTAAAAGTATAAGGAGAAAGAGCAATTTACTTTTGGATTTTTCTTTGTGTTTCGTCTTTAGTGCAGCATACCAATAATTTGCTCAACAAAACCTTTTAGAACTCTTTTAAGACATAAATAGCCTGTACTAAACGCTTGAAGTGGTTATGACTTAAGAAATGGTTAGGTTTCATTACGAGCTTTGACCCCTCTCAATATATTGCCACTGTTAATTCTTGAATGATCAGATTTTGGTTTTAAAAATTTTCAGATACAGAAGGTAGTTTTATGGTAGAGCGAGTTCTAAAAATTGCAGAGGCATGTGCTCAGGACATGCTATAATATAATAGCCTGCTGCAGAGGAACCAGAAACTGCAGGTACCCTCTCTCTCTCTCTCTCTGTGCAGGTACCCTCTCTCTCTCTCTCTCTCATGTGAAAATATGTTAGCTGTGATTAATTCAATTAGAAGGGATGGATGGATTAGTATTGGCTTAGTTTATCAACTGATTTGTACGTGGAAACATGATTCTTGATTTCTTAAGGATGGAAATTTAGTTTGATACTTGATTTTTATGCTTTTGGTGTGATTTGATCTGATCTCAGTGAATTGGGTTGATGAACAGTTGGATTTATGTTTGCTATGGGTTCTTGATTGAAGATTGCTTCGTGTGACTTATATGGTGTGATTTCTTTCGGTTTCTTGTAGACCCCATAGTTCTATAATTGGAGTATGTGAGAAAAAAACAGTTGTCGTTTCGTCGTTTTAATCGTTGAATTGGATCTTGAGGGGGAGTGTAATTACTTTTTCTTGTTCTTGATCTGATATACGTTTATAGCACTGATTGTGTAACTGTTGCCAATGATATGCAGTCTTGAGATGAGTCAATCCTCTTTCTTTTGATTCCTAAATTGGGAGAAGTTTCGTTTGGTCGATTTTTCGTTATATTTATATGTCCGTAAAATTGAATTCTCTCTTGCTATCTAGGAATCGACATTGTTTGTGTTTTAACTCGTACTCTTAGTTTTGAACATCCTCGAATATGTTTTGTGATGGATAAGTGATGGTTCGATAATTATACCTTGAAGGGGGAGACAGGCTAAAGTCGAGAAGCAATGTGGGTCCAATGAGGGAGATCTCAGGGCTGAAGGATTTGCCTGATTCTCAGATTGCTGCACAAACGTTTACTTTCCGTGAGTTAGTTGCTGCTACAAATAACTTCAGGCCGGAATCTTTCTTGGGAGAGGGAGGATTCGGGCGTGTATACAAAGGGAGGCTCCAAAATGGTCAGGTAAAATTCTTCATCAGCTTTGCAGGTTGAAATGAGGCCATTTCTCCTTCAGATTTTCCCATCTATCCACAAGAAGTTAGAGCACATTAGATTTCCATATAGATTTCATATAGATTTCTCCTGCTGCTTTTTGAACTACTTACATTGTTTTTTTTTTTTTTTATTATTGTTATTTATCCTTGTGTACATGAAATATTGTGGTGTTAAACGCGAGATTTTAATATGATGATGGTAATATTTATTATTCTCGATCAATTGTAGTATTTATATATATATATATATATATATATATATATATATATATATTGTGTATTTTTAATATTGGATTACGGTTTTATAAATACCGGAGCAATTAAATAAAATTATATAATTAAAAAAAATCGGAGCAATTAAATAAAAATATATAATTAAAAAAAATTTACTTTTTACTACGGTTTAAAACCATAGTGTATGTGAAAAAGTTTTCTCTACGGAACTTATCTCTACAGTTTGGGACGCTCATACACTACGGTTTAAAACCGTAGAGAATAGTTAGAATACACTACGGTTTAAAACCGTAGTGTATACCTTTAAACCATAGAGAATAGTCATAATACACTACGGTTTAAAACCGTATACCCTGCACCTTTTACTACACCACCTACCACTACAGTTTTGAAAGCTCATACACTACGGTTTAAAACCGTAGTGTATGACCTTTTTTCTAGTAGTGTATACACGAGGGTATTGAGCGACATACACGGGAGTATTGAGTGATATTCACGAGTGATAGTGAGGTTTGTGAGGTTGCTTGTTTTTCTTTTACGTTTGCTCGTTTTGCAGGTACAATGGCAAACGGAGGAGACGATTCCGATCCTTCTAGGAAGACCGGCAGTAATCCTCCTGAGACAACTCCTTCAACGCCTTGGGATGCTAAGCTTCACTTTGATGCCATGGCCGCCCACTTTGAGAGGAGGAATCGAGTACTAGAGCAGAAGATGGATGACACATTTGACAAGTTGATGCAACAGTTCGAACGCCTCGAAACAGTTGGTCGACAGCCTGAGCGACAACCTGAGCCAGTACGTCATGAGCCAGTACGTCGTCAACCTCTACGCCGCCAGCCTGAGTTAGTGCAAGAGAATGATGCTGATGAGTACGAGGATGAATTTGATGATTATAGTGAGGGATCAGTGGCTGAAATTGAGCATCCATGGAGACGTGATCCACGTCCACCTCCGAGGCGTACTTTTCGTGCCAATCACAATCGACATGGAGGGGCAGATAGCTTGTTGAATAACATCAAGACAAGCATTCCTGAATTTGAGGGGTTACATGATCCTGACGTGTACCTCGATTGGGAGAGGAAAGTCGACAAGATCTTTGAGTGCTATGACTTTCCAGAGTTGAAAAAGGTTCAGCTTGCATCGTTGGAGTTTAGAGGATATGCAGCCTCATGGTGGGAGAATCAGCAAGAGAGGAGACGCCGTGACAGATACCCACCTATAGACACTTGGCAAGAGATGAAGGACGTCATGGGAGGACGTTTCATTCTGGTACACTATGAACGAGAGCTTGAGAAGAAATTGAACAGAATCAAGCAGGGAACTCGTTCGATTTTTGAGTACCATAAGGAGCTTGAGACAGCTATGAACAGGGTTGGCAAGGAAGAGACATTGATTGCCACAATCAATCGATATGTTGAGGGAATGAACCCAGACATAGCTTGTGAAGTAGAGTTGAGGGACTTCGCCAGTATTGAGGCTATGATAAATTATGCCTCAATTGTGGAACGGCAGCTTAGAGATGGACGTAGACGATCTGCCTTTTCCACCCCATCACGGAATTCTTGGGCCCGAGGAGGTGATGCGCCTGCACCGAGTGCATCTGCGTCGAGGACAACCCCTACACGTCCTCAAGGTCAGTCCACTCAGCCCGTTCGCCGTTCTGAGCAGTCTGCTCCACCGGCACCGAATCGAAATGCTCCGACTCGACCTGCACCCTCAGGTCAGCCTTCGAGTAGCAGCACTCCAGGAAGAGCACGTGACGTTCAGTGTCACAAGTGCAAAGGATGGGGACACTTTCAAGTTCAGTGTCCCAATCGCAAAGTTTTATTCCTCACCGAGCAGAATGAGTTAGAATTAGCTAGCGAAGAAGAAGTTGATGAAGGAAAAGATACAGGGGATGCCGATCAGTTCTTAGAGCATCTCCAACAATGCACTAAAATAGTGCTGAGCACTATTTTAGTGTTAGTGCTGCTGGAAAATAGGGAAAACTGTTGGAGATGCTCTTAGAGCAGCCACTAGTCAGCACTCTCTTTGGTGCAATTGATGTTGAGGATGAGCAGCCAAAGCCAGCTAACGTCAGCCTTGTTTCGATCCGAGCTTTGAGCCTTATTCGAGACGAAGAGCAGAATGATCAGCGGGAGAACATCTTTTACTCACGTTGTTCGATTCAGGATAAGTTGTGTTCGCCCATCATTGATAGTGGTAGCGTTGTAAACGCCATCAGTCAGTATGCAGTGGGAAAGCTGGAGTTGGTCCCACAGAAGCATCCAAAACCGTACTGATTGCAATGGTTGACAGAAAGAGGCAAGATTCGTGTCGGATATCAGGTACTTGTCACCTTTTCAATTGGTCGTTTTACTGACACCGTTTTGTGTGACGACATCCCTATGGAGGCGGCACATATTTTGCTTGGTCGTCCTTGGCAGTTCGATAGGAAGGCGATACACGATGGATTCACCAACACTTATGTCGTGACTCGAGAGGGACGCATCACCAGATTGTGGCCTTTAGCGCCTAAAGATGTGATTGAAGATCAGAAACGGATGCAGGAGAAGTTCAAAGAAGAGAAGGAGAAACGTGCAGAGAGCAAGCCCATTCCATCGGGACAGGCCACTGCGGGATCTCAGTGTACTAAGGGTACCAAGGGCCTCTCTAAGGCTAAAGCTGCCCATGCTACCACTTCTTCCACTTCAAAAGAGAACAGTTCTAAAGCGGTGAACCGAAGCCTGTTCATCAGTATAAAGGGAGCTCAGAAAATTGTCAAAGTAGGTAATGCTGTCGTTCTGGTTAATTTTAAGGTTTATGATACTTCTGATGTTGTTATTCCTTCTATTTTGCAATTTCGAGCCTATTCGCTATTTCCAGAGTACTATACTCTGTGGAGAGGTCGAGGTAGTCGAGAAGACAGTCCGGTGAGAACTGATCAACTGTTATGTAACGGTAGAGGATGTCGCCTAAACAAGCCTTCTCACTCTGCAAACAGAAACAAGCATTACACAATCAAGAGGAATCAAATGTGTATCGAATAAAGAAAACAAAATCGTCATCGGAGAAACTATCTACCTTAGGTAAGCTCTCCAAGTAAACTTGTGGAACTTCCATATCTAAAAGCACACTGCTATTAATAGCAAGGGCAGCCTTGAAGATCTGCTGCGTGCACTCCTTGCACTGCTGCAGAATCATTCTTGCCTCGTCCGACAAGCCGTTGGCCGGAACTTTTGGGAAGGGCAGCCACCACTTCTCCTCAAGTGTAATGGAAGGCCTTCTAGAAGATGGTGAATTTCCGTATGCTTTCAAGTGTTCGCCATCAGAAACGATTATGCCTCGATCAACATAATAAAACTCGGTGTCGTGAAACCTGTCCAATATGCTAATCAACATCCCGTCAAGTTTCTTGAGCGCCGGGATCGAGGTTCACGAATAGGTCGGATCTTTGCTGTGTCACCATAATCTCAAAGCTCCCGCTACCTGGGAATTCTTGAACCGATGGGACAAGCTCGACAATGGAGTCACTCACGCATAAAAGCCACTCCATCTCTCTCTGCCACATTGATCTCCTCCGTGGAGCTAGCGGCTCCAACTTCTATAGCTCCCCGAATACGCTAGCTGCAAGTATTTCACCATTTAGCTACAATCAACAAGTTCAAAGAATCAAGATAGCAAAATCATAACATTTTTTTCAAATGCACGAACCGGCAAGATTAGTGATCGCGTTGGAGATTGCTAGAGCAGTGCTTACTCCCTTCCCTCCACCGGACATGTCCTCACCGAGCAATAATTTCGCGAAGCGTTCCTTCATCAACTCTGCCTCTGCATTCACACAAAGAGAGGGCTTATAACTAATTGCAGAGGTAAAACAGTAGAATATATAATGCTAGAGACCTCATAAATGGACATTAATAACTCAAGAATTGCAACTTCAACTCAAACTAACAGTGAGAAAGTAGCCGTTGAAATAAAAAACTCAAAACCAGAATCAGCAAAAGGGGAAAAAAACTCTTTATCTCAAATTGCTACTCTCTTCGTCCCGTTTTTATTATTAACAGAAACGTGTCAAGAAAAACGAGTCGGAGGACTATCTGAGTTTCGAACATACAGAGTCATACTGTTCATTCTCTAATCCATACTTCCTCAAAGCCAGAGGAAAGATCTACAATCAAACATTTAGCTTCAATATCATCGTCTCGTACGAAAGTAAAACTAGACATCGACACTGTAAATTAACTAAAAACACTAAAAACTAAACAAAGAAAGCGACATAACAGTTTTTACGGATTACACAATACTCAAAATCGGCGTGGATTCCTATAATCCACACAGTCTAATCACACGCTAAAAGCAAAAAATTCCGTTCAACCATACGGCGAGAATCGGAAGCCGGAAACTCACCGGACAATTCAGGCGGCAGCTCAGGCTTCTCCGCCGGGCAGACGACGTGCCTGCCTCCCACAACCGGCAGCATAATCGGCGGCGGCGTCAAGCACTCCAAAACGCAAGGCGCCTCCCGCCGCCGGCCGGAGGAGAACGTCGCCGCGCTCGACGTCGAGCTCTCCGACTCGCTCACGTCGGCGCTGAGGCTGTAGCTGTCGTCGCCGCGCCGCGACTGCATCTCCTCCTCCTCGAACTCGTCGTCCGACTGCGAAACGACGCTATCCGCCATTTTTTTTCCCTTCCGAAACCCTCGCCGATCGGAAGCAGCCGAAATTGGGGGAAAATGCGTCCACTGCTTCAACGGCTCGATTTCGACGCCGGCATGATTGGGAGCAGAGGAAAAGCTAAGTGCGTGTTTTGCGTGTGTGTGTGTGAGAGGGAAAGGTGCGATCGAGGGAGAAATAGAGGAGAAAAGAAGCAGAGAGAAAGTAAAAGAACACAATAAAGTAAAAGCGCAGTACTGTAGGAAGTAAAGCCGCAGAGAGAGAGAGAGAGAGAGAGAGAGAGAGAGAGGAAGTATTGATTTTTCAGTAGGTGTGAATATAATTGAGCATATATAGTTAAATCGTTGGCAGTTTTTCTTGTTCTTCTTCCCTGCGGTTGCTACAGTAACGGTCCTAATAAAGTAGATGTTGTCGGAGGCGGAGCGGCGGCCCCACCGTCACATGGTGGTGCCCGCTCTTTATTCCGCCGCGGTCGTTAACGTTTTCCGCGCGCTTTTATCTCGAATTTTGTTGTTGCTGTTGACGTTAGGGGCATAAATGGGAATTCAGTTGTTATGTTTTTGGTCAAACGTGGTTTGACTTTATGTAATGGGGGTGGATTCCATTTCATTTAATTAAAATGTTTGTAGCTTCGAAATTATTTAATTTGATTAGCTTTCTCTATATAAATAAAATAAATAGGGCTAAAATCAACATTCAATTGGCATTCAGCTGGTACGACGCTTCCCTCTAACTAATTAGTCGAAGTTTGAATATAGCAGAATGGGTAGGAGTACAAGTGGATCGCAATAGGTGTAGGAATATTACAATAGAGAGATTAAGGATCTTTTATAGTGTAGTGATTTCTCAACTCTATACAAGGTCCCTTTTATAAATCTAATTAATCTTCAAACTTTACTTCTGGAATTGAAATTGTTTTGATTAACAGTATTACTGTTGTCGTACGTAAGCTCTTACATCATCTTCCACCTTTTACGGTAGGCCTTCCTTTCTATCTTCTCTTTCCTAAAAGAGAATGGGAATCTTACATTATAGTATCGGTCTCCTGACTCATACCTTCATCTTTATCCGATGAGCTGGATTCCAACAAGGCCCTAATCTGATTCTTTAAGTCTTTATTCGAAGAACTTGCTAACAATAAGCAACCCTAATATTCAATGATCAACTAAATCAATTATACTAGCTAGTATTATCATTTGCATGGCATAACCATCGATTAATGATTAGTATTAATAGCTTTATTTCCGTTATTCGGTTGAAGATAGTATTAATTGCCTGAAACGCATGAATAAAGCAAGGTTAAAGACAGGTGAATGTCAAATTACAGCTATGGCTTTCAATTGTGGTGAGAAATTGTTTTACGTGTGTTTGACTGTTTGACTGAGTAATAGGGATTAATGCCCGGGACGAAAAGTCTCGGATTCTAATCCTTCGTAAAATGGTCTTTAAATTTCAAATAATGTCTATGAATAAATGAACCGGGAAATATAAATAAAAAGCATGTGATAAACATGCCCTAAAATATGGCTAAGCTAGCTACTAAACGTTACCCCACATAAAAAATTATATATACGCACAAGACCTATTATAGTCTTAATCTATATAAAACAAATTAATTACATCTACATGTGTAATAATCATAGTATATTCATTAAAAAAAATAACACATTTAAATAACGTAATTCAAAAATATTCTGCTAATAAATAATAGTGCACCATTATTCACATTTTATTAATTAATTTTGATTTAATTAATATTGATGTAGGCTAGCCAAAACAAATTATTGTACCAACAAAAATAATATAAAAAGATATAGTAAAATTAAATGCAATAAATGCAAGAAATAAGAATTCCCAACCATTGCCTAGTGGAATTTGATGTTATAATTATATCAAAGAATTTAATTTATCGAGCCACCCTGATTATTAAATATTTATAGTCCCATTGAATTTTCTGAATTATTAATTTTATTATGGCAGAGGTTTGTTGCAAATTAATTGAGGGCAGTTCATAAATTTAAATCTCTCATCAATTTTCGTTACCTCTAATTAATTGTAGGGTTACATGTTAGTGAAGTGCCATCAATGCGTGCACAAAATCTTATCAATAAAATTGATAGATTTATTGACTAATAACATCGTAAAATTGAAATTATGCGGCAACAGTGAAGATGACTGATGCATTATAATGACACGAGAAAACGTTCTCAGCAATTATTCCAATTATTGAAGAAATCTTGCTTTAATTTTGTGAGATTTTACCATCTCTTTGTAGGTAGAAGATCAAATAATAATTGTCTTACGCAGAATTAATTTTTGACCGTTGATTGTAGTGTTATTTATGACATAACTTTTTGAATGCATATTTTTGAATACGTTGAATAGGATGTGACGATGCTCTAATGATAAGAGTGTTACGGAATAGAAGAGAAATAGACCATCTACGCATAGTAAGTAAATTTGAACACACGCAGTCACGATAGATAAAAAAGAACACTAAATTTGTTTACTCAGATTGTCTCGTAACTACATCCGAGGCGATGCCAAGCAAGAGTTTTTCATTGTATCTCTGAAAACAACTACTTATAGAGATAGTAGTGTGTCCTAATTCTAAATCCATTAGAATCAATTGGGCCAAATCCGTAGCTTTGAACACAATCCATTTAAGCCCCACACCTCAATATGGTAAGTATTGGCTTGTAATAATGAAATAAATGAGAGAAGCATGCTCGAGGCTTTCCTTACGCTGTAAATAAAAGGGATGTGAATTAACATGTCTCACATATTCCAATCGCTTAGACTATTTATTTATTTTTGTAGGAAATCTTCCAATCACATACATTAGTCAGTCTTCAATAAATATATATATATATGTAAACATTTGAACCATATAAGGCCAGACAAAATAAAAGTGGTAGGAATCCAAACCAAATTAAATAAACAAAAAATCTAACATGAAGTATAATGAATAATTTCTAAAACTATACATATTCAAATCTATGAAAAATATATAATTCTTATACTAAGTTTAGAGTGACTCCCAACTCTAAGTCCCTAATAGAGAATTATTATAGAATTACATAGATTTGAACAAAACACCATAGTTTAGTAAGGGTCTTTATATGTTTTTAAATAGTTATTACCTAGAGTATTTATTTTTGGCAATAGTAATAAATTATCAATTTTTATCCATTGATTGTGTTTTCTTGGGCCTGCATTGATGGGTTCAATCTTGATTCAAATAAAATGAATTTTGGGCCACTAGTATCAAATTTAAACAAAAATATCTTTCTTGAGCCCAATTGGGGGTGTTTTATTTATTTTATTTTTTAATCATATATTTTTTTATCGCATTACGGTGCGACATTTTATTGCACTGATGAATAATTGCGCATGTAAAAGAGATAAAACTCAGAAATGATTAAAAAATTTCACAACAATGATGTTGGTTTTATAAATATTTTTTACACTTGTCAATTATCTGTGGGTGCTATATGAGATGTCACACTGAAATGTTGTAGATTATCTCATCAAGGCCGATGCTTGTCAGTTCTTTCTCTGTCCCACTCTATTAAGTCCTATTAGTATATGACACAATCACTCAGTAACCAAGGAAAACAAAGGTAAATGTGTTAATTTATTTTATTTTTAGAAATTAAACTAATAAATGAGACAGACGTAAATGGAAAATAGACTAATTAAGTGATACACGAGAATATTTATTGAAAAAAATAGGGAAGAAACCGAGGACCAAACACACAAACAACGTTAATATAAACAGGGGATGAATAAACCTTAATATAAGATCAAGTGCAAGAGTAATAAATCATTACCTCACTTCCAATTCTAACTATGAAAATCAACAGAACTTGCAGGGTTCGATCAGTACAAAATGTTATCGCTTTTCTTGCCAAAGATGCCGGGACCGTAGGTCGAATACAGAACGTCTACGAGAAGCGGGAACTGCAAAAGCACGAACGACGTCACCGGAAAGCAAGCAAAGGCCGCCAGCAGCACGAAAAACCACGCTACTTCTCTCTGGAACACGAGATAGAGCGTTGCACTAAAGGCCACCATCATGAACGTGATGGAGATGAAGAGGCTTAGAAGGCCGATGCCCAGCCTCTTCGGCAGCACGTACAAAAAGTCTTCCTCCGCATACCGTGAAGTCAGAATGGAGAGGAACATGAGCAGAGAAGTGATGGAGGCAAACAAGGAAACGGTGTCCGATATGGCAAACAACATGAACGCAGGTTTTCCCGAGAGCAACGGCTTACCGTTAGAAGAGTCGAGGCCACCGGGGAGAGTGAAGGCTGCAGCGAACATGACCGTTTCGATAAGTGCTGCTGCAATGGTGCACGCGTTAGCCGTGTCTTTCATCCACCTCTCACCATCTGCTTTCAATTCCTTGTGTTCCTCTGTGAACAACTTATGTGGTGTTTTCATCTCGTTGTTCGTCCATGTTCTACGTGAAGGATGGACAAAGTTTTCCATTTCCTGCAACGAAAAATATTTACTATTTTGAAAATCGAGCTTACAAGTGAGGAGGAGTATTAAGAATCGGATCTGATCTTCTATTCATTTTGGTGTGATATTTCGTAATCGTTGCGCCGATGGATGGATGATTGACACATGTCGAAAATATTTCCAAAACCAGTATTTTTGCTTATGAAACTTTTGTATCACATTGTTGGTTTTGGAAATATCTGTGGCACGTGACATCCTCCATCGGTACAACTGAAGATAACACACTGAAATACAATAGATGATCCTGTTCGATTGAAAATAACTCCTTCCATCCCTTATATCAGTGCGGAGATAGATGAACTACACACGTTTCAATCGAGAAAAATGCCGGTATAAGTAATGATGTAAAATATGAAGGATAAGAATGTAAACTGGCTAAGAAAATATTTTCATTTTAGCAAATCACACTAATTTCCAGAGCACTTCAAACAGGTAATAATCACATCAATACAAGAGACGCATGAAGTATAATACGATTCATTCGAGTTATCGTACCTTGAACCATTGCAACTCGCGCTGCATCTGCAGAGCAGCACCGGCAACAAGATTGAGCCTGTCAGGAGGGGCCAGCTTCCCACATATGTGCATCAAGTTGTTCTTCTCATTATCCGTGGAGCTATACGATAGGTATTTCCGGTCGCTCATGTTGTGAAGGAGGTTGATAACGTTCTCAAATCGATACGTCGCAGCAAGCATAAACACACTCTTGCCGGTCTCGTGGTCTCTGCTATAACTGCACTGAGGATACTTGTGAATTATCATTTCGACAATCTCACTGATACCGTACTTGGCGGCGAGGTAGACCGATTTACGGAATATAGCAAAAGCTTCCTTTTGAGGTAACGAGACTATTTTGTCGCACAAGAATTGTGCAAATTGTACTGCTCGTTCATGCGTTTCTTTCATCTCCCTCACTCCCTTCACTTTAGGCACTGATTAACATTTTGCCATTACAATAATAAGAAAACAAAGTAGATTTCGAGGTTAATTATCACACACACACACATTAGTCTATGTTTACCTAAATTTTCGATGAGATACCAAATCATGGTTTCCACCTTCAGCCCCACTGCACATCAACCCCAGCAAGAATCTTAGAAGATTGAAGATTAAGATAGCAAAACAATATAATTCAAACTCTTTAGGGTTTTAATAACATAAATTTAAAATGTCACACCACGGGAGGACTCGAACTCAGCTTTGGCCCTGATACTTAAGTACTTAACCCCCTACAGTTAGGTTCACACACGCAATAAATTACTTAGAATTACTAAAGGGTGGAGATGTGAACTTTGGGGGGAGTTAAGTAGCAGCTCAGTTGGTAAGACATTTCTCCTCCAACCGATATATAGTCGCATGTTAAATTTATTTTTAAATAAAGATTATTTTTATGAACATTTTAAAAATATTTTGACACGGGCTACTGAAGCTATCAAACTATTGGGCAGGCGGACAGGCTAAAGCCCGTTGGGCTATAGACGAAAGTATGATCGAGTCGGGCCTTCCTGACTGTAATTGGGCTGCTAACAAATTAGCCCAACTCAGCATAAAGAGAAATATGTAATTTTTTTTTCCTCAGATAGATGCTCCTTCGGGCGTTATTGAAAATTAGGTTGACTCGGCCCAACTTAAAATGTTTGATAAATGGAGAACGTTTTAATATAATAAAAGTGTCGATAAATAGAGGAAAAGGGAGTGAAAGTGCTAATAACTTACCTTTTGATATGATCTTAACTGAGGCACCCAAACTGCATAAACTTTCAACGTCACGCCCAACAAATGTAGGGCCATCATCTTCATATTTTGACTTTTCAATGGGAATACCTACACCATATATTTAAACTTAAAAGAAAGAAGCATTAACTAAAAAAAGTTGTGCAAGCTATCAACATGGGAAAACAGGCTGTTGCAAGCTATGATGTAGTAGTAATACTATAATTAAATTTTACCCAATTCTAAAAAGAAGTAAAACCTATGATGATAATACTATATTATTTTCTACCATCATGTACAAGTTGTACTAAAAAAATAATCTGGATCAGGGGCGGAGGGAGGGAGGGGGTGGCAGTGGGGTCACATGACCCACTAGGATTTTGGAAAAAATTACCCAGTATAAGTATATGTAATATTGCACTAAATAATTAACAAACTAAACATAAAGATTAATAAATTTCAGTTTTGACAAAATTAATATTCTTAATTGAGTTGGCAAATTATATTGGTTTGTCGTTTAATGAGGTATTGTGTTTAATCATTCTTAATAAATGAATGTTTACTTTCTTCTATTTCATTGTTTATACTTCAATGAAATGTTATAATAAACTTCAATTTATTTACAATTTTAAAACACACAATTTATTTTAGAACACACAATTTTAATTTTGGAGTATTCAATTTTAAACTTCAAAATGTTCTCATAATTAACATTTGTCATTTTAGAACACACAATTTGTTTATAATAAACTCTTCGATTTTTTTTATTTATTTACTTGTATTTTTATGATTTATATTTTTACTTTCCTTTTTTTCCCCATTTCTTGCATTTAAATAAACCTCATAGGCTCATACATTTAGTTTCTAGCCTGTTAACTGTTCAAAAATAATTAAATCTTTCAAAAGGGCATGGCTCAAATGCTAAAAATACATTAAAAAGTTACTTATTTCATTACATATTTTAAAAAAATCTCGTTTTAAAAAATTACTTATTTCATTAATTTTGTTGCAATGTTGTTAAAAAATTATATTATGATAATATAAAATAAGTTCTTTAATTTTTTATTATATTATTTAAATATTTTAAATTCAAAATTATTTGACCTCACTGAACTAAAAGTCTAGCTCCGCCCCTGTCTGGATCTAATCTTAATCTTAAAATCCAAAACCGAGATATATATAGGAATTACTATTTAGATTATATCTGAATTCCGAATTCCAAATCGACGGATTAGAGTCGAGTCTATGATCATTTTTGTCATCTCTACTTAGAGATAAATGTTGTTATAGGGCAAAACACTTCTTCACACAAGCACCTAAAATGAGTGGAATGTAAACAAACTTACGACTGTAAACGAACTTTTGCCACCAGGTAAGTGTTTCCATCCTCGTGAATAAGGAGGGTGTTTCAGAAATCGTCGATAGAGCAGATCTTCCGTCTTCCTCGTATGTTAGCAGAGCCAGATTTGGGTGCTTGTGAACCAAGTCTAATGCAATATCTACAAGCAAAAATTTAAGATGATTAACTTTATATGAATAGTATGTCTATGAAATATTTCTTTTGTCACGTACATTTATTGAATAACATACCTCACTTAAAGTGGAATTAAGTAGGGCTACAATGGTAAAATATGTAAATAAGACAATATTGTGAGATTGATAATTAAGCTAGTTCGTGTATGGTATAAGGTCAATAAAGGAACGTGCAAAGATAAATTGTAAACCAACTAAAATGACAAAATAAGAAAAGAATACGTGGACGGAGGGAGTAATAGTTACCAACCAACAAATTCAGAGGCTATGATCCCGTTCAACGTTGTGATGCCGGCTTGGCTCTTGAATAAAGGCTCATCGGCGTCATCGAATACCTCGTGCTCGGATAACAAGTACTTTAGTGTTTCCTTTTGAGTACTTACGGCGGCTTCTCGCACAGGCATTCGGCCGACGCTATTCGCAATGAATAACAAGTTCGGATTCTTCTTAACCATAGCCTTGACTGCTTCCGTGTTTCCGACCATGGTAGCATTATCTATGGCGATATCCCCGTTCCTATCTTTAAGGGCCAGAGCTTCAGCCGGCATGAGTTCAATCAACTTTTTCACGAATTTTAAGTTCGATTTTCCTGTCATTACGGCTATATGGAGAGTTGTTTCCGAATTTGAAGTGATAACCGCCGTGCTTAGTTGGTTTATATCTGAGAAGAAATTCTTGGCGGCGTCCCAGTCGCCCCGCATCGCTGCTTGGTGTAGGGATGAATACTTGCCAAAATCTATCTCATCCGCTGCAGAAACGAGCAATATATTTTACGTGAAGACAAACAATTTGAATATTGATTAAAATCCTCCATCCGTTTACAATATGTATACACTTTTTTTTTGTCCATCATCTTTAGACCGTTTTTGTTTCATGCAATAGACCTCACGTTAAAAGTTACATTTATACTCTTAGTGAGACCAAACGAATCAAAATAATAACTTTAACAGATTAAAAGTTACATTTTTATTTTAAAAATGCGTATAATCCGATCTATAAGCTAGCTATTGAGATTAAAATAATCACGTAACACATCATCACAAAATATTAAGCTACGTGCCTAAAATTTTGACTATATAAAGAAAGTATATATATATATATATATATATATATATATATATATATAAGTTATATACTAGTGAAGTTCGTTTAAATAAAGCAATGTGGTTATAGAATTTTGATGTATAAAAAACTTACCTCCTCCTTCATCTTTTTCACTTTCTCCCTCCTCCTCTTCTTCTTTTTCTTCATCTTCTTCTTTTCTTCCATCTTCATCATCTTCTTCTTGTACTTGTTCTTTGAAAATGGTTTCCAACTCTAGCCATATTTCCCTAGCAGTTGGCTTGTCCCAAACAATGTCGAGCGCATCTTTACCGATGGATCCCAAAATCCATCCTTGAACGAGCAAGTCCGTTCTTCTCCACATCTTCTTCTGCTGCTCCTCATCCTCTGGAGGTGGCGGGGTTTCACCGTCCACGAACCCCGCCACCTCCTGACTCTCAAGCAAGCAGAGCATCTGCTTCTTCCAAATTTTGAAATCGCTTCTTTCGTCTCCCTCCACGAATGGCTTCACCGTCACAAAGTTCGCCACGCTCACGGTCGAAGGCCATGCGTATGATACCGTCTCATCTGAGCTCGTCATTGTTGGGCTGGAAGCTGCCACTGCACTTTTACTTTGGGGTTGCATTTTTGAACTCTTATATGAAGTCAATGAATATGTTTGTATATATTTAAACTGTCTTCACCTGCTCCAAGTGGGGATATATATATATATATATATATATATATATATATATATATATATATATATATATATATGTTTGTATACTTGTAAATTGCCAGTTGGTTCATAGGAATCTGTGTATCCCCATTCACTAAGTCAAGCATAACAACTTGTTGATTTAATTTAAATAGTAAATATTAAATTTACAACCTAAGTTATGAGTATGATAAATAAATACTAGTACTACTAAAGTTGTTATAGATAGATGTGACACTATAGAAAATTATAAAATGTATAGTATTAAATTTAGTGGCAGAGGATATGCTAATGTGCACCGTCTAATCTTACTTATCACATTGTGAGGGACGGGTTAAGAATTTAGAACTAATCGAGCGAGATTAAGTAAATGTAAATTTTATCGGGTGACTGCCTAAGTGGCCGGTGAGTGGTGCCCGGCCCTTGTCCCCATCACTGCAAGTTGACGACCAATAAAGATATTTTTTTCTTCTTCAAGTGGTACAAGGTTGACATGAAATAATTTGGAATACGAATGTTATAGTTTAATAATTGGGTAGGTTCATCTTGTTCCGGTTCCATGGATTCATACATAACAACTCAAGAAAAAAAAAATGTCATGTTCATACATAAACTTAAATTAACAACTGACAAATATATATATGAGTATAATAATAAATTCTAAATTTGTTACGGATTAGATGTGAAACTTGACAAATTTTTAAATGCATTGATCGGAATAATTAGCCATGAGAACGGGTTGTCTAGATCCACTAATCCCGATACATTTATTAATTAGGATTTCGATTACAAAAAATTTAAACTACATGGATGATGGATCTTGACTTTATACAAAACTTTGGATTTGGACCTGGAATTTTATTTTTGAAGTCCAGATCCGGCCCATTATCATCCACGGTCCCTCTTGCTTCATGTAGTCGTTGATTACACTGGTTGACGTTTCACAACCTATAAACCTATTTTATTCTTCAGTGGTTGAAAGGATATAATTGGAATAAAAATGTTATTAATGCATTTCATTTTCTTGTATATAGTTTACAAATTTCGTAGTTCCATCTTGTTCCGTTTCCAACGATGAATTCATGCGTAACAACCCTTAGAAAAAAAATGCCAATTAATTCATTCATAAAGGCTAATCATTTCCAAATCGAATTTTATTTCTTCCAATGATGGTTTATTAGAACCCGAATATTAGGATTCATAAATGCATTGATCACTGCTAGCTAGGGTTTATAATTCCACAATAACGAGATATATAGAACTCTCCTTAAAATGAAGTTCTGAATTCGATTCCCATTATTGACATGGTACGTAGTGTAACTTTTCCACCGTACATTTTGGGGAAGATATCCATAAAACTATAATAGGAAATCTGTAACACTTCACAATATACAATCAAGATTATGTGTGTTTACAAAAAAGAGAAAATACCAAACAAATCAAACAATCAAACCAATACTTATTCACTTAAATAATTCTGAAGAACAGGGGATGATTAAAATCACAAATTATGACCAAGTATGTGCAAGAGTACTAACTCACTCCATTACTGTCATCTGAGTATGAAAATCAACAAAACTTACATAATTTGGGTCAGTATAAAATACGATCGCTTTTCTTGCCGAAAATTCTAGGACCGTAGGTTGAATAGAGAAGAACATCCACAAGAAGCGGGAACTGCAAAAGCACAAACGACGTCACCGGAAAGCAAGCAAAGGCTGCCAGCAGCACGAGAAACCATGCTACTTCCCTGCGGAACATGAGATAGAGCGTAGCACTGAAGGCCACCATCATGATCGTAATGGAGACGAAGAGGCTTAGAAGGCCCATGCTCAGCCGTTTCGGCAGTACGTACAAAAAGTCCTGCTCTGCATACCGTGAGGTCAGAATGGACAGGAACATGAGCAAAGAAGTGATGGAGGCCAACAAGGAAATAGCGTCCGAAATAGCAAACAACATGAATGTAGGTTGTCTGTAGAGTAACGGGATCCCTGTTGAGGAATCAAGGCCACTGGGAAGAGTAAAAGTTGTGGCAAACATGACCGTTGCAATGTGCCCCGCTGCAATGGTGCACGCATTAGCCGTGTCCTTCATCCACCGTTCCCCATCTACTTTCAATTGCTTGTTTCCTCGGTAAATAACTGTTGCGGAGTTTGGTTTTCTTTGTTCCGCCATGTCCTGCGTGAAGGATGGACAAATTTTTCCATTTCCTGTAAAATTAAACGATCCACTGTTTTTAGTATTACTAGCAGTTATTACCTGCGTTGCATGTATCGTTTTATTTATTTCTTTACAGTTGTATAAAATGACATTGTTATCCTTCAATTTAATACAAAGAAGGGTATAATTGGCAATAACACATTTTGTAATAATGCAGACTTTTATAATACCAATAGATGACACATGATATCTTCTGTGCTCATTCATGTACCAAAATATTGATTTTTATTGATTTTATGCATCTTTTCCCAACAATTTCAACATATTATGATTCCTGATAACTTTACAATTATTGTCTAGGGTTCACCCTTCCATTTTAGTGTTTATAATTATCTTTTAACATTTATTTTCAATTTTATTCGAGCAGATGAAGATGTACAAAAAATGTAATGAAGCTATCGTACATTAAACCACTGCAACTCGCGCTGCATCTGCAAGCAGCGCCAGCAACGAGATTAAGTCTGTCAGTTGGGGCTAGCTGGCCCTAGCTCCCCGCATGTGTGCATCAAGTTGTTGCCCTCGTTGTCGTTAATGTCGTACGATAAATATTTCCGATCACTCATGCTGTAGAGGAGGTTGATAACGTTCTCGAATCGAAAAGTCGCTGCTATCATAAACACAGTCTTGCCTGTGGTGATTTCTCTGTTAAAACTAAGCTGTGGATACTTGTCAATGATCATGTCCATAATCTCACTGATGCAGAACCTGGCGGCTATGTAGACTGATTTATCAAACATAATAGAAGCTTCGGTTTGAGGTACAGAGATGTTAGGATTAGATCCCTAACACGAAGAAGACGGACACGAGGTATTCCTCGCTGTACGCGCCCAACAAGGAAAAAACAACGAGTAGTATGAAAAAGAAGGAATTAGGGTTTGTATTCTCTATATGAATGTCGACAATACAACTTAATCCCTATCTATAAACTAAGACTCCTAGGTTGATTCGACTTACGATTCAGGAAAGAATCAACAAGAAAACCCGAAAAGGAGCTTATAGATTTGCTCGACCCAAAATAAAAAATAAACGGGCTAGCCCAACATACTCGACTAACCCTAAAATAAATAATATAAAAACTAATGATGAGGAACGAAATCCTCGTATCTTCTCGGAGCCCTAACCCGCCTTACGGGCCGTCCCGAACGACCCTCATCCATGCTCACATCCTCCACCCTCTCGGCTGTCTCATAAGTCACGAGCTCGGGCTCGTGCTCACGTCGCTATTTACTTCGCTCTCCGGTAGATACGATACTCGTATCAACTCCCCCCTCCTTATGACGTTCCTTGTCCTCAAGGAACAAACTAGGAAACTTCCGCGTAAGCAACTCCATGGGCTCCCAAGTAGGCACCTTCCCGTCATCATCTTCCCACTCAACCAGCGCCTCTTCCACCACCGCTCCATGCTTCCACACCCGTCGTTGATCAACCATTTTCCGCGGTTGCACCAACACACGACCTTGAACCAAATCGGCCGGAAAATCAGCCTCCCTCGATGTCTCACCCTCAACAAAAGGTCGAAGCAAGCTAACGTGAAAGACATTGTGGATTCGACTTCCTTCCGGCAACCCCAATCGATACGCCACCTCCCCGATGCGTTCCAAGACAGGGAACGGTCCATAAAATCGTCGAGATAACTTTTGTGACAGCGGCCGAGCCACGGAATGTTGACGGTACAGCTGCAACTTCAACAAAACCTTATCCCCGACCTTAAATTCTAGCTCCCGGCGATGTTTATTCGCTATCGCGCGCATGCGCTGCTGCGATTTCTCAAGGTTCTTTCTTAACCACACCAAAAGCTCACCCCGTTGACGGATAACCTCAGCAACGGAGAACGGACACGTCGCCGGCGGCTCCCCAACCACAAGAGATGGAGGTTCACGACCGTAAAGTGCTTGGAATGGGGAAACGCACAATCCTTCGTGGTGAAAACAGTTAAGGGCGAGTTCTGCCCATGGCAAAAAACTCGTCCATTTACTCGGACGATCCGCCACGAATGCCCGAAGATATTGCTCCAAACCCCTGTTACGAACCTCCGTTTGGCCGTCTGTTTGTGGGTGATAGGCTGTCGAGAACTGAAGCTTCGTCCCACTTAACTTTAGCAAATTCTCCCATACTTCATTGAGAAAAACAGAATCACGATCCGACACAAGCTTCTTAGGGAAACCATGATGCTTAACAACGTTCTCCACAAAAGCATTAGCTACACGCCAAGCGTCAAAACCCGTCGGAAGCGGAGCGAAATGTGCATATTTCGAAAACCAATCCACTACCACCATGATCACCGTAAAGCCTCGGGATTGAGGAAGACCTGTGATGAAATCCATGGATGCTTCATCCCATACGCGCTCAGGAATCGGAAGAGGTTGAAGCAATCCCGCCGGTTTCTGAGTCAAATACTTAGTAGTCTGTGACAAGCGTAACAAGCCGCCACAAACTTCCTCACATCGCTACGCATGCCATCCCAATAAAACGAAGACGCGAGCCGCCGAAAAGTTCTTTCTATCCCGGGATGCCCCGCCGATGGAGAAGAGTGATACTCATAAATTAAAGCAGACTTGGCTTGCGAATCTTTCCCTACCACGATACGAGTGCCCTTGAAGATCAATCCATGCGCCTCATGCAAGTCGGCCGAAGCTCTCCCCTCCTGCATGGCTAATCGTAGCTCAATCAATTCGGGTAGCAACTCCGTATCCTTCCGAAGAATCTCCATAATCTCCGGCATCGGGTGAGCCACCGTCAAAAATAGCATATTGCACCCGGGGGGCGCGTCGTCGTCCCCATCACGGCGAGACAAGGCATCCGCGACGCGGTTCGATGCCCCAGTCTTGTACTCGATGCGAAATTTATACCCCATTAACTTTCGGACGTAAAACTGTTGGTCCGGCGTTTGCACCACTTGCTGAAGTAACTCCTTTAGGCTTTTCTGATCGGAGCGAATAACAAACTCACGGCCCAATAAATATTGGCGCCACTTTTGCACGGCCTCGACTATCGCATACAACTCTTTGTGATAAGTGGACGCCACATGACGACGGGGGCCCAATTTCTTGCTGGAAAATGCGATAGGATGATCGTCTTGCAATAGCACCGCTCCAACCCCGAAGTCCGAAGCATCGGTTTCAACACAAAATTGCTTCTCAAAATTCGGCAGACGTAAGATAGGAGCCGAAACCATGGCTGCCTTTAAAGCCTTGAAACTCTCCTCGGCTTCCGGTGTCCAAACAAACGCATTCTTCTTTAGCAACTCAGTCAAAGGAGCCGCCAATATAGAGTACCTAGCAATGAACTTCCAATAATATCCCGTCAAACCAAGAAAACCCCTAAGCTTCTTAATCGAGGTCGGGCTCGGCCAAGCATCCATTGCCTCGAGCTTCGCCGGATCCGCCTTCAGATGACCGTCAGATACGATGTGGCCCAAGTACTCCACTGTTGTACAACAAAATGTACACTTCGATAGCTTGATGAAGAAATTATGCGTCCGTAAGATCGAGAAAACCGCCCGGAGATGCTCCGCATGCTCAGGAACCGATTTGCTGTATATCAGAATGTCATCGAAGAAAACAATAACGAACTGACGCAACAAAGGCCTGAAAATCTCATTCATCGCGGCCTGAAAAGTCGAAGGAGCGTTCGTCAGTCCAAAAGGCATCACCAGAAATTCGAAATGGCCGTCGTGTGTTCGGAACGCAGATTTGTAGACGTCCTCCTTGTGCATTCGAATCTGATGATAACCCGATCTCAAATCGAGTTTAGTGAAAACCCTAGCCTCTCCCAACTCGTCAAACAATTCATCCGCTGTTGGGATTGGAAAATGGTCCGCCACCGTTACATTATTGAGAGCTCTATAATCAATGCAGAAACGGAAGGATCCGTCCTTCTTCCGTATGAGTAATACCGGAGACGAGAATGCACTACAACTCCTCCGAATAATGCCGCTCTCCAACATCTCCCGAACTTGGCGCTCGATCTCACTCTTCTGATAATATGGATAGCGGTAAGGCCGAACATTCACTGGTTTAGTACCCGGCAACAAATGAATACGATGATCGAATGCTCGTGAAGGAGGGAGGCCTCTCGGCAGCTCGAAAACCGATGCAAAGTCCTTGATAACGTCCCGAACCGCCGGCTGTATATCCTCCGCCAGTTCCATCCCCTCGGCCCCGCCTTTCGAAGTGTTCTCAACGGGGAGAACCTCGAAACAGTCGACTCCTTCCTGATGTAGCATGATCCAAGCTAATTTATTAGCGGATATTGGCCGAGCTGAGCGAGGTGTGACCTTTAAACACACCGGTCTCCCACAAACATGGAATTCCAACGTACCGGCCCCGTAGTCGCTGGTAACTCGCTGCAAGGAGCTAAGCCAAGGAAGCCCTAGAATGATATCGGGGCCGTGGATCGGCAGAATGTGAAGATCGAGTTCCAACGCATGCCCTTGAATGCGAATTTCCGTGTGCGGTGCCACATTAGAACATGTGAGTGACTGGCCGTTGCCCACATAAACTTGAAATGGCGTAATCTCCTCCAATTCCAAACCCGTTTTCTCCGCAACACGAGGGTGTAAGAAATTGTGGGAGGCTCCCGTGTCAACCAAGATACAGACCTTCTCCTTCTCCAATACACCCTGAAACTCCAACGCCGTTGGTCGCGAACGACCCTCAAGGCTGTACATGTGAGATAGATCGGCCCCCACAACGTCTCCCGTCGGTGGCGCGACTGCTGAGGTGTCTAGCTCTTCATCATCTTCGCCATCCGATCCCATGTAGGCCAAAAAACGGCCCTTGCAAACGTGTCCTGTTGTCCACTTCTCCGGGCAATACCAATTGTTAGGATTAGATCCCTAACACGAAGAAGACGGACACGAGGTATTCCTCGCTGTACGCGCCCAACAAGGAAAAAACAACGAGTAGTATGAAAAAGAAGGAATTAGGGTTTGTATTCTCTATATGAATGTCGACAATACAACTTAATCCCTATTTATAAACTAAGACTCCTAGGTTGATTCGACTTACGATTCGGGAAAGAATCAACAAGAAAACCCGAAAAGGAGCTTATAGATTTGCTCGACCCAAAATAAAAAATAAACGGGCTAGCCCAACATACTCGACTAACCCTAAAATAAATAATATAAAAACTAACGATGAGGAACGAAATCCTCGTATCTTCTCGGAGCCCTAACCCGCCTTACTGGCCGTCCCGAACGACCCTCATCCATGCTCGCATCCTCCACCCTCTCGGCTGTCTCATAAGTCACGAGCTCGGGCTCGTTCTCACGTCGCTCTTTACTTCGCTCTCCGGTAGATACGATACTCGTATCAAGAGACTATTTTGTTACACACATATTGAGCAAGTTGTACTGCTCGTTGATGCTTTGTTTTCTTCTGCCTCAGTCCCTTCACTTTATGCACTGATTAACATTTCGATTACATCAACACCAAATTAACTAAACATGGTAGATTTAGAAACTAATTATCACACATATATAGTTGTTAATGTTACCTAAATTTTCGATGACATGCCAAATCACGCTTTCCACATTCTTCCCCACTGTACATAAGCACAACAATCATCTAAGTTTACGATCGCAAAATAATATACTCTTTTCGTTCCACATATTATTTTAATGTGTGAAGAGATAAACGATACAGGTTTTCAAAAAATGATAGGTAAAAGTGAAGAAACGTAGGTACTAGTGGGGTCTCATCCAATGAATAGTAGAATAAGTTTTTCAAAATATTAAGGGTAAAAATGTCGTTTTTCTAAGGAAATCTTTCCATTTTAGTTCACCACACTTATATGGGAGACGGCCCAGACTGAAAATACTCAAACTAATGTGGGGATGGAGGGAGTAAGTTATAACTGATCTGGCTAATTGAGCAATAAACGAACAAGAGAACATAAAGAAAACATTGATTCACCAACAATGTATTGACTACATTCACGAGCAAAAAATGAACACAAATCGTATTAGAAAGCTAGTTAGGTTGCAAATTACGAAATTGCTCTCGAGAGCTATATAAACAATGATAAGAGCTAGAACACACAAAATAAGTTCAGCCAAATAATACTATTAAAAAAACCAACGACGCGGATCGAGAGAGATAGATTCAAGACATATTATCATAATAGTATAATCAAAGTAAGCATTTTTTGGAATTAATAAATTTTATTTAGCCAAATCCATCTCTTTGACATACACTCCCTCCGTCCCAAACTGATTGTCCACATTTCCTGATTGGGATGTCCCATTTAATTGTCCACTTACCCAAAATAGACACTTTATACTCACATTTAATATAATATAAACCCTTTTATCTCTCTTATTGCGTTGGTTACTGTGTCATTTGTCTAGTGAACAATTGTCATGGGACGGGGGGATTACTTTGGACTTAGTGAAGTGTAAAAATATGAATCTAAAAAGTTGGAAGGGAATTAAGTACTTTCCTTGAGAGATGAGGTGAAACGAGGAGTAATTTTTGTTGTGGCTACGTAAACTTTCGATGTCACGGCCAACTGATGTCGTGTCAGCTTCATATCTAGACCTTTGTATTGGAATACCTACACAATCAAAGGAAAATAAAAGGCGGAGAGAAGCTATAGTTAAAAGTTATTTCCCTCGTACATTTTATCATAATATTTTACTGTTCAATCTTTGTCTATTTTATCAAACACGACACATCTCACCCAAGCACACCTAAAACGAGCGGAAATGTACTTGAACAAACTTACGATTGTGAATAAACCTCAGCCACCAGGTAAGTGTTTCCTTCCTTGTGAATAATGCGGGCGTTTCAATAATCGCCGATAGGGCAGATCTTCCGTCTTCCTCGTTTCTTAGCCGAGCCAAATCTGGGTACTTATGAACCAAATCTAACGCAATATCTGAAGATCGGGCAATGGTTAAAGATAAGTGTATATATATGCTGGCATATATGTAAATAGTACTGGCTCCGTCCAATTTATAATGAGCTAGCTTTATTCAATATAAGTTTATTATTGTAATAAAATAGCTCGTTATAAACCTACCTGATAGGAAATGGCCCATCTCCCTAGGCCCAATATCACCACTTCGGCAAAGCTCACACGTCACCTCGGCAAAGCCCAACAGAGGCAGTTCGGCCCAATGGCAGCTCGGCCCAACCCAATAATAATCAACCCAAATTCAGGCCCATGGAGTTGAACCATAATAATAGAACTTGGAGTGATGGAGGCAGAATCGGCCACCACCCACGATCTCCATGATCCCACGTCCATCTCTCCCATGATGGACGAGGAATTTAGCTATAAATACTAGATCGATTGTACTATAACACAGGCATGCTGCATTATATACAAATCTCTCTCTCTTTCTCCCCGTGGACGTAGATCTTCCGATCGAACCACGTTAACTCTTTGTGTTCTTTACTTTCATACACACAAATTCTCCAACACAATTCCACTTTCACCGAGCAGCGAATCTTGAATTCATCACTGGCGCTGTCTGTGGGAAAGATAAATTCGTGATTCAATTCCCATTTTCGTTGCTCAAACCACCATTCATGGCTCTCGGAAGACGACTGTTGCGAGGGACTTCATCCCGGAGTTCAGGTAGTGTTCCACGATGCCAGCGGAGCCACCGTAGACATCATGAAGATTCCGCCGCCGCAGCAGCGACTCAGGAAGAGCAGCCGCACTTCGACGTTCCCGTCGATAACCAGGCTGGGAATGGAGAAGTCTCTCCACTCGACGAGCAAAACCCTGGAGAAGGCGTCACGGCTCCACCACCACTGCCCTCTCCACCAGTGCAGCAAGCCCAGACTCACCGCGGCCCTGTGAGCTCGCACTTAGGACCTCGAGTTCACCAACAAACTCCAGAGGGTCACGTTGAGGACCTCACTTCGGATCGTGAGCGTGAGCTGTTCGAGCCCGGAGTTGTTCAGCGCCCACCCCCAGTCATCCGACCGAACCCAGTGGCACCACCACCTCCTCCACCCCCCGGGATTGAGGAGCTACTAAGGAATTACCTTACCACTACCCGAGGAAGAGAATTCCTTAACCAATACGGAGAAGAGCAGAGAGCACCCCATCTCGGTCCCGAGATCCGAGCTGGACCATATGGAATGCCTAGAGGGCAGGACCTACGACAACACCTCCAGAAAATCCGAGGTCAAGCCCAGGGAGTTCCTCCACCACCACCACCGCATTACGTGGCCGCACCTCCGCCACCCCTCGGTGCTCCGCCCCACGGGCACCTTGTAGGAGGCACGCAAATTTTTGATGCATTCGGCAGAATCGTCAGCCATCTCTCCGAGGACATTCTCAATACACCCATGCCATATGGGTATAAGGTGCCGAACATCAAACCCTACAACGGGATAGGAAATCCCAGCAACTTCCTAAGTTAGTTCAAGTACAGCATGTTGAACCAGAACTTGGAAATATCTGTGACACGTGACATTCTTCCATCGGTACAACTGAAGACAACACACTGAAATGCAATAGATGATCTTGTTCGATTGAAAATAACTCTTTCCATCCCTTATATTGGTGCGGAGAGAGATGAAACGTTTCAATCAAGAAAAATGCCGGTATAAGTAATGTAAATAATTTAAAATATGTTGCTAAGAAAATATATTCATTATAGCAAATCACACTAATTTCCGGAGCACTTCAAACGGGTAATAATCACATCAATACGAGAGACGCATGGGTTGTTATCGTACCTTGAACCACTGCAACTCGCGCTGCATCTGCAGAGCAGTGCCGGCAACAAGATTGAGCCTGTCAGGAGGGGCCAGCTTCCCACATATGTGCATCAAGTTGTTCTTCTCATTATCCGTGGAGCTATACGATAGGTATTTCCGGTCACTCATGTTGTGAAGAAGGTTAATAACATTCTCGAATCGATAAGTCGCTGCAAGCATAAACACACTCTTGCCGGTCTCGTGGTCTTTGCTATAACTGCACTGAGGATACTTGTGAATGATCATTTCGACAATCTCATTGATGTCGTACTTGGCGGCGAGGTACACCGATTTACGAAATATAGTATAAGCTTCCTTTTGAGGTAACGAGACTATCTTGTCGCACAAGAACTGGGCAAATTGTACTGCTCGTTCGTGCGTTTCTTTCTTCTCCCTCACTCCCTTCACTTTAGGCACTGATTAACATTTTACCATTACATAAATAATAAGAAAACAGAGTAGATTTGGAGGTTAGTTATGTCACACACACACATACACACTAGTCCATGTTTACCTAAATTTTCGATGAGATACCAAATCAAGGTTTCCACCTTCAGCCCCACTGCACATCAACCCCAGCAAGAATCTTAGATTGAAGATTAAGATAGCAAAACAATACTCCCTCCGTCCCACTTTTTTTTTTTTTTCGTGGGAATTAAGACGAGAGTGATGATAGTGAGTTAAAGTGAAATTAGGTAGCGGATTAAAGTGATGTGTCAAAATTTTATTGGGATAAAATTTTCTATTTCGGGAAAGTTCCCTATATCAGTAGGACGTCCCGAAAAGGAAAAGGTCCCTTTATCAGTGAGACAGAGGGAGTATAATTCAAACTCTTTAGAGAAAATTCACGCCTCAATAAATTACCTTTTTATTTTTTAATTTTTAGTTTTAATAATAAAAATTTTAAATGTTACACCATGGGAGGACTCGAACTCAACCTTTGGCCCTGATGCTTAACCTCATACCGTTGTCCACACATTCACAATAAATTACTTTATAGAATTACTAAGGGGTGAAGATGTTAACTTTGGGGAGAGTTAAGTAGGGGACAAGTAAAAGAATACAATGATTTTCTATTAATTTTTATGTTGCCTATCTCATGTAATACCGACAAATGATATATTGTTATGTGTTAAAAATATTTTAAAATTAATATTACTTTTATGAATATTTTAAAAATATTTTAACACGGGCTATTGAAGCTATCAAACTATTGGGCAGGCGGCCAGGCTAAAGCCCGTTGGGCTAAAGACGAAAGTATGATCGGGTCGGGCCAACCTGATTGTAATTGGGCTGCTAAAAAATTAGCCCAACTCAACATATAAAGAGAAATGTGTAATTTTTCAGACTGATACTTCTTACGGCGTTATTGAAATTAGGTTGATTCGCCCAACCTGAAATGTTTGATAAATAAAGAACGTTCCAATATAGTAAAAGCGTCGGTAAATAGAGGAAAAGGGAGTGAAAGTGCTAATAACTTACCTTTAGATATGATCTTAATTGAGGCACCCAAGCTGCATAAACTTTCAACGTCACGCCCAACAAATGTAGGGTCATCATCTTCATATTTTGACTTTTCAATGGGAATACCTACACCATATATTTAAACTTAAAGAAAGAAGCATTAACTAAAAAAAGTTGTGCAAGCTATCAACATGGGAAAACAGGCTGTTGCAAGCTATGATGTAGTAGTAATACTATAATTAAAATTTACCCAATTCTAAAATGAAGTAAAACCTAGATGATCATACTAGATTAATTTCTACCATCATGCAAAAGTTGTACTATAAAATCAAAAATCAAAACCGAGATATATATACAGAAGTTACTATTGAGATTATATCTGAATTCCAAGTTCAAAATCGACGGATTAGAGTCGAGTCTAAGATCATTTTTGTCATCTCTACTTAGCGATAAGTGTTGTAATAGGGCAAAACATTTCTTCACACAAGCACCTAAAATAAGTGGAATGTAAACAAACTTATGACTGTAAACAAACTTTTGCCACCAAGTAAGTGTTTCCATCCTCGTGAATAAGGCGGGTGTTTCAGAAATCGTCGATAGAGCAGATCTTCCGTCTTCCTCGTATGTTAGCAGAGCCAAATTTGGGTGCTTGTGAACCAAGTCTAATGCAATATCTACAAGCAAAAATTTAAGATGATTAACTTTATATGAATAGTATGCCTGTGAAATATTTCTTGTGTCACGTACATATTATAACACATTTATTGAATAACATACCTCACTTAAAGTGGAATTAAGTAGGGCTACAATGGTAAAATATGTAAATAAGACAATATTGTGAGATTGATAATTAAGTTAGTTCATGTATGGTATAAGGTCAAAAAAGGAATATGCAAAAAAATTGTAAACCAACTATAATGACAAAATAAAAAAGAATACGTGGACGGAGGGAGTAATAGTTACCAACCAACAAATTCAGAGGCTATGATCCCGTTCAACGTTGTGATGCCGGCTTGGCTCTTGAATAAAGGCTCATCGGCATCATCGAAGACCTCGTGCTCGGATAACAAGTACTTTAGTGTTTCCTTTTGAGTACTTACGGCGGCTTCTCGCACAGGCATTCGGCCGACGCTATTCGCAATGAATAACAAGTTCGGATTCTTCTTAACCATATAGCCTTGACTGCTTCCGTGTTTCCGACCATGGTAGCATTATCTATGGATATCCCCGTTCCTATCTTTAAGGGACAGAGCTTCAGGCGGCATGAGTTCAATCAACTTTTTCACAAATTTTAAGTTCGATTTTCCTGTCATTACAGCTATATGGAGAGTTGTTTCCGAATTTGAAGTGATAACCGCCGTGCTTAGTTGGATTATATCTGAGAAGAAATTCTTGGCTGTGTCCCAGTCGCCCAGCATCGCTGCTTGGTGTAGGGATGAATACTTGCCAAAATCGATCTCATCCGCTGCAGAAACGAGCAATATATTTTACGCGAAGAAAAACAATTTGAATATTGATTGAAATCCTCCCTCCGTTCACAGTATGTATACACTTTGTTTTTGTCCATCATCTTTAGACCCTTTTTGTTTCATGCAATAGACCTCGCGTTAAAAGTTACATTTATACTCTTAGTGAGGCCAAATGAATCAAAATAATAACTTTAACAGATTAAAAGTTACATTTTTATTTTAAAAATGCGTAATCCGATCTATAAGCTAGCTATTGTGATTAAAATAATCACGTTAACACATCATCACAAAATATTAAGCTACGTGCCTAAAATTTTGACTATATAAAGACAGTATATATATAAGTTATATACTAGTGAAGTTCGTTTAAATAAAGCAATGTGGTTATAGAATTTTGATGTATAAAAAACTTACCTCCTTCTTCATCTTTTTCACTTTCTCCCTCCTCCTCTTCTTCTTTTTCTTCGTTGTTAGTTTCACAACAAATAATAGGAGTAAAATAACATATGGATCAAATCATACAGAGATAAAATTAGATCCTCTAGAATTGAAAATATAATATGCCCTGAGATTGTAATGGCTACCTTCAAGCTCCAATTTCCTTCACCAAGAATCCTTGAAGAATCCCTGCAAAACAAACCGGAGGAAATGGGTGGGGGTCCTCCGGGAAGAGCCTCCGACGCCCAAGTCAGTTCCTTCGAAGAGGAAAACCTTGAAGATGAAATGCACAAAGTATAAGCTGAGAGTAAAGAGTGAGTAAAAAGTGTGTACCGAATGTATGAAGTGAGCCCTGTATTTATAGATGTAAATGGTGGTGGTATTCCTGTAAATTTGCTATTACATAGGATATTTTAGTCTTTTTGAGTAGAAGATATTTGTAAGGTTAATAACCTATTCGAATAAAACACGTGTTGAAGGAATATAATTCTGTTAGGAAGGAATATAATTCTGTTACGTAGATAGATAAGCTGGAGAACTATATTCACAAATTAATTATAATTAATTTTAATGAGGATACGAAGAGTGTGACAAATCCTCTTAAATGCTTTCTTCCAATTGGGTGAGATTTGTCTCTTGCCAAGACTTGACGCAAGAGCCTTAGGACTTGGCACTTGGCCTTTGCCAGCTTACTTGGACTTGGCTCTTGCACTTTATTAGGACTTGACACTTGCCAACTTACTAAGACTTGGCTCTTGCCACTTTGCTAGGACTTGGCACTTGCCATCTTGCTAGAACTTGACACTTGGCTCTTGCCACTTTATTAGGACTTGGCATTTGCCAACTTATTAGGACTTGGCACTAGCCATCTTTCACAGGACTTGACACTTGCCAAACTTATTAGGACTTGGCACTTGCCAACTTTCCTTTCAATCCTATTAGTATCTACCTCTTTTAGAGTTTTATTGCTATTTTTATTTAATCCATTATTTATAATAAATACTTACTCCCTATCATTCATCTTCTTCTTTTCTTCCATCTTCATCATCTTCTTCTTGTTCTTTGAAAATGGTTTCCAACTCTAGCCATATTTCCCTAGCAATTGGCTTGTCCCAAACAATGTCGAGTGCATCTTTACCGATGGGTTGCATATTATTGAACTCTTATATGAAGTCAATGTATACATGTAAATTGCTAGTTGGTTCATAAGGAATCTGTGTATCCCACTTCATTGACTAAGACAAAGACAAGCACAACAACTTATTGATTTAATTAAAATATTAAATAGTAAATATTAAATTTACAACTTAAGTAATGAGTACGATAATAAATATTAGTACTATACTATAGTTGTTATAAATAGATGTGAAACTAGAGAAAATTATAAAATGTATAGTTTTAAATTGAATGGCGGAGGATATGCTAACTTGCTCCTTCGTCAGTCTTACTTATCACATTATCAGCGACGGAATATGAATCGAGGCAAAAAAGAAAATACCCATTTTGACTTTGTAAAATCAAATTTAGGTATGGAATATAGTTTACAATAAAAATACCCATATTTTGGTATGGTGGACAATAATACCCTTACTTTTAGTACATGGCCACTCCCTCCTCCCCTTTTTTCTCCGTAAACATATTTCCTCATTCCTTTTTTTTTTTTTTTTTCTTTTTTCTTTTTCTGTTTTATCTATTATTAATTTATTAATTTATTAATTATTAAATTAATTATTTATAATATTTTTTTTCGTTTTTTTCCAGAAATTTTCAGTTTTTTTTTTTTTTTTTAATTTTCAATTTTTTCAATTTTCTACCGTTTTTTGTATATTTCTATAAATACAAGTACACAGTAAATTTATGTTTTTTTGGTACTGTGTACCGGTACATGGTAAACCAAATAATACTTCTTATAGTACACAGTAAATTTAGGTTTTTTTGGTACTGTGTACCGGTACATGGTAAACAAAATAATACTTCTTATAGTACTGTTTACTGGAAGTAGTAAACGAATAATATCAAATTGTACCTATATTACGAAGTACGTTCATGTTGTTTTAGTATTGTTTACCAATAAGTGGTAAACGAATAATATCAAATTGTAACTATGTGCAAATTAGAAACAAAAGCATAAAACTCCAAAATCATACAGCCCCAATTGTTGTCCTCTTTGGCCATAAACTTTCTGGTTCAACAAGCTCTTCATGCAGCCCCAATTACCCACGGCTAGCCTCATTGACCCTTCGAACATGTTTATTTTCGCATTTCGGAGTACCACGGTGTTACTTGGCTTTGTCAACTCATCTGCATGTCAAGTAATAGTATCAATCAATACAACAACAACTAGTAAAGAGACAAAAAAGAAGCTAAAAACAGCCTAGATCTGCAGCTACTTGATTTACTTGTAATACCAACAACACACTAAAATCTTACTTAAGTACATAATTATCTCTAAATAATTTACTTTCAAACACCTCACAACTTATAAACTGAAACAAAATAACAACCATGCAGATTAGAGAGAGTGAGAAGGAGAGAAACCATTCCATTGAAATAACTTATGCTCTTCAAAGATCACTACAGTACATTTATGCTATTTTAGTATTGTTTACCGACTATCGGTACGAATATCGTTCAATCTGTACTTATTACCTAAATATTTTCATATATAACAAAACCTGAGATGGAGTCAAGTGCCAGCAAATCAATTGAACTCAAATGTACATAGGAAAAGGGTTGCAGCACAGTGAGAATTTATGCAAGGAACATTGATTAGCAAAACTAAAGACTGGAAAGAAGTTCACACGAGACAAAGAAATTGATGCACATAATAAATTGCGGATGGCCTTCACACTCCAGTTTTATGAAGTTCAAACATCGGAACATTAAGATCACAATATTGATACACAAAACTGAAGGATTCAGAATTGGTGAGTCATGTCAATCGACAAAGTGGATCACCATGCATTAGTCAATATATTAGTATTATTTTGTAGCTATCTCAACATCAAATAATTACTCCTACAAGATAAATTAGTTCTAATCAAAAGGAGTAGTGCAGCTTCAAACTCAGAGTTCGACATTCGAAGATCCGAACATTTGAGATCAAAACTATCTACTGCCACAGAGAAGATGATGGTACACAATGAATACACAAGGAGCTACATTCCTAATTTCCTTAGTTCCACAGATTAATTAGAACAATCACCAGCTATAATTTTTGATTAATAATCAGTCAAATTTTGATAATAGCATTCTAATACCAGTACAGTGCAACTTAAACCTAGCAATCAAACGCATCAAAATTTAGAAGAATTTCTGCAAGTACTCAGCTCAACACCAATCGATTTCAAATTCACATATACAGAATAAGGTGACGAAACTGAACAGAATCACAAATTCAAATCGGAATCGGCAAAACTTGGAAATGACATACATGTCCTCTTGCGCGCGCAGGCGGAGCATCGGCTCTTCTGCAAGTGGAAGCTGCGGCGACCGCACCTCACACACAGCATGTATGTCTTGTTCCTCCTCTTTCCGAAACTCCCGGTACCCTTACCCTGCAAACATCACGCGCAAACACACAACGATAAGCATATTTTCTCATTCTAATTGAATCAGAATCTAATCGGTACAGAAAGTGAGAGATCGCCATTAATATTGCTGTGGTGCTACCGGAAGGTAAAAAAAACGTCGCCGTCGATCCACCCGTTGGATTTGGCTGAAACTTTCAGCGAACTTTCCCAGATGCAGGGCGAGGTCCTCTGTGAAGTTTGGTTGCAATCGGCCGGCCGGATTCGCCGGAAATCGCATAGCGGCGCTGAAACCCTAATTCGGGTCCGCCGGCGGATGGCTTCACAACCACCACCAACGTGTGCGCCTTGGTGAGAGGGTTACGAATCTGTGGTTTTGATGGTAAGATTGGTCCGCCGTCGCCGGTGAGAGAGAGAGGAAGAGAGTATGTGAGAGAAAGGGAGCGAGAGAAGAGAAGAACCGTTGTATTTTTTTTGCAAAGAAGAAAAATAAAGCCGAGAAAATATTTTAGTATGGACAATAATAAATATTGAAGATAGGGGTATTTTTGTCCACCCAAACCAAAAATTGGGTGTTTTTATTGTAAACTATATTCCATACCTAATATTGTTTTCACAAAGTCAAAAGGGGTAAAAACATATATTATCTCATATGAATTTAGAACTAATTGAGCGATATTAAGTAAATACTCCCTCAGTTCCATTTATAAAGAGATAAGTTTTATTTTTGTCCGTTCACATATATAGGGATATTACCTTAAATTTATGAATGAGACGGAGGGAGTATAACTTTAATGGGGCAGCTGCCCAAGCGGCCCGTGAGTGGTGCCCGTCGCTGCAGGTTGACGACCAATAAAGATATTTTTTTCTTCAAGTGGTACTAGGTTGACATCAAATAATTTGGAATAGGAATGTCATTAATTAATAATTAGGGTTTACTTAATTTCATTTTCTTATATATAGTTTAATAATTGGGTAAGTCCATTTTTATTCCGGCTCCTTGGATTCATACATAACAACAAAAGAAAAAAATATGGCATCACTAGGAGAAAAACGCTCATAGATAACTCAAATTTTGAGTTATCTATACACCAGAAAAAGCGTTATAGAACTCAGTGTAATCTATAGTCACGCTCATACATTACGGTTTTTTAGCGTAATCTATATGACTCATTCATAACACTTTGAAAGTTCATAGATAACAGTAGATAATCGTAAAATATAGTACTTTTACATTACAATTTCAAACCGTTATCTATAGGTTTTTCATGCGTTAAAAATTGGTATCCAAAGATTTCGGTTTATACATTATAGATAACACTTTTAGAGATTAAATAATTGTATTATACACTGTAATGTATACCAAGAAACACAAATTTCTTCATTTTATTTCTCAAAAATATAAAAAGATATCCCAACATTGTCTATACCATCCAAAAATTCTAAATAAATAAATTACAAGATCAATATGTTACACTTCGAAAACAAATGTGTCTAAGTCATGAAGTAACCACTCGATCCCATGCCTCTACCTTCTCCATCTTCATTTCCTCGTCCTTTGCTCTCTTGAACTTCACTTCTGCACTAATACACAAAACATAAAGAGAATAATTGATGCATTAATTGTATACTTAAGGTCATGACACAATGCTTTTTTATCACTTATATTAATACTACCCTCTAATGGTTTCAAAGAGCTTCAATTTTGATCAAAGTCAGATTAGGAGATGGACATACCTGAAATTTTACGAATTATAAATATATTCCTACAAAAAAGAAAACGAAAGAAATTATCGTTAGTCAAATCTGCAACTTTCTCATTCACCATCGACGGAGCTTGAATTAGATTTTAAGAAAATTCAAGAATCAATGGAAAAAATCAATAAATCAAAGAGAACACTCAATCCAACTTTCCACTCTTAAGGAACTCACCAAAGAGATAAGAGTAAGTAACACAAGAACACAAACTTAGTTTGTGCACAAAATATTATTCGAGTAGAATATATTTCAAACACTCACATCGAAAACCCAAATAAATTGTCGAATTGCATCTGCTGTTCCTTGGAACCATCTCTTTCCTGTTTCTCCTGATGTTTGGGTGGTAGCAAGGACCTACATCAATCATATATTAACTTTTAGGATTAGCGAGACAACATGAATCCATTTTGCATTCACCAAAGAAAAGTCAAGAGACTCCAAATGGATAATTTTATTTCAAAGATCATTCAACCAAAGAACTCCCACATACCTAGAGACAAAGTTCTAGACAAGCTAAGTCTAGGTAAGATCACATAGAGCTTGAGTAGTAGATTCAATTGTCATGTACTCACCATAGGAGAACATGTGATTTTGAAAAATGGATGATAAACATGCTAACAATGGTGACTTGATGCGCTTCTCAACAACAAGAACAACTCCCTCCTTAGTCTTGACAATGTGTTTCGGTAAAAAACTTATAGTATCAGGCCCAAATTGGGGGAACAAATTGAGATTTGTTCATAGAATTATCCCTGCATTTCAGTTTCATGTCTTTCATTTTCTTTTAGAATCATCAAGATCTAATTATTTGTCAAAGTGAAATACAAACACTGATAGTACATTAGTAAGTAATATCAATGGAGAAGGAATGGGTAGTTTGGTACTTGTTGTTGCTGCTATAAACAACTACTACTCCATTACAAACTAACACCCATTCTCCTCTTCCTAATAATTTACAAAATGAGCTAAGAATTAGTCATTCACCCATAATACTACTACAAACACAATCAAAAAGGGAATGACAACATCGGTCCGAAAAACATCCCTAATCACCACTTAAAAATATAGAACTAATGATAAATTTCAATTAAAACATCAAGCAATAACAATAAGAAACTAAGAAATTGATAGAGTCAAATTCGAGAACCATTTGCAGACGAGGAAAGCGGAAAATTTTGAGCTGCCAATAGGAAGAAAGAGCTACAGTTAAAGCGTACAGAGAGAGGAGGGAGGGGGGAGGGGTGGAGAGAGATACCATAATCGTTATGGAAAACCAACTCCTCAATCCACCATGAATCTGATATTTATGCGAAATGCAGTCGGATTCGATTCATGATTTCACAATTTATGCATGTTCGATGGATTAATTTGTATACTCACATAATGCGGCTAGGGTTCCAGACAATGGAGTAGGTGTGGAAAGATGAGGTCGGATCGAACCAGAGACGGATCTCTTGTTCCTTGTATTTCAAAGTTAAGGGACGAATTCGGCGCCGGCGAGCTCCCTCACGGCGAGGTTGGGACGGAACCCTAAATCCTCAAGTAAGGTTAGAACTTGGGGGTAGAAGTTGAGAGGGAGAGAGAGAGAGGAGGAGGAGAGTACCGTGTTTGGGAGCTAGGGAACGAAATACCGGCGACGGCGAGCTCCCCTACAGGGGCGATTTGCAGAGAGAAATCCGCAGCAGCACTACTCGCGTTCTTCTTCTTTCCAAATTTTTCTAAGTGTCGATTTGTCTAAGTCCTCCTTTTATTCAATATTAATTTTAGTATTATTTTTAAATTTTTAATAGAATAGATAACACTAATTTAATTACGGTTTTTTCTTATCGTAATTAAAAAGTAAAAGTGTTACTTCATACGTTACGCTTTTTTCAAATACGTTAAGAAAAACAATTGAATATATTACAGTTTATAAGTGACCGTTATCTTTGGTAAAAGCAGCACGCACATAGATTACGGTTTCGTAAAAAAACGCTCATACATTACGGTTTTTAGTAAAAACCGTAATGTATGAACCGTTACATTAGGCAAAATTTCTTGTAGTGCATGTTCAAACATAAAAGGCTAATCATTTTCCAAATTAGAACTTTATTTCATCACCGATGGTTTATTATTTCTCCAAATATTCGGATTTATTAATGCCTGGATTACTTCAATGGTTTAAAATAACAAAATGTCCGAGTTTTTCATGAATGTTGGAGTAACATATTCGGATTTTGGAAAATATCGAATCAGCTCATTCGGAGTACGTGAATAATAAATATTACGATGAAATTAAGGTTAGAAAATTTACGTCCATAAGTAAAGACATTACATTTATTAGTGGAAGATATTTATATATTCCCGTCATTTGCAAGAGGATACATTTCTCTTTTTAGGTATGTCCATAGTAAGAGGATATGTTTCCTTATTGAGTGAAAAAATATTAAAGAAGAAAACACTCTAACACACAAGCCGACCACCTTACTTAATTATCGTGCCGAAAAAGAAACGTATCTTACAACTAGCTAGAGAGACAATTCACCATATTACAATCAAGCGTGCATGTGCCTGTTTTACCGAAAAAGAGTAGGTCTAAAACAAATAAGTTGACATATGCAATCCAAACAATATCAGTACTTAAATATATTCTCAAGAACAGTGGATAAGTAAAATCCTAGATTAAGACCATGTCTACTGCATCCACAGAGCAGTACAAAATACGATTGCTTTTCTTGCCAAAGATGCCGGGACCGTAGGTCGAATAGAGAACTTCCACGAGAAGCGGGAACTGTAATAGCACGAACGACATCACGGGAAAGCAAGCAAACGCCGCCAGCAGCACGAAAAACCATGCGACTTCTCTGTGGAACACGAGATAGAGCGTGGCACTGAAGGCCACCATCATGAAAGTAATGGAGACGAAGAGGCTAAGAAGGCCCATGCTAAGCCTTTTGGGCAGGACGTAGAGAAAGTCTTCCTCCGCATATCGCGAAGTCAGAATGGACAGGAACATGAGTAGAGAATTGATGGAAGCAAACAAGGAAATGGCGTCCGAAACGGCAAACAACATGAATGGAGGTTTTCCTGAGAGTAACGGGATCCCCGTCGAGGAATTGAGGCCACCAGGGAGAGTGAAGGCTGCAGCGAACATGACCGTTGCGATCAGTGCTGCTGCAATGGTGCATGCATTAGCCGTGTCTTTCATCCACCTCTCCCCCTCTGCTTTTAACTGCTTGTGTTCCTCTGTGAATATCTGTTGTGGAGTTAGTTTTTCCGTGTTCGGCCATGTTCTACGTGAAGGATTGACGAAGTTCTCCATTTCCTGTAAAAAAAAATCACTATTGTTTCGGTATATATAAAATAAAATTCTTTCTGTTCATGGTCTATATCTTCAAAAAAAAAAAATTAACAAGTTGATCCCACAACAAAGTTTTCATTCACATCCTTTAATCTACTTTAATAAGTGAGGCCACAATAATCACTTTAACTCGTTGTCACAAGATATTAAACTCCGGGCCGAAAATACCATACCTTAAACCACTGTAATTCGCGCTGCATCTGCAATGCAGCACCGGCAACAAGATTAAGCCTGTGGGATGGGGCTAGTTGTCCGCATATATGCATCAAATTGTTATCCTCGTTGTCTGTGGTGTCGTAGGATATATACTTGCGGTCACTCATGCTATAGAGGATGTTGATAACGTTCTCGAATCGATTAGTCGCTGCAATCAAAAACACATTCTTGCCGGTGTCGGAGTCAGATTCAAAAGTAATGTCTGGGTACTTTTGAATGATCATTTCTACAATTTCACTGATGCCTTCCTCTGCGGCGAGATAGGCTGATTCACGAAATATAGTTGAAGCTTTCTTTTGAGGCGAAGAGACTATTTTGTCGCACAAGAATTGGACAAGTTGCAGTGCTCGTTGATGTTGTGCTTTCTTCTCCCTTAGTCCCTTCACTTTAGGCACTGATTACACATATTATGTTTACATTAATTAACAAAAGAAGAATGGATGGAATCCTATGTACTTAAAGTAGTGTTCCAATTGTGTACTCAAAGTCAAAACTATGCAATTTTGATAGTTTAAGAATTTTTTTAATTTGTAGCAGTTAAAAATATTAGAACAATACTGCTACAAATTTAAGAATTTCTTAAACTATCAAAACTACTTAGTTTTGATTTAGATACACGATTGGAACACGAGTTTGAGTATAGAGAATCCCATCTAGATAAAAAACATAGCAGCTATATTTGGAAGTTATCACCCACAGTTGCCAACGTTACCTAAATTTTCGATGACATGCCAGATGAGGATTTCCAACTTATTCAGCCCCACTGCACAACAAGGCATATAATCTTAGATTAAAATCATGAAAATATATAGTTTGAATAAGTGACATATTAACGTTTCGTGGAAGGAACGAGTACGTATTAACAAAGTTTCGCTAAATTTATTCTAAAGAGTTTACAAGCCATAACAACTTAAAATTTTAAAATGAAAAAAAAAAAATGCAACATTGTGAAGTCCATATTTTTAGAGTTCCAATTCCATAGAACTTTTTGGATATGAATAGACGGCATTGCATGCAACTAAACCCGATTTTAATTAATATAAAGAATATTGAGGTAACTTTCCTTGAGAGATGAGCTGAAACGAGGTGGAGTAATTCTTCTTTTGGCTATATAAACTTTCAACATCACAACCAACAGATGTCGTATCAACTACATATAAAGACTTCTTTACAGTAATACCTACATTGTTAAAGAGAAAAATGTTTTAAAAATGTTAAATAAATACATATGTTTTATTACAATGTGTTTATTATTATAATAAAATTACCCATAATAAATTAGACGGAGGGAGGTACTACAAAAGAACAAACTTACGATGGTAAATAAACTTGTGCCACCAGCTAAGAGTTTCTATCCTTACGAACAAACTGGGCGTTTCAGAAATCGTTGATAGAGCAGAGCTATTGTCTTCCTCTTCCATCAGTAGAACCAAATTTGGGTACTTGTGAACCAAGTCTAATGCAATATCTGTGAGGCAGTAATCAGATACTAGCATGTACGTACGTACATCGTCAAATAATGGTAAAATGGTGAAAATGTATTTAAGTAATTTAGGAGTCGACTGACCAACAAACTCAGAGGCTATTATATCGTTCAACAATTTGATCCCGGTTTGGCCCTCAAATAAAGGTTTATCCTCCGCACACTTCTCGTGCTCAGATAGCAAATATTCTAGTGTTTCCTTTTGACAATGTATGGCTGCTACACGGACAGGCGGTCGGTGGTCGCTATTCAAAATGTATAGCAAATCTCGATTCTTTATAACCATAGCCTTGGCTGCTTCCGTGTTTCCAACGATGGCAGTATTATGTAGGGCGGTATGCCCTTCTGAATCTTGGAGGGCTAGAGCTTCAGGCGGCATCAATTCCACCAACTTTTTCACGAAATCTAAGTTCGATTTACCTATCACAGAAGCTACATGGAGAGTTGTTTCTGAATTTGAGCTGATAATCGTCGTGCTTAGTAGGTTTATATCTGAGAAGAAATTCTCGGCCGTGTTCCAATCGCCCCGCATCGCTGCTTGGTATAGGGACGAATAACTGCTGAAATCTCCATCCACTGCAAAAAAGGGCACAACTTTTGACAATATGAATATATACTTCCTTTATCCATGAAAAACTTGTCTAATTTGACATTTTAGAGTGTCCACAAAAAAATTGCATATATATTCCTTTTCAGATATGGCAATGTGGTGAAGTTCGATTAAAATTTTGATTACATAAAGAGAGTATATATCTATATATATATATATATAAGCTATACTGCAATTATATAGTAGTGAAGTTCGATTGAATAAAGCAATGTGGTGATAGAATTTTGATGTATAAAAACCTTACCTTCTTCTTCTTCTTCTTCTACTAGTACTTCTATTCTTCCATGTTCTTCTTGTACTTGTTCTTTGAAAATGGTTTCCAACTCTAGCCACATTTCCCTAGCAGTTGGCTTGTCCCAAACAATGTCGAGCGCATCTTTACCGATGGATCCCAAAATCCATCCTTGAACGAGCAAGTCCGATCTCCTCCACATCTTCTTCTGCCGCTCCTCATCCTCTGGAGGTGGCGGGGTTCCACCGTCCACGAACCCCACCACCTCCTGACTCTCCAGCAAGCAAAGCATCTGCTTTTTCCAGATCTTGAAATCACTTCTTTCATCTCCCTTGACGCACGGCTTCACCGTCACGTAATTCGCCACGCCCACGGTCGACGGCCATGCGTATGATACCGTCTCATCTGAGCTCTCGCCATTGTTGGGCTGGAAGCTGCCACTGCACTTTTTACTTTGGGGTTGCATTATTGAACTCTTATATGAAGTCCATGTATATGTTTGTATATATTTAAATTGTCTTCACCTGCTCCAAGTGAGGATATGTATGTATACATGTAAATTGCCAGTTGGTTCATTAGGAATCTGTGTATCCCCACTTCATTGATTAAGTCGAGCATAGCATCTTTTTCTTTACGAATCCCCTTTTCTGTTTTCTATTTTTTCCTTTTTTCTTTTTTTCTTTTTCCTTTTTCTTTCCCATTTCCTTTTTCTATTTTCTTTTTTTTTTCCTTTTTTCTTTTCTTTCCTTTTTTCTATATTAAACGTATTCTTTCTCTTTTTTTTTTGCCGATTTTTATTGTTTTCATTTTTTATGTATTTCCTTTATTTAATTATTCATATAATACGTATCGTAAATTTTAAAATATGCATTACACATTGATTTATTTAAAATTTCGTATTTAAATGACCAAAAAATATTTAAACAAAAAAGAATTCAATAACACACTAAAATATCCCGTCATCACATAAAATAAACAGCATACACCGTACTCTAAGGGCTTGTTTGGTAGCCCAGTCAAGACAAGTTGAGATAAGTCCAACTTAAAATAAGTTATCTTGGGTATTGAGATTATATCACGACTATCATGGGTAGTGTTTGTGTTTGGTATGTATGACAAAAGATTGAGTTATCTTGGTCACTTTGTTTGGTATGAAAGATAAAGGTAAGATAAAGGATGATAAGAAAATGGAAATTATAATTCTATCCTTGAACAAATTACAAAATGAACTAGATTATCCCTTCACCTCAATTCCAGATTCACGCAAATCTCTGAGAAATTACCTCTCAAACCCAGAAATCTTTTTTTTTTTTTTTTTTTTTTTTTTTTTTTTTCCTGAAGAGTCAAAACAGAAAGCTTCAAAGATAAATTCCACTTTCTACACGTTGGGAATTCTTCTGAACTAAAAAAAGGATAAGAATTTAACTTCAAAAAATGGAATCTTGGAGCTTGCCATTGGAGGACCTTCAAGAGAAAAGACATCAAAACACCCACAATACAAAAATCTCGATCAATCAGCCCAATCGAACCCACTCGAACTCTGGAATCCAATCGAAGTCTCGAACCAAAGCGAACCCAAGAACTCTAGAACCGAATCGAACCCAATAGAACTCTCGAACCCAATCGAACTCAAAATTGGGAATTAGAGAAAGAACCCCAACTGAATTCTCGAAGATTAGCAACTGCTCTGTTGTGGTGCAGCTGTTCGTCGTTGTCTTCTCCAGCAAATTTTGAAGGATAGGGTTTAGAATGGGGGAGAGTTTTCATTTTGTTCTTAAAATCAAAGGGTAATGTGGACAATTCGTCATCTAGTCTTGATTACTGTTTAACTCCAATATTTTAGTCGGGGGGGGGGGGGGGGGGTCCGACACAAAAGGTATGTCGCTACAGTGAAATAAGCACGGGCCGGGTAATTAACATGGGCCGCCAAGACTGCCGGTCTTTGATACCAAACGTATGCATAATCCCAGATAACTTGAGTTATCTTATCTTGACTAGGCTACCAAACACACCCTAATGCATCACTTTTCAGCATACGCCGTACTCAGTCCTAGTCAGTACACTTTTTGCATTTAAGGAAATTTAATATTTTACCCTAGAAATTTTGATATATTTTGGGTATTTGGAGGAAACGTAATTTATTTTATGTATAGTAATTGTTGTGGGATAATTTTACGAAATATCACCGAACTATACTAACTGTTATAAAATTATCACTAAAGTTTTTTTTTGTTACAAAACTATCACTAAACTTATATTTCGTTTCATCCTCAATCTTAAAAGTATTTTCCCGTAAATTTAATTTTAAGTGGCAGTCAGAGAGCCACAGAGACATCCACACATTATTTTACTTAAAAAAATTAAAACAAAAATAACCATAAACCTATTTATTAATTAACCCAATTATTGACATACTAGACGCAAGGAAGGAACGAGAGATTAGAATTACAAGAGAAGACTTCTCGTATATTTGTTGGCGGCTTTCCTGAACACAGAGCGACGAATAATATATTTCACAGGAGTTGCTCTCTACAACCTCAGAAGCAAAACAAAAGGTTCAGGTGTATTGAAAATCTGAAAAGATTAGCTCAGACATTTCATCGAGCACCTCGTAAGCTTTTTGGAGTTGCTGTATATATACAGTCTCAGAATCTTCAACATGACGCGGTATTCTTTCGTAATAGCTTCTTGTGGATAATGTTGTGAACTCTAACATCAAAATTAAAGAATTCGAAGAGGAAATAAGACCCCAGGAGAGGAACAAAGTCAATGAATAATGGAGTTAAACGTATGGGTAGCCAATTATTTTACCTCATTCATGAACTTTCAATTTTACCAAGGGATCTGTAAAATCGTTTGTGAACTGGGAGAAATTTCACTTATGTAGTTATTGCTTCAAGAGATTCGTATGTTTTATCTTATAAGCATTCTATAGTCCTTGGTCTACGTTTCTTTCTTCTTCTTCTTCTTCTTCTTGTTCTTTTTTTTTTTTTTTCCTTTCTTTTTTCTCTCCTGTAGGAAGGCTTTTCAATTTTGTTTTAATTTTTAAAAGTTAAATGATTTGTAGTTTGTCTACGTGGCACTCCTATATGGCATTTCGACTGCCACATAAGATTAAATTTACGGGAAAATACTTTTGAGTTTTGAGATTGAGGATGAAACGAAATATAAGTTTAGTGATAGTTTTGTAACAAAAAAAACTTTAGTGATAATTTTGTAACAGTTAGTATAGTTGGGTGATATTTCATAAAATTATCCCATTTGTTGTCAAATAAAAATGTTTAAAATTGAAGTTAGAAATAAGGAAACTGTTTTTCCTTTTGAATTTGAGTTTTTAATCAAAATTGTTTGCAACGTTACTATATAACAAAAATCCCTTCTAGCTGTGTGCATTTTAATATACCTACAGTTGATGTGGCAATATAGTTAAGTGTTTATATTTAAATATTTAATTTATTTATTAATAGTGTGTCACATCATCCACGAATATATTAAGAATGTTCACGATAAATATGTGAGCATTCTTCAACTATATAATGTCATAGCTACTCAATCAAAATAATAATTTATATAATTTATTAATGAATAGCTTAGTTTATTTAGATTATTTATAATTAATATAGAGTATTTTTATTGCTCATACTTCTATAAATTTATACATATTGCATTTTATCATGAAAAAGGATCGAGGAAAAAATTGGTTAAAAGTGCAACGCACGTTACGTTACTTTTATTAGTATGCAATAAGAGGGAACTGTGCGCATGTGTTGACTTATTAGTAAGCGGCAAGTAACGACAGCCAAATATCTTAGGTTCGACTCATGGACTCATGCGTGTGACACAATTTTTTAAATTTTTTATTAGTACTAATTTAAAGAGATAGATAGAGAGGTAACTTTCCTTGAGAGATGAGGCGAAACAAGGTGGAGTAAATCTTGTTCGTGGCAGTGGCACCATCGCTACATAAACTTTCAACATCACGGCCAACAGATGCCGTGTCAGCTGCGTATTTGTCCTTTTTTGATGGAACTGAATAATAATAATAATAATAATAATAATAATAATAATAATAATAATAATAATAATAATAATAATAATAATAATAATAATAATAATAATAATAATAATCTTGGTATCGGTATTCCCATGTTGGATTGTGTACATATTAAAATTTAATAATTATATGTTTTTATATATGTAATCTATTATTTTTAAATTTTAATATTCTAAACTGATTAAATTGAAACCGAATTATTTAATAACTACATTAATTGTTGGAAACATGGAATTTCAGGTTTAGAAAATTATAAAAATATTTCTTTTAAAATCTGATATATTAACCAAATCTTAACCAAACCGGGTATTGAATAATATAACCAGTATCGGTACCCTGAAATGCTTATTAACCGGTATCGAGATACCGGTTATAACCCGATACCGTACCAGTTGATAACGTTAGTGGACAAAAATGAATAAATTTGTGATTAAAGGTTTCAGTTGTTAACCTGAGCGGAAGGGGATTAAGTTTCGGGACAAGAGGTTTCGAGTTCAAGTCCTTCACTGTGCGGTCTTTAAATTTCTAGTCATTGCTTTAAAAAAAAATGAAGATATATAATTAAAGATCTTAGCTTCTAACTAATCCTTTATCCCAAATTTTGGACCTCAATCGTACCACAGTATGTAAGGATTTATTATATTCATTTCTAAAATATTTGAATATAGTAATTTAAATTTACAGTAAAAAAATTGAAAAAAAAAAAGTAATGATAAAATGAAAAACAATGAAGGTGCCCACGAATGAAGGTGTAAGCATATCATTATATGATAACTGTAGATTAATCTCATTGAAAGGCGAAGAGTAGTTCCTAGTTACTACCTAAAGATAGAAATTTCATCTTGAGATGACCTTATTTAGTATTCATTCCATTCAGTCCTAGATGATAGTTCCTCCATCCAACTATGTTTGTCTCGATTGCTATATTTATCTGATTTATTTATTAGTGCATTACAAAAATGGAAATCATTATCAGCCTATCAACTATATATAACTATGCACATACTTCAATATAATTTAAATATAATTTAAATTGTAATAGTTTAAATTATCTTTGTTGTTAGTTTTATGTCAAATTAAAGTTCTTCATTGAGATTCTTTTATTTAAGATTAATCATGAATACAGTAAAACCTCTACAAAGGAATACTATTGGACTTCTAAAAATTATGACAATATTGGGTTATTTATAAATGAGGCATGCATAAGAAGGATTTTTCTTTTTTTTTTTCAAATTTTAATATGTATACATATGAACAATACATAAATTTTATAGTTATTAGATACATGCATTGTATAATCTATTATATACAAATACAAGTGCAAAATTTTCAAGTGAAGGAGCATTGAATTTGCTCAATAAGTATAAATATTTTGAGTTCAACAAGAAGGTAGTTATAGAACTCGTGCTTCATCAATAATCCTCGGTGGAGGAAAGTTGAGATATATTGTGGGAGGTCATTGAATTTGTGTAATGTGGGTGTGGTGGAAATGGAGGAATGCGTTGCGTTTTGAGCACAAACAATGGAATTTACATTGGGTGGAGGAAGAGAACAAATGTTGTTTTTGAAATTAAGTTGATTCGGGGTGAGATGGATACAAATTGAAATTTTTAGATGTGGAGCAGGTTTAGATTATGTGATCGGATACATTGATTCGTATATGTTGGTACGCCTTGTACCCGCTCTTTAATTTGAATGAATAAATCATCTTTCCCTATCAAAATATGAACGAGCTATCGATGACACGTGAATAAAAGGAAAGGGTTACAATTAAGAAGATGAAGTCAATGCATGAAACAAGCAAACCTTAGATAAATACTATTTTAAATCAACATTTTATTTTATTTTATCATAAAAAGAAAAATATTATTAACACCCTAACACACATATTTGTTATATTTATTGTGATTTATTTCTAAATAGAAGTTTATTTCTATAAATTAAGACCTAAAAAATATGAGTTATCACAAATATAGAGTTTATCTGTATTTATAACTGATTCCAAGTTGGGATCATAAAAAATTATGATAAAATAAAAATTTATTCTGAAATACTCCCTCCTATTCAAATTGTATGTCGTTTAAGAGTTGAGCACACATATTAATAAAAAATTATTTTACCCACTTTAACCTTATTTAATAATAGTGATACACATTCATATTATTTGATGATAAGTAAAACAAACTCCGGCCGGCCTCGCCTTCTTGAAAAGTGGAGGATATTAGAGTAAATAAGAATATTGAATAAGGACAATCATGGTATAAAATCTCAAAACGACAATTAATTTATAAATAATAAAGAAACCTAAAACGACGTACATAATGAATAGGAGGGAGTAGTAAATAGACGTAATTCATTATAGAGGTTCTACTGATGTTATTTTTTAATACATAACAAGTGTTGCTGAAAATGACCGTGTTCATAAAACACGTTCTAAAACACAAAACATCTTACAAACCAAATTACGCTTCAAACCGTGTTCATATAGGTCTACGACAATCAAACTCACTTAAACATGGTATTATATGTATATCTTCAAAATTCCAAAATAAGAATAAATTAGAATACTTACCCGCTTGATGCGAGGCCAAATCTTTTTGTACTTATTTTTTTTAATAAAAAAATAATGTATCCTACAATACAAAGTTAGTTGAAATTTTTAGAATCGTTTGTATTATATTTAAATTGATATTTTTTTAAATCAAAAATAATATATCTGGCCTACAATACAAAGTTAGTTGAATTTTTAGAATCATTATTTAAATTGATATTATTTAATATAAGAAGTCAAAATCTTGAGGTTCTATTGATGTTATTTTTTAATACACAATGTTTTAATCTGGGAAAAAAAAAATCTACATTAAACTACGAATTAATCGGATCAATTTCTTTTTAGATCTAGATCGATCCAAAAATAAATTAAATCTAGATCAACGAATTTTATTAATATAAAAAAAATATATTAATAAAACAATATAATCACACGTGAGGTTGTTACGTTGTAGTGATTACAATCTTAGGTCTATTGCCATCTCTTTAGTTATACATGTATTTGTTTTAGGGCAATGTCGTATACAAGCACGTAAAAATATAAAATGAGCGAAATGTAAGTAAACTTACAATTGTAAATAAACTTTTGCCACCAGCTAAGTGTTTCCATCCTCACGAACAAGGCGTGCGTTTTCGAAATCGTTGACAATGCGGATCTATCGCTGTCCTCCTGTAAAGCCAAATCCGGATACTTTTGAACCAAGTCTAGTGCAATATCTGTCGAGCATGCAATAATGAAAGATGAGCATGTATATATTTTTGAACATACGAATATACGTATAAGGACTAATTTAGTAGGGCGACTGACCAACAAACTCAGAGGCTATTATCGCGTTCAGCAATATGATGCCGGTTTTGCCCTCAATAAACGGCTTAGTATTATCCTTTGCGAGTGTGTTGTACTCGGATAACAAATAGTCTAGTGTTTCCTTTTGACTATTTCCAGCTGCATAAAGCATGGGCTGTAGTCGGTGGACGCCATGCACTCAAATTGTACAACAAATCTGGATTCCTCTTAAACATAGCCCTGGCTGCTTCTGTGTTTCCAACCAAGGCGGCATTGTGTAGGGCGGTAAACCCAGCCGAATCTCTGAGGGCCAGAGCTTCAGGCGGCATGAGTTCAACCAACTTTTTCACGAAATCTAAGTTTGATTTTCCTGTCATAACGGCTATATGGAGAGCGGTTTCGGACTTTGAACTAATAACGGCCGTGCTTAGTTGATTTATATCTGGAAAGAAGTTCTCTGCGGTGTTCCAGTCTCCCTGCATTGCTGCTTGGTATAGGGGCAAAAACCTGCTGAAATCCTCAACTTCTGTAGAAAAAATAAATATTACTCCACTATAAAAACTATTTATAATGCAATTATTAAAAAAAAAAAAAAAAAAAAAAAAAAAAAAAAAAAAACCTTTCTCGTTGTCGCTCTTAGAAGCTTCCTCTTCTGTTTCTTCGAAATGCAATTAGTAAAGAAATTCAATGTTATATTCATATTGAATATCCATTATATTATTAATTTAGGCTCCAACTCATTAATAATTAATAAATATTGAAGAAACATACCAGTACCCTCATCATCTTCTTCTTCTTCCTCCTCTTCTTCTTTGAAGATGTTATCCAACTCTAGCCAGATTTCCCTGGCAGTTGGCTTGTCCCAGACAGCCTCGAGCGCCTCGTCTCCAATGGATCCCAAAATCCATCCTTGAACGAGCATGTCTGTTCTTCTCCACATCATCTTCTTCTGCTCCTCATCCTCCGGAGGTGGAGGGATTCCGCCGTTCACGAATCCTGCCACCTCTTGACTCTCTAGCAAGCAAAGCATCTGCTTTTTCCAGATTCTGAAAGTGCTTCCATTTCCCTCCATGCTCGGCTTCACCGTAACAAAGTTTGCCACGCCCACGGTCGACGGCCATGCTTATGATACCGACGTCGCATCTGAGCTTGCCATTGTTGGGTTGGAAGCTGCCACTAAATTCTCACTCAAGTACACCTTGCTTATTTCCCACATGGATATATATACAAACACTGTTTCTTGTGCTACAAAATAGATTTTTTTTTTTTCCTTTTTACGTTATTTTTTCAGATCGATGAAGCTGCAGATAAGTACAGCTTCATGGCAAAGATGGTGGGGTGCCTCTTGGATGGAGTAATATGGAAGGCATCATGTAGTTTTTTTTTTTTTCTTTTTTTTTCCTTCGAATTTTTGGTATTTTTATTGTTGATTATTAGTAGAAATAGTGAAGTATTAAGGGGTTGTGCATATGAATAAATTGACTATACAAAGGTTGCTTTTTCTCATAACTAACAAAAAATATAGGTTTTTACATGTTTTACATATATTATAAGTACCAGCTCTGTGTTTTTATTCAACTGTATATTTGACTTATTGAAGGATTTCCAAAGAGAATTAAAAAAAAAAAATGTCGATTTATTCTTAAAGTGAAAACGTCTTATTAAGAGATTTACACTTTAATTATGTTCAAACAAACTAGAAACAGTCCACTCTATTATTGATTGGTGATGTTGACACTTTTATAATTGGTATATATAGATTCGGAGGAAATGAGTAAATGAAGATTGAATATAGAAGATATTTGATTCGTGGGAACCAAAGATTGGGTAAAATAACTTGCATAAATAAATTTGCATGCATGTATTTCCAAAACTCATATTCCAAATATGCAATACAAACAAATGTTCCAAACTCAAAATAATAAACTCATAGCATTATAATAAGTCAATTTATTGATGCTTATATGAACTAGCAAATGTAACGTGCATCCGCACGTGGATAAAATGATTAATACATAACTTTTGATTAGTAATAATTTATATATCAATTATAATTCTTGTTATATTTTTCATATGAACTTAATGTAAATTCTCAAAATTACATTTGCGGATTCTAAATAAGGTTAGAAATAAAAAATAGTCAAAATATTTTATTGTACAATGGATTCAACTTTTTCATTTTATTAATATTTTTGTTTAAGAAATTATAAAAAGTGTTAAATAAAAAATTATGTTTGTCCTTTTTGTTTAATTATGTTATAGTATACAATAAGACAATTTAATTTATAATTAATTATGTTATGAATCTGATGTTATAATTATATCAAAGAATTTAATTTATCGAGCCACCCTGATTATTAAATATTTATAGTCCCATTGATTTTCTGAATTATTAATTTTATTATGGCAGAGGTTTGTTGCAAATTAATTGAGGGCAGTTCATAAATTTAAATCTCTCATCAATTTTCGTTACCTCTAATTAATTGTAGGGTTACATGTTAGTGAAGTGCCATCAATGCGTACACAAACTCTTATCAATAAAATTGATAGATTTATTGACTAATAACATCTTAAAATTGAAATTATGCGGCAACAGTGAAGATGACTGATGCATTATAATGACACGAGAAAACGTTCTCAGCAATTATTCCAATTATTGAAGAAATCTTGCTTTAATTTTGCGAGATTTTACCATCTCTTTGTAGGTAGAAGATCAAATAATGATTGCCTTACGCTGAATTAATTTTTGACCGTTAATTTTAATTAGTGTTATTTATGACATAACTTTTCGAATGCATATTTTGAATACGTTGAATAGGATGTCACGATGCCCTAATGATAAGAGTGTTACGAAATAGAAGATAAATAAACCGTCTACGCATAGTAAGTTAGTAAAAGCGCACACACGCAGTTAAGAAAGATAAAAGAACACTAAATTTGTTTACTTAGATTGTCTCGTGCCTACATCTGGGGCGATGCCAAACAAGAGTTTTTCATTCTATCTTTGAAAATAACTACTTATAGAGATAGTAGTGTGTCCTAACTCCTAATAATAAGTCCATTAGAATCAATTGAGCCAAATCCGTAGCTTCGAATACGATTCACTTAAGCTCCACACCTCAATATGATAAGTATTAACTATTAGTAACGAAATTAATGTGAGAAATATATGTTCGAGGCTTTTGTTACGCTGTAAATAAAAGTGACGTGAATTAACATGTCCCCATCAGATTCCAATCGCTTAGACTATTTATATATTTTTGTAGGAAATCTTCCAATCACATACATTAGTCACTCTTCAATAAATATACATATGTAAACATTTGAACCATATAAGGCCAGACAAAATAAAAGTGGTAGGAATCCAAACCAAATTAAATAAACAAAAAATCTAACATGAAGTAAAATGAATAATTTCTATAACTATACATATTCAAATCTATGAAAATATATAATTCTTATATATAGTTGTGCTTAATAATATTTATTTGCTTGATAAAAAAAAACAAAAACTCAAGTTACAAATAGAGAATATTATAGAATTACATAGATTTGAACAAAACACCATAGTTAAGTAAGGGTCTTTATATGTTTTAAAATAGTTATTACATAGAGTATTTATTTTTGGCAATAGTAATAAATTATCAATTTTAATATATTACATACTCCATTAAACGACCATGTTGAAATTATTAATTAATCCATTGATTATGTTTTCTTGGGCCTTCATCGATGGGTTCGTTCTTGATTCCAATAAAATGAATTTTGGGCCACTAGTATCGAATTTAACAAAAATATGTTTCTTGAGCCCAATTGGGGATGTTTTGTTTATTTTATTTTACTATATATATATATATATATATATATAGGGGCATTATTTGATATGTCCAATTTGAGTTTATAACAATAAATTTTGTCCACCAAGATAACTTCAATAAATCATGTCCAATTTTTATAATTTAGGACAATTTTACCCTTGACATTTTGAATTGGGTTTTTTCCTTCAAAATCGACAAAATCGAAGCGGGCTCTCAAAATCGAACCTCTGAAACTGAAAATCAATTTCTCTCTCAAAACCTCTCCCTCCCCACCTGTCTTCGCCGTCGCCGCCCAGCCGTTTGCCGTCGCCGTCGCGAGGTCAGTCTTCCGCCCTCGTCGTCGCCATAGCTCCCTGTCGAACCCTCTCTCTCAAACCCTCTCACTGAAACCCTCTCTCTCAAAGCCTCTCTCTCAAACCCTCTCTGTCGCCGTCGGTCCCTTCGCATTCGCCGCCGGTCGCCGTCGCTGTCCCGACTTCCCCGTCGCCGTGTGTCGCTGTCCAGCCTTCAAGTTTGGTTTTTCTCACACCACACCTTCTTCGCCCCCCCTCTCTCTAACACTCTCTCTCAAGATGGCCGCTTCTACTGCGAATCGTGCCGCCGAGGACGAACAGCAGGTGATTGTGTGTTTTAATTTCTGATTTTTGGTTTTTAGGGTTTAGGGTTTTGGTTCGTGTGCAATTGTTTGGAGTTTATGGAAGTGTTATAGATCTTTGTTCCTTGTTAGTTTTTAAAATTGTGGATGTGATTAGTTCATTCATGTTCTCTATGTTGATTTTAAGGTTGTCCATTTTGGTTTACATCTTTTGATTTTCGAGCTCTAATGAAGTTCGTCTATACATCAAGATATGTGGTATTCACTTGTGGGAAAACGAATGGTTGCTAATGAATTGTGCTATCTAGTTGTTGGATCTGGAATGCTTATAGGTGAATGCTCTGTTTTGTATGATAATATGGCAGCAGCTACTCTTTGAAGATCGAGAATGCATACCTTTTGAAGACTGTTTCGTTTATATTAACTTGATGAATCTGTTGCATTATATTAACTTGGGGAGCTCGAAACTACAAATATATTGGCTGTTGCATTATCTATTAAGGCATGAGAAGATCAGAGTTCCTTTAGATCTATATCTTGAGTTAAGGCCATTGTGATAATCAGAAAATGGATTTACTTATACAAATCACACCATTTGCATCGTTATGGTATGCTTTTGGACTAATTATCTTCTTTACACTTATGTTCTCCTCTGATTGCAGAACCTTTGTAATGCCTTCGAGGTTGTGTATAAATCCGATACACAATAAAAAAGGGATTCTTCATCAATCTGGCAATATGGATTCTTAGAAAATTATGTTTTTTCATGTGTTTTGGCTGTTGATTGGGGATAGTGACTGATTCTGAACTCCAATTCTAATAAACTTCGAATGTGACACAACTAGTTGTGGATTCTTAACTCCAATTCTAATAAGCTTTAGATATTGTTCTTTAATTTATCCTTTAACCTACCTGATTGGAGATTAAGTTGGAAAATTGGAATCCAAAGTTATTATTGAAGTGAGTATTGTACATCATCATGTAGTTATGTGACGGAAGTAATATCTTGTGTGCGAAACCCTTTCATTTGTTTGCTTGAATTTTGTTTGCTTCATTCTTGCTTCTTGCTTCTTGCTTGAATTTGCTCGAAATTCTGCAAAAAATTCAGCATTCAAGTTGATTGTTTTGCTGCTCTAATTTTAGGTTGATTTATATTCAATAAATACACTGCTCGAGTTTTGAATTTTGGTTGCTTCATTCTTGCTTCTTGCTTCATGCTTGAATTTTGCTTGAAATTCTGCAAATTTAGCATTCAAGTTGATTGTTTTGCTGCTCGAATTTTAGGTTGAATGTTAGGTCTCTAAATCTTGGCTTATAAAATGTACTTGTTTTTTGTAGGTTCGTTGGGAGTACCCAAGGCTTGAAATGCAGACAGGGAAGTATAAGCTCCTGTTGGCAGGGAAGGAAAACGTACGAGAATTGCTTTGGAATCGACTGAAAGTTCACGGGGACCCTGAACAGTTCATGAACCTTACACCCTTCGGGGACTACCTCCGTTATCCCAACAAAGTAATACGATCAAACAAGCTGGTGCACTACCTAATCGCACGGGAGGTGGTTGGTGTCCCTGACCCTGATCCAACGGCCATATTCTTCCGGGTGAACAATCAAGTTGTTCGCTTCGGAAGGACGGAGTTCGCCTTGGTGACAGGGCTGAAGTTCGGAGCTTGTCCCCCTGGATTCGATCCCTACTCCATATTCGAATTTTCACAGAAGTCCACCTACGCGAGGCTCTTCGGGAAGCAGGCCGTTACTGCAGATGAACTGTGGGCCTTTTTCACAGAAGATTCGAACTTCAAGGGGATGACTGCGGTGGACACCTTGAGGTTGGGACAGGTTGTGGTTGCTGTCCACACAGTGCTTGGCTTGGAGTCGAGCAACAAGGTCCCCGAATGGGTGTGGGCATTGATTGAGCAGCAGCCGGTCTGGAATGGCTTCCCGTGGGGGAGCGTCTCCTTCCAGGTTCTTTTAAAGAACCTGAAGTCAGTCAGGTACTCCATTCCACTGAAATCGTACCATTTGAACGGGAACGTCCTCGCTTTCCTGGTACGTACCCTTTCCAGTAATTATAATTCCAGATTTCATTTTTTCATTTTCTGGATATTTGGTATGATATACTCAACTCAATTTATTTCTGGATATTATTCTTTTATCTCTAGGGATGGATTTACGAGGCATTCCCCGAAATGGGGAAATCAATCGGGGGACGGATTGCGGAGAAGGAGGGCCATCGTCCTCGAGGCGTCCGGTACGCCTACTCAAAAGCTGATTCGTATGGAAAGATTCTGACCGAAGAGGTTAGTTTAAGAAGTTTGTAAAAAAATTTATATTTTGTTTGAACTTTATATATGTTCAGTACTACTGGTGGTGTACATGAAGATATTGCTTTATGTTTTTTATGTTCCAACTTTCTGCTTTCAGTTCCAACTTCTTTTGTTCCAACGTTTCTGATCCAACTTGCTGCTTTCAGTTCCAACTTTTTTGTTCCAACATTTGGATCCAACTTTCTGCTCCAACTTTATACGTTTCAATTGTTATCACTATTTTTCTGAACAAGTATTTTGTACTATTTTTTGAAGGTACCTACCTCGTTGGCTGCTGACCCCGACGAGCTGAATGAGCCTTACATGACCACCCTCGAGCCCCCGGGAACCCCCTTCAGTTTCCAGTACGATCCTTCCCGCGTATCACTTGCCCGTGCAGCCCGTGCACCCCGTGCAAAGAGGAGGAGGGTGACTTCTGATGAAGGAAATGAAGAAGAGGCTGAAGCCCAAGTCCAAGCTGCTGAAGAGGCCGAAGTCCCAACTGAAAGCAGGGGTAGTAAGAGGGCCAAGGCCAAGGATCTTGTTGCGAGGGAAGTTCGGAAAGTGAAGGAGGAGCTCAAGCAGGAGCTGATGGGGTCGTTCGCCGAACACGTGGCCGGGTTGGTCTTTGAGAAGTTGAAAACATTCAACTTCAACCAATCCGGGCATGTGGAGGTAGGTGGTTCCAGTGGCCGGGGAGTGGAGGACGAGCGTGAGGGTGATGCAGCAGCGGATGAAGATGCGGAAGAAGAGGTTTAAACTCCTCCTCTTTTCAATCTCAATTCATTTTCTATCTTTAGTTTATTATATTACACAATGGGCAGGAGGATGTGCAGGCCGAGGAGGCCGAGGAGGATGAGCAGGCCGAGGAGGATGAGCAGGCCGAGGAGGCCGAGGAGGGATCCAGGGGTGATGATCAGCCCGAGGAGGCCGAGGAGGGATCGAGGGTTGCCTTGTCCATCGGGCAGCAGACGGCTGCGTACGTAGGGCCTAAGACGCGTTTCAGATCCAGATTTCATCTGGTAATAAAACAAACCTTTTTCTTATTTTTATTTTTATTTTTATTTTTATTTTTATTTTTATGATAATATAATGAGCACTTTTGATGTCAAACAGGTCAATGAGCCAATCGACCCCGATGCCCCCCTTACGGAAACGGAACGTGAGCAGCTCCGACAGATGCCGGACATGACCGATGCACCCCTGCCCAATCCCCTCGATGCAGCTCCGACAGAGCCAAGGCCCCTGCCCAATCCTTTCCTCGATGCACTACCGATAGAGCCACGGCCCCTCCCCAATCCTTTCCTCGATCCACTACCGATGGAGCCAGAGGCAGCTCCAAACGCCCCTTCAGCAGATGCAGTGGTGGAGGCAGAAGCTGCACCAACGGCATTGCAGACCTACAGAAGGACACTGAGGCCGAGGAAACCTTCTGGGGCTTTGAAAAGCCCGTATTTACGGAAATGAGTGGTAAGAGGGGAGGTGATGTCAGTTGAAAACAATTTATTCGTTCCGATCTGGGGTATGAAACAAACAAGGCATGTAATTTAATTTTTTTTGCTGTTGGTGGTGTGAAACAGACTGTTTTTTTTTTTGAAAAAGTTCCAACAGTACTTACAGTTAGAACAATTAGAACAGTTCGAACCTTTAATCTGTAAGCTGTATGTGTGTTTGTATTTTGTGTTAGTGCATAGTGTTCTAACAGTTGTAAATTTGTATTTTGTATGAATTTGTATTTTCGTATTACAAAACAGTACTAATAGTTCTAACTGTTCTAACTGTTCTAACATTTCTAACAGTTGGAACAGTTGGAGCAATTGGAACAGTTACAAACGTTATAGTTTTTTTAGTTAATTCATAGTCTTCATTGAATTTGTATTTTGAGTTCATTCGTAGTCTTAACTAAATTTGTTTTTTTAGTTAATATACATCAAACAAGAAATACAAATGGACATCATTTTAGAAAACACAGTTCCAACTTAAAATACATGAAAGTACACTACAAATACACGGAGATTTAAACACATCAACAATGCATGCACCGAAACACAAAATACACCGAATTTAAAACACATCAACAATGATGGAACCGAAACACAAAATACACCGAATTTAAAACACATCAACAACGAGAACACCGAAGGGAAACACAAAATGTTGAAAATACATTGAGCTTTGTGGGAAGATGTTTGAATCACGGTTTCCACCACATCAACGGTGATGTCGAGGTCGACGAGCATCGAGAGCGATCAATTTCCCCTCTAGCCTTGCGCGGATCCTTCCCACGTGGGGGGGGTGCATCGGAGGTTGACGGGCCGGTGAAGAGCCTACGGCTCACCGCGTTAAAGGGAGGAGATGTAACTTCTTCTACGGAATCTTCTTCGGAATCTCCGTGGTCGGGCACCTTTTTGCTTGGATCCGACTTTTCTTCTTCTTTCACGTCGTCGAGTCCGTAAAGCACCATCAAGTCGTTGTAGAGAGGGTCACCCCGACGGTAGTATACCTTAGTAAACGGGTTAATCTGCGTAATGATGATGTGCATATTATTTTCGTGTAGGATATCGAAACAAAAATCATAAATGAGATAGACGATGAAAACATTACCCGAACGATCTCCGCCCATTTGTCGTCGGTCGCCAAGATGCGATTGCTCTCCATATCCCATTGTGTGCCTTCAAAGCCAATCAACCATTTGAAGCTCTCATACCGTTCCTTCATGAAATAAAAACGGGAATACACATCTTCAAAGATGAACGTGTGTGGGATGTCGAACTCGATGTTGAGACTATCGACCACGGCCAACAAACCCTCCATCAACGGCATGCCCTCCCTCTTTTGCTTGATAAGGTGCTTTATGAAGCTCTTATCAATCGTAGGGTTCCATGGCCCAACGTACAAAGTGTATCCGTCCATTCTTTTGGTCGAGAAGTGGAAGCAGATAATGAGAGAATGGAAAGATAGAATGATAGAAGTGGAAAGGAGAATCAGAGAATGGAAAGATAGAATGAGAGAATGGAAAAGAAGGTAGCTAATGTGGGGGGATTTATGTTGTCTTGTTGCCACCCATTCCAACGACATAATTTGACTAACTATTTGTAAAAGTGAGTTCATTTTGCATGGTGTAGTCACTTCATGCATTCAAGTGGCATTAAACAATGCATGCAAGTGTCATACTATTTTGCATGCAAATGTCATTCACATTTGCATTCACTTTTGGGGCACTTGTGACAACTCAATGCATTCCTTAGTACAATTATCATGTGTGGCTAAATTGGGGACATTTTTGTGAAAAATGTAGAGCATGACGAAATCACACATAAGTTCTATTTTTTTGCTAAAATTCATATATTCTTGACCATTGAATATGTTTTGTCCTCTAATTATGTTGGTGAAACCCAATTTCAACTCTCATGTAGTGTAGCATGCATGAGTCACTTTTATAAAAGTGAATTAATTTGTCATAGTGTAGTCACTTCATTTGCATGCATGAGTCATATACTCTTTTGTGTCATATACTATTAATAAAGACAAAACAATTAAATTAGGGTGTTTTAATTCCTTCATTTATTTTGAGATAATGGTCATTTCACTTTCTATACAATACAAACCCTATAGTCCTACAGTTGAGAAATGACGAGAGGGTTAGAAATGGCGTGACGGAACAATTATGTAGACTCCTAATTTGAAATAAAATGTTGTGTTGTTATCACCCATTAAATGCATTAAAAAATAAATCATAAAAGAATAGAAACAAATACTAATTTTTATTTTGTTAATTTTAATTTATTTTAAAATCTTTTCACCAAACAATAAACAAACAAACACCATTTGATGCAATTGTCAAATACTCTTTGCAAACTCCTTTTGCATTAACTTTTGTGTCATAAACTTTTGAATGCAAGTGGCTTTAACTTTTGCATGCAAGTGTCATGTACTCTTTTGCATGCAAATGTCATAAACTTTTGCATTCACTTTTGGCAACTTGTGACAACTAAATGCATACTTTGGTCCTTTACTTATAATGTATATTTTGTACTACTATATTCCTATTTTGCAAATAATCACGTTTTTTTTAATTTTTTCCTAAAATTCATATATATTTTTTTTAAAATTTCATGTAGACAACACTCATAAACAATTATGTTGGTGTATTCACATCATTTTTCATGTGTCACTCCTATTTCAACTCCCATAATGAATGCACAAGTGTGTAGACTACATAAAAGTGACTCATTGGCATGCATGAGTCAAACTTTATTACAATAACTTTTGGATGTAAGTGTCATATTTCTCTTACTAGTGTAGTCACATCATTTTTTTCTCTTGAATGCAAGTTTATTTTTTATTAATTCTCTTCAAGTTATATAACTCCTATTTTCGAGCTTTTGATGTCATATATCTTGTTGTTTATTATTATTTTTTTCCATATAAATAGCACTCATAAGTCCTAATTTGAACTTTCTTTATTTTATTTTTAATTTCAAAGTTCTAATTTGAAGTATAAGTACCAACCAGTTCCAAGCAACAGAAACTACAGTTCCAACAGAAACAATACAGTTACAACACCACTACGATAGTTCCAACTGTTCGAACAAACAGAACCTACAGTTCGGACACAACCAAAATAAAATAGTACCAACTTAACTATGAAGTTTTAGCCCTTAACACTCCACAAAGCTAGTGATTAAGCAAATGTAATTTTAATAACAACACTTAATATCAACATTAGAAGCCCTACTTTCTTCAATGCGTTCCACTTCTTCGATACTTCGGCTGGAACTGCAACCTCAAAATCAGCTTTAAGAGCCTCAAGCTCCTGCTCTTTCAACCTCAATTGCTCGAGCAGCGATTTCTCCACGCGTTGTGCTTCAAAAATTTGTTCTCCGTGCTCGAGGATCATGAAGTCCATGCGACGTTCACAATTGTTTCGGCAAAAGCTGGTAGGTTCTGGGCAATCTAGCCACTGGAAGAAGTCGCAGTCATCTTCCTGCATAAACGAGCGACCAATATTTATTAAAAAACAATAAAAAACGAATCCTTAAGCCCTAATTAGTTAACAGAAAATACATACCTTCCTGATTGGACAACAAAAATACCTTCGCCCAGGGTTTTCTTCCGTATGCGATGTTAAAATATCAGCCTCCACTCCGTGCACACAACTTGGACGGGAGAACCTTGTAGGTCGGCAACCAGAGGAGGAGGAGCGGGTGGAGGACGACATTCTCTACTCGTTTTTAGTGAAGTGCAGTGAAGAAAAACGGTGGAATGAAGTGGGTGCAGAACGCAAGTGCTCAAGAGGTGAAGAGGAAAAACGATGGGAGGAGGAGAGGAATAACGGTGGGAGAAGATTTGAAGTGAGGAACCCTAGAGAGAGAGACAAGTGTGTTTAAATACAATTAGTCTGGTAGCAAAACGACGTCGTTTTCGTCAGCCATGGCCCACAGAGTATCATACATACGACACCAATTCACGCTGTATGTAATGTTGGAACAGCGTCAAGTTGGAACAGTTGGAACAAAGTATACAAAAATTGAAACAGTTAGAACTAATGATACTAATTGGAACATTGTAACTGTTGGAACAGGTGACAGTTGTTGGAACAGTTGGAACAGTTGGAACAGTTGGAACACATGACAGTAATTTAGCACTTAACAATAATTGTAATCATTTTCACGGTAAGCATGCACGCTTTCAGTGATCAATCAAACATAAAGAAAAACCCTGCCCAACACCAAGCCAACAGATCCAATCCGTACAACAACAGTTTACAAACTTCAAGGAAAAAAAGGTGTCAACCACCGCGAATAGATAACATAATTACGGAGGAGGAGCTCTGTCCTTGCATGTTAAACGAGTATGGCCGAGAACACCACAGATGCTCCACTTCTTCTGCTTCCTCCGTTTGTTTGCACACAAGGACGAGGCCTCAGTAGGAATCGGTAAAGAAACAGAACAAGTGTTCTGATAGTGACCAGTTTGCGAGCACCTACTACACCGAGGGGTATACGAATTTGAATTGCCATTACTTTGGCTCCGAGACGAACCTGACTTGGCCTTCAGCCTTCTCTTGCGTGGACGGCCCGCCTGCTTGGGTTGGTCCGGTGCTCCAACCGACCATGCCTCAATATCAGCAGGAACATTCCACTCTTCAGGAATTGGAATTGGCATCACTTCTCCCGCATAAGTTTCCCGCAACGATGCGGTACTGAAGTACGAACTAACAAATGCAGATGGAGACTGCTTCGTATGGCTGCCAAATATCATTCAAATTCAAATCGTAAGTAACTATAATTCAAATAAAAACTTTAAGCAAGTAGACACTATTAAAACTCGGTTACCGAATGGCTGCTGCGGCATGAGAACACGGTATCAGGTCCAAATCAAAGATAAGACAGGTGCATTGCTTCTTTTCAAGATCCACCACGTGATGCTTCATCGCTGTCGACACCTTGAACTTAGTTAGAGAAATTGGTTCAACACTCATGGTCGACCCCAACTCGAACGACCGACCCAACCTAGACTGTGCATAACCCGTTAACTCGTGAGTTCGGGCTGCAGCCTCAGCTCGTCGGTCGAGGAACCACTTCCCTATAAGAGAGCGCACACACTCAAAAAGCGTACAGACCGGCAACGCCCTAGCCCATCTTAGACACCCATTCACGCACTCAGCAGCATTGGATGTTAAAAAGCAATAACGGAGCACGGGACATTTAGACCGAGTCCATTTGATAGGATCAATACCCATTACCTTAGCATATGCACCGGGAGCGAATGATTTCAAATTATTCATTGCTGTATCGAAGTCTCGTTCCCGGTAGGCGTGTACAGCTTGCTGGAAAATTGCAATTGCACTCTCTCCCCAAAACTTGATGTTGTTCTGTATATGATAAACACAAAGTCCGTGAGGTATGCCGGGGTATACAACATCCAACGCACTCTTGATACTCGCGTGCTGGTCCGAAACTATCAACAGATTTTCTGGACATCCAAAGGCATTCCGCAACTGCGTTAAGAACCAAGACCATGACTCGTCACATTCTTTGTCCCCGAAACCAAAAGCCAAGGGTAAAATCTGTTCGTTTGGATCTTTTGTAACAGCCACGAACATCACACCTTTGTATTTACCCTTTAGATGGGTGCCGTCGACAACAATCACAGGCCGGCAAGCCTTGAACCCTCTTATACACGCAGCAAGAGCCATAAAACAGTACCTGAATTTCCCATCGGCATCGAGCTTCAATTCTGTAACAGTTCCCGGGTTTGCATGCTCTAAGATCCAAAGGTACTTCGGAAGCCTCTTGAATGACTTCATGGCGTCGCCGTACACCATTGTCAGTGCATGGTTCCTTGCAGCCAAGGCGGTTTGGTATTTGATTTTTGCCCCAAATGTCCTCTCTACTTGTGCAATGATATCCATCGGCCTTAAAACGACACCTGCGGTCATCAAGTTTGGGACAAAGTATGCACCTAAAACCTTTGATAATATGGTTGGTTCGGATTGATATCTCAAATCCTTTTGACAACTGTGTGGACTCCATTCATGAATCTTCCATGCGCTACCTATTGCTTGTGCACGTAAAACAAACGAACATTTAGCATTACGATTTTTGCAAACTGTGTGGTATCGAATGAAACACGACCTCGGCGTTGAGAAGGATACATGATTAGCAAGATGATATAACCCTAAGACGGTTATCAATCTATCCTTGCTAGGAAATATAGCATCCTTGCGAAGTGTATCATCATAAATGCATTCAGACTCTGGGATTTCTACTGATGTGGGCTCGTTAAGATGATACGATGCAGCGGGTATGATCCATTGCCCAGTATATTGTTGATCTCCCTCAAATACGTGATTACTTCCTTGAGAAACCCAAGTCCGTCGAATGCTGCCACAATCCATATCATCGAGACTGTCCCTATCAACTTCATCATCATCATCATCATCGAGTCTAATTGTCTCGGAGGGGTGATGCTCATCCTCCTCCCTATCCAAATCCCGGTCCAACCCTCTATCCAACCCTCTGTCCAAATCCTGATCCAACCCTCTGTCCAAATCCTGATCCAACCCTCTGTCCAAATCCCGATCCCACCCTCTGTCTAAATCCCGATCCAACCCCCTGTCCAAATCCCGATCCGACAATTCCTGATCCAACCCCCTGCCAAAACCACGATCGAATTCTCTTGTTTCCAAATTCCTACCGCCGAATTTGTTAAACGAAGCTTTAGTTGCCAGTTTAGTGACCTTAGCCTTAGTCCCCTGTGATGCTTGATGATTTACAATCTCTAATAATTCATCATTTATGGGAGTTGTAGTAATGTAGAAGGTAGGTTTTTCTAATTCATTCAACACGAGATCGACATCTACATCATCCATAATCTTCAATTTAATGGGCTGACTTGACGGGGAACTCACAATTGCATAGATTTCATACACATACCTACTTTTAGGCTTCATGATACATTGTTCAATCTTGCTCGACAAATATGTGAACTTTATAGGACCAACCGGCGGTATAAGCATCAATTGTTCATCTCCGCCACTGTATTCGTTTCCGGTCCATGTCCCTCCATGAACAATCACTATCTTCGAAGAATGCGGCATCTGTAAAATGCGGAAAACAATTGAAACTCTTGGAGCTGTGAACTGTTGAAAACTAGGAGGTACTGTTTGGAAAAGTTCTAACTGTTGGAACAGTTGGAACTAATTTTGTAAAAATAGTTCCAACTTGTTCTTCCCCAAAATTTTGATCGCAGAAATCAATCCAATTTTGTTTGAGAGAGAGTTTCAGCAGCTGGTTCGATTCACTAAATTCATTTTCGCAACAACTAAAACTCATAAATGAATGAAACAAGACAAGACAAATACCTTCAATTCAAATCAATCCAATTCAAGATAAATTGGCCCAGCCCCCAATTCGCCGGAATCGTCGCCGGAATCGCGCAATTTGACCCCGGAATGAACTGCCCAGACGGAAGCTCGGGAAGAACTAAATTGCCCACACTCAATTCGACGGAGTCGTCGCCGGAATCGAACCGGTATGTTTCGGTGCCCTAAAATGCCGCCGGAATCCTCCACCGGAAAACGTCCGAGAACGATGAGGGAGAGAGAAGCAAGAGTTACGAGAGAGAGATGAGTTGAGAGAGAGAAGAATTGTAGGGAAGAGGAGGGAGACGAGAGGGAGAGATTTTCGTTTTCAGCTGAAAGAATTCGTGAGAAACTTTTCACCTCAAAACTAGAAATTTTCAGACGAGAGGGAGAGAGAAGAGAAAGATTTCGTCTGAAAATTTTCAGCTCAGAACATAAATTTTCTGACGAGAGGGAGGGAGAAGAGTTAATGGGAAATGGGTGTAAAATTTTAAGCTCCAAATCAAAATTTTCAGCTCAAAAAACGAGCTGAGGGAGGGGGGAAACGGGTCAAAAAATTGGGGAAAGTGAGAAAATTTCAGGAGCATTTTCGTCCAAAAAACTAAAGTTTGGACATAATTTATGTAAGTTATCTTACCGGACGGAATTTATTTCCCGAAAGTCATTTCGGACATTTCACATGATTGTGAGATATATATATCCTCTATATATATATATATATTTATTGCATTAAGGTGTGACATTTTATTACACTAGTCAATAATTGCGCATGTAAAAGAAATAAAAATCCGAAATGATTAAAAAATTTCACAACAAAAATTAATGTTGTTTTCGTAAATATTTTTGACACTTGCCAATTATCCATGAGTGCTATATGAGATGTTACACTCTAATGTTGTAGATTATCTCATCCCAGCCGATCAAGCTTGTTTGTTCTTCCACTGTCCCACTCTATTAGTCCTATTGGTATATGACACAATCACTCATAAAACCAAGGAAAATAGAGGTAGATGTGTTTTTGTGTGTTAATTTATTCATTTTTAGGAAATGATAATAATAAATGAGACAGACGTAAATGGAAAAGGAGACTTGTAAAGTGAGACACGGGGAGTATTTATTGGAAAAAGTAGGGGAAGAAACCAAAGACCAAACACACAAACAACCTATTCTATTCACTTACATTTATAAAACAGGGGATGAATAAACCTTAATATAAACTATGAAAATCAACAGAACTTGCAGAGTTTGATTAGTACTAAATGTTATTGCTTTTCTTGCCGAAAATGCCGGGACCGTATGTCGAATACAGAACATCCACGAGAAGCGGGAATTGCAAAAGCACGAACGACGTCACCGGAAAGCAAGCAAAGGCCGCCAGCAGCACGAGAAACCAGGCGACTTCTCTCCGGAACACGAGATAGAGCGTGGCACTGAAGGCCACCATCATGAACGTGATGGAGACGAAGAGGCTAAGAAGGCCGATGCTCAGCCTTTTCGGAAGGACGTAGAGAAAGTCCTCCTCTGCATATCGTGAGGTCAGAATGGAGAGGAACATGAGCAGAGAAGTGATGGAGGCAAACAAGGAAACGGCGTCCGAAACGGCAAACAGCATGAACGCAGGCTGTCCTGTGAGCAACGGCCTACCGTTGGAAGAGTCGAGGCCACCGGGGAGGGTGAAGGCCGCAGCGAACATGACCGTTAAGATAAGTGCTGCTGCGATGGTGCACGCGTTAGCCGTGTCGTTCATCCACCTCTCCCCTTCTGCTTTCAATTCCTTGTGTTCCTCTGTGAACAACTTATGTGGTGTTTTCATCTCGTTGTTTGTCCATGTTCTACGTGAAGGATGAACAAAATTTTCCATTTCCTGCAACAAAAAATATAACTATTTTGAAAATCGAGCTTACAAGTGAACTGGAGTATTAAGAATCGGATTTGATCTTCTATTTCATTTTTGTGTGATATTTCTTAACCGTTGCATCGATGGATGGATGATCGGCACATTTAAAAATATTTCTAAAATCAGTATTTTTGCTTATGAAACTTTTTTATCACATTGTTGGTTTTGGACATATCTGTGACACGTGACATTCCTCCACCGGAAGACGACATACTGAAATGCAATAAATGATCATGTTCGATTAAAATTAACTCCTTCCATCCCTTATATAAGTGCGGAGAGAGATGAACTGCACACGTTTCAATCAAGAAAAATGCTGGTATAAGTAATGTAAATAATGTAACCTATGAAGGATTAAGAAAGGAAACTCAAAGAAAATATTTTCATTTTAGCAAATCACACTAATTTCAGAGCACTTCAAACGGGTAATAATCACATCAATACGAGAGACGCATGGGTTGTTATCGTACCTTGAACCACTGCAACTCGCGCTGCATCTGCAGAGCAGCACCGGCAACAAGATTGAGCCTGTCAGGAGGGGCCAGCTTCCCACATATGTGCATCAAATTGTTCTTCTCATTATCCGTGGAGCTATACGATAGGTATTTCCGGTCACTCATGTTGTGAAGGAGGTTGATAACGTTCTCGAATCGATAAGTCGCTGCAAGCATAAACACGCTCTTGCCGGTTCTATAACTGCACTGAGGATACTTGTGAATGATCATCTCCACAATCTCACTAATGCCGTACTTGGCGGCGAGGTAGACCGATTTACGGAATATAGCAAAAGCTTCCTTTTGAGGTAACGAGACTATTTTGTCGCACAAGAATTGGGCAAATTGCACTGCTCGTTCATGCGTTTCTTTCTTCTCCCTCACTCCCTTCACTTTAGGCACTGATTAACATTTTACCATTACATAAACACAAATAAAACATAGTAGATTCAAAGGTTAATTATCACACTCACACACACACACACACACACACAGTAGTCTATGTTTACCTAAAATTTCGATGAGATACCAAATCACGGTTTCCACCTTCAGCCCAACTGCACATCAACCCCAGCAAGAATCTTAGATTGAGGATTAAGATAACAAATACAATATAATTCAAACTCTTTAGAGAAAATTCACCACTCAAATAATTACTTTTTTTTAGTTTTAATAACAGAAGTTTAAAATGTCACACCACGGGAGGACTTGAACTCAGCCTTTGGCCCTGATACTTAACCGCCTACCACTAAGTCCACACACACAAAATAAATTACTTTTTAGGATCACTAAAGGGTGAAGATGTGAACTTTGGGGAGAGTTAAGTAGGGGACAACTAAAAGAATACAATGATTTTCTTTTAATTTTACGTTGCACATCTCATGTAATACCGACAGATGATGTATAATTATGTGTTAAAAAAGATAAAATTAATTAATATTAATTATTTTTATGAATATTTTAAAAATATTTTAACACGGGCTACTGAAGCTATCAAACTGTCGGCCAGGCGGCCAGGCTAAAGCCCATTGGGCTAAAGTTGAAAGTATGATCGGGTAGGGCCTGCTTGATTATAATTTGACTGCTAACAAATTTTTTTAATGATATTAAAGTGTTAACTGTAAAAAAATAGAGTGATAAAGTGTCAATGATTGTGCGACCCATGTCTCATAAAAATGTTTGATAAATAAAGAACGTTTCAAAATAGTAAAAGTGTCGGTAAATAGAGGAAAAGGGAGTGAAAGTGCTAATAACTTACCTTTAGATATGATCTTAACTGAGGCACCCAAGCTGTATAAACTTTCAACATCACGCCCAACAAATGTAGGGTCATTGGCTTTATATTTTGACTTTTCAATAGGAATACCTACACCATATATTTAAACTTAAAGAAAGAAACATTAACTAAATAAAATTGTCCAAGCTATCAACATGGGAAAACAGGCTGTTGCAAGCTACTATGATGTAGAAATACTATAAATAAATTTCACCCAATTCTAAAATGAAGTATAACCTATTATGATCATACTACCATCATGTACAAGTTGTACTATAAAAATAATCTGGATCGGATCTTAATCTCAAAAATCAAAACCGAGATATATATACAGAAGTTACTATTGAGATTATATCTGAATTCCAAGTTCAAAATCGACGGATTAGAGTCGAGTCTAAGATCATTTTTGTCATCTCTACTTAGCGATAAATGTTGTTATAGGGCAAAACATTTCTTCACACAAGCACCTAAAATAAGTTGAATGTAAACAAACTTACGACTGTAAACGAACTTTTGCCACCAGGTAAGAGTTTCCATCCTCGTGAATAAGGCGGGTGTTTCAGAAATCGTCGATAGAGCGGATCTTCCGTCTTCCTCGTATGTTAGCAGAGCCAAATTTGGTTGCTTGTGAACCAAGTCTAATGCAATATCTACAAGCAAAAATTTAAGATGATTAACTTTATATGAATAGTATGTCTGTGAAATATTTCTTGTGTCACGTACATATTATAACACATTTATTGAATAACATACATACCTCACTTAAAGTGGAATTAAGTAGGGTTAAAATGGTAAAATATGTAAATAAGACAATATTGTGAGATTGATAATTAAGCTAGTTCGTGTATGGTATAAGGTCAAAAAAGGAACATGCAAAAAAAATTGTAAACAAACTAAAATGACAAAATAAAAAAGAAAACGTGAACGGAGGGAGTAATAGTTACCAACCAACAAATTCAGAGGCTATGATCCCGTTCAACGTTGTGATCCCGGCTTGGCTCTTGAATAAAGGCTCATCGGCGTCATCGAAAACCTCGTGCTCGGATAACAAGTACTTTAGTGTTTCCTTTTGAGTACTTACGGCAGCTTCTCGCACAGGCATTCGGCCTACGCTATTCTCAATAAATAGCAAACTCGGATTCTTCTTAACCATAGCCTTAACCGCTTCCGTGTTTCCGACCATGGTAGCATTATCTATGGCGATATCCCCGTTCCTATCTTTAAGGGCCAGAGCTTCAGGCGGCATGAGTTCAATCAACTTTTTCACAAATTTTAAGTTCGATTTTCCAGTCATTACGGCTATGTGGAGAGTTGTTTCCGAATTTGAAGTGATAACCGCCGTGCTTAGTTGGTTTATATCTGAGAAGAAATTCTTGGCGGTGTCCCAGTCGCCCCGCATCGCTGCTTGGTGTAGGGATGAATACTTGCCAAAATCGATCTCATCCGCTGCAGAAACGAGCAATATATTACGCGAAGACAAACAATTTGAATATTGATTAAAATCCTCCCTCCATTTACAATATGTATACACTTTTTTTTGTCCATCATCTTTAGACCGTTTTTGTTTCATGCAATAGACCTCACGTTAAAAGTTACATTTATACTCTTAGTGAGACCAAACGAATCAAAATAATAACTTTAACAGATTAAAAGTAACATTTTTATTTTAAAAATGCGTAATCCGATCTATTAGCTAGCTATTGAGATTAAAATAATCACGTTAACACATCATCATAAACTATTAAGCTAAGTGCCTAAAATTTTAACTATATAAAGAGAGTATATATATAAGTTATATACTAGTGAAGTTCGTTTAAATAAAGCAATGTGGTTATAGAAGTTTGATGTATAAAAAACTTACCTCCTTCTTCATCTTTTACACTTTCTCCCTCTCCCTCTTCTTCTTCTTCTTTTTCTTCATCTTCTTCTTTTCTTCCATCTTCACCATCTTCTTCTTGTTCTTTGAAAATGGTTTCCAACTCTAGCCATATTTCCCTAGCAGTTGGCTAGTCCCAAACAATGTCGAGCGCATCTTTACCGATGGATCCCAAAATCCATCCTTGAACGAGCAAGTCCGTTCTTCTCCACATCTTCTTCTGCCGCTCCTCATCCTCTGGAGGCGGCGGGGTTCCACCGTCCACGAACCCAGCCACCTCCTGGCTCTCCAGCAAGCAGAGCATCTGCTTTCTCCATATCTTGAAATCGCTTCTTTCGTCTCCCTCCACGAACGGCTTCACCGTCACAAAGTTCGCCACGCTCACGGTCGAAGGCCAGGCGTATATGTTTGTATATATTTAAATTGTCTTCACCTGCTCCAAGTGGGGATATATATGTATGTATACATGTAAATTGCCAGTTGGTTCATTAGGAATCTGTGTATCCCCACTTCATTGATTAAGTCAACCACAGCAACTTGTTAATTTAATTTATATATTAAATAGTAAATATTAAATTTGCAATCTAAGTTATGAGTATGATAAATAAATAAATACTAGTACTACTATAGTTGTTATAAATAGATGTGACACTAGAGAAAATTTTAAAATGTATACTTTTAAATTTAATGGCGGAGGATATGCATGCTAACGAACACCGTCGTTAGTCTTACTTATCACTTATCAGCGACGGGGATGAATTTAGAACTAATTGAGCGATATTAAGTGAATATTCCCTCAGTTGCATTTATAAAGAGATAAGTTTTATTTTTGTCTGTTCACTTATATAGGGATATTATCTTAAATTTATAAATGAGACGGAAGGAGTATAAATTTAATTGGGCAGCTGCCCAAGCGGCCGGTGAGTGGTGCCCGGCCCTTGTCCCCGTCACTGCAAGTTGACGACCAATAAAGATATTTTTTTCGACCAATAAAGATATTTTTTTCTTCAACTGGTACTAGGTTGACATCAAATAATTTGGAATAGGAATGTAATTAATAATTAGGGTTTACTTAATTTCATTTTCTTATAGTTTAATAATTGGGTAGGTCCATTTTTATTCCGGCTCCATGGATTCATACATAACAACCAAAGAAAATTAAAAAAATGGCTTGTTCATACATAAATAAAGGCTAATCATTTTCGAAATTAGAACTTTATTTCATTACCGATGGTTTATTATTTCTCCAAATATTCGGATTCATTAATGCCTGGATTACTTCAATAGTTTAAAATGACAAAATGTCCAAGTTTTTCATGAATGTTGGAGTAACATATTGATTCTTTGTTGATATTCCTCAATAGTTATGATCATATATTTTGGAAAATATCGAATCAGCTCATTCTTCGGAGTACGTGAATAATAAATATTACGATGAAATTAAGGTTAGAAAATTTACGTCCATAAGTAAAGACATTACATTTATTAGTGGAAGATATTTATATATTCCCGTCATTTGCAAGAGGATACATTTATCTTTTTTGGTATGTCCATAGTAAAAGGATATGTTTCCTTATTGAGTGAAAAAATATTAAAGAAGAAAACACTCTAACACACAAGCCGACCACCTTTCTTAATTATTGTGCCGAAAAAGAAACGTATCTTACAACTAGCTAGAGAGACAATTCACCATATTACAATCAAGCATGCATGTGCATGTGCCTGTTTTACCGAAAAAGAGTAGGTCTAAAACAAATAAGTTGACATACGCAATCCAAACAATTACCGGTTGGGATCCTCTGTCCCCAAATTGGTGTACCAATTGTGTACCCAATACAAAATTATGAAGGTTTGAATTATCTTTCTTAGTTGTCATTTTAAATTTGGTTATTAGTGTATGTCAAACCTTCCTAATTTTATATCGGTACACCATTGATACACTAATTTGGGGACAGAGGATCCCCGTTCAACAATTACACCACTTATTCAGTACTTAAATATATTCTCAAGAACAATGGATAAGTAAAATCCTAGATTAAGACCATGTCTACTGCATCCACAGATCAGTACAAAATACGCTTGCGTTTCTTGTCAAAGATGCCGGGACCGTAGGTCAAATAGAGAACGTCCACGAGAAGCGGGAACTGTAATAGCACGAACGACGTCACCGGAAAGAAAGCGAAGGCCGCCAGCAGCACGATAAACCACGTGACTTCTCTGCGGAACACGAGATAGAGCGTGGCACTAAAGGCCACCATCATGAAAGTAATGGAGACGAAGAGGCTAAGAAGGCCCATGCTTAGCCTTCTGGGCAGGACGTAGAGAAAGTCTTCCTCCGCATATCGCGAAGTCAGAATGGACAGGAACATGAGCAGAGAATTGATGGAAGCAAACAAGGAAATGGCGTCCGAAACGGCAAACAACATGAATGGAGGTTTTCCTAAGAGTAACGGGATCCCCGTCGAGGAATCGAGGCCACCAGGGAGAGTGAAGGCCGCAGCGAACATGACGGTTGCGATCAGTGCTGCTGCAATGGTGCATGCATTAGCCGTGTCTTTCATCCACCTCTCCCCATCTGCTTTCAACTGCTTGTGTTCCTCTGTGAATATCTGTTGTGGAGTTAGTTTTTCCGTGTTCGGCCATGTTCTACGTGAAGGACTGACGAATTCCTCCATTTCCTGTAAAAAAAAAATCACTATTGTTTCAGTATATATAAAATAATACTCTTTCTTCTATATATAATTTAATATTTTATTTTAACAGGTTGATCCCACAATAAATTTTTCATTCACATCCTTTAATCTACTTTAATAAGTGAGGCCACAATAATCACTTTAACTCGTTGTCACAAGATATTAAACTTTCATGCCGAAAATACCATACCTTAAACCACTGTAATTCGCGCTGCATTTGCAATGCAGCACCGGCAACAAGATTAAGCCTGTCGGATGGGGCTAGTTTTCCGCATATATGCAACAAATTGTTATCCTTCTTGTCTGTGGAGTCGTAGGATAGATACTTGCGGTCACTCATGCTATAGAGGATGTTGATAACGTTCTCGAATCGATAAGTCGCTGTGATCAAAAACACGTTCTTGCCGGTGTCGGAGTCACGTTCATAAGTAATGTCTGGGTACTTTTGAATGATCATTTCAACAATTTCACTGATGCCTTCCTGCGCGGCGAGAAAGGCTGATTTACGAAATATAGTTGAAGCTTCATTTTGAGGCAAAGAGTCTATTTTGTTGCACAAGAACTGGACAAGTTGCAATGCTCGTTGATGTTGTGCTTTCTTCTCCCTTAGTTCCTTCACTTTAGGCACTGATCACACATATTATGTTTACATTAACTAACAAAAAAAACAGAACGGATGAAATCCTCTGTACCTAAACCCGTGTTCAATTATGTATCTAAGTTAAACATACGTAGTTTTGTTATGATATTTTTAACTGCTACAAATTTAAGAATTTCTTAAACTATCAAGACTATGTAGTTTTGACTAATTAGATATACGATTGGAACACGAGTTTGGGTACAGAGGATCCCATTTGGAAAAAAAACATAGCAGCTATATTTGGAAGTTATCACCCATAGTTGCCAACGTTACCTAAATTTTCGATGACATGCCACATGAGGATTTCCAACTTATTCAGCCCCACTGCACAACAATGCATATAATATTAGATTAAAATCATGAAAAGATATAGTTTGAATAAGTGACATATTAACGTTTCGTGGAAGGAACGATACATATTAAAAAAGTTTCCGGCTAAATTTATTTTAAAGAGCTTACAAGCCATAACAGCTTATAAACTCAAGAAGATAAATTAAAATAAAAAAATGAAAAATAAAAAAAATAAAAAAATGCAACATTGTGAAATCCATATTTTTAGGTTCCAATTTCATAGAACTTTTTGGAAATGTCAATAGACGGCGTTGCACGCAACTAAACCCGATTTTAATGAATATAAAGAATACTAATGTAACTTTCCTTGAGAGATGAGCTGAAACGAGTTGGAGTAATTCTTCTTTTGGCTACATAAACTTTCAACATCACGACCCTCAGATGTCGTGTCAGCTACATATAAAGACTTCTTTACAGGAATACCTACATTGTTAAAGAGAAAAATGTTTTAAAAAATGTTAAATAAATACATATTGTTTAAGAATTAAGCTCCCAACTTTTGAAGTTTAAGGTCACACCTGTTAGCAATGTTTTGAGAATGTCTAGCTACTATATTTTTATATTGTATATTCCCTTCATCCAGTTTATTATGCATGAGCGTCGACCATATATCTTTTATTACAATGTGTTTATTATTATAATAAAATAACCCATAATAAATTAGACGGAGGGAGGTACTCTAAAAGAACAAACTTACGATGGTAAATAAACTTGTGCCACCAGCTAAGAGTTTCTATCCTTATGAACAAAGTGGGCGTTTGAGAAATCGTTGATAGAGCAGAGCTATTATCTTCCTCTTCCATCAGTAGAGCCAAATTTGGGTACTTGTGAACCAAGTCTAATGCAATATCTGTGAGGCGGTAATTAGATATTAGCGTGTACGTACATCGTCAAATAATGGTAAAATGCGGTGAAAATGCATGTATGAGTAATTTAGGAGACGACTAACCAACAAACTGAGAGGATAATATCACGTTCAACAATTTGATCCCGGTTTGGCCCTTAAATAAAGGTTTATCACGTTCATAAAAAAATGCTAACTTCTCGTGCTCAGATAGCAAATACTCTAGTGTTTCCTTTTGACTATTTATGGCTGCTATATGGACAGGCAGTAGGTCTAATGTATTCGAAATGTATAGCAAATCTGGATTCTTTATAACCATAGCCTTGGCTGCTTCCGTGTTTCCAACCCAGGCAGTAATGTGTAGGGCGGTATACCCGTCTGAATCTTTGAGGGCTAGAGCTTCAGGCGGCATCAATTCCACCAACTTTTTCACGAAATCTAAGTTCGATTTACCTATCATGGAAGCTACACGGAGAGTTGTTTCTGATTTTGAGCTGATTTTCGTCGTGCTTAGTTCGTTTATATCTGAGAAGAAACTCTCGGCCGTGTTCCAATCGCCCCGCATCGCTGCTTGGTATAGGGGCGAATAACTTCTGAAATCTCTATCCACTGCAAAAAAGGGCACAACTTTTGACATTATGAATATATGCTTCCTTTATCCATGAAAAACTTGTCTAATTTGACATTTTAGAGTGTCCACAAAGGAATCTTGGAGGGCTAGAGCTTCAGGCAGCATCAATTCCACCAACTTTTTCACGAAATCTAAGTTCGATTTACCTGTCAAAGAAGCTACATGGAGAGTTGTTTCTGAATTTGAATTGATAACCATCGTGCTTACTTGGTTTATATCTGAGAATAAATTCTTAGTGAGACCAAAAGAATCAAAATAATAAGTTTAACAGATTAAAAGTTACATTTATATTTTTAAAATGATTGATCAGATCTATAAGCTAGCCATTGAGATTAAAATAATCACGTTAACACATCATCACAAAATATTAAACTACATGCCTAAAATTTTGAGCACATAAATGGTGGAACGAGGAAAGAGAGTGTATATATATGCTATACTTCAATTTAAATAAAGCAATGTGGTGATAGAATTTTGATGTATAAAAAACTTACCTCCTCCTTCTTCATATGTATAAAAAACTTCATATATATATGTATATATATATGCATGTAAATTGCTAGTTGGTTTATTAAGAATTTGTGTATCCCCACTTCATTGATTAAGTCAAGCACAACAACTTGTTGATTTAATTTAAATACTCTCTCCGTCCTACTCATACGTGGATAATTTTTTGCATTACGAGAATTAAGATAAGAGTGATAGTAGTGGATAAAGTAGTGTTCATAGTTTTAGTGAGTTAAAATTTTATCATTTAAGGTAAGATTCCTATATCAGTAGAACAAACAAAAATACAGTAGAATTTTTCAATAAAACGAAAAGATTATTAAATTTACCACCTAACATATGAGTACGATAATAAATACTAGTACTACTAAAGTTGTTATAGATAGTTGCCGACACTAGTGAAAATTTTAAAATGTACAGTTTTGAATTTAATAGCCGAGGATTCTGACGTACACCGTTGTCAGTCTTATTTATCACGTTGTCAAGGATTGGTTAAGAAGTTATAACTAATCGAGTGAGATTGAGTAAATGTAAATTTGATTGGGTAGCTACCCAAACGGCCGGTGAGTGGTGCCCGGCCCTTGTCGCCGTCACTGCAAGTTGACGACCAATAAAGATATTTTTTTCTTCAAGTAATAATGCGCATATGAAAGTATTTAATTAGGGTTTACTTAATTTCGTTTTCTTATAGTTTAATAATTGGGTAGTTCCATTTTTATTCCGGCATGGATTCATGCATAACAACTCAAGAAAAAAAAAATGCCATGTTCATACATAAAGGCTAATCATTTTCCAAATTAGAATTTTATTTCATCACCGATGGTTTATTATTTCTCCAAATATTCGGATTTATCAATGCCTTGACTACTTCTATGGTTTAATGATAGAGGATGGGGCGATTTCCTCTATCAAGAAACGAAAAGAAGTAAACGATACAACGGCAGACGCGAGAGTATTGGCTCGTCGTTCACGCCAGATTACGAGAAGAAAAGGAAAAGCGGCGAAATAAATAAACTAGGGTTTTGTATAATATTTCTTGATAATGAAAATAAGATACAATCCTTCTATTTATACTAAATACCTAGGGTTGATTCGACCTACGATCCGGGAAAGAATCAACAAGAAAACCCGAAAAGAACGACCCAAATAATTAAACGGGCTAAGCCCAACGACACTACAATTAATTAAAATAAATAAATAACGTATCAACTCCCCCACCCTTGAAAATCACCTTGTCCTCAAGGTGAAGATTCAAATTCTTTATAGACTTCATCAAGCGCGTAGAGGCCGAAAATAACCAATCGTCCGGCAACCACGGAGTTATCCTCCATTTCACAGAAGACTCTACAGACCAAGTCCATCCTACCACAATTCCCATGCATATCAATTAAAGAGTTCATCATAAGAACATTAGATTTTCCCAATCTCTTTGCTTGGAAAACATGGCTGTGCAACCGAGGAGCCAAATTTAAGTCACTCACCCCACAAGCCGAAGTCACACAAACCATAGCCACTTAAGCTGGGGAAAGCCCATCTTTTCCTTTCTCTGCATCAGCTTCCTCCATAGCTGGATTCAGCTCATCACCTCCTATATTGGGTTCCGTTTGCAACTCCGAGAGCTGCTGCTCGTAGCCTGCATCAGCATCAGCTACCTCCAACTTCAGATCAGTCATCGTTGTAGATTCCTCCACACCAATCTCTTCAAGTGATGAATCCACCACAATCACATCCCCCCTAGCTTCCCCTCGAGTCTCGGAATCATTAACATCCGCCTCTAACGTGGTATCAACATCCGGCACATGGTTGTAACTCGGTGGCTGCGGCTGCAGCTCTGCAACAGAGCAGTACTTCGGCGGAGGCTCAACATGATTGTAGCGATCTGACTCAGTGGAGGCTCGTACTGCACCGGCTGCCGAACATGGTTGTAGCGATCTGGCTCGTAAGTGTTGTAGGACCACGCCTGCGACTCGTAATTGTTGTACGACCACGCCTGCGACTCGTAATTGTTGGAGTACCCGCCTCCTCCTCCGTAGCTCTCCGAATACGAGTGGTTGCTGCACAGTTCCGGAGCAATACGAGGCCTTGGGAGATCCCACGAAGTGAGTGGCCTGCCCAATATCGGATCGAATTCGGGTTCGGGCCGTGGGGTTGTATTTGCCATGGGCAAACGTTGTTCGGACGCCTCAAGTCGGGCTTCCAATCGCCATATCACGGAGAGAAGGGCGTCCATGATGGCTGGGGGCAACGTCTCGCCGGAAGACATGGCTAGCTCTCAACGACACAAAATCAATGATACGTCAAATTGCCAAAGCATAAACCAATAATAATTTTGATCAATCCTCTGAGGAATTCCACGTACCGAACAAAATCACCGGCGAAATAAATAAACTAGGGTTTTGTATAATATTTCTTGATAATGAAAATAAGATACAATCCTTCTATTTATACTAAATACCTAGGGTTGATTCGACCTACGATCCGGGAAAGAATCAACAAGAAAACCCGAAAAGAACGACCCAAATAATTAAACGGGCTAAGCCCAACGACACTACAATTAATTAAAATAAATAAATAACGTATCATTTAATATGACAAAATGTCCGATTTTTTTCATGAATGTAGGAGTAACATATTGATTCTTTGTTGATATTCCTCTATAGTTATGATCATATATTTTAGAAAATATCAAATCAGCTCATTCGGAGTACGTGAATAATAAATATTACGATGAAATTAAGGTAAGAAAATTGAGGTTCATAAGAAAATATTAAGTAAAGACATTGCATTAATTAGCAGAAGATATTTATATATTTCCTTCGTCTTTTGCAAGAGGATACATTTCTCTTTTTGGGTATGGCCATAGTAAGAGGATATATTTCCTTATTGATTGAATAAATATTATAGCCAGATTTCCCTGGCAGTTGGCTTGTTCCAGACAGCCTCGAGCGCAGCATCTCCAATGGATCCCAAAATCCATCCTTGAACTAGCATGTCTGTTCTTCTCCACATCATCTTCTTCTCCTCCTCATCCTCCAGAGGTGGTGGGATTCCGCCGTCCACGAATCCTGCCACCTCTTGACTCTCTAGCCAGCAAAGCATCTGCTTTTGCCAGACCCTGAAAATGACTCTTCCATTGCCCTCCATATTCGGCTTCACCGTAACAAAGTTCGCCACGCCCATCATGGTTGACGACGGCGGCCATGCGTATGATACCGTCGCATCTGAGCTTGCCATTGTTGGGTTGGAAGCTGCCAACTAAATTCTCACTCAAGGGGTTGCATTTCTTCTGAAGTCGATACACGTACTTATATAATGTAAATTGTCTGCACATGCAACAAGTGGGAAATGTATACATATAAATTGCCGGTTGATCCATGAGGAATCTTTTACCCTTGCTCAAGCTAGCACTGCAACTTGTTAAATTTAATTTAAATATTACAACCTAAGACACGAGTATAATAATGAATACCAGTACTTATAAAGTTGTCATGGATAGATGTGAAACTTGACAAATTTTAAAAATGCTTTGATCGGAATTAGGCGTGAATGGGTGGTCTAGATACGCTAATCCCGGTACGATTATTAATTAAAATTTGAATCACGTCAAATTTCGACTATGAATTTGGCTTAATTCCATACGAAATTTTGAATTTGGATAATCTTATTTTCAAAATCCACATGCGATTCAAATCCGCCCCATTATCATCCACCGTCAGTCTTGCTTCACGTTAATCACAACCTAACATATGAGTACGATAATAAATACTTGTACTACTAAAGTTGTTATAGAAAGCTGCCGACACTAGTGAAAATTTTAAAATGTACAGTTTTGAATTTAATAGCGGAGGATGCTAACGTGCACCGTTGTCAGTCTTATTTATCACGTTGTCAGGGATCAGGCCCGTCTCTATAATTATTGAGGCCCTGTGTTAATTAAAATTTTAGGCCCCTAAATTTTACTAAAATATGACAAAATAAATAAATATTAAATAAATAAATAATAATAATATATTCAAGAAAAAAATCTAACGGCCCCTATTTATTAAAATTTTAAAAATAAATAATTGAGCTTGAATTAAAAAATTTGGGCCCCTATTCAAGAATAATAGTAATATAGAGTATTAAAGAAGAAAGAGAGAAATTAAAGAGGAAGAATTAAATAAAAAAAAAATCTGACAAGCCCTGTTTATTAAAAATTTTAAAATAAAATAACTGTGCTTGAATTAAAATTTTTGGGCCCCTATTTATTTGGGGGCCCTGTGCTGAAGAACACCTTAGCCATGCTAAGGGACGGGCCTGTCAGGGATGGGTTAAGAAGTTAGAACTAATCGAGTGAGATTGAGTAAATGTAAATTTGATTGGGCAGCTACCCAAACGGCCGGTGAGTGGTGCCCGGCCCTTGTCCCCGTCACTCTGCAAGTCTGCAAGTTGACGACCAATAAAGATATTTTTTTCTTCAAGTGGTACTAGTTTGTTTGTTTGTTTGTTTGTTTGTTTTTTTTTTTCCAAAAAGAGGATCAATAATGGTTCCCCATTTCCTCCTTTAATGTGTCTCGAACCCACAGCCTATTGATTTAGAGGCGGAGCGTCTTACCACTAAATTGCGCTCCGTTGACATGAAATAATTTGGAATAGGAATGTTAGTAAGTAATGCATGTGAAGTAATTGGGTAGGTTCGTCTTGTTCCGGCTCCATGGATTCATACATAACAAATTTAAGTTTACAACCAAAGTTATGAGTATAAAAACAAATTCTAAATTCGTTACGGATTAGATGTGAAACTTGACAAATATTTTAAAATGCATTGATCGCAATAACTAGTCATGAGAATGGGTTGTCTAGATCCACTAATCCAGATACGGTTATTAATTAGGATTTCGATCACAAAAAATTTAAACTACATGGATCTTGACTTCATACGAAAATTTTGGATTTGGATTTGGAATTTTGAAATCCAAATCCAAATCCGCCCCATTATCATCCAATGTCACTCTTATTTCACGTTGAGTCGTGGAATACACGGGTTGACGTTTCACAACCTACAAACCTATTTTATTCTTCAGTGGGTTGAAAGGATATAATTGGAATAAAAATGTTATTAATGCATTTCATTTTCTTGTATATAGTTTACTAATTTCATAGTTCCATCTTGTTCCGGTTCCAACGATGAATTCATGCGTAACAACCCTAGAAAAAAATGCCAATTATATTCATTCATAAAGGCGCGCAATCATTTCCAAATTAGAATTTTATTTCTTCAACGATGGTTTATTAGAACCTGAATATTAGGATTCATCAATGCCTTGATCACTGCTAGCTAGGGTTTATAATTTCACAATAACGAGATACTTAGAACTCTCCTTAAAATGAAGTTCTGAATTCGATTCTCATTATCGACATGGTACGTTCTGTAACTTTTCCAACGTACATTTTGGGGGAAGATATCCATACAACTAGAATAGGAAATCTGTAACACTTCACAATATACAATCAATATTATGTGTGTTTACAAAAAACAGTAAATACCAAACAAACCAAACAATCAAACCACTACTTCTTTTTTTTTTTTTTTTTTTTTTTTTTTTTTTTTTTTTTTTTAAATCAAACCACTACTTATTCACTTAAATAATTCTGAAGAACAGGGGATGATTAAAATCATAAATTATGACCAAGTAAGTGCAAGAGTACTAACTCAGTCCATTACTGTCATACTGAGTATGAAAATCAACAAAACTTGCATAATTTGGGTCAGTATAAAATACGATCGCTTTTCTTGCCGAAAATTCCAGGACCGTAGGTTGAATAGAGAACATCCACAAGAAGCGGGAACTGCAAAAGCACAAACGACGTCACCGGAAAGCAAGCAAAGGCCGCCAGAAGCACGAGAAACCATGCTACTTCCCTGCGGAACATGAGATAGAGCGTAGCACTGAAGGCCACCATCATGAACGTAATGGAGACGAAGAGGCTTAGAAGGCCCATGCTCAGCCGTTTCGGCAGTACGTACAAAAAGTCCTGCTCTGCATACCGTGAGGTCAGAATGGACAGGAACATGAGCAAAGAAGTGATGGAGGCAAACAAGGAAATAGCGTCTGAAACAGCAAACAACATGAATGTAGGTTGTCTGTAGAGTAATGGGATCCCTGTGTCACACCCCAACTTTTCTAAGGAAGAGACACGAATGAGGCGTGACTGGGGTTGGAGAAAAGAAGCGGGGAAAGAATGGGGGAAACTCTTGTCTTATCTTAAATAAATAAGTTATTAATAATAGAACAATGTCCAAAAGATTCTAAGCAACAACACCTTTGAAAAGGAAGCTAACCTAAATAAAATTTGGCAAGAGATATCGTAAATAAACATTCATTCATATCATAAGGATCGTTTCAAGTTCAAATGGCTCTAACATAACTATGAAGGATACACTCTATACAATAAAGAAGCTAAAAAGTCTAAGCTCTTTACAAGGGACATAAGAAGTTCAAGAGATAAAATCAAGAGTTCAACAAAATGATGAGAAACTAGCGGGAGCTAATATAAAAGAAGAACCCTAGCCTCAGCTCCGCCCCGTCAGCACCGTCACTTAACCTGAAAACATTTGAAAAACATTTGGGCTAAGTACTAATGTACTTAGTGGGCTAACATTTAATATACATTCATAAAAGCAAAACACAGTTTATCCATTATCATAAGACATAACTTAGAAGTTTTGTAAAAGAAATGCATCTAAGTATGCCAAAACATTATCATTTTCCTTTGCGCGCATTTGTCACACTCTACAGTTACTCTTACTGTGATCCCGGACCTCTAGCCACTGTCGGATCCATTAACATTCATTTTTGGATTTCGGGTCGAAACCCAGAGAATCCCAGTCGAAGATAGTATACGAGAGAGATCAACCAATCGATATACTATCGGGTGTATACACAGTTCAAAGTTAGTGTTTTAGACTGAACTAAGAACCTCGATCGATTAATTTCAGAGCATTAAACATGTAGAGCGCACAAAAACATTTTATGGATAAACAGTTTTCTCATTTTGTAAATATCAGAGCATAACATAACTCAAAATATGTTTGATAAGTAAATAGCCCACCTTGATGGAATAATTCCGTAGATATATAGCACAACTCGGTCCAAGTGATCACTTCTCTTCCTCAAAAGGTCCTACAAGATAATTTCTACACTTAATGGCTTACAAACTTAACTCAAATAAATAAGGGATGACTAAGTTCTAGATTCGCTATGCCTGGGTTTTAGTAACTAATTGAGTAAAATCTATTTCTCTATTTATATCCCCAACATTACCATAACTCCCTTTTATATCTATAAATCTCTTCATTCAACTATCTTTACATATTAATAAACTTCTCACATAAAACATGTTAGGAGAATTTATATATCAAAAGACCACTTCATTTCATAAACATAATATCATTTCCCACTTATCATTTTATTTTAACCTTAGCATAGATCGTATTTCCCCTAAATTATCAATATCACTAAAAAAAATCATAATTATATAATTCATTTATACTAGTAATTAAACTTTTCTTGGACGTCATTAAACTAGTGGCTTGATAAGAATCACATCTTTTCATTGATATCTTATAATTTAGACAGAAATCTAGGACTTAATATGATAAATTGAAGAAATAAGGATTTTCAAGACCAACACTTCAAGTTAAAATTAAAGCTATGTTTAAGAAACTCAACTATGACGAGATCCTGCTCCCTACGCCAACAACTTAATACCTCTTTATCAGATACCCAAATGCTTAATAAAATACTTGAACAGGATTATCAAATCTTACACATCAAAATCACTTTAATGTTTTCAGACTTTTAAGTGAAACAAACATCGAAACCATAACAGCAAGGTTGAGTAAAAATTCCCGCAGACAGCTGTACACTCCGACTTTGGAGGCTCATAACTCTTCCATCTGATATCAGTTTAAAAATCTGAAGATACCGTTGGAAAGCTAACGAAAAGAGGTTTCTAATGGTACCTAGTTTGCAGTATTTTGACCCAAAATAACACCCAGAATCGGGACCTAAAGAGCTGTCCTGACTGTTGCAAAAACAGGGGCGATCTTCTTTCAACAAAACAAAGGGAGGAAATACATAATTGGCTTTTATGTTTTCTTTTGCTTCTCTGCCCCCCCTTCATGTATTTTAGTTTTAGAACTAGGAATATAGATTCAAGATTTCTAGTAATATGCGTGGTGCTTTAATTCTCACAAGATTGCAAATATTTTGTATTTAGGCTTTGTTAAGTTACTTATGGTGATTTAAGAATTCTATAGGGGTTCTTGTGTTAACTAAAGTGTATAAAAGAGGGGAAAGTCTCTTACCGGTTTATGATAGAAATTTGGATGATGAAGGTTGAAATTGGGTGTTGAAGTTGCAGCAGACCATCTTCTTCTCCTTCTTCCTACCTCTTCTTTTCTTTCACGACCGGCGCCTCTCTCGTTGTGGGAATCCACCACCAACATCAGCGCAATCGCCGAGCGCCTTCATCGTCATGACCGCAGCAGGGCAGAGGCGCCTCCTCTGCCCTCTTCGCCCACCATGCCTCTAGGATTCATCGTTCGGCACTCCGTTAACTCCGAAACAGCCTACGGGCAGAGCTTCACCCCTGCTCTCCCTACTCTTTCTCTGTCCGGACCTTTGAAAGGTCGCTACCCAGCCGGCTGCCTAAGGCGGCGCTGTTGCCGTCGCCTCGAGCTGCCACCGCCGCCGTCGTCCTCTGTCAGCGGCTCCGCTGGCATCCCTTCTCTCGCCCTCGGCTGTCACCACACACACGCACCACTCTCCCCCTCCCCCCCTCCTTTTCTCTCTCTCCCATTAATATGTTATCGCCGTCAAAATGAATGAGGAAAGGGGGTGGAAAAGTTAATCATCTTTTACTCTTGTGTGGTAGAAAAGTGTGGATGGGTGGATGAATTTTTAGCCACCAAATTATTATTCTCAAAACTTGATACTCCCTCTGTCCCGTGGCATTAGTCCTAATTTCCTTTTTTGTCTGTCCCATTTATTAGTCCCATTTCCTTAAATGGTAAAATATACTTGGCCACAATTCACTCTCTCTCCTCAGAATTAATTACAACCACATATTCTCCACTCCCTTGGTTCATGTGCCGAAAGCAAATGGGACTAATGCCCCGGGACGGAGGGAGTATATAGGTAGTAATTTGCACACATGAGTTGTATATACAAGTTTAATACATAAACATGTTTAAATTCAAAAATTGTACATTATTCCTAAATAAATTATGTTAACCACAAGTAATTAAATAAATCACAGTTTCCATATTGGAAATTTTATGACTTGTTGGAATAAAATCCGGGTATTTTTCTCCTTGCACGAATCATCTTATGTTATAATTCTAAATTATATAAAAACTTTACGGCAAAAAGACGGGGTATTACATCCCTCCCTCCTTATAAAAATTTCGTCCTCGAAATTTGGGTATCTAAATATATATATTGGGGATATTGAGCTTTCATTTTACGCTCTAACTCTCATGTAACTTTTCAAATCCATGGCGATTCTCTGAAACCTTTACTATAACAATATGCTTTCACCTAAATTTTAACTTATTAATACCTTATTCGGATTGGTCTATCAATCATAACTTAAATCGTGAGCTAAGACAACTTCATCATACTTGTTTACATGCTTTTAATCGAACACATATTTTCTTAGCTGAGATACTTGAAGCATGTTGTGCGTGTCTACAATGCTTGGTGGTAGTGTTAATCTACTGACTATTGAGCTTATTCTATCTAGGATCTCAAAGGGTCCTATATAACGAGGTCGTAACTTTCCTCTCTTGGCATATTGTTAACCCCTTTAGGTGTATCTAAGGTCGTGGGTAGGCACGTCATTCCAATAATAATAATAATAATAATGATGATGATGATGATGATGATTATGATGATGATATGATGATATGATGATGATGATATGATGATGATGATGAAGATGACGATCTCTCTATACCTCCAAAAATTCTTGCTCGTAAACCCGACATAACTACTAAGGCAGATATACAATTAAAGATAGACTTAAGCAGCTAAATAACCTCTAGATCGAGCTTCTCATACTTACATATAAGTTCATTTTCCATAATCATTGCACATTAGCGTGACGTCCTTTTTCTTCATAAGTCCGACTTGTATTTCCAATTAAATGCACTGGGCTACATGAATCTAGACTAACTTCTCTTGCAATTTAACTTCCTGTTCCTACAATTCACACATGGCCATCTTATATGGTATATTCAGTTTTACATTAGAGCTGCTCCTGGATTTAGGTCAATCGTAAACTTTAACTGTCTATTTGGAGGTAAACTTGGTAGATTCTTAAAAATACATCTGCACCTTCATACAATACACGTGTATCTCTTATCCTTGATCATTTATCTTTGTCAAGCTTACAAGAAAATCATAACACCCTCCTTAGCCAAACATCATGATAGCCTCTAGGTCATAAACAATTGAAGCTCCTTTATCCATTCTAACATCTTAGAAATTGGTCTCTTCTATTCCGTATAGCTTTTAAAAAAAATATCCGGTGACAGAGTTTCGTGACACTAGTCGAGGTTACACAATTCATTCCAAAAATTATATCAAGATCCCACATAGTAATATCATATAGATCTGCCATAAAGTTCTCACTATCTCTACATTCAGTTCTAAGTTCAAGCGTCTAGATTTAGAAGCCATAGATTCACAAAAGGGTATAAATCTTCAAAGCACTACCTTTATAGCACTACCTCTATGTGAATAATATTACTTAAACCATAGCACCATCAGGGCACGACAACTACATCAAATTAAATAGGTAATCATCACCCCATGTAACTTGCTTTTATATGGATCATAGTTTCTTGCATGAGAATTGCACTCTTCATTTCTATATCATTGAATTAAGGTCCTTTACACATTCATACCTCTTTTTAGGTTGTATAGGCACTAAACCAAAACAACAAACATCATCACAGTCTCTTTCTTTTGTCGCATAGGCAAGGAACCTAATGACATCATTCTCATAACATTCTTTCATCATAACAAAAGGCTCAAAAGGACCCATTGTATAATACATTCATTTCTCAAGCCGGAAGAATTCGGAGAATTCAACTAGGCAAAATTCATTCTTAGTTAAAAGGCACAAGGTCCAAATAACTACTTTCAATCATCTCAATAAACATTACCATCATACATTTATCCATTCTCATATGAGTTCGAAATGCTAACCTTTATTGACGACGGTGTGACGGCGAGCTGAGGATTAACGTAGACACTTACAATTCTAGGACACTAGTCTATACTTAACATCAGAGCCTAAACTTATGCTCTGATACCATTCTGTCACACCCCAACTTTTCTAAGGAAGAGACACGAATGAGGCGTGACTGGGGTTGGAGAAAAGAAGCGGGGAAAGAATGGGGGAAACTCTTGTCTTATCTTAAATAAATAAGTTATTAATAATAGAACAATGTCCAAAAGATTCTAAGCAACAACACCTTTGAAAAGGAAGCTAACCTAAATAAAATTTGGCAAGAGATATCGTACATAAACATTCATTCATATCATAAGGATCGTTTCAAGTTCAAATGGCTCTAACATAACTATGAAGGATACACTCTATACAATAAAGAAGCTAAAAAGTCTAAGCTCTTTACAAGGGACATAAGAAGTTCAAGAGATAAAATCAAGAGTTCAACAAAATGATGAGAAACTAGCGGGAGCTAATATAAAAGAAGAACCCTAGCCTCAGCTCCGCCCCGTCAGCACCGTCACTTAACCTGAAAACATTTGAAAAACATTTGGGCTAAGTACTAATGTACTTAGTGGGCTAACATTTAATATACATTCATAAAAGCAAAACACAGTTTATCCATTATCATAAGACATAACTTAGAAGTTTTGTAAAAGAAATGCATCTAAGTATGCCAAAACATTATCATTTTCCTTTGCGCGCATTTGTCACACTCTACAGTTACTCTTACTGTGATCCCGGACCTCTAGCCACTGTCGGATCCATTAACATTCATTTTTGGATTTCGGGTCGAAACCCAGAGAATCCCAGTCGAAGATAGTATACGAGAGAGATCAACCAATCGATATACTATCGGGTGTATACACAGTTCAAAGTTAGTGTTTTAGACTGAACTAAGAACCTCGATCGATTAATTTCAGAGCATTAAACATGTAGAGCGCACAAAAACATTTTATGGATAAACAGTTTTCTCATTTTGTAAATATCAGAGCATAACATAACTCAAAATATGTTTGATAAGTAAATAGCCCACCTTGATGGAATAATTCCGTAGATATATAGCACAACTCGGTCCAAGTGATCACTTCTCTTCCTCAAAAGGTCCTACAAGATAATTTCTACACTTAATGGCTTACAAACTTAACTCAAATAAATAAGGGATGACTAAGTTCTAGATTCGCTATGCCTGGGTTTTAGTAACTAATTGAGTAAAATCTATTTCTCTATTTATATCCCCAACATTACCATAACTCCCTTTTATATCTATAAATCTCTTCATTCAACTATCTTTACATATTAATAAACTTCTCACATAAAACATGTTAGGAGAATTTATATATCAAAAGACCACTTCATTTCATAAACATAATATCATTTCCCACTTATCATTTTATTTTAACCTTAGCATAGATCGTATTTCCCCTAAATTATCAATATCACTAAAAAAAATCATAATTATATAATTCATTTATACTAGTAATTAAACTTTTCTTGGACGTCATTAAACTAGTGGCTTGATAAGAATCACATCTTTTCATTGATATCTTATAATTTAGACAGAAATCTAGGACTTAATATGATAAATTGAAGAAATAAGGATTTTCAAGACCAACACTTCAAGTTAAAATTAAAGCTATGTTTAAGAAACTCAACTATGACGAGATCCTGCTCCCTACGCCAACAACTTAATACCTCTTTATCAGATACCCAAATGCTTAATAAAATACTTGAACAGGATTATCAAATCTTACACATCAAAATCACTTTAATGTTTTCAGACTTTTAAGTGAAACAAACATCGAAACCATAACAGCAAGGTTGAGTAAAAATTCCCGCAGACAGCTGTACACTCCGACTTTGGAGGCTCATAACTCTTCCATCTGATATCAGTTTAAAAATCTGAAGATACCGTTGGAAAGCTAACGAAAAGAGGTTTCTAATGGTACCTAGTTTGCAGTATTTTGACCCAAAATAACACCCAGAATCGGGACCTAAAGAGCTGTCCTGACTGTTGCAAAAACAGGGGCGATCTTCTTTCAACAAAACAAAGGGAGGAAATACATAATTGGCTTTTATGTTTTCTTTTGCTTCTCTGCCCCCCCTTCATGTATTTTAGTTTTAGAACTAGGAATATAGATTCAAGATTTCTAGTAATATGCGTGGTGCTTTAATTCTCACAAGATTGCAAATATTTTGTATTTAGGCTTTGTTAAGTTACTTATGGTGATTTAAGAATTCTATAGGGGTTCTTGTGTTAACTAAAGTGTATAAAAGAGGGGAAAGTCTCTTACCGGTTTATGATAGAAATTTGGATGATGAAGGTTGAAATTGGGTGTTGAAGTTGCAGCAGACCATCTTCTTCTCCTTCTTCCTACCTCTTCTTTTCTTTCACGACCGGCGCCTCTCTCGTTGTGGGAATCCACCACCAACATCAGCGCAATCGCCGAGCGCCTTCATCGTCATGACCGCAGCAGGGCAGAGGCGCCTCCTCTGCCCTCTTCGCCCACCATGCCTCTAGGATTCATCGTTCGGCACTCCGTTAACTCCGAAACAGCCTACGGGCAGAGCTTCACCCCTGCTCTCCCTACTCTTTCTCTGTCCGGACCTTTGAAAGGTCGCTACCCAGCCGGCTGCCTAAGGCGGCGCTGTTGCCGTCGCCTCGAGCTGCCACCGCCGCCGTGGTCCTCTGTCAGCGGCTCCGCTGGCATCCCTTCTCTCGCCCTCGGCTGTCACCACACACACGCACCACTCTCCCCCTCCCCCCCTCCTTTTCTCTCTCTCCCATTAATATGTTATCGCCGTCAAAATGAATGAGGAAAGGGGGTGGAAAAGTTAATCATCTTTTACTCTTGTGTGGTAGAAAAGTGTGGATGGGTGGATGAATTTTTAGCCACCAAATTATTATTCTCAAAACTTGATACTCCCTCTGTCCCGTGGCATTAGTCCTAATTTCCTTTTTTGTCTGTCCCATTTATTAGTCCCATTTCCTTAAATGGTAAAATATACTTGGCCACAATTCACTCTCTCTCCTCAGAATTAATTACAACCACATATTCTCCACTCCCTTGGTTCATGTGCCGAAAGCAAATGGGACTAATGCCCCGGGACGGAGGGAGTATATAGGTAGTAATTTGCACACATGAGTTGTATATACAAGTTTAATACATAAACATGTTTAAATTCAAAAATTGTTCATTATTCCTAAATAAATTATGTTAACCACAAGTAATTAAATAAATCACAGTTTCCATATTGGAAATTTTATGACTTGTTGGAATAAAATCCGGGTATTTTTCTCCTTGCACGAATCATCTTATGTTATAATTCTAAATTATATAAAAACTTTACGGCAAAAAGACGGGGTATTACATCCCTCCCTCCTTATAAAAATTTCGTCCTCGAAATTTGGGTATCTAAATATATATATTGGGGATATTGAGCTTTCATTTTACGCTCTAACTCTCATGTAACTTTTCAAATCCATGGCGATTCTCTGAAACCTTTACTATAACAATATGCTTTCACCTAAATTTTAACTTATTAATACCTTATTCGGATTGGTCTATCAATCATAACTTAAATCGTGAGCTAAGACAACTTCATCATACTTGTTTACATGCTTTTAATCGAACACATATTTTCTTAGCTGAGATACTTGAAGCATGTTGTGCGTGTCTACAATGCTTGGTGGTAGTGTTAATCTACTGACTATTGAGCTTATTCTATCTAGGATCTCAAAGGGTCCTATATAACGAGGTCGTAACTTTCCTCTCTTGGCATATTGTTAACCCCTTTAGGTGTATCTAAGGTCGTGGGTAGGCACGTCATTCCAATAATAATAATAATAATAATGATGATGATGATGATGATGATTATGATGATGATATGATGATATGATGATGATGATATGATGATGATGATGAAGATGACGATCTCTCTATACCTCCAAAAATTCTTGCTCGTAAACCCGACATAACTACTAAGGCAGATATACAATTAAAGATAGACTTAAGCAGCTAAATAACCTCTAGATCGAGCTTCTCATACTTACATATAAGTTCATTTTCCATAATCATTGCACATTAGCGTGACGTCCTTTTTCTTCATAAGTCCGACTTGTATTTCCAATTAAATGCACTGGGCTACATGAATCTAGATCTAACTTCTCTTGCAATTTAACTTCCTGTTCCTACAATTCACACATGGCCATCTTATATGGTATATTCAGTTTTACATTAGAGCTGCTCCTGGATTTAGGTCAATCGTAAACTTTAACTGTCTATTTGGAGGTAAACTTGGTAGATTCTTAAAAATACATCTGCACCTTCATACAATACACGTGTATCTCTTATCCTTGATCATTTATCTTTGTCAAGCTTACAAGAAAATCATAACACCCTCCTTAGCCAAACATCATGATAGCCTCTAGGTCATAAACAATTGAAGCTCCTTTATCCATTCTAACATCTTAGAAATTGGTCTCTTCTATTCCGTATAGCTTTTAAAAAAAATATCCGGTGACAGAGTTTCGTGACACTAGTCGAGGTTACACAATTCATTCCAAAAATTATATCAAGATCCCACATAGTAATATCATATAGATCTGCCATAAAGTTCTCACTATCTCTACATTCAGTTCTAAGTTCAAGCGTCTAGATTTAGAAGCCATAGATTCACAAAAGGGTATAAATCTTCAAAGCACTACCTTTATAGCACTACCTCTATGTGAATAATATTACTTAAACCATAGCACCATCAGGGCACGACAACTACATCAAATTAAATAGGTAATCATCACCCCATGTAACTTGCTTTTATATGGATCATAGTTTCTTGCATGAGAATTGCACTCTTCATTTCTATATCATTGAATTAAGGTCCTTTACACATTCATACCTCTTTTTAGGTTGTATAGGCACTAAACCAAAACAACAAACATCATCACAGTCTCTTTTCTTTTGTCGCATAGGCAAGGAACCTAATGACATCATTCTCATAACATTCTTTCATCATAACAAAAGGCTCAAAAGGACCCATTGTATAATACATTCATTTCTCAAGCCGGAAGAATTCGGAGAATTCAACTAGGCAAAATTCATTCTTAGTTAAAAGGCACAAGGTCCAAATAACTACTTTCAATCATCTCAATAAACATTACCATCATACATTTATCCATTCTCATATGAGTTCGAAATGCTAACCTTTATTGACGACGGTGTGACGGCGAGCTGAGGATTAACGTAGACACTTACAATTCTAGGACACTAGTCTATACTTAACATCAGAGCCTAAACTTATGCTCTGATACCATTCTGTCACACCCCAACTTTTCTAAGGAAGAGACACGAATGAGGCGTGACTGGGGTTGGAGAAAAGAAGCGGGGAAAGAATGGGGGAAACTCTTGTCTTATCTTAAATAAATAAGTTATTAATAATAGAACAATGTCCAAAAGATTCTAAGCAACAACACCTTTGAAAAGGAAGCTAACCTAAATAAAATTTGGCAAGAGATATCGTACATAAACATTCATTCATATCATAAGGATCGTTTCAAGTTCAAATGGCTCTAACATAACTATGAAGGATACACTCTATACAATAAAGAAGCTAAAAAGTCTAAGCTCTTTACAAGGGACATAAGAAGTTCAAGAGATAAAATCAAGAGTTCAACAAAATGATGAGAAACTAGCGGGAGCTAATATAAAAGAAGAACCCTAGCCTCAGCTCCGCCCCGTCAGCACCGTCACTTAACCTGAAAACATTTGAAAAACATTTGGGCTAAGTACTAATGTACTTAGTGGGCTAACATTTAATATACATTCATAAAAGCAAAACACAGTTTATCCATTATCATAAGACATAACTTAGAAGTTTTGTAAAAGAAATGCATCTAAGTATGCCAAAACATTATCATTTTCCTTTGCGCGCATTTGTCACACTCTACAGTTACTCTTACTGTGATCCCGGACCTCTAGCCACTGTCGGATCCATTAACATTCATTTTTGGATTTCGGGTCGAAACCCAGAGAATCCCAGTCGAAGATAGTATACGAGAGAGATCAACCAATCGATATACTATCGGGTGTATACACAGTTCAAAGTTAGTGTTTTAGACTGAACTAAGAACCTCGATCGATTAATTTCAGAGCATTAAACATGTAGAGCGCACAAAAACATTTTATGGATAAACAGTTTTCTCATTTTGTAAATATCAGAGCATAACATAACTCAAAATATGTTTGATAAGTAAATAGCCCACCTTGATGGAATAATTCCGTAGATATATAGCACAACTCGGTCCAAGTGATCACTTCTCTTCCTCAAAAGGTCCTACAAGATAATTTCTACACTTAATGGCTTACAAACTTAACTCAAATAAATAAGGGATGACTAAGTTCTAGATTCGCTATGCCTGGGTTTTAGTAACTAATTGAGTAAAATCTATTTCTCTATTTATATCCCCAACATTACCATAACTCCCTTTTATATCTATAAATCTCTTCATTCAACTATCTTTACATATTAATAAACTTCTCACATAAAACATGTTAGGAGAATTTATATATCAAAAGACCACTTCATTTCATAAACATAATATCATTTCCCACTTATCATTTTATTTTAACCTTAGCATAGATCGTATTTCCCCTAAATTATCAATATCACTAAAAAAAATCATAATTATATAATTCATTTATACTAGTAATTAAACTTTTCTTGGACGTCATTAAACTAGTGGCTTGATAAGAATCACATCTTTTCATTGATATCTTATAATTTAGACAGAAATCTAGGACTTAATATGATAAATTGAAGAAATAAGGATTTTCAAGACCAACACTTCAAGTTAAAATTAAAGCTATGTTTAAGAAACTCAACTATGACGAGATCCTGCTCCCTACGCCAACAACTTAAAATACCTCTTTATCAGATACCCAAATGCTTAATAAAATACTTGAACAGGATTATCAAATCTTACACATCAAAATCACTTTAATGTTTTCAGACTTTTAAGTGAAACAAACATCGAAACCATAACAGCAAGGTTGAGTAAAAATTCCCGCAGACAGCTGTACACTCCGACTTTGGAGGCTCATAACTCTTCCATCTGATATCAGTTTAAAAATCTGAAGATACCGTTGGAAAGCTAACGAAAAGAGGTTTCTAATGGTACCTAGTTTGCAGTATTTTGACCCAAAATAACACCCAGAATCGGGACCTAAAGAGCTGTCCTGACTGTTGCAAAAACAGGGGCGATCTTCTTTCAACAAAACAAAGGGAGGAAATACATAATTGGCTTTTATGTTTTCTTTTGCTTCTCTGCCCCCCCTTCATGTATTTTAGTTTTAGAACTAGGAATATAGATTCAAGATTTCTAGTAATATGCGTGGTGCTTTAATTCTCACAAGATTGCAAATATTTTGTATTTAGGCTTTGTTAAGTTACTTATGGTGATTTAAGAATTCTATAGGGGTTCTTGTGTTAACTAAAGTGTATAAAAGAGGGGAAAGTCTCTTACCGGTTTATGATAGAAATTTGGATGATGAAGGTTGAAATTGGGTGTTGAAGTTGCAGCAGACCATCTTCTTCTCCTTCTTCCTACCTCTTCTTTTCTTTCACGACCGGCGCCTCTCTCGTTGTGGGAATCCACCACCAACATCAGCGCAATCGCCGAGCGCCTTCATCGTCATGACCGCAGCAGGGCAGAGGCGCCTCCTCTGCCCTCTTCGCCCACCATGCCTCTAGGATTCATCGTTCGGCACTCCGTTAACTCCGAAACAGCCTACGGGCAGAGCTTCACCCCTGCTCTCCCTACTCTTTCTCTGTCCGGACCTTTGAAAGGTCGCTACCCAGCCGGCTGCCTAAGGCGGCGCTGTTGCCGTCGCCTCGAGCTGCCACCGCCGCCGTCGTCCTCTGTCAGCGGCTCCGCTGGCATCCCTTCTCTCGCCCTCGGCTGTCACCACACACACGCACCACTCTCCCCCTCCCCCCCTCCTTTTCTCTCTCTCCCATTAATATGTTATCGCCGTCAAAATGAATGAGGAAAGGGGGTGGAAAAGTTAATCATCTTTTACTCTTGTGTGGTAGAAAAGTGTGGATGGGTGGATGAATTTTTAGCCACCAAATTATTATTCTCAAAACTTGATACTCCCTCTGTCCCGTGGCATTAGTCCTAATTTCCTTTTTTGTCTGTCCCATTTATTAGTCTCATTTCCTTAAATTGTAAAATATACTTGGCCACAATTCACTCTCTCTCCTCAGAATTAATTACAACCACATATTCTCCACTCCCTTGGTTCATGTGCCGAAAGCAAATGGGACTAATGCCCCGGGACGGAGGGAGTATATAGGTAGTAATTTGCACACATGAGTTGTATATACAAGTTTAATACATAAACATGTTTAAATTCAAAAATTGTACATTATTCCTAAATAAATTATGTTAACCACAAGTAATTAAATAAATCACAGTTTCCATATTGGAAATTTTATGACTTGTTGGAATAAAATCCGGGTATTTTTCTCCTTGCACGAATCATCTTATGTTATAATTCTAAATTATATAAAAACTTTACGGCAAAAAGACGGGGTATTACACCCTGTCGAGGAATCAAGGCCACCGGGAAGAGTAAAAGCTGCAGCAAACATGACCGTTGCAATGAGCGCCGCTGCAATGGTGCACGCATTAGCCGTGTCCTTAATCCACCGTTCCCCATCTACTTTCAATTGCTTGTGTTCCTTGGTAAATAACTGTTGCGGAGTTTGGTCTTTTTTGTTCCGCCATGTCCTGCGTGAAGGATGGACAAATTTTTCCATTTCCTGTAAAAACGATCCACTGTTTTTAGTATTACTAGCAGTGATTACGTGCGTTGCATGCATCATTATGTTTCTTTCTTCACAGTTGTATAAAATGACATTGTTATCCTTCAATTTAATACAAAGAAGGGTATAATTGGCAATAACACATATTTTGTAATAATGCAAACTATTATAATACCAATAGATGACACATGAGATCTTCTATGCTCATTTTCATGTACCAAAATATTAATTTTTATTGATTTTATGCATCTTTTTTCAACAATTTCAACGTATTATGATTCCTGATAATTTTACAGTTATTTTCTAGGGTTCAAACTTCCATTTTAGCGTTTATAATTATCTTTTAACATTTAATTTCAATTTTATCTGAATAGATGAAGATGTACAATAAATGTAGTGAAGCTATCGTACCTTAAACCACTGCAACTCGCGCTGCATCTGCAAAGCAGCGCCAGCAACGAGATTAAGTCTGTCAGTTGGGGCTAGCTCGCCGCACATGTGCATCAAGTTGTTGCCCTCGTTGTCATTAATGTCGTACGAAAAATATTTCCGATCACTCATGCTGTAGAGGAGGTTGATAACGTTCTCGAATCGAAAAGTCGCTGCTATCATAAACACAGTCTTGCCTGTGGTGATTTCTCTGTTAAAACTAAGGTGTGGATACTTGTCAATGATCATTTCCACAATCTCACTGATGCCAAACATGGCGGCTATATAGACTGATTTATCAAATATAATAGAAGCTTCGGTTTGAGGTGCAGAGACTATTTTGTTACACAAATATTGAGCAAGTTGTACTGCTCGTTGATGCTTTGTTTTCTTCTCCCTCAGTCCCTTCACTTTAGGCACTGATTAACATTTTACGATTACATCAACACCAAATTAATTAAACATGGTAGATTTAAAAACTACTTATCACACATATATAATTGTTAATGTTACCTAAATTTTCGATTACATGCCAAATCACGCTTTCCACCTTCTTCCCCACTGTACATAAGCAAAACAATCATCCAAGTTTACGATCGCAAAATAATATATACTCTATCGGTTCCACTTCTTATTGTGGAGAGATAAACGACACAGGTTTTAAAGAATGATAGGTAAAAGTGAAGAAACATAGTAAGCTAGTGGAATAAGGGGGGCCCATTCAATGAATAGTAAAATAAGGGCAAAATGTCATTTTGCTTAGAAAAATCTTTCCATTTTAGTTCACCACGCTTATATAGGAGATAACCCAAACAGAAAATACTCAAACTAATGTGGGGAGGGAGGGAGTAAGTTATAACCGATTAGGCTAATTGAGCAATAAACGAACAGAGAACATAAAGAAAACATTGATTAACCAACAATGAGTTGACTACATTCACTCACGAGCAAAAAATGAACACAAATCGTATTAGAAAGCAAGTTAGGTTGCAAATTACGAAATTGCTCTCAAGAGCTATATAAACAGTGATAAGAGCTAGAACACACAAAATGAGTTCAGCAGAATAATACTATTAAAAGGACCAACACTGATCGAGAGATAGATTCAAGACATATTATCATAACAGTATAATCAAACTAAGCATTTTTCGGAATTAAGAAAATATTATTTAGCCAAATCCATCCCATTTGACATATACTTTGGGCTTAGTGAAGTGTAAAAATATGAATCTAAAATGTTGGAAGGGAAGTACTCCCTATATCCCAGTCACTTGGCCACGTTTCTAAATTGGGGTGTACAGCCGACTTGATCACTTACCTTTTTAGGCTCAACATTTCACTTTCACCTTTTTAATTTAACATTTATAAATTGTTAAGAATAAATTTGATTGGCTAATTTTAGTTCTCTTTTATCGAGAACACAAATTCAAGGTAATTAATTAATGGGGGACTCCAAAAAGCATTCTTAATTCACTCTTCCTTAAAAAGCATGCTCAAACGAATGTGACTAAGTCGACCGAGACGGAGGGAGTACTTTCCTTGAGAGATGAGGTGAAACGAGGAATAACTTTTGTTGTGGCTACGTAAACTTTCGATGTCACGGCCAACTGTTGTCGTGTCAACTTCATATCGAGACCTTTGTATTGGAATACCTACACAATCAAAGGAAAATAAAAGGTGGAGAGAAGCTATAGTTAAAAGTTATTTCCCTCGTCAATTTTATCATAATATTTTTTAATGTTCAATCTTTGTCTATTTTATCAAACGCAACACATCTCACCCAAGCACACCTAAAACGAGCGGAAATGTACTTAAACAAACTTACGATTGTAAATAAACCTCTGCCACCAAGTAAGTGTTTCCTTCCTCGTGAATAATGCGGGTGTTTCAATTATCGCCGATAGGGCAGATCTTCCGTCTTCCTCGTTTCTTAGCCGAGCCAAATCTGGGTACTTATGAACCAAATCTAACGCAATATCTGAAGATCGGGCAATGGTTAAAGATAAGTGTATATATATGCCGGCATATATGTAAATAGTACTGCCTCTGTCCAATTTATAATGAGCTAGCTTTATTCAATATAAGTTTATTATTGTAATAAAATAGCTCGTTGTAAACCTACCTATATATTGAGAGGCTATTATCCCGTTCAACATTTTGATGCCGGTTTGGCCCTCGAATATCGGTCTATCCACGGCGTATACCTCGTGCTCGGATAACAAATACTCCAGTGTCTCCTTTTGATTAGTAAAGGCTGCTCCCAGCACAGGCAACCAGTCGATGTTATTCGAAATATATAGCGAGTCTGGAAACTTCTTAACAATAGCCTTGGCTGCTTCTGTGTTTCCAACAAACGCAGCGTTATGCAGGGCGGTGTACCCTTCCGAATCTTTGAGGGTCAGAGCTTCGGGTGGCATGAGTTCCACCAACTTCTTCACGAACTCGCAGTTTGATTTTCCGGTCATGACGGCTATGTGGAGTGTTGTTTCCGAGTTTGCACTGATAACGGTCGTGCCTAGTTGGTTTATGTCTGGGAAGAAGTTCTTTGCGGTGTTCCAATCGCCCCGCTTCGCTGCTTCGCGTAACGCTGAATACCCGCTAAAATCTTCTTCCCATTTGGATTCGAGCAAGGGAGCATCTACATATGAAAGAAGGTAATTAATAATGAAGATATGTGAAGGAAACATGTAAAATCAACAAAATTTTTGGAGTTATGTGTGAGAGTGTAAACAATCCGGTTTTTGTTAAACTTTAACATAAATTTAAAGATGAATCGAACATGGGAACTTTGATCCCGAAACTCAAACCCTATCTTTTGGCCAACAGCGGCGGTGCCAGGGGGGTACATGGGGGTGCAACTGCATCATATCCCAAAAAAAAAAAAAAAATTAGTAGATATATACATATATTAATTAATATAAAATTTACAATATATTGAATCTTAAGCCCATTAAGCCCATTGACCAAAAAAATAAATCAAAACCCAAACCCAAATAAGGCCCAAGTTTTAAAGCCCATAAATTTTTTTAAAAAAATTCTAATGTGTAGTGCAGGAAGCAGAAGAAAGAAACAGAACACGAATTGAAGAGCAGAGGTCCAGAGGAGAAGAAAAGATCAAGATATTATTAGTGCTATGAGACTTGTCACTGCTACCAAAGCTGTATTGCAAAGTATGAGGGAAGATGGATGGGAAATTCACTTGAAAAAGGTTATCTCATTTTGCAATGACAATGACATTGTTGTTCCAGATACACTACAAAAAAATAGAGTTTTAGGTACACATGCATGTGTGACTAAACATATGATTATGAGTGACGATTGGGATTTACCCACACTTAACGTAAGTGTCATCATGTGTCACTATTTACCCGTGGAGGAAATATATTACCTACACATAGGTGTATGTGTGAGGAAAACCATAGCTACACATATATATATGTGTCACAAAAGACATGTTATATGTGCGGGTAAATATACTTTAATTATGATGTGGAAATGATGTGGAAATGCCATGTGGCTGATGACGTGGAAATGCCACATGGCTGACGATGTGGAAATGCCACGTGGCAACTATTATGTGTGGGTAAATATAGAATTTAATTTTGGGTTGGAGAACTAAAAACTACTATATTCAAAGCAACTAAATACGACACAACCATGATACTTCAATATAGTCATTAAAATGTCTTCGAAATCCAAGTATACAACATTTGAGTGCTTCCCAGCTACAAAAGAAAAATAAAACGGAAAGGAAAAAAAATCTAAATCTAAAATCAAAGGAAATGAAATGAAAGGAAAAGAAATTTATACACAGATACTATAATCCTTCTCAATATCTTATGATCTTCTGCATTGCAATATGTCATGACTTTCTGAATGATGGTTAACTTCACATCGGCAAGCTTCGCTATTTTCTGTAATGGTGGTAGAAACACAACTTAGTAAATAATTTCCTACAAATATGAAAGAGTGATTAAGAAGATTCATATAATTGAACTACATTCATATGTACCAACGTCTAAAGCACCAATGTGGAGAAACTTAGAGTAGTCCCCCTGGCAATTATGCTGACAACTGCATTGAGTAGAAGAACAAAATGGTAGTAGTAAAAAAATAATAAAAAATACAATAACAAAACTGGAAGAACAAACCTGGTTGAAGACGTATGTCGAAGAAGTTTGGTTCAATCTATCACATCACGCCCAAGAATATCTTCAATTCAAAGAGGGGAATTTGGGATAAAAGAAACATTCGGAGGAAGATTATTTTTCCCGAAAGGAGGATTTTGGAACTGTTTTAATTTCGTGGAGCTAAAATAGAGGAGTGGGTATTTGAAAATTTTTATTTTCAGCGGGTTAATTTTGGGAGGGATTTTTTTATGTAGGCAGCGAAATTTATTCATTATATTCTTATCCATATTTCAAAATTTTACCTATTAATAATCTAAAAAAATTTAGTAGTAGTATTTAATTATTAATTCACGATATATTATTTGCATATATGCCACGGAGGATATTATATTTAATTGTTGCTAAACTTCAGAATTTTTTATTCTCACACTTCTTTGAGAGTTAATATTTTTTAATTTAAAACATCATTAGTCTACATATAATTTGTTAATATCCATCGCTAATAAAATTTTACTAGCCTCGTATAGTAAATATTTTTTAAATGATTTTGATTAAATGGGATAAACTTATAGAAACACAAATATAAAGACATGTAATTGTTAAATGTTACTAACCACACATGGGTAATTAATAATTATGTTTAGCTAATATATTATAATAAAGTGATGCTATTCGGCCATAATGTGGCCGGCCATAATTTAACTTGTTTTATTTTTTATAATATCAAATAATTTATATATTTATGCCAAACTTTTTTAGATTATAAAATACTCAAAAAGTGATACTCCGTATTTTTTACGTATTTTTTTAAATTAATCCTTTAATTATTTGATAATTTTTACTATTTAAAGTATTTTTTTACCTTTTTTTACCTAAAAAAATGAAAAAAATATGTAATTTTTGGGGAAAAAATATTTTTAAATTAAAATATGAAATTAATAAATTATTGTTATCATTTACAATTTTTAAAATTACAAAAAATATGAAAAATATTGTTGTGTGGCCGGCCACATTATGGCCAAATAGCATTATTGTTATAATAATTTGCCACGTAAGAAAAACAATCACAATAAGAGTTATGGTTAAAGAAAAAAAAGTAAATATAGAAAATTAAAATATAAATAATAGTTTCCTTTAAGGGTTTTTTTTAATAAAGAAAATGATAAAAAAGAAGAATTAAATCATCTTCAAAAAAATAAATTAAAAAAAAAGAATAATCACACATAATAATTATGTGTAGCTAATACCTTTACCCACACATGTTTTAATTATGTGTAGCTAAACTAACCACACATAATTATGTGTAGCAAATATATGTAGCTAAAAACTTTACCCACACATGTTTTAATTATGTGTGACTAACATAACCACACATAATTATGTGTAACAGATTATGTGTACCTAAAACTTCAGTTTTTTGTAGTGATATGGATGCTTTTTACATTCCTCAAGGAAGATCCAAGAGATTTGTTCGAGAACTTTCATATAATCATCATTTTCGTGTTGATGTGTTTATGGAAGTAATTGATATATTACTTCAAGAGCTTGACAACCGATTTGATGAGGTAAATATGGAGTTGTTGAAATGCATGGCTTGCTTAAGTCCTAAAGATGGTTTCTCTTCTTTCAACAAGGAAAAGGTACTAAAGCTTGCCACTTTTTATCCCAATGAATTTTCAAGTATTGATTTGACTACTCTTGTATGTCAACTTGATGTATTCATGGCGGATATGAAAACAGATGATGAGTGTCAGAATTTGTTGGATATTAGTTCTCTTTCGATGAAATTTGTTGAAACAGGGAGGCACGTGACTTATCCTTTGGTGTTTTTGCTCATCAAGTTGGTATTGATTCTTCCTGTTGCTACTGCAAGTGTGGAAAGGGTATTTTCCGGAATGACTTAGATCAAGAATAAGTTGAGAAATAGTATGGGAGATCAGTTTTTAAATGATTGTTTGGTCACTTTCATTGAAAAGGATACGTTTCTTCTAGTTTCTGATGATGATTTTGTTAATCGTTTTCAAGAAATGAAGGCTCGTCGAAAGTTAGATTAGATAGCTATGTTTTTCTTTTCGTTTTTGTATTTTGAAGTGTAAGACATTATATTATTTTAATATGAAGTATTTTTATGTTTATGACTGTAAAATTTTTTGCACCCCCGAACTTGAAATGCTGGCTCCGCCACTGTTGGCCAATACAAGCACACGTAAAAGAATACATAAAAGAATTTACCGCTCTTGTCTCTGTCTTCTTCTTTTTCTTCGCGTTGTTCTTGTTCTTTGAAAATGTTATCCAACTCTAACCAGATTTCCCTGGCAGTTGGCTTATCCCACACAGCGTCGAGCGCATCGTTTCCGATGGATCCCAAAATCCATCCTTGAACGAGCATATCTGTTCTTCTCCACATGATCTTCTTCTTCTCCTCATCCTCCGGAGGTGGTGGGATTCCGCCGTCCACGAATCCCGCCACCTCTTGACTCTCCAGCAAGCAAAGCATCTGCTTTTTCCAGATCTTGAAAGTGCTTCTTCCATCTCCCTCCACGCACGGCCTCACCGACACAAAGTTCGCCACGCCTACAGTTGACGGCCGCGGGTATTCCAACACGTCGGAACATGCCATGGTCGGAAGCTAGCTGACGCCGCCTGAATTGTGACTCGCCTTGCTTAATTCTCACCGTGTATGACGTATTTATCGCGGGTCGCATTATTGGACTCGTGCTAAGGTAATGAATATATGTACACATTTGGATTGCCACGTCGGACCATGAGGATTCTTTAAACCTGATTTAATAATTACCTAGTTCAAAAGTAGCAGCTTGTAAATATATAATTTCTAGTTTACTATCCGTCGAAAATCGATGGGTGCCAATTATTATTACATTTAGATATTTTATCAGTGAAATTTATTTAAAAATAGTTTGTACGTACAAACAATAGGAGGAAGTTAGATAATGAATGCAAAGACCCAATTCAATGCAGAATCCTATTATATTTAAATCTTCGATGTTTAAAGTCTTATAAAGCAACTTGATGATTTCAAACTGCCCATTAAGTGTTATAATAAAAGGATAGGTTAATAAGAATTATATTTCGATTATAGGTGCATTGTATCTCAACAAAATTCGACATGAATAATTTGTAGATTCTAAAGCTGTTAATGTGTTCACATTTGAGGATTAACTAATGCATGTGGAAGTATTTCATTAGGGTTTAATTAATTTCATTTCCTTATAGTTTAATAATTGGGTAGATCCAAATTATAATTTTATTTCCTCGGTGATCGTTTATTATTCCCCGAATATTAGGATTTATGAGAGACTTACTAGGGTTTAAAATGACAAAATGTCCGAGTTATTCATGGATAAGGAATTAAAATATTGATCGTTTTTATTTTCCTTTATAAATAATTCTATATATTTTGGTAATTCAAAAAAAGTTATAGATGTCGACGGCCATTGCAAGCCAAAGCAAATGTTAATTTAAGGCTATTTAATTGAGAAAATAAGTTATTTCCATACATGCATGCATGATGTATTATATCATATTATATAGTACGTAACCATAACCCTGCGCATTGATACATGCATGCATGTGTAAAACGACACATGCAAATATTATAGAATAATTAAAACCACACGCTAGCACGAGAATAAAGAGTATAATTAATCCTCAAGTTACTGGGAAAAGCAAAAGGTGATAAAACTAAAGAAAAGAAATATATAACATCTCGCTTTATTCTTTTCTGAAATTTCGATAACATCTTTCGAGACACACGATTGGTATGTATTACTCTATAATCTACATAATTTAAATTAAATGTCGGTTCGGGAACTAATTTGAAAAGAGCTGAGAATGAATTGGAGGTTTAATTCTATTTAATTTTCGTATTAAATACTAAAAAATTGGAGGGCACCAATGCTCCACAAGGCCCATATATACATTTACCCCTGACCACATGTAAGTTGAATGAGATTTTATATTGCATTCTGATATGATCACATCTTCTATTGTACGAATGGATGATTGATACGTATCAAAAACATTTTCAAAATCGACATTGATTGAAAAAAAAAAAATCATAAACAAAAATGTTCATTTTAAAAATATCTTTAACACATACTATCTGTTATTTTGGTGTCTACATAACTTGGGAATTCTTCTTATTGTGATTATGGGAGGACCAATCAAGTGGAGACATGTGGCACTAGGGTTAGGGTATTCCTTTTCCTAATTGTATTCGGTCATAACTCGCCTATATATATATGTATGGTGAGCTAGGGTTTGGGTAGAGTTGTCGTAGAGATTACGGAGAGATAGGGCGGAAGGGGATATTCTTGTTCTTGCTGTAATCTTGTTCTTGTTGCGTGAGATCCATAGTAAAGCATCGTTAACCCTCCGTGGACGTAGGATTTATATCCGAACCACGTTAAATCGTTCGTGTTATTTTCTTTGATTCGTTCTAGCTTCGATCGAGTGTTGAGAATTGTTATTATTCGTAACAATTGGCGCCGTCTGTGGGAAGAATATCTCCACACTCGAATCAAATCTGAGATCGTCGTGATGTCTTCAACGAAGTTCGATGTCGAGAAGTTCACGGGGAGCATCGATTTCGGATTGTGGCGAATCAAGATGAGAGCTTTGTTGGTGCAGCAGGGCCTCGCGGATGCGATCAAATCTGAGGCCGACCTCAACAAATCCGTTGCTGAGGAGAAACGCGCAGAGATGAAGGAGAAGGCTCATAGTGCTATCATCTTGTGCCTTTCGGATAAGGTGCTCAGAGAGGTTTCGAAGGAGACGACCGCCGCTGCAAGTATGGACGAAGTTGGAGTCGCTGTACATGACGAAATCTCTCGCAAATCGTTTGTACATGAAGCAGCGTCTCTACTCCTATAGGATCTTGGAGGATAGGAGCATCGTCGAGCAAGTGGACGAGTTCAACAAGGTTCTAGACGATCTCGAGAATATCGATGTAAAAATCGATGATGAGGATAAGGCGATTATGCTCCTCAATTCTCTGCCCAAAACCTACGATCACTTGAAGGATGCGATGATATATGGGAGAGATGGTAACATAACACTCGAGAAAGTCCAGTCCGCGCTCAAATCCAAGGAGCTTCAGAAGGCTAACGAGGTGAATAAAGAATCCGCGGGTGAAAGTCTCAACGTGAAACAAAAATTCACGAAGGGAGGAAAGTCCTACAGCCATACCTCGGACGCGAAGAAAGCTGATCAAGCGAAGGGGAAGGGTTCGGGCAGTTCGGGCGAGAAGGAGATGCGGAGATGCCATCATTGCAAGAAGCAAGGACACCTCAAGAAAGATTGTTTCGCTTTGAAGAATAAGCAGAATGCAAAGGGGCCGAAGCCGGAAACCGCGGAGGTCGTAGAGGGATTCGAAAACGCCGAAGCATTGAATGTGGTGGATTCGGATATTGGAGAGGAATGGATTTTGGATTCTGGGTGCAGTTTTCATATGAGTCCTCACAAGGATTGGTTCGTGGATCTCAAGCTCGGAAAGTTTGGCACTGTTCTACTCGGAAACGATCACACATGCGACGTGGAAGGCATGGGAAATATTAAGCTGAAAGTGCATGACAGATCCTACAAGATGCTTACTGAAGTTAGGTACATACCTAGCTTAAGAAGAAACCTAATATCTCTAGGTGCTTTGGAGGCGAAGGGCTGTGGTTTCGAATCTCAGAAAGGAGTCATGCACATTGTTAGAGATGGCAAGGTTGTGATGAGGGGGATTAGAGATCGGGTTCTACACTACCTCGATGCCGTGACCGTGATTGGAGAATCGGAGGCTAGCATTCACGTTGATGCTCACTTGTGGCATCGGAGGCTAGGGCATGTGTCGGAAGGTGGTTTGAATCATCTCATCAAACAAGGCATATTGAAGTGCACCAACGTTTTCAAGGCCGGTGATTGTGAATATTGCATCCTTGGAAAGGGGAAGAAGTTGGCGTATGGAACTAGCAACATGAAATCGAATGCAGTGCTTGATTACATTCATTCGGACCTTTGGGGGCCGTCCAAGACCGAGACTCTAGGTGGAGGAAGATATTTCCTATCGATCATCGATGATTATTCGAGAAAGCTTTGGGTGTACATCTTGAAGAACAAATCTGAGGGCATTGATAGATTCAAGGAGTGGTGCAAAGAAGTTAAGATCGAAAAGGGGCTGACTCCGAAGAATCTAAGGACTGACAACGGGCTCGAGTTTGTTTCGGGAGAATTCAACGAATATTGTAAGAAAGAAGGCATCCAAAGGCATAGGACGGTTCCGGGAAACCCTCAACAGAATGGAGTCGTAGAAAGAATGAATAGAACCATTCTCGAAAGGGTTCGATGCATGCTTCTATCTTCGGGGCTGCCTCACAGATTCTGGGGTGAAGCAGCTAACACGGCGTGCATTCTCATCAACAAATGCCCGTCTTCGGCTATAGAGAACAAGACTCCGGATGAGATGTGGTTCGGAAAGCCATCTGGCTATAGTTTTCTGAGAGTATTCGGCTGTAGAGCTTATGCTCACGTTAGACAAGACAAGCTCGAGCCAAGGGCGGTCAAGTGCGTTCTCATAGGTTATCCGAAAGGAGTTAAGGGCTACAAATTGTGGTGCACCGAAGATAAGGGTCAGAAGGTGATCATAAACAGAGATGTGGTGTTTAAAGAAGATCAAATGCCCTTATCTTGGACAAGGAGAGGCAGCCGATGCAGGTGCTGGAAGTGGTTCTAAGGCCGTTGAGGTGGAGGTTCGCGAGGATGAGTTCGGGACCGACTCTCGAGTTGAAGAGCAGATCGAGAGGCAAGAGGAGGACGCCACGGATCTTAGAAATTATCTTCTTGCGAGAGATAGGACGAGGAGGAATATAGCTCCGCCAAGCAGGTTCAGTGATAGCGACATGGTTTATTATGCGTTGAATGTTGCGGAAAATCTAGAGTATCATGAACCCGGGAATTATAACGAAGCAATTAGTTGCAGCGAGAGCAGCGAATGGTTGTTAGCCATGAAGGAGGAGATCGAGTCTTTGGAGAAGAATTGTACTTGGGTTTTAGTCGACAAACCAAAGACGCAGAAGTTGATCAGTTGTAAGTGGCTATACAAGAGGAAGATCGAGGTCTCGGAGAAGGAAACGGTCAGGTACAAGGCGAGGCTTGTTGCTCGCGGATTTACGCAGAGGGAGGGGATAGATTTCAACGAAGTTTTCTCTCTCGTGGTGAAGCATTGCTCTATCAGAATTCTGCTCGCTTTGGTTGCAAAATTTGATCTCGAATTGCATCAACTAGATGTCAAGACCGCCTTCTTGCATGGAGATCTAAAAGAGACTATATACATGGCGCAACCGGAAGGATATGCTACGCCCGAGACGGAGAATAAGGTGTGTCTTCTCCGGAAATCGCTGTACGGATTGAAGCAAAGTTCGAGGCAATGGTACCTCAAGTTCGACGAACACATGATGAATATTGGTTTCGATCCATGTTCGATAGCTGCGTTTATCTAAAGAAGAAAGGAGGCGTGATTATAACATATCTACTACTTTATGTCGACGATATGTTAGTTGCTAGCGCTGACTTGGTTGAGGTGGAGCAGGTGAAGTCGGATTTGAGGACGAAGTTCGAGATGAAGGACCTTGGTTGTGCGAAGCGGATACTAGGAATGGATATTAGTAGAGATCGCAAGGAAGGAAGTTTGTGGTTGTCTCAAAGAAGCTACGTACAGAAAGTGTTGACAAGGTTTCGCATGCATGAAGCTAAGGAAACCCTCGTCCCTTTATCTACGAACGTCAAGTTGTCGGAGAAGCATGCTCCTAACACCGAAAGGGAGCATGCTGAGATGAGCAAGGTCCCATATGCTAACGCCGTCTGGAGCATAATGTATATGATGGTTTGCTCGAGGCCGGACTTAGCTCATTCCATAAGCGTGGCTAGTAGATACATGTCGAATCCGGGGAGGTTACATTGGGAAGTTTTGAAGAAAATTCTGAGGTATCTAAAGGGGAGCTCGAATGTTGGGATCTTATTATGCAAAGGCGATGGAGATTCTTCGAAGAATAGTCTTGTGGGATATGTGGATTCTGATTTTGGGGCAAACCTTGATACGAGGAAATCTCAGACCGGATATGTGTTCAACTTATTTGGAGCAGCAGTAAGTTGGAAATCTTCCTCACAATCGGTGGTTGCTCTATCCACCACCGAGGCCGAGTATTTGGCGGTTACGGAGGCCGTCAAGGAGGGGATTTGGTTGAAAGGGATCATCGAGGAGTTTGGAGTTCCTCAAGACGCCGTTCCCATTAACTGTGATAATCAGAGTGCGTTGCATCTTGCGAAGCATCAAGTTTTCCACGAGAGATCGAAGCATATTGATGTAAGATTGCATTTCGTAAGGGATGAAGTTGATAGAGGCGTGGTGAAGATGCTTAAGGTGTCGACCGAGGATAATGCGGCGGACATGCTGACCAAGGCATTGCCTGTTACTAAATTCAGGTATTGCATGGATTTGGTCGGTTTGAGTTCTCGTTAGTAAGAGGACATTGTTGCCCTGTGATGGGGCAATGGAGCGAGGGGAAGCGATGTGTTTCTATGGAGTTATGCAACCAAGGTGGAGAATGTTATTTTGGTGTCTACATAACTTGGGAATTCTTCTTATTGTGATTATGGGAGGACCAATCAAGTGGAGACATGTGGCACTAGGGTTAGGGTTTTCCTTTTCCTAATTGTATTCGGCCATAACTCGCCTATATATATATGTATGGTGAGCTAGGGTTTGGGTAGAGTTGTCGTAGAGATTACGGAGAGATAGGGCGGAAGGGGATATTCTTGTTCTTGCTGTAATCTTGTTCTTGTTGCGTGAGATCCATAGTAAAGCATCGTTAACCCTCCGTGGACGTAGGATTTATATCCGAACCACGTTAAATCGTTCGTGTTATTTTCTTTGATTCGTTCTAGCTTCGATCGAGTGTTGAGAATTGTTATTATTCGTAACACTATCAATTATATGTTAGTGCGATAGGAAATGTCGTACCAAAATGTAACGAAAGATCTCAACCGCACATAAAACTTATGTTCATGGACCAGAAGCCCGCTTTAAGCATGTTCAACGAGTTATTTAGAATAGGGCCCAAAACACAATGGGGGCCCAAATTATAAATTAAATGTTCATATAATATAATCACTCTTCTTTATATTGTTTCCTTCTCCTCATTTATTTTTTGGTCATGTTTTCTCCTTCTTTCCCTTTTATTTTCTTCTTATTCTTCCAAAATATTTAAACTCTCCATCTTTTAAGTTCGTACTATTATGTTTAGAAATTTTTTGGAGCTCTATTTCTAAAATTAGCACAAAACCTCGATATTAATTGAGTCCACCCAAAATTTTGTATGCATGAGGTGTAGCTATTATTTTGTTAAAAAAACAATAGAAAATTTAAAAGTTGGGCTATCTATGAAGGACTCAAACTCAGGTATCAAGAACCTAACCCCTCACTGCTAGGCTTACATAATAATGTTGTTATAGACATAAGATCCTCTACTTCAATTATAGCTTGTACAATCGTGTATAAAAATCTTTATATGTTAATATTATATAGTTTTTAAATATTTATCTCTATGTCGTAAACGAGTAGTCTATGTTCTCATGTTTGGTCGTCCCACCCTAATTGTTAATTTTGCGAAAATACTATGTAAATAGAAAAGAAAAAAAAAAGGACTCTTACTTTTTATTACAGACACCTAACTTTTCACCATAAACCTTTACCTAAAAACTCATGCCGGAAAAAAATAAATAAATAAATAAATAACATGACTACTAATTTGAGACTAGTTTTAGGGCTGACAATTTTTGACACGACACGATAATTCGATGCGAACACGTACGAAATTAATGGGTTTGTGTCGAGGTTTATTGGGTTCGTGTCACTAACAGGTCGACACAATAAGGACCTGAAAATTTCGTGTCGGGTTCGGGTTGGGTTCGTGTCGGGTTCAAGTAACCTGTTAATATAAATATTTAATTAATTTATTATTTTTAACTAATAAATTACTCCTAATTTGGGTTACTTTACAATCTTTCCACTTACCCGCCTCCCTTATCTTATAACTTGATTTTGTGTCGGGTTCAGGTTGGTTCGTGTCAGTATTGTGTTCGTGTCGAGTTCGAGTCGTGTTCGTGTTCAGGTTTAGAAAATCTTTAACGAGTCGTGTTCAGGTTTGGGCTTAACAAGTTCGTGTCACTATCAGGTCGACACGATAACCCGACACGCACGAATTGCCAGCCCTACTAGTTTTAGATTAATTGACTACTGTTCACTTACCTCATTAAAAATGAGCTAGATTATTGTAGAAGATATTTTGCCAAAATCAAAATAAAAAATGTTATTCTTTTTTTTTTTTTTGGAAAACTGCATTTATTCATCGTTGGCATATGTACAAATTTAATAGGTATAAGTAGAATCATCTCACTATATATTTCCTCTCATTCTTTAAACATTATAATGTAATTTTCAAGAAAATGTTGTCATGTTTTAAACATTATATATTCCGTTTTTATTTCATTTCCCCTTATTCTTTTATTCCTTCTATTTTATTCTTCACACCCTTTCAATTAATTAATACAAAAAATTCTTAATTACCCCGTTATATTAATCGATTAATTAGTACAATTTCATAAACAGATTAGCCGAATCCCAAATTAAAGATTAAAAAAAAAATCCAACTACAGAATCTTAATCAAAGATCATAATATATCCACAAAGGAATATCCTCTCTCTCTCTCACTCATGTCAACACACTTCTACAACATGACAACATGTTGTCGATAATTCTATACTCCATATCCACTTTTACATAAAACCTCAAACAGTCAAACCAACTCTTAACTATATATACATTCTCAAACCATTCATTTTAAACAAGTAAAAACTCATTAGCATCTCCTTCTCTCTCTAAGTCGAAATTCAAGCAATGGGATCACTTCCCGTCGACGAACGTCCACATTATCCGATGGCTCGTCGTGACGAATCCGTCGTCGACGACTACCACGGCGTCATGATCCCCGATCCTTATCGATGGTACGTTACTAAAATACATTTTAACTTTTTTTTTTTTTTATTAATTTAGATTATTATCATGGTTTAGAAAATAATGATTCATTTAGGCTCGAAGATGCTGATTCTTGGGAGACGAAAGAGTTCGTGGAAAAGCAGATGGAGCTGACGGAATCCGTTATGAAAACGTGAGAAACGAGGGAGAATCTGAGGGAGAAGTTAACGGAGTTGTACGGTTTTCCGAGATACGAATCTCCGTTTAGGGCCGGAGATAAGTATTTTTACTTCCATAACTCCGGATTACAGCCCCAAAAAGTCCTTTATATTCAGGTTTGAGTTTTTCTTGATCATCTTCGAATTGAAATCTTCCTTTCGTTCCATTTTATTTGATTCTTATATCAATACGAACATTCTTATATCAATACGAACAGTGTATTATTAGAGATGTATGGATGGCATAGAATATTTTAGAATTTTGAATGTAGGTGAATGTGGAAGTTTGATCACCAAATCTCTCAACAAACTGAATTAAAATAATTAAAATAAGCATAATAATATTAAGATTTAAGAGAGGAAAAATATTTTAGGCCAAAAATGGGTCAAAGTGGAGAGAGGGTCAAAGTTAGAATATTTTGGGAAGGAACGAGGATTTGATGTAAACCTCAAAACTGAAGTTGTGGGGCCAAGTACCTAGGTGGTGATTTTCTTAATTTATTCAAAACATTTTCTAGGAAAACTCTTTATTCAATCTAACATACTACCTACATCTCATATAAGTAGTCTTATTTGTCATTTTTATCTATCTCATCTATTAGTCTCATTTCCTAAAATGGTAAAGAGTATGTGGCTAAAATTGACTCTCTCTCCTCACAATCAATTACATCCACATATTACCTTCCTCATTGACTATTGTGTCACTTTGAAATGAGACTACTTATATGAGATGGAGGAAGTAGTAGTATTGTTATACTCCATTTTGGTATAACTACTCCCAGGCTTATTAATAATTAATCTGTTTCGTTGATAATGAGCTCGATAGCTATTAAACTCATTTGAATATAAGTAGACCCATTGACTAGTAATACACATATATGCACTCAATATGCATCAAAATAAATCTTATGCTATATACTCCCTTAGACCATTCATTTAGAATAAATTCTATTCACGTCCTATTGATATAAAGATTTTTTACTTTTTTTTTATTGGAAAAATGAATTTATTAAGGGAAAAGATTAGGGGTACAAGTAGTACCAAGTTGGTGAGAGATTACAAATTAGATTGGATGAGAGAATCAAAATTGTTACACCAGTCAGCAAAACTCACGTTTATGGCCGCCTCACCTCTAGCCGTGCACCAGCTCAAAAAACGACATTTGATCTCTTCTTCAATTCCAGTGAAGTCCGTTTCTTTTTGGTTAAAAATGAATGAGATACGTCATTTCAATAGCATCCGAATCGCATATATGCATAGACCACCAATACATTTCTAGCCTTACCTCCCCCAAAGAAACACATTCACGGATATAGAGATATTACCTTAAATGACAAAATTTAAACCCACTAAAGCACATTTACACTATTTTATCAACCACAATAACTCACGTCTTAATTCTTGTGCTTGACATATGAATGCATATAGTAACTAAAGAATTAATATTTGTTTACTAAAATACTCCCTCGGGCCCTCGAAAGAGGATACATCTTTCTTTTTGTTATGTCCCCAACAAGAGGATATGGTTTCTTTTTTGAATACGCTTTGCACATGCACTCTTCACTTTAACACACGAACTCACATATCTTTATTTCCGTAGCAAAAAAAGAAACTTCTCCTTTTGCAAGGGATGAAGGTAACACCAATCAAATTTGGAGGATGACTTAGGGTTGGAATAACGAAGCGGGGAAGAAGGGGAAATTGATTAACTAAGACTTAATATCGAAAGATAAGGGAGAGTGACATATTAATAGACTCGAGTAATGGATACAAATATCAAAGGAACTGAAGGGAAACTAAGAAGCCGAGTGGCTCAAATATTATACACGTTTCAAAAGACAATCCATGAAGGATTGATTATCATTTACAGGCGTAGCAAAATACGAATAATAACCTTAACAAAATTCGATTGTCAAGCGTACAGCGGAAGATCTACAAAATAGATACATATATGAGGATATGCATCCCTTCCTGAACCAAATTTACAAAAAAACATCTCCTCTCAACACTGCCGCCAACCATCTCGCTTAACCTGCAAGTTTTAAGAAACGCAAGCAGGGCTGAGTACTAAAGGTACCCTGTGGGCTATGCCGAAAGTTATAAAAATAGTAATTATCCATGCATTTCTCACGGTATCGCACAAGGGTTTTATAGCAATGACTTATGCATACTAAACATCATTTACACCCATTCCGTACTATCCATATCTGTGATCCTCAAGCCGTGAAAGTTGGCCACCTTCCACGGACATATTTATTTGCATAAACCGGCCCACCTTCGGAGCACACAATTCACGACTTTAGTGTACACTACCCTGTATAGCAACCTTTGTCTAAAACAGGGCCGATTGTCCTTAATTGACAAACTATCACAGATAAGAACGTACATAAAACCATAACAATTTATGCATGAATAACTCAGCTGACATTTTCATTTTAAATGCGCTTTATTATAGCAAAATTATACTTTTCGTAAATAATAATGCCCACCTGATTACACTAGTAGTCGAAAGCTTCTTAGTCTCCTTCACGTTCCTCGGCTCCTATCTTGAGCTTGACCTTTAGGAATTAAAGTTCGTCTATTTAGAAAAATCTCAGGTCTTAAGAGATATGTCACTTCCATTTTTAATATAAATTTACTATTCTCTAAAATATACAATTGTTGCCTAAGATGTTGATTTGTTCGATGAGGTTTTTCATCCTTTTTCCAAATTAGTAGCCTAATTTTAATTAACTATATTTCTGATTCCTAGTTATACATAAAATAAACAGCAAAACCTTTAAAAATACTACTTCTACTATATATCAATTAATTAAATCTTTGGCAAAGTCTGCTGAAGTCTGAAGAGAAATTATTATTATAATATCATTATTCCTTCTTTTATTCTATTTGAAGTTACTAATCCCCTCCTCAACTTCTCACTCTCGGTCTGCATATAGAAAAGGAAAAAGAAAAATCGTCTCCCTCCTCTCCCCCTCTGGTGTTGCCGGAATCGTGGCACTATGGCTTTCCTAATTCATCTTCTCACATGCATTCAATTCAATTTTTCTTTGTCTCCTTCTTTACCCCTATTTTTTTTAGAGAAATTAACTTCAGATTTACTGATTTACTACAGGTTTGGGAATCGAAATCGCTGTTGATTTCCTATGTCGGCGCAGCCGCTATTTTGCTTGAATCGACGAGGCCTCTAGAGACACACGTGCTTGCTGGGCTTTAATTTTGTTAACGAGAGGCGCTGCATCTGCTTCCATGTCTGTTCGATGCAGCAGCAGTGGAGAAAGTGTTGCTGCATCTCCTCTATCGTCGACTATATGTAGAAGATTGTAAGGTAATGTTCTCACATTCAGCTTCCGATTCCTAAATCGTATACACATTTGTATTTCAAATTTCATATTGTTTTTTTCTTGGTTTATTATTTCAAAACTTCTACCGTGGAGGATAAATCAGGGGTTATTACCAGCTATTCTTTTTTTTTTTTTCATTGAGGAAATCTCGTCTAAATTTCATTGTCTTATACTACGGTGGACAGTTTTGGGGTTTATTTCTTGTTAATCTTTTATTTCACTCTCCTTTATGAATATAACTTGGTGCTTTTATGTGTATTGTTATTAAGCTACTAAATCATGGAATAAAGTTATAGTTTCTTGGTTTTAGATTATAGTTCGTAAGGAGATTTGTATGCTACTGTGATTCACTACCTATGAACACATGAAGCTCAGACTATGTTTGATTCCTCGTTTCACACCAGGTTTCTCGAAGTATACCAAGTTACTTTCCATAAAAATCTATAGGTTCTGTAAAATGGCTTTCAGCATGATTTTATTTCAATTTCAGCAAGAACTTAGGTAGAATTGCTTACAATGCAAGGTTGAAACTTATTTAGGGTTGATGATTGATGTCTTTGGCTTTCTCCTACATCACCTTTAACCTGCACCAGATTACTCTCCCTATCTACTATCTTCCTTTTTCTGTAATTGTATTGGATTAAGGTTCTAAACTTTCGGATATTCCTAATTCAGTTTGTAGTGATTGAATTTCAAAACCTAGCTTGAATTCATGTAAAGCAAGGTACCTATAGATTAGTATAATGCTACTATTTAATGCTTCAATGTATGAGAAGAATACACGAGAAGCTAGCTTACTGCTTAAACTTTGATTCTCGATCGATCGTCGGTTAGGTCTCCTTTCTCTGCACCTACGCAGCTAAGCAATTGCTGGACCGTAATTTGCAGCTCTCTCCTCTACCTCCTCTCTTCTTCTATATTGTTCTGATATTCACCCCCTTTCCTTTCTCAATATATCTGTGTTTATTTACTTCCTTGAATTAATCTATCTAGAAGAGTAACTGAGTCTTGCGATGGTGTTGCTTAATTCTAAGGCGGTGGAAATTAAATTGTATAGGAATGCGAGCTAAATCCTAAACCTCAATTTCAATTACCTTTCATCCACCTCTATTTTGTTGAAAGAGAATTTCCACGTGCCTTGACTAGATTTACATCCATAATTCAATCCAAGCCATTATGTAGTATACATAATATTTATCATCATTTCTTTTCCTTTTTTTTTTATTAATATAAGAAACTTAGTATTGCCTACAGTAACTTTAGTTTTGCCTACTAATTATCAGCACTTAATCTATTTGGAAATTCATGTGTAAATTAATATTAAAGTTTTACCATTAAAACTCAATCCGTCAAACGATCGATAGTGTTATCTTTCCGGTGAGATATACACGTTACTTATAAGAATTAATGGCAATCAATCTTGTTCAAATAAATATATGATTTACGTCATTTCCGATACCTTGCATAATATACTTGTTACTAGAATCTTTTGACAAGTCTCTATAATTTTGCTTTAAGTAATACCCAAAATTTTAAATTTCCCTATTTTCGAAGAGTCTCTATAATTTTGCTTTCAGTTTTCACTTCCACATCCATTTATAGTACAAAAACAAACAAGAGCAAAACATGAGAGGAGGAAAGGGAGGGCAGTAGAGAGCAAGAAAACCAAGTAAGAAGGAACAAGAAGTTGCAGTCTCATCTAAGCCACTTCATTCCCCAACCAGTCCCATCTTCACAACCATGTAAGAACTTCAACTCACCCTCTAATGTTTAGAGCAAACTAAGGCATGATGAATTATGTCATATAACAAGAAAAACTCATTTCATTATTAAGCCTAAAAGCATGATCACCATATTATAGATAAATATGACAAAATCTAAGCATAGCCAACCACTACGCAACATAGAACCAAACAACAAAGAACTAGAAACAAATTATATATATACATATATGCTCATAACTTAAGATTATGCATGCTTAATTGTTGTTAATGGGAGCATCAAAATAATAACTGAAGGATGATGGCATGGGAAAACTTTAGAGATCTGGAAACCTCTTAACAAGGAATCAAAGTTTCATAATTTCCCAGTTTAAGTTCTACACAGTTAAGCACGCTACTTAATACACCCCTATAATGAGAGTATGATAAGTACTCCTCTTAACTGAGTTTAGTAACAAAATTAGAGCTAAGGCCTAAGTAAAACCACAACTAAATTCTGAAAGTCTAAATCCACAAAATACCGTATATAATGGGAAAACGACGAGAGATGAGAGGTTTATCTAGAAAAGAAAGGGAATTCGAGACCTTTGTTTCTAGTTAGTGTATCGAAGGAGGAATGCCTGCCCTGGAAATAGGCTAGACCAACAACTGCTGAAGACGACGATGGCGCCGCAACCTCGGATTGGTGGCGAGCTTGACGACACCAGCAGCCTTTGGCGACGACGATTGCCGGAACCTTTCCCTGCAGAAACAACACCATGGCAGATGTTAAAAGGGAAAATAGAGGTGAAGTTTCAAAGATGGGACGAGAGCCTTACCTCGTCGGAGAGTAGAGAATCGGCGACGGAGGTGACGCTGCTGGTAGTAGCGACTCCCAGCGGAGCCTCCCTCGACAGCAGCTCCACGGCGGGATGAAGCCTCGCCGACGAGAGTGACGCGGCTGGAGTGAATCGATTGGGGACTAGGGCTTCCGATTCGGATTTGGGAAATTGAAAATGGAAACGGGGAGGGAGACGCCACAAAGGGGTGGCGATCGAAGGCCACGGCGGCGGCGGCGACGGCCGCCGGATACGAGGGCAGTGTGAGAGAAGGAGAGAAGTGTCGAATGCTGAGCGAGAGAAAGAGAGAAAGGAGATTTGTGCGTGAGTGTGTTTCCAGAGAGAGAGATGGTTTAGGGATTTAAATTAAATTGGGATTTTCAATTGGGCCATGAATTAATTTTCATGGGCTCGTGCCCATTTCTGTTGGGCCATAAATTAATTTAGACGGGCTCGACTGTCGGGCCGGATTAATAAGGACGGCCCGACTATTAAAATCAGATTTCGCTTAAGATTAATAAAAATGATTAAGATTATTCAATTTATGAATTTAATTAATTAAGATTAATTAATTATTAAGTTATACTTAGCTTTAAAATATGTCCTGAAGATTTGCATAATTTTCGGGAATTAATTCGACAAATAAAAAATGGTCTCGAACAATGGAAGAAACGATTCTGAATAATAAAAGATTATTCGATTATGAAGAGATTTAAAGGATTCAAATCAATCTGTTAACCCTAACAGATTCATAAGATAGAAAAATATACTAGACGATTATTTTCCCATATGAAGTTTTATTACTCCCTCCGTCCTCCATTTAGTGACGGAGGGAGTATAGGCACGGGTTTTTTCGCATTTTATGGTATAATAATAAATTAATGTGTTAAAGTGTTAAAGTGGAATAATTGTGGGTCCATTTGAATTGTTTAATAGTATTAAAATGTTAAAATAATAAAAAGTAGATGTATAAAGTGTTAAAGTGTTAAAGTGATTGTGGGGTCTACGTCCTAAAACGGAATATGTCAGTAAATGGAGGACGTCCCAATATAGTAATAACGTCACTAAATGGAGGACGGAGGGAGTATAAGAATGTAGATTCTTATTATTCCTTTATGAATAGGCGCGACTCGACAAGATTTTTGACGTTGTTCGCCTATGAAGACCGGACATATTCTACGCTTCAAGAGGTGGGCTTTCTATCCAAATAAAATATGATACTTATGAAAATATATGTTAGTTATTTTGAAATATTGTCATGCCATAAATGTTTTGATTTTCGTATGATACCTATCTGTTCAATTACTTAATCGAATTCGGGTCCTAGTAAGATAGCTATCTTACTTCGACTAGTGTACACAATGTGACCGTGTGTCATCTTCGGGTTGGCCGGTCAAGGTATCGTGAGAGTGGCCACTCTCTCGATACCATAGGAACAGATATGGTGGAATACTAAAGAACTTAGTCTGCGCAGACACTTTTAGAATCACAAGAACATTTTGTAAGCATAGGATCTTTTCAACAAAATCCCTGTGACTTACTAATAATGGCTTGACAATTATATATGTATGTTTTCGGCAATGTGCCCACTGAGTACCTTTGTACTCAGCCCTGCATATATTTCTAAATGTGCAGGTTGAACGAGATGGAATGGAGAGCCGACCCAAGCTTTTGTCATCATGAATCATATTAGTTCTTAGATTAAGGCTCTCGGTAATGTGTGTCTTCATACATGCATTCTGTAAGACTTCCGCTGTAAAATGTCAATAAATTCTTGTTGAGTATTCAAGTCGTTTAAGCGTTTCGAACACATGTATATCTTTCCCTTAAAGGCTCGACGCCAATTGATATAATGATTACTTCCCACGCTTGTTTGAGTGGTTTCTAGCTTTATAATTACATCCCCTTTCTATTCCCGCTTCTTTAATCCCATCCCTAGTAACGGGTCCCCGGCTTCACTATCCTTAGTAAAGTCCGGTCGTTACACATTGTCACGTTAATAATTTTTCTATAAGAGTTTAGTTTTTTTGGTTTAGGTTTGTATTTTTTTTCTAGGTATGAGTTATTTTTATGGATATATTAATTACATCATTCACACATCATCCGTGGACATATTAAAAATGTCCACGGTGGGTAGGAGCATTTGTATTCACTCAAACAATCGGAACAACATTACATTTATTTTGCTATTTTTTTTTAAAATTATATATTGAGATAAATGATCTGATCGTGATACCACATTAACAACAATTCATAATACTTATTAATTTACTTAGAAATTAATATAAATTAGAGATAGTTTGTCTTTTGAATAACAATAGATGTTTTACTTGAAATCATCCAAAAAATTCTTTATTTTCATAGCTTCATAGCCTTCGTGTAAGAGTTTATTAATATTACAACACACTAATTTATTTTATTGGAGCTTATAGTGCTACTTGTTTAATAAAATATGAAAAAGATTGGTCATGTTCAAATTTAAACATACGAGATTTGGATATATAAAATTTCATAACTATATTTAACATATATTATTGAAAGAGCTATACACAAATAAATTTTATAACTACATTTAACATAAATAGAGCTACAAACAAATATATATTTTGAATTTTTTTATTAATCTTCTAAACTTAGTAATAAACATATAAATTTATGAAAAATTCTACAACAATTAATTTCAAAGGAATGTTTAAAGAAGAATAGTACAAGGAAATGAAGAAAATTGAATTTATAAAAAATTCTACAACCATTAATTTCAAAGGAAAGTTTAAAGAAGAATAGTACAAGGAAATGAAGAAAATAGTTCTTCAATAATTCAATTATAATATTTACGTACGAATGCACGTAATCTCTACTAGTTAAATATAAACATCAAAAAAGGTGTGGCTAAATCTATTATCTATTAATTAATCTATACTATATATTTTATAGATTTAAGGGAAATTTTGTTAAAAAAATATAGATTTATGATGAGTTTGATTCCGATGAAAATTGACCTCTAATTCCACAAAATTCGTATAATTAGTTACGGATTCCGATTCCAATTAAATAATAATGCCATTTCTGCTATTTTATATAGTACTAAAACTACCCATTGAACATGTCATGCAAAATAATGTTAGGACGGTGGAACACGTTCTGAGGCAGCAAGCACGAACAGAGACAGCACGAACAGAGGTAAAGTCGAGTCGAGTAGGAACTCTCCCCGCAAGAAGCTGTACGCCCCGGTAGTGCTCACGGAACAGGCGTAGCTTCCCAAAAGGTGAAACGACTTTCGTCTCGGAGGTTGCAGACAGCCCATTATGTTGGTGGACGAGAGTTACAAACGTTTGAACGTTTGAATTCGGTTCATTGAACCTGGACGAACCAGATCAACGAATCTGGACAGATCTTGCGGGCTGGGCTTACTCGTATTGGGCCTGAATCTAGGCCCAATCACATTTGCTTTTCTGGCCCAAAAAGATAATACATGGAGGCCCAAGCCCAAGCCCACTCACTGGCCCAAGGAACAGCCCAAAGGACCAATTGCCAAGATCCAAGTCCACGGCCACGGCCCCGGCCTCGAGCCCGGCCGGCCGGCCGGACGGACGGCGGCGGCGGCGCGCGCGCGTGTGTGTGTGCGCGCGAGAGCCCGTCACTCACTCTCTGGCCCACTTGATTAATTAGCCCATTAGTATAGTTAGTTAAATACACAACTAATTAATGTTCTTTAATCAATGTGGGACAAATTTATTACAAGAGTCTATCCACCTTGTAATAACTCCACCAACTCTCAATCTTTGATATATTATATCTCACTCACCGGAATTCGGATTTGAGCATATCAATATACCACGATCATCTACTCTCGGAGTAGATTAATAATTCATCATTTAATTTAATAAATTAAATATAAAGTATTATTCATTTATTTGGTCTCAAAGCCAAATTCCAACAATCCCCCCCATGAGCGAGATAGCCTTATGCAAATGTATGCAAATGCAAAGCTCAGTCCTCAAGAGACTTTATTGTATTAGGATAGGTGGTTTTTTGCCTTGAACCTCTCCATAGTCAACCTCATCGAGTATACCGGCGACCTAGTGGACATGATGCCTTGAACTAGTTCTCCTTGGTGTATACTTAGACAATGACGGTGACACAATATCGTCTCAATCTCATCCGTTCTCACGTTTGTGTCCATTTCAGGCCCTGGATCACCCCTTTTGATTCATAAGTATATCATCGAAGCGGCCTTTACTTCTTACTTATATAGGTGATTCTTATACATAACATTCTGCTTTGCTAAAACCCCTCCAAGGTTTCTCCCAAGAATCATTAAAAGTCTTATCGACTTATCCTCACCACATGCAGACAAACACTCATAGCTATCTTTAAGGAATGTACACACAGTTTGAGTGTTTTCAACTCGAAGTATTGTAGCTTAGTTGTCCCTTTGAACCATATTATGGATACTTCTAAATTATATGGTAGGGTTACCACTACAATCCTTCATATTGTGGATTTTAGCCCCATTCCCTTAACTAGCTTATGTAATTGATCTCGATTTATTGCTTTCGTTAGCGGATCCGCTAGGTTATCGGTTGATCTAATAAAACTCAACGAGATAACACCACTTGAGATCAAATGTCTAACAGTATTATGGCGTCGACGTATGTGTCGAGACTTGCCATTATACATACTATTCTGTGCTCGTCCTATAGCCGCTTGGCTATCTGAGTGAATCATCACCGACGACACAGGCTTCGACCAACTCGGAATATCCTCGAGGAAATTTCTAAGCCATTCGGCTTCTTCACCAGCTTTGTCCAAAGCTATGAATTCCGATTCCATGGTCGATCGTGCTATACACGTCTGTTTTGAGGATTTCCACGACACAGCCCCTCCCCCAATAGTGAACACGTAGCCGCTCGTTGAAAACGAGTCTTTCGCATCGGATATCCAGTTCACATCACTATACCCTTCAAGTATAGGGGGTTCCCTCGTGAAGTGAATTCCAAAGTTTTGAGTAAATTTAAGATACCTCAAAACCCTTACAAGAGCTTTCCAGTGATCATCACTCGGATTACTTGTAAATCTACTCAACTTGTTCACAGAACACGCTAGATCTGGCCTTGTACAATTTGTGATATACATCAAACTGCCAATAATCTTAGCATACTCCTCTTGAGCAACCGAATCTCCTCGATTCTTGTTCAAGTGAACACTAGGATCCATAGGTGTCTTAGCTGGTGAATACTCAAAAGCGTTGAATTTTCTGAGCACTTTCTCAACATAGTGAGATTGAGTCAGAACAATTCCGTCCGGCTTTCTTAGAATTCTCATTCCAAGTATCACGTCGGCTAAACCCAAATCCTTCATGCTAAAGTTTCTACTTAGCATTCTCTTTGTTTCTAAAATTATACGAGTGTTACTACCCATGATTAACATGTCATCTACATATAGACAAACTATAACATAACCATTATTAGTCGTCTTTATGTATACACACTTGTCACACTCGTTAATTTTGAAACCGTTTGACAACATTGTTTTGTCAAATTTTAAGTGCCACTGTAGAGGCGCTTGTTTCAACCCATACAAAGACCTTTTTAGTTTGCATACTAGGTGTTCTTTCCCTTGTACTACAAACCCTTCCGGTTGCTTCATATAGATTCCATCATCTAACTCACCATTTAGAAACGCAGTCTTCACATCCATTTGATGAATCTCAAGATTGTGCAAAGCAGCAATAGCGAGAAGCACTCTAATAGATGTATGTCTCGTTACAGGTGAGTAAGTGTCAAAGAAATCATATCCTTCTCTTTGTCTAAAGCCTTGGACTACAAGTCTAGCTTTATACTTATCAACAGTACCATCGGCGTTATACTTTCTCTTTAGGATCCATTTACATCCTAAGGCCTTACTTCCTTGAGGAAGTTCGGTTAACACCCAAGTGTTGTTTTCCATAATGGAATCAATTTCACTGTTGATAGCTTCTTTCCAAAGATCTCCATCTGATCTAGACAGAGCCTCCTTGATCGTTCTTGGTTCGTCATCTAACATCATCACAACATAGTCCGGACCAAAGCTTTTTGGAGTCTTTTTCCGATCACTACGTCTTGGTTCTATATCCAAAGGATTAGACCTTGGCCGTTTACGACTAGTTGATTCCTCAACTCTCGGCTCAGAATTTGAGTTCTCTTCCACTTGTTTATAACTAGTAGATTCTAACTCAACATTCTCGTTAGATGAAACCCGACCTTTATCCTTGCTAGGATAAATATTTTCGAAGAATATTGCATTTCTTGACTCTATCGTTGTTCCCACATGTATATCGGGTATCTCCGATTTATGCACAAGAAAACGATAGGCGCTACTGTTTAGTGCATATCCAATAAAGATGCAATCAACCGTTTAGGTCCAATTGCAACTCGCTTTGGAAATGGCACTTCAACTTTAGCCAAACAACCCCACACCTTAAGGTATTTGTAAGAAGGTTTTCTTCCTTTCCATAGTTCATATGGAGTCACATCTTTACCTTTGAGTGGGATTTTGTTCAAGATATAATTAGCCGTTAAGACAGCCCCCCCCCCCCCCCCCCCCACAAATTTTGGGGTAATCCTGAACTGATCAACAAGGCATTCATCATGTCTTTAAGAGTTCGATTCTTGCGTTCCGCAAGACCATTAGACTGTGGTGAATAAGGGGCTGTCGTTTGATGAATTATACCACTTTCGTTGCACAATTCTTCAAACGGAGCTACATATTCTCCACCTCTATCACTTCGAATCATCTTAATGCGACAGCCAAGTTGATTTTCGACTTCATTTTTGAAGTGTTTGAACGCTTCAATTGCTTCATCTTTTTCTCTTAATAGGTAAAGATAACTGTACTTTGTACTATCATCGATGAAAGTAATAAAGTACTTTTTCCCACCCCTCGTTTGTACAAACTTCAAATCACATACGTCTGTATGGATTAACTCGAGAGGTGTAGTGTTCCGTTCTACCGACTTAAAAGGTAGTTTCGTCATTTTTGCTTCAACACAAACTTCACACTTATCATGTGAATTTATGTTCTCAACATTTAGTAAGTTCATATTTACTAGTCTCTTTATAGCATTTAGATTCACATGTCCTAATCTACAATGCCATAAATTGGAACACTCAAGCAAGTAAGCAGAAGTAGAAGCATTCTCATTATTTCCCTTCTTGGGAGCACGGGTTACAACAACAGCAGTGCTAAGCTTGAAAAGCCCATCAATCATGTGACCACGACCAAGGGGCTTTCCCTTCTTACTAATAGTAACACTATCAGCATCAAACACTAGCCTAAACTTATTCTTAACAAGAATAGAACCAGATACAAGATTTTTGCGAATGTCCGGAACATGAAGAACATTGCGCAGGAGCAGCTGTTGACCCGAAGTCAGCTTCAAAGCCACGTTCCCAATCCCAACAACTTTGGAGGTGTTGGAGTTGCCCATGTGGATCTTCTTGTCCGCACTAGCCTCCTTGTAGATGGAAAACGCATTCTTGTCCGAACACACGTGCACGGTCGCAGCAGTGTCCACATACCAAGCCTTCGGGCTATCAACATGATTAGCCTCGAACACGACAGCAGCAAGGTCGTCCTCATCCCACTTGTCTTCATTGTTGTCGACAGCATTGGCATGAGCTTTGGCCTTCTTCTTTTTCGGCTTAGTGCAGTCCGCAGCCTTGTGACCCGGTTTGTCACAATTGTAGCACACCCCCCCAAACTTAGGGGTAGGTCCCTTTTTAGAAGGGCCCGGACGAGAACGTTTGGAAGAGCCTCCGGACTTCTCCGTTAGGTTGGCTCGAGCATCCATAGGAGCTTTCCCTTTCGTCTTCCTAACTTCTCTCAAGTGTGCCTCCACTTGAAGCTTTTTCACCAAGATTTGCTCGGTGATCTCCTTGCTCTTGTGCTTCAATTGCTCTTGAAAATCACACCAACTTGGAGGGAGTTTCTCGATGATGACAGCCACAGTTAGAGCATCGGGCAAGGTGATTCCCTCGGACTGAACGGCATGAGCGAGAGTTTGAAACTCGGCCACTTGTTCCATCACTGGACGGGAATCCACCATCTCATACTTAAGCCATCGAGACACTACGAACTTGCGGGTACTCGCCTCGTCGAGAAGGTACTTGTCCTCGAGAGCAGCCCACAATTCCTTAGCTGTCTTGATTTGGCAGTAGACACCATACAGGCCCTTATCGATGTAAGACAGAAGGGTGTTCTTACAAAGATAGTCGCCTTGATACCAACTGTCGGAGCGAACCCGAACTAAGAAGTCCGTTTCCTCCTCGTGTGGCATCTCCGGTTTGTCCTCAGACAGGTACTGAAGCAACCCAACAGTGGTGAGGTAAAACATCATCTTTTGCTGCCAATGACGGAAGTCTTGGCCCGAGAAGACAGAAGGTTTCTGAGCTAACCCCTTCATGGAGGAAGTCTGAAGAGGAGCCATGGTCGAGTTCTGTTGACCTCCAGTTCTGTTGTTGTTGTTGACGTTGTTGTTGTTCACGTTGTTGTTGCCGTTGGAGAACATCGCTGCAGCAACAAAGGAAGAGTTGACTCCGATGGTTGTCATCTTGCTAGACAGAATGTGAGATACAGAATCTTGCGATTGTTAGGACGGTGGAACACGTTCTGAGGCAGCAAGCACGAACAGAGACAGCACGAACAGAGGTAAAGTCGAGTCGAGTAGGAACTCTCCCCGCAAGAAGCTGTATGCCCCGGTAGTGCTCACGGAACAGGCGTAGCTTCCCAAAAGGTGAAACGACTTTCGTCTCGGAGGTTGCAGCACCGCAAACCACGGAGCCCCGGCGAACTGGATGAAGACGAGGACTGAACTCGTGTGAAATGATCAAAGAAAAGGAATGCAGAGATATGATTATTGTGTGTCTGCTAATGGCCAAGAAGGCCTCTATTTATAGGCATCAGCCCATGGGAGGAGTAATGGACACAATTAAGGCCCACGTCGGTTACTGACAGCCCATTATGTTGGTGGACGAGAGTTACAAACGTTTGAACGTTTGAATTCGGTTCATTGAACCTGGACGAACCAGATCAACGAATCTGGACAGATCTTGCGGGCTGGGCTTACTCGTATTGGGCCTGAATCTAGGCCCAATCACATTTGCTTTTCTGGCCCAAAAAGATAATACATGGAGGCCCAAGCTAAAGCCCACTCACTGGCCCAAAGGACCACCCAAAGGACCAATTGCCAAGATCCAAGATCCAAGATCCAAGTCCACGGCCACGGTGATACGATCCTTGACGACCGAATTGAAGACGCACGCGGAAGGAATAATAAGAACGAACGAAACTGATGGAAATTCCAATATACCTAAGATCTAATCCTATAAATGATATAAGTCAGTTCTATGAACAGCCTATACCCTAAATAGCGATCGTCTTAGTCACACGGGAACGATGAATGACACACAACGAGGTTTGATTGACTCGCTGATTCGCCGGATAATGAATTCGTCTTGGAATAATCAAGAGGAATTCGAAGAACTCTCAAGAGAGAATAAACTCACAATAATATTAATGATAAGATGTCTAATTTTCGTCCACAAAGGCCCCCTTATATAGAGAGGCAAATAAAACCATCTAAACCTAATGTAACTAGGAAATAACTGACCCAAAGTCATTGGCATGGCCCAACCCATTAACCAACATGATAAAAACCCAAAAACAAGTCTTTTAAGGCCCAAAAACGTGGCCTGAACCCAAACATACGAAAATTAAAACTAAAATAAAGTCTTCAATCTTCATCCCATATCATCTATAATTCTGGGCCTCCGGGCTTCGAACCATGACTTACGGGCTCCATCATTCCCCTCCTCTTGAAGAGGATTTGTCCTCAAATCCTGGCCGTCTCCTACGTCAAATGGAAAGAAATTTTGTTTCTTGATCTCTTCACATATCTCCAACTCATTCAGTCCTTCGAGCTCGATTTGATGTTCACTTCCTTTAATTGATAATACGCCATGAAATGTATCTTTGGAAGAAACATCATCAAATGCCTGCACAAATGAATAAGTAGAAGAAAATAGACAATCAAGATCATTAGTGGACGAAACATTCCCCTTGTTCCACGTTACCTCCATGGACTTCTCCTCATTCACAATCCACTCCAAGGCACTACTCTGATCAAGTAGAGACTCGGGCATCAATCCATTCTCGTTTGTCTCTACTTTTTCCTCCTTGGACTTCACCATCTCCACCTCCTTTGACAGTTGCATTTGATCATCCTCATCCACTTGCGTTGGAGTAAGAGAAACAAACGACACTTTATCCTCGACATGAATGATGTTCTCTTGCTGCTCTCCATCACACGATTCATTTTGCACACTCTGATCAATATCATCAAATAAACTAAGTGGTCCAGGAGGTGCTTCGATTTCTTCTACCTCCTCATTCTGTTCTTCCACATCATCTCGAACTGGAGTGAACGTACTCTTAGCATCTGACCTTGGCTTCACAAATGGACATATGTACTCCTTCGGCTGCTCTTCTTTCTCCAAAAAGCTTCTCTTTGAATATGAAAGAGTAGTAGCTTGAGACTGCCTCCAACTATTCTGATTCTCACGATAGTAATGGGAAGGTGAAAAATGTTTCCTCATTACTACCTTCATCTCTTTCCATGTCATGATTGGCTCCAGTCCATTCCTTCTTCTACTCTTAGCTAACCGATCCCACCAAGTTAGAGCATAGTCCGATAACAACTTGGATGCCAAGTTCACCTTCTTGAACTCAGAATAGTTATGATGACCAAAAGCTATCTCCATATTTCTCTCCCACTGAAGATACAACTTTGGATCATATTTCCCTTGAAAGTAGGTAATGTCCACTTCTTTGTCCTCACCAAGATGACCATGTTGGTTGTATTGTTGGACTTTTTCTTTGTAACGACCTCCACTCTTCGAACAAATTAACACCGACTCAGACCTCATCTCTTCGCCCCATTGTTTCACCATCGCCTCTATCATGGATTTCGTTTGTGATTCAAGCTCTTCATCCAACATACCTGCAAAAGGTTAGTAAAATAGGATCCTCACAACCTCACAATCACTCGTGTATCCCTCAATAAGGTTCACACTCAGCACTCGTGTATCGCTCAATAGTAATGGCTTTTACCCTCTAATAAGCTCACCTCTCTTGCCTTTTTCCACTCAATTCTCTCTTAAGAAGCTCAAATTCCCTTAATCTACCACAGAAATCACTATTAACGAATCAAGAGTACTGAAAATAGGAAGGAAGGATGACTGGACTAAGACAACCCTAAACCGAGACACGAAAAAAGACACGAAAATTTTACCGAAAACTTCGGCGGACGATTTGACCCTTTAAACGACCTTTTTTTTGCAAAAATAATGGACCGATTCCAACATAGTAGGAACCACCGTATAGATCTTTTCGAGAGCTTTCCGAAAAGGTATTATGGAGCAAAATCGGAGTTCGTATGCAAAAGTATGGCCGTTTTAGTGCTGGCCGACGAAAAACACGAGAAAAAGACGAAAACACACCGAAACGAATATATAACTAATATCCCAATGAAGAAACACGTAATAACCAACTCAGAAAACACAGTGACACACTAGGGCTTCGAATATATCCTTTTTTTTTTTTTTTTTTTTTTTTTTTTTTTTTTTTTTTTATCGAAACTTTTGCCCATAATTTGTCACGACAACGTGTAGAAGACTCACCTAAGACGTGTTATATAATATAAGGTATGGGATTTATATTCTGAGTATGTTTCCTATTCTTGTAAGGAAAGAAATCTTCTACTCCTTAATGACCAAGAAAACAACTTTGACTGAGTATCAAAACGAATCTGAATCTTGACACGAAAGAAAAGCTACCAAGAACGACTCTATGAACAGATACGACTCTATGAGCAGAACGAAATATATATATATATATATATATATATATATATATATATATATATATATATATATTTTTGACACAGAAACGAAATAGACGAATGAAGGAACAGAACAATACGAAGACTCGAAACGACACGAAAGACACGAACAGAAAGCAACACGAAGACACGAAAATCAAGACGAAAAGGATGATAGAACCTGGATGACGTAAACTCTGGCTCTGGTGCCAAATGATACGATCCTTGACGACCGAATTGAAGACGCAAGCGGAAGGAATAATAAGAACGAACGAAACTGATGGAAATTCCAATATACCTAAGATCTAATCCTATAAATGATATAAGTCAGTTCTATGAACAGCCTATACCCCAAATAGCGATCGTCTTAGTCACACGGGAACGATGAATGACACACAACGAGGTTTGATTGACTCGCTGATTCGCCGGATAATGAATTCGTCTTGGAATAATCAAGAGGAATTCGAAGAACTCTCAAGAGAGAATAAACTCACAATAATATTAATGATAAGATGTCTAATTTTCGTCCACAAAGGCCCCCTTATATAGAGAGGCAAATAAAACCATCTAAACCTAATGTAACTAGGAAATAACTGACCCAAAGTCATTGGCATGGCCCAACCCATTAACCAACATGATAAAAACCCAAAAACAAGTCTTTTAAGGCCCAAAAACGTGGCCTGAACCCAAACATACGAAAATTAAAACTAAAATAAAGTCTTCAATCTTCATCCCATATCATCTATAATTCTGGGCCTCCGGGCTTCGAACCATGACTTACGGGCTCCATCATTCCCCTCCTCTTGAAGAGGATTTGTCCTCAAATCCTGGCCGTCTCCTACGTCAAATGGAAAGAAATTTTGTTTCTTGATCTCTTCACATATCTCCAACTCATTCAGTCCTTCGAGCTCGATTTGATGTTCACTTCCTTTAATTGATAATACGCCATGAAATGTATCTTTGGAAGAAACATCATCAAATGCCTGCACAAATGAATAAGTAGAAGAAAATAGACAATCAAGATCATTAGTGGACGAAACATTCCCCTTGTTCCACGTTACCTCCATGGACTTCTCCTCATTCACAATCCACTCCAAGGCACTACTCTGATCAAGTAGAGACTCGGGCATCAATCCATTCTCGTTTGTCTCTACTTTTTCCTCCTTGGACTTCACCATCTCCACCTCCTTTGACAGTTGCATTTGATCATCCTCATCCACTTGCGTTGGAGTAAGAGAAACAAACGACACTTTATCCTCGACATGAATGATGTTCTCTTGCTGCTCTCCATCACACGATTCATTTTGCACACTCTGATCAATATCATCAAATAAACTAAGTGGTCCAGGAGGTGCTTCGATTTCTTCTACCTCCTCATTCTGTTCTTCCACATCATCTCGAACTGGAGTGAACGTACTCTTAGCATCTGACCTTGGCTTCACAAATGGACATATGTACTCCTTCGGCTGCTCTTCTTTCTCCAAAAAGCTTCTCTTTGAATATGAAAGAGTAGTAGCTTGAGACTGCCTCCAACTATTCTGATTCTCACGATAGTAATGGGAAGGTGAAAAATGTTTCCTCATTACTACCTTCATCTCTTTCCATGTCATGATTGGCTCCAGTCCATTCCTTCTTCTACTCTTAGCTAACCGATCCCACCAAGTTAGAGCATAGTCCGATAACAACTTGGATGCCAAGTTCACCTTCTTGAACTCAGAATAGTTATGATGACCAAAAGCTATCTCCATATTTCTCTCCCACTGAAGATACAACTTTGGATCATATTTCCCTTGAAAGTAGGTAATGTCCACTTCTTTGTCCTCACCAAGATGACCATGTTGGTTGTATTGTTGGACTTTTTCTTTGTAACGACCTCCACTCTTCGAACAAATTAACACCGACTCAGACCTCATCTCTTCGCCCCATTGTTTCACCATCGCCTCTATCATGGATTTCGTTTGTGATTCAAGCTCTTCATCCAACATACCTGCAAAAGGTTAGTAAAATAGGATCCTCACAACCTCACAATCACTCGTGTATCCCTCAATAAGGTTCACACTCAGCACTCGTGTATCGCTCAATAGTAATGGCTTTTACCCTCTAATAAGCTCACCTCTCTTGCCTTTTTCCACTCAATTCTCTCTTAAGAAGCTCAAATTCCCTTAATCTACCATAGAAATCACTATTAACGAATCAAGAGTACTGAAAATAGGAAGGAAGGATGACTGGACTAAGACAACCCTAAACCGAGACACGAAAAAAGACACGAAAATTTTACCGAAAACTTCGGCGGACGATTTGACCCTTTAAACGACCTTTTTTTTGCAAAAATAATGGACCGATTCCAACATAGTAGGAACCACCGTATAGATCTTTTCGAGAGCTTTCCGAAAAGGTATTATGGAGCAAAATCGGAGTTCGTATGCAAAAGTTATGGCCGTTTTAGTGCTGGCCGACGAAAAACACGAGAAAAAGACGAAAACACACCGAAACGAATATATAACTGATATCCCAATGAAGAAACACGTAATAACCAACTCAGAAAACACAGTGACACACTAGGGCTTCGAATATATCCTTTTTTTTTTTTTTTTTTTTTTTTTTTTTTTTTTTTTTTTTATATCGAAACTTTTGCCCATAATATGTCACGACAACGTGTAGAAGACTCACCTAAGACGTGTTATATAATATAAGGTATGGGATTTATATTCTGAGTATGTTTCCTATTCTTGTAAGGAAAGAAATCTTCTACTCCTTAATGACCAAGAAAACAACTTTGACTGAGTATCAAAACGAATCTGAATCTTGACACGAAAGAAAAGCTACCAAGAACGACTCTATGAACAGATACGACTCTATGAGCAGAACGAAATATATATATATATATATATATATATATATATATATATATATATATATATATATATTTTTTTTTGACACAGAAACGAAATAGACGAATGAAGGAACAGAACAATACGAAGACTCGAAACGACACGAAAGACACGAACAGAAAGCAACACGAAGACACGAAAATCAAGACGAAAAGGATGATAGAACCTGGATGACGTAAACTCTGGCTCTGGTGCCAAATGATACGATCCTTGACGACCGAATTGAAGACGCACGCGGAAGGAATAATAAGAACGAACGAAACTGGTGGAAATTCCAATATACCTAAGATCTAATCCTATAAATGATATAAGTCAGTTCTATGAACAGCCTATACCCCAAATAGCGATCGTCTTAGTCACACGGGAACTATGAATGACACACAACGAGGTTTGATTGACTCGCTGATTCGCCGGATAATGAATTCGTCTTGGAATAATCAAGAGGAATTCGAAGAACTCTCAAGAGAGAATAAACTCACAATAATATTAATGATAAGATGTCTAATTTTCGTCCACAAAGGCCCCCTTATATAGAGAGGCAAATAAAACCATCTAAACCTAATCTAACTAGGAAATAACTGACCCAAAGTCATTGGCATGGCCCAACTCATTAACCAACATGATAAAAACCCAAAAACAAGTCTTTTAAGGCCCAAAAACGTGGCCTGAACCCAAACATACGAAAATTAAAACTAAAATAAAGTCTTCAATCTTCATCCCATATCATCTATAATTCTGGGCCTCCGGGCTTCGAACCATGACTTACGGGCTCCATCACATGGCCACGGCCACGGCCCCGGCCCGAGCCCGGCCGGCCGGCCGGACGGACGGCGGCGGCGGCGCGCGCGCGTGTGTGTGTGCGCGCGAGAGCCCATCACTCACTCTCTGGCCCACTTGATTAATTAGCCCATTAGTATAGTTAGTTAAATACACAACTAATTAATGTTTTTTAATCAATGTGGGACAAATTTATTACAAGAGTCTATCCACCTTGTAATAACTCCACCAACTCTCAATCTTTGATATATTACATCTCACTCACCGGAATTCGGATTTGAGCATATCAATATACCACGATCATCTACTCTCGGAGTAGATTAATAATTCATCATTTAATTTAATAAATTAAATATAAATTATTATTCATTTATTTGGTCTCAAAGCCAAATTCCAACAAATAATACAACAAATAAAAAAATGAAATCAGTTTCAATTCATTTATTTAGATATTATAATATCAAAATATGCATTGCATATAAATATTTGATTCATTAATTTAGATGGATTAATTAATATATGAACATATATACAAAGCAATATCTTATATAGAGATTTATGTGTAAACTAATTTGTAATTATTTTTGTAATGTTCATATAATAACGAGACAACTTTTGTATTTGGAGCAAATTTAAGTATAGCATTTTCTTTAATTTGACCCGCAAAAAAAAATTGGGAAAATTTTATGCTTGCGATTTTGTAGGATGGTAAATTATCACGTCAAATGGAAAGTGTCCACTTAATATTTTAATGGTTGGTTGAGCCAATGACCCCTTGGCCTGGTGGTAAGGGTGAGGTACTTAGGACTCTCCTCTTTAGGAGGTCCTGAGTTCGATTCCCACTACCCACGTGGTATGTGGAGTAGCTTTCCCACCCTTGGGTGGTGTAGGAGTCCCACCTTTGTGTGGGTTGATATACATGAGTAGATGTTGAGTTATAAATTGTAATATAATCTCACTATCGAGTGTGGTGTCAGATTTCTCATGTATATGAGTTGTATATATATAGTTGTAAACTTTGATGTAATATTCAAAAAAAATAAAAATATTTTAATGGTTGAGTTGAGACCGATTTTTAAATCATTAATAGTTATAATATTTTTAATAATTCAAAACAATAGTATGATTTACTGTGCATCACACAAGGTGCAAATTCTAATAAAAATAATAAATGAATTCAATAAATGTACAATTAAAATTAGGGAAATGGGTAAAAATACCCGCTTGGGATAGGAATTGTCACCCCACCACCCCTCCTCTCTTTTAGACCCACCGATATACTTAAGAAGAAAAAGTACAGTATGTTCTCATGAGAGATGATATGCTACTCTCTCTATAGTGCTCACCTCCGTGGGCACCTCTGTCGTTTTATCATCTTGATAATACTTTGTTCGAATTTTTCAATTGTATTATATTCTAGTACCTTAAAAATAATTATAAAAATTATAAAACCAAAAAATCAAAACCCGATTTATTTATTTTGATTTTTAACATAAAAAATGACTAATAAAATCATTTGAGCTTGATCTTTATTTATTTATTTTTTTGATTTTATGATTTCTATAATTATTTTTAAGGTACTAGAATATAACACAATTGAAAAAATCGAACAAAATAATATCAAAATGATAAAACGACGAAGGTGCCCTATGAGGTGAGCACCATAAAGGGAGTAGCATATCACTTCTCATGTTCTCATATCTAAAAAAGTCTATTCTCCAAAACATAAAAGATTAAAAATAAAAATAAGGGTATAAAAACAACATATATTTTTCACCCCAAATTAATTGAATTTTAATCATTATAATTATTTATTTTAATTAGATATCATATCAATTATCAAAAATTATTATTCCCTCTGTCTTATTCATAAACTAGAAAATTCGCCCGTGCGTTGCACGGATTTAAATTTCATTAAAATTGCATTATAAATATTTCCTATTTTATGAATTATTTTTTTTTTCCGACATAAAATATTACTATCTGGCTGCCTATCATATAAAATTTGTAAAGACAGTGTTCAGTTTTTTTAATGTAGAGTTCTTTATGGAATTCTTGAAGTTTGCCCACACCAGCTGCTGCGATAAATTCATTTCACAAATAATGGTTCAATTTAATTTTTTTTAGCAACTATATCACAAAATATATGCTTAACGCTGTTTCATTTAAAAAATCTAAGCTTATTTTTCTAATTAAGAATCTGAATAAATATAAATTTTCAAACATTGTACCTCATTTTATTAGAAAAATCAAATTTGTTTGGTGAGTTTTTACTATCTAGAGGATTACGACTTATATCTAACTATTGTGCATTTAATTAGATTCTCAATTTTTCTTGGGAAGTATTCCATTTTTTTCTCTTATAATGGAAAGTTATACATATAACAGAACTAATAATTTTTTTTTTCATTGTTTATTTTACATATTAAGTAAAGAGTAAATATATCATCATGCAATCTATTTTACACTCCGCTATTTACTCCTTACTTATTTTATTATCCTTTTCATGGACATAACTTGACCCCGTTTTCTTTTTATTTGTAACGTTGTTTTTCCTCCGCTATCTTCGTCCTAGCACACCTACGACAACTTATTCATGAATAATTTAAATCGTGCATCATCCTTTCTAATTTGAAAATTCAAATAACTACACTTCGAATCAATTCGTAGTTGTGTCTATGTATACTTCCATTTAAATTAGATAAGAATGAACTTGGACAAACATTCGATTGGGATCAATTCAAACATCAAACCTATACTACATTGTATCTCAATATTTTATTTTATTTCCCTTTCGTTAATTATGTTTTTCTATCTGACAAATGTATTTTATTTTTCAAGATAAAATGACAAACAAATTAAAAAGGAAATTAGTAGGGAATGTGAGATGGAATGTTTTGATATATACTGAATTAAATGTTTCATAAGAGTTGCTAGAAAAACAATTATACCTATTTTAATTTTCAGCAACAAATATTATTTCCAATAACACATTCACCCTATTGAAAGATTATATTTTTTAATGAGATAATAGTTAAAAATACTCATTTTTATAAAAAGTATAACTTCTATACCCACATTATAAGAAATAGTACTTCTATACCCATTTTCAATTGAAATGTCAAATATACCCTCAACTTTTCCAATAAAACAAAATTGTTATTCAAAAAACAAAATTGGTATTTATGTCGTGGGCCCCACCCGACATAAATCTAAAATTGAATATTCTAACTACCCCACCCTCCCCTCTCCCTCTCCTTCTCCCTCACGACTGGATTTTTCACCCCACACACGACCGATTCGAATTTTACCCTCCCCCAAATCGGAAAATTTTTACCGTTCCCGTCTCCGGCGCCGTCACCGACATGAGCTCCACACTCCGACCACGATGAACCCGAAACATCGAGGAGAGCCGCCCAACGCCGGCCACGGCCCCGCCTCCCGTCGCCGGCAGCAGCAGCCGCCGGAGGAGCCCCTTGCGCCCCGCGTCTTCCCCGATCCCCCTCCGCCGGTATGTCCGTTTATTTCGATTTCATTAGGGCCGTTAATGCATGAAGCATGTTATGGTTTCGAATGAATGTCAATAAGCATGAAGCATGTTATGGATTAATTTGCATTTTTTTTTCTGGATTTTATAGATAGAGTTCTTAACTACACGGTTAAATTGGATATTAAACCGTGTATACACGGTTGAAATAAGAAATCAACCGTGTAAAGTCAACGATTTTGACTTTTGTAATCGTTGACTTTACACGGTCAAAATAAATTTTGACTTTTGATCGTGTGCAACACGACAAAATTGTGTAATTTCTCGTGTATATTGACTTTAATTGATTAAAATTGAATTTTGTCTTTGACTTTACACGATTTTTTGCTGAATTTAGGCGTGAATTGCACGATTTATAATTCAATTAGCCGTGTAGAGTCAACGATTTTGACTGGAAAGTCAAAATCGTTGACCTTACACGGCTGAAATGCAATTGCAACCGTGTAGTACACGACTGAAATTGCATTTCAGCCGTGTACTTGGCCGAATAAAATGCATGATATTTTCAAATTTTTTTTTGATTCGTTTTGTTTCTTCTCGATTTGCAGCCTAGGTTTCAATGGATGCGGGGCCGAATGCAAGGGTTTAGAGGGCAAATAAACCTCTACATACGGGACGACGTGATTCGGTCGATTCCGGGCGTGTTGCGTCGCGTAGGCGGCCAACCCTTGCTCAATAGATTTATTACGGAAGGCCCGTTTGGATACCTCCTCGAAATTCGGAGGAGCGGGAGTGCAAACAACGCTCTCCACGAGCTTCTAGCCCGAGAGCTCGAGGATGAGTCGATTCCCGAGATGGAGAGGTGGTTCCACGTAGGTGGGCAGGACATACGCTTCCGTGCCCAAGAGTACGCCCTCGTGACGGGCCTGGCTTTCGGGGAATCGGCTTTCAACCCTAAAGGCCGTCACGACCCTCCCAAAAGGAGCCTCCTCTACACGAAGTACGGGGGCGAATCCCCTAAGATAAATAAGTTGAAGGCGGACTTCAACGACGACAAGAATGTACTGGGAGATGCCGACCAGTATCTGAAGGCGGCCAACCTGCTCATGTACTATCTGATGCTACTCGGCCACGACAACCCGACGATCGAGGACTGGGCATGGCACCTGGTGGAGTTTGAGGAGCAGTGGAGGGCATTTCCGTGGGGAGCGTGGTCGTTCCAGATCATGCTCTACCAGCTGCACGTGATGAAGAGGGACCCCACCCTCATAACGGGCGTGCGACCCGCCTATCACCTGTACGGGCCGGTCTGGGCCCTGAACATTTGGGCCTACGAGGCGATCCCCCGAATGGGGCAAGCATGCGGGGTTCGGGATCGTCCGACACTGTCCCCCCGCCTCAGAAGATGGGCCACGTCCTCCTCTTCGTGCAACTTCAGGGGATTCTTCGATAATCCCGAGGTAATTGATTTAGTATTTTTTTACATTGTTTAATTTATTTCACGTTCGATTTCTGTAAATTTGCTTTAAAAGTCAAAGTCAACCTTTTTAAAATCCAATTCAGTCGTGTAAGTCAAAATTGTTGACTTACACGACTGTATTGCAATTTCAACCATGTAGTACACGGCTGAATTACAATTTCAGTCGTGTACTATGCCGAGGGTTGTGGGTGAAATTTAAAAAAAAAAAAAAAAAATTGATTCCTAACACCTCTTGTTTTATTTTTCGTTGTAGCTCGAGGTTCATCCGACACTGGAGGCGGATGATTACGATGTTCTCGATTATGGATTCCATAGTCTCGAGAGCATCGAGCCGATAGGCGTGGCCTACGTTCCCTCCAAGCGCCACGAACAAACCAATCTCCCGCCCGAGAGAAGGGAGTCGAAGGCGAAGCGCGACATGGCGAGGGCCCTGGAGAAGCTCAAGTGCAAGGGCGCTTCTGAGGCAGTGGCCCCTCGTCGTCGTGCTCCACGAGCGGAGCGAGCTCACTCCGACGGCGGGGTCGAGATGCCGAAGCCGAGGGTTGAGAGGAGGCCCGAAACATGGGCGTCGAAGAGGCCTCGGAGCGAGCACGCTGACCCCCGGCCCTCCGGCTTGATTTGCTGCGCACACGGAGATCCGTGCGAGCGCGGTCCCCTCGGGGACGATTTCTTGGACCGATTCGGGGACCGTCTGGTGTCCCGATGGGAGCAGGATCGCTCAGGGACCGGATTTCTAGGTCGACTGGCGAGGGCTATCGCCGGGGAGCTGAAGAAGTTCGTATCCAAGAGTCCGAGCCGCAGCCATTCTTCCTCCGGGGGCGAGGGACAGTCCCGTGTAGGTGAGCAGCCGTTTGCGGGGCTCAGGGATGTCCACGTCAGTGAGCACTCGCTTGGGGGGCTCAGGGATATCCCGATCGAGACGGCTGACGTCGCAGACCGTCCTTTTGACAAGCCTAAGCCCTCCCAAGGCTCCCATCACTCTCGGTTGAGTGAGTTTGTTGACGAGATAGATAGGATGGGAGCGAGCTCAGATGAGGAAGTCACTCGTGTCTCGACTAGGGAGACACGCCCCTCAGCCTCTCTACTATCTCCATATGTCGTAGAGCGTCCCAAAAAGCGATCCTCTCCGTATCAGAGGTTTAGGGAATCGGGACAGCCCCACGTGGAGATGAGCCTGACCGGGTTCTACCTTACACAGGAGATCTTCTCCACGATCGAGGACACGACGAAGTGCCTCACTGCTCTGGTAATTTTTTTACATGTTTTGTTTTGTTACTTTTACGGTTGATTTTGTTCTAATTAGGGTACTAATAAGATTATTTTGAAATGAATACAGGAGATAGACCTGTACACGGTCTACTGGCAACATAGACTCCAACAAGGGTACCGTCTTCTCGATGGTGTTAACAAACTTCACCACATAGTTCTGCCCCTTACGTTTTACGTAAGTTCGTTTTCTCATTTTCCGTTTTCATTTGTTTCAATTTCCATATTCATGTATTTCAATTTGATAAAAAACCTAATAAAAACAATGTTTTAATTTCAAATAAATAAAGACACAACTCCGAGACAAGTACTTGAAGTTTCACCCCAACTCTTCGACTTGCGGGTTGGCAAACGAGACTTTGAAGTACACGAAATGGGAGATTCCCTACGATGTCATCGCGGGCTGGGAGGGGATTAACACGTACCAACCGTGGATCACCGGCCAATATGTAAGTTTTTAATATCCTATATTGATTATATCGAATTTAATTCTTCGTATTGCTAAATCGTGTTTTTTTTTTTTTTTTTTGTTTGCCATGTCTCCTCCTCCCATTGGATCGTGTGTCGGGTAAACGTTCCTTGTTGGTGCATCGAGGTGTACGATTCCCACTATTGGATGTACGAGGGAAATAAAAACCTTCCACTCAGGCAATCACGGATCATCCAATGCTTGCCCTTGTCTCGCCTCTTCTCACGCCTCTTGGAGTACAATCCCCAATACTTCACGCGTGTCAACTCAAAGGTCAAAAACTGGAAGACACGATTCATGGACATCCAGTTCGCCCCTCGGGAGTATCAATTCGTCCAAAACGATGACGTGAGTTGTGGCGTGTACGCGTGCATGTATTTGGACTTGCTCCTTGGGAACCATAAGTTATACCATGGCGACGAGAAATTGGTCGTGAAAAAATTTCGAAAGAAGATGGCTTCGAGAATTTTTATGATTTCGAAGGGATGGAGGAATTGGTGACAAATTGTATTTTTTTCGAATATTGAATGATTTTGATGCTTATTTAGATTTGTAAATTGTTGAATTCGAATGGTTTTTCTTGTTAATTAGATTTGTTTGAATTTGATTTTGTTCGAATGATGTTGATTTTGGTCATTACAAGTGAAGAATCAAAAATTGTCAAATGGTGGAAAAATTGTATTTTTTGGACATTTTGGACTCTAACATTCGGCTGAGTACACGGTTGAAATGTAGTTTCAACCGTGTACTCAAGAACCGTACTCGTGTAACCCTAGTCGTGTACATTAGAACGCCCCCCCCCCCCCCTTTTTTTTTTCGATTCGTGGGACTCAATTGAGTTGGAACCACTGTTACTTTCATACATTGTGCAATCTTATGATTCGAGCACGTTACGTGCATTACACGTTTGTAAGAACATTACGTTCGTAAGTTAGTTCTAGATCAAACGTAACCTTAGTAGTTAGACTATACAAGTGACACTCACTCTATACTTCATACTTACGTAAGATATCCTTCAATTCAATTGATTTTTGGTTTAATTATGACATAACTTACGTTATTACACGTTTACAAAACTTAATAGACTCGAGATACACGAGAAAATAAAATGAAACACGAGAATTTTTGGAAATTTTGCTTAATTTTGACTTTTTAGGCTTAATTTTGACTTCTCACGGAAAGGGTACACGATATATTTCAATTGAAATCGTGTAGAGTCAACATTCGTGTAGAGGGCATTGACTTTTATTGAATTATGACTTTGTTGACCTTACACGGTCAAAATTTTGTTTCAAACGTGTATACACGGTCGAAAATTAGATTTGACCGTGTAAGTTCAATTTCAATTTTGACTTTTTTTGGTTGACTTTACACGATTAATAGGATAATTAGACCGTGTATACACGTTTAAATCAAGTATATTGTCGTGTACTTGGCCGAAGGTATCCATTTTTTAACACAAAAAAACTCAAATTTTCACCAAATGATCAAATCAAACACAATTTGATAAAATTACATCCACTAACATTCTTAAACATCCAAAAACGTTCATTAACATCTAAAAACGTCAATTTGTGTAAAATAAAATTAAAAATATAATTAAGCATCGGTATCGTACGGACATCGAGGCCTAGTATGCTCCTCGCTCTTGCAAATGCTACATTTTTTCTTACCTCTTGGACGTCGAGGGGGAGCGTTTAGATCAACTCCACAAATGGGAAGCGAGGCTTGGCAACTCCGTCGCTTGTGCCCGTATTGTCCGCATCTTGAACACCTTTGCCTGTTCGTTGAGGATTCTCCTTCAACGGGCGATCGAGCTCTTGCCATCGGTGGTCGTCCGGCTTGCCTAGGTACAAGAGGGGTAGCACCCTCCATCGTGAAATGAATTCGGGAACACTCCACGTCTCGGGATGAGTAACCGGTTGAATCTGAGGAGAATACTTAGCAACTAACGTGGATTGCCTGAAATAATGGCTCACGTAGTCAGTTGCCCGCCCACCGGAGTGCCTGTAACAACATACAATACAAAAACGTTTAGAAATCCGATTGAAATACGACAAGCATGAAACTAAAATAAAACGAGAACTAGCCATACCTTATCGCCGCACAAGCGTGTCGACAAGGGATGCCGTCTAACTCAAACTCACGGCATTCGCAAGTCGAGTTTTGGAGATCGACGAGGTAAGTCTGCTTTTCACCTTCGACTCTCCAAAGGGTGGGCGTAGGCGTTCCTCTGACGGAGTAGCGACGGCCTCATTCCAATGATGCCGACATCTTCGTATAGGCCTTCTCGGTGAGTTCATGTTGGCGAGCTAGGGCACTAGTCCGATGTTCGTCGAACCACTTCTCGACGACGATCCGATACACCTCGATCATGGCACAAATCGGGAGTCTCCGAGCCCACAACAACCGAGCATTCATGGTCTCGGCGGGATTCGAAGTCATGAAGCTCGTACGTCGGACGGGACACTTGCACCTCGCCCACCTCGGCAGGCCAATGTCGTTCAACCTCCTGTAGATCCCGCCTCCCTCCCTGCTTAGGTCCCTCAGATTCCCCCAATATTCATCGAATTGGGAATCTCGATAGGCATAGGCTGCAGACTCGAATATAGCCCCCGCATGCCTCCCGTACCTAACGAAATTTCTCTGGAGGTGAACGAAGCAGAGGCCGTGAGCAGCATGCGGAAAGATGGAGTCGATCGCATTTGCGATGCTCACGTGCTGATCGAATACGATCAACAAGTCCGAGGGCGCCCCGAAACTCTCTCGGACTTTGGCCAAGAACCACGTCCAAGATTCGTCGTTCTCTATGGGACCGAATCCAATGGCAAGGGGGAACACTTGCTCGTTCCCGTCTTTCGTCACCGCCACAAAGAGCGTCCCCTTGTTCTTCCCCTTCAAGTGTGCCCCGTCTACTACGATCACGGGGCGTAGCAAACCATTTCTCCACGCCTCGATGGACGGACCAAAGGCAAGGTAGAAGTAGGTCAGACGGTCGGTGACGTGGGAGGTGTGGATGTCGTACTCGGTGCCCGGATTCATCTCCTTCAAAAGGTAGAGGTAAGAAGGGAGCCTCTGATAAGACTCGTCAAAGGCACCGTACGTCATCTCTATAGCGACGTTCCTCGCACGGAGAGCGAACGGGTAGTCAATCTGAATACCGTACTCACTCCGTAGCTCGTCCACCATCTCCTTTGGCTTCAACACTGCGCCCTCGGTGATCAATCGACGAGCGTAGAATGCTTCTAATACCATGGCCGGCACCTGTCGTTTGTTGTTCGAATTTAAATCAACTAGACACGTGTGATCGGCCTCGTACTTGTTGATCTTCCAAATCCCGCCTTTCTGCGTTGCATTCAACTTGAACTCGCAATCCTTCCCCGAAGTGCACCTAAAACCCACACGGCCTTTGTCGGAACGAGGGATACAATACTCCTTCTGGAGATCCATGTGAAGCAATCCGACGGCTATATGCAAGTCATCCTTCTTCTTGAAGTATCCGTCCTTTCGCAACTGACCCAAGGCCGGTGCCAAGTCGGGATCGATCCATCCTAAAGGGAGCGCGGTGTCTAGATCGACGTGTGGTATCAACCAATGGCGAACCGCCTCCTCGTTAGCGCGAGCACGAGCTTCGTCGTCGCGGGGCTCTTGGTTTTGTGAGTACATGCTACGAAGCCCGATAACCCTATCAATATGGCCGGGCTCGCGGATCCATGCTCCGAATTCAGCCGTTAGGCTCTCAAGTAATTGGGATCGTTCCTCCACATTCCTTACTTCCTCGCCCTCGGACTCGAGAGACTCTTCTTCCGACTCCGGCTCTTCTTCGTCGCGTACTTCGGCTTCAAATGCATTCGATCTCGGGATTGGCTCCTCTTCGACGCTATAGTTATGAAAAATCTTCGATCGTTGGGTAGTATGGGCTGCCCGATTTGCTCTACTAATGACGTAGATCGTCGACATCTCCCTTCTCGCGATGCACATTCTAAGCAAATCCCCGGTGCTCTTTAAAACGGCCTTCACCGTCTCCTGCTCGTTGAGGTTCGTCAAGTGGAATAGCAAGTGCTCCGATTCATCACCCAAGTAAAGTTGAATGTCTCGTACTACGTTTTCATAGCTCAAACTCGCTATGGGATAAGTGACGAGAAAAGAGTCTCCATTTACATACGATATTCCTTCCCAACGACCGCTATGACGGATAAGAATTCTCTGATCACCCATGTCGATCTGTACCAAAAAAAAAAAAGAAAATTAATAATCTGAAAAAATTTTGTTCTTAAGTACACGGTTGAAACGTTAATTCAACCGTGTATACACGGTAAAATTACACAATTTGTCGTGTAAAGTCAACAATTTTGACTTTCAATAGTTGACTTTGTTGACTTTACACGACTTATTGTGTTATTCTACCGTGTATACACGGTTGAATTAACCATTCAACCGTGTACTTTAGAACAAAAGAATTTTGTATTTTTTTCGCATATTATAAATAATAAATACGAAAATCGAATATTACCTTGGTATTTGTCTCGAAAAAACGTCTTGAATCGATTCCAAATTTTCCAAAAATTAGAGAATGCCTACAAATATTCTCTCTCAACAATTTTTTCAAATTTAGTGTTGTGATGAAATGAATTATGTCTATGCTATTGCTATTGTTTTCTCACTTTTTCTGATTTTCAATTAATGCCAACCTCTTTTTTTAATCAATTTGGCAGATTTGGTGGTTGAGAGTAAATAAATGCAAATTTCTGATTTTTGAACAAAATTACACGACAAGTTCAATTAATTGTTTGTGCTCGTGTAGAAGTTCTGCTCGTGACATTCATTTTTTTTATTATTATTTTTTTAATTCCACGTTAATTGAATCAACCGTGAATTGATCGTGAATTGAGGGAGAGAGAGAGAGATCAATCGTGTAAATTGGCTCATGAGAATTGTTTTTTCGTGTAGGCCCCACAATTCACTTTAACTGATTAATTCATTTCTTGTTTTATTTGATACGTGGGCCCATTTAGTAAGGGTATTTGTGACATTTCAATACAAAATGGGTATAGAAGTTATACTTCTTAAATGATGGGTATAGAAGTTATAGTTTTTATAAAAGTGGGTATTTTTAAAGTTGACCCTTTTTTACTTGTACAAAACTTGGTAACCATGCACAAAAAAGTAATGAATTTTACTGTCACAATAATATGATCATATTGGATGGCATGTGGTAAAGCAATGCAAGAGCCCACAATTGTTTTTGTCGATTAACAAAGTTTTATTTATTTATTTTTTTGAACGTTTTTATATCAATAGCCAACTTATCTATTGACGGAACCATATACATCAACATTTAATTTTATCGACGTTAATTGACCAGGAAACGAAAAGAAAAGTGGACATAACTCTCTTTAATCATTTCACAACTGTTTGCCTCAATTAAGGTCAATCATATCATATATTTCACAAACAAAATAATTAGTTTAACATATAAAGATAAAAGATGATTACTTTAAAATATATAGCAATAACTTCTCAAGTATAAATTCTCGATTTTTTCCATTCTCATGCACACACACACACGTATGTAACAGTAAATTATAAAACATGCATCAATTAAAATAATATGCTTTCATCATTCATTAAGTTTTTACTCCTTGCAATTAATATTTACATCAGTGGATGATGATGATGAATGATAACTATTTGATTTACTAAAAAAAAGAAGATCTATACACGTTCGTCAAAGCGGAAAAGTGAGTGAATTGAAGATGTTAAAAAGGATAATATTACTTTCATTAATAACCATTAACTACAAAAATCTGTACAAATAACATTTAAATATGGTGAGAATTAATAGGAAAAACTACAAAGGGATAAAATAATACAAATAAACTATAGAAATCTAACCTCACGTATGTACGTATCCTGGACGTGCTCACTGGACAAATCAAAGCATATACTCCATACTAATAAAACTTAATAAATAGATCTAACAAAAATAGGAACATCATGCCATATACAACGTAAATGTTTTTGAGCCGTCGACGTTGTTTGAAAATAAAATTTGTTGATAGGCGTTGTAAGAAAAAAGTGTGTTAAATAAGGAGGATTAAGAGGAGATGATACCGATGAATGAATAGTTGCGTTTTTCCAATCTGCTATCCGATGTGTGAAAGTAATTCTGGCAGGGCAACACAGTTTGCTTTTGTTTTGCTCATATATATAAGTATGAACAGAGGCGCCGCTTCGCCGATAGGGTTCCGCAACCACTCGGGTGAAGAGGTGTGATTTAGTATTTGAGATTAATAGGCATAAACCTTTTAATATATTGCAAATAGTATATTTAAATAAGCAAATTACAAAAAGAACCCTAATAATAGAAATAGAAGTGAAAAGTGAAATTACAAAGCAATATTTGAATCCCAATAATTTAGCAACCGTAAGCCAACACCGAAACGGTGCATTTAATAAAAAAGAAAGATGAGTTTTGCACGTGAAATAAGTAATTAAGGGTTATTTAATTCTTATTAGTTATTATAATAATATAATATCAAATAAAAAATGGGGGGAGTTAAATTGTAATAGGTGGCATCTAATTAACTTAAATTCAACAAATATTTATTACTAAATTGAATGCTACTTAAGCGTGTTTTCTAATTAAAAAAACGTAAGCTAACATTGATAATATGTATTGACACTTTAAGAGTAAATTACCAAAATACCCTCCGTACTTGGCTTTTATATAATATATAGATATGTCTTATTCATAAATAGATATTTTTTTCTGAACACGATAATTAAGACAAGAGTAATAGTGATGGATAAAGTAGTTTTAAAGAGTTTTTTTGTCAGTTCAAAGTTTGCTATTTAAGGTAATATCCTTATATGAATGAAACAGACGAAAATAAAACTTATCTCTTTATAAATGGGACAAATGAAGTATATAATAAATGAAAATACGCTTCATATTCATTCATACAATGTTCGATGCTTGTTCGTTGTTATTCTATAATATACTAGTTTATTACCCGTCGAAAATCGATGGGTGCTAATTATTTTTAACATAAAGCTATTGGAGTTTGAGCGTAGTCTTCTCCTGTAAATCAAGAAAATTTAATCACAAAATATAAGATTCAAATATAATAAATTTGTTAATATATTTGTATCGATAATTAAATCACAACTTTTGAAATAATTCCGTGTATACAACATTAGTTGTGGTGTCGAAGCTATTGTCATCTTCATCACATATAAAAAATTTGAGACCTTTTTTCCTAGCGATTCTCGATATTGCGACATAAAATCACCCATGGCTGAAGACCGATTTTGGTAGGTATAACCCTATGTTAAATAGGGATTGTCCTTGACTCTTATTTATTGTCATAGCAAAGCAAACAGACAGTGAAAAATTGCCTCTTTTGCAATCTAACCGGTGATTTAATTTGATCTGATGCACTTATCGTCATTCTTGCAATTGGAAACTTCTTACTCGTTACTCGTAATATATTAATTTTAAATTAATTTTCTTAATTCATCCTAATATTAATATCAACGTGCATTAACATTAATATTTCTTTTTGTATTACTTATTTTCACAGGAGCATGATGATTCACCATTTTTGTCAAAGAGAGTTTGTAATAAAAAGGAAATGACAATTATATCAAAATAAGTTAAGCCGCCCGTTGTTTATTCAAATAAACAGAAGATGTCAAAGAGAATCTCATGTAGCCCGTTTTTTATTGTAATAAAAACAAAATGTCAATATGAAGTCTTCCGTTACTCGTGTTTATAAGAAAATAGGTATAAAGAGGAATATTTTGATGATGGGTGCATATGTATCTCATCGAAATTCGATAAGAACCACTTTATAACATTATTTTTAAGTAAAATATAAATGAAAATTATTAAAATATGTCAAGTCACGGTAGTCACCCGTTGTTTATTTTAATAAAAAGAAAATATTCCTATATCAAAATAAGTTAAAATGTCCGTTTCAAACCACCACGTTGATCGACATGCATACATGTCAATTCCTACATATGTCATTCATATTTATCTAAAATACATATATTTGTAAATATTAAATATATAAAATAATATGATATATATCAATCTCAAACAATATTTATATTGTATACTACTATCTATGCTTATCATATAGTAGTAAGTATTAGCTTAATTATAATTTTTAAATTAAATTGGTAGAAGAATGCGTAATTATATAAGTTGCTTAGTCAAGCCGCCCGTTGTTTATTTTAATAAACTATAGATGTCAAGAGAATCTCACGTACCCCGTTGTTTATTGTAATAAAAACAAAATGTCAATATAAAGTCTCCCGTTACTCGTGTTTATAAGAAAATAGATTTCAATAAAAAGAAAATGTCAAAGAGAGTCTCACGTAGCCTAGTGGTGGCCACGGTTCCGGTTCCGGTTCAGAACCGGAACCGAACCGGCGGTTCCCGGTTCCACACCCTTGGAACCGGAACCGAACCGCCTATCTCACGGTTCCATATCCGGTTCCTAACCGGCGGTTTGATAGGGTGTATTTTTACCCTATTACCTAAGTGTTATATAATCGTTTTCTTGTCGTATTTTGATAGTTTAGCTTGTATTTTGTATTGTTTATGTTATGTCGAGCTAGATTACGCTTTTGGGTTGTTTTAAGTGTTTTTAGGGCTTTTGAGTCGAGAAAACCCAAGGCGAGACGAGAGGCGATGAAAGCAAGGAAGACGATGAAGTATTGACCCCAAAGTTCTGAATTCTCACGATATTTTGGAAGACTTACTCTGAAATTATGGAAGCATAGCATTGATGAGGAGTTCGATAGGAGCATATAGGCGAAAACGGAGGTCAATTCGGAGTTCGGATGAGGAAGATACGATCGAAACAAGAAAGGTGCGCAAACTGCATGGATCCACTCGGACGACCACTCGGCCGAGTCAGTGGCCGAGTGAAGCTACTGCTGAACCTACTCGGCCGAGTCACCATCCGAGTCGCCGGCCGAGTGAAGCACACGGAAATTCTTAAATTTCATATTTTTATTTCCTTAACCTAATCTTTGCCCACTTAGGTAACAATTATGAACCCCTACCTTATAAATACCCCAAAACTCATCATTGTATCCAAGTTTTTCATAAGTTTTTTAGTTTGAAGTCTTCGAATCTCTCACATACTTTAGATTAGTTTTTCTCTACACTTTTATACTTTAGATCTAGATTTATTTTATGTATGAAGACAATTGAAGATTGAAGATTCATCAAGATTCAAGAGTTTTTCTATCCCTTTCTTTTTACTTTATGCTTTTAATTATGTTTATTCTTCCTTCTACCTTTCTTTTAATTATGTCTAGCTAATTTCGTTTAGTTGATTTTAGGGATTGAATGCCTAATTGAATTTATGTGAGTGTTTTCTTTGATTACAATTAGCCTTCTAATCTAGGTGCATGTTTCATGGTGCTTATTCTCATGCATGATTAACTGGCCATTGATTATGTATGCATAATTATGTGTTTATGCCGTGATAGGATAATTGCATAATAGATCTCATGAATACATGGTATGATAGTTTGATTGTCTTGATCGAAGTTGAATTATCATATGTCTATATATAATCGATTTGAGTGTCGTGATTGAACTTAGTTGATTATATCATTGGTACTTGTTCTATTTTGCACTTGATTTGATATCTATGAGTCCGGAAGGAGATTAGGATCTTATTAGGTGACGATCTATACTGCCTTAGCCGGAGTGTTAGGTTATTTTCGTGTATCACATCTAGATTGGATTAAATTGGTTAATTGTATTCATTAATTGCTTGCATATATTTGATTAGGCAGGCTTCCCTAGAATCAACACTTTTTCTTAATTGAGTTTTTTTTCCTTGTTTGATTATTTGCTTACTTGTTAGTTACCTTATTTGATTAATTGTTTTCTTATTTATTTATTTCCTTGTTTATTTAATTGTGTCCTTTTATTTATTTGTCTAGATTATAAATACCACATCTTTAAATTCCTAATTGCTTAAACATCAGTTTAATTCTAAAGTAGAGGTATTGTGTGTGGTTTCGGTATATCAATCCCTGTGGATACGATACTCGTGCTTATTCTATACTATACCTATTTTGTGTGGTAGAAAATAGTGCGATCAAATTTTGGCGCCGTTGCCGGGGATTGATTAGATTTCACATAGATATTTTGAAATAGGTTAATAGGTGATTTAGGCGTTTATTTTTCTATTTTTGTGTATTGATTTAACCGTCTTCTTCCTTTGATTAGGAAAAAATTCTTATGGCGGATCAAGGAGTGAGAAGGACTTTGAACGACCGTTACAAGCCGGTCGTTGATCAATTCCAGCAAGGAGGATGGGGGACCATTGAAGCTAACAACTATGAAATCAAGGCGTCCCTCATCAACATGGTGCAAAACAACCAATATGGAGGCACACCGATGGAGGACCCGAACGCTCACTTGAAGCAGTTTCTGGATATTTGTGCTACATATAAAGCCAATGGAGTGTCTTCGGATTACCTCAAGCTTAGCCTCTTCGTGTGGTCTCTCAAGGACGATGCAAGAGAATGGTTAGATGGATTGGACAAGAAGGAGGTCACTACTTGGAGCGATATGTGCACGAAGTTTCTCAACAAATTCTTCCCACCTTCGAGGGCTCAGAAACTCATCAACGAGATTATCCAGTTTCAACAATACGAGGATGAGCACTTCTACGAGGCATGGGGGAGATTCAAGAAGCTACTACGAGCATGCCCGAATCATGGAATTAGCAAGGAGGATCAAATCACGAACTTCTATCGTGGTTTGAACAAGATGTGTAGGAAGGAGCTCGACTACGCTTCGAAAGGAGGATTTTTGAACAACGAGTACGACGTGGCCATGGAGATTATTGAGCTGACCGTGAATTCAAGTTATGAGGAGGCTACTGACCATCGCATTGGAAGAAGGGGAGTTGCCAACATTGGAATCGATGCTTATGAAGACTTGATGGAGAAGTACACAAAAACAGCAAAGGAGTTGGATAACATCAAGAAAGGAGTGCTTCGGTGCGATGCTATAGTTGATGAACAAGCACCCCAACCCGAAGGAGAAGATGCCAATTTCATGCAACAAGGTGGCAAGTGGCAACAAAATCAAGGAAACAACTGGCAAGGAGAACAAGGAGGTTCGAACTACCAAGGAGGTTACAAGAAGCCTTATGTTCCCAACAACCGAAACCATCCGAACTTCTCTTATGCCAACCCGAACAAAGCCTTGCAACCACCTCCCGGCTTCCATGTTGAGAACGAAGTCATCCAAGAGCCAAAGAAGGAGATGTCTACCGACGACTTGATTCGTCAATATATGGCTCAGTCGGAGAAGAGGATGACACAGTCGGAGATGAGGATGACACAACAAGATGCAAAGTTGAGGACATTGGAGCTTACTCAAAATACCTCGACTAACAACTTGGCGAGTAGTATCAATGCGTTGACCAAGCAAATGCAAATGTTGGAGACGCAAATGAGTCAAATAGCCAATGCTCAAGGAGGAGTCCACAAGCCCGGCCACTTCCCAAGCAACACCGAGCAAAACCCGAAGAATAACCATCAAGTTCACGCTATTGAGCTTAGGAGTGGCACTCGTTACACAAATCCATCTTTGGAGGATGAAGTTGAAGGAAGAGTCGAAGATTTGGGTGATGGAAGCAATTCGGAGGCGGAAACGGACGAGGCGAAAGACGAAAACCCGGAAGGAGACTCACTCGGCCGAGTCACCGGCCGAGTAGAAGGAGAAGAAAACCTGGGAGGTTCACTCGGCCAAGCACTCGGCCGAGTCGCTGGCCGAGTAGCTCCACTGGACGACTCACTCGGACGCCCACTCGGCCTAGTCAACCCACTCGGCCACCCACTCGGCCGAGTACCCGGCCGAGTGGAACCCAGCTCCGAACCCGTTTTTACCCCGATGCACGAATCGACTCCCAAGGCTCCGTTTCCGCAACGATTGGCCAAGACGAAGCAAGATGAGAAGTACCAGAGGTTCTTGGAGATGCTTCAAAAGGTTAACATCAACATCCCGCTTCTCGATGCTCTCCGAGACATGCCAAACCACATGAAGTTCATCAAGGACGCGGTGGCGGGAAAGAAGAAGTGGGCTAAGTTCGAGACGATCAACCTCACGGAGGAGTGTAGCGCGGTCTTACAGAGGAAGCTCCCGTTGAAACAAAAGGATCCCGGGAGGTTCACATTAGCTTGCAAGATCGGTGATCACGTCTTTCAAAATGTGTTATGCGATCTCGGTGCTAGTATCAATTTGATGCCTCTCTCGATTTTCAACCGGCTCAAGATCGGGAAGATGAAGCCAACCACCATCTCTCTACTTATGGCGGATCGATCAGTTTCTTATCCAAGGGGGATAGTTGAGGATGTGCTCGTGCAAGTTCAGAATCTTGTGTTCCCGGCGGATTTCGTAGTCTTGGATATGCCCGAGGATGATAATCAACCATTGATCTTAGGACGGCCATTCCTAGCTACGGGGAGAGCTTTGATCGATATTCAAGATGGAGATTTGACATTTAGAGTCAACGGAGAAGAATTAAAGATTTCCATCTATGAAGCAATGAAGAGGCCCGATGATAATCGAGAAGATGTGTTTGCCGTCCAAGTCTTGGAACCTCCTATACCTCCGGCGCCGGATGAAGTTCTCGACAAGATCATCACCAACTTCTTGCACCATTATTTGGAGATGTCCGGAGTTTTCAAAGAGATCCTCGGGTGCTTAAATCAGTTGGAAGCCATTTCACCATTGAAGTTAGCCGAATTCAAGAGATCAATTGATGGAGCCATGAGGAAACTCAAAGATGGGGGAGAAAAGAACTTTCATTTTGATCCACCTTGATATGAGGTATCGTCGGGCTAAAGACGTAAAACGTAGCACTTGTTGGGAGGTAACCCAACTCTATCTTTAATTTTCAGTTTTGTTTCATTTGTTTTGATTTTTATTTTTCCTTTGAGTCTTATCTTTTATTAAGCTTTTTATCCAAGAATTTTCGAAGCTTGTGAGTTGTAGGTTTTCTCGACAAGTTTTCGGCTAGAAGAGAAGATCGATAGTAAGCTAGCTTCGGTGAAAGGTACGCTCGTTAACTTAACCACTCCTTCTTCTTAAACTTATTCCTTCATCATGATTTGAAATAAGTTTGGGGGAGGGGGAAGTGTGGCTTTGTTAACTCGTTTACATGAGTTCTTGGAATTGTAGCTTAATTTTTGGATTTTTGGATATTTCATTAGTAGTTTTTTTTTTTTGTTGAGTCTTAGGAGTTAATTGAGTCAAGTAAGCATGTGATGATAGTATTGTGGATTTGGCCGATGATAGAAAAATTTTTGTTGATTTTTGGAAAAAAATTCATGATCTTTATTATGCATGGAACCTTGGCGAAGTGACGCAATTTATTTAATGAATTTGAATTGTGCTATGATGTCGGGAACTAGTTAGTTTGAACCCGTGAGATTTGAGCTATTTGTGCATATTTATGCCTATTCTTTGATTGAGTGATCATGCATTCTTCATTGTTTCTAGAACTTGCCTTGTTTCTCCATCAAGACCTTAGTATATTTACAAACTAGGAGATGATCTTAGGCCATTCTTTCTTAGCCACATGATTCCTATACACTAACCTTGTTCATAAACCTTTGTTTACCCCTTTTGAGCCTTTGTTAGCCGTTCTTTGTAAAACCGGATGATAGGAGGTTTGGATGGCTATGGGTATCTTTTGATAGTTGGTGATATGGAAGGAGTTGAATAGAAAAGTTTTGTTGTGGTGAAGAGGGAGAAGAAAGGAGTTTTAGATGCTTGATTTATGTAGTTAGCTATCCCTATGAGCTTAGAAAAAAGAAAAAAAAAAAAGAAAAAGAAAGATGAGAAAAAAAATAGAGCTTTTGTTCGTCATTAGAAAGAACATTTTTAGTTGAGCTCTAGAGAAAAAAAAAAAGAAAAAAAAAAGAAAGAGAGAGAGAAATATATAAGCATAAGGGGATAGTTAGCTTTGATTTGTATAGTTGATATTTTAGCATCTTTGAGTTTGTATTTGGTGTGTTGGATGGTAGAAGATGGAGTAAAATCTATACTTTGTTTGGAGTTGAAAAGAGGTTGATGATTTGGAGTATTTTGAGTCACATAGCCTATACATTCCCTACCTTAACCAATGTCCCTACATTACAAGCTTATATAAAGACCTTTTTGATCCTAGTTTGTAAGTATTACATTAGGTGGAGATGTTGAGATTAGGGGCAAGCCTATGGTAAACATGTTGCATTGCATAGATGATGAGTGAACCCTTATGATGTGCATTATTTCATACATCTTTTCTTTGAGAGAGTTGAGTGTTCACTTTCATACACAAAATTTCACATGTTGGAGAGTGTTCTTTGATGGAATAGCATGTTTTGAGTTTGTTGAATGGATTGTGTTATAGATGCTAAGGTTGTGTGCATAGTTTTGATCATGATCATGAGAGATTGTTTTTGAAAAGTTTTGAGGCCTATATAGTTCACAATGCTAGAGTCTATTGTTTATTTCGTTTTTGTTATTGTTCGGGATGAACAATGTTTAAGTTTGGGGGATTTTGATAGGGTGTATTTTTACCCTATTACCTAAGTGTTATATAATCGTTTTCTTGTCGTATTTTGATAGTTTAGCTTGTATTTTGTATTGTTTATGTTATGTCGAGCTAGATTACGCTTTTGGGTTGTTTTAAGTGTTTTTAGGGCTTTTGAGTCGAGAAAACCCAAGGCGAGACGAGAGGCGATGAAAGCAAGGAAGACGATGAAGTATTGACCCCAAAGTTCTGAATTCTCACGATATTTTGGAAGACTTACTCTGAAATTATGGAAGCATAGCATTGATGAGGAGTTCGATAGGAGCATATAGGCGAAAACGGAGGTCAATTCGGAGTTCGGATGAGGAAGATACGATCGAAACAAGAAAGGTGCGCAAACTGCATGGATCCACTCGGACGACCACTCGGCCGAGTCAGTGGCCGAGTGAAGCTACTGCTGAACCTACTCGGCCGAGTGAAGCACACGGAAATTCTTAAATTTCATATTTTTATTTCCTTAACCTAATCTTTGCCCACTTAGGTAACAATTATGAACCCCTACCTTATAAATACCCCAAAACTCATCATTGTATCCAAGTTTTTCATAAGTTTTTTAGTTTGAAGTCTTCGAATCTCTCACATACTTTAGATTAGTTTTTCTCTACACTTTTATACTTTAGATCTAGATTTATTTTATGTATGAAGACAATTGAAGATTGAAGATTCATCAAGATTCAAGAGTTTTTCTATCCCTTTCTTTTTACTTTATGCTTTTAATTATGTTTATTCTTCCTTCTACCTTTCTTTTAATTATGTCTAGCTAATTTCGTTTAGTTGATTTTAGGGATTGAATGCCTAATTGAATTTATGTGAGTGTTTTCTTTGATTACAATTAGCCTTCTAATCTAGGTGCATGTTTCATGGTGCTTATTCTCATGCATGATTAACTGGCCATTGATTATGTATGCATAATTATGTGTTTATGCCGTGATAGGATAATTGCATAATAGATCTCATGAATACATGGTATGATAGTTTGATTGTCTTGATCGAAGTTGAATTATCATATGTCTATATATAATCGATTTGAGTGTCGTGATTGAACTTAGTTGATTATATCATTGGTACTTGTTCTATTTTGCACTTGATTTGATATCTATGAGTCCGGAAGGAGATTAGGATCTTATTAGGTGACGATCTATACTGCCTTAGCCGGAGTGTTAGGTTATTTTCGTGTATCACATCTAGATTGGATTAAATTGGTTAATTGTATTCATTAATTGCTTGCATATATTTGATTAGGCAGGCTTCCCTAGAATCAACACTTTTTCTTAATTGAGTTTTTTTTCCTTGTTTGATTATTTGCTTACTTGTTAGTTACCTTATTTGATTAATTGTTTTCTTATTTATTTATTTCCTTGTTTATTTAATTGTGTCCTTTTATTTATTTGTCTAGATTATAAATACCACATCTTTAAATTCCTAATTGCTTAAACATCAGTTTAATTCTAAAGTAGAGGTATTGTGTGTGGTTTCGGTATATCAATCCCTGTGGATACGATACTCGTGCTTATTCTATACTATACCTATTTGTGTGGTAGAAAATAGTGCGATCAGGTTCCGGTTTGGAACCGGTGGAACCGACCAATTTTTTTTTTTTATTTTTTTTTTTATTTTATAATTTGAAATTTAAACATAGTATTCAATAAAGGTAGAAACTACATTCAAATATATAAATGTTAGTTTCACACCCACTTATATTATTTTTTCAATGTGGGAGGAGTTCTCTACATTTATAGAGTGTTATCTCCTCCCAACTCTAGTATTTTTTCGATGTGTGACAAGTAAAGGTGTGAGATGTGCTCAAAGAAGAAGAGGTATTTGTCAAAGAAGAAGAAGGTAGTTGTCCCACATCGAAAAAATACTAGAGTTGGGAGGAGATTACACTCTATAAATGTAGAGAACTCCTCCCACATTGAAGAAATAATAGAAGTTGTTGTGAAACTAACATCTATATAATTGGATATAGTTTCCACCTTTAAATTATTAATAATATATATATATATATATATATATATATATATATATATATATATATATTATTAATAATTAAATTTTGAATTATTAAAAAAATATTTTAAAAAATAATAAATTGGCCGGTTCCAACCGGTTCTGAACCGGAACTGAACCGGAACTGGAACCGCCGGTTCCGGAACCGCCGGTTCACGGTTCTGGCCTTCAAGAACCGGAACCGGACCGCCGGTTAGTCCGGTTCCTTTGGCGGTTCGGAACCGCCGGTTCCGGTTCCGGTTCCAGAACCGGCGGTTTCGGTTCCGGTTCCCGGTTTTAACCGCCGGTTCCGGTTCGGTTGGGCAGCACTAACGTAGCCCGATATTTATTGTAGTAAAAACAAAATGCCGTTACATCAAAATAAGTCAAGTCGTCCGTTGTTTATTTTAATAAATAAAACATGTCTAAGGGACTCTCACATAGTTATAATCAATTTTAACGTCAATAATCGATATGAATCACTTTATATTGCTACTTTTAGGTAGCCTTATTTATTGTAATAAAGATAAAATGTCGTTACATCAAAATAAGTCAAGTCGCCAGTTGTTTATTTTAATAAAAGAAAAATGTCAAAGGGAGTCTCACATAGTTCTAATCAATTTTAACGTTAATATTCGATATGAATCAATTTATATTACTACTTTTAGATAGGCTGTTGTTTATTCACCAATTCCATCTCTAATATCTTATATACAAAATACACATTTTACATAAAAGAAGCAATATTAAGTGATAATTTATTCATACATGAAAAGATCTACTATCTTATACTCCCTCTGTCTCTTCCTAAGTGACTCATTTCCTTTTTGACTTTTTCGGCACGCATTTCCACCGAGACGTAGTACGGGTTTTACGATATAATTTTGAAATATTATTTCTTTTACGGGATACTACGACACTCGTAGTATCCCGTAAAAGAAATAATATTTCAAAATTATATCGTAAAACCCGTACTACGTCTCGGTGGAAATGCGTGCCGAAAAAGTCAAAAAGGAAATGAGTCACTTAGGAAGAGACGGAGGGAGTATATATTGTCACTTTATATTGTCACTTTTAAGTAAAATATGAAGTCTCACGTAGCCCAATATTTATTGTAATAAAAAAAAATGTTGTTATATCAAAATAAATCAAACCGTCCGTTGTTTATTTTAATAAATAAAACTAGAACATCTCTCGCGCGATGCGCGATAAAAATATTTTTTAAAAAATGTAATATTATAGATGACCATTTCTACCAATTACTAATAAAATAAAATGGAATTTGAGGTTCTAGAACATGATTTTTGAGACAGTGTAATGAAGTCATGTTAGAATCAAATTAGGATATCAGAATGTCATGTAAAGGAGTTTGTTTTATTTTGATATTTTCTATTTATTTTCGTCCAATTAGCAATTTAAAGAAGTATTATAGATATAATTAGTCAATCTAATTAAAAATTATGTGATTGAAGTCAACAAATATCGAAAAAATTACGTATTAATCTTTTACATTTTAAAATTATCAAGTACTAATTAACATGTTTTTAGAGGGAAATTGTATTGTATTGTAATATTAATAAATTAAATGCATAACCTATAGAACTATACAAAAATTTACAAAAATATCATTTTATTTTTCAGTAATTAGGCCATCAATTTTTTAATATGTCAGATTCATACGTTGTTCTCTTTTTAGCAAGTATGTGAGCGTCCATACAAGTCCATATACTACTTTGTTGTTGTTGTTCCAATTTATTCATTGTCTTTCCATAAATATCTCGATTTTTGCTATACCAATTCCACTAGCTATATACGCACGTAGGTTTTATTGAAGGAAGATATACGTGTCTATAAGTTTATGATTGTCTACGTAAATAGTTAACTGATTGACTATGTCCGATAACGATAAGCATGGGCTGAAAAGAGCTACCAAAAATATCAAATTGTTAGGAAAAAAAAGAAAAAGAAAAGGAAAAAAAATTAAGAAAATTACCAAATGTTTAAGTTATTTAGTTTATCTTCGTTTAAATAATTATCAACCCCTTTCATGGAGATTAACGTGGTGCAGCAAGTCAAAAGGATTATCCGGTCTTCTTCTTCTTCTTGTTTCGACTGGGGAGTCGCAACCGGCAATTAATTGTTAGTTGCAACATACCAAGTGATCGACTTCTTATCAATTGATTTCACTCTTCAATCCACACCAACCTGTCATATGGTAAAGGGAGACAAAATATTTCTATTTGTTGTGACTTATCACAATAATATAAGTTACAGTATGAATCGATCGCATGCAAACTTCTTGAATTCAAATAAAGTATTTGATGAACCTTCGATTCGCGGCCCAAATTCGTGTGTAATTTATGTGTGAAAGCAAGAAAGAGACAAGAGATTTACGTGGTTCGATCGTTGCGATCTACGTCCACGGGGAGGAAAAGAGTGTGTTTTTGTATTCAAAAGAGCGTAAGTAAATTACAATACAATTGGTTCTCGTATTTATAGACGTAGTTCACGGCAGTTGCAGAGGCGGAATTGTGGAGGTCGTGGAGGTGTGGTTGGTTCCGGTTTTTCCTCCATCAGCCCACGTTCTGGGTTTAGGGCTCAACTCCCTGGGCTTGTACTTAGCATGGATTGGGCTTGCCGATCTGGGCCTATCCGATCTGGGCTTCACGATGTGGGCTTGTCTGTTTTGGGCCTTTGGGCCTAGGGAGGTGGGCCATTTCCTATCACATCCCCCCCCCCCCCCCCCCCAAAAAAAGCGTGGGGTGATGGAGTTGATGTTTTTTGCCTGTGCCGCTAAACTGTGTGGGGGAGGCCGAGCTGAACTTGGTACCCCCTCTGAAATTTGTGAGGAAGGCCGAACTGAAGTTGGTACCCCCTCTGAAATGTGTGAGGATGTCCGAACTGAATTTGGTACCCCCTCTGAAATTTGTGAGGGTGTCCGAACTGAACTTGGTACCCCCTCTGAAATTCGTGAGGGAGGCCGAACTGAAGTTGGTACCCCCTCTGAAATGTGTGAGGATGTCCGAACTGAACTTGGTACCCCCTCTGAAATTTGTGAGGAAGGCCGAACTGAAGTTGGTATCCCCTCTGAAATTTGCTTTTCGCTGGGAGGTCGGTCATGCCGATCTCATCTCCCGCCCAAAGTTAAAGTTGTCAGCCGCATTAAATGCGACGCTTGGGGTACCGATAAAGCACCGATTAGACGTTTTTGAAACGCCGTCGCATTGAATGTTTTCTCAATAGGCGTAATTCCACCCCTTTTAATGCCCTATGATTGTTATACAATCAATTTCATTCCTTCAAAACTGAAACCCTGAACCTGCGAATCCTCCGTACTGTTCATCTTCTCCGATAACTGCTCTCTGTGAATCTTCACCGACTATCAGCAAGGAAAAAGTAAGTTATGTCTTCCTCTCTTTCTATTTCAAGTGCTTTTTCGGATTCCTCCGTTCGAGAAGTTCATTCCCCCATCGATTCTCATTCTCCGGCGGCGACGGAAGAAGTCGCCGCCGCTTCTTCGTCCACCTCTCTTCCGGTTAGTTTCCCGGGAGATAAACGTGCTTGCGTACGGTCCGACTGTAAGGAGCCGTACGGGCACGAAGTTGAGGTTTCCGAGTGTCCTCCCGGAGTAGCTGGGAGCGTAGGTTGTTTAGAATCCACCATTTCTACCTCCACCCTCTACGATCTTGCCGTTAAATTCGAATTTCCCCCTTCTGTCCTTCTTCTCCGGCCGAACGCTTACGATAGGGCGTATCGTCCCCCTCGTGGGTGTGTCACTGTCTACGAGGACCAGTTTAAGGCTGGTCTGCGTGTACCTTTTCCGGCTATTTATGCCGATATTTACCGTGTTTTCGATCTGTCTCCTTCCCAAATCACACCGAACAGCATCAGCCAAATAACCGGACTGGGGATTGCCTGTTCTCGGTTGGGTATCCCGTACTCTATAGATCTTCTCGGAGGTATTATGTCATTTAAGTCCCGGACTGAGGGCTGGTACTATTCTTCATACCGGCATCCGGGGTTTTCCGTAAAGGTTCCCTCCAAAGTCCAAGACTGGCAGAAAAAGTTTTTTTTCTGCCAGTTCGAGGGTGCCACCGAGGTCGGGTGGCACTCGGGTTCGGTTCGGCTTCTGCCGAGGCAGAAGAACTTGGCTGAGGTGGTTCGGCGTCTTGCCAGTCTGGGCAAGATGCCGATGTCACTGGCCCAACTGGCGGTGGCGGTACCGAGTCCCGATGATCCTTCCACTTCGGTGGATCCGGGGAGGGGTGAGGTCCCTCTTCCCTTTGTATTTATATATATATATATTTTTTTTATTATTATTTTTTTTTTGTGTCGGTGCTTACTCGTTGCCTTGTCTCCAGTGAATTTGGTTAAGGATGGCAAGAAGAAGGCACCCTCCCAGAATAAGCGAAAGAACGATGGCGCCAGTTCGCCAGCCGGTGCGAAGAGGCGAGCGGCGGAGTCGTCGGAGAGGACTCAGTCTGGAGTTCCCACCCCCCGATCTCACGGGGCTCCAAGCGTGGCTGCTGAGGAGGTTGACTTGGCTGCGGCCAAGAGGCTTGTGATGGGCTCGGCCTCATCCGAGCCAGATGTCGCGATAACCCTTGTCCGATCTCCGACCCCATCATTTCCCTCCGTAAGTTCGTTGATTTATGATTCTTCCAAGTTTGCTTCCCTCTTCCTTTTTTTTTTTTTTTTTTTTTTTTTTTTTTTTTTTTTTTTTTTTCTGATCTGGAAGCGTTTATGTAATGTAGGGTGTGGCCCCAACACTGGAGGATCTTGATCATGTCTATCGTGCCGTGAGGCATCTTCTTCAGAGCTCGGTGAAGGTGACTACCCGAGCTGATGCGAAGATAAAGAGTCTCGCTGCCGAGAAGACCGGGTTGACCAAGGAACTCTCTTCCGCGACAGTTCGGGAAGAGGAGTTGAAGAAGGAGCTGGATGCTGCCAAGTCCAAACTCGCCGCTGCCGAGGAGAAAGCAGCTAAGAGTGAGGAAGCGCTTGAGGCAGCCCGAGCTCGGGAGGAGCGGCTTGCGGCCGAACAGGGTGATTTCGCCCTTGCCCTTGCCGAGAGGGTCATTTACAGCGAGGGCTTTAGTGCCCTCGTTTCCTCGTTGACCGGGCCATGCAAGAGGCGAGAGGTGGCGAGGGTTCTGGATCGGGTGGCCGCCGACTTCCCCACTCTCGACAAGGGGAAGTACGGTTATAAGCCCATCACGGATGAGGAGATGCTGCGGACATACTTCCGCCAACTGCAGAAGAAGGCCTCTCCGTTCCCGCTGGTCGGTTATGTTGCCGATCAGCGGACTCCGCTGTCCGCTGCCGAGGTCAGGGAGTGCCAATACGACCGGGACGTTGAGTTTGAGAAACTCTGCGGTCCCTTTCGCGAGGAACTTGCGGAGCGGCTACTGTCTCCCGATCTGCCCTCTGACGAGGATGAGGAGGAGGATGTGGAAACTGGCCACGTCGATGGAGATGCCAGAGAGGATGCTGCCGAGACCGGCACCTTGAACACTGAGGCTGAACCATCTGGCGGGGTCAGTTGATCCCCCCTCTTGTAATTTGTTTTTTGTTTTTTTTTTTGTCATTTTTCTGTAATGAACTGTAAACGTTCTGAATTCTGCAATGAAGTTTCCTTTTATCCATGCTTATCTTGTCTTTACTTTCTGTAGAACGAATCTGAAACGGATAAGACTGCGCTGATTAATGAGATTAAGCGTCTGAAAATCCTTATTGATCTTAAGGATGGTGAGATCGGTCGCCTCGACAAACTTGCCGAACACCTTCGTAATGAGTTTGACGCCAAATATAACTCCCTGCAAATCACGGCTGATTCTAATGAGGCTCGGTACTTGCAACTAAAAGAAGATTACGCGGATGCCAAGAGGATTGCAGACGAGCACGCCGAATATGAAAGGGTAATACACGAGCTCGGTGGCAAGACGATATCCGAAGTCGAGGCTGACGCGTTCGAGGCTGTGCGGGGGGTTGTGCGGGAGATTCAGAATCGCGGTTCGGATTCATGGGAGGTTGCTGACTATATATCCGAGCTGCGATATTTGACGAATCTCTTCCCGTTGGTATTATCTCGCCACGCAATAATGAAGAAGTGGCTTGACCGGTACCCCGATGTGCAGCCTTCTAAACAGCATGCTCCCCGGTTCCGCGCCCTTAGTCCGACCATACCTTCTCGTCTGGTGAAGGATCGGTTGGATATGCTGATGCCTGTTCAGAATCGCAGGCCGATACCGAACCGGGGGGATGGGAATTACCGAGCTCCTATAGTCCCCCGAGGTCGGAGTTCTTCACGAGCAGTGGCTAGCCGAACTGGCGTCGCGACTAGTGGTGGTGCTGGGCGTGGTGGTGGTCGCAGTTCGGGACAAAGCTCTCGAAATAAGGAAGATATCAATATTGATTTTCTACTGAACCCGCCGACTAGCGGTTGGGCTAGTTATTTTAACTGTAGCAAGAGGCCAGATGAAGGTGGGCCTTCCAATGCATGACTTGTAAAATCCTGCAAAATAAGATAACATTTTTTTTTTTTTTGGATAAACTATGTTAGTGTAATTGTTGGCTTATTGCCTGTTTCAAATTTGCATTTCTGCTTAGTCATTTCCGAACTGACACATAGGTCAAATTTGGATTTCCGAAGTGGCTTGGGAGCCTAACTCCAGCTTCCGACGTGACTCTTGGGTCTTCCCTCGGTTTGGGATGGCATTTAGCCTATTATCCTTTGCCGAGGTGACACTTGGGTCAGGTCGGGTTCCTGTTCTGCCGACTAAGTCGGTAGGGGTGGTCCCCTGGTTCGTACGATTTTATTTTACTAACACTTGTCCTCGTCAGGATAGTGTTTCGAGTTAGAGGTAACATGCATAAAAGTGGAGTAATGCAGAATGATGCGAACACAAATAAGAGATACGGAAAAAAAAACTTAAACTTTCATTACTTGAAATAATTTTTGGAAAACAAGACCGGACTGAACAATAAACCGAACTAAATTAGACCGAACTGACAAAAGACAAAAATGACCGAGCTACTCGACATGATACTCCACATCTATGCATAATACCTCTTCAGATGGATTATATTCCAAGGTCGCTGTATGGGCTCCCCGGACAGAGTGGAAAGCCTATAGGCGCCTTTACCAAGGACCTCGTCTACTCGGTATGGGCCTTCCCATGTGGCCTCTGTTGGAGATTTAATAAAATAAATCTGAAAATTACAATGAACTTGCCGGGCGTAATACAACTCAAGAAGATAGAACAAAATTACAAGAAAATGACAAAAATAAATTAGAAGAACTTATTTGGCCGAGTCGAGGAAAGTCCTCTTTCCGCAAGACGAGATACGCCCCGGTAGTGCTCTCGGTTTTGGCGTACCGTCCCCAAAGATAAAACGACCACGTCTCGAAGGCAGCAGCACCGCAGAACCTTGGAGCTCCGACGAACTAGAGGAGGCGAGGACTGAGCTCGGAAAATGGAATGCAGAAGAGAGAAGAGTGCAAGTGCAAAGAGATGCTCGATTTGCTGTGTGTCTGACAAATGCATGCGACTCCTCTATTTATAGGCGTGTCATCACCCGAGGGATTAATGCCGTCATGAAGACGTCATCATGGTTCGTTGGCGGTTACGCACGAATCATGATGGCTCGTTGGCAGTTACGCAACGAGTCATGATTGCTCGTTGGCAGTTACAAGCGAGTCATGATTGTTCGTTGGCAGTTACGCAACGAGTCATGATTGCTCGTTGGCAGTTACACACGAGTCATGATTGCTCGTTGGCAGTTACACACGATCCATTAAAGGGTCGTTGGCAGTTACGCACGAGCCATGATGGCTCGTTGGCGGTTTCGCTCGACCCATTAAGGAGTCGTTGATGATTGCGTTTGTAACCTCCCGTGCATCATGATGTAGTGGAGGAGTTACACTCGTAACTCCCGACGGTTACAAACGTTACACATTCAAATGTTGAACACTAGGTTCAACGAATCTGGACGCAATTCGGTTCAACGAATCTGGACACATTTCTGGCCCAAAACTCCGAACCCCGAAACCCGAGCTCGAGCTCGAGCTGACCAACGACGCTTGCGTGTATCTATACACGAGAGAGCCCAAACTCTCTAGTCCACTTAAGTCCACTTGATTCTAAGCTCACTTGTTTAATTACTTTAAACAAGTTTAATGAAGCTTAATCAATGTGGAACAACTTAAACATTCATTAAACAATGAATTAACTCCACCAACACTACACTTTAATCATTCACATCTCACTCACCACATATTGGTTTCGAGAATATGAATATATCACGCTAATCAACTCTCGGAGACGATTAACAATCTCATATTTAATTTAATAAATAAATTAAATATTTAAATATTGATTTAAAAAACCAATATTCCAACAATCCCCCACATGAGTGAGATAGCCTTATGCAAATGTATGCAAATGCAGAAGCTCAGTCCTCAAGAGGTATTATACTGTCTGGATAGGTAGTTGGTGGCTTTGAACCTTCCATAGTCAATATCATCGAGTACACAGGCGGACTAGTAGCAATAAGCTTTGAACTATTCCTCCACGGCGTGCACTTAGACAACGATATCAACAGTATAACACTTCAACCTCATCCGTTCTCACGTTTTGTATCCTTTTCGGCCTTGGATACCCCTTTGGATTCATAAGTGCATTTCTTGAAGCGGCCACACTTCACACTTACATAGGTGATTCTTTACCGAGTATCTTACCATACTCAACCTCCTTGAGGTATTTAGGAATCATTAAAAGTCGTAGACTTAACCTCACCACTAGGTAAGTTTTTCAACACTCGACTGCTCTTTCGAAGGAATTTTAGAAAGTGAGTGTTTTAACTCGAATTCTCATAGCTTAGTTTTCCCATTGAACCAAGTTCTCGGGATCTCCGGTCTCATTGGTTGGGTTACCACTATGACAACTCTTAGTTTGTGGATTTTAGACCCATTCCTTCTAGCAACTTATTCATTTGATCACGGTTTAACCCTTTGGTTAGCGGATCCGCTAGATTATCCATAGACTTTACGTAGTCAATCGAAATAATCCCTGTTGTGATCAATAGTCTAACGGTATTGTGTCGTCGACGAATATGTCGAGACTTACCATTATATAAACCACTTTTAGCTCTACCAATGGCAGCTTGGCTATCACAGTGAATCATCACAGGTGGTATAGGTTTTGACCAACAAGGAACATCGTCCAGAAAGTTCCTTAGCCATTCCGCTTCTTCACCAGCCTTATCCAAAGCTATGAATTCGGATTCCATGGTAGATCGGGCTATGCATGTCTGTTTCGTGGATTTCCACGAGACAGCACCTCCCCCAATAGTGAACACATATCCACTTGTTGAAAGTGAATCTTTAGTGTCGGATATCCAATTTGCATCACAGTACCCTTCAAGTACAGGGGGGTATCTCGAATAATGTAGCCCATGATTTTGAGTATATTTTAAATATCTCAAAACTCGTACTAAAGCTCTCCAATGCTCTTTACTTGGATTGCTTGTGTAACGACTCAACTTGTTCACAGCACATGCTATGTCGGGTCTAGTGCAGTTTGTCAAATACATTAGACTTCCTATGACCCGTGCATAGTCTTCTTGAACAACCGACTCACCACGGTTCTTGCTTAAGTGAACATTGAGTTCTAGAGGAGTCTTAGCAGGCAAACTGTCGAAAGCATTAAACCTTTTAAGTACTTTCTCAACATAATGAGATTGTGACAAAACAATCCCATCTGTTTTTCTAAGAATCTTAATTCCAAGAATAACGTCTGCTGGACCCATATCTTTCATGTCAAAATTTCTTTTTAACATGGTTTTTGTCTCATTAATCACTTGGATATTACTACCCATGATTAGCATATCATCAACGTAAAGACACACTATAACGTAACCGTTTCTAGTGTTCTTAACGTAAACACATTTATCACACTCATTTATTTAAACTCGTGTGATAACATCACATTATCAAACTTCAAGTGCCACTGTAATGGCGCTTGTTTCAATCCATATAAGGACTTAACCAGTTTACAGACCTTTTTCTCGTGTCCGGGTTCTACAAACCCTTCTGGTTGTTCCATATAGATTTCTTCTTCAAGATCACCATTTAGAAACGCAGTTTTAACGTCCATTTGGTGTATCTCAAGATCATACAAAGCTGCTATGGCTAGAAGCACACGAATAGAAGTGATCCTCGTCACAGGTGAATAGGTATCGAAAAAATCGTACCCTTCCTTTTGCTTAAAGCCTTTTACTACCAAACGAGCTTTGTATTTGTCAATTGACCCATCTGCTTTATACTTTCTTTTAAGGATCCACTTACATCCTAAGGGTTTACAACCTTCTGGTAAATTAACCAATACCCAAGTACGGTTTTGTTTAATGGAGTCAATTTCACTTTGAACTGCTTCTCTCCAAAGTTCACCATCCGATCTAGCAAACGCTGCTTTGATCGTTGTTGGTTCTTCATCCAACATGAACAGAACATAATCAGGACCAAAATCCTTTTTAGTTCTAATTCTCTTACCACGTCTCGGTTCTTCATCTTCTAAGTTAGACCTTCGTCACTTACGCGTCTTAGGTACTACACTTATAGATTTAGAACTAGTGGTTTCATCTTCAATTCTATTACTAGAATTGTTTTCAACTTTATCCTTACAAGGATAAATATTTTCAAAGAATATTGCATTCCTTGACTCAATAGTAGTTCCCACAGTCATGTCAGGTATTTCTGACTTGTGGATAATAAATCGATAGGCACTACTATTCAATGCATATCCTATAAAGATACAATCGACCGTTTTTGGACCAATTGCAACTTGTTTAGGTAGAGGCACTTCAACCTTTGCCAAACACCCCCACACTTTGAGGTATTTGTACGATGGTTTTCTACCTTTCCATAACTCATAAGGTGTAACATCTTGACCTTTGAGTGGAATTTTATTCAATATATAGTTAGCCGTTAAAACAGCTTCCCCCCACATGTTCTGGGGTAACCCAGAACTGATCAACAAAGCATTCATCATTTCTTTAAGTGTTCGGTTCTTGCGTTCCGCAACACCATTTGATTGAGGGGAATAAGGGGCTGTAGTTTGATGGATTATACCACTTTCGTTGCATAACTCCTCAAACGGAGCTACATATTCTCCACCTCTATCACTTCGAACGATCTTTATTCGACAGCTTAGTTGATTTTCGGCTTCATTTTTGAAGTTCTTAAAAGCTTCAATAGCCTCGTCTTTACCTCTTAGAAGATAAAGGTAACAATACTTTGTGCAATCATCGATGAAAGTGATAAAGTACTTCTTACCACCTCTAGTTTGCACAAATTTTAGATCACATACATCGGTGTGTATTAACTCAAGGGGTTTTGTGCTCCTTTCCACCGAACGAAACGGTTGTTTAGTCATTTTCGCCTCAACACAAACTTCACATTTGTTTTGAGTATTCACTTCATTGATCTTTAGCAAATCTAAGTTTACTAATCTTTTTATAGCATTTAGATTCACATGTCCTAATCTACAATGCCATAAATTAGAGCACTCAACCAAGTAAGAGGAAGTAGATGCATTTTCATTAATAACTGGAGACTTGGTTACACGGCGCACAACCATTACATTCAACCTGAAAAGACCTCCGGTAAGATAACCTTTCCCGAGGAACTTTCCATACTTCAACAAAGTAAACTGATCAGACTCAAACACTAGTCTAAACCCCTTATTAACTAGAATAGAGCCTGACACCAAGTTCTTTCGAATGTCGGGAACATGAAGCACATTCTTCAAAGTGAGAGCAAGGCCGGAAGTAAGCTTGAGCTCCACCTCTCCAACTCCGACAACTTCGGACGAAGCTTGGTTCCCCATGTTGAGCTTCCTCCCCTCAACAGCTTGATAAGAGACAAACTTGCTCCTATCGGAACAGACGTGGGCAGTAGCGCCGGTGTCGATGTACCACCCTCCTTGGTTCTCGACATTGTTGACTTCCTCGGTGACCACCGCAGCGAGGTCGTCTTTGTCCCATTCACCGAAGTCCTTCTCGGCTACGTTGGCGACGTTTTTCTTCTTCTTGTTCTTCGGCTTTCTGCAATCCTTCGCAGCATGACCGTACTTGCCACAGTTGTAGCAATCGCCGTCGAACTTCTTGGTTGTCACTTTGCCTTTGCCTTTGTCTTTGGCCGACGGGCGAGGACGCTTATTGGAGGGTTCGCCTCGCTCCATTAGGTTGGCCTTTGCCTCCATAGAGCCTTTCGTCTTAGGATCTTTCTTTCGCACATCGGACTCGATGCGCAGCTTGACAATCAAATCTTCAAGAGTCATCTCCTTTCGCTTGTGCTTGAGGTAGCTCTTGAAGTCCTTCCAACTTGGGGGCAACTTCTCGATCACCGTTGCAACGACGAACGCGTCCGGTAAGATCATCCCCTCGGCATGGATATCGTGCACAATGAGTTGAAACTCTTGCACTTGCTCTATGACCGGCCTGGAATCGACCATTTTGTAGTCCAAGTATTTTGCGACCACAAACTTCTTTGTACCTGCATCATCACTACGGTACTTCTTTTCTAGAGCATCCCACATCTCTTTGGATGTGTTTACAACGGAGTATACATTGTACAAACTATCATCTAGTGCATTTAGAATAAAGTTTTTACAAAGATAATCTCCATTTTGCCAATTGTCGTAGGCGGCACGAACGTTGAAGTTCGTCTCTTGCTCACTTGGCACGGGCGGTGCGTCTTCCTTGAGGAAATTTGCAAAGCCCAATGTTGTCAAATAGAACAACATCTTTTGTTGCCATCGTTTGAAGTCGGCTCCTCCGAACTTCGGTGGCTTCTCGGCGGGCGGAATCATCCTTTGTGCCGAGCTTGCTCCCAACATAGAGCCACTAGTATTGAGCCCAATGGACCCAACACCACCAGATCCATTCAAGGATCCAAAGGAACCACTAAAAGTGGAACCAACGGTGCCGCTAGACGCGGATCCACCGGTCGACCCAAAAGGGTTCACAAACGTCCAAGGGGTGGTTGATGAATTGGTTGAACCACCGGTGTTCGACATAGTGGCCGAAGCCGTCGAAAAGGTTGGAGGCACCGAAGATGTCGTCATGGAGGAAATGGTGGAAGCTCCGGTGTTCGAGTCGGTTGAATTGGCGGCACTCGTCATTTCCAAGCAAAGGTGGTTGACAAAGTTCTAGTCTTCATCTTCAAATGGCAAGTCCAATATCTCGTCTTGCGATTGTTGGAGATTTAATAAAATAAATCTGAAAATTACAATGAACTTGCCGGGCGTAATACAACTCAAGAAGATAGAACAAAATTACAAGAAAATGACGAAAATAAATTAGAAGAACTTATTTGGCCGAGTCGAGGAAAGTCCTCTTTCCGCAAGACGAGATACGCCCCGGTAGTGCTCTCGGTTTTGGCTTATCGTCCCCAAAGATAAAACGACCACGTCTCGAAGGCAGCAGCACCGCAGAACCTTGGAGCTCCGACGAACTAGAGGAGGCGAGGACTGAGCTCGGAAAATGGAATGCAGAAGAGAGAAGAGTGCAAGTGCAAAGAGATGCTCGATTTGCTGTGTGTCTGACAAATGCATGCGACTCCTCTATTTATAGGCGTGTCATCACCCGAGGGATTAATGCCGTCATGAAGACGTCATCATGGTTCGTTGGCGGTTACGCACGAATCATGATGGCTCGTTGGCAGTTACGCAACGAGTCATGATTGCTCGTTGGCAGTTACAAGCGAGTCATGATTGTTCGTTGGCAGTTACGCAACGAGTCATGATTGCTCGTTGGCAGTTACACACGAGTCATGATTGCTCGTTGGCAGTTACACACGATCCATTAAAGGGTCGTTGGCAGTTACGCACGAGCCGTGATGGCTCGTTGGCGGTTTCGCTCGACCCATTAAGGAGTCGTTGATGATTGCGTTTGTAACCTCCCGTGCATCATGATGTAGTGGAGGAGTTACACTCGTAACTCCCGACGGTTACAAACGTTACACATTCAAATGTTGAACACTAGGTTCAACGAATCTGGACGCAATTCGGTTCAACGAATCTGGACACATTTCTGGCCCAAAACTCCGAACCCCGAAACCCGAGCTCGAGCTCGAGCTGACCAACGACGCTTGCGTGTATCTATACACGAGAGAGCCCAAACTCTCTAGTCCACTTAAGTCCACTTGATTCTAAGCTCACTTGTTTAATTACTTTAAACAAGTTTAATGAAGCTTAATCAATGTGGAACAACTTAAACATTCATTAAACAATGAATTAACTCCACCAACACTACACTTTAATCATTCACATCTCACTCACCACATATTGGTTTCGAGAATATGAATATATCACGCTAATCAACTCTCGGAGACGATTAACAATCTCATATTTAATTTAATAAATAAATTAAATATTTAAATATTGATTTAAAAAACCAATATTCCAACAGCCTCCAGCTTGCCGAGCTTACAAGCCTTGCTAACCTCATTGTTTCGGAGAACTAAGTCCCCTACGCAATATTGCCGATCTCGAACTCGCCGATTGTAATATCGGGCTATGAGTTGTTTGTATCGGGCCTCTCTTATGTAAGCTGTATCCCTTTTTTCTTCTAGCAGATCGAGGTCCGTACGCCGGTTCTCATCATTGACTTCGGCTATGAAATGGGTCGTGCGCGGACTGGGTAGTCCGATCTCAACCGGGATTACAGCTTCTGTTCCGTATGCTAGACTATACGGTGTTTCGCCATTTGCTGTTCGCGGCGTTGTTCTGTAGGACCATAGGACGTTCGGAAGGTTTTCTACCCATAACCCTTTAGCTTTCTCTAGCCGGGTTTTGAGGCCTTTGACGAGAGTTCGGTTCGTCACTTCGGCCTGACCATTTGCTTGAGGGTGGGCTACTGATGTGAAATGTTGTTGAATCTGTAGCTCGTCACACAATTCCCTAAAAACCCTGTCCGTGAATTGGGTCCCATTATCGGATACGAGGACATGAGGTATGCCGAATCGACATACTATATTCTTCCATACAAAGTTTCGGGCGTTCTTGCTCGTGATCGCGGACAGGGGTTCTGCTTCTACCCACTTTGTAAAGTAGTCAATAGCGACTATGAGGTGCCTCAACTGACCTGGCGCTTTATCGAATGGTCCTACTATATCTATCCCCCACTGCGCGAACGGCCAAGGACTCTGCATCGCAGTCAGATCGGTCTGTGGCAGCCTTGTCACATTCGTGTGTAACTGGCACTTCTCACATTTCTGCACGAGTTCGGTGCAATCCTTGAGCATCGAAGGCCAAAAGTATCCCCATCTCATAATTTTCTTGGCCAAAGCCCGAGGTCCGATGTGGCTTCCACATGCCCCTTCATGCATTTCTCGCATGACGTAGTCTGCCGAGATCGGTCCGACGCACTTGAGCAAGGGCTGAAGGTACGATTTCTTGTAAAGGACATTGTCTAGAACAACATATCTCAATGACTTCAACAGTATCCTTCTAGCCTCCGTCTTATTTTCAGGTAATTCCCCTCTCTCCAGATAGGCTAGGATCGGGGTCATCCACGTCGGCTGTGACTCATCTAGATCGTTGACCTCGGCTTCGTCTATGCTTCTGTGCTGGACATCTTCCACCGGTGAAGTGCCAGGCGTTGCTGCTAATTTGCTGAGAGCATCAGCCCGGGAATTTTGAGTCCGGGGAATTCTCTCGAGCTGGAAGTATCTGAAAAAGCCCTGCATGCCCCGTGCCTTAGCCAAATACTTCTTCATTCTTTCTCCCTTCGCCTCGTACTTGCCTAGCATATGATTCACGACTACCTGGGAGTCACAGTGTACTTTTATGGCCGCGACCTTCAGATCGGTGGCTATCCGGAGTCCGGCTAGCAGTGCTTCGTACTCCACCTCATTGTTGGTAGTCGCGAACTGGAAGCGAAGTGAGTATGTGATCTCTTTCTTTTCTGGGCTGACAAGGAGGATTCCAGCACCGCTCCCAGTTTTTCCCGAGGCCCCATCTACGTACATATGCCAACAGTCTTGAGGTTCCTCCCCCGTTGTACGAACTGGCTCTGGCATCGAGTTCGGGACTTCGGATATTGAGGTTTCAGCCAGGAAATATGCTAAGGCTTGCCCTTTGATGGCCTGTCGGGGGACATAAGAGATGTCATGCTCTCCTAGTTCTATCGCCCACTTCGCTATTCGTCCTGAGGCTTCGGGCTTCGTCAGCACCTGCCGAAGTGGGGTATCTGTTCGGACTTGAATTGGGTGCGCGTGAAAATATGGGCGCAATCGCCGTGCAGCATTGACAAGTGCTAAGGCTAGCTTTTCCAATGGCTGATATCTCACTTCGGGCCCCTTTAGTGACCGGCTTATGAAGTAAACTGGCAACTGGCGACCTGCCTCTTCGCGCACGAGAACTGCACTAATTGCTTCGTCCGAGGTGGCCAAGTAAAGAAAAAGCACCTCTCCCTTCTTCGGTACTGACAAAGTCGGTAGATCCCTGAGGTACTCCTTTAGTTGGTGTAGGGCATGATGATGCTCCGAACTCCAATCGAATTGGGGTGCTTTCTTTAAGATTTTGAAGAAGGGCAACTGCTTCTCTGCAGCTTTAGATAGGAATCTACTCAGTGCGGCGAGACACCCTGTAAGTCTGTGCACATCGTTGATTGATTTTGGATTCTTCATGTCTAACACGGCCTGAACCTTTGATGGATTCGCCCTCAGCCCTTCCTGGGTAATCCAACAACCTAAAAACTTCCCCGATGTCACAGCAAAGGTACATTTTTGGGGATTAAGTTTCAGATTGGCCTTGCGAAGGATGGAGAGCACAGTTCGGAGATCGGCCACACTAGTGCTCTCTTCCTTGCTCTTCACCACTATGTCGTCGACATAGACCTCCACTTCCTTCCCGATATGCTCTTTAAATATTTTATCTACCATCATCTGGTAGGTAGCTCCTGCATTCTTCAACCCAAATGGCATTTTGCGGTAAGCAAAGATGCCAAAGTCCGTAATGAATGCTGTCTTAGCCGCGTCTTCGGCATCCATTAGGACTTGGTGGTATCCCTTATACAGATCCAGGAAACTGAACATCCTGTGACCGACCAGCGAATCCACCTTTTTGTCGATATCGGGCAAAGGGTAACAGTCTTTAGGGCAGTGCTTGTTGAGATCGGTATAATCAATGCACATGCGCCATCCTCCCCCAGCCTTCTTGACCATTACCGGGTTCGCTATCCAGGTCGGGTAAGTGACTTCGAATAGAATCCCAGCGTCCATCAGTTGGGTCACTTCGGTCTTTATGACCCGATTCCGCTCCGCTGCGAAGGAGCGCTGCTTTTGCTTGATCGGTCGCACTTCGGGGTCGATCTTTAGCCGATGTGTGATCAGATCGGGTGATACCCCTGTCATATCCAATGGGGACCACGCGAAGACGTCTCTATACTCCTTTAGAAGCCGAATAACCTGTTCGCGAAGATGGGGGTGGTCGGTCAGCCCGACTTTGACGACCTTAGCGGGATCGTCATCGTACAAAGCCACCTCTCTCTCTTCGGCGGGCGACGTCTTCTTCGGCTCTTCGGAGTTCAGTAATTGCTATGCTTGGGGCAGTTCGGGAGTTGCCCCTAGCCCCTTGAGAGCCACATGCAGGCACTCCCTTGCCATCTTCTGATCACCACGGATAACGGCTACCCCCCCCTTAGTCGGGATCTTCACTGCTAGATGGTACGTGGAGCAGATCGCTCTCACTGTATTCATCCAAGTACGGCCTAGGATTATGTTGTATGGGGACTTGGCCTCCACCACCATGAATTCGGTCATGTTAGTGGTGCTTCTCGGCCCTTTCCCTACTGTGACGGGCAGCTCGATCATCCCTAGGGGATGGGTTTCCTCCTGTGCGAAACTCCGTAGTGGCCGTGTGGTTGGAATGATTTTTGACTTCTCCAGCTCCATGTTATCAAAGCAATGTCTGAACATGATATTCACCGATGCCCCGGTGTCGATGTGAATCCTTTTGATCAGCATGTTAGCCACCACAGCCTCAACAACAATGGCATCGGAGTGCGGCATCATGGGGGGACCGGGTCATCGGCCGAGAAAGTTACGGCTTCCTCCTTCTTGAACCTCTTGTTAGCGGGTTCGCTGCTCGGCAAGCTCCGAGCTCCGTTCTTGAGGGACGATTTAGTCTGTCCTTTGGCGAGAGCGGAGATCGTAGCAACTATCCCCTCGTATTGGTAATCTCCGTCCTCGTCGGCATCATCCTCATTGTGCTTTGCTTTCTTCTCAGCATCTGTGCTGCAATTCCCTCTATACTGTCTCTTCTTTTTTTGAGTTCGGGGAGCATCCACTTGATTTACCCCCGAGCTCCGATCTTGATACTTTTTGAGCTGTCCGTTGCGAACTAGATTCTCGATATCTTGAGCCAGGTTCCTGCAGTCCTCTGTATCATGTCCGTAGTCCTCATGAAACTGGCAGTACTTATTCTTCGACCTCGGCTTGCCGTCCTCCCGCATCGGCCGTGGTCTCTCGAACAGGCCAGCGTGCAGCTCAAGGATCTCGGTCCTTGGTTTGTTTAACGGAGTGAACTGCGGAGCTGGCCGTTGTGCGGGCTGACTTGTAGGCGGACCTCGCTGTGCTGGATTCTGCCGAGGTCCGAGACGAGACTCAATCGGACCTCGCTGAATTCGCTCCATTACCCCTTTTCGGGGTGCATCATCTTTCTTCTTTGAGGTTTCACCTCGGTCAACCTCCTTTCGACGTCTGGTCGCCTCCTCTATCTTAGCGAATTTGTCCGCAATAGCCCACAGTTCGGTAGTGGTCTTTGGGTCCTTTGCCAGGATCTCCCTGTAGAGATGGTCCGAGATGATAGCATTTTGGAATGCCGAGATGATGAGAAGGTCGTTTGTGCACCGAGTCGATAAGCACTCTCTATCGAACCGGGTCATGAAGTCTTGTAGAGATTCACCCCGGCCTTGCTTGACGGTTAGCAGGTGTGCTGGGGTGTGTCTCACTTCGGCACGCTGGGAGAAACTCCTAGCGAACACATTCATCAGATCGGAATACGATCTGATCGACCCGGGGGGCAAACTGTCGAACCACTCCCGTGCATTGTCGATTAGCAGTTCAGGAAACAGCTTGCACATGTGCACACTCCCCAGATTTTGGTTCAGCATGCTGTACTTGAACTGACTAAGGAAATTGCTTGGATTTCCGATTCCGTTGTACGCCTTGATCTTTGGCACCGTGTACCCGAAGGGCATAGGTGTGTTGAGGATCTCCTCCGAGAGCGGGCTGATAATCCTACCAAGCGCGTCAAAGATCTGCGCTCCCCCAGTTAGGTGTCCTTGGTTGGGCGCAACATAGGGCGGAGCGGTGACATAGTTTGGTTGAACCATATGGGAGTTCGGCTGCTGGCCTCCCTGGGTCTGTCCTCGGACTTGCTGAAGATATTGTCGCAAGTCCTGTCCGGGCCTCTGTCCTTGACCGAACTGAGAGACTCCTTGTCCGGGCTGAGAGACTCCCTGGCCGAACTGAGGGGCTCCCGTGTACTGGCTGAGAAACTCGCGCCCGGATGCTGTGGTGAGGTAATTTCGCAATAACTCCTCGATCCCTGGAGGGGGTGGAGGCGGTGGAGCTGCCGAGTTCGGCTGGATGACTGGAGGAGCAGTTAGATTCGGTCGGATAACTGGGGACAAGCGTAGGGTTGCCTCTGGACCAAATAGTTCACGCTCCCGATTGGCAGTGAGATTCTCGACATGGCCCTCCGGTGTCGGGTGAGCCTGTGGTCCCAGGCGCGAACTCATGGGAGCTCGGTGATGCTGGACCGGTTGGGCCGGGGAGGAAGGTACCATTGTGTTTCCCGCTGCACCCTGCTCGTCGGCATTCGGGATCTCTGGGATTTCGTCGGCCACGATCCGATCGTTGGCAGGGACGTCGTTGGGCTGTTCTGCGCCCGTTGCCGAGGCTGGTTCCTCGGGCTGTCGTCGGCGGCTCCTTCGGCGACGGGGGGTCCCCAACAGCAACTGATTTCCGTGCGGCATTGCTAGTGACTTCGGGCAGCGAAAGATCAAAAATTCAAGCACGAATTTGTTCCCACAGACGGCGCCAGTGATGAACCTTCGATTCGCGGCCCAAATTCGTGTGTAATTTATGTGTGAAAGCAAGAAAGAGACAAGAGATTTACGTGGTTCGATCGTTGCGATCTACGTCCACGGGGAGGAAAAGAGTGTGATTTTGTATTCAAAAGAGCGTAAGTAAATTACAATACAATTGGTTCTCGTATTTATAGACGTAGTTCACGGCAGTTGCAGAGGCGGAATTGTGGAGGTCGTGGAGGTGTGGTTGGTTCCGGTTTTTCCTCCATCAGCCCACGTTCTGGGTTTAGGGCTCAACTCCCTGGGCTTGTACTTAGCATGGATTGGGCTTGCCGATCTGGGCCTATCCGATCTGGGCTTCACGATGTGGGCTTGTCTGTTTTGGGCCTTTGGGCCTAGGGAGGTGGGCCATTTCCTATCAGTATTAAAGCTTTCGCTTCAAATCGTTTTCTCAAACAAAACACACACACAAGGAAGAAGAAGACGAATGAAGAAAAAAATTAAAAAAAATAAAATAAATAAATAAACTTCCTCATTTCGTGTAAATACCTATTATTTTGCAATCAGATGGTAACTGTACATTGATGTCATCGATACTCCTTTGATTGGAATCTGCATGGTTGCTGCCGATTTCGAAGAGGGCCTCTAACTGTGGTCGTAAAAATTAAAATCCAACATTTATTTATAGATCTAAACTGCTCATCTCTAAGGGTTGTGCCCATTATTCATAATTTTAAGGCATAATTTTCAAAGGGTTGTGTCCATTCAAAAAGAAGAAAAATATTTCGTAGCGGTAAAATGCTTTGAAATTACAAAAATGCCCCACGTACTTGACTTTTATATAGTATATAGATATGTTTAAGGGAGTCTCACATAGTTATAATCAATTTGTCAATATTCGATATGAATTACTTTATATTGCTACTTTTAGGTAACCTGTTATTTATTGTAATAAAGATAAAATATTGTTACATCAAAATAAGTCAAGCCGCCCGTTGTTTATTTTAATAAAAAAAATGTCAAAGGGAGTCTCACATAGTTATAATCAATGTTAACGTCAATATTCGATATGAATCACTTTATATTGCTACTTTTAGGTAACCCGTTATTTATTGTAATAAAGATAAAATATCGTTACATCAAAATAAGTCAAGCCGCCCGTTGTTTATTTTAATAAAAAAAATTTCAAAGGGAGTCTCACATAGTTATAATCAATTTTAACGTCAATATTCGATATGAATCACTTTATATTGCTACTTTTAGATAGACCGTTGTTTATTGTAATAAAGATATTTGTCGTTATATTAAAATAAGTTAAGTCACCCGTTGTTTATTTTAATAAACAAAAAATGTCAAAGAGAGTCTCACGTATCCCGTTGTTTATTGTAATTTTAATTCTTGAATTTTTTACAAATTAAAATGTGATATTAATTATGTCAAACAAAAATAAAAATGTGATATGATAATAATTTATTTAATTTAATTACAACATAAAATCTTTAAAAAAACATTGAAGAAATAAATATTCAAGGTATTAGTGTGAAAATAGTGGTTTGAAATATATATATATATATATATATATATATATATATATATATATATATATATATATATATATATATATACATAATGCATGATGCACATAATGATAATGCACAATGCATTATCTATACAATCATAATGCATTTTGGTAAAATCACAATGCACCAGTAGATAACAGAGATCAATGGTCCATATCATTTCTCATTTCTTACAGTGTGATCTCTCCGCTATATATATATAATTAAAAAACACACGAAATAATAAATGAAATTGGTTGGTACACGATTTCTTTAAGTAGAACAAATCTAAATTATGATAGATAAAAACAAATCTAAATTATGGTAAAAGTTGAACCAAAGATATAGTTTTTATCTATCATTAAATGTGATTTATTTCGTAAATAAAATGGATTTTTAGATAAATAGGAACGGAGAGCATAGGAAGCGCCACATAGGCACGTGGATTAACGTGGGGCTCCGAATCCGCTTTGCTATTATATATAAAAGGATAAAAGGATTTCACACTTTTGCATACTAAAATGTGATGGGAAGCTATAGAATCATGATAACATATCAATCCCTAATATATAGTAACATTATCTTGTAACGTTATCTACTTATCTTGTATACTCTCCTTTTATCGAATTTATATGCATGAATTATATTTTGACGATTTTTAAAATATAGTTCATTTACTTATATTATTTATTTAAATTTACATTAAGTCTTATGTCTCACATTAAGTTAACTATTTAGGGGTTTGATAGTTTGTAAATGAAATATTATTAGTTTGTTTGAATTATTAAACTTGGTAAATATATGGTAAATAGCTATTTCATATAGTTTGGATACAAAATGAAATATACAAGAGATATGATTACCCGTGAACTCTTACTAATATAGTAGCTATTTAAATTTTTGGCATAGTCGACTCGTCGTTTTGGCCGACAGTTGTAAATAATACGACATCGTGGGTTGTCCTTTTTCAGCGACTAAAACGGACAGTCGGCTATTAATAAAATTCAAAATAAAAAATAATAATTCCAAGTCAATTAATATATTAAGAATCAAATTTACATGCTTTATAATGTTTTTAGAGGTTTATATAGATTTATTTCATTATTATTTAGTACTCCCTCCGTCTCACTGAGAAATTGACCTTTTTTTTCCAGCACAAAAATTAAGATGGGAGTGTTGATAGTGAGTTAAAGTGATATGTGTGTTAAAATGATGTGTCTGAATTCCATTGAGTTAAAAAAAAATTATTTTTAGAAAAGGTTCCTATATCAGTGGAACATTTTGAAAAAAAATTGTTTATTTATTAATGGGACACATGGAGTATGATTTAAATATAAGTGGTGATTTATTTTGTATTTGGTGAAATATTAGATTATACTACTATTCTATGTAAAAAACATTTAAATTTTTTGGCATAGGAGACTGGACGTTTCGGCCGCCGATAACGGCCGATCGCCGGAGATAATACGATGTCATCAGTCGTCCTTTTTTGGCAGCCAGAACAGACGGTCGGCTATGCCATAAAATTCCTTTCTTCTTTCTAAGTCAATTAATATATTAATAATCAAATTTACATGCTTTATAATGTGTTTAGCGATTTATGAGGATTTATTTCATTATTATTTAGTATGATTTAAATATTTGAGATGATTTAATTTCAATCTAGATTTAATTTTTATTGGGTGAAATATTAGAACATGTAGTCGTGTTCTAGGTAAAAAATGAAATTTTTTGGCATAGCCGACCGGGAGTTTTGGCCGCCGAAAATGGCAGACCGCCGGAGATAATACGACGTCGCCGTTCGTCCTTTTCCAGCGGCCGGAACGGACGGTTGGCATTCCCAAAAAAAAAAAAAAAACTTTTTCCCCCCTAAGTTTGTTAGTATCAAGAATTGAATTTTTATATACTTTGAATTTGTTTATGAACTTATCTTGGGAATTATTTGATTATTATTTGGCATAATTTAAATATTACATATGATTTAACTTAATTTTAAGTATATCTTGTATTGTGTGAAATATTAAAACAAATAGCCATATTCTACGTAAAAAAAATAAAAATGCATAGTAGATTGATGGTTCCAGTATCTTGAAACGGCCGACCGCAAGGATAATACATTTGTGAAATGATTATTTAAGCTTAAAATATATATATATATATATATATATATATATATATATCTATATTACTGTCCTATGTGGCATTATGTGTGATTTCTACATTATTTTTTAAAATTGTCATAAGTCATTTTTTTTTGAGTATTCATAAGTCATTTTTTAACTTTTCTTTTTATTAGAATACATAACAGATTAACTTATTTTAATTAAAAAATAGCAACACAAAATGATATACGTCGAATTTTGTGGTGACATGATAAAATTGATTATAATATTTAAAACCCTCTTTCACCTTTTTTTTTTTTTTTTAAATCACAATAAATAACGGGCGGTTTGACTTATCGTAATATTATTTTGTTATATTTACTTTAAAACACTATCGAATTATTCGTGTCGAATTTCGTCAATTTTCGACGGGAAAATACAAGATACACTCCTCTTTGACCTCTTATATCTATTACAATAAATAATGGGTGACTTGACATATCGTAATATTTTTTTCTTATATTTTGCTTTAAATAACACTATACAATTATTCGAATTTTGATGGGATGCAATAATCGTATTATCAAAATATTACTCTTATTTATTCTATTTTTTTTATTATCACAATCAACAGAAGACTTTAAATAATTAATATAAGTAATTATGCATTTTATTTTCATTTTTCAAAATTATAACATAAAATTGTATCTGTCAATTTCGACGGAAAAATACAAAATATATTGAATAAAACAACCGAGAAACTATAAAACTACTCCTTTTGACATTCTCTTTTTTATTAAAATGAACAATGAACGGACTTCAGATACTCTAATTCTCTTACACTTCGCTTAACGAAAATGTTTAAATTGATTTGTGTCTAATTTAGACGGGGTACAATACACATATCATTCTAATATTACCCTTTTAATTAATACATATCCTTACAACCATAAGTAGGGGGCTGGCTTCAATTAATTAATTATATATTTTCTACTAAAATTTTATTTAAACACTACAAAACGGCGACGATGGTCGGAGTATTTGCTGGCTTGATGTATGGAGGTAGCAAATTAAGAGGCCTCTGCTTCTGTTGTAAGTATGCATCCTTTACTATTAGATTGTTATATGTTGTTTTCCACAAGGATGTGAGGGTGATTTTAGGAGGAATTTTTCTTGATAAGATCATTGATTTTAGTACTCCCGTTCAGCTTGATTCTCAGTATTCTGCCAATTTTAGTTTCAAACTCGATTCTTTTCCAAGCTTGGATTACAACATTGAGTAATATGAGTATTGATTCCAATGACTATTGCGGTCTCAGAATCTGCTCTCGAAGCCGGTAGTAAGGCTATTGATCCACATTACGCCTCTCTGGGAGCAGACAACGTGCGGAGGAGATTGGTTGCGAACTCGTCTTGAAGTACAGGAAAAGGCTAGAGTGAGTGAAGCTAAAATCTTGGCTGATTATATTTCTACCATTGTTTCGAGCATTTTTTTTAAAAAGATTATGTGTTTGTGTGTGTTGCAGGAAAAATGAGGGGATTCAAGAGATTAATCTATGTTGAGAGCTTTTAACATGAAGATTAGAGAAGTTGTTGAGGTTGTGCAGCAGAAAACACATGCAGTAGTACACTTGATTCTTTACAAAAGTTGCTTGCTGTGTTAACTGCTTGATTTTGAAAATGTCTTTAATACGCGATGACGGTTGCAATAGAAAAATGTTACATGAAAATGCAATAGAAGAGCTAAATTGCTCGTACCGGGCCTCTCCGTCGATGCCTACCATTAAAGGGCTAGTCAAGGCCCAACCCCATTTTGTAGATTTTACCTAGCTTTGTTGGATTTAGGCCCGTAACTTATTATGTTCTGGCCCGTTTTGTGAAGTTGGGCCCAAATTTAAATGCTATGATTAGGGTTTAGAGGAAATTGTACTAATCTTTGCAATTCAACTTCAAGATCAGCACGATCCTCCTCCATTACTTATGGTTTCTGCAGCTGCAAGCTGCAAAGCACTGCACAGCTTTCAATGATCGCCATTTTTAGCACTGCATAGCTTTCAATGATCCTCCTCATAATTGCTCCATACCCTGCAAAAATGGGTTTATCTGGTGAGAATAAAAAACCCTTGCCTCCATTAAATTGCAATAGAATTACTCCTAAAAAAAAATCAAACCCTCTTTCTCTGTTTCTCTGATGGCGAAGAAGATTCAGGACGCGTCGATTCCGGAACTGATCGACCGCATTAGGAACTCGTATTGCCGGTGCGAGTTCGATGAGGTCCGGAATGTGTTGATGGGTAGAGAGGAGAGTATGAGAGTGGAAATCGAAATTCTTGTGAAGGAACGAGATTCTTTGAAGGCGGAGGTTGATTCGCTGCAGCTCACGCAAGGGTTTACGGATTTGGAGAAATGTAGTGCGAAGGAGAAGCTAGGAAGGAGTGAGGAGAGATGTGAGGAGTTGCATAAACTGGTCGTCGGAATGAGAGAGGAGATTGAGAAATTGAGGGGTGAAAATCGGATCTTGAGGAGAAGGTGGCCAGTGAAAGTAGAAAAGTGGAGAAGAGTGATGAAAGCCTCGTCAAGATGCGGGAGGTCAGCGGGAAAAGTGGGGAGGAAGAGGATTCACCTTTGAAAGAAAGGGAAGATTGTATGCCCTCGAGAAACTACCTTCCCAAGTGAGTGTAGTGTCTTGAATCTGATTTCTAGTGTCTTCTTGCTCTCATTTTTCCTTCATAAGAAAGTACTATTATTCTAGTCGAGATGAACATTATTGTCTCTATTATTCTGTACAATGAAACACATATCTGCTATCCTCGAATGGAGCATGATTATGTTTTCACATATCTCGATCATTTGATTCAAGAAACGAGCTTTGGTTACTCATTTTTCGTTTTTCTCCTCAGCACCAAAAAAGAAGATGAAAAGGGAAACGCCAGTTGCTCAACTGAGACAGCCTTTGTGGTACTTCATTAGCTCGAACCATTTCATCACAAGAAACATTTTTGAGTCACTAATTCACATCCTCTCGATAACTTTTCATGTCGGAATTGAATATGATTATATAAGAAAAATGGATCATCTTTAACATGTCGGAATTGAGTTTCAACATGTCAAAACACTAATTGTAATTCATGTTGAAATTCGGATTCAACATGTTATAACACTAATTATAATTATTGATAAGTAATTATATTAAGTGTTTTGAAAATCGGACCTAATCGAGACCGGTTGAAATGATCATATCTTTGTTGAAAACCAATTTGAACATGTTAGCCAAAATCCATTTTTCTAACATAATCCAACATGTTAAACAAAATCAATTCCAACATACTAAACAAAATTCATTATTCTAAATAATCCCAACATGTGTTGATCTTGTTTAACATGTTGGACTATGTTGGCAAAAAGGATTTTGTTTAGCATGTTGGAATTGAATATGATTATATAAGAAAAATGGATCATCTTTAACATGTCGGAATTGAGTTTCAACATGTCAAAACACTAATTGTAATTCATGTTGAAATTCGGATTCAACATGTTATAACACTAATTATAATTATTGATAAGTAATTATAATAAGTGTTTTAAAAATCGAACCTAACCGAGACCGGTTGAAATGATCATATCTTTGTTGAAAACCAATTTGAACATGTTAGCCAAAATCCATTTTTCTAACATAATCCAACATGTTAAACAAAATCAATTCCAACATGCTAAACAAAATTCATTTTTCTAAATAATCCCAACATGTGTTGATCTTGTTTAACATGTTGGACTATGTTGGCAAAAAGGATTTTGTTTAGCATGTTGGAATTGAATATGATTATATAAGAAAAATGGATCATCTTTAACATGTCGGAATTGAGTTTCAACATGTCAAAACACTAATTGTAATTCATGTTGAATTTCGGATTCAACATGTTATAACACTAATTATAATTATTGATAAGTAATTATAATAAGTGTTTTGAAAATCGGACCTAACCGAGACCGGTTGAAATGATCATATCTTTGTTGAAAACCAATTTGAACATGTTAGCCAAAATCCATTTTTCTAACATAATCCAACATGTTAAACAAAATCAATTCCAACATGCTAAACAAAATTCATTTTTCCAAATAATCCCAACATGTGTTGATCTTGTTTAACATGTTGGACTATGTTGGCAAAAAGGATTTTGTTTAGCATGTTGGAATTGAATATGATTATATAAGAAAAATGGATCATCTTTAACATGTCGGAATTGAGTTTCAACATGTCAAAACACTAATTGTAATTCATGTTGAAATTCGGATTCAACATGTTATAACACTAATTATAATTATTGATAAGTAATTATAATAAGTGTTTTGAAAATCGTACCTAACCGAGACCGGTTGAAATGATCGAACCAAGAAAGATCATGTTTATATATATATATTTACCGATTCGATCATGGTTCGCCTGGAAAATATATATTCTAATTCCTTGAGGTCCTGTTGCGCTGTAAGTACTCTATGTATGTTGTTGTAGGCTGTCTTTGATCTATGGTCTAGAGATTTCTCGCATTTTCTTCTTTCGGGATATTGAATGTTATTGTGTATGTTCTATGTAGAATATAAAGTGAGTTCTTTGTCAAATAGTTGGATGAGACCGCTGGAAAATCATCTGCTGTAGTAAATATCATATGTTAGGAACACTCCCTTACTTAAAAATTTAAACTTTTAGTTAAAGGAAATGATGGCGGGTTAGCTAGTGGAGTATATAAGAATGGCTCTCCTTCTTGAGCCTAGCTATTGTTTCGTTTGTGGGAATTGTATACACTAAAGACACAATTTATTGCCCATTTCTTAATTGTTTCTGTTTATGTTGAATTCTTGACAGAGCAAGACCACAACTATGTTCTAATGTTTTTTATTTATTTTACTTCTCATGAATAGTCATGATTCATATTGCATGTGGTAATGTATCTTCTCCTTAAAAAATGATGCAACCTTTTGGCATGTAGATGGTAATGTATATTGTCATGAACAAGTCTGGCTTGCTGTTTCTCTACTTACTGATGCACTAGGAGCTGCAACCCAGGTCATTCTCTCCTTTTTTCTTGCATTTCTTTCACTTGAATTTAATAATATATAAATTATATAGATAATTGTGTTGTATAATTTTTTTGTCTGGAGTGACTTTACTTTGAAAAGATTGAAATTTCCAGGATCTTAACTGATTCGTCCTATTCCTTTATTCCTTTTACCAAGCAAAAGCTGATAGTCGAGCAAAACCCAACTGAGTACCTTGTTTATTTATCTTAGATGGTCTCTATTATGGTGTCTCATACTTACGTTATGCTTCAATTTCAATGGTAACATTAGTGACATAAAATTCTGTCACTACTTATTGAAAACATACAGGTATTACTACATTAGTGCTCTACTTTTTAGTAATTGAAAAATATATAACTGATTTATCTTGTATTATGTTATTTTGTGCAGCTTTGTACTTATATGTTTTGATGTTTCGCAGAGAAACTGGTGAAGAAGGGATAAGCATTGTTGCTTATTTCTAAGTGAATGAGAATTTTGACACATACAATCTAAGAATTCTGTAAACTTCAAAGGTACTCAAAATTCATATATGCATTTATGTATAAAGATTTTATCGTATCCTATTCCTTTGTTTCTGTCCTCATTTTTCTATAATTTCTCTGTATGCAGAGATTCATCATGAATGAGATGGAAACTGTGAAAAGTTTTGCGTAGATAACAACTGTTACTTTTAGAAAGAGAGGCTAATGATCTTGTTCAATGCTATAAATTCTGAAGATCTTGGTTTGAGTTCTTTAGAAAAGAGGCTTCTACCAGCATATAATGATAAGCTTGTGTGCCTCTGGATCTGCATTTAGGCTACAAATCTGATATTTGGAGGTTTTATTACTAATTTCTATTTATAAAATATACCTGCCTTAGAACTTGAGCAACTGAACTGTGTTGTCTTTAACATTTACATCAACCATTGTGGAGATTAGTATGTCATATTTTTAATTCTATTGGTTTTGAAAAAGGACTGATGCTTTCTTTCATTCTCTCAATCTATGTCTTGCAATCATCAATAGACAAATAAGCAATGTACTAATACCATTTCCCTTCATCATGTCTCTGCTCTGATCTTGAAAATAAAGTTTTAGTTCTTCCACCTTACTCCAAGTCAAGCCAATTTTAGTTGTGCTGCTCAGATAGGAGCTGAGGGCAATTTCCAACATGAAAAATCAGGGTAAAACTAATAGGAAAATGTTGGTATAGTTCGTAAAGGTATGTATGGCTCTTAAAATTACCAAGAAACCACTTTTAAGCATCATTGCTATATTAAGCTTTTAGTAGCTGAATTTCAAATACTTATGTTTTTAATATGAATTGATTGCTTGTAGCTTTAGCAATTGGAAACATGTTTCTTAATTTGTTTAAAGTTGAGCTAGTGATGGTTGTAGCTTGTAATTAGGAATGCTGCTAATATTTCTTCTAAGTTATGTGTCGGCTTGACACAATCTTTAATTGAACTCTTCATACATCTTTAAGTCATTCTTTTTTGAAACAAACTCCATTGTGTTTCAGGTGACTGAGTATATTATAGTTTTGATCAGCCCTTTTTGGTTTTATTGAGATTTATTTTCTTGCTTAAAATGACGAGTGGTTGCTTGGATTTATGGATTAGTTTTTTATTTGAGCATGATTTGGCAATGTGTCTTTCACTACTTGTATAACATATTGGGCTGTTTTATAGGTGTTTTATAGGACGACGGATTCCGGTTGCATTTCTTGAGTGAATTAAGACTTATACAGAGGAATATGGTGGAAGAAAGCATGCCATAGTCGCAACCAACACCTTGATTAAATTGTTTCTGGCAATTGTTTTGTTTACTTTCTAATATATTATTACTTTCAAAAAAATTGCAAATGTATTGTCACCAATTGCTATTTTACTTGTTGAAGGTAGGGTGGAGTTGTTGTCTTTGTTGTGCACCTTTGTCGTTTGTAGATTTTAAGGATCCGTTATGTAAGGAGTTTGTGTTAGAATTCTACCATTTTTGGTATTGGGTGAAATACTAGAAATTAGAACAAATAGTCATATTCTTCTAGGTAAAAAAATGACTACCGAAGTGGGATTGAAGGAATATAAATGATCGTGATTTAATGGGGAGTGTTCCCCTACACCAAGGACATTCTTAATGTACCTACGGATAATGTAGCATGCTACTAGTAAATAAAATATTCAAATATATACTTTACCTAATTAAAAAAAGTAAGCATTATCACTACCACGTCAGTTAATAGGTTTGGTGTCTACGCTTGGTAAGGGAGCGTTTCTTTGAATATGTGTAAAAATTCCTAAGAGAAGGAACGGGTTGTGTAGACAAAAAAATAGAACATCTTACTTTTGGTGAAACCGTGAAAACCATGCATTTTTGTGCATAACATGATACATTTTCATGAATATCATGTTGCATAAAAAATATATAGGGATTATATGCATTTTTTTAATAAAATAATATTTATTTTTTAATGCAACATGTTATGCATAAAAATGCATCATGTTATGCACAAAAATGCATGGTTTTCACGATTTCACAAAATATTTGGTTTTCATATGATCCAACTCCTATATATATATATATATATATATATATATATATATATATATATATATATATATATAGCGGAGAGATCACATACAAAAGACAGGTTCTGTAAGAAATGAGAAATGATCTGGACCATTGATCTGTGTGATCTACGGTGTAAATTAACTGGTGCATTATGACTTTACTAAAATGCATTATGATTGTATAGATAATGCATTATAATGCATTGTGCATTATAATTATGTGTATCATGCATTATAATTATATGCATAAAATGCATCATTTTTTATTTTTTACGATAATCTTATTTTATACAGGATCTCACCCCTATATATATATATATATATATATATATATATATATATATATATACAAAATAGATTAAAAAAAGGGGGTACAAACAAAATTGATGAATGATTAGCGCTCACTAATATTGGCTAATTGTTGAGTGGAGAAATAATCGTTGTAGATCTGCTCGTAACCTTTCTTATGATCATGCTAGACATTTTTTTTTCCCCACCATTCGTACTACTTTCCCCACTCTCTTTTATTTTATCTATCTCCACTTGCAAAACAAGGTCATGGTTTGGCGTGTCAATCTCATTCTCTTCTCATGATTTTTATTTTATTTATTTTTTTTTAATGCGAGAAAAAGATTATTAACAATAATTTGAAAATATGAAGAATGAGGTGAAGATGGGTATTTATAGGATAATTAAAAAAAACACACAAAAAAAATTAAATTCGACAAAATTTAAGAGGTGTGCCAAACCATGGAGGGCAATTAGGTGCCGCCACGTGGCACAGTCGAGAAAAGAAAAAAAAAATCCACGTCAAAAGGGCTGTCCAATCAATTTCTGCCACGTGGTTGTCGACCGCCATATGGCCGCATGTATTCAGTCAACCACCAACTTAACCGGCAGTTGTTGACTGGGTTGATGCACCATTACACTGTCAACAGATGATGTTACAACACCATGTCGGCCGCCGCCCAACGGTCGACCGCAGGCTGTGGGCACCGATGCTCATGCTCCTGTGCTATTATTAGTACTAATACTACCACCACAATTACTACTAACTACTACTAATACAAAACTACTTATAGTATTTCCAGTACTATGTACTGCTAAAGTATTGATACTAAAAAAATACTATATATTACTCTAACTATACTGCTAATACTACTAGGATAGTACACTATTACTATTACTACGGGTATTATACTATTAATACGGCTACTAACACTATACTACTAATACAACTAATAGTACTAATACTCATGTATACTAATAATACTAAGACTATTTTATAACTCTATACCTATACTAAAAAGAGCCTTATGTTACAAAATAATGTATTGCCTATAATGTCCTTTAAAATTACTTAAAATCAAGGATAAGTAAGTAATTAAGTATAATCATAATTAAGGTATAAAAAATATAATTGGATTTACATTTATTATATTATTCTTAAATAATATTTTTATTGATTAATTATTTGATTTTTCTAATACATATATTTTGTATATGGTATGTATTTATACAATTTTGATTTGCGTGAAATATATACATGACAGCTTCTTGACTTTTGATATAATACTTTCGCTTGTGTGATTAATTATTGCAATTTGTTGTTAGAAATTTATTCCTTTCTTCTTCTTTTTTTAAAAAAAAATCGATAACGACTTAGCTTTGTTCAATTAAATTTTCAATTGACGTAAGATCTAAAATTTAAAATATTTAGAAATTTTCAAAATAACTAAAAGTTAAAGTATTTGTAACAAAATTTTGATATATTTTATTTTGACACCTTTTTCCTTTTAAATTGGAGTCAATCTTTTAATTTTATTTATTTTATGGGTTTTGCCTTTGTTTTCCATTGAATTGCTATTGTTTTTACTGACGTGTTTATTATTATTATTATTATTATTATTATTATTATTATTATTATTATTATTATTATTATTATTATTATTATTATTATTATTATTATTATTATTATTATTATTATTATTTGTGACGCCCGGGGCAGAAGTACGGAGTGATCGCCGGTGCGCAGAAGCACGGACAAAGAGCGGCTCCTATAAGGGCTTCTAAGCGAAGGGGCACATGGATGAACCGAGACATGCCGGAATGAGAGGGATTCCGAGGGTATGCAGGAATGGGACTGCATATCCGAGGAGAGCTAAAGGATTTGATTGGTGCTACTCATATCACAAGATGCATCTTCTTTTTCGCATCTTAACTTGGGGCAATTGTGGGATGGGTGACCCCCTGGGAAGTTTCTCAGGGAGTGTGCGAGTGAGGACAAAGCACACTGAAAAAGATTCTGTTGGTCTGTGGGGTCAGCCGTCAGTCCGGAAGCCGGGTCGTTACATTATTATTATTATTATTATTATTATTATTATTATTATTATTATTATTATTATTATTATTATTATTATTATTATTATTATTATTATTATTATTATTATTATTATTATTTCTCTGTTATTGTTGTGAATAATTGAATTGATGACCTAAAACATTCAAAATAGTTAATCGCATGATAAAATTTTATTACAAACAAAAGTGTTAAAAAAAAAAAAAAAAGTTACGTTATCATTAAATACTAAGGTGATTGATTTTTTTTTTGTTATTTTTAGTTAGCGTACTTCCCTTTTCTCATTGATAAAGAGTTCAATCGAATAAAATTGAGTTTGTTACACTAATTAATATGATCTTTATAGTTGAGAAGAATGAAGTATAATTTAAAGTAGAGATGTATGTATATTTTTAATATGTAGAATTTGTAGTCCAATATGAGTATATGTAAAATTTAAATTTTTACTTTGAAATTCAGTAAATTATAATCATGTTATTGTCTTGTGCAAGTTATTTGATAAGGTTTTTTAGTTTATGCAATATTATTAAAATTAGATTAGATATTTTTAAAATTATTAAAATAACATTAATATATAAAGAGAATATTATTCCGACATTCACAATCTATATATGCTATTTTTTTATTCGGTTGTCCAACATCTATAGACTATTTCGTTCAACATTTTACCCATTTTTTATACCCTTTAAGTGTAACCAAAACTATCAATAAAAATTACCTTAAGACTTCATCACAAAATACTAAACTCTGCGCCCGAAATTTTGGAGTACTATTTAGTTAATGAAATTTTTTATTTAGACGTGACTGCCTAAACCTTCTACAATTAAATAATTGATTACTTTTTCTTTTGGAAATCTTGGAGAATATAATCACAATAATGATGAGAGATATTAATTAACGAAAAGCTTGTGGCGTGCAATTTATAGTTAACACATTTCATGAGATCTTAATTTTTAGAAAGTTTATTTTTATTTGCTTTTGTTAATAATTCCGTGCATAGAGAAAATGAATATGCTAAATAATGTTTGATGAATATATATTATATTTAATGATAATGTTTTGTTATATTCTTCAGGACGACGTTCTATGATAGTTCTTTTTATGACTACTAATAAACTAAGAAATCAAGAATGATAAAATATTTTAATTGTAAAAAGCACATTTAGACGTTTTCTTATTATTATTATTGTTAGGACATTTGTTAAGAGAATTCTTTAGTATCAATCATGTTTTATGAACTCATGTGAGGATAAAATGACGATCATAAAGTATATGTTATTTGGGTGAGGGGTGTCATTAATTATAGAAAGATGATTGCTTAAGCATAAATATAATCTTTTTAATGTGACATACAATAAAGGTTGAGAAAATAAATTGTTTATCCAATATTTTGTGCACATCTTCTATGACTAGAGTGCTTCTCCCTATGACATATACAAGTAAATGGTAAGATTTGATGCAAATATATCCCTAGGGTTAAAAAAAAATGTGCAAATATCTCCTAGAAGCTAAAACTCTAATGCTTTATGACTTATTCATAAAGGAGATAGTTAAAGAAAATTCATAACGCGACGTGTTCTTTAATTTATTATTAATTGTTCAATAAAAATTACGACAATGTTAGATTTTGAAGTATTAGTTTAATGATGTTTACTAATATAGGCCAATGAAATAAATTAACAGTGGGCATAAAATTTCACATTATTTTCCTTTATTGGTTCTTTTTTAGAAAATTTAAAAGTAAAGATCTGCTAATTATCAAACCGACGTTAATTGGGTTAGGGTTTAGTTGCTGGATGATGTCCTAGCTCCATAACTTGATTTCTGTGTATCGACCGTGTACAAATAATATTTATTAGTTTTATAATGTTTTTTATAAAAATAAAAAAAATCATAATATATTATAGAGTAAATTACAATATATATTATGACAATTAAAAAAAAAATTATACCTAAGTTTTGATTTATCATATATAATTTGCATCATAAAACTCAAATTCAATGCTAAAAACAAAAATAAATCCTAATTATGTGAGTGAATCATATACAATAATTGTAAAAATTTACCAAAATGTTTAAAGAAAATACATAAATTGATATTTGGTACAATAATTATCAAATTAAAATAAATTGATATTTGGTACACGGTAAATGTAGAAACTTCGGGACAGAGGAGCTAATGAAGTTAATCGGACAAATTATTTAACTTTAGGGAGGTATTTGTACAATTTTTTTAACTTTATGGAGGTATTTACATAAAATCTTACCATATAAGATTGCATATTTCATAAGGGTGTCTACCATATATAGGGTTGTATGTGTCAAGCTTAGCTAGCGCCATCCCAGTAGTAGGAGATAGCATAGTAACCTGGCTTTGGGGCGGCTTCTCCGTGGACAATGCCACCTTAAATCGTTTTTTCAGTCTTCATCATTTACTCCCCTTTATTTTAGTAGGCGCGAGTCTCTTCATCTGGCGGCATTGCATCAATATGGGTCAAATAATCCATTGGGCGTGCATTCAGAGATGGATAAGATCTCCTTTTACCCGTATTTTTATGTAAAGGATCTAGTAGGTTGGGTGGCTTTTGCCATCTTTTTTTGCATTTGGATATTTTATGCTCCTAATGTATTGGGGCATCCAGACAATTATATCCCTGCAAATCCGATGTCGACGCCGCCTCATATTGTGCCAGAGTGGTATTTCCTACCGATCCATGCCATTCTTCGTAGTATACCTGACAAAGCAGGAGGTGTAGCGGCAATAGCATCAGTATTTATCTGCCTGTTGGCTTTACCGTTCTTTAAAAACCAGTATGTACGTAGTTCAAGTTTTCGCCCTATTCACCAAGGCCTCTTTTGGTTGCTTTTGGCGGATCGCTTACTACTAGGTTGGATCGGGTGTCAACCTGTGGAGGCACCATTTGTTACTATTGGACAAATCTCCCCTTTTCTTTTCTTTCTCTTTTTTGCCATAACGCCCATTCTGGGACGAGTTGGAAGAGGAATTCCTAATTCTTACACGGATAATGAAATAAAAAAATATAGTGGGAACTAGAAAAAGGGACCGGGAAGGTGAAGGTCCAGGGGAAAGCTCTGCCCCACCACTTCGAAGGGCTAGGATGCCCGAAACTCGTCCCCACCCAGCCAATTCCGGCAACGATTTCGCCTGGGATCCGGGGAGTAATCCCAAATAAAATAACTCTTCTTCTTCGGATGAAGATGAATCCCGGCGCGTTTCTAAACGAACCCTTCAAGAGGAACTTATCAATGAATTTTGGTCTTTGCTACGACCGTCGATGATATCGGCAATCGCATCACAAGGAAGTGAATCCATTTATTTTGATGAAGTCAAAAAAAGGCAAGCCGAGCTAGAAGAAATAGAACCGGATACCGGTAGCAGTAGCAGTGATTCGGAATGAAGGACCGTTGACAGGGTTAGGGTCATGTAATTCGGATAGGAAATCCGTGTGAAAAATGAAAATTCTGACACCAAAGTGAGTATTACACCAAGAATTGACAAGCGGATGAGTTTTCTAGTTGGCTATGTTGATATAGCTTAGATAAGGAAAATCTACGAGAAGAAAACGAGCCATCCTCACCAATTGCAATTAAGTCATTCGAACCTACTTTCGAAAAATCATCAGCAATGGATAAGCCAGCAGCATGCAAGCTCAAGGGAAAAAGCGGGGTTTCTCAAACCTCATACCAATTCCAAACAAGTACAAAGAGCAAATTGGATTTCTAACCAGCATACGCAAAGCAAAGAACTGAAAGGTGCTTTGTACCTCACTTCGCTAAGCAGCGAGAATTGTAATTGTACTGAAGCTCTCTTTCCTTTCCAACGCCCCCCGATCGTACTACTTCATTCTTAGTGTGCTGACCAGATACCCCACCAATAAATAATGAGCTAAGAGCCATAGCAAGAGATATAGCGTTGCCTTCCGGCTGAGTGAGCTCATAAACTGGCGAATCAATTCATTTGAAAGAGAAAGTCGGGTCTAGCTGATTTCCGAGTTGACCAATGATAGATAGGTAGGAATGGCAGGACCTAAACGAGCTAGGCTTCGTTAGCCTTAGCCAGTTCTCCTTTTATAAGTTATAAGCTACTATTCTTAATGCTGCTCGGGCTCCCGGTGATAGAGGGCTCTTGGAACAGATGATAGTTGATCTTACTCAAAGAAGTATTCTAAATATAATATAGAGATATGCTTTATACCAGTATACAGCAAGAACAATGTCAGCCAATTAGCAAAGATCAAGCGAACTCACTCAACCGTACTAGACCAAAGACTGAAGGAATTCAATACGACGGAGATGTCAATCAATTTCATTGCCTTAATAAGACCCCGCTCCGGCAGACTTTCATTAACAGACTGGCATCGAGCTACGAGTCACTTCTTCCTCTGATTTTGTCCCTTTTCTCAGAAGTGTACGGCGAGGCGTTGAAAACAAAGAAATTGCTCGAGCTCTCATTTCTATCTAGTCTTGATGTTAAGAAAAGATCTCTTGCATATGTTGAATAAACTAATATAATAAAAACAACTCTAAGCAGCTGTAGGCAAGTGAGCGAGTGGTGAGATAGCGAAGCGGATGCGCAACTAAGCAAGAATCCTGCCTACGCAAAACAACAGGCGTAGCAACAACAAGGTTTGGAACTTACCGAACGTTGTTCTTGATCTCGATTTGCACCAGCCTTGGACAAGACGAGACTTGAATTAGGAAAAGCAAGTCTTTGTTAGCGTTTTCATGCGAGTAGCTCTAATTCTATGTAACGAAAGCGTCTTACGACTTCTGCTTTGCCTTCGACTAGTGAACCGAACGAATCTCTTTCCCTTCGTCAACTAGACTTGAGAACAGCTCCTGAACCCCCTTTTCTTTTTATGAGGCTTTACCAGTTCCGCTAACACAGCCTCTAAGAGCTGATTCAATAGCTATAGCTGCGGATTCTGTAACAGCTGCAGATTCGATTCTTGTGTGCTTCAATTCATGTTTTCCGCGTAAAGGTAAAGAGCTCCTAAATCGGTGCAGCTACGTCCGTCGCAATAAATATCATAAGAGAATAAAAAGACCTTGTAAGGGAAGATATCGTGAGCAGGTAGGAAATTCAGTTTGAATGCAAGCTATTGAAAGATACAGTAGTAGCTATTGACCAACAACATAGCGTATTAATAGTACATACTGACTGAATCAATACTAATGCTAGCTATTCATAAACAACATAAGGTATCTGTTAGCAAGAAAACAAGAAAGAAGAATGCTGTTGCTTGTTGTTTGGAAGCCTTGTCTTTGTCCAGTGCTAGGGAAAAGAGCCCTAGAAGCCACGTTTGCTACCTGCCTCGAGTGTTTATATGTCATAATCTTAAGGTGGCGGTGCAAGCTAGCGTGGAGAGAATTCTGCTGGCGCCCACGGTAGGAGGGGGTCCGAGTCCGAAGCAGACCGCCATTGGCGTGGTTTTCCGCGATCGGAAAGGGGCTTATCACCACGCGATGGTGCGCGATAATGGTGAAGTGCTGGTGTGCGCAGGGGCTCTGGGCAGCCCTCAGCTGTTGCTACTGAGCGGAATTGGGCCTCGGCCGTATCTAGCATCGTTGGGGATTCCGGTGGCGCTGCACTCTCCTTACGTGGGGCGGTTCTTGTATGATAATCCAAGAAATGGGATCTCGATAGTGCCGCGGGTGCCGTTGGATCACTCCCTGATTCAAGTTGTTGGGATTACGAATTCTGGTGCCTACCTTGAAGCGGCATCCAACATTGTGCCCTTCCTCTCCGCTGCTCGCCCAGTCTTCATCAGGCCTCCTAGCTCATCTTATGTCACTGTCGCCACTCTGATGGAGAAGATAGTGGGGCCCCTCTCCACAGGATCTCTGAGATTAGCATCCACGGATGTGAGGACAAACCCGGTAGTCCGTTTCAACTACTTCAGCAACCCCACTGATCTTGAGCTGTGCATAAACGGGACGAAAAGGATTGCCGATGTGCTCAATACGCGCTCCATGGATGAATTCAAGGTGCATCAGTGGTTTGGGAGGAGGGAGTTTAGGTATGTAGGATCACCACTGCCACGGGATCAGCAAAACCAGGAGCAGATGGGGGAGTTCTGCAGGAGGACTGTGAGCACGATATGGCACTACCATGGCCATGGCGGATGCCTCATGGGGAAGGTGGTGGACAGAAACCTCAGAGTGGTCGGAGTTGGTGGGAAATATGCCACTCAAAGTTTGTTACCCTGCTATCGAGAATCACGAATGGCGGATTGTGACTGATTGCGATCCGAAAAACACGAGATGGAGATACCATAATGGTGGATCATGGCCAGGTTATTAAACCTTCTTATCCCATGATGATTTCAAGTTCAAGATTTTTGTTCAAAGGGTAGGCTGAAGCCCACCAATACCATTTTTTTACACTTGATCAATTTTCTTACTCTTTTTTTCCTATATCTATTTGGCAGTGCTGTTATGGCTGCTTACGGCTGCGTGCATCAAGACTGGACGTCCACAGATTGCTAGACGAGCCATAGAGCTGGCTGAGACGAGGCTATCAAAAGGTTCGGCCTGGAGTGCTTTAGAATGCATTATCACTACTTTAGGACCTCAGATGGAACCTGCCGCGTAGCCCATTCTACACGAGTCCGATCGTACGATCTAAGTCCAATGGACCTGCTAATATGAATGACTTTTATTCAAAAAGGGCCGCGATAACTAGCATTTCTTATATGAAATATGAAGATCGGGCCCAATAATACAATCTAGTAAATATATATTATATATAATATATATTGGCTGTTGGGAGCTGATTCATTATATTATGAACACCCTAGCTCCACTGATTCGATTAGCTCAACGATTGAGGAAACTCACGATTGCTTAGCAGCTCTCGAGTCGACCAGTCGTTAGCTCAGAGCTCAGTACAAGAAGGAGATGAAAGCGAGACTCTTGATCAATAGCAACTTTACTTTCTTCAAATAGAGCCTTTAAGCAACGTTTTAAGCTAAGCAGTCAATGGAAGAGAAAATCTCTCAAGAAGAGAGAATAAATGCCTTCTGCATTCTCTCCACCGTCACCTAGGAAGAAGAGAAAGCTACACTAACAAAGTAAAGTGAAGAATGAAATTAATTGGGTAGGATTCAATCCAGCCACACCCCCCCGTGGCTAACTTTATTTGATTTGCCTAAAAAACCAATTCCGTATTTTTATATAAAGAGAAAAAATTTCTAGTTTTATAACTTTTTTAACTACCCAATTATTCTTAAAAAAATACCAAACTTGAAAAAGTTGATTTTGTCAGAAAAGAAAGTAGGTTTCTGGGGTTCATTGATTAGTACACCTCCGGTGCTGGTAAGGTCGGGACCGTGGTCGTCCGTCTCCGGTTTGCCGGCCGATAAGATCTCTGAGATTGACCAGCCAGCTGGGTTGGTTTGGCTATTCTTTTCTATTGAAAAGGAGTCAGCTGTCTGCGCGAGTCACCTTCTTATAGGCTCCGCTGGACGACACGGCATTTTCGTTCAAATATAATAAAGGCCGGCCGTACTTGTGATGGTTCCCAAGGATTCAATATGACCACTTAGGTCTACGTTGCCACGATATTGTTCTATGGAAGCGGGCGGGCTGTTTAGAAGCTCGGCCCGGTTTTTTTGGTGTCGTAGGGGAGGGATTGACCTTTCTAACGCATATTCAGTCGTACCGGCATGGCCCCACTGATTTGTTTTCGATCAGAGCATCAAGCAGCGCAACCCGGTTCTACTTGACTAAGCCCGTGCTCCTCCAAGGAGGGAGTTTGCTTTACCCAACTCCCTTTTTGATAACAAGGCAGAAAGCCCCTACCGGACACTCATTAGTTTCGAATGAAGAGTGCCCTATTTCTATAAATATAAAAAAGCGAGACTTTACTAAAACTAAACAAGCAAGAAATTTCTATCTTATTAGTCAAGCGCTAACGCGCCCCTGCAATCAAACTAAAGCACTAACACCCGGTTGGGGCCTTTTCAATTTCAATAAGGCTCGCGTAGGAAAATCGAATATTTTGAAGTTGGTAAAGACCCGCCCCTTTTTTCAGTCAGAATGAGTCCCCGGGACCCCGGGACATTGGCTTCCGCCAACAGTGAACTATTAAGGATCGCATCCCGCACATATTCTACATTATAGCCTGCAACTGATTCAGCTTCCGCTTCTGGGAGATCAAAGGGAGCTCGATTAGTTTCTGCTAGACAAGAAATAAAGAACATAACCAATACAGGGAACAAGGGAATACCGGACCATATCTGCTTTTGCGCCATGCAATCTCACTCAAATTACGGGGACCTACACATATTAGTACAGTATACCAGGGTCCCCGGCCAGAACCACACGTGCAAGTTTCCCTGCATGTGGCTCGTCCGTGTTTTTCGAGGCGCTGCCTGTGACTCAGCATGGGATAAGGGGGCGGAACTGCACACGAAAGTGTTCAGAGCATTGTCCGAGTGAGTAGGCAGCGCCTACCAAGCAAAGCTTTCTTGAAGAGGCTGGGCTGCCGGCGCCCGCCCTTTCTTTATTTAGATGTTGAGGCAAGGTAAGCCCCAGGAAGGGCATTTAGCGAGGAGCATTGGGGAGGGAAAGCGTGGTTGACAAAGCACTTCGAGGAGGCGCCTGGACTGGAGTGCTTTCATCAAATGATGCATGTGGGCTGAGCCATTCCCATCCCAAGTGGTAGTCCCGCTGCGGCCTCTGACCGTCCGTCCCGTCTCATCGTGATTTGGCTATACTTGAATGTAGCCAGCCATGTTAGCTTCACATGAGAGCCTTTTTTATAAAGGATAAAAAGGCACTCATCAGTCAGCTCGGCCGCTTTCCTATTTCGCTTTTCCGCCTATTAATAGAATATAATAGAATAGGTCCCGACGGCCCGCCTTTCTTCATCTATACCAGATGCCGCGCACGAACCAATAGAAAGGATTTCAGCGCCCCTCTCTAGATAAGAAGCAGAACGCGCCATCACCTACAACCCTATCCTCTGCCGGGGACTTCCACGAAATGAAAACGGGCGGCATCGTCGTATGCTCCACTTTTGTTGCCCTGGTTTATATCCCGGAGTACTCCTATGGCCGATCTGTCACCCAACCTACTTAAACAACCTAAAAGCTTGACCCCGTCCCGTTTGGAGAATGACCCCTTATGGCACGGCTTAGTCAGTTATTCTCGCAGTTCAGATAAGATTCGGACCACCACTTCTCTGAAAGCATGGTTCTTGCCTCACTCCCCCCTTTGAGCTCGTCCATTCGTTGGGTGATCCCTTGCTCTCACGTTCGAGTGTTTGCTCGTCGTTTAGGCCCGTGAGTGAGATTTTTGCTCATTGCAGTCACCTCCGGGGTTCTTCGCACCTGGATAGTACCAGGACCCTTGTGCCCCGGCCTTTGAGCCAATAAAGCTGCCCGCCCTATGACCCACAACTCAAAATGAGCCTTGCGACGAGACGCGGACATTCCCCATGCTGCGGTTCCCTCCGGTCCGTTCCCAGGTTGGGTTAGGGGAACAGCCGAGCGATTGCCTTCGCGGATCCAAACGCGCTCACAAGGCGCACAATAAGAATAAGACCAATAGAGACTTCATAAGGGACCATTTGAGCTGCAGATCGTAATGCTCCTAGAGAGGCATATTTCGAATATAGAGGAGTCAAAGTTCCCAACAATCAAGTAGTTTATCATATCCTTCTATGAACCGTACGAGCACGTTCTCTGTCACCCCCCACCGCGCTTACGGCTCTCTACCCCAACCCAACTTGCTCTGGCCCCGGGTCCTTCCTTTCTATTCCTCGGTAAGCGGGCCGTGGGAGCATGGGGGGGGGGGGGGGGGGTATCTGCTTTTGACTGATAGAATGTATCTATCTCCCTCTCTGACACTTTTAAGGAGGATCGATAGATAAATCATAGTTTTCTATCGCTTGTATGGGGCAGAGGCGCGAGTACCCAAGTTGTCGATACTCCTGACATAGCCCACATACGTAGGCTCGGTCAAAGAAGTCCCTCCCGGATAAAACAGAAAGCCCCTTATCCGATGCCGTTTGTCTAAAATTCATCTGGAGAAAAGCCATCTTGCAATAAAGCGTCTTCTACCCTTTCCTCCACTGTAATCTGTGCTGCAATGATGCTTGCCCATTCCTCGCGGCTCCAGTTTTTTTTCAGGGAATTGATGCCGAGGCGATGGCCCAATTCTTCCATACGCTCTTGAGCAGGCATCAAGTGATTGCCATTCTCATCCTCAGGGATGAAGGGCCCACCTCGATCAACCTCAGGAGCAACAGGCTCAGGGGAGGGGGGTGCTGGTTGATTTATGCTCGTTGTGTTACTATACCCTTTTATTTTTACTGGTTAAGTTATGCTACTTATGTTCATCTTATCATTACACTTTACTGTTCAATCTGTGTCTACTTTATTAAACAAAAATTCATGATAAAATGGACGGAGTGAGTATGTTTTGTCGGGACATGTGTCAATATTGATTAGCTCAAAATAAATTACTCAAATTAATTAAAATAGAGGTAAAACGTGCAACGCACGTGACATTTACTAGTACTACTACAAATGGGACTACTACACTATTAATACTATTAATGTAACTATTAATACTATAATACTATAATACTACTATAATACTATAATATTACCAATACTACTAAAACTATACTATTAATACTATCAATACTACAAATAATATTGTACTACTACCACTGCCGCTACTAATACTAATAGTAATACTAATAATATAGTAATACTATCATTAATGCTACTAATATTAGACTACTATTATCAATATTAATACCGTAATAGTAATTATATATTACCACTAATACCACTATCAATATATAATATATAGTACAACTAATACTAATATTATAGCAATACTATAGTACCATTAGTAGTTTAATACTAAAATTTTCGAAGTATATAATTGGTAGTGTCAATTCTACTACTAATATCGTGATGTTGTTGCTAATGCTAATGCTAACGCTAATGCTATACTGGTAATACTAATACTATACGTTACTAATACTATTATATCTACCATTACTACTAGTAATATTAATACTATAAAAATTACAAAAATATATTAAAATAATAAGATGATAGGACTATACGCCATATATGTCACTCTTAATACGAAAATTAAACTATACTGGTTCACTAGACGTTGATTTTTTACTAGCCTCACTTTTTTAATTTACTTTCTTTAAAAGAATATTTATTGAATTGAAGATTATAATGTTGTTAAAAGCGACATGTGTGTTGTTACTTGATACGGCTTTTTGAAGCGGTATTATCCTGGTGTTCATCGTAAATTCAAATCTCATAGATGCCTTGAGATAGGTGTCGACAGTCACACGACGGTAGCAAGGCAAGGACAAAAGGAATATTAACAATATAATACAAATATAATTTGATATTTATGTCTCTTAATATTATTCTAATCTTGTTATGTACCAGTATAATTGAAATCTAATTGATTTTTCAATGTTAATCGTGAAATTTTGATCTTAGAATACTTTATTAATCACTTTTTAATTTATTTCAATCACCACTTAGTCAATCACAAAACTGCAATATAATTAATAGAGATCCATCAGTGGAATGTAATTAATTGTTCAATCAAATCCAACATAATTCACGACCAATATGATCTAATTGACTATTCAACTACTAATATCTTCTTAAAATACATGATTAATAATTTGATCTAATCCAATCTCGATCAATGGAATTGGATCTTATTTTATTGAACATTTAGTGGAATGTAAATGATTGTTCAATCAACTTCAATATAAATCACACCAGTTTAGAAATCTAATTGATTATTCAAAGTTAATAATGAAATCTTTGATCAGTGCTATTGTAATTCAACAAATTGTTCAAAATAATACAATTCGAATCATTATAATTGAACTTAGTTTCAAAGAACTAGAATTACAGTTTCATAAAAATTTAAGTATTACTAGTTCATAGTATTTGTCAGACATTTTGCAATATATATATATAATAGAGATACACTATGGTGAAAACTCTATTTTCAGTACAATCTGTAAACCGTTATTTTCATCTATTAATGATGCATTTATATGCATAACTTGTTGTATGAAAATTAAAATATTATTTTATCAATAAACTAATATATATTTTTTTATGCAACATGCTATACATAAAAATGCATCATTTGATGCATAAAAATGCAGGGTTTACAAATTGCATTAAAAATAGAGTTTTCACCTAATTTATTTCCTATATATATATATATATATATATATATATATATATATAAATTAGGGGTAAAATATTACAGTAAATAAGATTGCATGATGGACCGATGGTTAAGTTTCGGGAGCAAAGCTCTATGTTCGAGTTCTCCGTAAGACGACCTTTAAGTTTCTTGTAAAAAAAAAAAAAAAAAAAGAATTAGCAAAATAGTTGAATTTAAAAATTGTAATAGTAGAGGAATGAAATCCCGCCCTCCCCAAAATCAAAATATTCTGAGCGCGCTGCAATTTTTCATTACCACGGTTCACGGCTCTCCCTAAACTCACTCCCCCAAATCAACGTTCCAAAACTCTCTCCGTAGCAGAAGCAGCAACGAACTTCTTCCTCACTTTCAAATACAGTACTCCTGTTTCTCCGAAATGTCTTCTTTCACGTTGAAGCTCTCTTTGTTCCTCGTATCTTCACCTTCACAATCTTCCTCCTCCTTGGCTACGACGTCGTATTTTTTGCCGCCGCTCCCTCTCTTCCGCTTTCCAAGGACGCGCTTCAATTCCAGAGGCAGATTGCAGTCGTTGGAGCCGCCGAAAGTGACAAAAACAATTCTCCCATTTCAGGTGATTCCAAAACCCCCAATGGGACACTGGCAATTTCATCCGATTGCTTCTTTTCGCCTTTTTATAGGGGAGGATGGATTTTTGGGTTGAATTTGATTCAATGATTCATGGTTTTGATGTTAATATGCAGCCTAAGACTAGGAGAGTGATTCTTCCGGAGTATGTGCAGAACATACAACCTGAATTCATGGAGTTGTTAGTCAAGAGAGCGCCCCAGCAGGTTTTTTCAAACTGAATTATTTCCTTACTCATAGCTCGGATATGTTTGTAGAAATGCCTCAGAGAGCTTTCCATTCATTGCTAAGTTTTTAGTTCGATCCAAGCTGCCTATAATGTTGTGATGAATGATTCTATTATAGATAGTTGAGGCTATGCGCCAGACAATAACAAATGTGATTGGAACTCTACCTCCACAATTTTTTTCTGTGACGGTGACCACAGTAAGTGTTTTATCAATCTTATGTATCGAATTCAGAGGCATTGTGAGGTGTTGTGATAATTGTTCCACCTATGTTATGTTTCAGGTTGCTGAAAATCTGGCACAATTAATGTATAGTGTCTTGATGACTGGATACATGTTTCGAAATGCTCAATACCGGCTGGAATTGTAGCAAAGTTGGGAACAAGTTGCTCTTCCCGAACCACAAGAGAAAACTGTGAGTGATTTCATCTATAGCCTTTGCTCCAAAAATTGCTTTTTCTTGGTATTTCAGTTAAAAATGTGAGTGATTCCAGGTTGTCCTCTGAGAATGGGATGGTTAAAGAGACAGGAGCCTCTCCTTTTTTGATTGATGGGGCAATAGGCTCATGTGTTGGCAGCACAGAATTACTGCAAAAGGCTGCAAATGTTATCCATGAAACCTGCAAGTAAAATTCTCTTCCTCTACTTCTTATCAATTGGGAGTCATGTTAGATGGCAGCCTTTTAAGCTCACACTATCATAATATTGCAGATATTTGTTGAAGGAGAAGTCTGATGATAGCATTTTATTGCCACTTCTCATTCGTATGATGGATAATTTGGGAAATCATGGTGAGAATACCTTGTTGGTTCGGTGCTCTTTCACTTAGTAGTTTGCATATCATTATTCATTCTTTTCAACGATCCTCCAGGAAGTGCCGAATATGAAGAGTGGTCTAATCACAGGCAGGCCTGGAACAAGAATCTACTGCTATAATAGAGCCTCCAATTAATTTTATCGTGCCATCTCATTCAAAAGGAAAACGAAGGTGGGTTTATACCATGATATCTGTACTTTGATTTTTTTACACATCTTACTTCAAGGAAGCTGATGGTGTTTTGTTGTAGGCCTAGGTGGGCTCTAATAGATAAAGCTTATATGCATAATACTTGGAGATCATCACAGTCATCATACCATTTGTTATGTACAAAGGGGAACATGTTTCCATCAGAATATGTGACACTTTTAATGGACGATCTTCTTGAACTCTCATTGCATAGTTATGAAACCGTGCAAATGTGAGTTCTGCAGCTCTTTGCAATTCACCGTCGATTACCATACTATATGTCCCATGGTGCTTGGCTAGTAAATGCTATGGCCTATCATTATGTGGTTGCAGTATATGATGCCTATAATAAATATAGAATGACCTCCAATTGCTACTCTCTCTTGCTGTAAGATTGCTTATATTTATGTATTTATCCCCAGACTTGCTACAAAATGTATCCTGAATATGATGAAAAGATGGCCGTCAACAATTTCAAAGTGTGTGTTGTCTCTTGCCGAAAATCTTAAAAAGCCAAGCTTACCTAAGAATGCAGTCTTGGGCTCTTGCACTGTACTTTCATCCCAAACTGTTCTTAAGTGTTTGACAACGGTAAATTTCTTGATTAGAAAATGCTGTGAAATGAGTTATGTGAGTTTGACTGAGACTCTTCATTTTATCCATATTCCAGGATAGAAAGGCTCTCTCATTGTTCCTTCTGGGAATCTTATACCGGTAATGTTTTGTTTCGTAAATTTGTTCCCTTCCCAAATATGATTTGTGTATAAACCATAAGTGTGGCTTATTTACTTTTTTTTTCTAACTCTTTTGTTGTCTTGAAGCTCCCATAATGAAACCCAAAAGGCTCAGAAAGCAATTACTGAGGTTAGTTAGAGTATTCATTTGGCCACATGTTTCCTTTTACCATTGAGTTTTGTCAAATTTATGTGGAAATGTTTAGTTTTTTAGCTTCACAGTAAGGCTGCAGATTGAGGAAGTATTATATATTTGAAGTTATTTCCATTATTCCATACATGCATTATGTATTACATATAGTGCGACACTGCGTATTGATACTTGCATGTGTGTAAAACGACCCATGCAAATAATCTAGAATAATCAAAACCACACGCCAACACAAGAATAAAGAGTATAATTAACTCAAGTTTGAGGAAAAGCAAAAAGGCAAGATATCAAAGAAAGGATAGATTTTATTTTTATTTAAAATTTTATAATAAATAACACCTTTCGACAGACAATACGTTTCATATATTTTTTTTTTATCGGACAAAAGATAGTTGTTAGATAAAACTAGAATATTTTGCCCGTGCAATGCACGGATTCAAATTTAAGCATTTTAATTATGTATAATGCTTTATCAGCAAATAATTGCAGTATCAACTTATTAATTTCATACATATGCAGATATTAAAAAAATAATAATAAAAACAAAAAATATTTTTGAGCAAACTCTATTGTGATAACTTGCATGATTAGAAATGACGTGGATTGTTAAAACGACTTGAGCTTGTTGCTGCATGGAGTGCGTGGACTTATTTTATATGGCATGTTTACGTATGTAAAGAAAGATTCGATTGGTGTGGTGTGTAGTTCGTATGGTATAAGGATTCTTTCCTTATTATTTATTTACACGCGATATGGAAAGGATATGCACGAAGATTTGATAAACCCTATTAAGGATATCTTTGGAGATATTCCTTAATTATCTATTTAGGGTTTGCATGAGATATATATATATGCGAAGATCAGATCGGAGCCGTTGCGCGTGAGTTGGATATTATTGAGAGTGCTTCATCTTCGTGTTCATGAGAGCGTGAGTATTTTCTTTCATTCATCTATCATTGGGGTAGTGTTGATTGGTGAGTGACTGTATTATCTTGAACGATTCCACGTTCAAGATTGGGCAAAACTTTTCAATATTGTGAAAAGTATTTCGGGTAGACTAGTGAGAGTTTACCGAGGATTCATTGGTGAGGAGTAGAGTCGGGTGAGGAGAGAACGTTTAGTGTTGCTAACGTTCACGAGTCTTGTATCCCTTATACTCATCATAGTGAATTGTTTTCTTGGAATAGCTTCCCCCAGACGTAGGTGTGTTTATCACCGAATTGGGTTACCAAATTGTATTCTCAACTGTGTTACTTTCTGTGTTACATGTTGAGTTACATTTAACCTACCAAAGTAGGGATTATACAATTTCAGAGCTCATTGACATCACGCCACCAAATATTCTTGCCATGAAGATAAACAACTAAAACATTGCTAGAAGTATTGAAAATGTCAAAATAAAACATTAGAAAAACAAATTTCACAATCACCACCATTGTTGATGTATATAAAATTCACAACGATTTCAAATTTCAGCGAATACCTTATCCTTCCATGCACCAGTAACAACTTTTTCTTCCATGACCATGTATGTACAGTACTTTGAAGACCTTCTTATTCTCATTTGACTTTACGTTGCGGCATCGAGCTGATCAATAAAATAGTTAGAACATCATAAATAACTTAAGAAATAAAACATGTTAGTTCACTAAACTAATATTAACGGGACTATATGAAAGTCATGTATGAGTTTTAACCCGACACTTGAATTTTCGGGATCCGATGTTTTGTGTTAGAAATTGTTTCTTCTCCTTCTCCTTCTCCTCCTCCTTCTTCTTCTCCTCTCAATTTTGATCTTGCGCGAAGCAAAAGTTATAGCGGCAAGACACTGGGGGACTGTAAAATAAAAAATCAATTGTTGAAACCAATCTGACACCCTTCATGAAAAGCCTAAAGAAAAAACCCTTTTCATCTGAAACAAACAATAGTATAAAGTTTTGGTTACCATGAATATGCAGTAGGGATCGATAGCCCGTGATTGGTCAATTAGTGTTAGATTAAAATAGTGTCAAAGTGAGGAGATACTTTGTCTTCTTGAACTGCCAATATATATAAATGAGGAGTTTTCTTACAAAAAGACATGTTTTTTGGTTGGGAAGAAAATTATTTTATAGCAACCTTTTGGAAGAGATGCGACTACTCTCCAAACAAACGGTGTTACTTTTAGATAGAATTAATGAAAAAAAAAAATTGTTAAATGAAATTTACAAAATTATCTTCCGTACTCTGCATAATTTAATCTTTAAGCGTCAATACTTTTAGTTAATTTTAATTTACATTTTTTAAATTAGAAAAACACGCTTATTCATGCATGTAATTTAATTTTAAATATTTGTTGAATCACTTTGATTAGACGCCACCTATTTTTAAGTTTTTTTTAATAAAGTTAGTTAAAGAAAAGACGAACCTTCGATTACACTTTGACTCCTTACCATTTAATTTACTTGCATGTATGAGAAACATTTCCATTATATATACTTAAATTGTATACATAATTTAAGAAGTCAAAATCTAGCTTCTTTGTTATTATGTGTTATGATCAACTATTAATGTTGTTTGTTTTCGTTATTTTACCTATTATTATGATTTTTTTAATTTAAATCCAGATACGATTAATGATTAGCTTAATCATATTAATACCTCAACTAATGTTCTGGTTTTTTTTTTTTTTTTTACTGTGTGTGATGGTCTAATAATGTTTCCTTTATGCATTTAATATTGAGAATATATACTCCTATACCCAATTTCAAGTTGTAAACCTAAATTTAGCTTTGTATCTTAAAAACGTAAAAATATACCCATATTTTGCTTCGGTAGACCAAAATGCCCTTGTTTTTTAGGTTCGGAGTACTATTTACTTTTTCTCTTTTTTCTAACCGATTTTTCCTCACCTTATACGCACCATCTCCCTTCATAGTTTCTTCACTCTCTCTCTTCTCTCTCTCTCTCTTCTCTCTTCTCTCTCTCTCTACCCCATGGATCCGCTGCCTCCGCCGATCAAGATTCCAGCCAGTTCCGGCAGCAAGAGCGGCGGAAGAGCGAGGAGAACATGACGGACGAGGACCTGAAGGAGCTCAAGGGCTGCATCGAGCTAGGGGTCGGGTTCAACGCCGAGGAAGGGCAGAGGCTCTGCACCACCATCCCCGTTCGCCTCGAGGAGACCTTCTGCTCCGCCAAAACCAGGGAGAACCTCGACAGAGCCTCACACGCCGACTTCTACACCCACTTGCGGGCGATTCTCCACCCTCAACAGCTTCAACCTCCCCATCCTCCGATTCATCCAGCTCAGCGCCGCCAGGGGATTCCTTCTGTTCCGCGCGCTCGATCTATTCGAGGCGATTTCCGATCTGTGGCCGGATCGAGTCGACCTTCTCTCACGAATCGGTCGCGGTGGTGCGGATCGAGGCGGAGGCGGAGATGGGGAGGCGAAGTGACCGCGTCGGAGATGGGGAGGCGGCGGCGGAGATGGGGAGACGGTGGAGTTTTCCTGCCGCGCCACCACAGTAGCAAACGCAACAGAGGCAAATGCTTCGCCGCCGACCAATCGCGCCAGCAGCCCCAAGGGCAGGGGAAGAAGACTCAGAGGCCGCGCAAAAAATCTCCGCCGCCCGATTCTGCAAGTAAGGATGGCATTGATCCACAGATTGAGCTCGTAATCATTTGTCCTCTAATGGCAGTTGAAGAGAATTTTATTTTTTCTTATTAATATTTTTATTTTATTTCCGATTAGATGTAAGGTTTTTGGAGGATTTTTTTCCGATTTTTCGTGTTGTTTTTTTGAATTTGTTGTTTGAAATTGTGGTATCCGTTTTGGGGAACAACATCTTGGGATTTTTGCATTTTTCTCCTTCCATTTTTCTTTCTCGAGAGTAACAAGAAATGGCGGTGGTTCCACAAGATGCCATAAATCATTGTTTAGTTTGAATTTTCTTTTGTTTTTTTGCAGGTTGGATTTGTACATTTACGATTACTTGGTACGGAAGAACATGAACGCAACTGCTGAAATCTTAGTTTACTTGATTGGTGAAAATTATGTGCACAATGAGGCTGTCATTTGACTTTGAAATGCTCGTGCAGAATTAGGTGTTACGTAGCACATTACGAAATACAAAAAAAAGATTAGACAATGTTGTGTACTTAAGTACACAGTACGAAAGGAAGAAAAGCTTACTGTGTACTTAAGTACACAATACGAAATATAAAAAAAGATTACTAGTCTTGTGTAAGTTTTTGTTCAATTTATATGATATACTAAAGTACACAGTACGAAAGGAAGAAAAGCTTACTGTGTACTTAAGTACACAGTAAGAAACACAAAAAAAAATTACTAGTCTTGTGCAAGTTTTTGTTCAATTTACATGATATACTAAAGTACACAGTACGAAAGGAAGAAAATCTTACTGCGTACTTAAGTACACAGTACGAAAGGAAGAAAAGCTTACTGTGTACTTAAGTACACAGTACGAAACACAAAAAAAGATTACTAGTCTTGTGTAAGTTTTTATTCAATTTACATGATATACTAAAGTACACCGTACGAAAGGAAGAAAATCTTACTGCGTACTTAAGTACACAGTACGAAAGGAAGAAAAACTTACTGCGTACTTAATTACACAGTACGAAACACAAAAAAATATTACTAGTCTTGTGTAAGTTTTTGTTCAATTTACATGATATACTAAAGTACACAGTACGAAAGGAAGAAATATTACTGCGTACTTAAGTACACAGTACGAAAGGAAGAAAAGCTTACTGCGTACTTAAGTACACAGTAAGAAATACGTTTCGTACTTATTTGTATGGAACACGGTACGATTTGTAACACCAATATTACCGGAAAGAGAGAGAGAGAGTTGGTGGTCAAAGTCAAAAAGCAAAAAGCAAAAAGTAAAAAGCATAAAGCAGTACGAAAGGAAGAAAATCTTACTGCGTACTTAAGTACACAGTACGAAAGGAAGAAAATCTTACTGAGTACTTAAGTACACAGTACGAAACACAAAAAAAAAAAAAATTACTAGTCTTGTGTAAGTTTTTGTTCAATTTACATGATATACTAAAGTACACAGTACGTAAGGAAGAAAATCTTACTGCGTACTTAAGTACACAGTACGAAACACAAAAAAAACTTACTAGTCTTTGTGTAAGTTTTTATTCAATTTACATGATATACTAAAGTACACAGTACGAAAGGAATAAAATCTTACTGCGTACTTAAGTACACAGTACGAAAGGAAGAAAAGCTTACTGCGTACTTAAGTACACAGTACGAAACACAAAAAAAGATTACTAGTCTTGTGCAAGTTTTTGTTCAATTCACGTGATACTAAAGTACACAGTACGAAAGGAAGAAAATCTTACTGCGTACTTAAGTACACAGTACGAAACACAAAAAAAAATTACTAGTCATGTGTAAGTTTTTGTTCAATTTACATGATATACTAAAGTACACAGTACGAAAGGAATAAAATCTTACTGCGTACTTAAGTACACAGTACGAAAGGAAGAAAAGCTTACTGCGTACTTAAGTACACAGTACGAAACACAAAAAAAGATTACTAGTCTTGTGCAAGTTTTTGTTCAATTTACATGATATACTAAAGTACACAGTACGAAAGGAAGAAAATCTTACTGCGTACTTAAGTACACAGTACGAAACACAAAAAAAAATTACTAGTCTTGTGTAAGTTTTTGTTCAATTTACATGATATACTAAGGTACACAGTACGAAAGGAAGAAAATATTACTGCGTACTTAAGTACACAGTACGAAAGGAAGAAAAGCATACAGCGTACTTAAATACACAGTAAGAATCACGTTTCGTACTTATTTGTATGGAACACAGTACGATTTGTAACACCAAAATTACCGGAAAGAGAGAGAGAGAATTGGTGGTCAAAGTCAAAAAGCAAAAAACAAAAAGTAAAAAGCATAAAGCAAAAAGCATAAAGCAATGGCATTTTCGTTAAAAAAAAAAACACAAGGGCATTATGGTACAAAATTTGAAAGATTGGGTATATTTTTATGTTTTTAAGATCCAAAGCTAAATTTAGGTTTTAAAGTTGAAAGTGGGTAGATTTATTTTTGCCTCTACATTAAATGTAAGGTGAGTTAATTCTTATCATTTAAGAAAACATGACATGGCGTATGGGACGACCCGATTAAGAAAGTTGGACAATCTAACTGAGATAGAGAGTGCATATTTAAAATTTCTTAAAATTCATGTGCATGTGTTAACTTGATAGTAAGAGGTTAAATTTCGAGACCAATCCCGAACTCAAATCATTTATGGCGCGGCCTTTATATTTTAGTAGTTAAGGTTAAAAAAAAAAAAATCTTAAAATTCAACTTGAAACTAAAATGAATAGTCGAACAATAATCACATATGTATAATTAGTGTTGCTTGAACTTTTCAATTTTGGATTAATTACATCATTTTATTTGAGATATACTCCCTCCGTCCCCTTATTGATGTCTCATTTATTTTTGGGCACAAGATTTAAGAAGTGACATTTTTGTAATAAAAACTGCTGGGACCTTGCATTTAATCACCAAGATTAGTTGAATAAGCATGTGTTGGGACCATACCCTCATTCAATTAGTGTTTTGTGTTAAATAAAATTATTTTTAAAAGGGGGAAATTAATCGCAATTTTTAATAAATTAAGCTAAAATTAATGGCAAATTTGAATAAATTAATCGTAAATTAATCGCAAATGGAACATAAATTTAATCGCAAATTTAATATCCATACTCGCAAATTAATCGCAATTGTCAATAAATTTAGTCGCAAATTAATCGCAAATGTTAATAAATTAATCGCAAATTAATCGCAAATGGAAATTTATTGCAAATGTTGATAAATTTGCGATTAATGGAAATATATTCGCAAATTTATCTTCCATTTCTCAAATTGAATCGCAAATTTATTGAAATTTAATAAATTTGCAAATTAAGGCGCAAATTAATTTATCTTCCATAAATTTGTGTTTAAGTTGAATCGCAAATGTCAGCAAATTAATTGTAAATTTCAATATATTTCAATAATGGATTTCGGCGCAAATTAATGAAGCACTTTGCTCGTGCGCAAATTTAATCGCAAATGTTAATGAAATTAGTCGCAAATTAATCGCAAATTTTAATAAATTAATCGCAAATTTTATATTCCAAGTTTTGTTTGTTGATAAGATGAAATTTCAAGAATCATAAAAGGGGAAATTAGATTGGTGCAGTTGATGTAATTGAAAGAGAGAGAGAGAGAGAGAGAATGGTGCCAAAAATTAAGACAAAAATTTCAATTTGGAGCCAAAATTTCATCCAGACAGCTTTTCATTTGCAGATTCAAAGTTCCCCCCAAATTCATAAAAATCAAATTCCTATATAAGACCACATATGCTCACTCATAATTTATCCACAAACAACAATCTTCACACAAAAACAGCAAAAACATGAGAAGAAAAGATCTAACTACAAATGAGAGGAATCTTGCAGTCCAATTTCTTCTCATTCGGCAGAATAATGGGAAGCTAATCTATGGCGCCATCAATGAAGCTGCACAAGAGTTCGCCATTTCCCGACGCACGGTTAGTCGGATCTGGGCTGAAGCAAAGAAGAAGAGGTCAGCTGGGCAGATGATGGTTCTTAAATATGCAAAAATGAATGCTCCAAGGAAGAAAAAAAATCATCATTGATATAGATTTGATCAAAAGCTTGTCAACCCAAAAGAGAGCTTCAATCCGACGTCTTGCAGTGTCCATTGGGTGTAAGAAGACTACTGTGGCAAGATGGATTACTCAAGGGCTGATCAAAGCTCACACTAGTGCCCTAAAACCAGATCTAACAGCTCCAAACAATCTGCTTAGGATTAGGTTCTCACTAGAGGCAATAGAGTTTGATATGATCCTCAACATTCTCAAGTTTAGAAGCATGTATAACACGGTGCACATAGATGAGAAGTGGTTTCAGATCACAAAGCCAAAACAAAGAGTTTATCTTGCAGCAGATGAGGAAGAGCCACACAGAACTTGCAAAAACAAAGGCTTCATACCCAAAATCATGTTTATGTGTGCAGTTTGTAGGCCATTGTTTGCAAATGATGGGAGTGTTCTATTTGATGGGAAAATAGGCATTTTCCCATTCACTGAAGAAAAGGAAGCACAGAGAGGCAGCAAAAACAGGCCAGCTGGTACTCTTATCACCAAACCAATTGACTCTATCACCAAACAAGTGATCAAGGACTGCATGACAAATGAGGTAAGGAAGGGCAGGAACTACTGCCATAAATGTGGCATTTAATGTTTAGTTCAGCAGCTCTGTTTTCATTATTTCTTTAGTGTAGTGTTCTTTAATTTCATAGTTTAGTGATCAAGGCTGTTACAATTTGTATACATTTGTGTTATGCAGATTTTACCATCTATCAAATCAAAGTGGCCTACATATGCATCCAAAACCATTTACATACAACAAGACAATGCTAGACCACATATTAGTGATAGTGATGTTGATTTTAGAGTTGCAGCCTCATCTGATGGATTTGATATCAGATTGGTGCAACAGCCACCCAATTCTCCTGATACTAATATCAATGATTTGGGATGGTTTAGAGCTATTCAAAGTCTACAACATGAAACTTCTAGCTACAATGCAGATCAATTAGTGAAGGCAGTGGTGGATTCATTCAAAGAGTTGAGCCCTGTCACACTAAACAATGTGTTTCTTAGTCTGCAAGGGTGTATGGTTGAGATTCTGAAAGTTAAGGGGCAGAACAGGTACAAAATCCCTCACATGAAGAAGGGTTCACTCATAAGACAAGGGCTTCTTCCTACAAATCTAGAAGCTGATGCAGATCTGGTGAAAGATTGCATTAATTACTTAATGGCAGAAGGTAGAATTGAAGGAATACAGGGACTGATGCAAGACTTGGGGATCCACCCAATTTGACATATTTAAACACACTTATAGTGTGTTTAAGTTAGTCAAATTAGGATATGCAGAACATATGTTTATCTTTTTTTGTGCAGTCATGAACAAACACACTTTTTGGACAGCTAGATCATAAGAAACCAGATCTCTGCAGTGTATGGCAGAAAATTTTTTGTATATGAATGCTTTTCTGACTATATTTTGTAATAGGGGAATGAAACCTTTACTTAATTACTGTATTCAGTGTTCATCATTCATCTCATTTTGTTTAAGCCACATCACAACATTCTTCAATTAAACATATCATCATCACTAAACATATCATCAGTCTGCAAGGATTCAGTGTTTATATCCAGAAGAATTCTTCAATTAAACATATCATCATCACCAAGCATATCATCACCACACAAGGAAATAGGGGCAGAACCATAACATCATCACCAAGCATATCATCTTGCATTCAATCAAAGACCAGAACATTCCAACACCTAATATCCAACTAATAAACCACACAAGGAAATAGGGGCAGAGCACACTTCATCAAATGAATCACAAATGTGCTCTAAAGACCTAGTGTGAGCATAATCTTATCATTTCAGCACCAATTTATCCGAGATACTCGCCACAGTAGTAAACAGAGAGCCAGCAAAAACATGAGAAATCAGATTGATCTCACTAGTTTGAAAAGTAACGGGTAGTTAATCTTCAAAATTGCATCTTCTTCCTCGATTTCGCACTGGGCTTTCTTCTCTACCAGCACTCTCGCCTCCATCTCCTCGTGCGCTCTAATCTCCATCGCGGCCTTCCAGCATTCTTCTGAGTTGGTCATAGGGGGAAGAACAACTATCCTTTTCCTGTAACGGCGAGCAAGCTCGCATATATCCACCTCCACCGATCGTTCGCGTTTAATGCTTGCCACGATGGGCTTAACACCGCTCAGAGAAGGGACATTTTTTGAACGGGAAGATCTAGGGCTTGGGTTTTGCAAATCGAGATCAGAAACCTCGATTTTACAAATCCGGTTGAAATTTTTAGTGAGATTCATCACGGCGGTGGGTGAATCGAAATGGTGGCAAGGCGACGATGGCGACGAAGAATGGGTTGCTCGTGAATCTTGAGAGAGAGTTGCAGAGAGGAGTGATGGCGATGAGATTTGGGAAGAGGAGAAACCGAGAAAGAGAGCAACTGTGTGGCGGATTCCACAATGGCAACAAAATAGATTACCTAAATTAGGGTTTTAATTAGTGATTATTTTATTCTTAATAATGGGCCATTAGTTGGCAATTACACTCCCTTATTACTTCTATTTTTGGAATGTGCCATTATTGTTGGGACACCCCAAAATGGCAAATGGGACATCAATAAGGGGACGGAGGGAGTAATTATCTGTCCAAAAAGAGAGATTATTTTTATCATGAAACAATTAAAACTAATTGATCTCAATAATGGAGGACAAAATAGTCTAAGAAAATCATGTTACTTGCCTTATAAATATGAGTCTAATTTTAGATAAATAAAAGGGTATTATGGCTAGCCATAATATGGCTAACATAGATTAATTCTTTTACTTATAACATGTATCACCAATCAAAGAACTCACCTGATTTAAAGGTACGTATAATAATACATTGTTATCGTATCTATACTCATATTTAACACCAGCAATTATGATATTTGAGGACACTTTAATATTTTCAATAGAATTGTTAGAAGTTAATCATCTTTCAATGACGTGATTTACCCAATAAAACGTATAGTAGTGTCAAGCGTGCATTTCAATAGAATTGTTAGAAGTTTATCATCTTTCGATGGCGTGATTCACCCAGTAAAATGTATAGTAGCGTGTTTCTTGCAATGTTCAAATTGTCCAATTTAATATTTCATGAGAAGCTCTCAAGGAGCATACTTTATAAAGATTTTATCACTAAAAAGGTCTAATTATATTATAAGGTGATAAGACACGAGTTCTTATCGATAGAAAAGAAAGGTAGACGCGAGGAAACGAGCTCGTCGTACACACCGATATTGCAACAATCAACAAACGAAAAGAAGAATTAGGGTTTTATATTTCTCATGATGAAAATAATACACCCGAATCCTCTATATATACTAGACCCCTAGGGTTGGTTCGACTTACGAATCGGGAAAGAACCAACAAGAAAACCCGACACGGAGCTTATAGATCGCTCGACACAAAAATAAATAATTCGGGCCAAGCCCAACAACGTCTAACGAATAAAAATACTACGAACGATAAATAATAAAATCATTGAACTTCTTCGGGCCTTGACTCCGCCTCTTAGGCCGACTAGAGCGGCCCAAATCATCCCGGACCTCTTCCCGTCGTTCGCTCGTGTCGAACGACGGCGACTCACTTGCCTCCGGTGATGCCTCGCGCTGCTCCACCTACCCCATGCACGTATCAACTCCCCCCCGGTTAGAAGAATCCTTGTCCTCAAGGATAAGGGTAGGAAATCGACGAGAGATAACGTGCATGGGCTCCCACGAAGGCTGACGCCCCTCATCATCTGCCCAATGAACAAGGCCCTCGTCCACAACTTTGCCATCTCTCAACACGCTCCTGCATTCTGCGAGCCGAGTCGGACGAGACACAACACGACCCCGCACAAAATCCTGCGGAAATTCTTCCTCCACCGACGCTGCACCCTCGACGAACAGCCGCAGAAGACTCACATGAAAGACATTGTGAATCCTACTTCCCTCAGGAAGCTGCAAACGGTAAGCCACCTTACCAATACGCTCCAACACCGGAAATGGCCCGTAAAATCTACGAGCGAGCTTCTGCGAAATCGGTCTTGCCACCGAATGTTGGCGGTAATGCTGAAGTTTCAAGAGAACTTTATCCCCGACTTGAAACTCGACGTCTCTCCGATGTTTATTTTCCGACGCCCGCATTCGCTGTTGAGCCTTCTCCAAATTACGACACAACGTCACAAGGAATCACTCCGCTGCCGAATAATCGATGCCACGTCGGCCGGGCAAGATGCTGGCGGACGGACAACCACCAAAGGGGGTGGCTCTCGGCCATAGAGGGCCATGAAGGGCGAGGTGCCGAGGCCGTCGTGGTGCGTGCAGTTAAGGGCAAGCTCGGCCCATGGTAAAAAAGAAGTCCACTTCGTGGGACGATCCGCCACAAACGCCCGGAGATATTGTTCCAATCCCCTATTGCGGACCTCCGTCTGCCCGTCCGGTTGAGGATGATATGCCGTCGTGAAGTTAAGCTTAGTCCCACTCAATCGGAGAAGATTCTCCTACACTTCGTTCAAGAAAACCGAGTCCCGATCTAAGACTAGTTCCTTAGGAAATCCGTGGTGTTTGACGACCGTGTCCACAAAAAGATTCGCCACCCTCCATGCATTGAACCTCGTAGGCAAGGGAGCGAAGTGCGCATACTTCGAAAAACGGTCAACGACCACCATTATCGCCGTCGATCCCCTCGATTGGGGCAGCCCCGTGATGAAGTCCATAGAAACTTCTTCCCAAACTTGCGAGGGAATCGGCAGTGGTTGAAGGAGGCCCCCGGGTTTCTGAGTTGAGTACTTGGTGGTTTGGCAATCGACATACGATGCCACGAACTCCTTTACATCCTTCCTCATATGCGGCCAATAGAACGTCGTTGCTAGCCGCCTTAGGGTGCGATCCACGCCCGGGTGCCCCGCCGTTGGTGTGGCGTGATGCTCGTACAACAGAGCGTGCTTCGCGGCCGAATTCGAAGCCACCACAATCTGACGTCCCCGATAAAGAAGACCATCAAGCAGCTGCCATTCGGATGAGGCCGTGCCCTCATGAATTTTCTTAACCCATTCTTGCAGCTCCGGTAATCGCTCTACATCACCCCGAAGAATGTCCAACACCTCGGGAATAGGGTGTGCCACCGCTACGAAAAGAGAAGCATCATCCTCCTTGCTCTCCTCGGCTTCCCCCGTGTCCTCGGCCTCGTCACGCCGCGATAGAGCATCGGCCACTCTATTAGACGTCCCCGTCTTATACTCGATGACAAATTTGTATCCCATGAGTTTCCGGACGTAAAGTTGTTGGTCCGGAGTCTGGATTACTTGTTGTAGAAGCTCCCGAAGACTCTTCTGATCGGAACAAATGACAAATTCACGTCCCAACAAGTATTGGCGCCACTTTAGCACCGCCTCCACAATTGCGTACAGCTCTTTATGATAAGTCGACGTCACACGATGTCGCGGTCCCAACTTCTTGCTTAAAAATGCAATCGGATGCTCCTCCTGCATCAAAACCGCCCTAACTCCAAAAGCCGATGCGTCCGTCTCCACGTAAAAGGTCTTTGAAAAATCCGGCAGCCGTAATACTGGTGCGGACACCATAGTCGATTTCAAAGCCTTAAAACTCTCCTCCGCCGCATCCGACCACCCGAACGAGTCCTTTTTGAGGAGTTCTGTTAGAGGAGCCGCCAACATTGCATACCCTGCTATGAATCGAAGATAATACCCCGTAAGCCCCAGGAAGCCACGCAACTTTTGAATTGATGTCGGGGTTGGCCATGCCACCATCGCCTCAATCTTCGAAGTGTCCGCCTTGAGAAAGCCTTCCGAGATCACATGACCTAGGTATTCCACCGTTACACAACAGAAAGTGCACTTCGATAATTTAATGAAGAAGTGATGGTGAGCAAGGATAGAAAAGACCTCTTTCAGATGCATCGCATGTTCGTCCTCGGAGGTGTTGTAGATGAGGATATCGTCGAAAAAGACGATGACAAAACGGCGGAGATAGGGCTGGAAGATCTCGTTCATCGCCGCTTGGAAGGTGGACGGGGCATTCGTGAGGCCAAAAGGCATCACCAGGAACTCATAATGACCCTCGTGCGTCCGAAATGCCGTCTTAAAGACGTCCTCCTCGTGCATTCGGATTTGGTGGTACCTCGAGCGCAAGTCCAACTTGGTGAACACCCTCGCTGCACCAAGCTCATCGAATAGTTCATCAGCTGTAGGAATTGGGAAATTATCGGCCACCGTCACCTGATTTAGAGCTCTGTAATCGATACAGAAACGAAACGACCCGTCCTTCTTCCGAATGAGCAACACCGGAGATGAGAATGGGCTAGAGCTACGGCGAATCAGCCCGGCATCAAGCATCTCCCTCACCTGCTTCTCGATCTCGTTTTTCTGAAAGTAGGGGTACCGGTACGGCCTGACGTTCACCGGTTTCGAGTGAGGAAGTAGGTGAATCTTGTGATCGAATGCCCGGGACGGGGCAGCCCCGATGTTGAGACAAAACCACCCGAATCGCATCGGGCAAATCCTCGGGAAACTCCACGTCCGAATCCTGTCTACGAGCCTCCCCATCAAGCGGGATAATCTCAAAACACTGAGCCCCTTCATGAAGCATAATTGAGGCAAGCATACCAGCCGAAACCTGCCTCGCCGCCATCGGTGTCACCCTCAAACACACCGGTCGCCCATTGTGTTGAAATTCAATCGTCCCCGCCTCATAATCACTCGTCACACGACGCAACGCACTAAGCCACGGCGCCCCTAAAATCACATCAGGGCCATGCACCTTGAGGACGTTGAGATCGAGCTGAATAGTGTGCCCCTGAATCCGAACTACCGCGCCCTCCGCCTTCATCGAACATACTAACGACTGACCGTTCCCCACATACACCCGAAACGGCCGAATTTCCTTCACAGTAAGGCTCCCCTTTTCAGCCACACGAGGGTGTACGAAATTGTGTGTACTACCCGAATCCACCAAAATGCGCACCTCCGTGCCCCCCAACGACCCCTTAAATTCCAAGGCCGACGCCCGGGGCTGTCCATCCAAGCTATATAAATGCGAGAGATCTCCCGATACCACTCCCGGCACGTCCCCTTGAGGCTCCCCCGACTCCTCAGCCTCGTCGTCATCATCTTCGGGACCCATATACGCCAAGAAACGGCCCTTACACGTGTGTCCGGCCACCCACTTCTCCGAACAATACCAACACAATCCTAGCTTGGATTTTTCAGCCCGTTCGGCTGCCGACAAACGAACCACGGGCAGCTTAGAATAGTCACGAGGACGCACGGTGGAAGTCGACGACCCGGTAGGTTGCTGCGGTTCCGAGGAAGAAGGCGTGGGCCCTGCGGGGGTCGACAAGCGGCTGTCCCGAGGCTGCCATGACCTCCGAAGAGACGTACCCCGATCAGCCACCACATCAAACTCCACTGAAAGCGCCATCGCCGAAGCGATCGAAGACGGGTGCTGAAATCGGACCTGATTGCGCAAAGGTTGGCGCAACCCACTGAGATACATGGCAAGTAACGTCGACTCTGAGACACCATGCATCTGATTCATCATTTTCTCAAAGCCTCGGTTGTAATCAGCAAGCGAGCCCGTCTGTGTGAGCTTCGAGATGAGTTCCACGTAATTCACGAAATAATATGGATCGAATCTGCGACGCAAGTCATCCAAAAACTGCCGCCACGACACCGTGGGATTACTCGCGCGGTAGGAGAAGATCCAGTCGGTCACCGCAGGAGCGAACAACATGACCACATAATGTAGGCGATGCTCCTCGGGAAGCAAAATATGGTCGAAATAGTATTGGACGCGAGTGGTCCACGTGTGCGCCTCCGAACCGTCAAATATAGGAGGCTCAAGCTTAAACGCACGAGCCGGATCGGACCCTTGCTGCAGTGGGCTCGCGCGATGGGCCGGGTGATCCCACGACGAACGGGCCGGCCCTAACTCCCACGTCGACGTCAGCGGTGTGGAGTATGTGTGGGTTGTGCCGAAACCTAGGGTTTGGGAAGGACCGCCCGAAACCCTAGTCTCCGGGATGTGATGCATGGTGACGGCCGGAGTAGAGATGGCCGGTGTGAATGACCTGCCGTCGGAAACTGATGTCGATGGGCCCCCCGGCACCCACGACGACGACTTCCAAATCGGAGGCATGCCGTATGGCGGGTCGGGGTCGGGACGTTGAGATCCACCCCCGCGATCATCCCGCCCCCCCCCCCCCCCCCCCCCAACAAATCGGGCCTCCAAGCGACTCAAACGCTCCAGCACCGTCTCCATGGAACTCCCCCCGTTCACGCCGCCTGAAGCGACGGTGCTCCCACTCGTCGGAGGAGCGCTGCTCGTAATCACCACACCTTGTCGAACCCCATTGTTATGAATATTCGCCATGGTTCGGGATGAAAGCACCAGATGATAAGACACGAGTTCTTATCGATAGAAAAGAAAGGTAGACGCGAGGAAACGAGCTCGTCGTACACACCGATATTGCAACAATCAACAAACGAAAAGAAGAATTAGGGTTTTATATTTCTCATGATGAAAATAATACACCCGAATCCTCTATATATACTAGACCCCTAGGGTTGGTTCGACTTACGAATCGGGAAAGAACCAACAAGAAAACCCGACACGGAGCTTATAGATCGCTCGACACAAAAATAAATAATTCGGGCCAAGCCCAACAACGTCTAACGAATAAAAATACTACGAACGATAAATAATAAAATCATTGAACTTCTTCGGGCCTTGACTCCGCCTCTTAGGCCGACTAGAGCGGCCAAAATCATCCCGGACCTCTTCCCGTCGTTCGCTCGTGTCGAACGACGGCGACGCACTTGCCTCCGGTGATGCCTCGCGCTGCTCCACCTCCCCCATGCACGTATCATAAGGTTATTTCAAAAAGTTAACACACACAACATTAATTTTCTGGAAAAAAAAATGACATGTATACATTACTTACTTGCATCGATTATGAGTGCATGCTAATTCTTGTGCGCGCAGTTCCTTGTTCTGCTTTATTTATTTTATTTTTCTAACACGGAATTCCCCAAAAGTTTCATTCACCGCTAGATTAGGGCACGACAACAATACTCTAAACCCTAGAATTGATCGATCGATGCATGATATTTCCAGAAAATACTGGATTCTGAGAAAACAGAAGAGGAGAGAGATTCACACGGTAGAGTAGAAGCTAGTTGATATCTTCGTCGTCGAAATCGTCCTGGAAGGAATTGAAGAAATCTGCATCGGCGAAGCGGTGGAGATCGAGAACCGGACCCTCGCCGAAGATGTCTAAGGACGAATCGACGTCATCGACGTCCATCGCCACCGTGACTCCGCAGCTCTGCTCCTCCGCATCGCCGAAGTAGTCCATCGCCAACGTCTATAGTTCCTTGTTCTGCTTTCTTCTCCTATATTTATATTATTCTGCTTTCTTTCACTGATCTATGACCAAAAGAATAACTATGCAATCAACGAAACTACATAGGCAATTTGATTTTATCTACTTGCGTTCACAGAAGAGAGAAGTTACTAACCGCTAATTGATTCTGCATTGGCCGTCGTTGATGATCAATCTTTAACACACCCATCTTCTGATTATATATGATTAAGAATTTTCTCACTAATGGACACGTCTGTCTACAGAAGTGTCTTTTAACAAAGAGGTGCGAACGTGATTAATTTCAAAAGAAGGCATCTCTTCACAGTTAAAATGAAATAAGCAATTTTAACGTCAGAAAAATAAATAAACAAATTAGAAGTGAAGTTACAAAAATACCCCTTGTACTTGGCGCTTATATATATATTATAGATACTCAAATTAACTCCATGAATCCATCAATAATATGATAAAATATGAAAATAAGATAATTAAACAAGATGAATCAATAAAAAACCATGCCTAGAGTTCTAGGGTTGGGGTGCGAGAGCGAGATTGAGTGGGAGTTGTAACTGTGTGTTCGTATTGCAATTGAAAGAGGATTATTGGTAAAAACTAATTAGTTAATTAATCATTATATACTAATAATGTATAATAAATAATTATTATTTATGTACTAACTCGGTTTTTCGGGTTTTCGGATCGGAACCGATTGGTTCTCGGTTAACCCGAAAACCGGAATTGTCAAGAATCCAAGAACCGGAACCGAACCGTTAACCGTAATTACGGTTTTCAGTTAATCGGAACCGGTTCGGTTCTGGTTCCATCCGGTCCTGACCGAAAACCATAGACCGTTTAGACAGGCCTAGTCACCGGGCTCCTCCCTTGAAGGAGTGACCCGGGTTCGATCCCTTGTGGGAGCGAATGAATTTGGGAGATATAAGGTGGCTTGGAGATTTTTTGGAGTGTTTGGGAGCTTGGTTTACTAACATCTAATCTAACAACTAACATTTGCCCCGATAAAAAAAGAAAAAGAAAAAAGTAGTGTGTCCTAATTCTAAGTCCATTAGAATCAATTGGGCCAAATCCGTAGCTTCTCAAATACGATTCTTTCAAGCTCCACACCTCGATATGGTAAGTATTGACTAGTAGTGATGAAATTAATGTGAAAAGTATGTTCGAGGTTTTCGTTACGCTGTGAATATTTGTAGGAAATCTTCCAATCACATACATTAGTCACTCTTCAATAAATATATATGTGTAAACATTTGAACCATAAAAGGCCAGACAAAATAAAAGGGGTAGGACTTCAAACCAAAAAACAAACAACAAAACATAAAGTGAAATGAAATAAAAATAAATAAACCGTGTAAAAACAAACAAATAATTTTTAAAACTACACATATTCAAATCTGTGCAATTGATTAGTACATAGGTTTATTCTTCATGCCTAATTAATAGTAATACAAAATTACATAGATTTGTCAAAACACCATAGTTTAGTAACGGTCTTTTTAAGTTTTTAATTAGTTGTTACATATTCCTTAGAATATTTATTTTCGGTAATAGTAGTAGTAACAAATTTCATTTTTTATAATAATATTATACGTGATCAAACACTTTACCACATATTAAAAGGCCATGTTGAAATTATTAATTAATCCATTGATTCGATCTGTTTTCTTGGGCCTATATGGATCACTTGGATGGGCTCGATTTTGATTCCAATGAAATGAATTTTGGGCCACTAGTATCAAAATTAACAAAAATATATTCCTTGAGACGAATAACCGATAATATCCTATATTGCATTTCGATGTAACATCTTATATTACATTGTTGGATAATTGCACTTGTTGAGATATTTTCAAAATTAGAAACGATTAAAAAAAATCATTAAAAAAATTTTGGTTTTATAAATGTTTTTAACACGTGACGATTATCCATCGGTGCAATAAGAGATGTCATATCAAAATGCAGTAGCTGATCATGACCTATCAATCAAGCTTGTTTGTATTTACTAAGAAAATGGGGGAAGAAACCAAACACACAAACCACCTATCCTATTCACTTTATATTCTTAAGAAACTAGGATGAATAAACCTTATTATGAGACCAAGTGCAAGAGTACTAAATCATTACCACACTTCCAATTCGGACTATGGAAATAAAAAGAACTTGCAGAGTTCGATCAGTACAAAATGCTATCGCTTTTCTTGCCAAAGATGCCGGGACCGTATGTCGAATACACAACATCCACGAGAAGCGGGAACTGCAAAAGCACGAACGACGTCACCGGAAAGCAAGCAAAGGCCGCCAGCAGCACGAGAAACCAGGCGACTTCCCTCCGGAACACGGGATAGAGCGTAGCACTGAAGGCCACCATCATGAACGTAATGGAGATGAAGAGGCTAAGAAGGCCGATGCTCAGCCTTTTCGGAAGGACGTAGAGAAAGTCCTCCTCTGCATATCTTGAGGTAAGAATGGAGAGGAACATGAGCAGGGAAGTTGTAGATATTAAAGTGTGATTACAAAACTCGAGTGATTGGTGGTTTGCTTACGTGGAGCTTGCGACGTGGCAAATTAATCTGATGTGGAGCTTGAGTGGCGGACACGTGGGCTGGACAGCTCATGAAGGTGGTTATAACTAACTAAAAAGGTTGTTATAACTAACTAAAAGGTTAGCTTGGAGGAAAAGCTAGAATCGATGGTTAGATCTTCATCGGTGGATATCTACGGCTAAGATCTTCACTCACAGCTGGATATAGGCTGGGATTTAGAGTCAGTTACGTGCGTGCGAACTGCTGAGAGTGAGAGGAGAGATCGGAGAAGAGAGTGCAGCTGTATTAGAGTTTCTCTGCATGTTTTCATCTTCTTCCAATTTTCTGCAGTTTCTCATTTTGTAGTTTTGCATAGTGTGTGTAATCTCCATTAATAAAGCTTCAATCCTTCTTCCCGTGGACGTAGGTGAGGAATCACCGAACCACGTAGATCGTGTGTGTATTTTCGATTCTCCAATTTCATTTTGGTTTTCGATTCGCGAACAACAAGCAGCTCGCTCACGTTGATTTCTAACAAATTGGCGCCGTCTGTGGGAAGAGAGCTCGAGTTGTTGCAGCGCGATGTCGTCGATGAAGTTCGAAGCGGAGAAGTTCAATGGATTGAATGATTTCGGTCTCTGGAGAATCAAGATGAAGGCGCTCTTGGTGCAGCAGGGGTTGGCGGATGCGATCAAGCCGGAGGAAGAGTTTAAGAAGGCTGTGGTTGCAGAGAAGCACGCCGAGACCAGAGAGAAGGCTCACAGCGCGTTGATTCTCTGTTTGTCCGATAAGGTTCTGAGGGAGGTGTCGAAGGAGACGACGGCCGCCGGAATCTGGAAAAAACTCGAAGATCTGTACATGACGAAGTCATTCGCGAACAGGCTTTACTCGAAGCAGCGTTTGTACTCGTACAAGATCTCGGATGAGAGGCCGATCTTGGATCAGTTGGATGATTACGGAAAGGTGTTAGATGATCTAGAGAATTTGGATGTGAAGCTCGAAGATGAGGATAAGGCTATCATTCTTCTCAGCGCACTGCCCAAATCCTATGATCAATTGAAGGATGCCATGCTGTATGGAAGGAAAAGTTCTATAAGTTTGGAAGAAGTTCAATCTGCCCTCAGATCCAAAGAATTGCAGAAGCAAGTGGAGGTGAAATCTGAGGCCTCACATGGTGAGAGTTTGAATGTGAAGCACAAGCAGGGAAAGGGCTTCAAACCAAAGAAGAACTCGCAAGATCAGAAGAAACAAGGCCAGCAGAAAGGAAAGGAAGCAGATGAGAAGGAATCAAGGAAGTGTTTCCACTGTAAGAAGCCAGGGCACCTCAAGAAGGACTGCTATGCCTACAAGAAGAAGATGGAAGTGAAGAATTCAAAACCGAACTCAGCTGAGATTGTTGAGCAGGTTGAGGGAACTGAGGTGTTGAATGTGGTTGAATATCACATTGGTGAGGAGTGGATACTTGATTCTGGTTGTAGTTTTCATATGTGCCCAAAGAAGAACTGGTTTTTGGACATTAAGTATGAGAGATCAGGCTCTGTGCTTCTTGGGAATGATCAGGTGTGCAATGTGGAAGGAATTGGGAGTATCAAGCTTAGGATGCATGATGGATCATGTAAAATACTCACTGATGTAAGGTACATTCCTCAACTCAAGAGAAATCTTATTTCATTGGGCATGTTAGAGTCTAAGGGCTATGTTTTCAAGTCTGAAAATGGCATTATGCATGTGATGAAGGGAGATTCTGTAGTTATGAGGGGTATGAGGAATAAGAGTCTATACTATCTTGATGCTAAATGTGTAGTAGGTGAATTGGATGTGAGTACAGTTGATAAAGCTGAGTTGTGGCATAGAAGACTTGGACATGTAGGAGAAAGGGTCTTGAATGAGCTTGTTAAGCAGGGTATGCTTACTGGTTGCTCTGTTTTCAAGTCAAGTGAGTGTGAAACTTGTATTCTGGGAAAGGGAAAGAAGTTGCCCTATGGATCAAGTAGCAATGTGTCACAAGCTCCTTTGGATTATGCCTACTCAGACTTATGGGGGCCATCAAAAACAGAAACTCTAGGTGGAGGAAGGTATTTCATGAGTATCATGGATGATTTCTCCAAGAAACTTTGGATTTATGTACTGAAATCTAAAGATGAAGCTTTCCAAAAGTTCAAAGAATGGTGTGAAGAAGTAGAGAATGAGAAAGGGACCAAACTGAAGTGCTTGAGGACTGATAATGGGTTGGAGTTCTTGTCAAAGGAATTCCAGGATTTCTGCAAAGGAAAAGGTATCAAAAGACACAGAACTGTGCCTGCAAATCCTCAACAGAATGGAGTGATTGAGCGCATGAATAGGACTATATTGGATAAACTGAGATGTATGTTGGCAGATTCTGGAATGCCAAGGAAGTTCTGGGGTGAAGCAGCAAACACAGCAAGTGTATTGATAAACAAATGTCCATCTTCAGCCATAGAGTTCAAAACACCAGATGAGAAGTGGTATGGAAAGGCTTCTGGGTATGAGTATTTGAGGGTTTTTGGATGCAGGGCCTATGCTCATGTCAAGCAAGATAAATTGGAACCAAGGGCATTGAAATGTGTGCTCATTGGATACCCAAAAGGAGTGAAAGGGTACAAGTTGTGGTGCACAGAAGCTGGGAACCAAAGGGTAATCATAAGCAGGGATGTGGTCTTCAAAGAGAGTGAAATGCCTTATCTAAATCAGGGAGATAAGGTCATAGATAAAGGCTTAGGGTCTGATAATGCAAGAGTTGAGGTGGAGCATCACAGGTTGGATTCTGGCACCACATCTGATAATGATGAAGAAAATGTGACAGATTCAAGTGATCTAAGGAATTACATGCTTGCAAGGGATAGGGTGAGAAGGAATATCAATCCACCAAGCAGGTATGGTGATGCAGACATGGTGTACTATGCATTAAATGTTGCAGAAAACCTTGATTATCAAGAACCTGGAAATTATATGGAGGCTATTGCTTGTGGTGAGAGAGACCAGTGGCTTGTGGCTATGAGGGAAGAAATAGAGTCTCTTGAGAAGAATGGGACTTGGATTCTAGTTGATAAACCCAGATCACACAAGCTGGTCAGTTGTAAATGGTTGTTCAAGAAGAAAATTGAAGTAGGAAGCAAGGAGACAGTGAGGTATAAAGCAAGGCTGGTGGCAAGAGGATTTACACAGAAAGAGGGGATAGATTTCAATGAAGTGTTCTCACCAGTTGTGAAGCATTGTTCCATCAGGATTCTGCTAGCTATGGTAGCTCAGAATGATTTGGAGTTGCATCAACTTGATGTGAAAACAGCATTCCTACATGGGGATTTAAAAGAATCCATCTACATGACACAACCTGATGGATATCAGCTGCCAGAGACTAAAAATAAGGTATGTCTCTTGAAGAAATCTCTCTATGGTCTTAAACAAAGTGCTAGGCAGTGGTACCTCAAGTTTGATGAGCATATGATGCATATAGGCTTTGTTAGATCTATGTATGATAGATGTGTGTATTTCAAGAGTAGAGAGGGTGTGTTGGTGGCTTGTCTGTTGTTGTATGTGGATGACATGTTGGTTGCTGGGAGTAACATTGTTGAGGTGGAGGAGATCAAGTCTGATCTCAGTTTGAAGTTTGAGATGAAGGATTTAGGTGAGGCAAGAAGGATTCTAGGTGTGGATATCACAAGAATTAGAAAGGAGGGGGTGTTGTGGATCACACAGCATAGTTACATCCAAAAGGTTCTGAGAAAATTCAGAATGGATGAAGCTAGGGAAGTGTCTGTTCCATTGGCTCAGCATTTCAGATTAAGTGAGCAACACATGCCTAAATCTGAGAAAGAAGTGAGAGAAATGGGTTTGGTACCTTATGCTAATGCAGTTGGGAGCATAATGTATACCATGGTCTGTACAAGGCCTGATTTGGCTCATGCTATTAGTGTGGCAAGTAGATACATGAGTAATCCCGGAAAGTATCATTGGGATGCTCTGAAATATATCCTAAGATACATGAAGAGCAGCTTGAGAGTAGGCATCAAATATCAGAGGAAGGTTGATATTGGAGATGATGTGCTGATTGGGTTTGTTGACTCAGATTATGCTGCTAATCTTGATACAAGGAAGTCACAAACTGGATGGGTATATACATTGTTTGGATCTGCAGTGAGTTGGAAATCTTCATTGCAATCTGTAGTTGCTCTGTCCACAACAGAAGCTGAGTATTTAGCCATTACAGAAGCCATAAAGGAAGGTATGTGGTTGAAGAGAATTCTCAGTGAGTTTGGTGTTGAGCAGAGAGCAATTAGGTTGAATTGTGACAGCCAAAGTGCACTGCATTTGGCTAAGCATCAAGTGTTCCATGAAAGATCAAAACACATTGATGTGAGACTACATTTTGTGAGAGATGAAGTTGAGAAAGGTGTAATAAATCTGCAGAAAGTTTCAACAGCTGAGAATGCAGCTGATATGCTTACAAAAGCATTGCCTTCTGCCAAGTTCAAGTACTGTGTGAGCTTGGTAGGCATGTCTTCTCTGTGATTTGAATGAGAAGGAGGCAGCTCTGGTCATGAGCTGTGGAGGAAGAAGGGTTAGAGGTTTTGTTGATGAGTTTTGCACTCAAGGTGGAGATTTGTAGATATTAAAGTGTGATTACAAAACTCGAGTGATTGGTGGTTTGCTTACGTGGAGCTTGCGACGTGGCAAATTAATCTGATGTGGAGCTTGAGTGGCGGACACGTGGGCTGGACAGCTCATGAAGGTGGTTATAACTAACTAAAAAGGTTGTTATAACTAACTAAAAGGTTAGCTTGGAGGAAAAGCTAGAATCGATGGTTAGATCTTCATCAGTGGATATCTACGGCTAAGATCTTCACTCACAGCTGGATATAGGCTGGGATTTAGAGTCAGTTACGTGCGTGCGAACTGCTGAGAGTGAGAGGAGAGATCGGAGAAGAGAGTGCAGCTGTATTAGAGTTTCTCTGCATGTTTTCATCTTCTTCCAATTTTCTGCAGTTTCTCATTTTGTAGTTTTGCATAGTGTGTGTAATCTCCATTAATAAAGCTTCAATCCTTCTTCCCGTGGACGTAGGTGAGGAATCACCGAACCACGTAGATCGTGTGTGTATTTTCGATTCTCCAATTTCATTTTGGTTTTCGATTCGCGAACAACAAGCAGCTCGCTCACGTTGATTTCTAACAGAAGTGATGGAGGCAAACAAGGAAACGGCGTCCGAAACGGCAAACAACAGGAACACAGGTCTTCTTGAGAGTAACGGGATCCCCGTCGAGGAATTGAGGCCACCGGGGAGAGTGAAGGCCGCAGCGAACATGACCGTTGCGATAAGTGCAGCTGCGATGGTGCACGCGTTAGCCGTGTCTTTCATCCACCTCTCACCATCTGCTTTCAATTCCTTGTGTTCCTCTGTGAACAACTTATGTGGTGTTTTCAACTCGTTGTTCGTCCATGTTCTACGTGAAGGATGAACAAAATTTTCCATTTCCTGAAACGAAAAATATTTACTATTTTGAAAATTGAGCTTACAAGTGAAATGGAGTTAATTAACCGTTGCACTGATGGATGGATGATTGACACATGTCAAGAATATTTCCAAAACCAGTATCTTTGCTTATGAAACTTTTTTATCACATTGTTGGTTTCGGAAATATATGTGACACGTGACATTCCTCCATCGGTACGTCTGAAGATGATACACTAAAATGCAATAGCTGATCATGTTCGACTGAAAATAACTTCTTCCATCCCTTATATTAGTGCGGAGAGAGAGGAACTACACACGTTTCAATCAAGAAAAATGCTGGTATAAGTAATGTAAATAATGTAAAATATGAAGGATAAGAAAGTAAACCTGCTAAGAAAATATTTCCATTTTAGCAAATCACACTAATTTCCAGAGCACTTCAAACGGGTAATAATCACATCAATACGAGAGACGTATGGGTTGTTATCGTACCTTGAACCACTGTAACTCGCGCTGCATCTGCAGTGCAGCACCGGCAACAAGATTGAGCCTGTCGGGAGGGGCCAGCTTCCCACATATGTGCATCAAGTTGTTCTTCTCATTATCCGTGGAGCTATACGATAGGTATTTCCGGTCGCTCATGTTGTGAAGGAGGTTAATAACATTCTCGAATCGATAAGTCGCTGCAAGCATAAACACACTCTTGCCGGTCTCGTGGTCTCTGCTATAACTGCACTGAGGATACTTGTGAATGATCATTTCGACAATCTCACTGATACCGTACTTGGCGGCGAGGTAGACCGATTTACAGAATATAGCAAAAGCTTCCTTTTGAGGTAACGAGACTATTTTGTCACACAAGAATTATGCAAATTGTACTGCTCGTTCATGCGTTTCTTTCTTCTCCCTCACTCCCTTCACTTTAGGCACTGGAATTAACATTTTGCCATTACAATAATAAGAAAACAGAGTAGATTTGGAGGTTAACTATCACACACACACACACACTAGTCTATGTTTACCTAAATTTTCGATGAGATACCAAAGCAGGGTTTCCACCTTCAGCCCCACTGCACATCAACCCCAGCAAGAATCTTAGATTGAAGATTAAGATAGCAAAACAATATAATTCAAACTTTTTAATTAGAAAAAAAATTCACCCCTCATTAAATTACCTTTTTTTTTTTTTTTCTCGTTTTAATAATAGAAATTTAAAATGTCACACCACGGGAGGACTCGAAACTCAGCCTTTGGCCCTGATGCTTAATTACTTAACCCCTTACTGTTAGGTCCACACACACAATAAATTACTTTTTAGAATTACAAAAGGGTGAAGATGTGAACTTTGGGGGGAGTTAAGTAGCAGCAATTGGTAAAGGCGTTTCTCCTCCAACCGATATATAGTAGCATGTTAAATTTATTTTTAAATAAAGATTATTTTTATGAACATTTTAAAAATATTTTGACAAGGGCTACTGAAGCTATCAAACTTTCGGGCAGGCGGCCAGGCTAAAGCCGAGTATGATTGGGTCGGGTCAGCCAGATTGTAATTTGGCTATTAACAAATTAGCCCAACTCAGCATAAAGAGAAATATGTAATTTTTTCAGACTGATGCTCGTTCGGGTTTATTGAAAATTAGGTTGACTCGGCCCAACCTGAAATGTTTGATAAAAGGAGAACGTTTTGATATAATAAAAGTGTCGGTAAATAGAGGAAAAGGGAGTGAAAGTGCTAATAACTTACCATTAGATATGATCTTTACTGAGGCACCCAAACTGCATAAACTTTCAACGTCACGCCCAACAAATGTGGGGCCATCATCTTCATATTTTGACTTTTCAATGGGAATACCTACACCATATATTTAAACTTAAAGAAAGAAGCATTAACTAAAAAAAGTTGTGCAAGCTATCAATATGGGAAAACAGGCTGTTGCAAGCTATGATGTAGTAGTAATACTATAATTAAATTTTACCCAATTCTAAAATGAAGTAAAACCTATGATGGTCATACTAGATTAATTTCTACCATCGTGTACAAGTTGTACTATAAAAATAATCTGGATCGGATCTTAATCTCAAAAACTAAAACCGAGATATATATATATATATAGGAATCACTATTTAGATTATATTGAATTCCAAATTCCAAATCGACAGATTAGAGTCGAGTCTAAGATCATTTTTGTCATCTCTACTTAGCGATAAATGTTGTTATAGGGCAAAACACTTCTTCACACAAGCACCTAAAATAAGTGGAATGTAAACAAACTTACGACTGTAAACGAACTTTTGCCACCAGGTAAGAGTTTCCATCCTCATGAATAAGGCAGGTGTTTCAGAAATCGTCGATAGAGCGGATCTTCCGTCTTCCTTGTATGTTAGCAGAGCCAAATTTGGGTGCTTGTGAACCAAGTCTAATGCAATATCTACAAGCAAAAATTTAAGATGATTAACTTTATATGAATAGTATGTCTGTGAAATATTTCTTGTGTGACGTACATATTATAACACATTTATTGAATAACATACCTCACTTAAAGTGGAATTAAGTAGGGCTACAATGGTAAAATATGTAAATAAGACAATATTGTGAGATTGATAATTAAGTTAGTTCGTGTATGGTATAAGGTCAAAAAAGGAATATGCAAAAAAATTGTAAACCAACTAAAATGACAAAATAAAAAAGAATACGTGGACGGAGGGAGTAATAGTTACCAACCAACAAATTCAGAGGCTATGATCCCGTTCAACGTTGTGATGCCGGCTTGGCTCTTGAATAAAGGCTCATCGGGGTCATCGAAAACCTCGTGCTCGGATAACAAGCACTTTAGTGTTTCCTTTTGAGTACTTACAGCGGCTTCTCGCACAGGCATTCGGCCGACGCTATTCGCAATGAATAACAAGTTCGGATTCTTCTTAACCATAGCCTTGACTGCTTCCGTGTTTCCGACCATGGTAGCATTATCTATGGCGATATCCCCGTTCCTATCTTTAAGGGCCAGAGCTTCAGGCGGAATGAGTTCAATCAACATTTTCACAAATTTTAAGTTCGATTTTCCTGTCATTACAGCTATATGGAGAGTTGTTTCCGAATTTGAAGTGATAACCGCCGTGCTTAGTTGGTTTATATCTGAGAAGAAATTCTTGGCGGTGTCCCAGTCGCCCCGCATCGCTGCTTGGTGTAGGGATGAATACTTGCCAAAATCGATCTCATCCGCTGCAGAAACAAGCAATATATTTTACGCGAAGAAAAACAATTTGAATATTGATCAAAATCCTCCCTCCGTTTACAATATGTATACACTTTTTTTTTGTCCATCATCTTTAGACCGTTTTTGTTTCATGCAATAGACCTCGCGTTAAAAGTTACATTTAATTATACTCTTCGTGAGACCAAAAGAATCAAAATAATAACTTTAACAGATTAAAAATGTTACATTTATATTTTAGAAATGCATAATCCGATCTATAAGCTAGCTATTGAGATTAAAATAATCACGTTAACACATCATCACAAAATTATTAAACTACGTGTCTAAAATTTTGAGTACATAAATGGTGGAACGAGGAAAGAGAGTATATATATAAGCTATACTTCAATTATATACTAGTGAAGCTAGTTTAAATAAAGCAATGTAGTGATAGAATTTTGATGTATTTAAAAAACTTACCTTCATCTTTTTCACTTTCTCCCTCTCCCTCTTCCTCTTCTTCTTTTTCTTCATCTTCTTCTTTTCTTCCATCTTCTTCTTGTACTTGTTCTTCGAAAATGGTTTCCAACTCTAGCCATATTTCCCTAGCAGTTGGCTTGTCCCAAACAATGTCGAGCGCATCTTTACCGATGGATCCCAAAATCCATCCTTGAACGAGCAAGTCCGTCCTTCTCCACATCTTCTTCTGTCGCTCCTCATCCTCTGGAGGCGGCGGGGTTCCACCGTCCACGAACCCCGCCACCTCCTGGCTCTCCAGCAAGCAGAGCATCTGCTTCTTCCAGATCTTGAAATTGCTTCTTTCGTCTCCCTCCACAAACGGCTTCACCGTCACAAAGTTCGCCACGCCCACGGTCGAGGGCCATGCGTATGATACCGTCTCATTTGAGCTCGCCATTGTTGGGTTGGAAACTGCCACTGCACTTTTTACTTTGGGGTTGCATTATCGAACTCTATATGTTTGTATAAATTTAAATTGCCTTCACCTGCTCCAAGTGGGGATATATATATATATATATAAATTGCCAGTTGGTCCATTAGGAATCTGTGTATCCCCACTTCATCGATTAAGTCAAGCACAATAACTTGTTGATTTAATTTAAATACTCCCTCCGTCCTCTATTTATTGACAGAGGGAATATGGGCACGGGTTTTTTCGCATTTTATAGTATAATAATAAATTAATGTGTTAATTAAAGTGGAATAATTGTGGGTCCATTTGAATTGTTTAATAGTATTAAAATGATAAAATAATAAAAAGTAGATGTATAAAGTGTTAAAGTGTTAAAGTGATTGTGGGGTCTACGTCCTAAAACGAAAATTGTCAGTAAATGGAGGACGTCCCAATATAGTATTAACGTCACTAAATGGAGGACGGAGGGAGTATTAAATTTACAACCTTAGTTATGAGTACGATATAAATACTAGTACTACTATGGTTGTTATAAATAGATGTGACACTATAGAAAATTATAAAATGTATTGTTTTTAATTTAATTAATAGTGGAGGATGCTAACGTGAATCGTCGTCAGTCTTACTTATCACGTTATCAGCGACGGAATATGGATTTAGAACTAGCCGAGCGAGATTAAGTAAATATAAATTTGATCGGGTAGCTACCCAAGCGGCCGGTGAGTGGTGCCCGGCCGCCCTTGCTTGTCCCCGTCACTGCAAGTTGACGACCAATAAAGAGATTTTTTTTTTCTTCAAGTGGTACTAGGTTGACATCAAATAATTTGGAATAATAATTAATGCATATGAAAGTATTTAATTAGGGTTTATTTAATTTCATTTTCTTATTGTTTAATTATTGGGTAGGTCCATTTTTATTCCGGCTCCATGGATTCATACATAACAACCAAATTAAAAAAATAATGGCATGTTCATACATAAAGGCTAATCATTTTCCAAATTAGAACTTTATTTCATCACCGATGGTTTATTATTTCTCCAAATATTCGGATTTATCAATGCCTTGATTAAGTCTATGGTTTAAAATGACAAAATGTCCGAGTTTTTCATGAATGTAGGAGTATTGATGCTTTGTTGATATTCCTCTATGGTTATGATCATATATTTTGAAAAATATCGAATCAGCTCATTCGGAGCACGTGAATAATAAATATTACGATGAAATTAATGTTAGAAAATTTACGTACATGAGAAAATATTATGTTAAGACATTACATTTATTAGTGGAAGATATTTATATATTCCCTCCGTTTTTTGTAAGAGGATACATTTCTTGATGAACCTTCGATTTGCAGCCCAAATATGTATGTGATTTGTGTGCGGAAAATAGAGAGAGACGAGGGATTTACGTGGTTCGATCAGATTGATCTACGTCCACGGGGAAAAGTATGTATGTTTATATTCAGAACAACATAAGTAAGTACAATACAATCAAGTCTCCTATTTATAGATGATATTCATAGCGGTTGTGAAGGTGAGACGTGGATATGTTGGCGGTTTTTCCAACCCCGATTTCTTCTCCATCAACCCACGTTCTGGGTTCAGGGCTCAACTCCCTGGGCCTGTACTTGGTGTGGACTGGTCTTGCCGATCTGGGCCTATTGGGCCTACTCCGATCTGGGCTTGACGATCTGGGCCTGCTACTAGGTTTTGGGCCTTTGGGCCTAGGGAGATGGGCCATTTCCTATCACATCCCCCCCAAAAAGCGTGGGGTGATGGAGGTAATGATTAGCTGTTGCACTCGAAGTGACGTACCTCCTCTGGATCTTGTGAGGAAATCCGAACTGAGCTGACGTGTCCCCTCTGAAATATGTGAGGGAGTCCGAACTGAACTGACGTATCCCCTCTGAAATATGTGAGGGAGTCCGAACTGAACTGACGTACCCCCTCTGAAATATGTGAGGAAGGACGAACTGAACTGACTACCCCCTCTGAAATTTTGAGTTCGGACTCCGGGAGATGCCGAACTCGTCTCCCGCCCAAATTAAAAAGTTGTCAGCCGCATTTAATGCGACGCTTGGGGTACCGATAAAGCTCTGATTGGACGTTTCCGAAACGTCGTCACATTGATTGGCGTATTGAATACGCGTTAATCCTTCCCCCTTAATGCTGATGATTGAAAAAAAACATTCATTCATTCTCTTCATTTCCAAACGAAACCCTAGCTCTACAAATCCTCTCTACTGTTTACTTCACCATCTTCACTTTTCTTTGCGGATTCTCCAAGAATATAAAAAAAAAAGTAAGTTATGTCTTCATCTGTTTCAATTCCGACTTCTCTCTCGGATTCCTCCGTTCATGAAGTCCGTTCCCCAGTTCTTTCACATTCTCCGGCGGCGACGGAATAAGTCGCCGCCGCTTCTTCGTCTAATTCTATTCCGATAAGTTTCCCTGAAGATAGGCGTGCTTGCGTTCGGTCCGATTGTGAGGAACCGTATGGGCAGGAAGTTGATTTTCCTGAGACTCCCGGAGTTGCTGGGATTGTGGGTGTTCTTGAGTCAACAGTTTCTACCTCCACCCTTGTAATAACCCGGATTTTTAAATAAAAGAAAATAGTTAAATATATTAAATTTTGTTAGTAAATTAATATTTCCCAAATAAAATTTTTAGATTAAATAAAAGTCTTTAATTAGAAAGTAGAGTAAACTTATTGGGATTTCTTAGATAAAAGATTTAGGAATTTATTTAATTAAAATTCTCTAAACATTAAATAGAAAATAGAATTCCTTATTAAAATAAGTTTTCCTAAGTCTAAATAATTAGAACTGACAAAATGTTTCATAAATAAAAGCTTTTTAGATTTTAGTAATTTAAAATATTTAATAAAAGAATTTTAGAATATTAATTTAATTAAAATTCATTAACTAAAATATTATATCTAGCTCAATAAAAATTCTAAAAATACAATGTCAGTACCTTTAATCTAGTTTTGACATTAAAAGATTTATGAAAGAAACTAGGCATTTTTCGGATAAACGGTTAAGAAAACCCGCGTCACCTTTTGTCCATTTCGATCCTTTCCGTTTCTTTAAAATTCTTTGAGCTATCAAATCCATTCCGAAAATTCTTTAACATATATTGTTGAGTTCCATATTTTATATAGAGTCTGTAGACATTTGAGTTTTTAAAATCGGAATTCGTTTAAATAAAATGCATACATTAAAATATTATCTCGTGTACATTGTATCATAGCCGTAATCCATCCAACTTGCACTATTTTTATATGCATAGATAATCTAAATATCTAATAGCAATACTTAGTGGCCAAGAAAAATTTTCCTATAAGTAGAAGGGGACCAAGCATCCTTCTCACACCTTCAACCGACTCTCTATCCCCCACCGATTACTCCCTCTCCCTTACCTCCCCTCGCCGGCAGTCCCCTCTCCCCCATCTCTCCCTCGATCACCAACCTCCATCACCATCACTCGCCCTCCCTCTCTAAAAGATTGCAAGAGCAGCAGCCCTCTCCCTCCACCACCGCCAACTCCCTTCCCCTCTTCGCCTCTTCACACAGCAGCCCCTCCCCATCTCTCTCGCTCGTCCACCACCCCAACACCATCACTCTCTCCTCCGATCAGCAGCAGCTGCTGCCTCATCTTCTTCAGCTCCTCTGCCGCCACCATCCTCCATCGCCATCTTCTTCTTCGAGCCGGAGGAACCGCGAACAGCCTCCGATCGCCATCGTTTCATTCCTCTTGTATATCTTCTCATCCGATCACCCAAAAGGTATGCCGTTCGATCCTATGAACTCGTAGAGACGTTTCGATCCTAGGAGTAGTGGCTGATCGTCGCCACGAACTCCCGGGAGAGACATGCATCACCATCATCATCACTTCTCTTCTCCATCGCCGTCGCAGCCGCCCTTTCTTTGGTGGCTGCCGGCGTTCCTTTTTGCATACCCATCCCCGAATTAAAGTTGTTCGTAACCTAATAATGAGCCACTTAATCGGAATGAATTCTTGAAAATGAATTGTTGTAGGTTTACCCCTCTTTTTCACGGATAATGTTTCCCTGCATGTCGAGACTCTGCCCAAATGTTTTGAAAATATTAATATGGTTTCGAAATGAAATTAACTAGCATCCTATAAAATTTGGTAACGATCGGAGTCACCGTTAATTTTCTAAAAATGAAACTAGGTTCATTTTGAGTTGTAGGAACCCTAACCCCTTTGCATGTCAAATGTTTTTGCATCAAAATATTCTAAATAATAATTTGATAAACTTTCATGTTGGAACTTAAGCCATGCGAACATCGAAAACATAATAAAATATTCTTTGAAGAATTAATATTCATTTTTATAATTTTAGAAAATATAAAAGTCAAAAGAAATTATTATTAGGAAATTCTAAGTAAAGATTTGGATGTACCTTGACGTCATAAACATATTTGTAGGAGTATTGTCAGAAGGATCTGTCTTAGGTTTTGAACCCGAGAATCGAGGAAACGAGTAAACGGTAAAGGTGGGGTTACTCTATTTTTAAATCTATCTTTGAGTTATTAAGCTCTGAAATTTATGAAAAATGATATTATCCATGAAAATGTTTTTGTGCGGACTACGTGTTTAATGCCTCAATCAGTATAACGATCGTGGTTCTTAGTTGGTCTAACACACTAGCTAAGGATTGTGTACACTTAGCCCAGAAGTGCGGTGGGTTGATCACCATCGGCTTCTGTTGGATGATAGAGGGCTGTCTGGGTTAAGCGTCCCGAGACTCTACATTTTTAGCTTGCCTGTCTGGGTTAAGCGTCCCGAGGTATTGGTGATGAGGTAACGTTTGTAGTTCCGTGACAAGTGCGCACACCCTAAAATAAATTTTAAGTATAATTAGGAGTTAAACTAATTTTCAAACCCTCCTAATTTTACTTGCAGCGTGGATATTATCTTTAAACTGTTTGATAACTGTTTTCTTTTGGCATGAGACCACTGAGTGCATTAGTACTCAGCCCTGCAATTCCTTTCCAAATGTTTTGCAGGTTGAAAGCCGGCGGCATAGTTGGAGCTGACGAGAATCGTGAAAGTTGTTTCGAGCCATTTCATAAAACATAGCCTATCCTTCTTTATAAACTCTTAAGTTATGAATTTCCTAATAAATGAAATTGAGGTTATAGTTTTAATTACGTTAAGTTTAATTTCGTTATATTCTCTAATTCGTTATTCGTTTAAAAACCTAACTTTTCTAAATAAACTTTAAGAATTCATTTTCTAAAAACCTAACGTTTGAATATACAAATTTATATAACGAAAACCTTAACGATTTTAAAATAAGAACTATAACGTTTTATAAATGGAAATTCACTTACTTCTTTCGCTTCCGCTATTTAAATGAAATTCTGATGTATGTTAGATAATTCGATTAAATTGGAACCAACTGTAGTGCGGTCTGGTCCGCCACGGTTGTTACGCTTTCGTAAATATTTTGGATCAAACTGTAGTGCGGTCTGGTCCGCCACGGTTGTTATGATTTCTTAAATGGATCCTACTGTAGTGCGGTCCGGTACGCCTCGGTAGTTACATTTTATTTAATATTATGGATCCGATGATGGCGCGGTCTGGTCCGACCTCATCGTTACGGTTTATGTACTTGGTTAGCTGATGAAAAAAGTTTTCGGTATTCACTACGACTTGATCCTGGTATAAGGGAGATGCTGCCCGAATTTTCGGGCTAAACTATATAAATTTTAATTAAAACTAATTTAAATTAATTAAATTGTGATTTCTCCCTTTTTATTTTACCCTTCGTCGCATCCCGGTTTAATTGGTTATATTTAAATTGATTATTTTAGAGTTAGGAAAATCGGGGTGTGACAACCCTCTATCAAATCGCCGTTAAGTTTAATTTTCCCCCTTCTGTTCTCCTTCTTCGGCCAAATGCTTATGATAGGGCTTACCGTCCTCCTCGGGGTGTTGTGACCGTCTACGTGGACCAGTTTGAGGCTGGATTGCGCGTTCCTTTTTTCCGGCTATCTATGCCGATATCCACCGCACCTTTGATCTATCCCCTGCCCAGATTTCCCCGAATAGCATTAGCCAAATAACCGGGCTGGGGATTGCTTGTTCTCGGTTGGGTATTCCCTATTCGATAGATACCTTGGGGGGGATGGTATCCTTTAAGTCTAGGACTGAGGGGTGGTATTACTCCTCATATTGGCACAAGGGCTTCTCCGTCAAAGTGCCCTCAAAAGTTCAAGACTGGCAGAAAAAAATTTTTTACTGCCAGTTCGAGGGTGGCACCGAGGTCGGGTGGCACTCTGGTCCCGTTAGGCTTTTGCCGAAGCGGAAAAATTTTGAGAAAGTGGCAGAGCGTTTTGCCAGTCTGGGCAAAATGCCGATGTCTCTGGCTGCTCTCGCGATTGCAGTACCGAGCCCCGATGAACCTTCCACTTCGGTGGACCCGGGGAGGGGTGAGGTCCCCTTCCCTAGATTTTTTTTTTTTTTTTTTTTGAGTTCGGTACTAACGTTGCTCTCTGTTTTCCTTCTAGTGGACCTGTTGAGGGGGAAAAAGCTGCCTGCCCAGAAGAGGAAATGTGACGCTACTAGTTCTCTCTCTCAGCCGAAGAGGCAGGCGACCGAGTCTTCCGAGCAGACTCGGTCGGGGATCCCTACTCCCCGCTCTCGAGGACCTGCTGCTGTGGCCGCCGATGACATCGATGTGGCGGCCGCGAGTAAATTGCTGATGGGTTCGGCCTCGTCCAAACCCGATCTTGCAATAACCGAAGTCCGGAAGTCCACCTCGGTGTTCCCCGGGGTAACAACTTTCTGCATTTTCCTCTTTTTTTTTTTTTTTTTTTTTTTTTGCACTGACATCAGTAATGCTATGCAGGATGTGGATCCCGCCCTTGAAGACTATGACCGCGTGCATAACGTGGTTAGGAGCCTTCTTAAGAGCTCGGTGGCGAAGTACCATCGGGTTGTTGAAAAGAACAAGATCTTGGCCAGTGATAAGGCCAAGATTTCAAAGGAATTTGCCGCTGCTGCTGCCCGGGAAGCTGCTTTGAAGGAGCAGCTTGACACTGTCTCTGCCGAACTCACTGCCGCCAAGGAGAAAGCGGCGAAGAGCGAGGAGGAGGCTGCGGCTGCCCGAGCTCGGGAGGCTGAGATTGCCGCCGCCCAGGGTAATGTTTTCTATGCCCTTGCTGAAAGAATAATATACAGCAAGGGGTTTGGGAAGTTGGTCTCCTCCCTGACCAAGTCTATAGAGAAGCGGGCGGTGGTCGGGGTGCTGGATCGGGTGGCTTCCAATATCCCTGCCTTTGATAAGGTGAAGTATGGGTACGAGCCGATCGAGGACGAGGAGGTGCTGCGCGTTTACTTTCGCCAGCTTTTGAAGAAGGCCTCACCGTTTCCTGTGGTGGAGCATTTGGCAGAAGGGCAGGCGTTGTGGTCGGCTGCCGATGTGGAGGCTTGCCAGTTCGATAGAGATGTCGATTTTGAGGAGCTGTGCATCCCGTTCCGCGACGAGCTGGCAAGTCGCCCGCTTTCCCCAAATACGCCTCCTCCTGCAGTAGATGAAGGCGATGCTGACCTCGATGGGGCAGATAATGCCGGGGTGGAGGGAACTGCCGGAGTGCCGCCAACGAACACCGAGGCCAATGCTTCTGGCGGGGTCAGTTGATCCCCTTGTTAAAATTTTCTCTTTCATTTTTGTAATTTCCCGTACTGAAACTGTAAAATGTACTTTCTTTCCCATCAATGAAAACTTGTTTGATCCATGCTTATCTCTGGTTTACTTGTGTCTGAGAATAATTCCGAATTCGACGTAACTCCATACGTGAATGAAATTAAAAAACTGAAAATCTTGATTGACGCCAAAGACGGTGAGATCGGACGTCTCGACAAACGCGCCGAACACCTTCGAAATGAGTTCGACGCCAAGTATAATGCTTTGCAGATTAAGGGGGACGCAAATAAAGCTCGTTATCTTCAACTGAAAGAAGATTATGCAAACGCCGAGAAGATCGAAGCCGAGCACACCGAGTATGAGAGAGTTATTCATGAGCTCGGTGGAAAGACGATCTCCGAGGTCGAAGCTGAGGCTCTGGAGGCTGTGCGCGGTGTAGTGCGCGAGTGCAAGAATCGTGGCTCGGGCTCATGGGAAGTTGCTGATTATATAGCCGAGTTGCGGTACTTGACAAATTTGTTCCCGTTAATTTTGTCACGCCACTCAATAATGAAGAAATGGCTAGATAGATATCCTGACGTGCAGCCTTCTAAACAAAATGCCCCTCGGTTTCGAGCCCTGAGCCCGACAGTTACTTCTCGGCTGATTAAAGACCGTCTAGACATGTTGTTGCCTGCTCAGAACCGAATACTGATCCCAAACCGAGGAGATGGGAATTACCGTGCTCCTGTAATTCCACGGGGTCGGAGTTCCGCCCGGTCAGGGTCAGGCCGAACTGGCGAGACGAGCCGAGGTGGCGGTGGTCGCGGTGGTGGTTGCAGTTCGGGGCAGAACTCCTGTCAGAAGGAAACTGTAGATATTGATTTTTTGCTGAACCCACCAACTAGTGGTTGGGCTAGTTACTTTAACTGTAGCAAGAGGCCGGACGAGGGCGGTCCTTCTAATACATAACTGTAAAACCCTGCAAAGTAATAAATATCTTTTTGGATACATCCTATGTTAGTGTAATTGTTGGCTTATTGTCAGTTTAAATTGGCATTTCTACCCTATTCATTTCCGAACTGACGCGTAGGTCATTATTCGAATCTTCCGAAGTGACTTGGGAGCCTGACTTCGGCTTTCGACGTGACACTTGGGTCTTCCCTCGGTTTTGGGATGGCATATCGCCTATTATCCACGGCCGAGATGACACTTGGGTCTAGTCGGGTTCCTGTTCTGCCGACTAAGTCGGTAGGGGTGGTCCCCTGGTTCGTACGACTTTTTTTTTTTTTTTTTTTTTTTTTTTTAACACTTGTCCTCGTCAGGATAGTGTTTGAAGTAGAGGTAATACGCATATAAGTGGAGTAATGCAAAATAATGTGAACAAAATGACAAAGAAATAAAATCTCAAACTTTCATTACTTGAAATGGTTTTGAAAAACAAGACCAGACTGAACATAAAACCGAACTGAATAAGACCGAACTGACAAAAGACTGAACTGACAGAACTACACTACATGATACTCCACATCTACGCATAATACCTCTTCAGATGAATTACATTCCAAGGTCGCTGTATGGGCTCCCCGAACAGAGTGGAAAGCCTATAGGCGCCTTTACCAAGGACCTCGTCCACTCGGTATGGGCCTTCCCATGTGGCTTCCAGCTTGCCGAGCTTACAAGCCTTACTGACCTCATTGTTTCGGAGAACTAGGTCTCCTACGCAATACTGCCGATCCCGAACTCGCTGATTGTAATATCGGGCTATGAGTTGTTTGTATCGGGCCTCTTTGATATAAGCTGTATCCCGCTTTTCTTCCAATAGATCGAGATCCGCACGTCGGTTCTCGTCATTTACTTCGGCTACAAAATGAGTCGTGCGCGGACTGGGGAGTCCGATTTCGACTGGGATTACAACTTATGTTCCGTATGCTAGACTGTACGGTGTTTCGCCATTCGCAGTTCGCGGCGTTGTTCTGTAGGACCATAGAACATTAGGAAGGTTTTCCACCCATAACCCTTTGGCTTTCTCCAATCGAGTCTTGAGGCCTTTGACGAGCGTTCAATTTGTCACTTCGGCTTGACCATTTGCCTGAGGGTGGGCTACCGATGTGAAGTGCTGCTGAATTTGCAGCTCGTCACACCACTCCCTAAAAACCCTGTCCGTGAACTGGGTTCCGTTATCGGATACTAGGACATGAGGTATGCCGAATCGGCATACTATGTTCTTCCATACAAAATTCCGGGCGTTCTTGCTTGTGATCGCAGCTAGGGGCTCTGCTTCCACCCACTTCGTAAAGTAATCAATTGCAACTATGAGATGTCGCAACTGACCTGGCGCTTTATCGAATGGGCCTACTATATCTATCCCCCCACTGCGCGAATGGCCAAGGACTCTGCATCGCGGTCAGCTCGGTCTGTGGCAGCCTTGTCACATTTGCATGTAACTGGCACTTCTCGCATCTTTGCACGAGTTCGGTGCAATCCTTGAGCATTGAGGGCCAAAAGTATCCCCATCTCATAATTTTCTTGGCCAGAGCCCGAGGTCCGATGTGGCTGCCACATGACCCTTCGTGCATTTCTCGCATGACGTAGTCTGCCGAGCTCGGTCCGACGCACTTGAGTAAGGGCTGAAGGTATGATTTCTTGTAAAGGACATTGTCCAGAACGGCATATCTCAATGACTTCGACAATACCCTTCTAGCCTCCGTTTTATCTTCGGGCAACTCCTCTCTCGTCAGATAGGCTAGAATAGGCGTCATCCACGTCGGCTGTGACTCACCATCTAGATCGTTGACCTCGGCCTCGTCTATGCTTCTATGCTGGACATCTTCCACTGGTGAAGTGCCAGGTGCTGCTGTTAATTTGCTGAGAACGTCAGCTCGGGAATTCTGAGTCCGGGGGATGCGTTCGAGTTTAAAATACGCGAAGGCTTGTTGCATGCCCCGTGCCTTAGCTAGATACTTCTTCATTCTTTCTCCCTTTGCTTCGTACTTTCCTAGCATGTGATTCACCACCACCTGTGAGTCACTATGTACTTTGACGGCTGTGACCTTCAGATCTGTGGCTATCCGGAGTCCGGCTAGTAGCGCCTCGTACTCTACTTCATTGTTGGTAGTTGAGAACTGGAAACGAAGTGAGTAGGTGAACTCTTTCTTCTCTGGGCTGACGAGGAGGATTCCTGCTCCGCTTCCCGTCTTTCCCGAGGCCCCGTCCACGTACATATGCCAACAGTCTTGTGGTTCTGCCACAGTTGTGCGAACTGGCTCTGGTGCCGAGGTCGGGACTTCGGCTATCGAGGTTTGCACCAAGAAATCTGCTAAAGCTTGCCCTTTGATGGCCTGGCGAGGAACATAAGTGATATCATGCTCCCCCAATTCTATGGCCCACTTCGCTATTCGGCCCGATGCTTCGGGCTTCGTTAGTACCTGCCGAAGTGGGGAGTCTGTTCGAACCTGGATTGTATGCGCGTGAAAGTACGGGCGTAACCGCCGAGCAGCGTTGACAAGTGCTAAGGCTAGTTTCTCTAATGGCTGATATCGCTCCTCGGGTCCCTTTAGTGATCGGCTTATGAAGTAAACTGGCAACTGGCGACCTGCCTCTTCTCGTAAGAGCACCGCACTGATTGCTTCATCCGAAGCGGCCAAATACAGAAAGAGCACTTCCCCCTCCTTCGGTACTGACAAGGTCGGTAGATCTCTGAGGTAATCCTTTAGTTGGTTTAGGGCGTGATGGTGCTCCGAACTCCAGTCGAACTGGGGTGCTTTCTTCAGGATCTTGAAGAAGGGCAATTGCTTCTCTGCGGCTTTGGATAGGAACCTGCTCAGTGCGGCGAGACACCCTGTAAGCCTGTGCACGTCGTTGATCGACTTCGGATCCTTCATTTCCAGCACAGCCTTAACTTTTGATGGATTCGCCCTCAACCCTTCTTGGGAAATCCAACAACCTAAAAATTTTCCCGAGGTCACAGCAAAGGTACATTTTTGGGGGTTAAGCTTCAGGTTGACCTCGCGAAGAATGGAGAGCACAGTTCGGAGATCGGCAACACTTGTGCTCTCTTCCTTACTTTTTACCACTATGTCATCGACATAAACCTCCACATCCTTCCCAATATGTTCTTTAAATATCCTGTCTACCATCCTCTGGTAGGTTGCTCCTGCATTCTTCAATCCGAATGGCATTTTACGGTAGGCAAAGATGCCGAAGTCCGTAATGAATGTTGTCTTCTCCGCGTCCTCGGCATCCATCAGGACTTGGTGGTATCCCTTGTACAAATCAAGGAAGCTGAAAATTTTGTGGCCGACAAGGGAGTCCACCTTTTTATCGATGTCGGGAAGAGGGTAGCAATCTTTTGGGCAGTGCTTGTTGAGATCGGTGTAATCTATGCACATGCGCCATCCTCCCCCAGCTTTCTTGACCATCACCGGATTGGCTATCCAGGTCGGGTAGGTGACTTCGAACAGGATTCCCGCATCAAGCAACTGAGTCACCTCGGTCTTTATGACGTGATTTCGCTCAGCGGCGAAAGAGCGATGCTTCTGTTTTATCGGTCTGACCTCGGGGTCGATCTTGAGCCGATGTGTAATGAGTTCGGGTGATATTCCTGTCATGTCTAGCGGGGACCACGCGAAGACGTCCATGTACTCCTTTAGAAGCCGAATAACCTGTATGCGAAGGTGAGGGTGTTCGTTTAGCCCAACTTTGACGGTCTTAGTGGGATCGTCATCGTATAGAACCACCTCTCTCTCTTCGGTAGGCAACGCCCTCTTCGGCTCCTCGGATTTCGGTAATTGCTATGCTTGGGGCAATTGGGGCGGTGCCCCTTGCCCTTTGAGCGCCACATGCAGGCATTCCCTGGCCATTTTCTGATCGCCGCGGATCATGGCTACCCCTCCCTTAGTTGGAATTTTCACAGCTAGGTGGTACGTGGAGTAGATTGCTCTCACCGTATTCATCCAGGTACGGCCTAGGATTATGTTGTATGGAGACTTGGCTTCCACCACCATGAACTCGGTCACATTAGTGGTGCTCCTCGATCCCTTCCCTACTGTGACAGGCAGTTCGATCGTTCCTAAGGGATGGGTTTCTTCCTGGGCGAAACTCCGCAGTGGTCGTGTGGTCGGTACGACCTTTGACTTTTCCAGCTCCATGTTATCAAAGCAGTGTTTGAACATGATGTTCACCGATGCCCCGGTGTCAACGTGAATTCTCTTGATTAACATGTTGGCTACCACAGCCTCGATGACAATGGCGTCAGAGTGTGGCACCATGGGGGGCACCGGGTCGTTGGCCGAAAAAGTCACGGCTTCTTCCTTCTTGAACCTTTTATTAGCGGGCTCCCTGCTCGGCAGGTTCCGCGCACCGTTCTTGAGGGATGATTTGGTCTGCCCTTTGGCGAGAGCGGAGATCGTTGCTACTACCCCGTCATACTGGTAATCTCCGTCCTCATCTGCATCATCTTCATTGTGCTTCACTTTCTTCTCAGCTTCCGCGCTGCAACTTCCTCCTCTATACTGTCTTTTCTTCTTTTGAGTTCGGGGGGCATCCACTTGATTAACCCTCGCGCTCCGATCTTGGTACTTCTTGAGCTGACCGTTGCGAATTAAGCTCTCGATATCTTGGGCCAAGTTCCTGCAATCTTCCGTTTCGTGTCCGTAGTCTTCATGGAATTGGCAGTATTTATTCTTTGACCTCGGCTTGTCGTCCTCCCGCATCGGCCTTGGTCTCTCGAACAAGCCAGCGTGCAACTCGAGGATCTCGGTCCTCGGCTTGTTCAACGGGGTGAACTGTGGAACTGGCCGTTGTGCGGACTGGGACGTCGGCGGGCCTCGCTGTGCTGGATTCTGCCGCGGCCCGAGACGAGACTCAATCGGACCTCGCTGAATCCGCTCCATTACCCCTTTACGGGGCGCATCCTCTTTCTTCTTCGAGGTTTCACCTCGGTCCACTTCCTTTCGGCGTTTGGTTGCCTCCTCTATCTTTTGCGAACTTGTCTGCTATAGCCCACAGTTCGGTAGTAGTCTGTGGTTCCTTTGCCAGAATCTCCCTGTAGAGATGGTCCGAGCTGATGGCATTTTGGAATGCCGAGATGATGAGAAGATCGCTAGTGCACCGAGTTGACAAGCACTCCCTATCGAACTGGGTCATGAAATCTTGTAGCGATTCACCTCGGCTCTGCTTCACAGTTAGCAGATGGGCCGGAGTATGTCTCACTTCAGCACGCTGAGAAAAGCTCCTAGCGAACACATTCATCAGATCGGCATACGATCTGATCGATCCGGGAGGTAGACTGTCGAACCACTCCCGCGCATTATCAATGAGCAACTCGGGGAATAGCTTGCACATGTGAACACTCCCCAAATTTTTGTTCAGCATGCTGTATTTGAACTGGCTAAGGAAATTACTCGGATTTCCCACTCCATTGTACGCCTTAATTTTCGGCACTGTGTACCCAAAGGGCATGGGTGTGTTGAGGATCTCCTCCGAGAGCGGACTGATGATCCTACCGAGCGCGTCAAAAATCTGTGCTCCCCCAGTTGGATGTCCTTGGTTAGGTGCGTTATAAGGTGGAGCAACGACGTAGTTCGGCTGGACTACATGGGAGTTCGTCTGCTGGCTTCCCTGCGCTTGTCCTCGGACTTGCTGGAGATAGTGCCGCAAGTCCTGTCCTTCGGGTCTGTGAGGGGCTCCTTGACCGAACTGAGGAGCTCCCTGTCCGAACTGAGGGACTCCTTGCCCGAACTGGGAGACTCCCTGTGCACCTGTGTACTGATTCAGGAACTCGCGCCCCGATGTCGTGGTGAGGTAATTCCTTAATAACTCCTCGATCCCGGGAAGCGGAGGAGGCGGCAGGGCTGCCGAGTTTGGCTGGATGACTGGAGAAAGACGAGCAGCTAAGCTCGGTCGGATAACTGGGGATTGGCGTAGTACTGCTTCCGGACCGAACAGCTCGCGATCCCGATTTGCCGTGAGGTCCTCCACATGGCCTTCTGGCGTAGCCTGTGGCCCTAGGCGCGAACTCACGGGAGCCCGGTGCGGCTGGGCTGTCTGCAAAGAGGGTTGTGCCACCACGTTAACAGCAGCGTTCTGTTGACCGGAATTTGGGATCTCCGGGATCTCTCCAGTTCCGGTCTGGTTATCCTCAGGGATGTGGTGCGGTTGCTCCGTTCCTGCCGTCGAGACCGGTTCTTCAGGTTGTCGTCGGCGACTCCGTCGACGGCGAGGGGTTCCTAGCAATGTCGTCGTTCCGTGCGGCATGGTTAGTGATTTTGAGCAGCAAAAATCGAAAAATTCAAGCACAAATAGTTCCCACAGACGGCGCCAGTGATGAACCTTCGATTTGCAGCCCAAATATGTATGTGATTTGTGTGCGGAAAATAGAGAGAGACGAGGGATTTACGTGGTTCGATCAGATTGATCTACGTCCACAGGGAGGAAAGTATGTATGTTTATATTCAGAACAGCATAAGTAAGTACAATACAATCAAGTCACCTATTTATAGATGATATTCATAGCGGTTGTGAAGGTGAGACGTGGATATGTGGGCGGTTTTTCCAGCCCCGATTTTTTCTCCATCAACCCACGTTCTGGGTTCAGGGCTCAACTCTCTGGGCCTGTACTTGGTGTGGACTGGTCTTGCCGATCTGGGCCTATTGGGCCTACTCCGATCTGGGCTTGACGATCTGGGCCTGCTACTAGGTTTTGGGCCTTTGGGCCTAGGGAGATGGGCCATTTCCTATCATTTCTCTTTCTTGGTACGTCCTTAATAAGAGGATATGTTTCCTTATTGAGTGAAAAAATATTAAAGAAGAAAACACTCTAACACACAAGCCGACCACCTTTCTTAATTATCGGGCCGAAAAAGAAATGTATCTTACAACTAGCTAGAGAGACAATTCACCATATTACAATCAAGCGTGCATGTGCCTGTTTACCGAAAAAGAGTAGGTCTAAAACAAATAAGTTGACATACGCAATCCAAACAATTACACCACTTATTCAGTACTTAAATATATTCTCAAGAACAATGGATAAGTAAAATCCTAGATTAAGACCATGTCTACTACATCCACAGATCAGTACAAAATACGATTGCTTTTCTTGCCAAAGATGCCGGGACCGTAGGTCAAATAGAGAACGTCCACGAGAAGCGGGAACTGCGGGAAAGCAAGCAAACGCCGCCAGCAGCACGAAAAACCATGCGACTTCTCTGTGGAACACGAGATAGAGCGTGGCACTGAAGGCCACCATCATGAAAGTAATGGAGACGAAGAGGCTAAGAAGGCCCATGCTTAGCCTTTTGGGCAGGACGTAGAGAAAGTCTTCCTCCGCATATCGCGAAGTCAGAATGGACAGGAACATGAGCAGAGAATTGATGGAAGCAAACAAGGAAATGGCGTCCGAAACGGCGAACAACATGAATGGAGGTTTTCCTGAGAGTAACGGGATCCCCGTCGAGGAATCGAGGCCACCAGGGAGAGTGAAGGCCGCAGCGAACATGACCGTTGCGATCAATGCTGCTGCAATGGTGCATGCATTAGCCGTGTCTTTCATCCACCTCTCCCCATCCGCTTTCAACTGCTTGTGTTCCTCTGTGAATAACTTTTGTGGAGTTTGCTTGTCTTTGTTCATCCATGTTCTACGTGAAGGATTGTCCAAAAAAAAAAACCGAATTAATAATAAAACCCGAATAACCCGAACCAAAATTTTATTTCGGTTCAGGTTTGGTTCGGGTTTCGGGTTTCGGACAATTGTGCTCACCCCTACAAACGTGCACCGTTGTCAGTCTTATTTATCACATTGTCAACTAATCGAGCGAGATTAAGTAAATGTAAAATTGATCGGGTAACTGCCCAAGCGGCCGGTGAGTGGTGCCCGGCCCTTGTCCCCGTCACTGCAAGTTGACGACCAATAAAGATAATTTTTTGGTAACCTATACCCTACCCCTTCTAAGTATAAATTATAGGTAATAATTATCGACTGGATTTAAACAAGTAATTTGGAATAGGAATGTCATTATTAGCATGTCTAGTATTTAATTAGGGTTAATTAATTTCATTTCCTTATAGTTTAATAATTGGGTAGGATCCAAATTATAATTTAATTTATTTCCTCGGTGATCGTTTATTATTCCCCGAATATTAGGATTTATGAGAGCCTTACTTGGGTTTAAAATTATTAAATGTCCGAGTTATTCATGGATTAGGAATTAAAATATAGATTGTTTTCATTTTCCTTTATAAATAATTATATATTTTGGTAATTCAAAAAATTAAAGTTATAGATGTCGACGGCCATTGCAAGTCAAAGCAAATGTTAATTTAAGGCTATTTAATTGAGAAAATAAGTTATTTTCATACATGAATGGACGATGTATTATAGTATTAGTAATACGTACATTAGAAAAATGACCTATAGCTGCATCTATATACGTGACACTTCAAAAAATATCATTATAAACTATCTAATAATACAAATAGTTAAGGTTACATTTGACTGAAACACTAATATGACACTTCGTTGGTAACAAGTGTCACGAAAAAATATTTAACGTGACATTTCCATCTATTGCTACATCGGCATATGTAACACTTAAAAAATGTTATTATAAATAAACTATAACAACGACGATGTTAATGTAATATTTTTAAGTGCCCTTAAAAGCTAATTTTTTTACTAGGGATAACATTGGACATTGATACATGCATGTGTAAAACGACACATGCAAATCCTTTTATATATAATAGCAAAGCGGATTCGGAGCACCACGTTCATTCACATGCCTACGTGACACTTCCTATGCTCTCCGTTCCTATTTATCTAAAAATTCAATTTATTTATAGTTCATTTTATTTATTATTAAAAATATCATCTAATTATTCTATAGTTATCATTATTATTAATAATACTATTATATCTTTAATAGTTATCTTTAATACTATTTCGTTTATACATGAATAGATTTTAATATATTATTTATTATTTATTATTTATAATAAAATAACAATAACAATTACAATCTATAATATATTAAAACAAAACGAATTTTCAGTTTTTTTTTCCACCGAAATTAGGCTAATATTGTAAATTTACTTTTTTTACGGTTATTTTAAAAAAAGCAGTTAATTCAATTTCATAACATTAAAAAACTGTTAATTGTGGAAGCAGTTTAAGGCACGCACACTATTTAATTAATCATGTACAATTAATTTAATTAATAATTTAAAGAATAGTGTTATTCAAACTCGGTTTAAAAAAAAGAACGTGATTAGTGGAGGAGGGTAGTTTTAAAACTGTATCTAACTTATAGAATCTCTCCATAGCAAAAATCCCTAGATAGTCTCCCCCGATTCCCAATTTCTCGCCCTAACCGAAACCCCACTCTCTCTCTCTCTCTCCCTATCTCAAATCGAATCCGATGGCGTCCGCGGCGGAGAACTCCGGCAAGAAGATCATCCTCCGAAGCTCCGACGGCGAGGTTTTCGAGGTCGACGAGGCCATCGCCGTTGAGTCTCAGACGATCAAGCACATAATCGAGGACGACTGCGTCGACAACGTCATTCCGATCCCCAACGTCACCGGCAAAATCCTCTCCAAGGTCATCGAGTACTGCAAGAGGCACGTCGACGCCGCCGCCGCTTCCGCTTCTGCCAAGGCTGAGGACAAGGTCGCCTCCGCCGATGACTAGCTTAAGGTTTTCGACGCTGACTTCTTCCAAGTCGACCAGGCCACGCTCTTCGACCTCATTTTGGTATAATTTTACGATTCGGCATTGTAGTTGTTTGTCTGATTTCGTTTTGTGAGGTTTTTGTTGTTGGATCTAGCTGTACATTTTGGGTTAGGGTTTATGTGTTGTATGCTTTCCTTACATGTTTGAAATTGAAGTTGCAATTAATCAAAATCCTCTCCAAGCTCACCTCCATGGTTCATCCTTGCTAAACTAGACCACGGCTGCCATGATTGGGTGGGAATCTCTCCATTTTTAAATTCAATCCTTATCTATGTCTTTGCTTCGATGTCATAATCAAATCTGCAAACTATGATTGTGCAGAATTATAATCAAATCTTTCTCACAGCGTTCCTCACCTATAGGAGATTCAATCAGAGTCCTCTGCAATGCTCGATGGATTCAAATGTCTATGCCGAGGATGGTTGAGGCGAACAACATGGGCTGCATTCCTAATCAATAGCATTCTCCAAAGCGATGGAACTAAAAAGTTTATCGTGCTTGCTTCAATCTTTATACAGAACACATTAAGAATGAACTTTCTTCCCTCATTTGCAAGAATCTTTGACAGACTATTTATGCAATTAAACCATATTTATCCTATTTGTATTCTATCTATTGATTTTCGCGTTTTCTGTTCTCATTTGGGCTCTTCTTTCATGTGCAGGGTGCTGCATATTTAGAGATTGATGTCAATGAAGAAAATTTTTAAAGGTAAAGAATTATCGATATGTATTAAAGTATTTATGTGATCTTAGATATTAATTGATTTTTTTGAGTTTTATTTTATAAGCAGCAGTGGGTACTGAGCATTATAGTACTGATTATTATTATGTTCTGTTTAAGATTAGCTGGAATCAAAGTTATCAAGAAATTGGTGGCGGCTTCAACCGTGTGAGAACTATGGAGCACAACACTTATTGATGGTGGGGCCTGTAGTAATGGGAAAGAAAGTAAATCGATCTATATGTATTCTTGATTGCTAAGGTCTATAAGTATATAACCTTTGCTGAATATAATGGGAAAGACATTTTGTAACTATTTTACTATATACCTCACGTAGAAGTAAGTATATATATGTTGATTGGAGGGAAGAGTCTATTTCATGAGACAAAATTCATTGGCATTCTTCCAATTAACAATTCTAATCTTTTGTTTCTTAAAAGTAACAATAATTTTAGAAAAATTTTGCTAATTTTTTAATTATTTTCAGAGCTTACTGTGGGATAATATAATTTATTATAATTCATGTACACTGTGGCTATTTTCTCCTATATCAATTCAACAATTAGGGTTCTTATTACCTGTGGATTGTGGAAAGTTTTAAAATTACATTTCTTATGATATATATATATATATATATATATATATATATATATATATATATATATATATATATATATATATATATAATATTCAGTTTTAATTTGAATTTTTAATATAAAAAGTTGAATACATTCTTTAGGAATCTCATAAACTTGGGGAGAAAAATTAGTTTGTTGGTTAAGTGTGGATTCCATTGTAAGTATTATTTACTCTTGGCTTCTTATGCTTATGCATATTGCTCATTTCACTTCAATTTATTAGTCCCGAAAGGAACAAATACAATAGTAAAAGTATTGCAGAGACAGAGACATGGACACAACTAAGATATTATTGTGTATTATTTTATTTTTATTTTTCCTTTTAAGTAACAAGACTAATATTAATAAGATATCCAAATAAAAAAATAAATCTACTAAAGTGGGAGTGAGTGAGTATTAGAAATTTATCCTAAAATATACTTTGAGCAATGGTGAAATATTTAAACTCTAATAATTTCATTTGGAAGTCACAGTACAAACAATATACTCACTAGGAGAAAAACGCTCATATATAACTCAAATTTTGAGTTATCTATGCACCAGAAAAAGCGTTATAAAACTCAGTGTAATCTATAGTCACGCTCATACATTACGGTTTTTTAGCGTAATCTATGTGACTCATTCATAACACTTTGAAAGTTCATAGATAATTGTAATATATAGTGATGATATATTACAATTGTCCACCGTTATGTATACAGTTCAGTTCCGTAATCTATGTGTGCTAAACATATCGCTTTGAAAACTCATAGTTAACACTACATAAACGTAATGTATAGTTACAAAACATTACGGTTTAAAACTGTTATCTATAACGTTCTTTACGTAATGGATAATGCTTTCGAAGCGTAAATAAATGTATTGAAAACTGTAATGTATACCAAAAAAAATACACAAATTTCTTCATTTGATTTCTCTAAAAATATAAAAAATATCCCAACAACATTGTCGATACCATTCAAAAATTCTATATAAAAATGAAATTACAAGATCAATATCCATACTTGTGAAATTACGTACACTAACTTTATTTGATTTTGATCTTTCAACCATATGCGACTTCATCAAGCAACCGCTCTCGTGCCTCTATCTTCTCCAACTTCAACTTCCTTGTCTTCCTCTTCGTTAAACTTCATTTTTTTGCATCTTTACACGACATATTCCTAATTGTTTAGCCAAAAAATAGATAACAAACATTAATCAAAGAAATTACTAAGTATACAAAATTTTACAGTTTATTTTTACAACTTACATTATAAAGGCCTTTGACTAGCTTATTGGGATTTGGTGGGGAGCTGTTGACATACACAAACTACAAGTAAAATTGGAAACTTAGTGAGTTAGTGTCATTATAAAATAGAATATAACTACGAAACTACAAATGAAAACTACAAATAAAACTTGATCAGAGCAAATATAGAATACTATCAATACCAAGCTCCACGTACCATGCATGTGCAAATCAGATCTACTTTCAGCAGAGGAAAAATCATCGATTGTCCGGGAAGCGACAGGGAAACAAACATACCAAGAGTAAGATTATATCTTTTTTTTAAAAAAAAAACGGAAGTAAGATTACATCAGTAGTTAAATTAAGTCAGTGCTAGACAAATGTACTTACAATGAGCACACATACCTTCTGCTGCATGGAATCATTTGGATTGTACTGGGACAGTAAGATCCTGCTGAACAAAAAATCTGAACACTACCATAAAACTATCTGCAAAAATTTAGAAAACAACAGATGATATGACATGCTCCCAGAGATATCTACAAATCATGCATAATTCTGCTAATGTTAATTTTATCAAATTGCATCTAACAACATCTCCATGTATCTTCCACCGGATTATGCAAAAAGCAGTAACCACCAGTTTCGGACAAATGAAAAGTAGAAGAATAAGACGATTCCTCTATAAACATAAACATGTGACCTATTCAATATAGCAATTATATCCATCTTAATATAACATAAATAGAAACAATATGTACCTGAATGGCATACACCACCCCATTGATTGTGTAAAAAGCAGGCCTCAGCCAATCAGTAGATAAAGCGCGGGCCTATCAATGTTGTAGAAAGTAAATAAGTAGCTCCAGAAAACACAATACCAAACTGAAGATAGAGAAAGAATTGAACCGGACCTGATAATAAATCTCTGTCCAGAACAACACCAGCAATGCGTAAGTAGTGAAGAAAGCAAGACTCGGCAAGTCAAGCATCACATGTTGGAAAATCTACTCCAAATATAAGGTGATCTCAGGATAAAAATGTAAAAAATATATAAATAATCATTAACGTGAGTTTGAGCTTGTACCTGTGGCTCTATACCTTGAATGTCCCTACAGAACGCAAATACCAGACATCGAACTACACAAACAAAAAGAAGACGTTTTATGACAGAATCTCCGAATGCTCCACTCTAAATCTGGAACATACGTGTAGAGTGCAGATTTAAACTTCGGAAAAGCAAACCTGCGTTATCTAAGAAATTGAGGAAATGAAATACTTTCTGTGTAGTCCAACTGTACTCCGGTACTCTCAATTGTATCCTTACCAATTGCACCTAAAATGAACAGATGTTTCTAAGAATTTGCCATTAATAATGCAGATAAAGGTAACAATTTAAAGTATCAACCCTTCCTTATAATGCAGAGAGAAAAAAGCATTCACTCCTTGGGCTGATTCCATCTTAATATGCAATTAACAATTCACAAACAGTAGCAGTAAACTGCAGTCGAGATCACAATTCGAGAAAAAAGGCAATCATATGCTAAATGTTCGATTTCCAAAACTTGCAGCAAATAAAAACAGCATTCAAAAAGAAGAAGATGCGATTCGTAACCTCTCTCAGCATTTACATGATCAACGATGGAAAAAATCGACAATGCGGAAATTCAAAGCGGGGAAGGAATAAGGCGTACGAGAGCATTCATTAGATACCAAGGTCCTGCACAGTACAATGAAAAATTCAATTATCCAAGTACATACATTCATATGATTATCAATTTCCCCAGCGATTTCACATCACTTCCGAAATATACATCAAGTAAATCTCAACGAAGCTCGAAGAGTACTTCAAAAATCGGTTGCCTTCATCCAAATGAAACCAATAATTCCAAAGTAAATAAATAAATTGCAAAAAACAATAAGCTAGAACAGTATTAAGTTGATAAACCAAGCAACCTTCAATCCGCTTCAGAATAAAAGAAGAATTACCTCATTTTCAACTTCCAAACTCTGTCAATGAACAATCGAACTTGAAACTTTAGAGAGAGAGAACCTAGAGGCGGAAATTTTCAATGTACCCGGGACCTCGCAGAGCTACAGCAGGCCCAACCGGAATATGTGACACTTCGTCCTCGCCGGGAATCTGCGAAGAAGAGAGAGAGGGGTTAGTTTCAGCAATAGAGTAGAGGAGTTTAAGAGAAACAGAGAGTTAGCGAAGAGATAGATCTTCTCGGTCTGGTTCGAGGCGACGGCGGCGACGTTCGACGCCATAGATTGAAGACGAGAGGAGAGAACGTGAAAATTTGTTGCGAGGGGAAGAGAGAGACAGATAGGTAGAGATAGACGAAGAGAGAGAGACAGGGATAGGGGAAGAAGGTGGAGACGGGGCAGGCGACGACGGAAACACTGCTCGCCGTCGGCGAGTGAGGAGCAGCTTCGGCGAATTCAGCGCCGGCGAGCTCCCTCGCGGCGAGGTTGGGATACGGAACCCTAAATCCCTAAGTAAAGTTAGAAATTGAGGGGTAGAAATTGAGAGAGAGAGAGAGAGAGAGAGGAGGATAGTACCGTGGGCACGAAATCACCGACGACGGCGAGCTCCCTAACGGCGGCGATTTGCAGAGAGAAACCCGCAGCCCGCAGCAACACTCTCGCGATTCAATTCCGAAATTTTTGTTAGTGTTGACTGTCGAGCGATTTCCAAGGCTTTCATAAATGTAATTTTAGTATTATTTTTTTGTTTTTAATAGAATAGATAACACTAATTTAATTACGGTTTTTTCTTATCGTAATTAAAAAGTAAAAGTGTTACTTCATACATTACGTTTCTTTCAAATACGTTAAGAAAAATAATAGAATATATTACAGTTTATAAGTGACCGTTATCTTTGGTAAAAGCAGCACGCACATAGATTACGGTTTCGTAAAAAAACGCTCATACATTACGGTTTTTAATAAAAACCGTAATGTATGAACCGTTACATTTGACAAAATTTCTTGTAGTGACTGTATTACTAATGCATACTTAGATACCCTTTTTCAAATTTTGATTATAATATTTACTACTCAGATATTGATCAGTTACTTTAATTATTAATTTGCATTACATGTCCCGATAAGCTATAAAGCATATGGGTAAAATACGAAATACGGGGACGGTATGATACTGGAACGAAAATACATCAATTTAAAAAAAAAAATGAAAATACGATACATCAAAAATACGTTTTATTTATTTTTTTTAAATATATTTTATATACATTACATATCCATAATTCATGAAAAAGATATGCAAATAATAAGAAATTCATAATAAATTTAAGCAAATAGTATTAAAGACTAAAGACATATTAATAATCAATAAGTGGGATTTGAGGGAGAACGATTGAGGTTAGGGGCGTATTTTATATTGGGTCAAATGTACTTTGAAAATAAAAAGCTACTTAAAAAAAAAAACGTCCTTGGAGACGTATTTCCAGCGTATTCTGGTGTCCCCGTCTCCGCGACGTCCCCGGGACAGTTACGGTGACCTGAGTAGTGTCCCCGTGCTTCATAGCCGATAAGGGTTTTAAATGTTAGTAATTTCGTGCATCGCGCGGGTCAGCGTACTAGTTCTATATAACAGAAAAATAAAATTAAACAACGGACATAATGAACGTTTTCTTTTTATTTTAATTATTCATGTCGAATTTTAACGGGATACACTATACCTATTACCGAAATATTACTCTTATAAACCTACTTTTATTATCACAATTAACTGACGGCTTAAAATAACGACATGGAGAGATGAAATAAATATACTATAAACGGACGGGAGTAACTATTTGAGACCCCTCTTTGACATTTTCTTTTTATTAAAATAAACAACGGGCGACTTGCCTTATTTTAATATTTATTTATGTGTCTTCGACATAATTCTTGTATTAGAATAAATAACGAGCAAATTGAATTACTCCCTCCGTCCTCTATTTGTTGACACTATTACTATAAACGTCGATCTGTTGAACTTTTCCTCTTTAAGAAGTAGATCTCACAACAAAATTACATTTATACCCTTCTCAACCATTTTTTTTTATTACTAAAGAATGTGATGGACCCACAACTTTAATCACTAAACAACAACAACAACAACAACTTTAAAGGAAAAACTTTACATGTCATCAATTGCATTAAACTGTGTGCCCAAAGAAAAGGTCCAACATATAGAGGACGGAGGGAGTATTTTAATATTTTTTTCTTATTTTGCTTAAAAATAACTCTAAACAATTAATTATTCATGTCGAATTTTAACGGGATACACTATACCTATTATCGAAATATTACTCTTATAAACCTACTTTTTATTATCAGAATTAGTTGGAGGCTTGAAATAATGATACCTTATTTTATTATTTTTCTATATCTCTTCGACATTAATCTTTTATTAGAATATACAACGGGCGACTTGAATTATTTTAATATTTTTATCTTATTCTTGCTTTAAAATAACACTAAACAATTAATTTTTCATGTCCAATTTTGACGGGATACACTATACTTATTATCAAAATATTACTTTAATAAACCTACTTTTATTATCACAATTAACTGGCGGCTTGAAATAACGACACGACGAGATGAAATCAATATGGCTATTTAAACAACGGGCGACTTGACTTATTTTAGTATTTTTATTTTATATTTGATTATAATAAATAACGGGCTACTTGACATTTTAATAATTTTCATTTATATTTTACTTTAAAATAACGTTATAAAGTGATTCGTACCGAATTCTGGCATAATACAAATGCACCTACCATCAACATATTCCCTTTTAAACCTATTTTCTTATAAACACGAGTAACGAGTGACTTTATATAAATATGTGTTTTTCTACTATATTTTTATTAAAAATTCAATAGGAAAAAAATGTTGGTAAGAAGTTTCCAATTGCAAGAATGACGATAACTACATCAGATCAAATTAATTTACTGGTTAGATTGCAAAAGAGGCAGACGATTAATGTAAACTATTCTCGACGGGTAGTAAACTATTAAGTATTTTTTGTATTGCTTCAATTTTTATTTTTATTTTTTTGTATTTCACGAGAAACTTTGCTTTGTCTATTTCGGCACCAATTTCATTTATAAGTCTTTGAAGATTTAAATGTAATATGAATTGGCGTTGGATTGGGTCTTCGCATTTATTATTCTTAACTTCCTCTTATTGTTTGTAGGTACATAGAAATTGAGAATCATAATACTAACTATTTTTAAATAATTTCACTGATAAAATATCTAAATGTTAAAAATAATTGGCACACGTCGATTATCGACGGGCAGTAAACTAGTAATATAGAATAATTAAAACCACACGCTAGCACGAGAATAAAGAGTATAATTAATCCTCAAGTTACTGGGAAAAGCGAAAGGTGATAAAGCTAAAGAAAAGAAATATATACCATCTCGCTTTCTTCTCTAAAATTTCGATAACATCTTTCGAGAACACGATTCATATGTATTACTCTATAATCTACATAATTTAGATTAAATGTCGGTTTGGGAACTGGCTTCTGATTAGAAAAGAGATGAGAACGAATTGGAGGTTTAATTCTATTTAATTTTCGTATTAATTTAAGCAGTTTTATTTTCCATTTCGATTTGATCCTCTCTATTCTCTGGCCCAATTCGCAACAGAACAACGGAGCCATGACAAACAATTTCAACAAATCAAAAAATTTACAATACTAAAAAAAATATAAAAAATTGGAGGGCACCAATGCTCCCCAAGGCACATATATACATTTGCCCCTGTCCACATGTAAGCTGATTGAGATTTTCTATTGCATTCTGATATGACATCTTCTATTGTACTAATGAAAGATTGATATGTATCGAAAATATTTTCAAAATATACATTGATTGAAAAAAATCATAAACAAAAATGTTCATTTTAAAAAATATCTTTGACACGTTTTAATTATCTGTCACTGCGGAAAGAAATGTCATACCAAAATGCAATGAAAGATTTCAACCACACATCAAACTTATGTACATGGACCAGGAGCCCGCTTTAAGCATGTTCAACGACTTATTTAGGATAGGGCCCAAAATTCAATGGGGGGCCAAATTATAAATTAAACTCTAGTAAATATAGCTTGCCGGAATTACGTTTACGTGTGGCTGCAGGAATTAAGGACTCAAACTCACGTCCGTAAATTAACCTCTTACTGCTAGACTTACACAATAAAGTTGTTATAGGTACACAATAAAGTTGTTATAGGTATAAGATCATCTACTTCAATTATAGCTTGTACCAATCTTGTTCAAAAATCTCTATATGTTAATCAATATATATATAATAGCGTTAAGGATCAACGTGGCATCACGTATGATTTTTATAAATATTTTTCAATATTCTCATTGATTTGACAATTATCCCACATCGATTATTTATCAAACTACAAAGATAAACTACTCATATAAATATAACACCACATATATCCACCCCTTATTAGTTTTAAGATTTCAAATTATATGAAGTCTCAATGTATAAAAATAGCCATCTTCACTATATCTATAACTTATTTAGCCACAACTTTAAAACTATAACTTATTTAGCCACTTTTGGGTAAAAAGACATCCTTACCCTCAAAAAGTTTGTCCACATCATCATTTGACAAAATTAAAAAAAAGGAATAAAGGAATTATGGGAAAAAAAACAAAAAGGCAGATTTTGTGGGCCATTAATGCCACACAACCACCACCCTCTCCCTCTCCTTCACTCTCGACGTTTTCTGTAAAAAAGAAGAAAAAAAGCAAACAGTCGCCGTCGCCGTCGCCGTCGCTACCACCTTCGCCGTCGACTCCCACTTTCGCCACCGCCTCCACCAGCGAAGAATATGTCGGGGTCCGATTCCGACCAAGAATGGGCTACTCCTCCGCCGCCGGTGAGTTTAGGAAAATTTCTCAATTTTTTTTTTTGAATTTTCTTGTTCGATTAGTTTAGTTCTTGGTTGTTATTTTTCATTGAACAAGATTGAGTAAAGGTTTAGGTTTATGGGTTTATAAATCACGAAATAATGCACGGTGGAAATCGGAAAATCGACGACGGCGGCGACTGTGTGAAACACGGTAGAGGCACGGTCGAATTTGAATTTCGACTGTGTGTGACACGGTTGAAATTCGAAGTCAACCGTGCCTCTACCGTTGACCGTGCCTAATTGTTGACCAGGCACGGTTGACTTGGGAATTCAACCGTGTGACACGGTTGAATTTCCAATTCAACCGTGCCTGGACAGAATTTTTTTTTTTTTTTTTTTATCCGTTTTTCATCTTTTTTTTGTTATAACTATACTAATATGTTTTGTTTGTATTATTTTCAGCCTAGGTTTGAGTGGATGAGACCTCGAATGCAAGGATATGCCGGCAAAGTAATCCTATACACACGGGTCCACATTCTTCGAGATATCCACGATCAATTGATAGAAGTCGGGGGACAGCCGCTCCTCGATCGATTTCTAGAGGAGAGCCCCTTCCGTTACATCATGGAGCTCAACAGGAGAGATGTGGCAATCAGTGCCACACACGAGTTTCTAGCCCGGGAGTTGAAAGACTCGTCGATCCCGGAGCACGAGAGGTGGTTCTCGATTGGGGGGAGTGAAATAATATGCGGCCCTCGAGAGTGGGCCATTGTGACCGGATTAAAGTTCGGGCCTTCCGCTTTCGACCCCTACGGTCGAAACCATATTATACCGTTGTCTAGCCTGTACCACACGAAGTACGGACGCTCGAAGAAGAAGATCAAGTCGAACCAATTGAGGGATGACTTCTTGAAACATCCCCGGGAAAGTCGGCTAGGCACGCCCGAGCAATACTTGAAGGCCGCCAACCTTCTCGTCTACTTGTTGATTCTACAATGCCGTGACAATGCGCCCATCGATGATTGGGCTTGGGCGCTAGTAGAGAACGAGGAGCAGTGGAGGGATTTCCCGTGGGGATCGTGGTCGTGGCAAATCCTTTGCCACCAGTTGGACGTTGTGAAGAAAGATCCATCGGAGATCGACAACAAGGCAAAAAAATACCACTTGTACGGGCCGGTTTGGGCGCTCAATTTATGGGCGTACGAGGCAATTCCGGCTTTGGGACAAGCCTGTGGCTACAAAGCTCCACAGAGAGCTGAGTTGATGCCCCGACTGAGGAGGTGGGAGACCTATTCGACGTACTCGAGCTTTGCCGGTTTCTTCGACAACCCCGAGGTAATTAATGACTTCACTTTGCATTAAAATTATTTACTTATTTAGTCGTTTCATGCGTACGTTGTTAACTAATGAATTTCATACGTGTATACAGCTCGAGGTACACGCGAGGCTCCGCCCATCCGAGGAAGAGCAACGACAGCCCTATCTCCTCAGTCTTGAGAACCCGAACCCTCTGGTGTTGGAGTACGATGCTCCGAAACGCCACGCCCACAAGAAAGCGGAGCCGGAGCAGAGGAGATCGAAGGCGGCCCGAGATATGGCCAGGGTCGTAGAGAGGTTGATGTGTCGGGACCCTGAACAGGTCGTGATTCCCCGTCGAGCGACCCGGGCTTCTTCCGAGGGACAGTTGCCTACCCGTCCTCTCCGTCTCGGAGCCCTGGATCGGGACACGCTTGACGAGGCGCAGTCGAGGCGCCGTAGAGACGAGGGACGGTCGAAGCGCCCGAGAGCCGAGCCATCTCGTCACGAGGAATCGTGCGACGTCATCTGTTGCATCCACGGGGATCCGTGCCGGCTCGGATGTCGTGGAGACGATGCGGCGATGGACCGGTTCATCGAGAGGTTCGGTGATCGACTGGTTCGTGATACTGACGAGAACAGCATTGTTGCTCGATTCGCCAGGGCCGTCGTCGAGCGTGCTAAGGGCCTTCTCGGGGGCCGAGGATCGAGGAGGCCGTCTCCCGAGGCGTCGTATCACTCGCACGTGGGCGAGGGCAGTCAGAGGATCGGGGATGAGGTTAGGAGGTCGAGGAGTCGGACACCGACTCAAGCACCGGGGCAAGGAGGGGGAGCCTCGTCCTCTCACGAGTCCTTCTTACGCGAGCTCGATAACATCCCCTCGCCTCCTCCTTACGCTCGAGAATCACCCGAATCGGAGGGTTCGGAAATTGAGGAGGAACCTCAAGGCGAGCAAAGGACTCAAGCCGGCCGACAAATCAAGCCCTCCTCCTTCCTCCAGAGCCCGTTTGTGGTGAACGTCGACACGCCGAAGTCTTCGAGGCCTAAACATGTGAAAGAAGCTTATGAACAGTTTAGAGCTTTGGGACGAAGTGTGTACACCCGTCAAGAGTTTGCGTACGAGATGAATCAAAAACTCTTTGACGAGATCGAGGACCCGAAGGAGCAAATAGAAGCGCCGGTAAGTGTTTGTAATTGCGTTTTTATTTGTGTGTTTAGATCACAATGCGAGGTTTCATTAATATGTATTTTGTTTGTGCTTTTTCAGATTGTTGACCTCTACATCCTGTTTTGGAGGTGTCGAATGCGTCGTCGAGCCTTGTTAGCTCCCGGAGTAGATTACACTACGACCGTCGTGGCGGGGTGTGATTATTACGTAAGTAGTATTATTTACTAACGTTTTTGCATTATCTTATTATATACAAAGTGTAGCTCTCATTGTAAATTGTTGTTGGAAATACAGAAGTACTTGAGTCGAGCCATCGAAGCCGCGCACCCGAAAGATGCAGAGCTAGGCTTGAAATCGGCTCCAACGTATCGAGGATGGAAAGCCCCTGATAACTTGTTGGAGGTTTTCGAAGGGACAAATACGTACATCCCTTGGAAGTTGGCCAAATATGTAAGTACGATTCATTTCGTTTGTTCCTCTCTTTTTCCGACTTTAGTGTTTTTAATTATAATTTGTTTTGTTACAGTTTATCCTCGTTTGCCACCTCTCGACGAATCATTGGGTGGTCGCTCGCGTCTGCGTTCCAGAGTGGAGGGTCGAGGTGTACGATTCAATCTTGCATCGCCTCGATAAGGGCGAGTCTGGAGATCATCGTACAATCCAACTCCTTTGCATAACTCGTCTCTTCCCGAAGATCCTCTCCCAAACCGACTTCTGGACACAAAAGGTTAATCTGAGGAGGAGGACGGACCCGATGGAGTTGGTATACATGCCCGATGAAGAACAGTTCGTCCAAGTCGACGATGTGAGCTGTGGCGTATATGCATGCATGTACTTGGATCGTATCCTCGCCGGGAATCCACCACGTCTACGAAGTGTTGATGAGGCGAAGTTCATCAAGAAGCATCGAATGAGATTGGCACGGCGAATTTTTACTCTTTCGTTGTATCCAGTCGAAGGCAAGATTGATCTTTCGAGGATTAATGTAGATGTATAAAATCGATCTATCTAGGATTCAGGTCCCGTAGATGTATAAAAAACCTTGATTTTTATCTATTGATCTTGTTTATGGAATTCGTTTCTCGTATTAGATTATCGAATGTGTAATCGTTGTCAATTTGCAATTATCGTATTAGATTATCGAATGTGGAATCATCGAACAAATATCAAATGTGCAAAGAGTAGGACTTAGAGGAAATTTGGACTTAGAAAAATTTTGGGCCATTTTTTCCCATTTGTCTTCGGTAAGGACACGGTTGAATCACATTTTCAACCGTGTCAGGCACGGTCAAAATGTGAAGTCAACCGTGCCTAACACTGTAGACGGTTGACTTCCGTCAGGCACGGTTGACTTTCAGTTTGACCGTGCCAAACAGTGCCTCTTAGAACCCCAACCGTGCCTAACCCATCAATTTGTACAAAATTCGATTTTTTGATCGTAATTTGCGTGTGACGTCACTTTTATATGCCATAGTTGATTAAAAAACAACAAATAAAGCGGAAACATTGGGTTTTAATGATTAAAATAGCGTAATCTAATCTATCTAATGCATCGCCACTTCCTAAGATGAAACACTCCTACAATGTATATGGTCCCCTACCTCATTATCCAAAGATTCGAACTTCGTTTGGGTTCGTTGTTGTTGTTAACGGCATATAATTGATGTATCGTTACTAACTAATGTGTAATTGATGGTTAATTTACGTACTAACATCGAAATTAACGAATTTTTAGAAGGTTGACTTTCAAAATTTGCCCCTTGACTGTAGGCACGGTTAGGGTACACTGTTAGGGTACACGGTCAAACCCTCAAGTCAACAGTGCCTCGAAGTCAAACCCTCAAGACACGGTTGACTTGATCATTTAACCGTGTGAGGCACGGTTGAATATTCATTTCAACCGTGCCTCTACCGAAACTTTGGTGGAAAATTGCCAAAAATTTTTTCTAACTCCCCCAATCAACCATGCCCCATTTTATTTCCCATACCTAGTACAACATTCAATCGACATTTGAAATTCATTCCAATCCAAACATTCAATTCAATCCAAACATGAGTTTCAATCTATCGAAATAAAAATAATCGAAAAATTATTCTACCACTCGCAAGGGGCATCGAGGTCTCGTGTGTTCCTGGCTTTGACATATGCTACATTTTTTCTTCCTTCTTCTACCAGGCTCCGCATCTTGGGGCGGTACATTCAAGTCGACACCGCCAATCGGAATTGGAGCTCTACACACTCTCCTGTTGTGCCCAGCTTGTCCGCATCGAGGGCACCTTTGTCGAGCCGTCGATGTTGACGTTCCTTCTTCGCCTACGGCTCTTGCACGTGACAGGCTTGGTCGTCCGGCTTGCTTAGGTACTAGAGGTGGACGCACAACGCGTGAGGTCACGAAGTCGGGCACGTCCCACGACTCCGGATGAGGGACGGGTTCGATGGTTGGTGTATAGGTGGCTACCAAGGTAGACTGTTTGAAATAGTGACTCACGTAATCACTTGCTCGTCCACCTGAATACCTGATTGTGCACGAATAAATAAATCAGTCGTACCATTCAATCTCGTCTATGTATAACTCACATAAGAATATGTCGTACCTTAGAGCCGCGTGGGCGTGTCGACAAGGCATCAAGTCCAAGTCAAACTCACGGCACGAGCACGTCGAGTTTTGAAGGTCCACGAGGTAATTGCCGTTCTCGCCTTCTACCCTATACAAATTGGGAGTCGCTGTCGTCCTACACGGGTAGCGACGTCCCCATTCATGGGCTGCCGACATCTTCTCGTACGCCTTCGGAGTGAGATCGTGCTCTCGAGAAAGGGCACTTTGACGGTGTTGGTCAAACCACTTTTCTACGATCGTGCGATACATCTCAAGCATCGAGCATATCGGCAGCCGACGAGCCCATAGTAGTCGTGCATTCATTGTCTCGGCCGGATTAGAAGTCATGAAACTCGTGCGTGGGACGGGACACTTTGACTTCGCCCACTTCGGAGGGCCGATATCACACAACCTTCTATAAATTCCGCCCCCTTCACGGCCGAAGCATCTCAAGGCATCGAAGTTTTCATCGAACGTTGAATCTTGATTTGCGTAGGCCGCCTCTTTGAAAATTCCCAAGGCATGTTGCCCGAACGATTTCAGATTCTTCGTGATGTGGTAGAAGCAGAGGCCGTGTGCTCGGTTAGGGAAAACGGCGTTCACGGCATTGATGATACTCACGTGTTGATCGGAAACGATCAATAGATCGTCCGGCGCCCCGAAACAACTCTTCACCTTCGACAAAAACCATGTCCATGATTCATCGTTCTCCTTCGGACCTAATCCTATTGCAAGAGGAAACACCTGCTCATTCCCGTCTTTAGTCACAGCTACAAAGAGGGTCCCCTTGTTTTTCCCTTTCAGATGTGTCCCGTCAACAACAATCACGTGACGGAGCAAGTCACTTTGAAAGGCTTCGATGGACTGTCCAAGGGCAAGAAACATGTACACTAGTCGATCGTCAGCACGCGATGTCACCATATCGTACACACTTCCCGGGTTTCTCTCCTTCAGCAGGTAGAGGTAAGACGGTAGCCTCTGATACGACTTTTCGTAACTTCCGTACATGCTCTCGATCGCTACGTTTCTCGCGCGCAGTGCAAAGCTGTAGCCTATCTCAATGCCGTACTGAGTTTGTAGCTCGTTCATCATCTCATTCGGCTTCAACACGGATCCCTCGACGACGAGTCTACGTGCAAAGAAAGCTCCTAAAACCTTGGCACAAATCTGTCGCGGTTTGTTTCCGTCTATAACCACTTGACACGTATGGTTGGGTTCATATTTCCCAACCTTCCATATCCCGCCCTTCTGTCGTGCACGCAGCAAATATGCACAATCATCCTGGGTGCACACAAAATTCAAACGCGTTCTGCTTGAGCGTTCGGTGGTATACTCCAGTCGGTTCTCCATGTGATATAGGCCCACGGCTATTTGCAATTCATCTTTCTCTTTGAAGAGGCCATCCACACGCAATTGTCCAAGTGAGGGGCTGTAATCGGGCTCGATAAAGCCTAGAGGCAATGCCGTATCTAGGTCGACGTACGGAATCAACCAATTTCTTATGGCTTCGTGAGTGGCACGAGTATCATCGGATCTTCCGTCTTGATTATCTGAATGTATGCTTCGGTGCCCGATGATCCTATCAACACGCCCCGGCTCCTGAATCCATGCTCTAAACTCCGTAGTTAACGACTCAAACAAGTCTGCCCTCTGTTGTTCATCAATCGCCTCTTCAGCCCTCTCATTTCTCTCCTCCTCAGCCCTCGCCTCCTCATCCCCCGTCTCCTCATCCGAAGACTCGGATTCTTGATGACTAGAACCTCCAATATTCAAGTTCTGAAAAACCGTGGATTGGTGTGTCGTAGGAGTGCGAAAGTTGATGTTCTGTGTCTTCTCGATCACATACACGGTTGGTGAATCGTTCTGCTCGACGATAAGCCTAAGCAAATCCGTGTCGTTCTTCAGAACAACCTTCATCCTCCCATGATCGGTTAGGTCCGTCAAGTAGTACAATATGTACTCCGATTCGGAGCCCAATTGATCACGGATCTCCCTAAGCACCTTATCACGTGTAATTCCTAATATGGGGAAGTGCACGAGGAAACTATCACCTCCCACGTACGAGGTCCTCTCCCAATGCCCACTGTGATGCACGATGATTCTCTGATACGACATCCTGAAAAAACACAAGATTTTTTTTGTTAGATTTTCTGTATGGGAACGGTAAAATTGAGATTTCAACCGTGTGACACGGTTGAAATATCAATTTAACCGTGTCATAATTAAAAAATTAAAAAAAAAAAAAAATTATTTAAGGCACGGTTGGTTTGGAAATTCAACCGTGTGACACGGTTGAAATACCTAATCAACCGTGCCTCTACCGAATTTAAAAAAAAAAAAAAAAAAATATTAGGGCATGGTTTGCCCAACCGTGCCTCTATGATCCAACTGTGTCACTATGGTCTCAACAGTGCCACGAAGAACAATTTTAATTTTTATATTTTTTTGAGCAAAAAAATCCTCGAAAATATGCGAAACGAAATGAAATTACGATCGTACCTTTATATTAGTCGGAAAAACCTTCAATATTTCCAATTCAACGGCCGAAAATAGTCCCTCGATTCCCCAGAAATTAATATACGAAAAATAGATTTTTTGCCAATAAAATTCTCTCTCTCTCTCTAATTTTTGGTGAGTTTCGAATGAAATGTGTGTTGCAATTGTTGTATTCAATCAATTTTTGACACATTTATTACTACTATCTACTCTTTTGAATTAATGAAGTGAATCAAAATAAGATTTGGTAGTTGAAATAAATTAAATGCATTACTATTTAGTTATTGATTTTTTTTTATAAAATAATTACAATTTATGTGAAAAATAAAATTATAAATTTTAAAACAAAAAAAAAAAATTGATCAACCGTGTTCATGAGTTGAACACGGTATTGATATATAATTGAAGACATTAATTTAAAAAGTTGAAAAAAAAAATGTTTTCGTTAAAAAAAAATAAAATAAAAAAATGGACACGGTTGGGTCTTCTTCTTTGATACGGTAGGATAGAGAGAGAGAGAAAGAAGGGAGAGAGAGAAAACATTTGTCATTTTAATTACAAAAAAAAAAAAAAATAAAAAGTGGTGGGACCCAATTAAAAGTAAGGGTATTTATGTACTTTCATGCAAAAGTGGCTATAAAACTCACACTTTTAAACTTGTGGCTATATAACTTACACTTATAGTGAAAGTGGCTAAATATGAGTTTCTCCCTTATATGAATGTATGTATTAAAATAATGTTGATCCAATCCTTTTGCATTAGACCATTATTAATTAAAAAGGATTTATGACCGTATAATTTTGTCGATAAAATATAATGAAGAATCATTAATGGAATTGGCTTATTAAAAATGAAAGTTCAACATATCTCCTATATAACATGTTATCCATTTGAACATATCTCCTACGTACTAATTGATAAACATTTGTATGTTCTTTTTTTTTTTTTTTTTCTTTTGTATAAATAAGGATAGCAAAAATTATCTCATACTTTAAACGAAAATTAGTTTCAATTTTTCTATTATATTATTGTAGTTGGCATCACATATGGTTTAGTTTTATACTCCCTCCGTCCACCTATTTCTGACACGTTTGCTTTTTGCACGGGATTTAAGACGGAAGTGATTAGTGTGTAAAGTGTATTGTGTTTATGAATGTAGTGTATAAAGTGTATTTTGTAGGGAATAAACATATTTTAGAAACAGAGCATCATATATGCATAAAAACATGTTCTTGTCTGATCTTAAATGAAAGATCGTATAAAGACCTTTAATTTGATATAAAAATCATAAAAATCCGATAACAAACGAGCAAGTTATAATAATTTAAACTTTCGAAATTTAAATTATATTGAACTACGTGCTGAAAGATGAGTGGATAAGATTTAAATATGGAATGTTAAGTGTAATAAGGGATTTACTAATTGTACTACTTAGTGGCTAATTCTTTCCGAAAAATGAAACGTGTCAGAAATAGGGGGACGGCCCAAAATGGCAAACGTGTCAGAAATAGGTGGACGGAGGGAGTATATTAATAACAATTTTTCTTTAATTATGTCATTATCAAGTCATCCATACACATATATATTAAGTATGTCTAAATTTATATATTTTGAGGAGAATAGTCCATATAATAAATAGCAAGTGGCATAGACATGTTCGACGAACAATTTAAAGATAAAATAAATACAAATTTCTAACAATTTCATTAAAATAAACAATAGACAACTTGATATGTTTTGATATTTTCCTTTATATTTTTCTTTAAATAAGTTATATAATAGAGTCTCCATCGTACGTTTTATTATGTAGAACGTTGAGTTTTAATAGGACACAGTATCCATGAATATATTTTTTGACATATTTTAGTACATTAATTGTATATCTTTCATATTTTACTTAAAAGTAGCAATATAAAGTGATTCATATAAAATGTTGACATTACACGATAAAATTGATACTCTCTCTTTGAGACTCTCTCTTTGACATTTTTTTTTATTAAAATAAATAACGGGCGACTTAATTTATTTTGATGTAACGAATATTTTCTTGAGAATATATAGTCATATACCCAATTTCTACTAGTAAAACAAAATTTTGCTTTGGAAGTTTAAAACACAAAAAAATACCCATTTTTTACTTCGGTAGACAAAAACGCCCCTGTTTTTTAGGTTCGGAGTTACTATTTACTTTTTCTCTTTTTTCTAACCAATTTTTCTTCATTATACACATCACCATCTCTCTCTATTTTATTTCTTCACTCTCTCTTTCTCTCTCTACCCCTCTCTCTCTTTCTCTCTCTATCGCCGACGACGAAGGGTATTCAGCGGCGGGAGAGAATCTGGGAGATGAGTTCGGAGGCGGCGGAGCGGAAGTGGGAGGGGGTGAAGACGGGGTCGGAATCGGAGGGGTCGACGTCGCCGAGGAGGTGGTGGCGGACGGTCCGCCGGTCGTGGGGTGGGATTTTGTTGGTGGTGATGTCGAGGCCGCGGTAGGCTTGGATCTTTCGTTCTCTCTCTCTCCCCTCTCCATCCCTCGCCAAGATCCTCCCCATCGGACCCAGCCACTCCGCCGTCAACCTCCGCGCGGCGGACTCCACCTGCCTCGCCTGGCTCGATGCCCAGCCGCCGCGGTCCGTCATCTACGTGGCGTTCGGCAGCACCACTAGGCTCAGCCGGCGGCAGCTCGACGAGATCGCGTCGGGGCTGGAGCTGACGCGGCAGCCGTTCCTCTGGGTGGTGGTCGGGGCTGGCGGAGGACTCGCTGCAGCCGTACGGCGCCGAGTGGGCGGAGCGCGTGGCCGGGAGGTGCGGGAGGTGGGAGAGGGGGATGCGGCGGCGGGTGGCGGCGTCGATGAGAGAGGCGGGGGAGGAGGGGAGGAAGGAGAAAAGGTAGTGAGGGAGAGAGAAAGGAGTGGAGGAAGGGGGGAAGGAAATGGAGGGGCGGAGGCTATGGAAGATTTTGGTTTGGGGAGAGAAGCCGCTGTTTGGATCGACGGTGGAGTTCGAGGGCGCCGGCGAGGAGCTGGGAGAAGGAGAAGGGGCCCTGGTCGGAGAAGAAGCTCGAGACCAGGGACTACTTCAATTTTCTTTTTCCTTTTCCTTTTCTTTTTTTCCCAATTCCCTTTTCTATTTCTGTTGTTCGATCGAGGGAATCGAGTGTCGATGTAGTCAATTTGTTGATCCAATTGTGTATTCGGAGAGTGATTAATTGATGTTGAAGGATTTCTTTGTCTTGCTGCACTATTCTCTTAGTATATTTCTTCTTATAATAGTGAATTTTACTAGTACGAATGCTATCCTCTGTCTCGATTACTTAAGAACACAGTACGAAATACAAAAAAAGATTACTAACCTTGTGTAAGTTTTTGTTCAATTTATATGATATACTAAAGTACACAGTACGAAAGGAAGAAAAACTTACTGCGTACTTAAGTACACAGTACGAAACACAAAAAAAGATTACTAGTCTTGTATAAGTTTTTGTTCAATTTACATGATATACTAAAGTACACAGTACGAAAGGAAGAAAAGCTTACTGTGTACTTAAGTACGCAGTACGAAACACAAAAAAAGATTACTAGTCTTGTGTAAGTTTTTGTTCAATTTACATGATATACTAAAGTACACAGTACGAAAGGAAGAAAATCTTACTGCGTACTTAAGTACACAGTACGAAAGGAAGAAAAGCTTACTGCGTACTTAAGTACACAGTACGAAACACAAAAAAAGATTACTAGTCTTGTGCAAGTTTTTGTTCAATTTACATGATATACTAAAGTACACAGTACGAAAGGAAGAAAATCTTACTGCGTACTTAAGTACACAGTACGAAACACAAAAAAAAATTACTAGTCTTGTGTAAGTTTTTGTTCAATTTACATGATATACTAAGGTACACAGTACGAAAGGAAGAAAATATTACTGCGTACTTAAGTACACAGTACGAAAGGAAGAAAAGCATACAGCGTACTTAAATACACAGTAAGAATCACGTTTCGTACTTATTTGTATGGAACACAGTACGATTTGTAACACCAAAATTACCGGAAAGAGAGAGAGAGAATTGTTTGGTCGTCCCACCCTAATTGTTAATTTTGCGAAAATACTATGTAAATAGAAAAGAAAAAAAAAGGACTCTTACTTTTTATTACAGACACCTAACTTTTCACCATAAACCATTACCTAAAAACTCATGCCGGAAAAAAAAATAATAATAACATGACTACTAATTTGAGACTAGTTTTAGGGCTGGCAATTTTTGACACGACACGATAATTCGATGCGAACACGTACGAAATTAATGGGTTTGTGTCGAGGTTTATTGGGTTCGTGTCACTAACAGGTCGACACAATAAGGACCTGAAAATTTCGTGTCGGGTTCGGGTTGGGTTCGTGTCGGGTTCAAGTAACCTGTTAATATAAATATTTAATTAATTTATTATTTTTAACTAATAAATTACTCCTAATTTGGGTTACTTTACAATCTTTCCACTTACCCGCCTCCCTTATTTTATAACTTGATTTTGTGTCGGGTTCAGGTTGGTTCGTGTCAGTATTGTGTTCGTGTCGAGTTCGAGTCGTGTTCGTGTTCAGGTTTAGAAAATCTTTAACGAGTCGTGTTCAGGTTTGGGCTTAACAAGTTCGTGTCACTATCAGGTCGACACGATAACCCGACACGCACGAATTGCCAGCCCCCTACTAGTTTTAGATTAATTGACTACTGTTCACTTACCTCATTAAAAATGAGCTAGATTATTGTAGAAGATATTTTGCCAAAATCAAAATAAAAAATGTTATTCTTTTTTTTTTTTTTTGGAAAACTGCATTTATTCATCGTTGGCATATGTACAAATTTAATAGGTATAAGTAGAATCATCTCACTATATATTTCCTCTCATTCTTTAAACATTATAATGTAATTTTCAAGAAAATGTTGTCATGTTTTAAACATTATATATTCCGTTTTTATTTCATTTCCCCTTATTCTTTTATTCCTTCTATTTTATTCTTCACACCCTTTCAATTAATTAATACAAAAAATTCTTAATTACCCCGTTATATTAATCGATTAATTAGTACAATTTCATAAACAGATTAGCCGAATCCCAAATTAAAGATTAAAAAAAAAAATCCAACTACAGAATCTTAATCAAAGATCATAATATATCCACAAAAGGAATATCCCCTCTCTCTCTCTCTCTCACTCATGTCAACACACTTCTACAACATGACAACATTTTGTCGTTAATTCTATATTCTATATCCACTTTTACTAAAACCTCCAACCAACTCATAACTATATATACATTCTCAAAACTTTCTTTTTAAACAAGTAAAAACTCATTAGCATCTCCTTCTCTCTCTAAGTCGAAATTCAAGCAATGGGATCGCTTCCCGTCGACGAACGTCCACATTATCCGACGGCTCGTCGCGACGAGTCCGTCGTCGACGACTACCATGGCGTCATGATCTCCGATCCTTATCGATGGTACGTAAATAAAATACAATTACCTTCTTCCTTTTTATTATTTTGGATTGTCTTATGGTTTAGAAAATAATGATTCATTTAGGCTCGAAGATGCTGATTCTTGGGAGACGAAAGAGTTCGTGGAAAAGCAGATGGAGCTGACGGAATCCGTTATGAAAACGTGCGAAACGAGGGAGAATCAAAGGGAGAAGTTAACGGAGTTGTACGATTTTCCGAGATACGAGTCTCCGTTTAGGGCAGGAGATAAGTATTTTTACTTCCATAACTCCGGTTTACAGCCCCAAAAGGTCCTTTATATTCAGGTCTGATTTTTTCTTGATCATCTTCGAATTGAAATTCTCCTTCGTTCCATTTTATTTGATTCTTATATCGATATGAACAATGTATTATTAGAAATGTATGGATGGCATAGAATATTTTAGAATTTTGAATGTAGGTGAATGTGGAAGTTTGATCACCAAATCTCTCAACAAACTGAATTGAAATAATTTAAATGAGCATAATAATATTAAGATTTAAGAGAGGAAAAATATTTTAGGCCAAAAATGGGTCAAAGTTAGAATATTTTGGGAAGGAACGAGGATTTGATGTAAACCTCAAAACTGAAGTTGTGGCCTTGTGGGGCCAAGTACCTAGGTGGTGATTTTCTTTATTTATTCAAAACATTGTCTTAGGAAAATCTGAAAAAAGGAATTTATTTATTAAGGAAAAAGATTAGGGGTACAAGTTGTACCAAGTTGAAGAGAGATTATAAATTAGATTGGATGAGAGAATTAAAATTGTTACACCGGTTGCGAAACTCACGTTCATAACCGCCTCACCTCTAGCCGTGCACTAGTTCAAAAAACGACATTTGATCTCTTCTTCAATTGTAGTGAAGTCCCATTCTTTTTTGGTTGAAAATGAATGAGTTACGCCATTTTCATAACATCCAAATCGCACATATCCATAGATCACGTACCAAGACGTTTTCTAGCCTTACCTCCCCCAAAGAAACACATTCATTGATATAGAGATATTACCTTAAATAGCCAGATTAGACCCACTAAAACATATTCACACTATTTTATCAACCGCTATCACTCCTGCCTTAATTCTTGTGCTTGGCATATTAATGTATATAGTAACTAAAGAATTATTTTTGTTTACTATAATACTCCCTCCGTCCCTCGCAAGAGGATACATTTTCCTTTTTGGTACATCCCGACAAGATGATACGCTTTCCTTTAATTTTGGATACGTTTTGCACATGTACTCTTCACTTTAACACACAAACTCACCATTTTTAATTCCGTATAAGAAAGAAACGTCTCCTTAACCGTGTCCTTTTGCAAGGGACGGAGGGAATACCAATTAAATTCGGAGGATGGCTGCAAATTAATTTACCACATCCTTTTTCTATTTCTACATACATGTCACATTACATTTAAATCTTTTTCAATACTATGTTATGTATAGGATGATGTAAAAGGAGAAGCAGAGGTTTTGCTTGATCCAAACACATTCAGTGAGGATGGGACTGTGGCTCTGAACACATGTGCAGTTAGTGTTGATGCAAAGTACATAGCTTATGGCATCACTTCCAGTGGAAGTGATTGGGTTACCATCAAAGTCATGAACATCGAAGCCAAGAAAGTCGAACCCGATACTCTTTCTTGGGTAAGCTCTCTCGACTTTCTCCGATCTCTTCTCGATTTTGATCATATATAAGTTTGTACTAATGTATATCTTGTCCACATACATGTTTGCTTTTCACAGGCTAAGTTTACTCACATTAGTTGGACTCATGACAGCAAAGGTTTCTTCTACTCTCGTTATCCTGCACCTCCGTAAGTGATCATTGCTCGTTTTCGTGCTTGATTTAGTCGAAAGAGGCCTTAGAATACCATGTCCTTCAGGCTATGTGAACGAATTGGACATGTTATGTTAAATGTATAGTGTTGCAAATATTATGCATTTTTTAGATAGTTTATTATTTGCTATTTGATTTTTCTTCGTTTCTAAAGAAATGGAGAGAAGTTGGATGCTGGAACAGAGACGAATGTTAGCCTAAACCACAAACTGTACTATCACTTCCTCGGTACTGATCAGTCCGAGGATCTACTCTGCTGGAGCGATCCGCAGAATCCCAAGCATACGCGATCCGCCTCTGTCACAGAGGATGGCAAGGTGCGCGGTTTTGACAGTATTTCACATTTCATTTATGTTTTGATCGGATTGTTGTGATCATATTCTTTCGTGCATGGTAAAGTGCGTGGTTTTGACAATATTTTACGTTCCATTTAAGTTTTGATCGTATTATTTTTCGTGCAGTATGTTCTTCTCTACACCTTCTCGAACTGTGATCCTGTAAACACTCTCTTCTACTGCGAAATATCGAAGGGGCTCGAAGGCTTCAAAGGCGAAAACAAAATGCTCCCTTTTGTGAAGCTTGTCGACACATTTGATGCTTCATACAACTGCGTAGCGAACGATGACACAGTTTTCACCTTCACTACAAACAAGGATGCCCCGAGATACAAGATAGTTCGTGTAGATGTGAATAACCCGTCTTCTTGGACTGAAGTAGTCGAAGAAGACGAAAGAGACGTGCTCAAATATGCAGTGGCTGTCAACAGGAACAAGATCATAGTGAACTATTTACGAGACGTGAAGAGCGTGCTGCAGGTGAGGGACTTGGAGACCGGTTCTGTTCTGCACCATCTGCCACTTGATATCGGAACCGTGTATGATATTTCTGCGCGGAGAAAAGACAGCACCGCGTTTTTTGACTACGCGAGTTTCCTCGTTCCGGGGATTATATACGAGTGTGACTTGGAAGGCGAGGCGCCGGAGATGAAGATTCTTAGAGAGATTGTTGTCCCTGGCTTTGATAGGAATGCTTTTGAAGTTAACCAGGTAAAGTATGCTATTTTGAGTTTCGGATAATCTAATCTATCGTTCAAAGTAAACGTTCACTCGAACTCTGACCCAACATTGGTTAATTTTATAGGTGTTTTATCCGAGTAAAGACGGAACCAAGGTGCCGATGTTTATACTAGCCAGAAAGGGCATAACCCTAGACGGATCGCACCCGTGTTTGTTGTACGGATACGGGGGATTCAGCATAAGCCTCACTCCGTCTTTCAGCGTAAGCCGCACCGTAATTGCAAAACATCTCGATGTCGTGTACTGCGTTGCCAACATTCGTGGAGGCGGAGAGTATGGCGAAGAATGGCACAAAGGCGGGAACCTTTCGAAGAAGCAGAACGTGTTCGACGACTTCATAGCTGCGGCCGAGTACCTCGTCTCCACGGGCTACACTCAGCCGAGCAAGCTCTGCATTGAAGGTGGCAGCAATGGCGGCCTTCTTGTTGGAGCTTGTATTAATCAGGTTTCTTTAGTGTTCTTTTCACAATACTTGCATTTGAATAATCTTTTATTTCATTTTGTTATTTAGGTTCTTATTTGATAAAAATTATGGGAATTGATGCAGAGGCCAGAGCTTTTTGGTTGTGCTCTTGCTCATGTTGGAGTTATGGACATGTTAAGGTTTCACAAGTTTACAATTGGTGAGGGATTTTAATAGTTTCTTGAAATTATTATTTTTCGTATATCATTAATATCGTCGTATTTTTTGGATTGAAATCATCTTCGATAATATTTTTTCTCTTCATAAATAGGGCATGCTTGGACTTCGGACTTCGGTTGTTCGGATAATGAGGAGGAGTTCAATTGGCTAATCAAGTAAGCATTACTAGATTCGTTAGTCTAAATTGGAGTGGAAACGTCTGACCAGCTTACCAATCGAAAGTTTATTTGTTTTTTTATAAAAAGACGGATAAACCTGGACAAATCGACTAGTTCGACTCGATTCGATATTTTTGTTATGTGAAATTACCATATTTAGTGAATACTCATCAAGGTCATTCAAACTATTTGTGTATAATGGAAAAAAAGATGTACAATTGGTTATATATGTTGAAGTTGTTCCAACATATTATGTTTATGGGATAAACTTAGGTACTCACCGTTGCATAATGTAAGAAGGCCGTGGGAAACGTCTAGCGATAAACGGAGGCAGTATCCGGCCACGATGCTACTCACGGCGGACCACGATGATAGGGTTGTGCCGCTTCACTCTCTCAAGTTACTCGCGGTAAGCCCCTCTCTCCCGATCGACATTAGTTAATGGATTTAATAATCTCTCGTTTTTCTTATGAGAATTATTTTTGGATACGTGCAGACGATGCAACACGTCTTGTGCGACAGTACGGGGAAAACGAGCAGTCCTCAGACGAACCCGATCGTGGGGCGCATAGAGCGTAAGGCGGGACATGGAGCTGGAAAGCCAACCAAGAAACTGGTAAAACAGATTATATGCTTATTTATGTATTTCATCTATCGTGTTTATTTTTATATATTCATTTTAGTTTTCTTTTTACGTTATTTTTTCAGATCGATGAAGCTGCAGATAAGTACAGTTTCATGGCAAAGATGGTGGGTGCCTCTTGGATGGAGTAATACGTAGTTTTCTTTTTCTTTTCTTTTTTTTTTCTTCTTCAAATTTTTGGTATTTTTATTGTTGGTTATTAGTAGAAATAGTAAAGTATTAAGGGATTGTGCATATGAATAAATTGACTATGAAAAGGTTGCCTTTTCTCATAACTAACAAAAAAATTAATGTTTTTACATGTTTACGTCATCGAACTCATGCATGCATCGCTCTTACCATAAGCTTGCCCTAAATCTCAAGATCTCCATCGCTTGATTGTGCATTCGAACTAAGATCATAGGTCTTTTATTTAGGCTTGTAATGTAGGGACATTGGTTAAGGTAGGGATTTTTAGGCTAAGTGACTAAGAAATCTCCTAAGTACTTTCACCTTCTCTTTTCCACTCTAAGTGTGAATTTCTCCACCTTCTACCTTCGCCATTTCACCTCTTTACACTCTTTAATACACAAGCTTGATTGAAGCTTCTCAAATATCCATGAATAACTCCTTTATACTCTCATTCACAACTAACTTACTATAATTACAAGTATTGACTCTGTGTTTCTATTCAACTGTATATTTGACTTATTGAGGGATTTTGAACGAAAAAACTAAAAGAAGGTCGATTTATTCTGAAAGGGAAAACGTCTTATCAGTAAAAATACGATTCATCATTAATTATGTTTAGACATGGGAAACAATCCGTAGTATTGATTGGTGCATGACGTCGACACTTTTATAATCGGTATATATAGATTTGGAGGAGACGAGTAAATAAAGTCCGAATATAGAAGATATTTGATTCATGGGAACGAAGGAATTGGTAAAATAACTTGCATAATTAAATTTGGAAGCATGTATTTCCGAAACAATATTCCAAATATCCAATTACAAATAAATGTTTCAAACTCAAAATAATAAACTCATAGTATTATAATTAGTCAATTTATTGATGCTTGTATGAATTAGTAGTACAATATATATTCCCATTACAACAAATGAAACTCGGTCTAGTATAATTAAGCATAATCATAATACACATACATACTTCTCTTGCGCGCGCACACGTAAGAGTTAATATGTTTATTGAATCAATCGGATGAAAGTATGTCGTCGTACTCATCGGCAACATCCCTACAATACTCCTCCCCATGTCCATGACCTTGAAGTGTAAGTCCTCGTATGAGTCGTTTAGGGACATTAGGTAGTCGTACTCCTTCACTAACCAAAGACTTCATCTTATAGTGCAAGTCCAAACAAGGAATGCAGTCGACATGAAACGATTGGTCGCATCTCTCGCAGCTGTAGCGCCAAACCTTCTCCTCGATACCCCTTTCACAGATCTCACAAATGTCGACGAGGCACTCAGTAGTTGTCAGGCGGAGAGGGTGGGTATCAAACTTGTGGGAGACGGTCTTAGGGAGCATAGCGCACCATGTGTGGAGGGCAAACTCCTGACAGGTCCGACACTCGTAAGCAAGCATGCCGAGTGGTTGGAGGCAGCAGGCACAATCAAGGTTGTCTTGACTGCGCCTGCTGCTGCTCTCTGACAGGCGCAAGAAGTGCGCGGTGCTATGTGCCTCATGCGTGATGACATTAGGCATCAAGGCACACGACACGTCCAGAACGTAATTAATTTGTGGTCTGCACCACCAACACATATAAAAGGCCCGTATGCACGAACATCCGCAGTGACGACAAGTTGATCCGTCCATGAACATCCCTAGATCATCCGGTTCATTACTTATGACCAGGGCAAAATGATGACCAGGTGTGTGAACCGAGTTGGAAGATAGGAAACGCGGAAGTCGATAGCAATAGTCGTGGAGTAACACATTGTGGTTAAAGGAGGAGCGGTAGAAATGGGGCTTGTTAATGATTTTAAGACATACATCGCACACACTCCCGCCGCCTTCATCAGAATTTATATCCTCGTGATGCAAGGTAAAAGGACGTAAATATTCTTCGGAAACTGTATGTGCGTATTCCGAGAGGTCTTTCTTATCATCGTCCCCGCCGCTAGTCGCTTCTCTTACAAAGCCTACGATACTCAGATGTTCATCTAGCATTGGAAGACGAACCAGACTTGGAAAATGGGCATCGCGACTCAACACTGCAAATATGGACTCAAGCGGGTGCGGAAAAATGAGAACAAAGTTTGAAATTAAGTATATAAGCTTTTCCTGACTGCCAAAAATAACATTCAGATTAAAAGAGTATTATAAAAGAACTACTCCCTCCGTCCCGCCAAAGACGTTACATTTTTTTTTTTGTCAATTTCTGGCACGTTTTTCCACGCTTCTTGATAAAGTGTTTTAAAATAGATTTTTGAAGAATTTTTCTTTTGCGGGATAATACAACTATCATAGTATCAGAAAAAATTCTTCAAAATTCTATTTTAAAACGCATCATCAAGAAGCGTGGAAAAACGTGCCAGAAATTGACAAAAAGAAATGTAACGTCTTTGGTGGGACGGAGGTAGTAATAACTTGTTTGGTTTGCAAGAAAGTAATATTATCTAGTGATATAATTTCTAAGAACGTGATTCCAAATGATTGGATACTCAAATTCTTAATTTGGTATTTGGAAATACCATGGAAAATATGAGGATTCTAGTTTCAAATTTTCAATTGAAGCAACACCCAAAATATGTACACGAATAGTTTATGCACGTGTTGAATCTGTAGTGGATCTACCAAGATCCAGATCCATATTTAAAATTGAGTGATGAAGTCCAGATCCATTTTGTCCGGATATTTTATGTTACATATTCTAAAATCTGGATCTTGATCTATTGTCATCCCTAATTCAGGTGTATTTATAGTTTTTCACGACATATCCTTCAAATTTATTTATTTCCAACTTGTCTTATGGTCTTAGCTATAACTAAAAAGAACGATCTCCGTCTCATTCTTAAAGAATCGATTGTCAATTTTTTTTTTTTAAAAAATGGGACGAAGAGAGTACTGTAAAAGAAGGTACATACCTGGATTGAAAATACGACGATCTGAGATTGCACAGGAGATGTGAAACACGGCATCACGACACTTGATACAAGCATAAATCCCGACTCTTGCCCCGACGCCGCTCCCACAAATTGCGCAGCTAACACAACCATCATTCTTCTCAAGAGGCGGCGGAGCGGCAGAATGCTCCATTAGCATGATGTACGAGAGGAAGTTATTGAAATCCATCGGAGTCGAATGCTGCGTGCCAAATGCAGCTCCGACGTCGTAGTAGAGGACAAGCGGGTGCGCGTGCTTCTCGTGCTTGATCACGTTCGCCGACGTGGCGCACTGCGGATGTATCCAGAACCCACATGCGCTACAAAAGTAAGACCTGGCCTCCGCCTCTGCCGCCTCTGCCGTTTTATGCACGGCGCCGCAGATGCCGCAGGTATTGCCAGCGCCGCCGTGGACAGCGATCAACCTGTGACGGTGGCTCCGGTGTAGGATCCTGACCGGCAGGGCGCATGCCACGTCGAGGACGAGGCCGCAACCGGAGTCTCGACAGTGGTATAACTTGCTCCCGCATTTCTGCGAGCATTCCGAGCAAGTTTTGTCGTCGTTGTTGTTATCCCTCAAGAACATCGGCTGCTTCGGGTGGAATTCGCAGTCTAGCAAAACCGCCGGCAGTTTCGTGCAATGGTCGTGGAGTAAGGGGGCGGCACCTCCGCCACCGCTGGAGAAGGGGGTGGCAAAGATTGGAAGCTTGCAGGCGGTGCAGAGCCAGGAAATCCCATCATCTGGGTCGAGAATGTTTGTTTCATTTTGTAAGTGGTTCTGTTGGGCATGATTTGATTTGATTTTATTTAATTTTTGTGTGTGTTTTTAATGCTATATTTGAAATTATGGGCATTTTATATTGTATGTTGGGCCCACCAACAACAAAGGTTTGGTATTTCATTCAAGTTTAGTATATGCATATCTTCATTTGTTTTCTTGTCAAAGAATTAAAGTAACTCTGCATGTAAAAACGACACTTACGTACAAATTAATCGCATAGAATGGAATAATTATAATCACACGCCAACACAAGAATACAGAGTATAATCAATCCTCAAGTTATTTCTCGCTCTCTCTCTCCTCACCTCTCTTGTTTCTCTTTTTTCTCCCGCCGGCACTTCCATAGCCGCCCCCATCTCTCTCTCTCTCCCTCTCTCTCTCTCTCTCAGCTTGTTTGATACATTTGATGTTGCCTACAATTACTTAGCGAACGATGGTTAGGGGGTGTAAATAAGCCGAGTATTGACATGCTAAAGCTCGACTTGTTCGAAAACATTCGAGTTTGAGTTTGAGTTCGAGTTCGAGTTCGGTTTGAGCTTTAAATTTAAGCTCAAGCAAGGCCCGAGTTAATAGTAGAGTGGCCAGAGAAGCAAAGAACAAAAGGTTTGTTCTGTTGCTAGCTAGCTAGTTGTTATCATGTTATTTTTTAATTTCTATTACTATTTTTTTAATAACTTGTGATATTTCAAACCCAAGACAATGAAATGGATATTAATTTTATAATTAGTCAGATTATTGGGGGCATTATGTAAACTAGCCACTATAGATAACAAAATACAAATACTAGCCACCAACTTAATAATTATAAAAACTAGCCACTTACTATCTAATAAGACTAATTTACCCTCACTAATTAAAACCCTCACTAATTAAAACTAAAATATAATTTCCATTTAAAATAGAAAATCTAGGTTTTGATTTATATTAATAGAGCCGCAAATCTGTGCACCTTTCACCGTTCTAGCCACGACGGTTCGTGCTTCGCCGTCGGAAGTTTGTGCCGTCTGCCGTTCGAGCCGCTGTCGTTCGTTCGAGCCGCCGTCGTTCGATCCGCCGTCGTTCGAGCCACCGTCGTTCGAGCCGCCGTCGTTCGTTCGAGCCACCGTCGTTTGAGTGGTTCGAACCCTGTTCGTGCAACTTGTTCGCCGGATTGGAAGATTGTGATCACTTTATTCTCCGTTCGAGCTACCCTTAATCGCGCCACCGTCGTTCGAGCAGCCGTCGTTCGTTCGAGCCACCGTCGTTCGAGCCGCCGTCATTCGTTCGAGCCACCGTCGTTTGAGTGGTTCGAACCCTGTTCGTGCAACCTGTTCGCCGGATCGGAAGATTGTGATCACTTTATTCTCCGATCTAGCCTTATTGCATTCTCGATCAAGCCTTAGTGTATTCTTGATCGAGCCTTAATGTATACTCGATCGAGCCTTAGTGTATTCTTGATAGAGCCTTAATGTATACTCGATCGAGCCTTGTTGCGTTCTAGATCGTGCGTATATATATTGACCTTTATAATAAATTATCATTGTACTTCTTGTATAAAAATAAATTTTATGAATATATTTCTCTTAATTTGTTTTAGGGTTGGATATCTTGCACCGTAGAACATTTGGGAAATCAGTGTAAAGATCTTGACTCTGCGAAGAAGATACCTCGCATGTTCAGATATGCATACACTAACGTAACTCTTGAGTTAGAGAATATCCAAAAAGTGGTATTAATATAATTAAGGGTAAATTAGTCTTATTAGATAGTAAGTGGCTAGTTTTTATAATTATTAAGTTGGTGGCTACTATTTGTCTTTTGTTATCTAGAATGGCTATTTTGACACAATACCACCAGATTATTGAGGCTCATATTACAATACATTCAATACAAACAAACCGTGAAACTTCATGTAGTATAATACAATCTCATTTTCATTCAACTTACTAGTCCACTTCCATTATTGTATATCTTAGATATATGTACCAAGAAAGTGGACTAATTAATAGGCCGGTGAGGCGGTGAATACATGTTCTCTGCCGACGACGGTTGAGGTATGTATGATTTCAATTAGGTTTTGTTGGACACCATGGTTGTTGCTTGTGACTTCTCTTAAGATACTCCGGTGCTCATCCGCCAATGGAAGACGTGCAAAATTTGGAAATTGTGCCTCTCTACTCAATACTGCAATTATACATAAGTTAATTTAGAGTCCGAATGAGGGAGAACGAAACCAGTGTAATTTTTTAATTTGCACTTTATTCCCTCCTTATAGCAAACATATTAATATCAAATTTTCAATTTGAAAATTAGTTAAGTAGCAAAATGTTTTTGGGCAAATTTCAAAAACTATATTCCAAATATCCAATTCAAACGAATTAATAATATTGTTGCAAATTCAAAGTATTTAATTCGTATTATAATTAGCCAATTGTTGATGTTCATCTATATCGATGTAGTACAATATATCCATTATTTCACCAAAATAAACCATAAAATCAATCTAGTATAGTAAACTATAAACAATAAATAAATAAATAAATATATATATATATATATATATATATATATATGATCATTAATTTTAACCTAGAATCAATCGGATTCCCATGGGTCGTCGTACTCATCGGCAACATCCTTACAATACTCCTTCCCATGCCCATGACCTTGAAGTGTAAGCCCTCGTATGAGTCTTTTAGGGAATTTAGGTATTCGTACTCCTTCTCTAACCAAAGACTTGATCTTATAGTTCATATCCAAACAAGGAATACAGTCGACGTGGAACGACTGGTCGCATCTCTCGCAGCCGTAGCGCCACACCTTCTCCTCGATCCCCATCTCGCAGATCTCACAAATGTCGGCGACGCAAGCTGTTGTAGTCAGTTGGAGAGGGTGCGGGTCGAACTTGTGGGAGACGGTCTTGGGGAGCATGGCGCACCAAGTGTGGATCGCGAAATTCTCACAAGTCCGGCACTCATAAGCAAGCGTGCTTAGCGGCCGGAGGCAGCAGGCGCAATTGAGGTCCAAACTGCGCCTACTGTCGCTTTCCGACAGGCGCAAAAAGTGTGCGGCGCCGTGTGCCTCGTGCGTGACGACAACAGGCATTGAGGCACACGACACGTCCAGAGTGTACTTTTGTTGCCGCGGACACTGCCAGCACATGTAGAAAGCTCGAAACCACCGACAACCGCAGTGACCGCAGGATGATGATCCACCCACAATGATCTCGAGTTCAGTGATTGATAAACACGGATTTTATACGTGTTTCGAGAGCTTATAACTGCGCATTAGTGTCATTATCATGATCGAGTTCGATACTTTTAATCTATATTTCTTATATTTTAGGATACTGCACTTGATCTTGGTGTCGTTGAGTTTTATAGGGAAAATCGGAGAAAATGGGAAGTAAGAGCATTGACATAGCCAATGGATCATGGGCCTTGAATTAATCTTGGGCCCAAAGCATAAAGCCTAGCCCAACAAGCCCAACAAGTAAAGTCAAGCACATGGCCCAACATGCATGCATCATGCATTACCCCAATACCCACGCGGCCTGCACACCCCGCGCCTCTTCACCCACGCCGCGTCTCCCCTTCAATCCAATGGCAGACGCGGCGGCGTCATCGCCACCTCCTTGCCGCGCCCAGCAGGGCGATTTCCGCGCCTGGACCACGCTGCCCACCACACTGCCGCGTCCTCGTACACCACTGCCGCGTCTCTCCCACATGGAAAGAGCGGATAAGCGCGTCTGTTAGAGATATGCTTTGAAGGACGTGTAACGTCCCGATCGAGAGGGAGGAGATAAAAGAGGGGGAGAAGAAGAGAAGAGGGGGCAGATTTGATCGCAGATTTTACAATTGAAGGACGACATTGGAGAAGAGATTGGGAGAAGAAGATCGAGGAGTCACGTCGGCGATATTCGAAGCCATAGTCTTGCTCTACGGTTTTCGTTTGTTTATGATTTTGTCCCCTTCGAATCTTAGAATTTTTATCCTCATTATGTTTGGCTAGAATTCTCTATTATTCTAGAGTTAGGGAGTAGATGAACATTGTAGATTCGAATTAGTTTTTATCAATCGATCACGACCTTCTATTGCTTCGTATGTTCTTGAGTTCATTGCTTGCTTATTTGATTAGCTACCAAATTCGCATGATTTATTGTGTTGATTCGATAGGCGAAAGATGAGAATTAACACTCGAATAGGGAACATAGGACACACACTTCGATAAAGTCGAAAGATCTTGAGAATTGTGTGAGAGCTTATAACCTTTTGATCCTTTAGGAGTTTCATGTGTTAGTTATCAGTTGGACACAACGACTCTTGCATGAAATCTACGGTTTAGGCGCTACGAAAGTAGGTTTAAGCTTATTGTGTGGTTGTTCTAGTAATAGTCGAGTCCTCTATGTGATTGATTGATTTTGATTAAATTGAATTCGTTCGTTCATCGAAACCGAAGCTCTAGAATAATTCTTCTCTTATTTGATTCTCTCGTTGCTTGTTATTTGTTTAAGTTCATTTACTTTTAATTAGTTTAGTAAAACAAAAATCCAACGATTGATTCGTCTAAATAGAGGATAGGAAATTCGATTGGTACTCATTAGGTTAATCAGTCCTCGTGGAATACGACCTTGCTTCCCTATCTATAATTACACCCGTACACTTGCGGTAGTAAAAATATTAGTGAACAGTGATATAGGTGAAATTTACCTTGTTTTCATAGCCAGAAAGAGTCGATTTTGTGTCTCGATTTTATAGTATTGTCTATGTTTTATATGGTTTTTAGTATATGGGACAATATTATGCTTGTAGGTGTTTTTCTGTGTTTTCAGGCATAAATTGATGATAAATCGATGATAAAACCCCGAGACGAGAAAAGGCGTGAAGATCGAAGCTGAAAATCCAAGATTTGAGTTCGAGTGAAGGCCTCTCGATCGACCTCTTGATCGAGAGAGGTGTCGAGAGGTACCTTCTGCCGCAGCTTTCGATCGAGAGCAGAAATTATACCCTCTCGATCGACCTCTCGATCGAGAGGTCTGTCGAGAGTGTCCAGCCGGGAATTTTCTCCTTTATTAATTATGACTCCTTTTTGGTTTAGGCTTTCCTTATGTAAATTTCTCCTATATATACTCCTACTCTAGCATTGTAAACCCTATCAAATAACCTAGCAAACACCATATTTTCTAGCACACTTTTATTTTAGAGTTTTGTATTCAACATTGGAGTTTTTCAAGTTTATTCAAGATTCAAGTTTCGAAGTTCTTCGTGTTCAAGATTCAATTCCAAGTTTATAGGAATAGGAATAGGATTCAAATCCCCCAAACTTAAACATTGTTCGTCCCGAACAATACCAAAACATAAACAATAGACTCTAGCATTGTGAACTATATAGGCCTCAAAAACTTTTCAAAACCAATACTCATGATCATGATCAAAACTATACATACAACCTTAGCATCAATAACACAACCTATCCAACAAACTCGAAACATGTCAATCTATCGAAGAACACTCTCCAAACATGTGAGATTATGTATATAAGTGAACTCTCAACTCTCTCAAAGAAAAGATGTAATAATAATGCACATCATGGGGTTCACTCAACATCAATGTAATTCAACATGTTTACTATATGCTTGCCCCTAATCTCAACATCTCCACCTAATGTAATATTCACAAACTAAGATCAAAAAGGTCTTTATAAAAGCTTGTAATGTAGGGACATTGGTTAAGGTAGGAAATATATAGGCTAAGTGACTCAAATTGCTCCAAATCATCAACCTCTTTTCAACTTTACCCAAAGTATACATTTTACTCCATCTTCTACCATCCAACACCAACTACAAAACTCAATATCAAGATGCAACATATACAATCCAAGCTAACTATCCCCTTATGCTTATTTTTGTTTGTTTTTGTTTGTTTGTTTGTTTGTTTGTTTGTTTGTTTGTTTGTTTGTTTTTTTTTTTTTTTTTTTTTTTTTTTTTTTTTTTTTTTTCTAGAGCTCAACTAATGAATGTTCTTTCTAACAATGAACAAAGGCTCTAACTTTCTTTTCTCTTTTTTTTTTCTAAGCTTATAGGGATAGCTAACTATACTTAATCAAGCATCTCAAATTCTTTTCTTTTTTTTTTTTTCTTTTCATACCACACCAAGATAATCTACTCAACTCCTTCCCACATCATCAACTAACTCCACTAAAGATACCCTTATCCATCCAAACCTCCTATCATCCAAGTTCAAGAAAGAAAGGCTTATAACAAGGCTCAAAGGGGGTAAACAAAGATAATGATCAAGGTTAGTGTATGGGATTCATGTGGCTACGAATGGCCTAATATCATCTCCTAGTTCATAAATATACTAAGGTCTTGACGGAGAAATAGGGCAAGTTCTAGAAACAATGAAGCATACATGATCACTCAATCAAGAAAAATAGGCATCAATATGCACCAATAGCTCAAAACTCACGGGCTCAAACTTAACTAGTTCCCGACTTCATGACATGCTTCAAATTCATCAAATAAAATCGCGTCGCTTCGCCAAGGTTACATGCATAATAAAGATCATGAATTTTCTCCAAAAATCAACAAACTTTTTCTATCATTGGCCAAATTCACAACACTATCATCACATGCTTACTTGACTCAATTTAAACCTAAGACTCAAAACAATAAAAGACTCTAACATACCCCAAAATAATACTAACAAATAAAAGACTCTCAAAGCAAGAAAACAATAAAAGTAATTAACTTAGACACTCTTTCCCTCCCCCAAATTTATTTCAAAGCGTAGCAACGAAATAAGTTTAAAGAAAAGAAGTAGGCTAAGTTAAAAACTGACCTCATTGAAATGGCGGTGGGAAGGGAGGGTTGTCGGGGTTATTGGGGTCGAATCGTTGATGGCTCTCCGGGTAGTGAGGATAGAAATAGTGCATCTCATGCACCATCCTATTATAATTCTCCAAGTATGCTCGTTCATCCTCACGCCTCTTCGCCTCCTCTTCTCGAAATTTCCTCTCATTTTCAAAGTAGGCGTCGAGAGTATCAAAACGACTTCCAATAAACGTACGAAGATCCCCCACCTCAGTTCTCAACGTTTGTACCTCTTCGCGAACTCCTCGTACTTGGGATTCAACAAACTCCCTACTATCCCAATGATAGTTGTCCATTGCTTCCATTGACTCCGTGTGCCAATCCCGCATCGTAGAGAAATCCGGAGCTCTCATATGAAAACCGGGGTGTGGAACACCCTCGTATCCTTGCGCAAAAGCATCTTCCCCTTGATCAAATCCCCTCTCATATTGCTCAGCCTCATCTTCATCTTCGTCCTCCTCATCATCATCACCACCTTCGTCGGGTTTTGGACCTCCCTCAGCCCACATAAGCTCCTTGTGTTGAGGAGAATCCATCTTTCCGTTCCCTCTCCGCAACTTCTCGTTCCCGATCACCTCAGTCAAATAACTGTTCGGAAGTGGAAATAGAAAAATGCCACTCATCCCATGTAACTTAAAGAACCACCCGGACGTGTCATACGAGATCATCCTTGCAAGCTCCAACATCCGTCTATCCACAAATATGGACGTAGATACGGGCTGCTCTCCAATTGGAATGTTGAAGTGTTGGGCAATGGGAGTGACGAAAGCTCCTATCCCGATCTTTTGCCCCCCGAACAAGTATGCTTGGCTCTCCATATGATCGACGAGGTAAAGGGCTGCATTTTGTGAATGTCCTCGCAAGGAAGTCCAAATAAGATGAGCGTCGGTGGCAAGGAAGGTGCCGGAGTCATGACGGGAGTGAATGGTGCACGAGATCAGCCTATGGTAGTAGCGAATCGTAGGATTCCGAATTGAGGTGGCCTTTGCTTTTGCCGGGTTGTAGGATCTCGTTCTTTCCTCCTCAAAATCCACGAAGTGTGCCCACAAATCTTGCAAATCCGGGTGATTGTTGCCAATATATTCACCACGCTTGTTTCCTCCAATGATGTCGTTAAGTTGATCCATATCAAGCTTTCTCGGTTGACCACCAAGTTGGAAACGAATGACATGGGGCACTTGGTTGACTCGCTCCACTACCAACGTTGAGAGGAACTCCACCGTGAGAATGTGGTAGGTGAAGTGATTCCCTTGAAATATGTTGGTGAAGCCTCCTCGCTGCATCAATTGAGTGATCTCATTAGCTATCCCCATCGCTGCCACCGTCTCTTGATGTAGGAAACGGCAGTGCTTGTGCTTGAGTTGCACAAGGTGGGACCATCTCCTCTTTGACTCCGCCGTCGTGAGCTTGAGTTTGAACGCCTTGGGCTCCAAACTTGAGGGCATCGACCTCGCCGGCGGTATTCTAGTCTCCGGGATAGTCTTGTCATTCTTCCATGTCTCCTTTCCCTTGCTCGAAGAGGTGACCTTTTCTTTTCCTTTGCCTTTGCCCGAAGAGGTTGAAGCGACATTCTTGCCCTTGTCTCGTGCCATTTTTAGTACCTAAAAGTATCACAAATCAATACAAGGGATGCAAGAATAAAGCAATTTAAGTCATCTTCCCCCAAACTTCAACCAAACTCAATTCTCCCCCATTATCAACTCAATTTCATCACCAAATTATACAATCACCACAATACTCCTCCATAATCATGAACTTATAATCACACAATCTCAATCTCATGTATATAGATACCAACGAATCTTCAACAATTCATAGACAAATATAAAGACTCATTCGATTATCAATACACAATTATCTCCGCATTCATCCATGAATTCAATTCATACAAATAATTCAATGAATTCCATGAATCCAGTCTATCATGCTCAATCTAATACCCAATCTATCAATTCAATAAATTTAACCATCAAAATTGAATTTTAATCGGTCAAAACATGCGAAATCATGTAAAGAATCAAGAATTGATAACAAGAGAGCAAGAAATCGAGTACCTTTTGACGAATCGAAGAAAGAAATCGAGAGAATTTGTGTGTGCTTGAGAGAATTTGTGAGTTATGAGAGAATGGTATGTGAGTTGTGTGCAAAAGGTGTATTTAAAGGAGTAGATAAACCTGGTCAAAGTCGGAATGTGCGCCGTCAACGACCCTCTCGATCGACCTCTCGATCGAGAGACCTATCGAGAGGTAGCTACTGGAATCTGAAATTTGACCTCTCGATCTACCTCTCGATCGAGAGAGGTGTCGAGAGGTGCTGCACTGTACGTTCTGACCTCCCCTCTCGATCAAAAACACGGGGGTCTCGATCGAGAGGCTTCACGTGACACACCTGGGAAATTAAACATTCAAAACCTCTCGATACACCTCTCGATCGAGAGAGGTGTCGAGAGACCCCTACTGTATGCCAAACTTTCACCTCTCGAACGACCTCTCGATCGAGAGAGGTGTCGAGAGGTCCTGCTCGATTTTGTTTTCTACACAACTTTTTAACATTCGTTAGTATATTAAGGGGTTCGACTCTAAAATACGAAATTTGACTCAAACCTACGAAAAATAAACTACCTAAGACTCTAAAACGTAAAACGAAACAAAATAAAAACGGGATACGAATATTGGGTTACCTCCCAACAAGTGCTACGTTTTACGTCTTTAGCCCGACGATACCTCCTTTCTACTTTGGATCATCGAGGTAAGTGGCCGCTTTCTTAGGGAATAGAGGCATCGGCTTGAAGTAGTGCTTGAGGCGATGTCCATTCACTACGAATTTCTCACCGTCGTTCTTTAACACCTCGAATGCACCATTCTTCAAGTCCTTGTAAATGACGTACGGCCCCGTACACTTACTTTGCAATTTTCCTGGAAATAAACGAAGTCGAGAATTAAAAACAAGAACATCATCACCAATTTCAAACTTACGCTTTTTGATGCTCAAGTCGTGGAATCTTGCAGCTCGTTCCTTGTAGATCCTCGAATTTTCGAATGCTTCGTTTCTCCATTCATCAAGTTCCAACAAGTCGTCACATCTTTGGCCCATGGCTTCCTTGAACTCGAAGTTGATCCTTCTCGTCGCCCAATAAGCTTTATGCTCCAACTCCATTGGTAAGTGGCAAGATTTGCCAAATAGCAATTGATATGGCGACCTCCCGATTGGTGTCTTGAAAGCCGTCCTATAGGCCCAAAGTGCGTCATCCAAGTACTTCGCCCACTCCTTTTTGTTGGTGACGGTTTTTCCAAGATTTGCTTGATCTCTCGATTAGCTAACTCAGCTTGACCATTTGCTTGAGGGTGGTAGGGCGATGTGACCTTGTGCTTGACTCCGTATTTTGCAAGAAGCGATCCTAACCAACGATTGTTGAAGTGGCTTCCCCCATCACTAAGCAAAGCCCTCGGAGTTCCAAACCGAGTCAAAATATTTCGCTGGAGGAATTTGATCACCACCTTCGAATCGTTGGTTGTAGTCGGAATGGCCTCGACCCATCTAGAAACATACTCCACCGCAAGTAAAATGTAGGAGAACCCTTGAGACTTGGGAAAAGGACCCATGAAGTCAATCCCCCAAGCATCGAAGAGCTCCACTTCCAAGATAGTTCGTTGCGGCATCTCGTCCCTCTTCGTGATATTCCCCATCCTTTGGCATCGATCACATGACTTGATGAACTCATGGCAATCCTTGTAGATCGACGGCCAATAAAAACCACTATGAAAGATCTTGAGGGCGGTCCTATTAACTGCAAAGTGTCCCCCATTCGGAGCGCTATGGCAATCTTCGATGATCTTCTTCCATTCCGATTGTCGAACACATCGCCTTATGACTCCATCGGCACACCTCCTATACAAGTATGGATCATCCCAATAATAGAACTTACAATCGTGGAGGAACTTCTTCTTTTGGTGAGACGATAGATCCTTGGGCACATGGTGGATCACCAAATAGTTGACGATGTCGGCGAACCAAGGTATCAAATCGTCCATCTGAAAAATCTGCTCATCGGGGAAGCTCTCCTTGATTGCAATTTTCGAATCCTCTCCTTCCACGGGCTGCTCGAGTCTCGAGAGATGGTCGGCCACCACGTTTTCGCATCCTTTCCTATCCTTAATCTCCATGTCGAACTCTTGAAGAAGCAAAATCCAGCGAACTAACCTTGGCTTCGAGTCCTTCTTGTTGAATAGATAGCGAATGGCGGCATGGTCGGTGTGCACAATCGTGTGAGATCCCACCAAATAAGGTCTAAACTTATCGAAAGCGTAGACCACAGCAAGTAACTCCTTCTCCGTGGTGGTGTAGTTCCTTTGAGCCGAGTCCAATGTCTTACTAGCATAGTAGATCACTCGGAATAGTTTCTCCCTTTTCTGCCCCAAAACTGCTCCTACCGCCCAATCGCTTGCATCGCACATGAGCTCGAACGGGGCACTCCAATCCGGCGACACCAAGACGGGAGTGGAGATAAGCGCCTTCTTCAATGTCTCGAAGGCTTCCAAGCACTCATTATCGAACACGAACTTGACATCTTTCTCGAGCAATCCACATAACGGCTTCGTGATCTTTGAGAAATCCTTGATGAATCTCCTATAGAAGCCGGCATGTCCTAGGAAACTTCTCACCGATTTGACATTGGTTGGTGGTGGCAACTTCTCGATGGCTACAACTTTGGCTCGATCCACCTCCAATCCATATGAAGACACCTTGTGACCTAGCACAACTCCTTCTTGAACCATGAAGTGGCACTTCTCCCAATTGAGAACGAGGTTCGTCTCTTTGCATCTTTGAAGCACCGTGGCGAGATTCTCCAAACATTGGTCAAAAGAGGGACCAAAGACTGAAAAATCATCCATAAACACCTCCATGATATTCTCAATCAATCCGTGGAAGATGGCCATCATGCACCGTTGGAAAGTGGCCGGTGCATTGCATAATCCGAACGGCATCCTCCGATAAGCGAAAACACCATATGGGCATGTAAATGCCGTCTTGTGTTGGTCCTCCGGAGCGATGGCGATTTGATTGTAGCCGGAGTATCCGTCGAGGAAGCAATAATACTCATGGCCGGCTAGACGATCGAGCATTTGATCTACGAACGGCAGGGGAAAGTGATCCTTCCTTGTTGCTGCGTTGAGAAGACGATAATCAATGCACACTCGCCATCCCGTGACGAGCCTTGTCGCGATCAGCTCTCCTTTCTCGTCGTTGATGACCGTCATGCCTCCTTTCTTTGACACCACTTGAGTAGGGCTCACCCACTCACTATCCGAAATAGCATAGATCATGCCGGCATCAAGCAACTTCAGCACCTCCTTCCTCACAACTTCTTGCATGGCTGGGTTTAATCGCCTTTGGGGTTGGACTCTTGGGCGATGGCCTTCCTCGAGCAAGATCCTATGCATGCAAATCGTAGGACTTATACCTTTGATGTCGGCAATCGTCCATCCAATTGCAGATTTGTGCTCCCTTAGCACCCTCAATAGCTTGTCCGTGTTTGCCTCCGTGAGATGAGAAGATACGATCACCGGGTACGTCTCTTCTTCTCCTAAGAACTTGTACTTGAGGTGCTCGGGTAATGGCTTCAATTCCACCTTAGGGGCTGCATCCTTCTTCTCTTCCTCTTCTAAAAATCCGTCGTCCACCTTCTTGTTGATGTCAAGATATGAAACCTCCTTGTGGTGACTCGATGGTCGATTAGCCTCCAACTGATTGAGATACTCGAGAATCTCGTCGCAAGCTTCATCCAACTCCTCGTAGGCATAGAGAGAATTCGAAATACAATGGTTAAGTGCCTCCTCCGAAGTAGGTGGTATCAATGTCTCGATGGAGAAGATATCCTCACGTTGATCGTCGGGTCTCTTCATAGCTTCGTAGATAGAAATTTTCAGTTCCTCCCCGTTGACTCGAAATGTGAGGTCTCCATCTTGCACATCGATCAACGCTCTCCCCGTTGCTAAGAATGGCCGCCCCAAGATCAAAGGTTGATTTGTATCCTCGGGCATGTCCAAGACTACAAAATCTGCCGGAAAGACGAGGTTGTGCACTTGAACGAGAACGTCCTCCACTATCCCCCTTGGATAAGAAACTGATCGGTCCGCCATAAGTAGAGAGATGGTGGTTGGCTTCATCTTCCCGATCTTGAGCCGGTTGAATATAGGGAGAGGCATCAAATTTATGCTAGCACCAAGATCACATAGCACGTTTTGGAAGATTTGATCGCCAATTTTGCACGACAACGTGAATCTCCCAGGATCCTTTTGCTTCAATGGTAGCTTCCTTTGGATCACCGCGCTGCACTCCTCCGTGAGATTGATCGTCTCGAACTTCCCCCACTTCTTCTTTCCCGAAACCGCATCCTTGATGAACTTCATGTGGTTGGGCATGTCTCGGAGAGCATCGAGAAGTGGTATGTTGATGTTGACCTTTTGTAGTATCTCCATGAAGCGTTGATACTTCTCGTCTTGCTTCGTCTTGGTCAATCGTTGCAGGAAGGGGGCCTTCGGAGTGTAAGTCGGGATTTGGTGCGGCTGCTGGGCCTCTCGACCGACCTCTCGATCGAGAGAGGTGTCGAGAGGTCCCTTCTGACTTCGGTTTGTGACCTCTCGATCGACCTCTCGATCGAGAGAGGTATCGAGAGGCTCCATTTGAATCTCCTCGTCGTAGACCTCTCGATCCTCCTCTCGATCGAGAGGGGTGTCGAGAGGTGGTTGCTGACTTCCAGTGTGGACCTCTCGATCGACCTCTCGATCGAGAGAGGTGTCGAGAGGCCCTCGCCTCGGCTCTTGGATACTCGTTTCCTCGAGCACATTCTTGAAGTGCCCGACTCCTTTCTTCTCAGCTTCCAAGGATGGATTTGTGTACGTAGTGCCGCTCCGAAGCTCAATGGCATGAACATGATGGTTGTTCTTCGGGTTTTGCTCCGTGTTACTTGGGAATTGGCCGGGCTTATGGACTCCTCCTTGAGCGTTGGCTATTTGACTCATTTGCGTCTCCAACATTTGCATTTGTTTGGTCAACGCATTGATGCTACTCGCCAAGTTGTTGGTTGATGTACTTTGAGTGAGCTCCAACGTCCTCAACTTTGCATCTTGTTGTGTCATCCTCATCTCCGATTGAGCCATATATTGCCGAATCAAATCATCGGTTGACAATTCCTTCTTGGGCTCTTGGATGACTCCGTTCTCAACATGGAAGCCGGGAGGTGGTTGCAATGCGTTGCTTGGATTGGCATAGGAGAAGTTCGGATGATTTCGGTTGTTGGGAACATATGGTTTCTTGTACCCTCCTTGGTAGTTCGAACCTCCTTATCCTCCTTGCCCTCCTTGCCACTTGTTTCCTTGATTCGGTTGCCACTTGCCCCCTTGTTGCACAAAATTGGCATCTTCCTCTTCGGTTGGGTTTGCTTGATCATCCGTGATAGCATCGCACCGAAGTACTCCTTTCTTGATAGAATCTAACTCATTTGCTGTTTTTGTATACTTCTCCATCAAGTCCTCGTAAGCATCGATCCCAATGTTGGCAACTCTCCTTCTTCCAAGCCGTCGATCGGTAGCCTCTTCATAGCTCGAATTTATGGTCAGCTCAATAATCTCCATAGCCACTTCATACTCATTGTTCAAGAATCCTCCCTTCGAAGCGTAGTCGAGCTCCTTCCTACACAACTTATTCAAACCCCGATAGAAGCACGTGATTTGATCCTCCTTACTAATCCCATGATTCGGGCATGCTCGAAGTAATTTCTTGAACCTCCCCCACGCCTCATAAAAGTGCTCATCCTCATATTGTTGAAATTGGTTGATCTCATTGATAAGCTTTTGAGCCCTCGAAGGTGGGAAGAACTTGTTGAGAAACTTTGTGCACATCTCAGCCCAAGTAGTGACCTCCTTCTTGTCCAATCCATCCAACCACTCTCTTGCATCGTCCTTGAGAGAACACACGAAGAGACTAAGCTTGAGGTAGTCCGAAGATACTCCATTGGCTTTGTATGTAGCACATATGTCCAGAAATTGCTTCAAGTGCGCGTTGGGATCCTCCGCCGGTGATCCTCCGTATTGATTGTTTTGCACCATGTTGATGAGGGACGTCTTGAACTCGTAGTTGTTAGCTTCCGTGGTCCCCCATCCTCCTTGCTGAAATTGGTCCACGACCGGTTTGAACCGATCGTTCAAAGTCCTCCTCACTTGATCCGCCATTGAATCGAAACTCCTTGGTGAGTCGGGTGGTGAAGATTGGGGTGTATCGATCTTGTTTGCCTCCTTCTCTCGCCTCAACGCCCTTAGAGAGCGCTCTAACTCCAAGTCTATAGGAATAGGTTGTATCCCCTTACACCTTGTGGTCATGCACTACCTAAAACCAAAGAAGAGAAAAGAAAAACGTGAGATCAATAAACCGAAAACAGAAAATAAAAGTGCCTAAATCACCTATTAATTCTATTTCAAAATATGTGTATGAAATCTAATCAATCCCCGGCAACGGCGCCAAAATTTGATCGCACTATTTCTACCACACAAAATAGGTGTAATATAATGAAGCACGAGTATCGTATCCACAGGGATTGATGTATCGAAAACGCACACAATACCTCTACTAAAGAACTAATGTGATGTTTAGGCTTTTAAGAGTTTAGGATGTGGTATTTATAAACTAGGCAAATAATAAAAAGACTCAATTAAATCAAATAAGGAAACAAAGTGTGCAGGAAAATAATTAGTCAAAATTAAACAACTTAAGGCACAAGCAATTAAATAAATAAGGAAAGTGAACAAATAAGGAAAAGTGTTGATTCTAGGGAAGCCTACCTATTCAAACATATGCAAATAATTAATGAATACAATTAACCACTTTAATCCAATCTAAATGTGATACATGGAAATATAACTTACACCCTAATTAAAGCAATGCAAGTAATCACCCAACGAGATCCTAATATTCTTTCGAATTGTAAGAATCGAATCAAGTGCAAAATAGAACAAGTACCAATAATATAATCAACTAGGTTCAACTAAGACACCAAATCAATTATATATGAACATATAACAATTCAATTATCAATCAAGAAAATCAAACTATTATATCATGCTTTCATGAGATCGATTATGCAATTATCCAATTAAGGCATAAACACATAATTATGCATACACAATTAATGGCCAGTTAACTATGCATGAGAATAAGCACCATGAAACATGCATCTAGATTGGAAGGCTAATTGTAAACAAAAACACTTACATAGATTCAATTAGGCATTCAATCCCTAAAATCAACTAAGGAATTTAGCTAGACATAATTAAAGTAGACATAAACACAAAAGATTGAAAGAACATAATTAAAAAGTAAGAGTAAGAAAAATTTGGAATTGAATCTTGAACACGAAGAACTTCGAAACTTGAATCTTGAATAAACTTGAAAAACTCCAATGTTGAATACAAAACTCTAAAATAAAAGTGTGCTAGAAAATATGGTGTTTGCTAGGTTATTTGATAGGGTTTACAATGCTAGAGTAGGAGTATATATAGGAGAAATTTACATAAGGAAAGCCTAAACCAAAAAGGAGTCATAATTAATAAAGGAGAAAATTCCCGGCTGGACACTCTCGACAGACCTCTCGATCGAGAGGTCGATCGAGAGGGTATAATTTCTGCTCTCGATCGAAAGTTGCGGCAGAAGGTACCTCTCGACACCTCTCTCGATCGAGAGGTCGATCGAGAGGCCTTCACTCGAACTCAAATCTTGGATTTTCAGCTTCGATCTTCACGCCTTTTCTCGTCTCGGGGTTTTATCATCGATTTATCATCAATTTATGCCTGAAAACACAGAAAAACACCTACAAGCATAATATTGTCCCATATACTAAAAACCATATAAAACATAGACAATACTATAAAATCGAGAAACAAAATCGACTCTTTTTGGCTATGAAAACAAGGTAAATTTCACCTATATCATTCAGTCAGTTCATCACCTAGGACGAAGATGAAATTATGATCGGGTGTGTGAGCCGGGTTCGAAGATAATAAACGAGGGAGGTGATAACAGTAGTCGTGGAGGAGCACGTTGGGGTTGGCGGAGGAGATGTAGAAAGGTGGACTATCAATGATTTTAAGGCAGGCATCGCACACACGACAACCATCTTCATTGGAGTTTTTATGCAACTTAAATGGCTCTAAACTTTTTTCTGGATTTGACCCGTGCTTCACTCTCCCGATTTGCTCATCATCACCGTTGTTGTTGTTTGTGGCATTTCTTAGGTAGCCTACGAATTCAAATATTACACGAACTATAGAACTATCACATGGTATCTAGAGCGGGAATCGATCTCTAGATGGCTAAAGGAGGACGCAAGAGCTATTAACAGGCGTTGATTGAAGGATCTGCGAGCTCTGTTCGGAATCAACAAGCTCGGGGTCGTCGGAATGGAAAGGAACCGGTCGGTGCAAGTGGATCTGGAGATCCGGAGCCACCAGAGCTTCCGCAGAAGAAGATTGATGAGATGCTGAAGCTGCAGCCCTCAGATCACCCAGGGATGCAGCTCGTAGCAGCTCACTTAACTGGTACGAACTTCTTACAATGGTCTCGTTCAATACGTCGAAGCTTAGGAGCTCGTACTAAGTTAGGGTTTCTAGATGGAACTTTTCCTGAGCCTGAGGAGGATAAAGAGTATTATAACGATTGGATTAAGAGGTGTCACAATGGATTATAAACTCGATAGCTAAGGAAATTGTAAATGCTTTTTCACATTATGAAACGAGTGAGCAATTGTGGAATGCATTGATGCATAGATTTGGAAGAAGTAATGGACCGAAAACCTATAGGTTACAAAGAGAGATTATGCAGTTTAAGCAAGGCAATCAAAATGTGTTTGCATACTATAGTAATCTCACTAATCTGTGGAATGAGCTTGATCTTTTACTGCCTCCTATTGTGTGTACTTGTGATGCTGAGAATGATTATGTGATACGTGAGGAACATCAGAAGCTTGTTCAGTTCTTAGTTGGGTTGAATGAGGTGTATGAACAGACTAGGAGGCAGATAATGTTGCTTGAACCATTGCCATCTGTAGAGCAAGCTTATGGTATGGTTATACAAGTCGAAGATCAAATGGAATTAGCTGAGGAAAGTTCAGGGGATCAGAGGATGATCATGCAAGTAGGCAGGCATAATCAAGGATTTGCTGGAAATAAGGGAAACTATACTACACAAAAGAGAGTTTCAAAGGAAGATAGGGCGAAGATGAAGTGTACTCATTGTCAAGCTACTGGACATGAGATACAAGAGTGCTTTAAGATTCATGGCTATCCTGATTGGTACAAAAGATTAAAGGAGAATAAGGCTGCAAGAGTGAATTATGTGGAAGAAGATGATGATATCAGGTCAAGTTCTGATAATGGGAGGATGAATCAAACAGAAGGCATATCAGATATTGGAAAGGTTATCCAATCAGAAATAGCAAAGTACATGACACAGTTTGTTCAGAAAGGACAGAACTCTCAACCTGGAAATGATGTTAACATGGTGCAGAGAACAGAGGTACAAGAGAATGCTTTTGATGTGCACTATGCTTTTAGTGTATTGTCAAGCATGGAAAGGAATTTTTGGATAATAGACTCAGGTGCTAGTTCTCATGTGTGCTGTGATGTGGACTTGATGGTCACCACTTACAGTTATGAAAAGCCTTTGTTGGTGAAATTACCAGATGGTTCTTCTAAACAAGTTTTTTGTGGAGGAACTATGAGAATAAATAAGGACATATACCTTAATGATGTGATGTTAGTGCCAGATTTCACACATAATTTGCTCTCTGTGGCACAATTAGTGAGGGATTCTCAAGCTAAATGTGTGTTTCTCCCACAAAGGTGTATAATACAGAAGGAAGGGACATAAGCAATTCTTGGTATAGGGAAGATGGTTAATAATCTCTATATAATTGAAACTGCATTGGAAAATCATTATTGTAACTTGTTTGATCCAAGAGATATGGATTTACAAACTTGGCATATATTCCTAGGGCATCCATCAATAAGTGCAATGAGGCATATGTCTGTGTTTAAAGGATTGTTTACAGAGGAAAGTGTGAAGGCTATTGAGCAGTGTGAGGTCTATTTATTAGCTAAACAGAGCAGAAATGAGTTTCCAGTTTTGAAAAGGAGAACCAGTACCTTGTTTGAGATGATACATGCTGATGTATGGGGGCCATATGGAGAAGACAATATAGATAATTCAAAGTTTGTGCTCACCATTGTGGAAGATCACAGCAGAGCTATATGGACTTACTTGATGAGATCTAAAGAGCAGGTTTGTCATATATTGAAGACTTTCTTCAGACTTGTTCAGACTCAATTTGGAAAGGATATCAAGGTGCTAAGAACAGACAATGGATCTGAGTTTGTGAATAAAGAAGTTAGAGCAGTTTTGGATGGTTTGGGTATGATTCATCAGAGATCTTGCCCATATACTGCCCAGCAAAATGGTGTTGTGGAAATAAGGCACAAAATCTTACTGAATTCAGCTCGAGCTCTCATGTATCAAAGCTCTCTCCCTCTAAAATTCTGGCCATACTCTATATTAGCAGCAACTTGGATGATTAACAGAGTGCCAAGTCAGATTTTGGAATGGAAAACTCCTTATGAGTTACTCTTTGGGGTGGAATTAACCAGACTTGTCAGTTCTGAAACCCTTTGGATGTTTAGCATTTGCTGTCAATCTATCACCTAATAAGGGTAAGTTTGATCAAAGAAGTAATAAGTGTGTTTTCCTGGGATTTGATACCTCTCATAAGGGGTATTTACTCTTTGATTTAACAACACATAAGTTATTAACCTCAAGAGATGTGAGGTTTATCACAGATAAGTATCCATTTGCTAATCTACATGATGTGCATGCAGATACATCTATCTTACCTTTGGTTCCCATGATGGATCCTAACCAAACAGACCAGTCTGTAGATTTGCAAATGGAAGAAGCAACTGTCCAACTACCACAGGATGGAGGAGTCACATCTACATCTACCACAGAGGATGTTAATATGTCTTCTCCACCTGCTGTTATTGATCCTTCTCTTAGGAGAAGTGATAGGGTGAGGAAGGAACCTGAGTGGATGAGTGATTATATTGGGCACATAGATATTACAAATCTGCCATCATTCACTGCCAGTACCTCCTCTCCTCCAACCTTTCCTTTCATTCTTTCTCCTTCTATCAGTAAGGATTATCTGAATTTTCTCTTCAGTGTTACTACTATACCTGAACCTGCTACATATAAGGAGGCAAGTCAACATGCTGAATGGATAGAGGCTATGCAGGCAGAGTTGAATGCTTTACAACAGAATAAGACTTGGGAATTGGTGCAGTTACCTCCTGGCAAGAAGGCCATAGGTTGTAAATGGATCTATAAGTTGAAGCTCAAATCTAATGGTGAGGTAGAGAGGTATAAGGCTCGGTTGGTAGCAAAGGGCTATAACCAAGAGTATGGAATTGATTATCAAGAAGTATTTTCACCTGTGGCTAAGTTGGTCACTGTGAGATTGCTATTTGCAGTGGCAGCTGTATCTGGGTGGCATGTGCATCAGATTGATGTTAACAATGCCTTCTTACATGGTTTTCTCCATGATGATATTTACATGGAACCACCAAAAGGATTTGTAGGAGCAAAGCAAGGAGAAGTCTGTAAACTAGTGAAAAGTTTATATGGTTTAAAGCAAGCATCCAGGGAGTGGAATCAAGAGTTATGTAGAACACTTTTTACTCAAGGTTTTTCTCAATCTGCTCATGATCATTGCCTGTTTTATAAAGGAACTGGAGATGCTTACATTTGTCTATTGGTTTATGTGGATGATGTCCTGATTTGTAGTAAATCTGTTGCACTTATTGAGGATCTCAAGTTAGTTCTTCACTCTGCTTTTACCATTAAAAATCTTGGTCCAGCTCATTATTTTCTTGGTATGGAAGTGGCTAGGGGACCTTCTGGGATTGCTCTTAACCAAAGGAAGTATGTTCTTGATCTGATTACTACTATGGGGCTTACACATTGCACTTCTGTTTCAACCCCTCTACCACCAGGAATTCATCTTCAAAAGGCTGATGATTTTGTGCTGCCAGAACCAGATGTTTACAGGAAACTGGTTGGAAGATTGTTGTATCTTAACTTGACAAGACCAGATATTTCATTTGCTGTACAACAGCTTAGTCAATTTGTGGATAAACCAGCTAAAGCTCATTATGATGTTGCTGTGCATGTAGTGAAGTACCTCAAAGGCTGCCCTTCCTTGGGAGTTTTCTATTCTTCTCATTCAGCTTTGAGTTTGCAAGCTTTTTGTGATGCAGATTGGGGGTCTTGTCCTGACTCCCGCAGATCTCTAACAGGGTATTGCATTTTCTTTGGTGATTCTTTGGTTTCTTGGAGATGTAAACAAAGCACGGTCTCAGCCTCTACAGCAGAGGCAGAGTACAGAGCACTGGGATATTCTGTTCGTGAGCTTCAATATCTTTCCTATCTAATGTTGGATCTTGGAATGAAGGTACCTACTCCTATTCCTCTGTTTTGTGATAATCAAGCTGCTCTGCATATTACCAAAAATCCGGTTTTTCATGAGCGCACTAAGCATTTAGAGATTGACTGTCATATAGTTCGAGATCAGTTCCTTGCTGGTTTCATTCTTCCACTGAAAATCTCTTCTTCGGAGCAACTTGCTGATTTGTTTACCAAAGCCCTTCCTTTATCCCGGTTTCGATTGTTGCTTTCCAAGATGCGAATGGGGGATCTCCACCATTCTGGGGGGGGGGGGGGGGGGGGTGTGGAAAATCAGTTGTGGAAAAGAAGATGAGAAGTGAAGAAGCAGAAAGGGTGTGAAAGCTGGTGAAGGAACTGTGCAGGAAGAAGTTAATTCAGTTTAGTCATTGCTGATGTGGAGCACTTTATATTCCTTACTGGTTTAGTTGTTAGTTTAAGTAGAATAAGTCGTAGCCGTCGGATCTTGTCCATGTGTACGATTATGATGTTTAGTTTCCTTTCTTCTCTCTCAAGACTTTCTTTTCTAGTCAGTATAAGTAGAAGAAAGCAATGTAACAGTTCTTAGGTTGTTGGAATGAGAATTTGATTTTGTTTCATTTTCTGCAACTTCGAATTCAAATATTACACGAACTATAGAACTTTCACACTCTAATCTTGCTTCTAAACTTGTCCTCGGTGTCACTCTCCCGAGTTGCTCATTATATGTGTTGTTGCTTGGGGCATTTCTTAGGCGGCCTACTATACTCTGGTGTTCATCTTTCATCGGAAGACGAACTAAACTCGGAAATTGTGCCTCTCGACTTAACACTGCAATAATCATATATGAAATTAAATGTATAAAATCATATATTAAATTCATTTCTTGAAATAATCATGTCCTATTTTGTATTAAAATGAGTCTATCGTAATAATAAAATGGGACAAGATCAGATAAAATGTTGTAGATGAAACTGGAAGAGGGGCATACCAGGTTTAAAACTCCGAGGATCTTAAGTGGCGCAATAGATATGGAAAATAATGTCACGACACTTTATGCAAGCATAAATTCCGGCTCTCGGCCTCCCGACATCGTTCTCACAAATTGCACACCTACTACAACGGCTAGCATTTTTCGGAGCTTGCCTATTGAAAAAATCATCATAATCAAGAGGAGTAGAATATTGTGCACCAAATGCGGCGCCAACGTCGTAGTAGAGGACGAGCGGGCGATCGTGTTTCACGTGCTTGATCACATTCGCTGACGTGGCGCAGTCTGGGTGAATCCAGAATCCGCAAACAATACATGAGTAAGACCAAGCCTCCGCCGCCTCCGCAGCTTTATGTGTGACACCGCAGACTCCGCATCTACCGTCGCTCCCTCCGCGGACTGCGACCAGCCTATGACGGTGGCTCCGGTGCAGGATCTTGACCGGAAAAGCGCACGCCACGTCGAGGATGAGGCCACAGCTGGTGTCTTGGCAGTAGTATAACTTACTCCCGCATTTCTGCGAGCATTCAGAGCACGTTTCGTCATTGCTGTTGTTATTCCTCAGGAAAAGCGGCTGCTTCGGGTGCAATTCGCAGTAGTGCAGCACCGCCGGCAAGTCCGCACATTGGTCATGTAGCAAGGGCTCGCCGCTGCCGTCGCCGCCGGAGAAAGGGGTGGCGAAGATCGACAGGTTGCAGGCGGTGCATAGCCAGGAAAGCCCATCATCTGGATCTAGAGTGTTTGCTTCGTTTTGTTGGTGGTTGTGATTGGGCATGATTATTTGATTTTATTTGCTATTTAGAGGCAAAGAGCAAATATATATAGTCCATGCATACATAAAGAATAAATTAATAAATTATGTACTTGCATGCAGGGTCCCACCACGGCTAGAGTTAGGCATTTCATGAAAGTTTAGTAAATTAAACCTTGAAAATTTTGTTGAAGTGACACTATTCATATCAACATAAAGTATATTAAGTATGTTCATAGTGGATCATAACCATGAGTATATTAATACGTCCATGTGTAAAATCGGATGAGATCCTCTATTCTTAAATTGGTATACCAATGGTGTATCCGATACAAAATTAAAAAGTTTTGACATACACTAATAACTCAAAATGACCACTAATAAAGAGAATTCAAAACTTTCTAATTTTGTATCGGGTACACCATTAATACACCAATTTATAGACAGAGTATCTCATTTGGTGTAAAACAGCGAACCACATAGAATAATTGAAATCACACGCAAGAATACAGAGTATAATCAATCCTCAAGTTTGAGGAAAAGTGGAAGAAAAGAAAAGTATAGAAAAAAAAGTGAAACCCAATATTCCAAATTACTCACTTTTTTTCTTCTTTTTTAAATATATATATATATATATATATATATATATATATATATATATATATCGAGTTGAACTTGAACAACATACTTTCACTTTAGTTTACATTAAAATTGTTGTTTTTATTGCTAGCTAGCTTAGTACAGCATGCATGTTAATGTTATCATGTTTTTTATTTTATCTATATATTTCTATTTTTTATGTAACTTGTTATAAAACATTTTTGAAACAATATCAAAAAAATGTTGCGAACCCAAATACAAACTAGTCTACTTTTTCCCCCCTTTTATCATTAAAATGTAAGCAACGCATAATTAGTTTGTAATTAACATGTAGTAATTCTAATTTACTATAGTAAGAAGAGCTTGACATGACAATAATTAATTAGTTTAAAGAAAATTGTTCCTTTAATTAAAATAAATTATACCAATAAAATTTCATTATACTAAAAAATTTATAACCTTACATGAAAAAATAAAACTATAATTATATAAGTTAAATTGTTGAAGCTCATATTACCATATTTACGATACAAAACAAACCAAGAAAAATGATCTAGTATAAAACATAACCATAAGAACACACTCACAAACATAACACACACGTGCACATATGGCGGATGACATCCTCTATTTCTTTTACATTGTGACATCTTCTATTTTACTATCGGATGTTCATCTGCACATATGTAGCTGAATCAATCGAATTTCCATGGGTCATCGTACTCATCGGCGACATCCTTACAATACTCATGTCCATGCCCATGGTCTTGAAGCGTAAGTCCTCAGATGAGTCTCTTAGGAACATTAAGGTGTTTTACTCCTTCTCTAACAAAAGACTTGATCTTATAGTTCATGTCCAAACAAGGTATATGTTACGAGTCCAATGCCGACGAGAGAACTAATGGCCACACCCGAGGCCGTTAGGGAGGAGGAGACTGTGACATATGATACTAACGTCGGGAAAGACGAAGAGGACGTGGAGGCGTGGTCGGGTCGAGCTAAACGAAAGACGAGAGGCCCAAGGAAGTTAGATGATTATATTATTTATCATTAATTCTTTATTATTTCGTTGGATAATGTTGGGCCTAGCCCGTTCTTTATTTTTCGTGTCGAGCGTTTTATGAGCTCCGTTACGGGTTTTCTTGTTGGTTCTTTCCCGATAACGTAAGTCCGAACCAACCCTAGGGGTCTAGTATATATAGAGAGAGGGGTGTATCGATCAAGGCATGATATATGAAACCCTAATTTCTATCTTTTATTCTCGCAAGTTTATTTGTTTGGCGTGAACGTCGAGCTCGTTTTCTCGCGTCTGCCGCGTATCTTCCTTGATAGGATTCCGAATCCTATCAACTGGTGCTTTCATTGCTGAACCATGGCGAATTTCCGCCCTAACGGAGGTCGCAAGAGCGTTTCGTTTGGGGACCAAACGCCGCCTGTTTTTGAGGCGTCGTCATCGACGGCTTCGATGGAGAAGCTGTTGGAAAGGCTAGAGCGGCTGGAGGCGCGATTCGCGGATGAGGACGGCCGCGGAGAAATAATAGCGCCACACCTTCTCCTGGATTCCCCTCTAGTAGATCTCACAAATATCGGCGACGCACCCAGTGGTAGTTAGTCGGAGAGGGTGGGAGTCAAACTTGTGGCTGGCGGTCTTGGGGAGCATGGCACACCAAGGGTGGATCGCGAAGTCACCACAAGTTCGACACTCGTAGGCAAGCGAGCCTAGCGGTTGGAGGCAGCAGGCGCAGTCTGGGTCCTTACTGAGGCAGCGACAGCGAGCCTAGCGGTTGACGATATATTTTTCATTCTAAACAAGGAATTAGAACTATAAACACGTATTAAAAACTGTGTTTATAAAAAGAATTATTTATTATACAATCAGTATGCGAAAATGGGAACAAATGATGTTTTAGGGCTACGCTAGTATAGACGATGCAGCACATGATCATGACAAAGAATTTGGGACAATACCATCCTTTTTGTTAGTCTAGTACAACATATCCATTATATTTCTTCTTAATCAGACAACATAATCATTACCTCAAATTAAGAGGGTATATTCAAATTAAATTTTGTTAGATTTTTATGGATTTTAAAAATTTGTAGGTATTCAATTTAAAATTTATAAAGTTTTAAAAATCTTGAGGTATTTAATGTAGACTTTATAATGTCTTAAAATTTTCGTAGATATTCAACATTCAGTGGATTTTAATAGTCCATGGATTTTGTTGGATTCTCTTTCAAAAAAATAAAGAAATTTCACTCTCCAAAATATTCTATAAAAAGAAGAGAGATTTCTACGGATTCTCTGAAAAAAATCTCAAAATCACCATTTCCGTCCTCCTCAATCACCTTCATATGTACTTGTTATTTTTTCTCCGAACAATTATAGTTTATTTTAAAAGACATTTAAATTATGACCATCTAGTACTAAAAATTTATTTACGATTTGAGTTTGTTTGAAAATCAATATTTTTATAAAAATTCTCATTATTATAAAATTCGAACATGTAACTTTTAAATCTCAACTTTTATTTGATTTGTTATTGTTAAATTACTGTTACATTTTTTTAAGTCTTAGAGTTTGACTAAACTGAAATATAACATTTGAACCGAAAAAAGGAGTTTTTTTTTTTTTTTGAAATACATTAATTTGACTTTCTTTAAAGTACGATTCTTGTTTTGGAAGATACATAATTTGATGAATTTTGATACTCTCCTATAAACATATTCAAACAATTTGGATAAAGTTATTTTGTATTTTTTCTAAATAATATAGATAATTTTATTTATTTATTTATTTACAAGTGTGATTCATATATGTTTATTTATTTAAATAAATAGTTACAATAGTTCAGAGTCGGAGTATATGAAAATCCATGTATTTTATTTTTTTTAAACATATACCACAATACTACAAGTGCATGAAAATCCATTAAAATCAATAAATAGAGTCAGACAAACTATATATAGAGTCTAGTCAAACTCTGCACAAAATCTATAAATTTTAAACGTCTATAAAAATCCACTTAATTTTCAAAGTATAAAAAAATCCAACAAAATCTCAATTGAATATACCCTGTGTAGTAGAGGAGTAAACCGTAAGCCATAGAAATTCTCTCTCTCTCTCACTCACACATATAGGATAATTATAATCTAGAATCAATCGGATTCCCAAACCTCGTCGTACTCATCGGCGACATCGTTACAGTACTCTTCCCCATGCCCATGACCTTGAAGTGTAAGCCCTCGTATGAGTCTTTTAGGGACATTAGGTATTTGTACTCCTTCTCTAACCAAATACAGTCGACGTGGAACGACTGCTCGCAGCTCTCGCAGTTGTAGCGCCACACCTTCTCCTCGATCCCCCTCTCGCATATCTCACAAATGTCGGCCACACATGTAGTGGTAGTTAGTCGGAGAGTGTGGGGATCAAATTTGTGGGTGACGGTCTTGGGGAGCATGGCGCACCAAGTGTGGTTCGGGAAATTCTCACAAGTCCGGCACTCGTAGGCAAGCGCGCCTAGCGGCTGGAGGCAGCAGGAGCAGTCTAGGTCACCCCCTTGACTGCGCCTGCTATTTTCTTGCTCTCTGACAGGCGCATGAAGTGTGCGGTGCCGTGTGCCTCGTGCGTAATGACAACAGGCATCGTGGCACACGACGCGTCCAAAGTGTACTTTTGCCGCATCGGACACTTCCAACATATGTAAAAAGCTCGAAACCACCGAGAACCGCAGTGACCGCAGGATGATCCGCCCACAAACCTCTCGAGTTCAACCGGATCATTACCTAGGAAGAAGGCAAAGATATTATGACCGGGTGCGTGAATCGCATTCGGAGATAATAAACTCGGGAGGCGATAACAGTAGTCGTGGAGGAGCACATTGGGGGTGACGGAGGAGGTGTAGAAATGCGGAGTATCAATGATTTTAAGACAGACATCGCACACACCGCCACCATTTTCTTTATCGGAGTATCAATGGTTCTAACATTGATTCAAACTTTGACCGCGGCTGCACTTTTCTACGCTCATCATCACCGTTGATGTTGCTTATATAGCTTACTACACTCCGGTGTTCGTCTTCCATTGGAAGACGAACTAGACTCAGAAATCTTACCTCTCGACTCAACACTGCAATAACCATACAAGTATTTAGCAATAACCATACATGTATAAAGAGTTAAATAAAAATAGTACTCCCTCCATCTGACTTATATAGAGTTAAATTCATTTTTCGTATGCCACTAGTAATTGAATTAATGAACCCCACAAATAATAGTAAAATTAAATAAAACTAGCATTGTACCCCCGCGATGCAGGGATTTAATCGATAAATAATAGTGCATGACAAATGTTATAAAATATTTAAATTATTCATAATTTCACTTCGTTTCACAATGAAAAACTTTTTTTTTTTTGTTTTAACAGAGAGTAGTACACTCTAGTAAAATATACTTGTGTAGCCCTATGTACATTTTATATACATATATGCATGAGTTGGTTTGCATGTCTCATTTTTATAGATTATTTAACTATAAACATTCATATATGCATGAATTTTTATAGAATTTATAACATTATCAATTGAGTTTACCAATGCTTTATCAATTGTAGAAAAATGAACATGCAAAGAAAGAATATTAATGTATACAATAACATATTGAATTTTATTAGTCAAGGGAATAAATAAAATCAATAATAAAATATTATAAAGTAGGAAATCAATTATATTGAAGCTTGAATTTCAATTTATATGTTAAAATTTTAATGAATTAAAAAAGTTTTCATAATATTCAAAAAAAATAAAAAAGAAGAAGAAGAAGAAGGTTTTCTTGAAATAAATGCATTAAGAGTTTTTTTTATAGGAAATAACAAAATGTCTAATTTAATTTGAGAAAACTAATAACCTTATTAAAAAAAAAAAATAAAGTTCAATTACCAAGAAAATTGGAGGGAAATGTATTTTACTTTAGCATATATATATAGATAAGGTTAGATTATTAGTAGTACGTAGATAAAATTAGAAGAGGGAGTATATATATATATATATATATATATATATATATAGCGGAGAGATCACATACAAAAGACAGGTTCTGTAATAAATGAGAAATGATCTGGACCATTGATCTGTGGTGATCTGCGGTGTAGATTAACTGGTGCATTATGATTTTACTAAAATGCATTATGATTGTATAGATAATGCATTATAATGCATTGTGCATTATAATTATGTGCATCATGCATTATAATTATATGCATAAAATGCATCATTTTTTTTTTTTTTACGATCATCCTATTTTGTACAGGATTTCACCCCTATATATATATATATATATATATATAGGGATGGGTTCTTATGGGAAATAGTATCAATCTTGAGAACTAGGAACCAATCATATCCACTCATTTTATGGAATCTAATGGTTGATATTAAATCTCAGATTATCTATTTTACTGATTTAATGCTTTATTTCTAATTTTAAAGGGTAGTTTAGGAAAGCAAAAAAAGAAAAAGATTATACGTTCTAAGATTATTGCCATTTCCCAAAACTAATTATCCTCCTAATTAAAATAAATATTAAGCAAATTTCTATTCAAGATATGCGTGAATTTAAGTTGTAGATTGTCGTTATTCACTACAAGAAAAACGCTCATAGATAACGGCGAAATGCCGTTATCTATGAACAAAAATAAGTGTGAAGTATAGTGGTGTTATCTATGCTCTGCGCTCATAGATAACGCTTGTAAACCGTTATCTATAGTGATCATAGTTAACGATATAAAATTGCATACATAACGATAAAAAAACTGTTATGTTTAGTTATTTTACATTACACTTTTAAACCGTTATCTATTTTTAAGTTGACGTAGTCTATTGTTGATATATATTACGTTTCTCTAAAACATTTATAACGGTTTCATATCGTTATCTTTTTTGTAATATATAGATAACAGTTTTTAGCGTTATAAATGATTGTGTTATATTTTTGTTCATCATTTGTAGATATCACATAGATAACGGTTGTATTGTGTTATGTATTCCTGCTCACATTTCAATATTTTGAGTTTCTGAAAATGAAATGTAAAATGATAAATGGAATTCAAACACAAAATGATAACTACCATTACCCATTCAAAAACTGTCTACAATCCAACATTCCACGATAGTTACTAGTATCAAATCATAGTCAAGCCATAATTAAGGTAAATGTGTTCAAAAGGTGTTCAAAAACATCCATACGCAAACTACGATTTCATAAAACGATTACTACCATTACCCATTCAAAAACTACCATGGCTCCTTCCATTGTGATACCATCAACCTGCATAAATTTAATATGAACTTCAATAAGTGAAAGGAAAAGTTATATATCATAATAACTTAATGTGCTACAATATCACAATAAAGTTTATAACCAAAGCATGTTAACAAACTGATTTTCACACAACACGCAGAAAATCAGGAAATTAAGCCTTTCAAGTATTTTTTTTTTTTTTTTTTTTAATTTATAAGCTACAAAAGGATGTATAAACCTAAACATGATGGATTGGAATACCTTGTATTCTACGCAATGCATTTTGAATTACACAGCTAGCCCATTCCTCACGAATCTCATCGATTTGAGCAGTAGAGTATCTTTTATCCCACGACTACAAGAAACGAAAACAACACAAATTATTTAGATGATAGCATAAATAATATATGTTCATAATTTATCATACAAAAATTATTACCATTGAAGCAACACAGCTGGAGTTATTATTCTCATATGCTTTCACTATCTCTTTCATAAACCGCATAACATAAAATCCACATTGCTTGTCATCACCTTGTATTGGACCCTAAAATTCGAAAATAAAATTAATAGATTTTTCTAAGATCTTAAATTTTAACTAAAGACATACATACACACCTTTATATTTTCCCAAGTCGAGGATTTCTTGATATTAGTCTTCTCTGTCTTCCCGCCCCTGTTTTCCTTCTCTGTCTTTGTCTTCTCGCCCCTGTTTTCCTTGAAAATATCCAGCGCTCTGCAAAAGAACATTATAAAAATTATTAATATGAAATATTGTCATGTACCAAGTCAATTAAGATTATTTTAGTTTAAACACTTAAACTTACGTGTTGACCACTTTTACCCAATTTCTATCACGATTACGATGAGTGAGAGGGTCCATCAGATAGACTTTATCTTTGTCGGGCTCAATGATAGTAAGAATCCAATGTACACTAGTGTAACACAAGTAAAAGATAATTTGGTAAGAACACAAGTCAATAAGAATTAATGTATGAGACAAGAGATTGATACTTACCCCACATTGCAAGGCACCACTACAAGCATGTTTGGGGTTGTACTCAGCAACCTATCAGCTAATGCGCGAGCTCTATCGTCAATGTTTGGAAGCTTCGAACACGATATGCTAAATGGATTCACAAATAGAAACTTGTTCTTCACATTAGTATCGTTCATGCTTCTGTACAGATGCCTAATAAAAAAAACCAACATTATTCTATCAGATAACACTAAGATTAATACAAAATGGTAGTAACAAGAAAAATATTTTTCTTACCAAACATAGACAACAATGCAGTTTCCCGTAATCGGGTCCAAGTTACAAAATGGCACTACATCTTCAGATAGCAGCCAAACAGCAATATCTATACCAAACACTTCAAACGGAATAGTAACTTTTAGCCCCTTTTCATCCTTATATGATGTCTCCATTACAAAGTGTAATGCTCCCAATGATGAAGGCAAAGAGGCCACATCTAGCACATTTTTTCCCTCAAACTCTTTCTCCAATTTCTGCTTAGTTGGAGTACATGTCTATGAATTTTAGAATTTATATTAGAGGTTAGTGTGATATTCAGTTTTAATAAAAGTAAAAATAAAAATAAACAAACATGCAGCCTTACAGTTTACCTTTACCTGGACTGATCTTTCCACTACCAAATTGGCAGGCCATGCCACGTGTGTTGCTAGTGCACTTTCAACAGTATCCATATCATCCGAGATACGAAATGGCAATAGTGCACTACCATCTACCACTTCATCTATTGAGACACGAAGACAACCTTTTGGCATTGGAACACCATGTAATACACCACCATCAGCAACCACAGTTCCATAAGCTGCAATTCTTCCGTGGGGTCCTAGTAATAATGCAACTGCTTTTCCCTAAATAATTAAAAAATAATAATTAATTTTTCATAGAAAGAAATAATATCGTTGTAGTATCTTATTATTGTGAAATACATACCGGTGAGATTGATGATACGTCTACCAGTCCTAAATCCTCATGCTCATTGTGGAGTACATGTCTATGAATTTTACAATATTGTATGAAGCAACATTATATTTGTTAAAAAGCATACTATAAAATCTAGAAAAGAGAATAAGCAAAATTATATTTGTTATAAAGCATACTTATAAATCTAAAAAGCATAATTATATGCATAAAAGACATGAGTTAATATAATAAACTACCCAATATGCGATAACAAAATCAATATAAGGACACTCATTTAAAACACTCAAAATATACCCATTTTTAACGCGAAATTACACAACTACCCTCACTTTACTCTAAAACCTAGTTTTCTTTCCCTACAATTCGCACTCCCGTATTTACAATTCGCGCTCTCCCTTTTTCTCTCTCTCTCTTCGACTTCAATCGAGATTTGTTGCCGGAGGCGTGGTGCCGTTCTCCACCGCGAACGGCGGCGGCAATGGAGGAAGAAGCAAATGGCGGCGGCGGAGGAGGAGAAAGCGAACAAGGATGGACTTGTTCGCGGTGGACGGCGGCGGAGAACAAATCAAGCCGCTGCGAATAGGGGGAGTCGCCGGCGAAGGGGACGGCGGGGATGCCGGTGAACTCCTGCACCATCGCCCTAGATCTAGATCTGAGATTTGTGTGTGTGTGTTTTGGTGTAATTCTCGATTTGGGGGATTTGAAATGGCTGGTGGAGCAGCAGCAGCAGCAGCCGCCGCAGGCGGTGTCGGAGACCGGGAGGGAGGCGGTGGTGGAGATGAAGAAGCTGGTGGCGTACAACTTTGTTGTTTTTCCATCCTAGATACAACACGGTACCTTGTTGTATATCATTATTTGTCCCAATTTGATGACTAAATATTTGATGACTAATTATTTGATGTTGTTGGAGATTCGCTGTAGGAGAAGAGAGCAACAAATTGTGGCTGATCGGAACGGCGACTTGTGAAACGTATTTGAGGTGCCAAGTCTATCATTCATCAATGGAGAACGATTGGGATCTTCAGGCTGTGCCTATTGCCTCCAGATCGCCTCTTCCTGGCTTATTTCCGAGGTACTCTATCTCTCTCTCTAAAATTTCCTCCTCCTTCTGGTGTTTGTTGAATTTGAATTATGAATTTTGATGAATCTTTGATCTGTGCAGTAATTTGTTGGAGTTGATGTTTAATTTCCATGATTCTCTCCTAAAATTATGGTGTTTGTATTTAGATTGGGAACTGAGAGGCTTTAAAGCAATCCACTCGAGTCTATGAATCCATTGAAGACTTTTAATACTCCTATTCATACCATCGCTTTGCCCTCGGTGTTCGGAGAATTACGACGAGCTGTCGAAGCTTGCTGTTATCGAGAAATTGTTTTCTGAGGCTAAACAGGATGTGCAGCTGCAGCCGTCTTTGCCTGCGTGGCTGCAGAATGCTAAGTTCAACACTGCCGATGCTAAAGCGAAAGATGGATTGCAGTTTGAGTTTAGTTTATTGATTCTTCTCGTTGTTGTTTGTGTGTGGGGTCTTTTTACGTTTGAATATTTCTATTCGTACCCATTTGTATTATTGAAATTTATTTAGTTATTTAAACTTGATAAAATTTGCAACTTGTACATAATCTTTTGGTACAATTTATACAATTCGTGACCTCTTTGGTGGCGTCAAGAGAATTCCAATGGATTCTGGAATGGAATGTTAGGTGGAGGTTCTTGGTGAAATAGGCTGCTGCTTCATCACCTCTTCTTTTCTTTTTCTTTTTTTCGTTTTGTTTTTAGTTTTAATTTGATCTTTATTTGGGTTGATGGTTGGTTAGCTATTTGGAGTTGTTAAGAACTACTACTAACATACGTGATGTTATGTATTTTTAAATACTGGAGTATATTACTTTAGGAGTTAGTGAAGATTAATTGAAGGAATGGAGTCGCATTCAAACAACATGCACGTAGAAACAAATTGGCTGTTGCAGGCCTCTATATATTGGATAATGAAGTTTATCTTAGTTTGTACTTTGTACCTGTTTGTACCATCTTGTGTAAATGAATTTTCTGTCAATTTAGTTTTCTCTCTATTGTTAAAAGAAACGAATATCTCAATTCGTACCCATTTGTATCATCAGCGACCGCGGTGGTGTTTTCGTGTTTTTTTCACGTTTTAGTGCATTTTGCGTTTTTTAATTTGCTAAGAATTATGATTTCCTAATACGATTGTAGATACGATTTTCATATTTCGTACGTATTTTGTACCAATTGACTTATACAGATGAATGTTCATAATGTGAAAATCATTCTTCCCTAACATAGTAATATTCGTACAAGTTAATAATTTATATAATTATGCAGTAATGTGATTTTTGAAATTCGTGATTGGTTCCTAACTTGTGTAATGGCTGAGTTTGTAGTTTTTTTGTTGTGTCGATTTGTTTGGTTGTTCTTTGTTGTGAAGTCACTTGTATGCTTCGTGATTAGTGTGTTTAATGTGGTATTTTCTCTTTTCGAATGGTTCTTTGGCGCCCGATTTTTTACTGAAAGAATTTATCTTACTCTTCCTGGTAGGATAGTCCGCCGGCCCTCGCTCAAGCTTATGAAACTCGAGATAAACTGATTGCGTCGGATCATCTCCTAGCTGAAACTGGAGCCATTCAGAATATGTTACTAAATATTACGTATTTTTATTTGATACTGATACGAATTTCATAGTTCGTACCTCTTCTTCGTGGTAAAATAAACCATTTTCCTAAAGAAAACACATTATTAATGTTACGACTTGTTGATTTCGTACTTCCTTAATAATAGTTTTATTACGAATTTTTAGTTTCAGGGTTTAATTCCTCAGTAGACTTCAGTACGAAGTGAATCTATTTCGTACCAATACATAGTTGCTTTAGAACGAACTGAATCTATTTCGTACCAATACATAGTTGCTTTAGTACGAAGTGAATCTTATTCGTACTAATAATTGCATAATTGCATACTCAAATATGTATTTCGTAATTCTTATATATAACTGGTACGAATTCGTTATATTTTGTACCTCCTTAAAGTTATACGAATATCACAGCTACAGTAGTCAGCAAAAAAAAAAATCGAAAATTCAAAAATTCAAAATTTAAAAAAAAAATAAGAAAAATAATGAGGAGAGAAGAGACACGTGGAAAAGGGAGAAGGAGGGGGAGGAGAGAAGAGTGGTGTTGACTAGTAAAAGTCAAAGTTTATTAGTAAGGGTATTTATGTCATTTCGCATCAAAAATGGGTATTTTTTGTGTTTTTTTAATGTTTGTCCTTAATTTGATTTTCTTATACCATATTGGGTATTTTATTTTTCCCCTCTAAAAGACATACTTAGATGTCTATATAATTATGAATTAAAAAACATAATTATATGCATTAAAAAGCATACTTAGACATCTATATAAGCATGAATTAAAATTCATATGTTTTTTTTTTTTAATCAATTCATGTTTAATAAATCATGAATATTCGAATGCAACTAAGAACTATTTTTATGCTTAAATAATAATGTGTATATGCTATCTTTCTATCTAATTCATGCTTACTTACCTGTATATGAAAAATACACAATAAAGAATATAAAAGATATCGATAAAAATTCGAATACAACTAAAATCTATTCCTATGCTTTAATAATTATGTTTATATGCTATTTTCCTTTCTATTTATGCTCAATAACATATATATGAAAATTAAACCAAAAAAAACCCAGAGAGAATAACAAGACACCGTGTCACAGCCCGAATAAACTTTAATGTGAAGCTATTTATTTTTAAATGTTTAAATCTTTCTATATGAAATTCATGAATATTTATGCTTGTTGAGCCCGTATTAGTCTAAGTCGTCGCGCCTCTAGTCTAAAAGTCAAGATTTGCAAATAAGTTTAGTTGCCTTATATTTAGAAGAACTTGAAGCTACGATGTGCCACTAGTAAAAATTAAGAGATCTAATAAGACAAATCTAGAATACGAAAAAGGGAAATTAAATGTAGAAATTTTAAGTTGAATTAGATGGATGTTATGTATTTCTCCTAAATTAGTTCTATAAAATATCTAAATTATATATTAGTTCTTATCTTTAAAAAGGAATTAACTAATAGAAAATAAGAGAGGGGATAAGAACAAGGGAAATAAAATAAAAAGAAAGGAATAAAAGAAAAGAAAAGAGAAGAGGCGTAGTCATTCATCTGCACCGCCATTGCTCTTTCTCTCTCGTTCTTTCTCTTATCTCTGAACCCCATCGATCTCTCCCTCTTCTGCTATCTTCATCTTTGTGCAGCAAGGTAAGAACCCTACTCTAATTACTTGGTTATCTTTAGTTTTCTTGTATTTTGGTGGTGAGTATATGGGTAAAGTAGGAATTCATGAATTTGTTGGGGGTTTCACAGCCATGGGTAGAAAAGTCTCTTGTGGTTTAATTCTTCACGTTTTGATTTATATCTAGCTTCGATTCATGTCAGCCATATCACCGTTGTTGCACGGGTGATAGTGAAAACAAATCTATTGCTCTGTTTTTTCGTGTCTGTCACAGCAGCCCCTTTCAGACCCGATTCTGGGCGTTTCCTTCGGTTAAAACCTAGCATAATAGGTACCATTAGAAACCTCTTTTCAATAGCTTTCTAACGGTATCTTCGAATTTCTAATCGAACATCACATGAGAGAGTTATGAGCCTCTAAAGGCAGAGTGTACAATCTGTCTGCGGGATTTATAGCTCAACTTTATTGTTACGATTTTGGGAGTTTCTTCCAGTTAAACCCTAACAAATTAGGTATCATTGGAAACCTCTGTTTGTTAGCTTTCCAAAACTATTTTCGAATTTTCATTCGGAATTCAAACGAAAAAGTTATAGTCCTTCGAAGTTAGGTTGTGCAGTCTGCTGCGGGAATTTTCAGTGCATCTGTGTCAATGCAATTTAAGGTTCATTTCAAGTTAAAAATCTGACATCATTGGGGGGTTTTTTAAGACTAAAATCTCAGCTTCTTTTCTATGTTTGAAATTGGGAAGTTGGCATGGCAAATTGTGGGTTTTTTCATAGCTTTGAATGTCTTAAGCTTTGTTTTGAAATAGACTTGAAATGTTGATCTTGATAATGTGTATTGCTGCTAATTGTTATATAGATGATAAATATAATTCTTATGATGCTAGAAATAAGATAAGTTTGATTCCTGGCCTTAAGATTTATTGAATCAAAGGATCATAATTCTTAACAAGATGAATAAACCAAGGACTAATTTTATTGAATGTCGTTTAGGCTTTATAAATTTATTATTCATAATTGATGTGATTAGGCGTGGCGCAACTAAGACGTGAAGTATTTTGATTGCTCGACTTTATATCAAATGAAGGTTAAGGTGTGGTGATTTATTTAAAATTGTGCAGTTGATATTTATTGTCCATTTTAATATTATGATGGCCTTATTATGTGAATGTTCATGAAGTGATGATAAATTGTGAGTAGCAGGACCGATATTTGAAATGTGTCCTTAAGGTGCTCTCACTTAAGTTGTGCACAACAAATTAATGCCGCCAGGGGCCCGCTGAATGGGTCCAGGATATTAATATCCTTGGTATGCCACCGTGTGGATAATGTTAAAGTCGCCAGGACCCGTTGAATGGGTTCAGGACTTCACAGTCCTTGGTATGCCACCGTGCGAAAAATAATGTTGAGAATAAAGTTGGCCTTTATGTGTTTATTTTATTAACTTGGTCAATAAATGCATATATATTTCCCATATCGTATACTCATCCCACATTTAACGATTTCAGGTGACTAGGTTCGGAGCTGCGGAGGAGGTCGAATGACGAGTCTTATTATATTAGGACTCATATTTTGCATCCATCTTTATTAAAATACTCTCTAGAATAAAGACTCATAAGTTCTAGTTTATTATGCTTATATTTTGTAAATCGTTGTTATCACATATATTATCGCTAAAATATAAACTTAGAATGACATTTATAGCATTGTCATATTTCATACAAGTTTTCTCTATTTTAATGTCCAGAGTTTATTCTTTTGGAAAAGAAAAAAATATGTTCATATTTTCCGCATAAAATAATAAATATAAGTTTTAACACTTTAATTAGATTAGGGTGTTACACACCGGCCATTGTTAATCATAAACAAATTATTATTATTATTATTATTATTATTATTATTATTATTATTATTATTATTATTATTATTATTTCAAATCATTTTTAATAAACTGTGAATGACCATGAATATAAAAATGCGAACAAGAACTATTTTTATGCTTAAATAATCATGTGTATATGCTATCTTTCTATTTATTCATGTTTAATAGCTTGTATATGAAAAATACAAAAAGAATAATAAAACATTGATGAATATTAAAATACAACTAATATATATTCTTATGCTTTAATAATCATGTTAATATGCTATCTTTGTTTTTATTTATGCTTAATGTTTATTTTGGCTAGAAGAAGAAGAAGAAGAAGAAGAAGAAGAAGAAGAAGAATTTTACGCCAGCGCGAGAGAGGAAGAGATTAAACGTATGAGAGAAAAATAAATGAGATGCAGTTAATCCCATGAATTGTGGAACAAAAAAATAAAGATTACATTAATACCCCTTTCCTAAATAAAATATGCCTTTTTAACTTAAATTCCATGAATAAATCCTAACCACTAATCTATTGAAATGGAATGTCTAGATTAGTTCCTAGTTCTCACGAACTAATATGGTTAGCATATGATCCAATCCCTATATATATATATATATATAGGAGTTGGATCATATGAAAACCAAATATTTCGTGAAAATGTGAAAACCATGCACTTTCATTCATAACTGATGCACTTTCATACATATCATGTTGCACCAAAAATATATGCATTTTTTTTAATAAAATAATATTTATATTTTTGGTGCAACATGATATGCATGAAAGTGCATCATGTTATAAATGAAAGTGCATGGTTTTTACGTTTTCACCATATTCCAACCCTATATATATATATATATATATATATATATATATATATATATATATATATAGTTTGGAATTCCATTCAAGTTTGGTATTTTAGTATATTTTCCTTTTTTATCAAAGAATCAAAACTTGCCTTGCATATGCTGCTCCCTTCGATCACAAGTCGATGATTATTTTCGGGTATTACTCCTTCCGTCCCGACTATTTGTGCTCGTTTGCTTCCAGTGCATATTTCAGTAAAATATTAGGCGGTGTGATATTATAATTATAATTAAGTTGTATGTGATGATTGAGAGTAGAGATACAAAGTGATTGTAGCGACTACGTATGATGTTATTGTTCTCCAATAGGCGCAAGAAGCATGTGGTACCAATTGCCTTGCTCGTGCATGACGAAGTCGGGCATCGAGGCACACGACATGTTGTCCACACTCCAGTACTTATAATTGTAAGAGTAGTCTTCGTAAAATCTATTAATATACTCCCTCTGTCCCATTTATAAAAGGAATTTACATGTTTATACCATTTCTGCCTTCTTTTCTATCCACTTCGTTTTGACATTTTAATATTCAAATTGAGCTTATTATAATAATCGAACGTGTCATTATATAATAGACTCGTGGAACATAATTATATAGTAAGTGCAAAAGGTTTTGGGCAAATTTAGTATGTGTTTACATAACATTATTACAAATATCCAATACAAACAAATATTGCTTCAAACTCAAAATAATTAATTCATATTTTAATTAGCCAATTATTGATGCTCGTATATATCAGTGTAGTACAACGTATTCATTATTACACCAAATAAAACACACTATTTCACTCACTCACTCACTCACTCACACTGTATCACACACATATATAGGATCATTAATTTTAATCTAGAATCAATCGGATTCCCAAACGTCGTCGTACTCATCGGCAACATCCCTACAATACTCCTCCCCATGCCCATGGCCTTGAAGTGTAAGCCCTCGTATGAGTCTTTTAGGGACATTAGGTATTTGTACTCCTTCACTAACCAAAGACTTGATATTATAGTTCATGTCCAAACTAGGAATACAATCGACGTGGAACGACTGGTAGCAGATTTCGCAGCCGTAGCGCCACACCTTCTCCTCGATCCCCCTTTCACAGATCTCACAAATGTCGGCGACGCACCCAATGGTGGTTAGGCGGAGAGGGTGGGGGTCGAACTTGTGGGCGACGGTCTTGGGGAGCATGGTGCACCAAGTGTGGATCGCGAAGTTCCCACAGGTCCGGCAGTCGTATGCAAGCACGCCTAGTGGCCGGAGGCAGCAGGCGCAGTCGAGGTTGCCTCCCCGACCGTGTCTGCTGCTCTTGTGCTCCGACAGGCGCAGGATGTGCCCCGTTCCGTGTGCCTCATGCGTGACGACATCAGGCATCGAGACACACGACCGTCCAGAGTGTATCTTTGTGACCACAACAAGATGATCCGATAAGCCTGAGAAGTTCAACCGGATTATCACCTAGGACGAAGCCAAAATTATGACTGGGTGCGTGAGCCGGCTTCGGAGATACGCGGTAGGTGATAACAGTAGTCGTGGAGTAGCACATTGGGGTTGACGGAGGAGGCGTAGAAAGTTGGAGTATCAATGATTTTAAGACAGACATCGCACACACGACAACCACCTTCATCTGAATTTTTATGCAACTAACTTAAATGGCTCTAAACTTTTTTCTAAATTTGACCCGTGCTTCACTCTCCCGACTTGCTCATCATCACCGTTGTTGTTGCTTGTGGCATTTCTTAGGTAGCCTACTATACTCTGGTGTTCATCTTTCATAGGAAGACGAACTACATTCGGGAATCGTGCCTCTCGGCTCAACACTGAAATAATCATATATGTGCATGAATAAAATGTATGAAATTAATTATCTATTTCAATTCATTTCTTAAAAACGTCTTAACTATCTTGTCCCGTTTTGTATTCAATAATAAAATGGGACAAGATCAAATAAAATCCAAGGATACGGTAGATGAAATTGGAAGAGGGAGCATACCAGGTTTAAAACTCCGAGGATCTGAAGTGGCGCAGTAGATGTGAAAAATACTGTCACGACACTTGATGCAAGCATAAATCCCGGCTCTCGCCCCCTCCACGTCATTTTCACAAACAATACATCTACTACAACGGTTATCATTTTTCGTAGCTGGCCAACTGTAAAAATCATCAAAATCAATAGGAGTAGAATATTGTGCACCAAATGCAGCACCAACGTCGTAGTAGAGGACGAGCGGGTAGTCGTGTTTCACGTGCTCGATCACATTTGCTGACGTGGCACAGTTGGGGTGAATCCAGAAGCTGCAGACATTGCATGAGTAAGACCTCATCCCCGCCGCCGCCGCAATAGTATGCGAGACGCCACACACGCTGCAAGTACCGTTTGTGCTACCGCCGCGGACGGCAACCAGCCTATGACGGTGGCTCCGGTGCAGGATCTTGACCGGAAGAGCGCATGCCACGTCGAGGACGAGCCCGCAGTCGGTGTCTTGGCAGTAGTATAACTTACTCCCGCAATTTTGCGAGCATTCGGAGCACGTTTCGTTGCTGCTGTTGTTGTCCCTCAGGAACAACGGCTGTTTCAGGTGCAATTCGCATTCTTGCAACACCGCCGGCAGTTTAGCACATTGGTCGTGCAGCAAGAGGCCGCCGCTGCCGCCGGAGAACGGGGTGGCGAAGATCGGGAGCTTGCAGGCGGTGCATAGCCAAGAAAGCCCGTCATCTTGTCACGACCGGACTTTACTAAGGATAGTGAAGCCGGGAACCCGTGACTAGGGATAGGATTAAAGAAGCGGGAATAGAAAAGGGGAATGTAATCATAAAGAAAGAAACCACCCGAACACACGTGGGAAGTAATTATTATATCAATTGGCGTCGAGCCTTTAAGGAAAAGAAAGATATGTGTTCGATACGTTTACACGACTCGAATATTCAACTAAAATCTATCGATATTTCACAGCGGAAGTCTTACAGAATGCATGTATGAAGACACACATTACCGAGAGTCTTAATCTAACAAGCTAATATGATTCAGGATGACAAAAGCTTGAGTCGGCTCTCCATTCCATCTTGTTCAACCTGCACATTTAGAAATATATGCAGGGCTGAGTACAAAAGTACTCAGTGGGCACATTGCCGAAAACATACATGTATAATTGTCAAGCCATTCAACAGTAAGACATAGGAGTTTTATTGAAAAGAGCCTATGCTTACTAAAACAGTTCTTGTGATCTAAAAGTGTCTGCGCAGACTAAGTTCTTTAGTAATCCACCGTATCTGTCCCTATGGTATCGAGAGAGTGGCCACTCTCACGATACCTTGACCGGCCAACCCGAAGATGACACACGGTCACATTGTGTACACTAGTCCAAGTAAGATAGCTATCTTACTAGGACCCGAATTCGATTATATAAATTGGCAAAGCCAACACAGATAGGTATCATACAAAAATCAAAACATTTATGGCATGACAATATTTCAAAATAACACACATATATTTTCATAAATATCATATTTATTTTGAATAGAAAGCCCACCTCTTGAAGCGTAGAATATGCCCGGTCTTGATAGGCGAACAACGTCAAAACCCTTGTCGAGTCACGCCTATTCATAAAGGTATAATAAGAATCTACATTCTTATAATAAAACTTCCTATGGAAAAATAATCGTCTAGTATATTTTTCCTATCTTATAAATCCGTTAGGGTTAACAGATTGATTTGAATCCTTTAAATCTTTTCACAAAAGAATAATCTTTTATTATTCAGAATCGTTGCTTCCATTATTCGAGATCATTTATTTGTCGAATTAATTCAGAAAATTATGCAAATCTTCAGGACATATTTAAAAGCTAAGCATAGCTTAATAATTAATTAATCTTAATTAATTAAATTCATAAGTTGATTAATCTTAATCATTTTTTTTTTTTAATCTCAAGCGCATACGATTTTAATAGTCGGGCCGTCCTTATAATTAATTAACTAATTAATCTCGTGAGTATTTTACGAGAATATAATCCCTCAAAAATTAATCGATCATTCGATTAATAGAATTAATCCCGGACAAGTAAGCCCGTAAATTAATTGAATCGGATCAGAATAAATTAATTTCCTTGGCCCAAGTTACTGGATTCGGCCCAAATCATTGGACTCGGCCCAAGACCACTAACCCGGTTCAGCCCGCGGTTTTGGCCCGAGGCCCGACCCGAAACCGAACCCTACCCGGTTCGTACATATAAATACTGAAACCCTAATCCTCTCTTCATTTCTACGCCTCTTTTCTCTCTCAATTGAACCCTAATCCTCCCTTCCTCTCGGATTCTTCTGCCACGCCACTGTCGCCGGCGTTGAGAGCTGCCGGCACCGGCGTCCTCTTCGTCGGCGGCAGCCCTCAATTACTCTCTCCCCTTTTCTCTTTTTGAAAATACTCTAACTACTCTCTCCCCTTTTCTCTTTTTGAAAATACTCTAACTACTCTCTCCCTCCTTCTCTGCCGATTTCTCTCTCTCTCTCTCTGCCGAACGTCGCCGGAAGAAGCCTCGCCGTGGTGGTCTGCCGTTGCTGTTGGAGGGAGCTCCGCCGGCAGTTGCTGCTGGAAGCTCCGTCCGCCGCTGTCTGGAGTCGCTATGGAGCTCGCCGTGCCTGAGAGCTCCGCCAGCAGCAGCCTCCGTCGTCCGTCGCCGGCGTTCCACCCGCCGTGGAGCTGTAAGGATCCACTCCCTTTCTGCATTTCTTCCTCCCCTCTCCTTCTTATATACATTTGCCCGAACTTATTTATTCAATTAATTAATTAATTGTTCAATTATCATTGTGCAGTTTCGGTCTTCTGTCCTCGACGACAGCTCCGCCATCGAAGTCGGAGGATTCCGACCGGAGGTGGCATCTGCCATCCCTCAAGCTAAGTCTGCCTTTGCCCTTTTTGTAATTTCTTTAATTTTGGATTTTTCTTGCTTATTAGGATACATTAGTGTGACAGTAAATGTTTTGTGTGACTTATGTTAAAGAATGAGTATTCCCTGATTAACTCGTTTTCCCAAGAATAGCAATATATAGCTTATACTTGCAGATTTCGGTTTTATTGATGTACAAAATCGTTGGGAATTTACAGCTTTCGATTATTCTTTTGTTGAATGAAAACACACATATGCCGTAGAAATTTGTGTTTAATTCATGTTATGAGTTTAGCATTAAAATTGTGACATTAGTTGAACTCATTTTATGTTTCGAACTTGTGTTCGGTTTTCATTATCATGAACGAAAACTGAAATTTTCAGATTCTAGATTAGGTGTTTAATCTTAAATCATGCTTAAAGATACTTAGGATTCATTTACTTACTTAGAGTTTGAAGTGCTGTTGTTGCTAGCTCACCACACTCCTTCCTTCTTCTTCTTGATCTGCTGCTTCTTCTCTACTGCTTCTCTCCTTTCTAGTGTGTTTTATGGTGAGTTGAGAGTGAAAGAAAGGGACTGAAATTAGTTGAGTGTGGAGGTATTTATAGGGCTGATTTTGTGAGGATTGTAGCACATCATGTTGTGATAAGGGTTGGAAGAAAATCTGCTTTCCTCCATCCTTTTCCTGCAAATTTTCCTTTTGTTCTCTGCAAGTCTAGTTAGTTGTAAGAGATAGGGTCTTATCTTTCTGATTTCTTCTCTAATCCTATCTTTTTTTGTAGGTTACAAGTGGAGCAAGTTGAGGGAAGGCTGATATTTTTCTTGGGGCTCAAGAATGGTGTAAGGGGGGATGAAGGAAGATGGAAAACTGGAAGAGATTTGCCCTACTGCTGCTGTCCCTTCTCTGCCACCTTTCTGCTTTCTTTTTCTCTGTTTTTCTCCTTCCTCTTTTTTTTCTTTGGGCCCAAGCAACGACTAATGCTGCTGCAGCATGTTTTGTTCCCCTTTCTTTTATTTATTGTTGTAATCCTTTAATTATTTGTAATTTATTCATTCTAGTATAATAAAAGTTTAATCGTATGTTTTGTTCGTTCTTTATTTAACGGTTCGATGAACCGATGGGCTTGGCCCATACGTTAATGAGTTTGGACCATAATTTCTCTTGATCAATTCCTAATTTTATAATTAATTATGGAACGTAAAATGGACGTTATCGTAAACTCCATTATAATCAACATGGAATGATTAATTAAATTACTATTTGATTTGTAATTGAAATTACTACTCAATGAATTAATCACTTAAAGTAATCATATTCTTTAATCGACTAATTATAGGGGTCATTCTTCTAATTAGAAATCGATTAATATAACAAGTTTTTCTTACGAAAATTCTACCTTCGTCGAGAATAGAATTTTCTAAGCCATTAAGGTTTAAACTATTTATCTAACTTACGAATTTAACTACTAATGTCGAGTTATGAAAATGCGGGTCGTTACATCATATCCTCCTTAAATTAAATTTCGTCCCGAAATTTGCTCATCTTGTATAAAAACTTTGGGCACTTTTCTTTCATTTCAAGTCTCCGCGTCTAAAGTCTATTTTACCATTCCCACGTATATGATATAATTCTACTACATTTAGAAGTTAACTTTTCTAACTCATAATTTCTTTGGGTCATGACTTATACTAACACTTGAAGCAATAGATAAATCTTTGAGAACATAAATCTTTTATTTCTACTATCATGCATAGGAGATCCTTGTCTCCACCTCTTGGAGAATTCTTACATTCGTTGTCCCTTTTGACTTTCTACCAAGTCCCACATATTTCCTCTTCTCTTTTCTAATTCCGAATGATTAGAATTACACAACTACCCAGTGTGAACTGGTGTGCTAAGTATAGCACTGAGATTTCTAAATCCCACATTTTCCTAAATAGATCCTAACCTATCTCCTATCTTACTATGAGTATAAATATACATACATCTCTTGTGTCTTTCTGATGAAGATATTTTGAAGAAATTTTCTTTTCTCAATGCTCATAGTATTTCCTCATAATTTCCCATATGTTTTCCTAATGCAACATATATTGGGTTATATCATATATGTTTTGTCGCATTCTCACGACAATCTTCTTTCTTTACTTCTAGCACTTATCTTAGTTTTGCACGATTAACTTATAACTATTGTTTAACCTAGAATTCTTTTATCATCTCTGAGGTCAATCTCATGATTTTAGAAATCCTTTAATTGTTTCTATACCTTCTATTGTGCCTTGGGTACTACCCTTTTCTTTTAACCCTAGATTACTCTTACTTGACACTTATTTCATGTCATGGTACGTTTGTACCGATTCCTATCTTATGTAGATTCTTGACACCTCTATGGTTTCACAAGTTACGACTCACATTTTGTAGCGTTATAATTTCTATTGATCTTTCAACCAAATTTAATTATTAGTTGGAACGCTAGTCCATGAGTATTCAGACCTACTTTTCTTGGTCTTAGGTAATCTCTACCTTTGAGCTTACTCCTATAATTTGCTCAACTCTTGTACCATTATTTCTATCATCATTTTAACTCGTTAGACGAGGTAGTCATCTTGGGACCATTTAGGTACAAACATTTTTATTCCTATTTTCTTTATGTACGGTAAGGGTCTATACCTTACCTATATGTGTCATAACGTCACATTAACTATTTTGGTATTTGTCGTAGAATTATTTCTATGGTCCTCCTTTTCTATTATTAAAATTTTAATTTCCTTCATGAGTCGATTTCTATCCTCCTAAAGTTCAAGATAAGTCTTTTATGTTACTCATTCTTACAAATTCTTAGTTTTGTGAACCATAATATAAATGTCTTATCTTAACCCCTTTTATACTCATTTTTAAATATAGGGTTTCCAACCGAAATATCCCATAGGTTTGCTATGACCGTTATCAAATAGTTAACCGTCTTTTGGCAAGGTGGTGACAACATCGCACCATCGATATCCAAGGTATAACTATAAAACTTTTCAATGCCAGACATTTTTCTGAGGGGTTATCTCTTGAGTAGAGATCCACTAGTGGCTCAAAATTTTCTTTCATTCTAAACTTAAAGCATTATACACACAATGTAAAGTGTTGTTCCTGAACAATTATATGTTTCTTTCTCTCAAATCATTCGAGGATTTATTTAGGCCTTTTTAGCTCAATTGTCTTATTTCATATCGCTTCGGTCACTACATTAGTCGATTACATGATTTATATAGAACTTCTACTCATTATTACAACTAGAGTACATGATTCCACTAGCTTGTGCAAAGCACTTTAGTCGGAACTTAATCATGACTTATCGTAGATATCATGTACGTAAGTTAACTTTAGTTTATTTACGTTAAGACAATTAATTTCTATATGCTATTAGCTTTTGTCTGACGAATAACCTTTTGTTTTAAAGTGATTTAGAAACTTTTGGGCATGTCGATTTACACGCTTAATCTATGTCTTAATGACGGGGTAAGATAAATTGCCTCCTATAGCAATGCTACATTCTTTAACTCCATTTTTTTTTCTACGCATAATTGTCACCTTCTCCTTGACTTAGGAATAATTATGTCACTTAATATTCTCCTCTCGATAACCAATTCATGGTCGTTCTTTCTGTCTCTTCTTGCTATCTCATGTATTTACACTCATGACATCTTTTACTTGAATACTTCTTTTTATAAACTCCTTTAATTTCTCGAGGTAGTCGGAATCTAAATTCTTAATATCTAGAAGAGCTTTTAAGGATCTATAATGTTCCTTACACCGGAAATTATTTGAGTTTATCTATTTATCTTTTCTTTGCTCAAACTTTTATCAGTTTTGATTAGAACGTTTCTTGATATGTTAATTATATACATATCATTTCTACTAAGGCTTCCTTCGATATAATTTTCGTTTGACTTTTAACATTTTTGAGACATTAGCAAAAATTTTCTATCTCATTGACATCTTGTTCTTTGATAAGGACTAACGTGTCGAAATATGTCTGAACCCCTATAAGTTTTATTTTTGCTTAAATCAAAGTTGTTGTCATTCATTAAAGCCATAACTCAGCCTATATTGCTATATATTATTGGTTATGTATCATTGCCTCCACTATGTGGATTTAAATTGTACATACCCTCCGTACTTTATATCCTTCTAGATAGCCTTGTCTATCCCGTATTTTTCACCAATCATTTAGCTTTGGGTATTATTATAATCCTTGGTCAATATCTCAAATGCTACTTATCTCATATAGTCAAGTCTCTTGACTGGAGAAGCTTCTCATAGGTTGCCTTCCTTAAGCATAAGGTAACTACTCGCATTGCAAATTTTGCTACATTTCACTTCTATGTCTCGATAGTAATCAAGATTTCTTACTCTTACCTCATGTCCATAGTTGTTGATGTGTATTCTTATTTTAATGTAACATGTAGTTACTCTCTTGTGGACAACTAACATAAATTTTGTTCTTCAAAGTTTACTATATTTCTAGTGGAAGAATATTTCAGTATGCTTGACACTAAAATTCTACGAGGTGTCTAACACGTGATGTAGGAGAAATCTTAATCAAGATTAGGTCATCAACCTATACCACCTTGTTGCCCTGAGTATGGACTCGTATTGTATTACCCCATATGCTATATTTTATGGATATCGATTATCCTTATGCTCTAATGCATACACTCACTTCATGGTTCATTCTGCTTATATACTCTTTCTCTAATTCACTTCTTTTCTTGTTCTGTCATAATATGTCATCATTTTCCTATTTCGAGACAACATTGCAAATGGCTCAAAATACTTTTAATTCCATTTTAATCACACATTCGGTGTTCATAATTGGAGTCACATTTCAAATACTACTGATTTTGTATATGGTTAATACTTAACTCATGAACTATCAGTTATTGCTTTTATTTCCTTTCGAAGATCGAAATTACTATGGCCAATACTCCTTTCCTTGTGAACCCTCCATCTCTTTTCTCTATACATTATCGAAGAAGGTATTCCCACATAAATGTATATATTCATTGTTTTCTCTCCCATCTATCTTTAATACATCATCACCTAAAGATCTTATTGTAATAACAATAATTATTATTATGTGTGCTGTTAAATAACCCTGACCTTACTATCTAATCTGATATTATTTCTTGGGGATAGTAGCTTTGTTTGAGTTTGATTCGACTAAACCTTTTTAGACTCATATCCTCCTTAAATTAGTGATGATTTCGATTAAGACTGGGTCATTCTATCTGTTCAAACTTCGTTTGCTCATGTCCTTATGGCTTGTGGTCTAAGTCATTTTTCAATACTATTTGACTTCTAATATTTATCTCATGGGCTATCGTTGAACTTCACTTAACGGAATCCTTAGTTTATTAAACTCAAGGATCTATACTTTATTCTTTATTATTATCACTATTATATTATCCTTTTCAGGCTTTGTCGGAGGAATTTACTAACCTTATTATTGCATTTGTTGGGGACACTTGCCGTGCCTACTTTTCTAAATTTCAACTTTACTTTAGTACTTCACTTGACTTACTATCTAGCATCTTCTTTAAAATTATGAAATCCTTCCTGGGCTCCGTAAGGTCTCTACCAACTAGCTATTATCATACCATTACCTACTTAGGTCTTTTATCGATATCTTTACTTGTTTATCAACCATTGGTCTACTTTATAACATACTAATGGCCATATTGTCTCTCAATATTTCAAATCTTTAATCTCGTTCCACCTATTCGAAGTCTCAATCTATTTTCCTCAAGTCTCATTTTTATACCTTTGGGTACCCTTAATGGTATCATACAGGTCATGCTTATGACTTGCAAATGGACTAGTTAATCCTATTGCTTTCGAAAATAATTGGATCAAAGTGGAATGAGAAGATATGTAAATGAAAGATATGAGAACGATGGTTCGTTTTGGCATATTACAAGTAACCAAAACGTATTATCAATAAAACATCTGACAAGCTTGGAAGGAATAATCAGAGGGTAGAAATGAAATGACAAGGGTTAGGGGGAGGCACCCATTTTGTCGATACCCATCCGATTTCTTGTCTGATGGAGACGCTACCGAGATTGACATCATGTGGGGTGATCAGTCCCGCATAAGCACAATCTCAGTCACGAGAAATTTCCTTACTTTAGTGACTCACAAAATCCCCCGGGAAATGAAAAGAAGTTTTTACAAAGTTGGACTAACTCTTATCCCGGCTCAGAATATTTTTTTTTGAACTTCGAATTTTCAGAATTTACTTTTCTTGGCTTCAAGGGACTGATGTATGATATCAAGATATAATGCATTCTTAGCATAGTGGGTTTATATCCTTACATTTATAACTCTTTTTATTATAAGTACTCATGTACAACTTTTATAAACTAATCTTCGAAGCCCTTTTATTTTCTAAGAAAAAACTTCATCTCTGAATAAATATATTGTCACTGCAATTTATACTCTTGCCAGGGAGAAATTTTTGCATTTTTATTCTGATTTTAAGTTACAGAATTTAAGTTTTCCCCTTTGAGAAATGTCCCGACAATTAATCGGGGTGGCCTTATCGTAATAAGTTCTCTCTCAAATGGCACTAATATTATATTGAGTCTACGCACTAGGACGTTAGACTACGGTTTAATCTTAACCGACACTAAATTCTAAATTATTTTAGATGTTGATCCCTTATGATAGTTGTACCATAGGCTGAAAATATAATTGTATTATATGGCACTATGGTTTGGTCTTTAGTAATAACTGTTGGTGGTCGGACATTTCCTTACGTTATCCTTTAAACTGATCTTGAAAATGTACTTCAATCATTATTGGCTAGTCAACTGACATTGTTGATGATTTCAATTTCTATATTCGTTAAGAATAATTCTCTATTTAATGAGAAGATAGTGACATTATTTTTCTTTATGACTTCATTAACTCATGAGAGGTTCTCAATGGTTATATTCACTACTATTGATGGGCTAGAGCTCTGTTTACTTGAATCGCTTTATTCATGACTTCTCCAGGATATTAATGTCAAAACTTCCGAGAAGTTCTAATGGGTATAATCTCATTATGAGACGATGCTAGAATTATAATCTTCGATGTATGGTTTATCATATCGTATATTGTGTACAATAGTAAACTTATGTCGTCTAATTTTCTTAAACAATTCAATAAAGGCTAAGCCCATGTCATTGAATCGAATGACATTCCTTTAAATCTTCATGCACACATCTCTTGGAATCATCCTTCTCTTGAGCAACGCCATCGTCTTCTTATCTTCATTTGCCGAAAGAAACTTTCGTTTCTTGATAATCATAAATTCTAAGTTAACTCAAGTAACCATTAATTCTAAGTTAACTCAAGAAGCAACTATTTCATGTGAGCTATGTTCTCAAGAAAAGCCTTGTGATCTAGATTCCGACCTTAACTATGTTCTCTTCTATCTTAAAGCTTCAAGTTTTATTAAATAAGAGAACTTACCATTTTTCCCGTTGAACGCGATGTGATGGAGTGCCGAGCTTTTGTCAACTGAATAGATTTGACTAGTCTAGTGAATCAATACTAGACTAAGACTGAAAAAGACTCTCGGATTTCGGAGCAACCAAGTGCTCTGATACCACTCTGTCACGACCGGACTTTACTAAGGATAGTGAAGCCGGGAACCCGTGACTAGGGATAGGATTAAAAAAGCGGGAATAGAAAAGGGGAATGTAATCATAAAGAAAGAAACCACCCGAACACACGTGGGAAGTAATTATTATATCAATTGGCGTCGAGCCTTTAAGGAAAAGAAAGATATGTGTTCGATACGTTTACACGACTCGAATATTCAACTAAAATCTATCGATATTTCACAGCGGAAGTCTTACAGAATGCATGTATGAAGACACACATTACCGAGAGTCTTAATCTAACAAGCTAATATGATTCAGGATGACAAAAGCTTGAGTCGGCTCTCCATTCCATCTTGTTCAACCTGCACATTTAGAAATATATGCAGGGCTGAGTACAAAAGTACTCAGTGGGCACATTGCCGAAAACATACATGTATAATTGTCAAGCCATTCAACAGTAAGACATAGGAGTTTTATTGAAAAGAGCCTATGCTTACTAAAACAGTTCTTGTGATCTAAAAGTGTCTGCGCAGACTAAGTTCTTTAGTAATCCACCGTATCTGTCCCTATGGTATCGAGAGAGTGGCCACTCTCACGATACCTTGACCGGCCAACCCGAAGATGACACACAGTCACATTGTGTACACTAGTCCAAGTAAGATAGCTATCTTACTAGGACCCGAATTCGATTATATAAATTGGCAAAGCCAACACAGATAGGTATCATACAAAAATCAAAACATTTATGGCATGACAATATTTCAAAATAACACACATATATTTTCATAAATATCATATTTATTTTGAATAGAAAGCCCACCTCTTGAAGCGTAGAATATGCCCGGTCTTGATAGGCGAACAACGTCAAAACCCTTGTCGAGTCACGCCTATTCATAAAGGTATAATAAGAATCTACATTCTTATAATAAAACTTCCTATGGAAAAATAATCGTCTAGTATATTTTTCCTATCTTATAAATCCGTTAGGGTTAACAGATTGATTTGAATCCTTTAAATCTTTTCACAAAAGAATAATCTTTTATTATTCAGAATCGTTGCTTCCATTATTCGAGACCATTTATTTGTCGAATTAATTCAGAAAATTATGCAAATCTTCAGGACATATTTAAAAGCTAAGCATAGCTTAATAATTAATTAATCTTAATTAATTAAATTCATAAGTTGATTAATCTTAATCATTTTTTTTTTTAATCTCAAGCGCATACGATTTTAATAGTCGGGCCGTCCTTATAATTAATTAACTAATTAATCTCGTGAGTATTTTACGAGAATATAATCCCTCAAAAATTAATCGATCATTCGATTAATAGAATTAATCCCGGACAAGTAAGCCCGTAAATTAATTGAATCGGATCAGAATACATTAATTTCCTTGGCCCAAGTTACTGGATTCGGCCCAAATCATTGGACTCGGCCCAAGACCACTAACCCGGTTCAGCCCGCGGTTTTGGCCCGAGGCCCGACCCGAAACCGAACCCGACCCGGTTCGTACATATAAATACTGAAACCCTAATCCTCTCTTCATTTCTACGCCTCTTTTCTCTCTCAATTGAACCCTAATCCTCCCTTCCTCTCGGATTCTTCTGCCACGCCACTGTCGCCGGCGTTGAGAGCTGCCGGCACCGGCGTCCTCTTCGTCGGCGGCAGCCCTCAATTACTCTCTCCCCTTTTCTCTTTTTGAAAATACTCTAACTACTCTCTCCCCTTTTCTCTTTTTGAAAATACTCTAACTACTCTCTCCCTCCTTCTCTGCCGATTTCTCTCTCTCTCTCTCTGCCGAACGTCGCCGGAAGAAGCCTCGCCGTGGTGGTCTGCCGTTGCTGTTGGAGGGAGCTCCGCCGGCAGTTGCTGCTGGAAGCTCCGTCCGCCGCTGTCTGGAGTCGCTATGGAGCTCGCCGTGCCTGAGAGCTCCGCCAGCAGCAGCCTCCGTCGTCCGTCGCCGGCGTTCCACCCGCCGTGGAGCTGTAAGGATCCACTCCCTTTCTGCATTTCTTCCTCCCCTCTCCTTCTTATATACATTTGCCCGAACTTATTTATTCAATTAATTAATTAATTGTTCAATTATCATTGTGCAGTTTCGGTCTTCTGTCCTCGACGACAGCTCCGCCATCGGAGTCGGAGGATTCCGACCGGAGGTGGCATCTGCCATCCCTCAAGCTAAGTCTGCCTCTGCCCTTTTTGTAATTTCTTTAATTTTGGATTTTTCTTGCTTATTAGGATACATTAGTGTGACAGTAAATGTTTTGTGTGACTTATGTTAAAGAATGAGTATTCCCTGATTAACTCGTTTTCCCAAGAATAGCAATATATAGCTTATACTTGCAGATTTCGGTTTTATTGATGTACAAAATCGTTGGGAATTTACAGCTTTCGATTATTCTTTTGTTGAATGAAAACACACATATGCCGTAGAAATTTGTGTTTAATTCATGTTATGAGTTTAGCATTAAAATTGTGACATTAGTTGAACTCATTTTATGTTTCGAACTTGTGTTCGGTTTTCATTATCATGAACGAAAACTGAAATTTTCAGATTCTAGATTAGGTGTTTAATCTTAAATCATGCTTAAAGATACTTAGGATTCATTTACTTACTTAGAGTTTGAAGTGCTGTTGTTGCTAGCTCACCACACTCCTTCCTTCTTCTTCTTGATCTGCTGCTTCTTCTCTACTGCTTCTCTCTTTTCTAGTGTGTTTTATGGTGAGTTGAGAGTGAAAGAAAGGGACTGAAATTAGTTGAGTGTGGAGGTATTTATAGGGCTGATTTTGTGAGGATTGTAGCACATCATGTTGTGATAAGGGTTGGAAGAAAATCTGCTTTCCTCCATCCTTTTCCTGCAAATTTTCCTTTTGTTCTCTGCAAGTCTAGTTAGTTGTAAGAGATAGGGTCTTATCTTTCTGATTTCTTCTCTAATCCTATCTTTTTTTGCAGGTTACAAGTGGAGCAAGTTGAGGGAAGGCTGATATTTTTCTTGGGGCTCAAGAATGGTGTAAGGGGGGATGAAGGAAGATGGAAAACTGGAAGAGATTTGCCCTACTGCTGTTGTCCCTTCTCTGCCACCTTTCTGCTTTCTTTTTCTCTGTTTTTCTCCTTCCTCTTTTTTTTCTTTGGGCCCAAGCAACGACTAATGCTGCTGCAGCATGTTTTGTTCCCCTTTCTTTTATTTATTGTTGTAATACTTTAATTATTTGTAATTTATTCATTCTAGTATAATAAAAGTTTAATCGTATGTTTTGTTCGTTGATCGCACTATTTTCTACCACACAAAATAGGTATAGTATAGAATAAGCGAGTATCGTATCCACAGGGACTGACAAATCGAAATCGCACACAATACCTCTACTATAGAACTAAATTAATGTCTAGGCTTTTAAGGGTTTAAGATTGTGGTATTTATACTAGGCAAACAAATAAAAGGACTCAATAAATCAAATAAGGAAATAAATAAACAAGGCAAATAATTAATCAAGAAGAAACCTAGCAAGCAAGCAATTAAACAAATAAGGAAATAAAAATCAATTAAGGAAAAGTGTTGACTTTAGGGAAGCCTACCTAATCAAATCTATGCAAGCAATTAATGTATACAATTAACCAATTTAATCCAACCTAGATGTGATACATGCAAATATAACCTACACCCCGATCAAAGCAATGCAAGTCGTCACCTAATAAGATCCTAATCTCCTTCCGGACTCATAGATATCAAATCAAGTGCAAAATAGAACAAGTATCAATGATATAATCGACTAAGTTCAATCACGACACTCAAATCGATTATATATAGACATATGATAATTCAACTTCGGTCAAGACAATCAAACTATCATACCATGTATTCATGAGATCTATTATGCAATTATCCTATCACGGCATAAACACATAATTATGCATACATAATCAATGGCCAGTTAATCATGCATGAGAATAAGCACCATGAAACATGCACCTAGATTGGAAGGCTAATTGTAAACAAAAGACACTTACATAAATTCAATTAGGCATTCAATCCCTAAAATCAACTAAGAATTTAGCTAGACATAATTAAAAGAAAGGTAGAAAGAAGAATAAACATAATTAAAAGCATAAAGTAAAAAGAAAGGGATAGAAAAACTCTTGAATCTTGAATAGATCTTCAATCTTCAATTGTCTTTATACATGAATGTAAAAACTATAGAGAAAAGAATAAAAACTAATCTAAAGTATGGTGAAAAGTAGAGAACTCTAAATTATGAAAACTTATGAAAACTTGTAACTTATGAAAACTTGTAACTTTTGAAAACTTGTAACTTATGAAAACTTGTCACTTCTATACAATGATAAGTTTTGGGGTATTTATAAGGTAGGGGATCATAATTGTTACCTAAGTGGGCAAGGATTAGGTTAAGGAAATAAAAATAGCCCAAATTTAGGATTCCCGTGTGTTTGACTCGGCCAATGACTCGGCCGAGTGCTCGGCCGAGTGGAGCTACTGGTTCGGAATCGCGAGTTCACTCGGCCGAGTGGGTGTCCGAGTGGATTTGCCGGTTTGCGCACCTTTCTTGTTTCGGCCGTATCTTTCTCGTCCGAACTCCGAATTGACCTCCGTTTTCACCTACACGCTCCTATCGAACTCCTCTTCAATGCTATGCTTCCATAATTCCAGAATAAGTCTTCAATAACATCATGAGAAGTCAGAACTTTGGGATCAATACTTCATCATCTTCCTTTGGTTCATCATCTTTTGTCTCGCCTTGGGTTTTCTTGACTCAAAAGCCCTAAAAACACTCAAAACAACCCAAAAGCGTAATCTAGCTCGACATAACATAAACAATACAAAATATGAGCTAAAATATCAAAATAAGACGAGAAAACGATTATTAAACACTTAGATAATAGGGTAAAAGTACACCCTATCAAAATCCCCCAAACTTAAACATTGTTCGTCCCGAACAATAACAAAAACGAAATAAACAATAGACTCAAGCATTGTGAACTATATAGGCCTCAAAACTTTTCAAAAACAATCTCTCATGATCATGATCAAAACTATGCACACAACATTAGCACCAACAACACAATCTACTCAACAAACTCAAAACATGCTAATCCATCTAAGAACACTCTCCAACATGTGAAATTATGTGTATGAAAGTGAACACTCAACTCTCTCAAAGAAAAGATGTATATAATAATGCACATCGTAAAGGGCTCACTCATCATCAATGCAATGCACATAGGCTTGCCCTTAATCTCAACATCTCCACCTAATGTAATACTCACAAACTAGGATCAAAAAGGTCTTTATATAAGCTTGTAATGTAGGGACATTGGTTAAGGTAGGGATTGTATAGGCTAAGTGACTCAAAATACTCCAAATCATCAACCTCTTTTCAACTCCAACCAAAGTATGGATTCTCAATTCCATCTTCTACCATCCAACACACCAAATACAAACTCAAAGATGCAAAAATATCAACTATACAAATCAAAGCTAACTATCCCCTTATGCTTATATCTCTCTCTTTTTTTTTTTCTGTTTTTTTTTTCTCTAGAGCTCAACTCAGAATGTTCTTTCTAATAATGAACAAGGGCTCTATATTTCTTTTCTTTTCCATTTTTTTTTTCATACTTACAATTTTTTTTCTAAGCTTATAGGGATAGCTAACAAACTATACAAGCATCTACAATTCTTTTCTTCTCCCTCTACACCACAACAAAATATTCTTTTCAACTCCTTCTATACAACTAACTACCAAAAGATACCCATAACCATCCAAACCTCCTATCATCCGGTTTTACAAAGAACGGCTAACAAAGGCTCAAAAGGGGTAAACAAAGGTTTATGAACAAGGTTAGTGTATAGGAATCATGTGGCTACGAAAGAATGGCCTAAGATCATCTCCTAGTTCGTAAATATACTAAGGTCTTGATGGAGAAACAAGGCAAGTTCTAGAAACAATGAACAATGCATGATCACTCAATCAAAGAATAGGCATAAACATGCACAAATAGCTCAAATCTCACGGGTTCAAACTAACTAGTTCCCGATATCATAGCACAATTCAAATTCATTAACTAAATTGCGTCACTTCGCCAAGGTTCCATGCATAATAAAGATCATGAATTTTTCTCCAAAAATCAACAAAATTTTTCTATCATCGGCCAAATTCACAATACTATCATCACATGCTTATTTGACTCAATTAACTCCTAATACTCAACAAAAATAAAAACTACTAATGAAATATCCAAAAATTAAGCTACAATCCAAGAACTCATGTAAACGAGTTAACGAAGCCACACTTCCCCCTCCCCCAAACTTATTTCGAATCATGATGAAGGAATAAGTTTAAGAAGAAGGAGTGGTTAAGTTAACGAGAGTACCTTTCACCGAAGCTAGCTTACTATCGATCTTCTCCTCTAGCCGAAACCTTGTCGAGAAAACCTACAACTCACAAGCTTTGACAATTCTTGGATACAAAGCTTAGTAAAAGATAAGACTCAAAGAAAAACAAAAACAAAAATAAATAAACAAAAACTGAAAATTAAAGATAGAGTTGGGTTACCTCCCAACAAGTGCTACGTTTTACGTCTTTAGCCCGACGATACCTCACATCAAGGTGGATCAAAATGAAAGTTCTTTTCTCCCCCATCTTTGAGTTTCCTCATGGCTCCATCAATTGATCTCTTGAATTCGGCTAACTTCAATGGTGAAATGGCTTCCAACTGATTTAAGCACCCGAGGATCTCTTTGAAAACTCCGGACATCTCCAAGTAATGGTGTAAGAAATTGGTAATGATCTTGTCGAGAATTTCATCCGGTGCCGGTGGTATAGGAGGTTCCAAGACTTGGACGGCAAACACATCTTCTCGATTATCATCGGGCCTCTTCATTGCTTCATAAATGGAAATCTTCAATTCTTCTCCGTTGACTCTAAATGTCAAATTTCCATCTTGAATATCGATCAAAGCTCTCCCGGTAGCTAAGAATGGCCGTCCTAAGATCAAAGGTTGATTTGCATCCTCGGGCATATCCAGTACCACAAAATCTGCCGGGAAGACGAGGTTGTGAACTTGAACGAGAACGTCCTCGACTATTCCTCGTGGATAAGAAACCGAACGATCCGCCATGAGTAGAGAGATGGTGGTTGGCTTCATCTTCCCGATCTTGAGCCGGTTGAAAATCGAGAGAGGCATCAAATTGATACTAGCACCGAGATCGCAAAGGACATTTTGAAAGACTTGATCACCGATCTTGCATGATAGTGTGAATCTCCCGGGATCCTTTTGTTTCAATGGAAGCTTCCTCTGTAAGACCGCGCTGCACTCCTCCGTTAGATTGATTGTCTCGAACTTTCCCCACTTCTTCTTTCCCGACACCACATCCTTGATGAACTTCATGTGGTTGGGCATGTCTTGAAGAGCATCGAGAAGCGGGATGTTGATGTTGACCTTTTGAAGCATCTCCAAAAATCGTTGATACTTCTCGTCTTGCTTCGTCTTGGCCAATCGTTGCGGAAACGGAGCCTTGGGAGTCGATTCGTGCGTCGGGGTAAGAACGGGCTCGGAATTGGGTTCCACTCGGCCGGGTACTCGGCCGAGTGAGTGGCCGAGTGGGGTGACTCGGCCGAGTGGTCGTCCGAGTGAGTCATCCAGTGGAGCGACTCGGCCGAGTGCTTGGCCGAGTGAACCTCCCAGGTTTTCTTCTCCTTCTACTCGGCCGGTGACTCGGCCGAGTGAGTCTCCTTCCGGATTTTCGTCTTTCGCCTCGTCCGTTTCCGCCTCCGAATTGCTTCCATCACCCAAATCTTCGACTCTTCCTTCAACTTCTTCTTCCAAAGATGGATTTGTGTAACGAGTGCCACTCCTAAGCTCAATAGCGTGAACTTGATGGTCGGGCTTATGTACTCCTCCTTGAGCATTGGCTACTTGACCAACTCGAGCATCCAACATATTCATGTGCTTGGTCAAATTTGTGACTGCATTCTCCAAGGTTCCGATTTTACTTGTCGTTGTTGATATGAGATTCTTTATCAACTCCTCCAATGAAGGTTCCTTCTTCGACTCTTGGACAACTCCATTCTCCTCATGGAAGCCAGGGGATATGTTTGGATGGCGTCGATTGTTGGGATCATAAGTCTTCTTGAAAGCATCCAACTCCGTTGCCGTCTTGGTGTATTTCTCCATCAAATCATCATAAGCTTCGGATCCAATGGCGGCAACCTTCCTTCTCCCAACTCTTCTTTCGGTAGCCTCCTCATAACTTGTGTTAACGTTGAGCTCGATGATCTCCCAAGCTGTCTCTACATCGTTATTTAAGAATCCTCCTTTAGATGCATAATCGAGCTCCTTCTTGCATTGCTTGTTCAATCCTTGATGGAAGCGGAAAATTTGTTCCCCCTTGTCAAGACCATGATTGGGGCATACACGAAGCATCTTTCTGAATCTCCCCCACGCTTCGTAAAGGTACTCATCTTCAAATTGTTGGAATGTGTTGATCTCATTTAGAAGCCTCTGAGCCCTTGAAGGTGGGAAAAACTTATTTAAGAACAGTGTGCACAGCTCGCTCCATGTCTTTATCTCAGCTCGATTCTCGATATCCTCAAGCCACTCTCTAGCATCATCCTTGAGAGACCACGCGAAGAGACTGAGCTTGATGTAGTCTGCAGGCACTCCATTTGCCTTGTAGGTGGCACAAATGTTGAGAAATTGCTTCAGGTGAGCATTAGGATCCTCCATTGGTGCGCCTCCATATTGATTTGCTTGCACCATGTTGATAAGGGAAGTCTTAATCTCGTACTCGGTAGCCTCAACAGTCCCCCATCCTCCATTCTGGAATTGATCAATAACCGGCTTAAACCGATCGTTGAGAGTCTTTTTCGCTACCGAATCCCCCATAAGAATTTTGTCCTTGACAGAGAAAGGAAACGGTTAGGTTAATATCAAAAACAGAAAAATAAACGCCTAAATCACCTATTAATCTATTTCAAAATATCTATGTGAAATCTAATCAATCCCCGGCAACGGCGCCAAAATTTGATCGCACTATTTTCTACCACACAAAATAGGTATAGTATAGAATAAGCGAGTATCGTATCCACAGGGACTGACAAATCGAAATCGCACACAATACCTCTACTATAGAACTAAATTAATGTCTAGGCTTTTAAGGGTTTAAGATTGTGGTATTTATACTAGGCAAACAAATAAAAGGACTCAATAAATCAAATAAGGAAATAAATAAACAAGGCAAATAATTAATCAAGAAGAAACCTAGCAAGCAAGCAATTAAACAAATAAGGGAATAAAAATCAATTAAGGAAAAGTGTTGACTTTAGGGAAGCCTACCTAATCAAATCTATGCAAGCAATTAATGTATACAATTAACCAATTTAATCCAACCTAGATGTGATACATGCAAATATAACCTACACCCCGATCAAAGCAATGCAAGTCGTCACCTAATAAGATCCTAATCTCCTTCCGGACTCATAGATATCAAATCAAGTGCAAAATAGAACAAGTATCAATGATATAATCGACTAAGTTCAATCACGACACTCAAATCGATTATATATAGACATATGATAATTCAACTTCGGTCAAGACAATCAAACTATCATACCATGTATTCATGAGATCTATTATGCAATTATCCTATCACGGCATAAACACATAATTATGCATACATAATCAATGGCCAGTTAATCATGCATGAGAATAAGCACCATGAAACATGCACCTAGATTGGAAGGCTAATTGTAAACAAAAGACACTTACATAAATTCAATTAGGCATTCAATCCCTAAAATCAACTAAGAATTTAGCTAGACATAATTAAAAGAAAGGTAGAAAGAAGAATAAACATAATTAAAAGCATAAAGTAAAAAGAAAGGGATAGAAAAACTCTTGAATCTTGAATAGATCTTCAATCTTCAATTGTCTTTATACATGAATGTAAAAACTATAGAGAAAAGAATAAAAACTAATCTAAAGTATGGTGAAAAGTAGAGAACTCTAAACTATGAAAACTTATGAAAACTTGTAACTTATGAAAACTTGTAACTTTTGAAAACTTGTAACTTATGAAAACTTGTCACTTCTATACAATGATAAGTTTTGGGGTATTTATAAGGTAGGGGATCATAATTGTTACCTAAGTGGGCAAGGATTAGGTTAAGGAAATAAAAATAGCCCAAATTTAGGATTCCCGTGTGTTTGACTCGGCCAATGACTCGGCCGAGTGCTCGGCCGAGTGGAGCTACTGGTTCGGAATCGCGAGTTCACTCGGCCGAGTGGGTGTCCGAGTGGATTTGCCGGTTTGCGCACCTTTCTTGTTTCGGCCGTATCTTTCTCGTCCGAACTCCGAATTGACCTCCGTTTTCGCCTACACGCTCCTATCGAACTCCTCTTCAATGCTATGCTTCCATAATTCCAGAATAAGTCTTCAATAACATCATGAGAAGTCAGAACTTTGGGATCAATACTTCATCATCTTCCTTTGGTTCGTCATCTTTTGTCTCGCCTTGGGTTTTCTTGACTCAAAAGCCCTAAAAACACTCAAAACAACCCAAAAGCGTAATCTAGCTCGACATAACATAAACAATACAAAATATGAGCTAAAATATCAAAATAAGACGAGAAAACGATTATTAAACACTTAGATAATAGGGTAAAAGTACACCCTATCATTCGTTCTTTATTTAACGGTTCGATTATGAACCGATGGGCTTGGCCCATATCATACGTTAATGAGTTTGGACCATAATTTCTCTTGATCAATTCCTAATTTTATAATTAATTATGGAACGTAAAATGGACGTTATCGTAAACTCCATTATAATCAACATGGAATGATTAATTAAATTACTATTTGATTTGTAATTGAAATTACTACTCAATGAATTAATCACTTAAAGTAATCATATTCTTTAATCGACTAATTATAGGGGTCATTCTTCTAATTAGAAATCGATTAATATAACAAGTTTTTCTTACGAAAATTCTACCTTCGTCGAGAATAGAATTTTCTAAGCCATTAAGGTTTAAACTATTTATCTAACTTACGAATTTAACTACTAATGTCGAGTTATGAAAATGCGGGTCGTTACACATCTGGGTCGAGAATGTTTGTATCGTTTTGTAAGTGGTTCGGATTGGGCATGATCGATGATTTTGATTTCTTTTATATTTGCGTTTAATACTATTTAATTTGGAGGCAATGAGCATAGTAGACATATATAAGAGATATTTATATAAACTAGTCGAGACTACGTGCGTTGCACGTAAACCTAAATTTTAAAGTAAAAGTATAGAATTTCAAGTATATTTATCACTTAAATATAACAAATAATAATATTGTACATAGTAACATAGTAAATACCAAAGTTGTTTATGCTATTGGTGAAACGTTCATTATTATCCATATGAAAGTAAAGTACGGTGAATAATATAAATTTCATTTATTAAAAAAAAAAGTGATTGAAGAAATACAATTTATATTAATTATTTATTATAAGAGGGTAATTTCGTCCTACAAAATAAATTAATTTAAATCTGTATAATTCATTTCTAACTATAATGTAATCACTCATAAATATTCAATTCATTTTATATTGTTTATACATACCAAATGTACGAACCTGGGCGGATCTATATACATGGGACAGAGGGTAAAAGCACCTAACCACTCCCACCGTTTCTTCTTATAAATTTTCGATTTCATTGACATTTTATATAATTTTTTATGTTAAAAATCCCCACCATCAAATTTTGGGAATATATGTTGCGTTGAATCCTAAATTTTGAAATATTGAGCCTCCACTGAACAATTATTTGAATCCGCCTCTGTATATAAATCAAAGATTCCATTTTATGATGTTCATACCTTAATCTTGTTCAAGTCTTATTTTGTTCTCTCACATCATACAACGTTTTAGATCATAAAAATAATAAAAGATATCAAATTCCGAGTCACCGACCCATGATTATAGTCAATATTGTTATAAATATTTATATATTGTGGACATTACTTATTAGTTAGGATTTTCTATCTAGTATATATATCTTATTATACTCTAGTAAGATACGGCAAAATATGCGATTAATGAGAAACACTATTGTATTCTTCTTCTCTGTTTCTATGTTTTACAATTTACTTTACAACAAATATGATTTATTGTATTAGTATAAAGAATGGTATGATATGTAAATTTTTATCTATGAGATGATTTCTTTCTAAGACACCAAATTGCTCTAAAATTGTATGGCTAAAGGTGATTCAAACAAACAAAAAGTACATAAAAATTACCCCGGATAGCTATTTATTTTACACTCACAGAAACTAAAGAAACAAGTCGTGCTAAGTTAAATAGAGGGAGTATATATTATTTTAGATCTTATATTAACATCATAAGAGAGCTATTAATAATATATTTTATAAAATGAATTTTGAGCAACGCTTACGAGAAAATGTGAAAGAAAACTTATGAACAAGATGGAAGTAGTTAAGGAATATAGAAAATTATCTTGTAATTTGTAATAAACAACTCATTCATAAGATAGACTTAATGTGTTAGTTTATAGCCTACACAATTTTTTTTTAAGCATAAACAAAATTAATGATTTTACCTCTCCTTGTATGGAAAGTACGTCTGCCTTTTATCAATTACTAATAAGAAATTCTCAAACTAATATTATATGTTTTCTCCACGAATAAAAGTGAAGCTTCTAAATTGTAATGGTAAAGGTATGATTGCTTATACGTAAGTTACAAGTTCGAGAGAAATGGATATATATGGTCTCGCAATAGACTACATTTTTGTCAACGAAACCATCGAAAACTATAAATTTTCTCGCATCTTAACTCAAGTTATTCTCTAGTGCTTATATATAATGTTTTCATAGGTGCTCATTAGTCATAAGCATAAACTTTATTAGTTGTAGTAAAATTGTTCAAAGCAAATTCTTCTAAAAGTTAGCTAGCATTACTAAACTTAATTAAATCCAATAGTAATAATAATATGATGATTGTAATGTAATTATTAAGTGTTCAAATATTTTTAAGATGTTAAATGTGAATTGCGATTCTATCTACTTTCTCCTCTAAATGTACTATTTGAAGAAACGAAACATCAACATATTGTGTGTCTAAACCATATGTTAAGAATTCCATTATAAATGAATACATTACACACATTTCTACATGAAGATAGTATCCAAGCATCAAATATCTCTTCGGGGGCGTTTAATCTAAGAGATAAGAATAAATTGATTAATTTTATCCAACATATATAATTTCGTATTTACTTTGTAATATTGAAAATCAGTTTTATAATCTCAAAGCACATGTTAGGATGACCCACGATTTTTGCTTAGACTTGTAACTAATTGTATAATATTAATTCATGCCTTGTGATTACCTAATCCTATTATATCATATGCATTATCCCAAAATTTCTCAATTGCTAACTTAAACATTCCATCAAAGTATATATCCCCATAGGTAGTTCTATATATTCTCATATCTATAGTTCAATTTCATATCTATAGTGTATATAAGAAGATGAATATTTGTATAGGAAGCAATAATCTTCTTCATTAACAAACATGATATGAGGTAAGAAAAGATAAAAGTAATAAAATTTTGTACAATAATGGTACATTTACTTTTTATACTTATAAATAGAGAGATAAATTGCGATAATATAATGTGAAATAAATTTATAACATACAACTGAACTCATAACTTTGTAAGTGTCACGCCCCAACTTTTCTAAAGAGGACACACGAGTGAGGCGTGACTGAGGTTGGAGAAAAGAAGCGGGGAAAGAAAGGGGGAAAACTCTTGTCTTATCTTAAATAAATAAATTTTCAATAACAAGAACAATGTCCGAAAGATTTAGACAGCATCACCTTTGAAATAGAAGCTAGTCTAAAATAAAAATGACAAGAGATACCCAACATAAACATTCATTTATATCATAAGGATCGTTTCAAGTTCAAATGGCTCTAACATAACTATGAAGGATACACTCTATACAATAAAGAAGCTAAAAAGTCTAAGCTCTTTACAAGGGACATAAGAAGTTCAAGAGATAAAATCAAGAGTTGAACAAAATGATGAGAAACTAGCGGAAGCTAAAATAAAAGAACCCTAGCCTCAGCTTTGCCCCGTCAACACCGTCACTTAACCTGAAAACATTTGGAAAACATTTGGGCTAAGTACCAATGTACTTAGTGGGCTAACATTCGATATACATACATAAAATAAAATACAGTTTATCCATTATCATAAGACATAACTTAGAAGTTTTGAAAAATAAAAGCATCTAAGCATGTCAAAACATTGTCATTTTCCTTTGCGCGCACTTGTCACACTCTACAGTTACTCTTACTGTGGTCCCAGACCTCTAGCCACTGTCGGATCCATTAACATTCATTTTTGATTTCGGGTCGAAACCCAGAGAATCCCAGTCGAAGATAGTATACGAGAGAGATCAACCAATCGATATACTATCGGGGTGTATACACAGTTCAAAGTTAGCGTTTTAGATTGAACTAAGAACCTCGATCGATTAACTTCAGAGCATTAAACATGTAGAGCGCACAAAAACATTTTATGGATAAACAGTTTTCTCATTTTGTAAATATCAGAGCATAACATAACTCAGAATATGTTTGGAAAGTAAAGAGCCCACCTTGATGGAATTATTCCGAAGATATAAACAAACTCGATCCAAGTTACTTCTCTTCCTCAAAAGGTCCTACAAGATAAGGCCTACGCTTAATCGCTTCCGAGACAATTCAAAGAATTAAGGGATAACTAAGTTCTAGACTTGCTATGCCCGGGTTTCGGTAGCTAATTAAGCAAAATCCATTTTCTCTATTAATATCACCAACATTACGATACTCCCTTTTATATCTCTAAATCTCTTCATCCCACTATCTTCACAAAATATAAATCGTTCGTACAAAGCATGCTAGGAGAATTTTATATTTTCAAAGACCACTTCATTTCATAAACATAATAGCATTTCCCATTTAGCATTTTATTTTAAAGTAACCTAAAGAAATTTCAAGTTCATAACTTTAAAATTCTACAATCTAAAAATATTTCTCAGGATGAAAAGGAAGCTTAAGTATCAATGTTTAAATATCATATACTCAAATATAGGTTAATTAACTAGATTACCTTAAGCATAACTTCATAATTTTTTTAAAGTGCACAATAGTTTAAAGAATACTAATCACACCTTAGATACTCCTTCTATTTCTTTTTCCTTTTTACCCAATAACTTCCAAAATATATACAAGTAATATCATGTATGTTTTGTTGCTCTACTACAATACCATACCCAAGAAGATCATGAGAACAAAATGCATTAAGGTAGTGAATTTTTCAGATGTTCCAGGCAGAAGAATAATGATATTTTCAGGTATTACATGCTTGACTTACTATCACTACTCCCAATCTATTAATCCCATGATTACAATATTAGTCCATAGAGAGTAATTTCAACCTCGTTCTAAGATTAGCATATCTCAGACAAACCCAGTTGACAACCACATTTCTTTTGATACAAAAATATTTTAGATAAATAAGAAATTTACTTTTCAAAAGCCAGTCTTCCTACTAATTGCAGAGAACTCATAGAAGGGAAAATCAGTTCATAGTGCCATGTTTATCTAATGAATTCACAGACCCTCAATTATCATCAATGCAATAAAATTTCTTAGCATTCTAATAGTATGTGTAGAAGTGTAGTTCCTTAAAGGCCATCATCACATAATCTTGTTCATAAACTCTTAATTACCCAAGAAAATCATAATGATATAGTTCTGACCCTAACTGACAATACAATGCTTCATCTCTTAACCCACCTAAGGTTGATCGATTTCCTCAATGGTAAAAGAGAAGGGAAGATGATTTACACCTTATAAATCCTCTAGTGGAAATCTGAGTAGCTATTTCTTGCTTCTTCCCCTCCTTTCTCTTCACAAGGATCTCCTTCTTCCTTGCAGTTCTCCTCTCTAATTTCTAGACTCTCTCTTCTTTTTCCTCTGTCAAAAACGGATGATTGTACCCTATCCCTTCTTCATTTCTCACTGCTCCCCTCTTTTCTTCCTAACCCATTATAGTTGTGCTCACATTCTAACTCTCTCATGCTCGTCTCTCTCTTTCTAAGCCCTCATGTTATTTGGCCGATGAATGAACAAGAATGAGGGAGAAATTGAGTTATCAATTTGATAGGCATTAATAGTAGAGGGTGACGTGTTCCTACTAAAAACCAATCACTCTTGTGTGGTAAAAATAAAAAGTAGTATGCAAGTGGTTAAAGTGGAGGAGTAGACTAAATAATATATATATATATATATATATATATATATATATAGAGAGAGAGAGAGAGAGAGAGAGAATAGATCATATGGGAACCTTTCATTTCATGAGAACTAGGAACCGATCTCATCCATTGAATTCCTTTAGATCTACGGTTATCATTTAATGATATAATATATTTAATTTAGGCAATTTATATGAGGTAGGGAGATTTTAGTAAAATTCAATATTTAACTTCCTCAAAACGTGGGATTATTTCCTTAAATATAGGAATTCATTTCTTTCTCAATTACTACCGCCTTAGTGATTATTTAACGTGGGAGATTTTTTTTTTTTTTTTTTTATTTATTACTACATTCTTTGAACTTGATCTAGTCAGAAGGAACTATCCTTTATTTATAAATTTTTCTTTAATTAATTATTTATCATTGAAAAGGACAAGTCAACTTCCTATATCGATGTATGTAAATATAGGAAAGTGTAAGCAACACATCATAGTATATACTATTTAAGCACGAGATAGATTATATATAAGCGAAAATTAATGCTTAATTATTACTCATATTTGTCTTACTATTTTTTTAGGGTTAAGAGTTATGGTTATAGGGTTTAGGGTTAAGGGTTTAGCAGCAATGTTATATGTAAAAATGATAGGAAAAAGAAAACGATCAATATTGTTTTGTTATAGGATGATAGTTGTTTTGTTATAGGATGATAGTCACATTAAGTTTATTTTTGCTTATGAAGCATATATTTATTGTTAATTAAGCATGAGTCGTATAAGTGCTTGTAAGGTTATAGATAATGTTTTCTTAATTTTTTTAAGCTAATTATAATTCATTTGATGCTTAATTATCATTCATACTTGTCTTTCTATATTTTTAGAGTTTAAGGTTTAGGGTTATGGGGTCTAGGGTTTAGGGTTTGGGATTTAGGGTTTAGGGTTATGGGTTTAGGGTTTATAGTTATAGGGTTATAACATTGCTTGCTCATTACTCATAGCAATAATGTTACGTGTAAAAAATGTAATTATTATTTGTATTTGTCTTATTTAATATACAATTGCTTAATAACGAACAATATTATTTATTTTTTATAAACTCCTCTCGATTATCAATGTAAACGATATTGTTAGTAAAATTTATAAATATAAGCAAAATTATTTAATCAATCAAATTGTTATAATGCACGGAATATGTTCGATAAAATATGCCAACAAATAAAAAAACTAAGGGTAATATGCTAAAAGAAAAAAATGTTCAATATCCTCTAAATCAAGTTCGATGTCATTCTTCGCATGCTCCAAGGCTCCGGTTCCTTCCTTTTGAAGTTTCCCTTTTTTCGGCATTTGAATTGAAGGGCTATCAAAAAAATCATCATTGAAAGTTCTTGTTTACATTCCGTTTATGTGTGGTTCCTTTGCTCAAGTCTTTTCCCTTATCTGCGCAATTAAAAACATCAAAAAATATGCTTAGATTAGTTGTAATCCGTGCTTAAATTATGCACATAATTAATAAATTGTTCGATAAAATGTTTCACAGAAAAGTAAGCTTAAACAATTATAAGCATTGCTTGCTATTTCAATTATGTATGCTTAAATATTTATGTGCTTAAACTAAAGGTACATTATGCTTAAACATATCAATATAATCGATGATTTTAAAATATATATACATTTAAGCGAATTACTTCTAAGAACAAAGCATGAATCCAATTGTTGTGATGCATGTAATTGTTCAATAAAATGCTTGATAAGCAAAACAATAAAATCAATGAAGCATGAAACTAAAATTCGAAGCCCACCGCTTAAAAACAATGAAGCGTTGCTTTTAATTAATTTATGTAAGCTTAATCAAAATATACGATATGCTTAAACGTTACAATATAATCAAAAACTAAAAATATGTATATATATTTAAGCAAACAATTTCTAATAACAAAGCACGAAACTGATTGTTATGATGCATAGAAACGGTCGATAAAATTCTTGAAAAGCAAAACAATAAATCCAATGAAGCATGAAACAAAAATCATAAGCCCGTGCTTAAATTCAACGAAATGTTGTTTTTAATTAATTTATGCAAGCTTAATCTAAGTATATGATACGCTTAAACGTAACAATATAATTGAAAATTACAGAAGACATACATATATTTAAGCGAAACTATAAAATCAATTAAGCAATGAAACTAAAATCCTAAGTTTACTGCTTAAAATCAACTAAGCAAATTCAACATAAGAATATAATTGTATTTTACCTTCGATCGATTTCGATCTTGTGGTCTTTGTATTTGTTTCCCCGCCTTGTCGCTTCGCACTTCCGGTGGTAAGTTTCTTCGCGATTTCGGTGGATGCGAAGCTTCCGATGGCTGTTCGATTCGCAGTTTTACTGACTGCGAAGCAGATTTCGGAGGCTTGTCGTTGCGCTGTTTCGCTGAATGCGAAGCAGCTTCCGGTGGCTGGTCGTCGCGCCGTTTCGCCGGCTGGTTGCTGCTCGCTTTTGGCGGCTGACTATTCTGCGTTTTCAGGTCATAAACGCAGATCTCTACACTATCGACTGCTTGTGTGCGGTAAACGCAAATCTCTGTGATGCCGTTCATGCAACTAATGAGTTGATATGGGAGAAGAAGAAAAGTAGATTTTGCAGAGAGGAAGCAAAGTAGATTCCGCAAAACTATGTCTACAATAATAAGAATATATTTTAAGCATGAATTGGAGTCGATGCAGATTCGTGTTGAATTAGGAATCGGCGACGTTTCTTCAGTTCATAGACACACGTTCATCCTATAATTAAGGTAAGTAGATATGTTTTGATATTTTATTGACTGAACTACCCTTTTGATTAATTAAAAATTGGATTCAATCAACTAATTACTTATTGTAGGAATTAATCTTGTCCATAGATCTCGCATGATCTAATGGACTAGAATGGTTCCTAGTTCTCATGAAGTGAAGGGTTCTCATGAGAACCACCCCCTATATATATATATATATATATATATATATATATATATATATATATAATACTACCATTCAATCGAGCTAAGAGGAAAATAAATAATATCCAATTAATCTTATTATCTACTTTTACATACATAAATATATGTATCTATAATAAAATCAACACATACATGGATACATATAATAATTATCAGTATACACATACATATTTGTACATAATTTATACTCACAAAATATAGGATATAGGTATAAGAATTTGGCCATTATATCATGAGTAAATATTCAAGCAAATCGTCTAATTTATTTTCATGATTAATAGCTTAATTTGCGAGAGTTTAAAATATAGGCACTAGTAAGAGTAATTGATTGACATTAAACATGAAAATTTTAATAAATCCCTTTATCCTTAAAACAAAATTTAAATCTTGTTAGAATTATAATGAAAGATTTTTTTTGGGCAACAATCAACTAATTTAAAATCCTAAATTATATAGAAATTCAATGGCTAAAGACGGGGTATTACAGTAAGAACATAGATGGGTAAAATATGAAAGTTATCATTATTATTTTTATTTATTTATTGAAAATTGTATATGAGGGGAAGAGAAATCTTTGTACAAATGGTGGTATTTAAATATTATACTCCTTCCGTCTCAATTGAGTTTCATTATTCTCCTAATTGGGTCGTCCCACATGAATGACTATGTTTTTTTAAATGGAAAGAATTAATTCTTACATTTTATGCGGAGTCCTTATTTTTTATTTTTATGGTGCACCTAAAATTCTTTGTCGAAATGAAACATGACAACCTTTCATAGAGTCTAGCCTAATTTTGTACATATCAAATGTTTTTTCACGTTAAAATGGGTGGATCCCATAATATAATAACAATAAATAATAATGAATATAACATATAATAGACAATATATATAAATTTACCCTCATAGTAATAACTTTAAATGAACGTTTCGTTTGCCCACGGTACACACTATTAAAGCTATGACAATAATAGAATTTAATTTTTTTTTATACATAAGTTAAGTTATATATTTAAATCTTTATTACTTAAGAATGCTAATGGTGGATAGGAGATCATTCCTCAATAATTAATGTAATATTTATTATAAAGTATTGCATTATATGTTTTAAGCCACACCTCCAAAAATAAATTTAATCCTAATAAATTATTAATTTATCCCAAATTAATATTTATATTCCGTAGAATAGAATTTTAATCGAATAGTAACCTATTAAATATCAATATTTTAATAATATAATGATTTATAATTCAAATTTTTATCATTTAAAAAATAGTGATAATTTTAATATTCTAGAGGATTATTCTAATATATTAGGTGTTTTAATTATAATCATTTTTATATATTAGAATTAATATTTCTACTTCTTTATCGATTATAATTAATATTCTTATAATATAAAATAATATAATGATTTATAATTTAAAATTTGATAATTTAAATAGTGATGATTTTAATAATCTAGAGGATTATTCTAATATATTCGTAGGTAATTTAATTATAATCGCTTCTTTATATATTCGAATTAATATTCTAATATAATGATTTATAATTCAAATTTTGATAATTTTAATATTCTAGAGAATTATTCTAATGATAAGGGTAAATAATCTAATGATAAGGGTAAAACGGGTAATTTAAATTTTGTAAACAAGACACTTTTTATAATAGTATAGATTGTTTACTTGCATGCAGAGAATTTCGGATTCTCTATTCTATTTATATAAATTGTTTACTTGCATGCAGAGAATTTCGGATTCTCTATTCTATTTTGATGTGACATTTTTTATTATACCGTTGGAAGTGCTAAAAATATTTCAAAAATTAGTCATAATTAAAGATTTTGAGTAAACCTCGGTTGTGCAAAATCGTTAATTATGATTGATTATCTGAAAATATTTTTAATGTGTAATAGAAAATGTCATGCTAAAATGCAAAACAAAATCTAAAATTGCATGCAGGGCCTTCAAGTTAAGTATTTGCCTATTTTCATTTTCCCTATCAAAGAATCTAATTAACTTTGCTCTTTGATCACAACTCAATTTGCTACGTATTGAAGGGCCCATAAAAATTCTGGTATTTCGTTCAAGTTTAGAATTGGAATATTTTTATTCTTTATCAAAGAATCACACCTCTACTTTGCTTCTTAATGTGAACGACTAGTATTATTGTTAGACTAGTTTTATTCTTAGTTTATAGCCGTTGAGATCTTTTGTTCCAAATTTGATATTTTAATTGTGTCTCAAACTTATCCAGTATAATAGATATGTAGAAGTAAAAATAATGTTTTTTTAATTATAATATACAGTAAATTTAGATTTATCAACTCTTAACTCTTATCACGATGATTATCTAAAGTCCACTTATCCAATTAGCTAGGAGTTATAGATATTTTTAGTATTTAACTTAGGGATGGAAATTCGGGTTCGGGATTTCGGGTAGGTTCTAAAATTCCCGAACCCGATCGGAATTTCGGATACCCGAACCCGAAAAATTCGGGTCCGGATTCGGGATCGGGAATAAAATTTTGAAAATTTTGGGTTTCGGGAATTCCCGAACCCGAAATAATAATAATAATAATAATAATAATAATAATAATAATAATAATAATAATAATAATAATAATAATAATAATAATAATAATAATAATAATAATTGTGAGCCATAAGTGAATTTTATTGTGTTACTGCACATTGCATTGGAAAAGATTGGAGATTGCACAAGAAGATCATCAGCTTTTCTAAAATTGTGAACCATAAGGCGGCTGACATTGATGCATCGGTTGTCACCGTCTTGGAGGGAATAAAAGGAATTTGCTTATTTGTGTTTATTAAGCTTTGATTCGTGGTAGTGAACGTTTTTGCATTTTACACTTTGATTTTTGAATTCGTAGTTTTTGTTGTTTTGAACTTTTTGAATTGTGACTATTTGTTTCCAATGTTTATTTATCTTGACATTTGGCGAAAATTTTGTGCAATTTTTTTTAATGTTGAATGAATCGAAAATTTTATTTCAGAATAAAAATCGGGATTTTTTAGGGTATCCGAATACCCGAACGGGATACCCGAAAGGGTATTCGGATACCCAAAAACATTTTCGGGTCTGGGAAAGGGAAGTGAATTCATGAAATTTCGGGTTCGGGTACCCGAAAATTTCGGGAAGGGTACCCGACCCGTCCCGAATTTCCATCCCTAAACTAGTTTTATCCAATTTAATCGCAACGTTTACTTTGTCATATTGCAAATTTAGGACACTAGTTATTCACCTACTTGATGTATTGTATTGTTTTTAATTACCAACGTTTAAACACCATTTAACTTTCATAAAGAGTTAAATTTTGTGTCACAAAATGTTCAAGTATATATATGCAAACGTAAAGTATTTTAAAATTGCTCCATAATTTATGCATTTGTAATATAAAATGTGATCAATAGGAAGATTCATAATTCACAATTCAAGAATCGATAGCATCTTGTTTTCTTTAAGCATGAGAATTAATAAGGAGACATGTGTTGAACTTGAAAAAGTGAAAAGATTGCACCGTCGAGAACGGATGGAGTATTTTTTAAAACTACCTACTAATTACCGATAACAAAACTTAAATTAGAATTTGTAGCCATTATTAAGTAGATAATCGTTTTGAATTAAAAAAAAAAAAAAATCTCCTTTTGCTTATGAAATAACAAGGTTAAAGTTGTCCAATATTCAATAACGCTACACAAATCATATATTTAAAATCAAAATTACTTAGTGATCTATCATTCATAATTATGAATACGTAACAAATTAAATCCCATAATACAGAGCCAACTAAAAATCTTGTCAACTAAGTTGACGTAACAATGGTCATTTGTTTGACTACTGATCCATTTATTGTACTCCCTCCGTCCTTCATTTAGTGACATTGTTTTCTGGGCACAGATTTTTTTTGCATTTTGATGGTATAATAATAAATTAATGTGTTAAAGTGTTAAAGTGGAATAATTGTGGGTCCATTTGAATTTTTTAATAGTATTAAAATGTTAAAATAATAAAAAGTAGATGTATAAAGTGTTAAAGTGTTAAAGTGATTGTGGGGTCTACGTCCTAAAACGGAATATGTCAGTAAAAGGAGGACGTCTCAATATAGTAATAATGTCAATAAATGGAGGACGGAGGGAGTAATTAACTTCGAAAATGCAAACAAAATTCACGTAAAGTTGCTCAAAATATTTCCTTTAATGCCAATATATAGTTTTCTTCTTCTCCACGACACGAAGAGCTTTGGCTTTGACGCCGTCGAGTTTCTAAATTTTGGAACACAATATTGACCCTCTTGTTTTGAAGAAAGAATTAATATATGAGGCCATAATATGGCCAAGCCACAATGCCTTTTATATTTTTTTAAAAATAGATTATTTTTATATGGTATGTGCTTGAAAATTGTAGACAATCATGCCCTTAATTTAAATGCATTAATATTATTGATAGAATTCATTTTCTTTCCTTTTATTAGTTTATATGAAATTAATCCATAGTTATATATAAAAAAAAAAAATTAATTGATTTCAAATGTAATCATGATGCATTGAGTTGAACTTGTGCTCGTAAAATAATCTCGAATCGAGCTCAACCCAAAAGGTTCTCTAACACTCTCAAAATTAAAAGAATATACAATTAAATTAATTTCGACAAAAGAGTAACATTGTTATACAATAAGTGGTTTAATTACATGATGAGTTAAAATGCATATAGAGAAATATTGTGAAAGAATCAGAAACTACAAGTGTGGCTAATTATTATAACTTATAGATAAATAAAATAAAAATGTAGTTTACAATTTGAACTTAAACTAATTTGTAAAGAAAATAACTATGTAAAATTTATTGATATATTTTTCTTTTATATAATTCCTCTATTTGTTATTAAAAATTTATAGTTACTGACTGGCATATGTCGTGACATTATTAAATAGATATAGTTTTTATTTGCTTAATTTAACAAGGGACAATGGAACATCCATTGCAATTTATAAATAAATGGTTTGCCATACACTTGTCCAAAATAAATAAATCATACACTTTCACATATACTGTATTTTACCTTACAATTTTATTTATTTTTTTTTTTTGTTTTCTAAAATAAGCTTTACAACTTAATTCTAAAATTTTAGATTAGTGACTCGTGAAATTTGATTTAATACTTTAACATTATATACGGAAATAAGATTTTTTTAATTAATGTTAAGAGATGACTTGTAGCATGAAACTATTTAACAAATGATTCTATCTATAAATAAACATAAGGATATTTATGTAATTGGATAAATGGAATAATGGACAATGACCAAAAAGCCCTATTATGGCTGGCCATAATATGGCCATTTAGCAAAACCCTTGAAGAAATAAGTAAAAAAACAATCACTAATTGAAAATATGCGAAGTAATTGAAATGTAAGTGATCATTTGATTGCAAAATTATGGATTGTATAGGCACCAACATAGTAAAATTTGGAATTAAAGCAATTAATTGTTTCCCTAATTTATGCTTTGTAATTACTGCCTAATTCATTTTTTGTAGAGTTTGAAATGATAATTGAAAACACTATTTATAGAATGTCAAAGTTATTATATAGATATAGACAAAATAAATATAAAAATGATAAGAAAATAATAATTTGCAATAAATTTTATATTTGTAACGTCTATATACAATTAACTAGTTGATTTAAAAATATTAAAAGACAATTATAATATACCATTAATATGTTTTTTTACGTTAAAATTAAAAATAACACAAAGAGTTACTATTTATAGATTAGAGAAGTTAGTAAAAAAGGCGTCAGATGCCGCTGCTATTAATATATAGATTTAATTATTATTAATTAAAATATAGTTGATAAATTTAATATATACGATAAATTTTAAAAATGTTAATTTCAGTCTACAAATATTTATTACTCCCTCCGTCCCGGCCAAGACGATTACGTTTCATTTTGCCAATTTCTGGCACGCTTTTCCACGCTTCTTGATTATGTGTTTTAAAATAGATTTTTGAAGAATTTTTTCTTTTGCGGGATAATACAACTATCATAGTATCACGTAAAAGATAAAATTCTTCAAAAATCTATTTTAAAACACATAATCAAGAAGCGTGGAAAAGCGTGCCAGAAAGTGGTAAAATGAAACGTATCGTCTTGGCCGGGACAGAGGGAGTATGATTTATAATATAATTATATTTCATTTGAGCACAAATCAGCTTGCTTTCTTGAATCACCTTTTCCCACCTCTTTATCTTTGGTGGGAATTTTACTCTTTCTCCCATTCGTTTTCATTCTAATGGAATGAAATTATTGGCGGGATAGTATTTATTTTCCATTAAAGTGAATAAGAGGGGAAGAAAGAGTAAAATTTCATTATAGATAAAGAGGTGAGAAAATGTTTTTAACAAAATAAGCTCTTCAAGAATTTATGAAAAGAATTATTTATTATACAATTAATATGCGAAAATGGAACAAATGATATTTTAGGGCTACGCTAGTATAGACGATGCAGCACATGATCAAGACAAAGAATTTGGGACAATACCATCCTTTGTTAGTCTAGTACAACACATACATTATATTTTTTCTTTATCAGACAACACATATATCCATTATTACCCCAAATTAAACCATGAAATTCTATCTAGTAGAAATGTAGAATAGTAAACCATAAGCCATGGAAACTCTCTCCCCCTCTCTCACACACACATATATAGGATCATTAATTTTAATCTAGAATCAATCGGATTCCCAAATGTCGTCGTACTCATCGGCAACATCCTTACAATACTCCTCCCCATGCCCATGACCTTGAAGCGTAAGCCCTCGTATGAGTCTTTTAGGGACATTAGGTATTTCTAACCCTTCTCTAACCAAAGACTTGATCTTATAGTTCATGTCCAAACTAGGAATGCAGTCGACGTGGAACGACTGATCGCAGCTCTCGCAGCCGTAGCGCCACACCTTCTCCTCGATCCCCCTCTCACAGATCTCACAAATGTCGGCGACGCACGCAGTGGTAGTCAGTCGGAGAGGGTGGGGATCGAACTTGTGGGAGACGGTCTTGGGGAGCATGGCGCACCAAGTGTGGATCGCAAAGTCTGCACAGGTTCGACACTCGTAAGCAAGCGAGCCAAGTGGCCGGAGGCAGCAGGCACAGTCGGGGTCGCCTCCCCGACTGCTCCTGCTGCTGTTGCTTTCCGACAGGCGTAGGAAATGCGTGGTGCTGTGTGCCTCGTGCGTGATGACTTCAGGCATTGAGGCACACGACACGTCCAGAGTGTAGCTTTGCGACCACGTGCGGCACTGCCAACATATGTAACACGCTCGAAACCACTGACAACCGCAGTGACCACAACAAGTTGGCCCGAATAACCTGCGAAGTTCAACCGGATCATCACCTAGGGCGAAGGCGAAATTATGACCGTGTGCATGAGCCGGGTTCGGAGATAAGAAACGCGGGAGGCGATAACAGTAGTCGTGGAGTAGCACATTGGGGTTGACGGAGGAAGTGTAGAAAGGTGGAGTATCAATGATTTTAAGGCAGGCGTCGCACACACGACAACCATCTTCATCATCAGAGTTTATATGCAACTTAAATGGTGCTAATCTAACTTCGTATTCCGAACACGCCTCCACTTTTGCAATTTGCTCATTGTCACCGCTGTTTCTCGTAGCTTTTGTTACGTAGCCTACAATACTCTGGTGTTCATCTTCCATCGGAAGACAAACTAGACTCGGAAATCTTACCTCTCGACTCAACACTGCAATAACCATACACATATGAATAAATCTGTTTTATTTCTTTAAAAAAAAATAAAGAGTACTCCCTCCATCTGAGTTATATAGAGTTACATTATTTTTTCGACTATTATAATCATGTTTTTTATGGACCGTTCTATTAAATTGAATTAATGAACCCCCACAATTAATAGTAAAATTAAATAAAATCTGCTGATACGGTAAGATTATTAGTAGATGAAATTAGAAGAGCGAGCATATATACCGGGTTTAAAACTCAGAGAGTCTGAAGTGGCGCAGTAGATATGAAAAGTGCAATCACGACACTTAATACAAGCATAGATCCCGACTCTCACCCCGATGTCCTTCCCACAAATTGCACACCTACTACATCGGTTGTCGTTATTCGGTGCTGGCAGCAGCCCTTGCGAAAATAAAATATAATTACCGACATTAACATCAACAGGAGTAGAATATTGTGCACCAAATGCGGCACCGACGTCGTAGTAGAGGACGAGCGGGTGGTCGTGTTTCTCGTGCTTGATCACATTCGCTGACGTGGCGCAGTCGGAATGAATCCAGAAGGCACATACATTACATAAGTAAGACCTAGCCTCCGCTGACTCAGCTTCATGTGCGACGCCGCAGATGCCGCAGCTACCGTCGCTGCCTCCGCGGACTGCGACCAGCCTATGACGGTGGCTACGGTGCAGGATCTTGACCGGAAGAGCGCAGGCCACGTCGAGGACGAGGCCGCAGCCGGTGTCTTGGCAGTAGTATAACTTACTCCCGCAATTCTGCAAGCATTCAGAGCACGTTTCGTCGTTGTTGTTGTCCCGCAAGAAAAGTGGCTGCTGCGGGTGCAATTCACAGTCCTGCAGCACCGTCGGCAGTTTCGCACATTGGTCATGCAGGGAGGCGGCGCCGCTGCCGGAGAAGGGGGTGGCAAAGATCGGGAGTTTGCAGGCGGCGCACAGCCAGGAATTCCCGTCATCGGGGTCTATGTTGTTGGTAACATTTTTTGAGTGATTATGATTTGGGGCAAAGACAAAATTAGCCACTTTGATAACAAAAAAGTCTTTTTTAGCCACATATAATAAAAAAGTCTTTTTCTAGCCACTTTAGACCTAAACTACCCATTATACCCTTACTACCTAAAATTAAAAAAAATATTTGAAATACAAAAAAAATTGAAAAACCCTAACCCCCAATTCCCACCCCCCACCCAGCGGCTCTCTCTCTCTCCTTCCCTCCTCACCTTCTTCTTCATCTGCTCTCTCCCTCTTCTCCCTCTTCTCCCTCGACCGCTTCGCCGCCGTCGTCGCTCGGCTGGGGAAGAAATGCTGCGATCCCTGGCTCAACCAATTCGACCTTGTGTACACGAATCTGAAGCTCGGCGTCCTCGATTTCGGGAAATTGGAGTACGGATCTCGGTATTCCGAGAAGAGGGTGAATAAGATGGTGAAATTGGTCGCCGCGACGGCGAGCCTGCACGCGGCGCTGGCGGCGCTGTCGGAGATGGAGACGGCGGAGGAAAGAGGAAGCGAATTCCGATCTGTTCAACCAGAAATTGGAGAATCAAAGGAAAGAGGTGAAATATCTAAAGGAAACCTCCCTCTGGCGAAATCGTGCGATAAATGCGTGAGTATAATGGTTACCGTCGTCATCATCGTCTACATCAGAATCTGCTCTGTTTTCAAGCCTTACATCTCGATTCTTCCGGCGATCTCGTTGCTCAACGTCGTCTGCTTCCAGCAGCAGCGACAACAAATCACATGCACATTTCTCGATCTCTCCGTCCTCCCTCCTCTCTCGATCTCTCCCTCTCCCTCCCCTCTCGATCTCTCTCTCTCTCTCCCTCCTCTCTCTCTCTCTCCCCCTCTCCCTCTCTATCTCACACACATTGCATAGCAACCATTGCCGCCGTTGTCACCACCGGACAATGTCAGTTCGAGCTCCATATATAGCAGATTCTTCGACAACAAATCGGAGAAGACAACACGAACACGAGCGAAACAGTCGTGAATACTCGATCGTGCACACGAACACGAACAAAAATGTCGTGAATATCTGTTCGTGCACACGAACACGAACAAAATTGTCGTGAATATCCGTTCGTGCACACGAACACGAGTAATCCTGAATTCGTGTAAATATTTCATTAAGGGTATAAATGTCATAAAATATGTAAAGTGGCTAGAAAAAGACCTTTTTATTATATGTGGCTAAAAAAGGACTTTTGTATTATGAAAGTGGCTATTTTTGGGTATTCTCCCTTATGATTTGGCATGATGATTTTATTTTTATGAGCTGCGATTTTTTGTGTTTAATTAATGCTATATATATATATATATATATATATATATATATATATACTTTCATATATAGAGTCTGGATTTCCATTCAAGTTTGGTATCTTAGTATATTTTCCTTTTTTATCAAAGAATCAAAACTTGCCTTGCATATTGATGTGAGAAGAACATAAAAAAAATGATGAAACAAGAGAAATGCGAAAATTCAACTTCAAGTTGCGAACAACAATGAATGAGAACTCAACTCTCAAACTCAATATATTATCAAATACTCAAAAATCTACTCTACTATCCAAAAGGCACGGCCATATAAAGGCCTTATTACATAATTGAGTTCAAACTTCAAACATGAAGTAAATGAAAGAAACTCTTGAAATCAACATTAATTAAAGTGATTCCTCAGCTGCTGCACTAACTTTAAACGCCTATAACTCTTTGTATACTTGGAATCTGAAAACGTACGAGATACTCCCAAAAAGATATTTGAACTGGCTTTACAACGCACTTGACTGTTTTGGATTTGGAGTAATAATGAGAACGTTATGACAGGAAAACTGAAGGGTGGTTAGTGCTGGCAGTTTCAGCGAATTGGACTGCATCACATATGCTGCTCCCTTCGATCACAAGTCGATGATTATTTTCGGGTATTACTCTTTCCGTCCCGACTGTTTATGCTTGTTTGTTTCCAGCACATGTTTTAGTAAAATATTAGGCGGTGTGATATTATAATAATAAGTTATATGTGATGATTGAATTTACATCATGAACCTCAATCGCTCTCCCTCAAATATCCCACTTTTTGGTTATTGCTATTTGTTTAATTTTATTTTGAATTTCTTATTATTTTCACATTTTTATCATGAATTATGGAATATACATAAAGTATATAAAATATATACTCCCTCCGTTCCAAAGATAACGTCCTGTTTCTTTTGACAATATTTTTGTACTACCTTCGTCCCATAATTTTGGGCAAAAGAATTAATGGGATGCGTAATCTTTTCTCAACTACTTATAGTATGCGTATTATATTATACATATCTGAGAATAGATTATGCAGTCCCTTAATGCATGTGCCCAAAATTATGGGACGAATGTAGTACAAAAATATTATCAAAAGAAACAGGACGTTATCTTTGGGACAGAGGGAGTATTATTTAAAATACAAAACGTATTTTTGGTGTATCGTATTTTCATTTTTTAAGAGTTGACGTATTTTCGTCCCCGTATCGTACGTATCGTCCCCATATTTCGTATTCGTCTCCATGCTTCTTAGGTTATGATTTTTTGAATGAATAAGAATGCTTCTCTACCCACCATGAGCATTCTTAATATGTCCAAGGGTGAAGTGTCAATAATGTAATTACTCCCTCCGTCCACCATTTATCGACCCACACCTTTAGGCACAAGTTTTTTTTGCATTTTGATGATATAGTAATAAATTAATGTGTTAAAGTGTTAAAGTTGAATAATTGTGGGTCCATTTGATTTTTTTAATAGTATTAAAATGTTAAAGTATTAAAAAGTAGATGGATAAAGTGTTAAAGTGATTGTGGGACACTGGGACCTACATCCTAAAACGGAAAGGGTCAGAAAATGGCGGACGTCCCGATACAGTAATAGTGTCAGTAAATGGTGGATGGAGGGAGTAATACATTCATTAAAAATAATCCCTACCTAAAAAAAACTACAAACCTAAACCAAAAAAATTAAATCCTAATACTCCCTCCGTCCTCCATTTAGTGACCCTTACCTTTGGGTACAATTTTTTTTTTTCGTTTTGATGATATAGTATAAATTAATGTTTTAAAGTGTTAAAGTGGAATAATTGTGGGTCCATTTGATTTTTTAATAGTATTAAAATGTTAAAGTATTAAAAAGTAGATAGATAAAGTGTTAAAGTGTTAAAGTAATTGTGGGGCCTATGTCCTAAAACAGAAAGTGTCAGTAAATGGAGGACGTCCCGATATAGTAATAGTGTCAGCAAATGGAGGACGGAGGGAGTAATTAATTTCACTTTTATTAGTCAAAATCAATAAATATGATCAGTCAAATTCTATATAGAGTCTAGTCAAACTATGCACAGAGTCTATAGATTCAAATAATCTAGAAAAATTCACTTACTTTTCAAAGTCGAAAAAAAATTCAACAAGATCTCAATTGAATACACCCCCTAACCTTGAAATTCAATGCAGTAGAGTAGTAAACCATTAGCCATAGAAACACTCTCTATCACACACACACATATAGGATAATTATAATTAGATCATTCGGATTCCCAAATGTCGTCGTACTCATCGGCGACATCCTTACAATACTCTTCCCTGTGCCCATGACCTTGAAGTGTAAGCCCTCGTATGAGTCTTTTAGGGACATTAGGTATTTGTAATCCTTCTCTAACCAAAGACTTGATTTTATAGTTTAAATCCAAGCTAGGAATACAGTCGACGTGAAACGACTGGTCGCAGCTCTTGCAGCTGTAGCGCCACACTTCTCCTTGATCCCCCTCTCACATATCTAACAAGTGTCGGCCACGCATGTAGTGGTAGTTAGTCGGAGAGAGTGGGGATCAAATTTGTGGGTGACGGTCTTGGGGAGCATGGCACACCAAGTGTGGATCGCGAAATTCTCACAAGTCCGGCACTCGTAGGCAAGCGCGCCTAGCGGCTGGAGGCAGCAGGCGCAGTCTGGGTCACCCCCCTGACCGCACCTGCTATTCTTGCTCTATGACAGGCGCAGGAAGTGTGCAGTGCCGTGTGCCTCATGCGTGACGACAACAGGCATCGTGGCACACGATGAGTCCAGAGTGTCCTTTTGCAGCTTCGGACACTTCCAACATATGTAAAAAGCTCGAAACCACCGGCAGCCGCAGTGACCGCATGATGATCCGCCCACAAACCTCTCGAGTTCAACCGGATCATCACCTAGGAAGAAGGCGAATAAACTATGACTGGGTGCGTGAACGCATTCGGAGATAATAAACTCGGGAGGCGATAACAGTAGTCGTGGAGGAGCACATTGGGGTGACGGAGGAGGCGTAGAAATGTGGAGTATCAATGATTTTAAGACAAAATCGCACACACCGCCACCGTTTTCTTTATCGGAGTTTATATGCAAGATAAATGGTTCTAATTCTGATTCAAACCTTGACCGTGGTTGCACTCTTCTGGTATGCTCATCATCACCGTTGATGTTGCTTATATAGCTTAATACACTCCGGTGTTCGTCTTCCATAGGAAGATGAACTAGACTCGGAAATCTTACCTCTCGACTCAACACTGCAATAACCATACATGTATAAAGAGTTAAATAAAAATAGTACTCCCTCCATCTGACTTATATATAGTTAAATTCATTTTTCGTATGCCACTATTGTTATCCATATTACTAGAATTGTACCCCCGCGATGCAGGGGTTTACTCGATCGAGAAAGAGTGTAGCAAATACTCCTATCAATTATTTAATCTATGTACTTTTTCTTGTTTTGGACAATTATTGGTCTCTGCATGTCTATTTTTATACACTACTTCATCATTATATTTTATAATTTGACATCACTACTATCATTTATTTATAAAAATACATCATTTATCGTAAAATAAATCTTTAACACTACCATATTTCTCGTATTTTCAGTTGCCCTGTATAAATTAGTATTAGTATGATTATAAATATAAGATGAAAATTAATTTTATAGTGGTATAATACATTTGACTGAAATTAATAGGCTAAGCTGTTATATGACTTTGAAAAGTATAAGCTAAATAATTAATTTATAAAATAAAATTAATGAAGCACACATATCAAGAAATTTGGAGGGAAAACTTAGAATGAGTATTTTGTTTTAGTATATATATATATATATATATATATATATATATAGATTATCGACCTAAAGAGTAATTGAATTACCCCACAAATAAAAGTAAAATTAAATAAAATAAGGTTAGATTATTAGTAGTAGATAAAATTAGAAGAGGGGAGCATATACATATATACCCGGTTTAAAACTCCGAGGGTCTGAAGTGGCGCAGTAGATATGAAAAGTGCAATCACGACACTTAATACAAGCATAGATCCCGACTCTCGCCCCAACGTCCTTCCACAAATTTCACACCTACTACAACGGCTGTCGTTATCTGGAGCTGCCAGCGAAAATAATATATTCAATTCAAGAGGAGTAGAATATTGTACACCAAATGCGGCACCAATGTCGTAGTAGAGGACGAGCGGGGGATCGTGTTTCACGTGCTCGATCACATTCGGTGACGTGGCACAGTCGGGGTGAATCCAGAAGCCGCAGACATTGCATGAGTAAGACCTAGCCACCGCCTCCGCCGCCGCAGCTTTACGTGTTATGTTGCAGACGCCGCATCTACCATCCTTTCCTCCACGGACGGCGACCAGACTATGATGATGGCTCCGGTGCAGGATCTTGACCGGAAAAGCGCACTCCACATCGAGGACGAGTCCGCAGCCGGTGTCTGGGCAGTAGTATAACTTACTCCCGCAATCCTGCGAGCATTCTGAGCACATTTCGTCGTTGTTGTTGTTCCTCAGGAACAGCGGCTGCTTCGGGTGCAATTCGCAGTGGTGCAATACCGCCGGTAGATCGGCACATTGGCTGTGCAACAAGGGGCCGCCGTTGCCGCCGCCGGAGAAGGGGGTGGCGAAGATCGGGAGGTTGCAGGCGGTGCATAGCCAAGAAAGCCCGTCATCTGGGTCGAGAATGTTTGTTTCGTTTTATATGTGGTTCCGATTGGGCATGATCGATGATTTTGATTTCTTTTAGCTTTGTGTTTGATGCTATTAAATTTGGAGGCAATGAGCACAATAGATATATATATAATAGATAATATATAAATTGTTTACTTGCATAGTTGCATGCAGAGAATATTTCGTTGCTTACTTGCACGCAAATAATTTTGGATTCTCTAAATTTTAATGTGACATTTTTCATTCCACAGTCATAAGTTCGTCATGCGGAAAAGATTTTGTGTAAACATCGGTTGTGCAAATTGATTGCTGTCATTTTGTGTTGTTTTAGTCGTAGTTTCTATTGGAATATAATAAATAGATATTAGTTAGGTGCCACGTCACACAGGTGCCACGTCACACAGAGTTAGTTAGTGGCGTGTGCTTCTCACGTGATTGTAGTTCACATGCACTGCACCTCCTTTCTCTCTCTCTCTCTCCTTCTCTTTCTTCATTTGTATAAAAAGCCATGTACGAACTCCATTTTTGGTTAATCAGAATTTCCCCTTTCATTCTGTTTTTCTCTCTCTAACATGGTATCAATCGCCAGCTGTAGATTCTAGATCTAGGAGGTTCGCGACGTTTTCTATCGTCGACGGCGGTTTCTAGTTTTCTGGCGTTTCTATCGCCGTGATTTCTCGTTTTCCGGCGTTTCCATCGTCGGTTTCTCGTTTCCTCTCCGATCTAGTTCTCGTTTTTTTTTCTGGTTTCCTCTGTTTCCTGTTCAATGGCGTCTCAATTTGGATCTGGTTCTGGTACTGCTTCCGCTACTCTTCCGAATTTGCATCCGGTGCTGTTCAAGCTCGATCGCACCAACTACGCATTCTGGCGTGCTCAGATTCTTCCGACGATACGCGCGCATGGCTTTGAGGAATTTATTGCTCCTACTGGTATGCCTCCGTCTCCGTTTCTCCCATCGCCATCTGGTGTTGCTCCGCGTCCGAATCCTGAGTATTCGGCGTGGATTCGCCGTGATCAATTCCTACTAAGCTGGTTACTGGCGTCGATTGGAGATACGATGTTCGGCCACGTCGTTCGCTGCAACACAGCTCGTGATGTTTGGCTCACTATGGAACGGCTGTTTCTCTCTCAGTCCAAGGCCCGGACTATGCAGCTTCGTATGGCCTTGCAAACTACTCGCAAAGGAGCACTGTCGATTGAGGAATACTTCCTCAAAATGCGAGGTTATGCCGATCAACTATCTGCTGTTGGTCAACTGATTTCTGATGATGATTTGCAGATGTATATTTTGGCTGGTTTTGGTGTGGAGTACGAAGCATTGGTGGTGAATTTTATGCAGCGTACTGACTCGCCGTCTCTCCAGGAGATGCAACTTGCATTTCAGGCTTATGAGCTGCGTCTCGCACAACAGGTTTCTCAATTTTCTGTTCTGGATCCGAGTGCGAATGCTGTGTTCTATGGTGGTGGCCGTGGTGCTGTTGGTCGTGGTGGTTTTTCTAAGTCCGGTGCTAAATCTCTGCTTTGCCAGCTTTGTGGAAAACTTGGTCACGTTGCTCTTAAGTGTTTCCGTCGGTTTGATGTTCACTTTACTGGGAATGCTGCTGTTGATTCATCTTCTCCTCAGGCTTTCGTTGTAGATGCAGGTGGTTCAGAGAATGGAAGTGAGCTCTCCACTTGGTACATGGATAGTGGAGCCACTAATCACATCACTAATGAGCTTGGGAATCTGTCTCTTAGCACTGATTATCAAGGTTCTGAGACTGTCATGGTGGGCAATGGTAACCGTCTTTCTATTTCCTCTATTGGTTCATCTACTGTCTCATTACCTAATTCTGCATCCAAGCCTTCATTGCTTCTAAATAACATTCTATTTGTACCTAGCATAGCTAAGAATCTACTAAGCATATCTCAGTTTACTCTTGATAATAATGTGCTCATTGAATTCCACCATGATTGTTGTTTTGTTAAGGACAAGGAAACACAAAAGGTCTTACTGAAGGGCAATCTGGTTAGAGGTCTGTATCAACTTGATCTTTCAAATCTATCATCTATCAAAGCTGCAACACTTGGTTCTGGCTTGAAGTCCTCCCCTGCTGCCTATTCTGCTGTTTTTTCTTCCACACCAGCTTCTACAGATTATAGTTCTAGCAATAATAGTACTGCTTATCCTAGTTTTCCTATATCTAGTTATGATTCTAGCTCTATCAATTCATGTAATTCATTCAGATCTGATGTACCTGGAAATGTAATAGATTCATCTATGGCTTTTGTTGCCACTTCACAAACAGATATGAATGTATTGCATCAAATGCTTGGGCATCCCAATGATTCTGTACTTTCTAAAGTCTGTTCTATGATGGGAATTTCCTTCTCTGCCTCAAGTCTTAAATTCTGTGAGTCATGTAAGATTGGGAAAATGCATCAACACCCTCACATATCACAGCCTATCAAAACTTCTCAACCTTTTGATCTAATTCATACTGATCTATGGGGTCCAGCTAGTACTACTTCATCTCATGGTTTCAAGTATTATATACATTTTGTAGATGATTATACTAGGTATACTTGGATCTATCCTCTAACTCTGAAATCTGAGGCTTGTTCCACTGTCAAAAATTTCATCACTTTAGTTCAAACTCAGTTTTCTAAGACTATTAAAGCAATCCAATCTGATTGGGGTGGGGAATTCAGACCTTTACTTCCATTTCTTCAGTCTTTAGGTATTCATTTTCAGCACCCATGTCCTTATATTCATTCTCAAAATGGCAGAGGTGAAAGAAAGCATCAACATATTGTGGACAAGGGTCTCACATTGTTATCTCAAGCTGCTCTTCCATTATCTTTTTGGTGGGAAGCATTTCATACTGCTGTGTATCTAATCAATAGGTTACCTTCTCCTTCCCTCTCCAATTCCTGCCCTTACACTCTGTTATACAACACTAAACCTTCTTACAAGATGTTATCAGTTTTTGGTTGTGCTTGCTTTCCCTTTCTAAGACCATATAACAAGTCTAAGCTTCAATTTAGGTCATCTAAGTGTGTTTTCTTGGGTTATAGCAACACACACAAAGGCTATAAGTGTTTGCACAGTTCGGGCAGGTTGTATATTTCAGACACTGTCCATTTCAATGTTCATGATTTTCCTTACAAGTCTTTGTTTCCTACTGCTTCCACTACCCCATCTACTACTTCTGCTGCTTTATCTTTGCCTCCAGGGTTCCCAATTCCTTTTCCTGATCTTCCTCCCCCCCTCCCCCTTCTTCCAGTGAGTCATCTCATGCTGATCATCATGATTTTCATCCTTCTCCTACTACTTCTGTCTCTTCTCATCATTCTAATCAGCAATCATCCAGCCATATCACTTCTCATGCTGATCATGATTCTTCCTCTATCAATCATCAACATGATCATCACTCACACTCTGATTCTTCTCATATTGATCATCACTCACACTCTGACTCTTCTCATGCTCATACTTCCCCTTCTGTTTCTCCTCCACCCATTAATACTCATCATATGGTTACCAGAGCCAAACGTGGTATTTTCAAGCCTAAGATTTTCATGGCTGGGACACTTCCCACAGCTCCATCTTCTGTTAAGATGGCTTTACAGTCTAAGGAATGGACAGATGCTATGCAGGCTGAGTATCAGGCTCTGGTGGATAATCAAACATGGGATTTGGTTCCTTATTCTGATGATATGAAGGTCATCACAAACAAGTGGATCTTCAAAGTTAAAACTCTTGCTGATGGTACTCTTGATAAGCTCAAAGCAAGATTAGTTGCTAGGGGTTTTGAGCAGTTTGCAGGTGTTGATTTCCTTGAAACCTTCAGTCCAGTTGTGAAAGCTTCAACTATCAGGTTTGTTTTTGCTTTGGCTGCAACTAAAGGTTGGTGTGTGCAGCAGCTAGACATCAACAATGCCTTTCTTAATGGTATCTTGGAAGATACCATCTTCATGACTCAACCAGAGGGCTTTGTTGATAGATCTCATCCCACACATGTGTGTAAACTGAAAAAATCTCTCTATGGTCTTAAACAAGCACCCAGGGCTTGGTATGAGACACTCACCTCTTCTTTATGTGAACTGCAGTTTAAGAGGTGTACTTCAGACTATTCTCTGTTTTTTAGAAACTCAGGTTCTGCTCTAACCTTGATTCTCATATATGTTGATGATATTTTAGTTACTGGGGATGATCCTAATGAGGTTGTTCAGATCATTGAATTGTTAAAGGGTAGGTTCAAACTGAAACACTTGGGCAAAGTTGCTTATTTCTTGGGAGTTGAGGTTACACACTCTTCTGAATCTGGGTTTGTGTTGAGTCAACAAAAATATTTACATGAGTTGTTGAAGAAGAATGGTATGGATCAGTGTCAACCTTGTGAGTCTCCCATGGCCATTAATACCAAGCTTTCTAAGTTTAGTGGAGAAGAGTTTGATAATGCACTGTTGTATCGAAGCACTATTGGTGCTCTGCAGTATCTCACCTTGACTAGGCCTGATATTGCATTCTCTGTGAACAAACTTAGCCAATTTCTTCATCGCCCTTGTGTTGAGCACTGGTCTGCATGTAAGCGCTTGTTGAGGTATCTCAAAGGTACTGCTTCACTAGGGCTAAGTTTTCTGCCATCTTCTTCTTCTTGCATTGAAGCATTTGCAGATGCTGACTGGGCAGGATGTGTTGATGATCGAAGGTCGACTGGGGGTCACTGTATTTTCTTTGGTTCCAACATTGTGGCTTGGAATTCCAAGAAACAGGATGTTGTATCTAGGAGTACTGCAGAATCTGAATATCGTTCTTTAGCTAATGCAGCAGCTGATGTGCTTTGGTTACAGTCATTGTGCAAAGAATTGGGCATCAAAATTGAGTCTCCTCATATGTTGTGGTGTGATAACACCAGTGCAGTGTCACTAGCTTCTAATCCAGTTTTTCATGCTCGTACTAAACATGTCGAGATTGATGTTCATTTTGTGCGAGAGAAAGTGGCGTCTAGAGTCTTGGATGTTGGGCATGTATCTGGTGAGGAGCAGGTGGCAGATCTTTTCACTAAGCCTCTCACAACAGCTCGGTTTAGGAAGTTGTGCAATCGATTATGTTTGTGTGATGTTCCTGTTCTGCCGAGCTCCAGTAGTACAGTTGAAGATGGAGAATAGAGAAGAAGAAAGGGATGAAGAAGAAGAATGCTGGGAGTATATTGGAATATAATAAATAGATATTAGTTAGGTGCCACGTCACACAGAGTTAGTTAGTGGCGTGTGCTTCTCACGTGATTGTAGTTCACATGCACTGCACCTCCTTTCTCTCTCTCTCTCTCTCCTTCTCTTTCTTCATTTGTATAAAAAGCCATGTACGACTCTCTCTCCTTCTTTTTCTTCATTTGTATAAAAAGCCATGTACGAACTCCATTTTTGGTTAATCAGAATTTCCCCTTTCATTCTGTTTTTCTCTCTCTAACAGTTTCGAATCCATTTTTCTTTATATTTTGATTGATTTTCGTTGTACTATGCTATGATTTGGGTCTTTGGTGAGTTTATGATCTTAGGTATTGCTTGGAACTAAAAGTCGAGAAGATGGAGTGAAACGAGCGAAGAAAGGTTCTTAAGCAATCATTGAGTCCAAGTTCTAACCTCTTTCGATTTTAATGAAGAATGAATTTGGATGTAATCAACGCATAACATCAAAGAGGGGTTCGATAGGAGCACGTAGGCAAAAACGGTGGTCAATTTGGAGTTCGGACGAGGAAGTTACGGCCAAAACAAGAAAGACGCGCGCAGTCCCAACGAACCAGCATCGGAGCGGGCGCTTCTAGACCGAGCGGGCGCTCCGATCCGAGCGGGCGCGGACTGGGCCGATTTTTAGGCTATTTTTCCTTTTTGAAGTAGGTTTTAGATGGTACTATAAATACATACTCTTGGGACACGAAAATAACATCTTTCTCTCTAGTTTTTTTGCACTTTTCTTTAGTTTTATTAGTTTGTAACTTTAGGATTGAAGATTACTTTTGAAGATTCAAGTTTTATTCAAGTTTCTTTCGTTCGTTCCTGTTCTCTCGTTTCTGCTTTTAATTCGTAAGTTCTTTATTGCTTTCCTTTCGTTTGATTAATTGCATTCTTAGTTCTTAGATTTAATTCTTAGGTTCATTGTTTAATTCCTTTGTTCGTTATTTAGTTCGTAGTTTAGATTCGTTTTTCAAAGTTTCTTTTCTCTCGTTTTTAAAAGTTTCTTTTCTCTCGTTTTTCAATTTCTTAGAGTTAGATTTATTTTCTTAGATTTTCAGATTTAATTTCTTTCATGTTTTGATTCGTTTTCTTTATTGCCTTCGTTATTGCTTTCTCTACGATTTTTGTCTAGGTAGTTTAATCTTTTTTATTTAATTTCTCTAAATTAATTAGTTTAGATATATTCCTTGTTTTCTAGATTAGGTTTATTTATTTGCTTTTAATTTATTGCTTATTTATTTTCTCGCCTAGGATTTAGAAACAAAACCAAACAAACTCTTTTTACTTGCTTTCTTAGATTTAGGCTAGTTTAGGATTGTTTTGCTACACGATTATTTGTCCTGCAAAGTTTTCCTTGAGATTCGACATTGAGATTTTACTTACTGAGTGCTAGGATAGATTTCGTTCTATTGCGAACAATTTTTAGTGAAACACAAATCTTTAATTAATATTGATTTTGAAGATATTGGTACGTGCATGTTTAAACGACACACCTATTCGCTCTATAGACTAAATGGAACGACGGAGTGAAACGGAAGTAGTATAATATTGGTAAGTGCTTGTGTAAAACGACACATAAGCTACAAAGAATAATTAAATCACAAGCAAGAAAACAGAGTATAATCAATCCTCAAGTTAGAGGAAAAGTGAAAGAATTTAAAGAAAAATAAAGAAAACAAAGAGAATCCAATATTCTTCCAAATTACCCTCCCCCTTTAATTTTCATTTTCATATATTTTCAGAGTTGAACTTCAACAACAAATTTTCACTTTAGTTTACCTATATATTTATCAAAAAATATTTGGACGTCGACTTAAAAATTATGAGAAGGAAAAAAAATTATAATGTTTCAAATTTTAATTATACTATTATAGTATTGGGTTTAACAGATTTGCCCCACGGCTCACCGCCCACCACCGCTAATGTGACAAAGACATATCGTCATAATAATCAGAGGTGTCATTATATGATAGACTCGTGGAACATAATTAGTAAAATGCAAAATGATTTGGGAAAATTTAGCATGTGTTTACAAAACAATATTACAAATATCCAATACAAACAAATATTGCTTCAAACTCAAAATAATTAATTCATATTTTAATTAGCCAACTTATTGATGCTCGTATTTATCAGTGTAGGATCATTAATTTTAATCTAGAATCAATCGGATTCCCAAACGTCGTCGTACTCATCGGCAACATCCTTACAATACTCATCCCCATGCCCATGACCTTGAAGCGTAAGCCCTCGTATGAGTCTTTTAGGGACATTAGGTATTTCTAACCCTTCTCTAACCAAAGACTTGATCTTATAGTTCATGTCCAAACTAGGAATACAGTCGACGTGGAACGACTGGTCGCAGCTCTCGCAGCCGTAGCGCCACACCTTCTCCTCGATCCCCCTCTCGCAGATCTCACAAATGTCGGCGACGCACCCAGTGGAAGTTAGGCAGAGAGGGTGGGGGTCGAACTTGTGGGCGACGGTCTTGGGGAGCATGGCGCACCAAGTGTGGATCACGAAATTCTCACAAGTCCGGCACTCGTAAGCAAGCTTGCCTAACGGCCGGAGGCAGCAGGCGCAGTTGGTCACCTCCCCAACTGCGCCTGCTGTTGTTGCTCTCTGACAGGTGCAGGAAGTGCGCGGTGCTGTGTGCCTCGTGCGTGACAACATTAGGCATCGAGGCACACGACACGTCCAGAGTGTACCGGCACTGCCAACACATGTAAAAAGCTCGAAACAACGAGCAATTGCAGTGACCGCAGAAAGGTCTGCGTTCTTTCAGATCCCTACCTATGAGGAAGAAGAAATTATGACCGGGTGCGTGAGCCGGGTTCGGAGATAAGAGACGAGGGAGGCGATAACAATAGTCATGGAGGAGCACATTGGGGTTGACGGAGGAGGTGTAGAAAGGGGGAGTATCAATGATTTTAAGACAGGCATCGCACACACGACAACCATCTTCATCAGAGTTTGTATGCAAGTCAAATGGTCGTAATCTATCTTCTGAAAATGTTTTCGATGCACTTCTCCGATTTGCACATCATCACCGTTGTTGTTGCTTGTGGCATTTCTTAGGTAGCCTACTATACTCTGGTGTTCATCTTTCATCGGAAGACGAACTAAACTCGGGAATCGTGCCTCTCGGCTCAACACTGAAATAATCATATATGTGCGTGAATTAAATGTATGAAATCATCCATTTCTATTCATTTCTTGAAATAATCATGTCCCGTTTTATAATCAAATAAGTCTATTAATATAATAATAAAATAGGACAAGATCGGATAAAATCCACGGACACGGTAGATGAAATTGGAAGAGGGGGCATACCAGGCTTAAAACTCTGAGGATCTGAAGTGGCGCAGTAGATGTGAAAAATACCGTCACGGCACTTGATGCAAGCATAAACCCCGGCTCTCTCTCCCCCGACGTCATTATCACAAATTGCACACTTACTACAACGGTTATCATTTTTCGGAGCTCGCCAACTTAAAAAGTCATCGAGATCAATAGGAGTAGAATATTTTGCACCTAATGCAGCACCAATGTCATAGTAGAGGACGAGCGGGTGATCGTGTTTCTCGTGCTCTATCACATTCGCTGACGTGGCGCAGTAGGAATGAACCCAGAATACGCAAACATTACATGAGTAAGACCTAGCATCCGCCGCCGCCGCAACTTTATGCACGACGCCACAGACGCCGCAGCTACCGTCGCTGCCTCCGCGGACTGCGACCAGCCTATGACGGTGGCTCCGGTGCAAGATCTTGACCGGAAGAGCGCAGGCCACGTCGAGGACAAGGCCGCAGCCGGTGTCTTGGCAGTAGTATAACTTGCTCCCGCATTTCTGCGAGCATTCGGAGCACGTTTCGTCGCTGTTGTTGTCCCTCAGGAACTGCGGCTGCTTCGGGTGCAATTCGCAGTGGTGCAGCACCGCCGGCAGATCCGCACATTGGTCGTGCAGCAAGGGGCCACCGCTGCCGCCGCTGCCGGAGAAGGGGGTGGCGAAGATCGGGAGGTTGCAGGCGGTGCAGAGCCAGGAAAGCCCGTCATCTGGGTCGAGAATGTTTGTTTCGTTTTCTGAGTGGTTTCGATTGGGCATGATCGATGATTTTGATTTCTTTTATGTTTGCGTTTAATGCTACATCTTTGAACCTTTTATGGTTTTGAAAAATCCCTACACGTGCAACAATTCTCAATACTAGTGTACCAAAATAATAAAAAAATGCATCGATATATACAGGAAAATGCAACGACAGTAACACCTAACAAAATATAAACATGCATACCAATAAATGCAAAGATACTCACAACATATGCATCAAAAGGCTCATTTATACAATTCATCAACATGTTACGTGCATCACATATATATATATATATATATATATATATATATATATATATATATATATAAATATATATATATAGAACTCATATTTCCTTCATGTGTGCCCATTAAACACAAATTCCCATCAATTCATTTATATATGCAAATAAATCCAAGAATTTCTGCACTATTTAAAGGGTTATTGCAGCCAATTCATAAGATTTCACTGTTAGAGATTAGAGAGAGGGAGAGACAGACATATAGCAGTAGAGGGAGTGAGAAATAGAGAAAACGACATGGAGTGAGAGAGATAGACGGATATCGATAGAAAGACAGTGGGAGAGAGAGGACAACCATTACAAAAAAATCAACTACAACCATTAGAGAGAAGAGGGAAGGGTGAGGTTGGAGTGATAAATACCGAATGTGAGTTTCAGAGGAGCAATGGAGATGGCACACTTCGATTTCAGAGAGAGCGATGGAGACGATGAATTTCGATTGCAGAGATAGCGTGGTGATCTGCCAGATTTAGTTCATATTATGGTTTTGAATAATCCCTAAAAATATGGCCACTACCTAATTAGATTAATTTCCCTTTTTACCAATTTCCTACTTTACCCTTAGAGATACAATTTTTCTAATTTTTTCAATTTATAAAATCTCAAATTATTAAAGATACTTTTAATCTGGACCATTGATTTAGATATAATCTAGGGTGTATGATGGTTTCTATATTTCACACTAGGGAGAGTTTTCACCATATCCCAACCCTATATATATATATATATATATATATATATATATATAAATTGTTTACTTGCATGCATAGAATTTCGGATTCTCTATTCTATTTTGATGCCTTCTCGTTCAACGTACCGTCGGAAGCTTGTCATGTGTTCAAAATATTTTAAAAATTAGTCATAATTAAAAAATTTGAGTAAATATCGGTGGTTGTGCAAAATCTTTTAATTATTAATGATTTAAAATATATTGCTACGTGCATGTTTAAAATAGCACATTTATTCACTCTATAAGTTAAATGGAGATAAACGGAAATAATATCATTCATATTGTTACGTGCATGTGTAAAACTGGCACAAATCCTACAAAGAATAATAAAATCATACGCAAGAATACAGAGTATAATCAATCCTCAAGTTATAGGAAAAGTGAAAGAAAAGAGAAGTACTATAAAACGAAGAGAATCCAATATTCTTCCAAATTACCCACCCCCTTTTATTTCCTTTTTTTTTAAAATATATTTTTCGAGTTTGAACTTCAACAATAGACTTTCACTTTATTTTAAGATTTAGTGTTTTTTAGTATGATATTGATTTATTTTAAATATTTATTTTTTGAATATATATTTAATTATAATATTTTGTAAATATATCATTGTCATATCAATCATGAACATATTAAGTCTCGTAGTGTGCATCGGATAATTACTTGTCACAAAGTCAATTTTATACAACTAGCAATTATAGTCTATTGAAAATAAGACGATATCAATCAACTATCAACTTCTCACAAAAATAAAAATAAAAATAAGAAAAAACATTACGTTTTTATTATTCGTCGAATCACACCTACATAAATATGTCGGATGGTATCCTCTGTCCTAAAATTATGTGTCTCAATCTTGTCTTAAATCATAATTTCTATTAGTAAATATTATATTTTAAAAAAATAAAAATTGTATTATATAACAAATTATAATAGACATTTGGGAAAAAAAAGATTTTTTAATAGTAATATGCTCAAGTTTTATAATTTTCATTTTCAAGCATTATATATATATAACCAATATAAGTGAAATAAATTTTAAAAAATAATTATATACCCTAATTTGTATTAGTAGACTCTAGAAATAATCATAAAATTAAAATAAATCATTTTAAATTACAAAATTTGAAAAGAAAATGTACAAAACTAATAGATTTTGAGATTTGGGACACGGTAATTGGGATACAGAATTCGGAACAGAAGATCCCAAGTGTATATATGCACCTTCAATATCTATTTACATAGATGGTAAAATCCACTCTCCTCATCCCGCTCAATGAGACATGTTATTTCTTTATTTTACTACTAGTATGTCCCCCGTGCCGTTGCACGGGAAATTTTCTTCTTTCTTTTCTTGAATAAATAAAATACGGAATATGAAGTTTTTAATTCACGAATTAATTAACTGGTATGATATCTCTTGCCTCCCTCTCTCTCATCAATTCCATAAGATTTAAATCATACATGTAAATAGGAAGAACTGAGAACAAAAAACAGAATATCATTTTTGGAACCCCGTCTCACTCCACCCTTTAAAAAAAAAAAAAAAAAAGAGTAGAATGATATAGTATTAAAATTGCGATGAGGAATCAAATTGAAGAAGAAGAAGAAGAAGAAGAAGGAAGAGGAGGAGGAGGAGACTAACTGGGATTGAGAACTTAATTACATAGCTTTAAAACATTTGAATTCAAAATTTTGAAATAGCATTGGAAACTTAAAAGGCATCGTCTGCTCCCCAATGATAATAAATGGGTAAGCAACACTTTTGTTATAAATAAATAAATGAAAATTTACTATTAAAATTATGCAGAAAATAGAAAACAATCTTGTTACAAATGTTGCTGATAATTAATAGAGAAAAATCTTTAAACTGATGAGTAGGAAAAGCAATATAGAATAATATAATTTATGAAGAATTTGAGTATATGTTTCAAAGAAACTAATAAAAGATAATGATAGTTGGTTATATAGTATATAGAAAGAGAGTTAGCAATTAATTAATCCAAAATGTGAAATTTGAATTACTGCTCTAGTCTCTAAACAAAAGTAAAAATTGGAAGAAGAAGAGGCCGCGTTTGATTTATTTAATGAATTAGAAGTGAAAAGGTATACACATTTATTAATTAACTAATAACTTATTAATTGAAGAGGTGTTTAGGTCGAAAAATGAATTGTGAAAAATGATTCTGTTTTTATATATATAATAGATTTGATTGTGGGAAAGTGTTTTTCAATTAATAATTTCAATATAAAGTTAAATACCTTTAATCTTTTTTTATGTTTCCAAGATAATTACTTCCTCCGACCCACGATTAATGAGCCTCTTTCCTAAACGGGCCGTCCCACGATTGTTGAGCCCTTTCCATTTTGGGAAATAATTAACTTTCTAACTACACCATTAGTTACCCTAATTACAATTAAGTTATTTTATTTTCAGATTTATAAATTCAATTTATGAAATTAAAAAAAAAAAAAAAAAAAATCAGAATTTAATACTCCCACCCACCTATCTCTACCCCCATTTCACCATCACACTCTTTACCCTAATTATTGAATCTGGCCATTTATTTTCGCATCCCCCTCTCTCCACCCCCAATTTCCATCGACGAACCCTAATTTCTCCAACCATGGATCCGCCGCTCCGCCGCAGTGAATCGGGTTGGGTCTCAACCCGCCACCGGTCCGCCGCAGTGAATCGCCCTGGCGGCGGGCTCGAAGGCGGCGAGGTTGTTGACGCCGTGGATCCACCGTCGGAATGGGTCTCAACCCGCAACCGCCCCGCCGCAGGCTGCGAGGTTATACGGAGCCGCCGCCGTGTTGTTCGCCGTTGGAGTTCCAACTCCGACGAGAGCCCAAGCCCTCCGCCACCTCCTCCTCGAATCAAACTGCCCATATCTCCTGGGAGATACGGCACTCTCCGCTCCCCACCCACGGTGCGACCGGCCTCGACTTACTCCGTGCCTCCAAAGTCGTCGCCGGCCGGCGAGGAGTATGTGTACAAGCCTCGCTTCTGCGAACTTACGCCCTCGCCGCCTCGCTGTGATGGGAGTGTCCGTCCCCCCTTCCGATTGGCAACCCCTCAGCAGCCGACGGAGTGGCCGGCGCGGCGGTTAGCGTTTTCAGCCGCCCCAAGCGCTGACCAAGCTCACCCATCTGTCCATCAGCCACCACCGTCTCCGCCGCCGCCGTATGCTGTTGAGGAGGAGGGCCATTTGGACAGCGATCCTATGTTGGGAATGCATGTCTATTATCACGATCGAGATGGGTTTCCAGTTTATTTTCCATTCCATCCCACCACAGAGGAGTGGGATGCATGCGAAAGAGAAGCTGATCGGAAAATGCTTGACTAATCTCTGTTCTTCTCAACCCGAATCCCCTTTACAGATGAAGTCTGTAAAGGGGATTCGGGTCAGGAGGATGTTGAATCTCTCTGTCTCTGTGCCACTATCCCTCTGATCTCTGCTCAATTTGCCACTGTGCCATCATGCTTGTTTGAAGTCAGTCCCTTACCGGTTCCTCTCAACCCGAATCCCCTTTAAAGATGAATTCTTTAAAGGGGATTCGGGTCAAGAGGATGTTGAATAATCTGTGGTTTATGTGGATATGGATTAATCTCTATGTCTCTGTTTCCATCATGTTGTTTCACTGGTTTGGTTGTTGATGGGGTTTCTGTTCTGTGCTGCATGTTTGTTGTTCTTATTGTCAAAGTTTTGATCAATTTGAAAATGGGACAGTGGTATAACAAAATAAGCATTTTCCATTTCAAAAGATGATAAGTACAAAAGTCTTTTGAAATCCCAAATGCTAACATTTCATACCTAAGTATGTGTCTATATGCATCTGCAAAAAAGTCTTGAATTCTTGTGATGAAACCTAACTAATTGCAATCATTGCCATCTGTGATTCAATCCCTGTTAGCTGCTGCATTCCCAATCTTTGAAGCACATGCTCAACACCTCTGATCTGTCCATTCTCTACTAGATAATCTATACTCTGCCTTGCCAATTCCATGGGAATTGTTAGACTAATTGGCAAACTCCCTTCTCTTATCAGCCTGTCCTTTCCCATGTGTGGGATCTTGTAATTGTTGTGGCCTTTGACCTTCAATATCTCTGTGAGGCAGCCTTGGAGTGTGAGAAATACTTTGTTCAATGTCATAGGTGGTAGATCATGGAAAGCAGATTTCACAGCATTCACTAGATCATCAACTGATCTACATACTGTCCTATGTTGTAGTGATTGAATTGCACTGAAAAAACCCAAATCATTAATGTTTGTGTCTGGAGAATTGGGTGGCTGTTGAACTAATCTGATATTGAATCCATCCATGCTTGCTGCTATTCTGAAATCTGGGTCAGAATCAATAATGTGTGGCTTTGCATTATCTTGTTGCACATATATGTTCTTTGATGCAGATTCTGGCCACTTACTTCTTATTGCAGGGAGAACCTGTGTTGCCATGTGAAATGAGAACAGACTGCCATCATGCTTGTACATGTGCTATGATTTAAAAATGAGCATATATGTGAGCATAGGTGTTGCTGGTACCTCATTTATAAGGCTGTTTTTGATTACTTCTCTTGTAATGGAATCCACAGCCTTGGTATAGAGTGTGCCCTTTTTCCTGTGCTTGCTGTTTTTGAGAGCCCTGCCTTGAGTTGTGAATGGGAAACACCCTATCTTGCCATCAAACAATACACTGCCATCATCCCTTAGTATTGGTCTACTCACTGCACACAAGAACATGATTTTTCCAATAAATCTCTTAGACTTGCATGCCCTGTATGGCTCTTCTTCTCCTGGTGCAAGGTAATATCTGTAACATGTTGTAATCTAGGTAAGTGTCTATTCCAAACTGACCAATGATGAATTTTGAACTTTCTGAGGTCAAGTTTTCAAAAAAAAAAAAAAAAGCTTTTGTACCTGTTTTTGCCTTTAGTGATGTAGAACCACTTCTCATCAATATGCACTACATTGTGCATAGAGGAGTACCTTAGTGTGTTCATAACTCTATCTAATTCCAAGTATTCCAAGCTGAATCTGATTCTTAAAAACTTATTATCTGCTGTGAGAGAAGGTTTGATGTAGCTTGCAAAGATTTTGAATAGTCCAGCCTTTCCCCATCTTTGTAGAGTGGAACTGCTCACTCCCATCTTCTTCACCATTCCCCTGTAACTGGTTCTCTCACTAACATCCATCTCTTTAAGTTTGTTGTAATCGGGCTTCATGTTGTGATCTCTTTTTCTCCCCTTTTTCAGACTTTTAAGATTAATTGCTAATCCTTGTGCTTGCTGATCTGTTGCAGCTTTCCAAAGTCTTGTGACTATTGATTTGGAGATGTTGAACCGTTGTTGAGCTTGAACAAGCCTACCTCGTATTGGCTTTCCATTCGAAGTCTTTCCAAGGATGAATTGGACACACAAGTTCCTCTCTTCATTGGTCAAGTCCTTGCGCCTATGCACCATGGATCAAAACTGCTGCAAATCTTCTCCTCTACAGCCTGTACTGCTTCTCTTCTTCTCTTCTTCTCTTCTTCTCTTCTTCTCTTCTTCTCTTCTGCTCGTTCTTCAGCCTCTACTGCTTCTCTTCTTCTCTTCTTCTCTTCTTCTCTTCTGCTCGTTCTTCAGCCTCTACTGCTTCTCTTCTTCTCTTCTTCTCTTCTTCTCTTTTGCTCGTTCTCTCTCTCTGTCTCTCTCCCTTTTTTTTTTTTGATGGAAGATGAATTTGGTAGTGGAGAGTATTTGTGATGTATTTTTTAAGTATTCCTCTTGTACAATTTGAATTAGGCGCCATGTACATTTTCCCCCTAATTTTATTGATTTGAATGAGAAATTAGCACTTGTCTATTTTTCTCCACATTTTGTTCTTGCATTTTATTTTCTGTAATTGCAGTTTAATGCTTCTGTTCTTGCAGTGCATTTTTAATGTAATGTCAAATTTCAATAATTATTGTTCTTGCGTTTTGGAAAACAAAAAAAAAAAAAAAAAAAAAATATTAAAAAAAAAAACGCAACAGATATATTAATTACACAAAAAATAGTCACAATATAAAAAAAAAAAAAAATTTATTATTATTTATTTTATTTATTTTAATTTACATAAATACTTAATACAAAATACATAAACAAAATTACAAAACTAAACAACACACTTAAAACACTAATCACTCTCGCCATAAAACCCGTGCCGAAAAGAAAGGGCTCATTAATCGTGGGTCGGAGGAAGTAATATTATGTAAAAGCCAATATGTGAAAGAAACGTCATTTTTGTTGTCACTTTTGTTGGTGGCTAAATATGAAGAGACACCATTAGGGGATCAATAATTAAGAGATATCTTAAACTAAATCAAAAGTCACTATTTTATTGTTTATTGAAGTTAATAATCAAACGATGATATGGTTTTTGTTTTTTTGTTTTTGGTCAAAGTTGGGCTTCTTACTAAGTTTCACACATGCACATATATGTTTTAGCAAAATATGTAGTACTTTTTAAGACTTGCTTATATTGTTGTTTATGTTAAATACTTTACTAATTTTTTCTAATGTTATAATGTGAGATTTTTAAAAGAAGGAAAAATAGTATTTCAATTCATGTATTGGAAACAACATCAATTAAAATTTAAAATAAACAACAATAATGAAATGTATTGGAAATTAACTTAGTAGGGAAGAAGAGAGAGAATTAAATAAACTCTCATGCGAAAACTAAAAATAAAAAATAAAGAAAAAATCCTCCATGAAGAGAAAAGACGTCAATAAGAATTTAAATTAAAGAGCAATAATTACTTTTCTTAAACAACATAGGGATGCAGAGAGTCAGTAAAATAATAAAATATTTTTGTGTCTTAGAAGTTTAGGCGGGAAAAAAAATGTTATGGAATTGGTTTTTGTTATTATATATACTAGCTTGTACCCCGTGCGATGCACGGAAATTACATTGTGGTTAAAAAAAATTGACTTTGTACTCGAAAAATATTTACTTATCCTTAATCGGAATTTGAAATATTGAAAGTAAATATCCCTAAATTTCATTTTTGAAACAATACAAATATTTACACTAACATTTTGTCGGCTACTTTGCAATCACATTTTTAACATGTAATAATTTATTTTAAGGAGACACGTCTACAAATTTAGAGAGCTCGGTATCACGAATACTCGTCGACGTGTTGCTGAAATTAAACACGAAATAAATAAAACAAGCGTCAATGTTCTTGGCAAATATGATAAGTCCCAAATAAAGAAGAAGAAAAAACAAATTAGAAGATGAAAATAAAAATAATTGTAACTTATATGTTCGTATGGGAAATGTAATCCGAATTTAAAATTAAAATTTTAAGTTGCACTCAATAAGTCAATGTAATTAGCCTCGAAATGCAATTTAGCCGCATTAATGATTACTTTGCAATTACCAAGCTCAAAGTGAAAATTGAAAAGGTTAAAGATAAAAATCTATATATATATACTAAAACAAAATACTCATTCTAAGTTTTCCCTCCAAATTTCTTGATATGTGTGCTTTATTAATTTTATTTTATAAATTAATTATTTAGCTTATATTTTTCAAAGTCATATAACAACCTAGCCTATTAATTTCAGTCAAATGTATTTCATTAATAGTAGTACCACCACTATAAAATTATTTTTCATCTTATATTTATAATCATACTACTACTCATTTATACAGGGCAACTGAAAATACGAGAAATATGGTAGTGTTAAAGATTTATTTTACGATAAATGATGTATTTTTATAAATAAATGATAGTAGTGATGTCAAATTATAAAATATAATGGTGAAGTAGTGTATAAAAATATACATGCAGAGACCAATAATTGTCCAAAACAAGAAAAAGTACATAAATTAAATTAATAGGAGTATTTGCTACACTCTTTCTCGATTGAGTAAACCCCTGCATCGCGGGGGTACAATTCAAGTTAATGAAATAATGAAATAGGAGTAGTAGTTTAGGCGGGAAAACTTTTGGACCACACGTTTCTGCTTTTATATATATAATAGATAATATAGATTTATATATATTCAAGAAATGTCTATCTTTTGATACGTTTTATTCAACAAATGCCCACACAACACACTATATATTCTAATCAATACTCCGTATCAAGTAGATAAGATCGGAATGCTTTGTTCGTCTCTAAAGAAATTACTCGGATCAACCCTAGTCTTAACCCTAACCAATCTCTCAAAATTGTTCTTGAAATACTTCTTCCCCCAAACACTTGCACGTGCAAGGCTCGTGTTCCCTTCATCATTCACTCCCAAATCCAAATCCCTATAGTTCAAATACGCAGCTCTAGGGTTCTTCGAAACGTAGAGTTTCACATACCCATAAACTCCTCTAATCCACCTTATATACCTAATCCCACCATTTTTGTTCCCCTCTTCGTCCCAATACACCAAATGCTGTATCTCGTATATGTTTCCCTTCCGATGAGGAAACGCGATTTCCGTCTCCGGAATTTCGCTCATTCGACCTCCGTACGGTGCGAATATAAGAGAAGCTTCTTCGGCTTCGGCCTCGAAAAAGTGTCGCCATAGCCCTTCTAAGGCGTGTTTGGGGATCGGAGAGGTTACGTAATCCGATTTCGCCTTGTAGTATCTCTTTGGATATGGAGTTGTTCTTGTTAAATCTTCCACCGTCGAACCTTCGGGGAGATCGGAGAAGTAGAGAGCCGATTCGATCCAGCTTTTCTCGATGCAGTCGGCTTCCGACAACCCTAGCTCCGGGAAACTTTCTTGCATCAACCGGAGAAGCCTTTTGGGTTTTCCGAGGAACATGGAGTTGAAAGAAGCTTGGATCGTGGAGTTCACGCGCGTGACGATGACCCTAACGAAAAGATCGTGGTCGAGCTTGTCGGCGACGAACTGCCAGCGGTGGACGAGGTCCGTCGCGTTTTGGTCCAACGTTTTCTCGACGGTGAAGACGGTGACGGTGTCAGGGACCGGGACGAGCCGCACTTTCCACGCCGTGACGACGCCGAAGCTGGCGGCGCCGCCGCCGCGGATGGCCCAGAAGAGGCCGTCGCCCATCGACTTTCTCCCGTCGAGGAGCCGGCCGTCGGCGACGACGACCCTCGCGTCGAGGATATTGTCAGCGGCGAGTCCGTACTTCCTCAGCATGGTGCCGAACCCGCCGCCGCTGAAGTGGCCCCCGACGCCGACCGTCGGGCAGAGTCCCGCCGGAAAACCAAGGTTCCGGCTTCTTAGGGCGATCTTGTAGCCGAGATCGCCGATTCGGACGCCGGCGCCGACCCATGCAGTTTGGTTTTCGACATCGATTGTTACAGATGAGAAGTTTCTGAGATCGATGACGACGAAAGGGGTTTTGGAAGTGTAGGAAAGCCCCTCGTAGTCGTGGCCGCCGGAGCGAACCCGAAGGCGGTAACCGTTGGATTTGGTGCATGAAACTATGGTCTGAATCTCGGGTTCGATCGTAGGGGTGAAAATGAAGGAAGGTTTCGAGATTTTAGGCGAAACGAAGCGTATGTTTTGGATGCCGGAGAGAAGTATGGATGTGAACGATGAGTTTTGTGGGGTGTGGATGAGTAGCTGGGAGTTTGCATGAGATGGTGAGGAATTCAAGCATTTGAGGAATTTTTTAGGGTTTTGAGAATGAATTGTGGATAAGAGAGAAAGAAGGAGAGAGAGATTGAGTAGTAGTGATAGTGTTTGAGCTTTATGAATCTTCATATCTTTTATCGCACTCGCTCTTAGTTCGATTGAGGAAGAAGATGCATGTTCATTTCTAATTAAGTTTTTAGAATTGGAGTATTAATAGGGTTGAAATCTTGGGGTTACGTATGCATGTGTTTATTTTCGACATTAGACGTGTAAGTAAATATAAATAGATTTGCACCATGAGTATGCATGTTTGTAACGACACTTGGACACTTGTTAAAATCAGTTTTATAATTTATCATTCTCCTTCTGTCCGCAATATTAACGTGGAAAGAAAAACGATATATATTGTAAGAACGAAAGAGGAAAAACGTAGGAATGTGAAAGGGTAAAAGTAGGTAATATATAGTGAAAAAAAAAAAAGGGTAAAAATATTGTAGATAAGATAATTTTCTGAGGGAATATAATTTTTATTTTAGTCCATCACACTAATTTGGAGGACGTCCTAAATGGACAACTATTAACTCAAATTTGATTTTTGGTAAATTTCGGGGCTTAATTACTCTATCGTTAGGCCAACATGCAGACGTGATATATACCAACTTCTTGTAATCTCACTTGGCCTCCTAGAATTAATTCATTTTAGTATTTTCTTCATTTTTCTTTAAATTTAAATGAATTATTATTATCGTTGTTGTTATTATTTAATTTTATAATTTTACAATTAATTGTCAACTATATGTCACTAATTAATTAGGGTTTTACAATACACGCTACATCCCTATTTAATACAGTTGGGTGAGTTACTACGTCCGGAAACAATGGTTTATTATATGTTAGAGAATAAATAATATATTGACACTGACATTAACTTTAGAAAAGTATAAACCCTAATTGTAGAATACCTCCCATATAATCAAGTTTTGATTCGGATTCACCAAATTAAATATAAAAATCGTCTACCATATATTTCCGCAAAATCATGCATATTCCCTACATAGGGATAACATTATTCGGGCAATAAAATTGAAACGAGAATGATAGTGGTGAATAAAATAGTGTGAATGTGTTTTAATAGGTTAAATTTTTATCATTTTAGATAATATTTTATATCAAAGGGACAAATAATAATAAAACTTTTCCTTATATCAATATAAGGAAGGGAGTATGTATATGCTCATAAATTAAAAGAAGAAATCTAAGTTAGTTTTCTACATCTAACTAAATCAATTTTGTTGGATTAGTAATAATCAAATGTTGTCGTACACCGTGAAATCATTTTTGGCCCAAAATGTTACTCTTCCTCTCATTTCAATTGTTTTGCTTTTTTAATCGGTCTATTTTATATGAATTGACTTGTTTCCTAAAATAAAAATAATTAACATTTACATGTTAATATTAATCCATTATTTTTTACTTTTAACCCCACATCTAAAATCTCGTATCGAAATGAAACAAGACACATTGATATGGGACAGAGAAAGTTTATTATAAGTAATCCCTGAGTTAGCGTAGTATCGTATGTATAAATTTGTATGATTTTATTTAGGTAATATACGTGTTATTCAAAGGCGAGGCGAGTTAGGTAAAGTTTATGGCTAATACGATAACTAGTTTTGATTAAATATTTATGTCTCTACAAATGATTTTTCTAGTGAAAACACGAAACTTACACCACTGAATTATTCAGATATAAAGAACACGTCGCTAATTAATTAGCTTAATCTACTTCAACTTTTGATTAATATAGAGAGTATTCGAATGTTCACGGTTTTGAAACTTCTATTTTATTTTGATTATTATTCCTACTATCAATGTTCTAAAAAGCGCTAGGCGCTAGTCGGGCGGTGGAGGGGTGACTAGTGCCTAGGCGCTAGGCGGGAGCTAGGCGCCGCCTAGGCGGATTCGATCTATAATGCTTATTTTTACTATTCTTACAATATTGTTGCCAAATTTATAATAATACACATACTATGACAATTGATATGTTAGTTTCATAATTATAAATCCAAAATCATACAAAGAGTAGCATAGTTTACCTAAACATAGATTAATTAACACATAAAGACTATTGATTAAGCTACAAGAGTGGCTCGTTGGGTATCGCATAGGGCCTAGGCGGATTACTTATTAGTCGGGCGGCGAGGTACTGACTAGCGCCTAGGCGGACCTAGGCGGCGTCTTTTAGAACACTGCCTACTATTTATGGATTTGTACGTTGGTGATCATATCCAGTTCTTTGACAAGAAAAGGTGGTAAAATATATTACTAATACTCCCTCCGTCCCATGGCAATTGTCCATGTTTCCTTATTGAGATGTCCCATTTAATTGTCAACTTACTTAAAGTGGAAAAGTTTTACTCTCACAACTAATATAATGTCAACCCCACTATCTCTTAAGGCCTTGGTTACTATGTCATTCTCTTATGGACAATTGCAACGGGACAGAGGGAGTAGTATAAATATTCAATTTTAAGGTTGCATTCTTTTTCATCTAAAAGAAAATGAATATTTACACTTTAAATCCTCCTTAATGTTCTCCTTGTCTCAACATTTCTTCCCCCCCCCCCCCAATTTGCACTAGAATTGAGAGAAAATATTATCTTACTAATATAGTGTTGTTAATATTTTCTTCAATTTAAGGAGTAAAAATCCTTCCTCATTAATAAAAGGTGATAAAAAGTGACGAAAAAAGTATTTTTCTCGTTTCTCTCCTTTTTTCTCGCATCAAGGAGAAAGCAACCTAAATCTTAATCACGACATCAAGCTATGACATAACAAAATATTTCCGATTATATTTATTTGGTAGAAATATGTATAATAGGAAAATTAAATAATGGATGTGATACAATAATTCATGATAACAGGCCACCTTTCCCCACAATTCATGGATTAATAGTTAGTGTTTCTATATAGGCCCAAAATTTTTTGAGCCCAAAATTTTTTGAGCCCCAAACTTTTATTTTTTTATTTTTTATTTTTATGTATGTATAAATTATACAATCAGGAACTTCTAGCTATTCTTCTTCCATACCATGTTGTCTTTCACTATTATAACGAACTATTGTACATCTTTTATTATTTTTATTTTTATATATATATTTTTCATTGCCAAAAGACCTTTTTTTTTTTTTTTTTTTCTTTTTTGTTTTCGCCTAAAGCTTCTCGGAGCATGGGATCGGCCCCGAGTGTATGTGTAGGAATAGTCTCATTATTATATTTATATCTGCATTTATCAGGATCTTATAACTTATCGTATCTCAAAAGATTACAGATAATAGTAATTTTAATTTCAACCCTCATATCTCTAGAAGAGTTATAGTTGAGAAAATAAAAATCAAGTACAGAAAAACCTTTTACTTAGACCTGGAAGCAATCCATCTTCACATATGTGACATCAAGTTGCAATATTTCTGCTTTGCATCAACCAACACAATAAAAGTTAGTACAACGTAAAAATGGTGAAACCGGTAAACACGGTCGAATCATTTATTCAATAATCCTTTATACAATGTTCCGAGAAAAATTCAAGATTTCGAATACGAAGATAATGTTTCCGATATCTAAAAAAGAACTTTTATATGCTATTGAAATTTCTACAAACGATGTTAGTGTTTGACGAAGGAATTTATTCATGAAGGCAGTCTGGAGCAGTTGCTATATACTGTATGAAGTATGAACACACATCAAAATGAGTATTTTTCGGTTCCTTCAAGGGTTGATCAGTGTATCATACACGTCGCGCGCGTATCTACCCTAGATAATAAATAAAGATCAATTAATGGTTGTAGCAGTAGCGAATTTCATAAGTCGTTATGGGACTATAAATATGCGGATGTGATCCTCTATCCTCATTTTCATGTAATAATCGTGTATCAAATGTTGATTTTGTATTAATTTATACATTTTCTTTCGACGATTTCGACGTATTATGACTCGGGATAATTTTATAATATTTAGGGTTCACTCATTCATTTTAGGGTTTATAATTATTTTCTAGCATTCAATTTTATTAGGTAAAATAGGATTGAAAACTAAAAGTTAGGGTATAATTTTTTTTTTAATTTCTGATTTTTTGTTATAAAAATATATTTTATTTTATTATGATATTTTATTTTTTATTTTTACAAAAAAAATTATAAAACTAATAAAAATAATTATTCGATACATAATTGATATAAATAAGTGGGGACAAAGGACCGCATCCAATAAATATGTAAGTAGTATTAGTACTTTTTAAGCTGAGTTTTTCGAATTTCTTAATTCATAACTTTATCGTGCAAAGTTAGTTATCTTCTTCATGGGTGATTCTTCATAATTCAACAGTTCGTTTCTAGATGTTCTTTGTATTCGCAAATCGCAACATTAATCTCTGTAGGTATTTGTTTGTTTTACTGATGTAGAAATATTATTTAAAATGATAAAATTTCAACTCACTAAAATTCATTCACACTGCTTTATACATTATTATTACTCTCACTTTAATTTCGATGTTGAAAAAAATGTATCTCTAAATAAATAAGACGGGGATTATATATTACAATAATGCTATTTTGCCATAATGTGGCCGACCACACAACGACATTTTTTATAATATATGTAATTTTTAAAATAGTAAATGGTAACTATAATTTATTACTTTAATATTTTAATTTAAAAATATTTTTTCCCCCAAAATTACTACATATTTTTCTCTTTTTTCTAGATAAAAAGGTAATAAATACTTTAAAATAGTAAAAATTATCAAATAATTAAAGGATTAATTTTAAAAAATACGTAAAAAATACGGAGTATCGCTTTTTGAGTTTTATATAATCTAAAAAAGTTTGGCATAAATATATAAATTTTTTGATACTAAAAAAATTAAAAAAAGTTAAATTATGACTGGCCACATTATGGCCGAATAGCATCAGTCTATATATTATCGGACAAGTTGTAGTTTTAAAAAAAATCAAAGCATGTGGACAAACGCTACAAAAGTTGTGTGCATGATGAACAAGATGATGAAAAGAAAACCAACTTTATCGAGCTAGTTTAATAAAATAAGCAAATTGGTCATTGGACTTCCATTTCTAAGGTGGTTGAGTACAATTTTTCTCTCTCCCTTTTGTTTTTGTTTTCGTTTTCTTCAGCTTTGGCGTGCTACCATTTTGGTTTTACACTAATAAAAGTCATATTTATTGTTTCTTACATTAATTTCATTTTAAAATAATGACATTAAAATTAATGCAGTAGTAAATAATAAAGCCTGGTTGGATTAATGTAACCAAATAAATTAATATGAATATTTATTTTGATACGAAAGATAATGAATATTTGCCCTTTAATCTTTTTTTTTTTTTTTTTTGTATATTCTTACATGTGGTCTTTTTCCCCTTTACTTGCATTACAATATGGAGAGAAAATATTATCTTATGTGATGCTGTTAATATTTTCTTCAATTCAAATAGTGAAAATTTTCCCTATCGTCAAAAGGTGATAAAAGGTGGCAAAAAAAAACGGATTTAAAGTGTGATTTTCTCTTTTCTCTCTTTTTTTTTTTTTGCATAAAAGAGAATCATAATATTAAAAAATTAAAGAAAACAATAAAAGCAAGAAAGAACAAGAAAAACTGATAATTATGACACGTAATTTGTACTCTCTCCGTCTTGCTCAACATGACATATATTCCTTTACTTCTTGAACCATTCCATTCAAGATGGGACCCTTTTATTGAAATAATAAAATTTAATTAAAAAGAATTTTACAATTTACATGTATATCATTATAATTTAAAGACAAGACTTAAAATAGTTATAATTTATTTGTGTGTTCTTTAAATTTTACAATTTTTATATTAAATCAAATGTTCTGTTACGTGTTCTTTTATTTTAGATCAAATAAAATATATTTAAAATTAAAATACAATTTAAACAAGATATAAAGCTTGTCCACTAGAATATAAGAGTGGTTACCACAAAAGACAAATTAAAGGCAGTGCATGAGATTAAAAAGCCAAAAATAAAACACAAATAAATCAGTTTAATGAAACACATATTCCTTGTCTCTGAACCGTAGTAGAGAGGGAGAGAGAGAAAGAGCAGCAAAAAAAGAAAAAAGAAAAATGGCTTATGCGCTCGTGATTTCTCTGAAACAGACTTTAGAGCCACATCTTGATCCCTCTCGATCCAGACTTCAAATTCCGGAATCAGAGGTTAGAGAAATTTACGACGACCTCTGTGATGAATCTTCGATTTGCGGCCCAAATTTATATATGGTTTGTACGCGTATATAAAGAGGAACACAAGGGATTTACTTGGTTCGATCGGTATGATCTACGTCCACGGGGGGAAAAGAGTATCGTTTATATTCCGAATAGCGTAAGTCCGTACAATGTAATTAACTCTCCTATTTATAGATGAGACTCATGCGGTTGCAGAGGTGGAGTCGTGGAGGTGTGGGTGGTTTTTCCCTGCTCCGGTTTTCTCTCCATCGGCCCACGTTCTGGGTTTAGGGCTCAACTCCCTGGGCTTGTGCTTGGCATGGACTGGGCTTGCCGACCTGGGCCTATCCGATCTGGGCTTGTTTCTGTTTTGGGCCTAGGGAGGTGGGCCATTTCCTATCACATCCCCCCCCCCCCCCCCCCCCCCCCAAAAGCGTGGGTTGATGGAGTTGATGTGTCCTGCTGTTGTGCTTGGCGAGTAGTGTCTTGATTCGTAGTAACGTATTCCCTTTAAAATACATGAGGGAATCCGAACTGAACTTGGTACCCCCCTTTGAAATGTGTGAGGAAAGCCGAACTGAACTTGGTATCCCCTCTGAAATGTGTGAGGAAGGCCGAACTGAACTTGGTACCCCCCTCTGAATTGTGTGAGAAAGGCCGAACTGAACTTGTTACCCTCTCTGAAATGTGTGAGGAAGGCCGAACTGAACTTGGTACCCCCCTCTGAAATGTGTGAGGAAGGCCGAATTGAACTTGGTATCTCCTCTGAAATGTGTTAGGAAAGCCGAACTGAACTTGGTATCCCCTCTGAAATGTGTGAGGAAGGCCGAACTGAACTTGGTACCCCCCTCTGAATTGTGTGAGGAAGGCCGAACTGAACTTGGTATCTCCTCTGAATACGGTTTGGCTGGAGGTCGGATATGCCGATCTCATCTCCCGCCCAAAGTTAAAGTTGTCAGCCGCATTTAATGCGACGCTTGGGGTACCGATAAAGCACCGATTGGACGTTTTCTGAAACGTCGTCGCATTGAATGGCGTATTCAATAAGCGTAATTCCTTTCCCTTTAATGCCCTATGATTGTGATACAATCACTTACATTTCTTTTCAAAACTGAAACCCTAATTCTGTAAATCCTCCCTGCTGTTCATCTTCTCCAACTACTTCTCTTCGCGGATATTCTACAATTATCAACAAGGAAAGAGTAAGTTATGTCTTCATCTGTTTCAATTTCAAGTTCTTTCTCGGATTCCTCCGTTCAAGAAGCCCGTTCCCCCTTTCTTTCACATTCTCCGGCGGCGACGGAAGAAGTCGCCGCCGCTTCCTCGTCTACTTCTATTCCGATCCATTTCCCCGAGGATAGGCGTGCGTGCATTCGGTCGGATTGTGAGGAACCATACGGGCAACAAGTTACGTTCCCCGAGGTTCCTGGAGTGTCTGGGATAGTGGGTGGTCTTGAGTCTACAGTTTCCACCTCAACCCTCTTTCAAATCGCCGTTAAATTTGATTTCCCCCCTTCTGTTCTTCTTCTCCGGCCAAATGCCGACGATAGGGCTCATCGTCCTCCTCATGGGTGTGTCACTGTCTACGTTGATCAGTTTAAGGCTGGTTTGCGTGTCCCTTTTCCGGCTATCTACGCCGATATCTTCCGTACCTTCGATCTATCTCCTGCCCAGATTACTCCGAATAGCATTAGCCAAATAACCGGTCTGGGGATTGCCTGTTCTCGCTTAGGTATTCCGTACTCCATAGATGTCCTTGGTGGGATGGTGTCCTTTAAGTCTAGGACTGAAGGGTGGTACTATTCTTCTTATCGGCAGAAAGGCTTCTCCGTCAAAGTGCCCTCCAAGGTTCAAGACTGGCAGAAGAAATTCTTCTACTGCCAGTTCGAGGGTGCCACCGAAGTCGGGTGGCACTCCGGTCCCGTTAGGCTTCTGACGAAGCCGAAAAATTTTGCCAAAGTGGCAAGGCGTTTTGCCAGTTTGGGCATAATGCCGATGTCGCTTGCTGCGCTTAGGACGGCAGTACCGAGCCCCGATGAACCTTCCACTTCGGTGGATCCGGGGAGGGGTGAGGTCCCTTTCCCCTTTGTTTTTTTTTTTTTTTTTTTTGTTTTTTTTTTTATCGGTACTAACGTTCTGTCTGCTTGCAGTGGATTTGGTGAGGGGTAAGAAGCCGATCTCGCAGAAGAGGAAGGGTGAGTCCACTAGTTCGCCGTCCGGGCAGAAGAGGCAGGCGACCGAGTCTTCCGAACAGACTCGGTCCGGTATTCCTACTCCCCGAGGTCGGGGTAATATTGCCGTAGCCGCTGAGGAGGTTGACGCGGCGGCTGCGAGAAAGTTGGTCATGGGTTCGGCGTCGTCCGAACCCGATCTGGTTGAGGTTCGCACTTCTGCCCCGGTATTCCCAGCGGTAAATTCAACTTTTTTCGATCTCGGTTGCCCCTTTTTTTTTTTTTTTTTTTTTTTTTTTGACTGATGGTAGTAATCCAATGCAGGGTGTGGATCCTATTCTTGAGGAGTACGACCGTGTGAATGGCGCGGTCAGGAGTCTCCTCAAGGGATCGGTGGCGAAATACCATCGTATTTTGGAAAAGAACAAGGTCTTGGCCAATGATAAGGCCAAGATTTCAAAGGCGTTCGCCGAATCTACAGCTCGGGAAGCCGCTCTGCAGGAGCAGCTCGACTGTATGTCTGCCGAGCTCAATGCCACCAAGGAGAAAATGGCGAAGAGCGAGGAGGAGGCTGCAGCTGCCCGAGTTCGGGAGGCCGAGATCGCCGCCGCCCAGGGCGACATCTTCCATGCCCTTGCTGAAAGAATAATATACAGCAAGGGTTTTGGTAAGTTGGTATCGTCTCTGACCAAGACGATGGAGAAGCGGGCGGTGGCCGAGGTGCTAGACCGGGTGGCCGTCAACTTCCCCGAACTCGACAAGGGGAAGTTTGGGTATGAGCCGATCGAGGACGAAGAAGTGCTGCGTATATACTTCCGGCAGCTTTTGAAGAAGGCTTCTCCGTTCCCCGTCGTGGGGTATCTTGCGGAAGGGCAGGCCTTGCTGACGGCTGCCGATATCCAGGCTTGTCAGTTCGACAGGGATGCCGATTTTGAAGAAACGTGCATCCCTTTCCGCGAAGAACTGGCGACGTGCCCGCTGTCCCCAAATACACCGCCCCCCGTGCTGGAAGGGGAGGATTTGGAGGATGAGGCTTATTTTTCTCTTACTTTCTGTAGAACGAACCCGTAACAGATAAAACTGCGCTGTTAAACAAAATAAAGCGACTGAAAATCCTTATTGATCTTAAGGATGGTGAGATCGGTCGCCTCGACAAACTTTCTGAACACCTTCGAAATGAATTTGACGCCAAATATAACGCTTTGCAAATCAAGGCTGATTCCAATGAAGCTCGATATTTGCAATTAAAAGAAGATTACGCGGATGCCAAGAGGATTGCAGACGAGCACGCCGAATATGAAAGGGTTATACATGAGCTCGGTGGCAAGACGATATCCGAAGTCGAGGCTGATGCGTTTGAGGCTGTTTCTCTAAAAAGTGTTCGCAATAGAACGAAATCTATCCTAGCACTTAGTAAGTAAAAACCCAATGTCGAATCTCAAGGAAAACTTTGCAGGGCAAATAATCGTGTAGCAAAACAATCCTAAACTAGCCTAAATCTAAGAAAGCAAGTAAAAAGAATTTGGTTTGGTTTGTTTAAATCCTAGGCAAGAAAATAAATAAGCAATAAATCAAAGCAAGTAAATAAATCTAATCTAAAAAGCATAGAAATAATCTAAACTAATTAAACTAGAGAAATTAAGCGAAAGCAATTAAACTAACTAGGCATGGAATTGAAAAGAAAGCAATAACGAAAGCAACGAAGAAAACGAATCTAGACATAATAACTAAATCTGAAAATTAAGCAAATAAATCTAACTACGAAAACTTGAAATCGAAGGAATTGAAAACTAAGAAAAACGAATCTAATCTAAGAACTTGAAAACGAATCTAATCTAAATTAAACTAAGCAATTAAGAACTAAATCTAAGGAACTAGGAAGCAATTAAATCAAATAAAAGAAAGCAATAAAGAACTTACGAGATTAAACGAAGAACGAAGAACTAAGTAAAAACTTGAATTAATTGAAGAACGAAGTAGCGATCCGGATCGAACAAAGAAAAACTAAACTAGAATGTAATGTGCTGAAAACTAGAGCTAAAACTAATGTAAAAGGTTATAGAATTCGTGTACAAGGGGTACTATTTATAATAGGTATGAAAACCTAGTTATAGAAGGAAAGGAAAGCTGGCCGGAACGTTGGACGGTCGTCCAACGTACGCTGGACGCTCGTCCAACGTCGCACTCGCATTTTTCTTCAATTCTTCCCTGGACGGTCGTCCAACGTAAGTTGGACGCTCGTCCAACGCTGGACGATTGCGCGCCTTTCTTGTTTCGGTCGTATCTTCCTCGTCCGAACTCCAAATTGACCTCCGTTTTCGCCTATGCGCTCCTATCGAACCCCTCTTCGATATAATGCTTTCATTACATCCAAAATGAATCTTCAATAAAATCATGAGAGGTTAGAACTCGAGGTCAATGATTACTTTTCTTCTCGTTTCCGCCCTTTTTATCCTACAAGTACCAAAAACTCCAAACAACCAAATCATAGCCTAAGACACACGAAAAGACACAAAAACACAACGAAAAAAGACACAAAAAAATAATGAAAATCCTAACATCTAGACACCAATCAAAATCCCCCACACTTAGAACTTTGCTTGTCCTCAAGCAATATAAACATACAACTTAGACTCAATCCAAACAATTCAAATCATAGAACATTTAATCACCGGAATCGACAAACTCAAACGAGGTCACTTTAATCCCAAGTTACGATCAATCATCATCAACGAGCTGTGTGGCTTATCAACCCAAGCAAGAGGAAAAGCAATGATACACACATCTCACAAATATCTAGATCACCACAACTTTAGACGTCTAGCCTATTTCCCCTTTTTATTCAATAAATAAACAACTCTCTTTTTTTTTTTTTTTTTTTTTACACAAGTGAACGTTTTTTGGCTCATAATTCACTAGGTTTAATCATCGATGGGTCACATCGAGCCTCCTAGTGCGGTTTCTCGTACCCATTGTCAAGAGGGGTAGAATGCCTACGAACACATTATTCTAATATACATGAGTATCATCTAGGACAAAGTTCATGAAATGTGATCATTCGAGGGTCTCTCGAAGCCTTTTCATGTGGTTTCCCATGCTCATTACTCTAGTATTTTCATACGTTACAAGTAATAGGAGCAGAATCCTATCAACTCTTTTATTCACATATAAACACACTTTTTTTTTTTTTTTTTTCTTTTCTAAGGGGAAAGTAAACTAGCAATCCAAATTACAACAATCTAGACTAATCACTCAACCAAAAATCATAAATCATTTTCCTCAAACTCACATCAATTCATGCCCCACAATTCATCGAATCATAATATATCACAACTCAAGATTAAACCAACCTAATTTATGCTCAAATCAATTCCAACAACTAAATACTCCATCATCAAATCATTCAAATTAATCCTAAGTTACATGCTTATAGGGCTCAAAATCAAACAAAATCCTAAGTGAGGGAACATGAAGACTCAATCACAAACTAGACTCGATCAAACCAAACAAGACTCGATCAAGACACAAAACAAAAACGAACACTTCATGCCAAAAGTTTCAAAGACCCTCCCCCACACTTAAAATCAAGCAATGTCCCCATTGCAAGAAAATAAAAAGGAGAAGGAAAGAAGGAACTTATCGCAAGATGACGACCAATAACTCAAAATCTCGAAAGACTCGAGTAGTACCTACAAAACAAACACCAAAACAAACTACCAAAGCGTAAAAGTGCACAAAACAAAGAAATAAAAGACTCAAAACAAAAATAGAAAGACACAAAACAAAGCTATGGGTTGTATGGACCTCGGAACCGGGGATCATTCCAACGGGGATCATTTGGGGCCCAAAACGGGGATCGTTCGGGTCCGGCTCGATCTCTCTCTTCATCATACCCTCCTTGTAAACTATTCCCTACACGAAATTCAAAAGAAAACGAACGAAAAACAACTAAAATAATAAAAATAAAGCCTACTCTAAATTTTTTTTACGTGGGTTGCCTCCCACCAAGCGCTTGTTTATCGTCATTAGCTTGACGTACCAAAAATTCTCATCCAAAATCTGTTGCAACGATCAACGTCTTTAACCATCCATAGGAGACTCTTGGTGCAAAGGTGGACTCTTCTTTCTCTTCGGCTTGAAACTCGAAAAGAGGGTTATCTTGGACACTCATCTCCCCCACACTTGTGTGAAAATCCATGTAAGAAATATCACGATCTTCAAAACTTGATGATGGATCCTCCACAAAAAATGCTTCCTCGTCGAGATTGGCAAGAAAGTTGTCCATGATTTCTTCCTCTTGTTGTGAGCTCAAAATCGACTCCTCCAAAATGCAATTGTGATCCTCCATGTCTTCCACATTGCTCAAAAACTCCTCCACAATTTCTTCCTCATCCAATTTGCTCAAGAACTCATCAATAATGGCTTCTTCCTCATCCACACAACTAAAGAATTCGTCATCTTCAATGGACTCTTCATCTTCAATGAATTCTTCAAGAGTTGCTACCTTGTTAAAAATCTCACAAACATTTTCCTCAACACAAGGGTTAGCAAGCTTAACATAAGAGCATAAATGAAAAGAAGAAGTAGGAATAGGAGGTGAATTTCCAAATACCGAAAATGTTACCGAACCTCCTTCACCGGCCATGCTCAATGTGCCGGTACCTACATCAATCCGAGCTCGAGTAGTGGCCATAAATGGTCGCCCTAACAAGAGAAGATGACCTCTCTGACTCCTAGCTCCTCGCCCCACGTCAAGCACAACAAAATCGGCAAGAACTTGAATACCCCTCACAAGTAAAGCAACGTCTTCCACAATCCCCAAGGGACGACTCAAAGAACCGTCGGCTAGCTCGATGCAAAAATTGGTGGGCTTAAGATCCCTCGAACCCATTCTCTCGAAAATCGAGTATGGCATCAAGTTCACCGCTGCCCCCAAATCCAACATACCCGGCACACTATCTCCATTATCCAAAACAACATCTAATTTGAAACTTCCGGGATCACCTTGTTTCGGTAGAGATGAGAGATGACCAGCTGGGGTGGGTGAGGCGTGAAGACGTTGTTGGCTCGCTTTGATGGCAGCCACGGTGCGACTTCTCCATTTATTTTGTGCCATTGCTTCGAGCTCTCGACTTCTTCTTCCTTCTTCGCGGTTAAGAGCACCTTCTCCTATTGATGTCGTCGATGTGAGATGTCAAATTCCTTTAGAGACTTTGACGACCTTGCATACACAACACTCAACAAACGGATTAAACGCACCGAGTGGAAGGGAAAAGAAATCGAACAAAAATAAAAATAAAAATAATAAAAAGAAAACACTACACAATTAAATAGCCTAAAGTTTTCCCCGGCAACGGCGCCAAAATTTGTTTCTCTAAAAAGTGTTCGCAATAGAACGAAATCTATCCTAGCACTTAGTAAGTAAAAACCCAATGTCGAATCTCAAGGAAAACTTTGCAGGGCAAATAATCGTGTAGCAAAACAATCCTAAACTAGCCTAAATCTAAGAAAGCAAGTAAAAAGAATTTGGTTTGGTTTGTTTAAATCCTAGGCAAGAAAATAAATAAGCAATAAATCAAAGCAAGTAAATAAATCTAATCTAAAAAGCATAGAAATAATCTAAACTAATTAAACTAGAGAAATTAAGCGAAAGCAATTAAACTAACTAGGCATGGAATTGAAAAGAAAGCAATAACGAAAGCAACGAAGAAAACGAATCTAGACATAATAACTAAATCTGAAAATTAAGCAAATAAATCTAACTACGAAAACTTGAAATCGAAGGAATTGAAAACTAAGAAAAACGAATCTAATCTAAGAACTTGAAAACGAATCTAATCTAAATTAAACTAAGCAATTAAGAACTAAATCTAAGGAACTAGGAAGCAATTAAATCAAATAAAAGAAAGCAATAAAGAACTTACGAGATTAAACGAAGAACGAAGAACTAAGTAAAAACTTGAATTAATTGAAGAACGAAGTAGCGATCCGGATCGAACAAAGAAAAACTAAACTAGAATGTAATGTGCTGAAAACTAGAGCTAAAACTAATGTAAAAGGTTATAGAATTCGTGTACAAGGGGTACTATTTATAATAGGTATGAAAACCTAGTTATAGAAGGAAAGGAAAGCTGGCCGGAACGTTGGACGGTCGTCCAACGTACGCTGGACGCTCGTCCAACGTCGCACTCGCATTTTTCTTCAATTCTTCCCTGGACGGTCGTCCAACGTAAGTTGGACGCTCGTCCAACGCTGGACGATTGCGCGCCTTTCTTGTTTCGGTCGTATCTTCCTCGTCCGAACTCCAAATTGACCTCCGTTTTCGCCTATGCGCTCCTATCGAACCCCTCTTCGATATAATGCTTTCATTACATCCAAAATGAATCTTCAATAAAATCATGAGAGGTTAGAACTCGAGGTCAATGATTACTTTTCTTCTCGTTTCCGCCCTTTTTATCCTACAAGTACCAAAAACTCCAAACAACCAAATCATAGCCTAAGACACACGAAAAGACACAAAAACACAACGAAAAAAGACACAAAAACATAATGAAAATCCTAACATCTAGACACCAATCAAAATCCCCCACACTTAGAACTTTGCTTGTCCTCAAGCAATATAAACATACAACTTAGACTCAATCCAAACAATTCAAATCATAGAACATTTAATCACCGGAATCGACAAACTCAAACGAGGTCACTTTAATCCCAAGTTACGATCAATCATCATCAACGAGCTGTGTGGCTTATCAACCCAAGCAAGAGGAAAAGCAATGATACACACATCTCACAAATATCTAGATCACCACAACTTTAGACGTCTAGCCTATTTCCCCTTTTTATTCAATAAATAAACAACTCTCTTTTTTTTTTTTTTTTTTTTTTTACACAAGTGAACGTTTTTTGGCTCATAATTCACTAGGTTTAATCATCGATGGGTCACATCGAGCCTCCTAGTGCGGTTTCTCGTACCCATTGTCAAGAGGGGTAGAATGCCTACGAACACATTATTCTAATATACATGAGTATCATCTAGGACAAAGTTCATGAAATGTGATCATTCGAGGGTCTCTCGAAGCCTTTTCATGTGGTTTCCCATGCTCATTACTCTAGTATTTTCATACGTTACAAGTAATAGGAGCAGAATCCTATCAACTCTTTTATTCACATATAAACACACTTTTTTTTTTTTTTTTTTCTTTTCTAAGGGGAAAGTAAACTAGCAATCCAAATTACAACAATCTAGACTAATCACTCAACCAAAAATCATAAATCATTTTCCTCAAACTCACATCAATTCATGCCCCACAATTCATCGAATCATAATATATCACAACTCAAGATTAAACCAACCTAATTTATGCTCAAATCAATTCCAACAACTAAATACTCCATCATCAAATCATTCAAATTAATCCTAAGTTACATGCTTATAGGGCTCAAAATCAAACAAAATCCTAAGTGAGGGAACATGAAGACTCAATCACAAACTAGACTCGATCAAACCAAACAAGACTCGATCAAGACACAAAACAAAAACGAACACTTCATGCCAAAAGTTTCAAAGACCCTCCCCCACACTTAAAATCAAGCAATGTCCCCATTGCAAGAAAATAAAAAGGAGAAGGAAAGAAGGAACTTATCGCAAGATGACGACCAATAACTCAAAATCTCGAAAGACTCGAGTAGTACCTACAAAACAAACACCAAAACAAACTACCAAAGCGTAAAAGTGCACAAAACAAAGAAATAAAAGACTCAAAACAAAAATAGAAAGACACAAAACAAAGCTATGGGTTGTATGGACCTCGGAACCGGGGATCATTCCAACGGGGATCATTTGGGGCCCAAAACGGGGATCGTTCGGGTCCGGCTCGATCTCTCTCTTCATCATACCCTCCTTGTAAACTATTCCCTACACGAAATTCAAAAGAAAACGAACGAAAAACAACTAAAATAATAAAAATAAAGCCTACTCTAAATTTTTTTTACGTGGGTTGCCTCCCACCAAGCGCTTGTTTATCGTCATTAGCTTGACGTACCAAAAATTCTCATCCAAAATCTGTTGCAACGATCAACGTCTTTAACCATCCATAGGAGACTCTTGGTGCAAAGGTGGACTCTTCTTTCTCTTCGGCTTGAAACTCGAAAAGAGGGTTATCTTGGACACTCATCTCCCCCACACTTGTGTGAAAATCCATGTAAGAAATATCACGATCTTCAAAACTTGATGATGGATCCTCCACAAAAAATGCTTCCTCGTCGAGATTGGCAAGAAAGTTGTCCATGATTTCTTCCTCTTGTTGTGAGCTCAAAATCGACTCCTCCAAAATGCAATTGTGATCCTCCATGTCTTCCACATTGCTCAAAAACTCCTCCACAATTTCTTCCTCATCCAATTTGCTCAAGAACTCATCAATAATGGCTTCTTCCTCATCCACACAACTAAAGAATTCGTCATCTTCAATGGACTCTTCATCTTCAATGAATTCTTCAAGAGTTGCTACCTTGTTAAAAATCTCACAAACATTTTCCTCAACACAAGGGTTAGCAAGCTTAACATAAGAGCATAAATGAAAAGAAGAAGTAGGAATAGGAGGTGAATTTCCAAATACCGAAAATGTTACCGAACCTCCTTCACCGGCCATGCTCAATGTGCCGGTACCTACATCAATCCGAGCTCGAGTAGTGGCCATAAATGGTCGCCCTAACAAGAGAAGATGACCTCTCTGACTCCTAGCTCCTCGCCCCACGTCAAGCACAACAAAATCGGCAAGAACTTGAATACCCCTCACAAGTAAAGCAACGTCTTCCACAATCCCCAAGGGACGACTCAAAGAACCGTCGGCTAGCTCGATGCAAAAATTGGTGGGCTTAAGATCCCTCGAACCCATTCTCTCGAAAATCGAGTATGGCATCAAGTTCACCGCTGCCCCCAAATCCAACATACCCGGCACACTATCTCCATTATCCAAAACAACATCTAATTTGAAACTTCCGGGATCACCTTGTTTCGGTAGAGATGAGAGATGACCAGCTGGGGTGGGTGAGGCGTGAAGACGTTGTTGGCTCGCTTTGATGGCAGCCACGGTGCGACTTCTCCATTTATTTTGTGCCATTGCTTCGAGCTCTCGACTTCTTCTTCCTTCTTCGCGGTTAAGAGCACCTTCTCCTATTGATGTCGTCGATGTGAGATGTCAAATTCCTTTAGAGACTTTGACGACCTTGCATACACAACACTCAACAAACGGATTAAACGCACCGAGTGGAAGGGAAAAGAAATCGAACAAAAATAAAAATAAAAATAATAAAAAGAAAACACTACACAATTAAATAGCCTAAAGTTTTCCCCGGCAACGGCGCCAAAATTTGTTTCTCTAAAAAGTGTTCGCAATAGAACGAAATCTATCCTAGCACTTAGTAAGTAAAAACCCAATGTCGAATCTCAAGGAAAACTTTGCAGGGCAAATAATCGTGTAGCAAAACAATCCTAAACTAGCCTAAATCTAAGAAAGCAAGTAAAAAGAATTTGGTTTGGTTTGTTTAAATCCTAGGCAAGAAAATAAATAAGCAATAAATCAAAGCAAGTAAATAAATCTAATCTAAAAAGCATAGAAATAATCTAAACTAATTAAACTAGAGAAATTAAGCGAAAGCAATTAAACTAACTAGGCATGGAATTGAAAAGAAAGCAATAACGAAAGCAACGAAGAAAACGAATCTAGACATAATAACTAAATCTGAAAATTAAGCAAATAAATCTAACTACGAAAACTTGAAATCGAAGGAATTGAAAACTAAGAAAAACGAATCTAATCTAAGAACTTGAAAACGAATCTAATCTAAATTAAACTAAGCAATTAAGAACTAAATCTAAGGAACTAGGAAGCAATTAAATCAAATAAAAGAAAGCAATAAAGAACTTACGAGATTAAACGAAGAACGAAGAACTAAGTAAAAACTTGAATTAATTGAAGAACGAAGTAGCGATCCGGATCGAACAAAGAAAAACTAAACTAGAATGTAATGTGCTGAAAACTAGAGCTAAAACTAATGTAAAAGGTTATAGAATTCGTGTACAAGGGGTACTATTTATAATAGGTATGAAAACCTAGTTATAGAAGGAAAGGAAAGCTGGCCGGAACGTTGGACGGTCGTCCAACGTACGCTGGATGCTCGTCCAACGTCGCACTCGCATTTTTCTTCAATTCTTCCCTGGACGGTCGTCCAACGTAAGTTGGACGCTCGTCCAACGCTGGACGATTGCGCGCCTTTCTTGTTTCGGTCGTATCTTCCTCGTCCGAACTCCAAATTGACCTCCGTTTTCGCCTATGCGCTCCTATCGAACCCCTCTTCGATATAATGCTTTCATTACATCCAAAATGAATCTTCAATAAAATCATGAGAGGTTAGAACTCGAGGTCAATGATTACTTTTCTTCTCGTTTCCGCCCTTTTTATCCTACAAGTACCAAAAACTCCAAACAACCAAATCATAGCCTAAGACACACGAAAAGACACAAAAACACAACGAAAAAAGACACAAAAACATAATGAAAATCCTAACATCTAGACACCAATCAGAGGCTGTGCGGGGGGTTGTGCGGGAGATCCAGAATCGTGGTTCGGATTCATGGGAAGTTGCTGACTATATATCTGAGCTGCGATATTTGACGAACTTATTCCCGTTGGTGCTATCTCGCCACGCAATAATGAAGAAGTGGCTTGACCGGTACCCCGATGTGCAGCCTTCTAAACAACATGCCCCCCCGGTTCCGCGCCCTGAGTCCTACCATACCTTCTCGTCTGGTTAAGGACCGGTTGGACATGCTGATGCCTGTTCAGAACCGCAAACCGATACCGAACCGAGGGGATGGGAATTACCGAGCTCCTATAGTCCCCCGAGGTCGGAGTTCTTCACGTTCCGCATCAAACCGAACTGGGGTGACAGGCGGTGGCGCTGGGCGCGGTGGTGGGCGCAGTTCGGGACAAAGCTCCCGAAAAAAGGAAGATGTAAATATTGATTTTTTGATGAACCCGCCGACTAGCGGTTGGGCTAGTTATTTTAACTGTAGCAAGAGGCCAGATGAGGGCGGGCCTTCTAATGCATGACTTGTAAAATTCTGCAAAATAAGAAACATCTTTTTGGATTAAATCTATGTTATTGTAATTGTTGGCTTTTTGCCTGTTTTGAATTTGCATTTCTGCTCTATTCATTTCCGAACTGACGCATAGGTCAAATTTGGATTTCCCGAAGTGGCTTGGGAGCCTAACTTCGGCTTCCAACGTGACTCTTGGGTCTTCCCTCGGTTCGGGATGGCATATCGCCTATTATCCCCTGCCGAGGTGACACTTGGGTCTAGTCGGGTTCCTGTTCTGCCGACTATGTCGGTAGGGGTGGTCCCCTGGTTCGTACGATTTTATTTTACTAACACTTTTCCTCGTCAGGATAGTGTTGGAGGTAGAGGCAACATGCATATAAGTGGAGTAATGCAATGTGGTGTGAACACAACAAAAGATAGAAATAAAATCTTAAACTTCATTACTGAAAATAGTTTTTGAAAGACAAGACCTGACTGAACATTGAACTGAACTGAATAAGACCGAACTGACAAAAGACTAAAATGACCGAGCTACTCTACATGATACTCCACATCTATGCATAATACCTCTTCAGATGGATTATATTCCACGGTCGCTGTATGGGCTCCCCGGACAGAGTGGAAAGCCTATAGGCGCCTTTACCAAGGACCTCGTCTACTCGGTATGGGCCTTCCCATGTGGCCTCCAGCTTGCCGAGCTTACAAGCCTTGCTGACCTCATTGTTTCGGAGAACTAAGTCTCCTACACAATACTGCCGATCTCAAACTCGCCGATTGTAATATCGGGCTATGAATTGTTTGTATCGGGCCTCTCTTATGTAAGCTGTATCCCTTTTTTCTTCTAGCAGATCGAGGTCCGCACGCCGGTTCTCATCATTTACTTCGGCTACGAAATGGGTCGTGCGCGGACTGGGGAGTCCGATCTCGACCGGGATTACAGCTTCTGTTCCGTATGCTAGACTGTACGGTGTTTCGCCATTTGCTGTTCGCGGCGTTGTTCTGTAGGACCATAGAACGTTCGGAAGGTTTTCTACCCATAACCCTTTAGCTTTCTATAGCCGGGTTTTGAGGCCTTTGACGAGAGTTCGGTTCGTCACTTCGGCTTGACCATTTGCTTGAGGGTGGGCTACCGATGTTAAATGTTGTTGAATCTGCAGCTCATCACACCATTCCCTAAAAATTCTATTCGTGAACTGAGTTCCGTTATCGGATACGAGGACATGAGGTATGCCGAATCGGCATACTATGTTCTTCCACACAAAGTTCCGGGCGTTCTTGCTTGTGATCGCAGATAGGGGCTCTGCCTCTACCCACTTCGTGAAGTAATCAATTGCAACTATGAGGTGTCGCAACTGCCCTGGTGCTTTATCGAAAGGGCCTACTATATCTATCCCCCACTGCGCGAACGGCCATGGGCTCTGCATCACAGCCAGCTCGGTCTGTGGTAGCCTTGTCACATTTGCGTGTAACTGGCATTTTTCGCACCTCTGCACGAGTTCGGTGCAATCCTTGAGCATCGAGGGCCAAAAGTATCCCCATCTCATAATTTTCTTTGCCAAAGCCCGAGGTCCGATGTGGCTTCCACATGCCCCTTCATGTATTTCTCGCATGACGTAGTCTGCTGAGGTCGGTCCGACGCACTTGAGTAAGGGTTGAAGGTACGATTTCTTGTAAAGGACATTGTCCAGAATAGTATATCTCAATGACTTCAACAATATCCTTCTAGCCTCCGTCTTATCTTCGGGCAACTCCCCTCTCTCCAGGTAGGCTAGAATGGGCGTCATCCACGTCGGCTGTGACTCATTGTCCAGATCGTTAACCTCGGCTTCGTCTATGCTTCTATGCTTTACATCTTCCACTGGTGAAGTGCCAGGTGCCGCTGCCAATTTGCTGAGAACATCAGCTCGGGAATTCTGAGTCCGGGGGATTCGCTCGAGCTGGAAATATTTGAAAACCCCCTGCATGCCCCTAGCCTTAGCAGATACTTCTTCATTCTTTCTCCCTTCGCTTCATACTTTCCTAGCATATGATTCACGACTACCTGGGAATCGCTGTGTACCTTTATGGCCGTGACCTTCAGATCCATGGCTATCCGGAGTCCGGCTAGCAGAGCCTCATACTCTACTTCATTGTTGGTAGTCGCGAATTGGAAGCGAAGTGAGTAGGTGATCTCTTTCTTTTCCGGGCTGATAAGAAGGATTCCAGCACCGCTTCCCGTCTTTCCCGAGGCCCCATCCACATACATATGCCAACAGTCTTGAGGCTCCACCAATGTTGTGCGAACTGGCTCTGGTATCGGGATCGGGACTTCGGATATCGAGGTCTCAACCAAAAAATCCGCTAAGGCTTGCCCTTTGATAGCCTGACGGGGGACATAAGAGATATCATGCTCTCCCAGTTCTATTGCCCACTTCACTATTCGACCTGATGCTTCGGGCTTCGTCAGCACCTGCCAAAGTGGGGAGTCCGTTTCGGACTTGTATGGAGTGCGCGTGAAAATATGGGCGTAGTCACCTAGCAGCGTTGACAAGTGCTAAGGCTAGCTTTTCCAATGGCTGATATCTCACTTCGGGCCCTTTTAGTGACCGGCTTATGAAGTAAACTGGCAACTGGCGGCCTGCCTCTTCTCGCGCGAGCACCGCACTGATTGCTTCGTCAGAAGTAGCCAAATACAAAAAGAGCACCTCTCCATCCTTCGGTGCTGACAAGGTCGGTAGACCTCTCAGATACTCCTTTAGTTGGTTTAGGGCGTGATGATGCTCCGAACTCCAGTCGAACTGGGGCGCTTTCTTCAAGATTTTGAAGAAGGGCAATTGCTTCTCCGCGGCTTTAGATAGGAATCTACTCAGTGCGGCGAGACACCCTGTAAGTCTGTGCACATCGTTGATTGACTTTGGATTCTTCATGTCTAACACGGTCTTAACTTTTGATTGATTCGCCCTCAACCCTTCCTGGGAAATCCAACAACCTAAAAACTTCCCCGATGTCACAGCAAAGGTACATTTTTGGGGATTAAGTTTCAGGTTGACCTTGCGAAGGATGGAGAGCACAGTTCGGAGATCGGCGACACTAGTGCTCTCTTCCTTACTCTTTACCACTATGTCATCGACATAGACCTCTACCTCCTTTCCGATATGCTCTTTAAATATTTTATCTACCATCCTCTGATAGGTAGCTCCTGCATTCTTCAACCCGAATGGCATTTTGCGGTAGGCAAAGATGCGAAAGTCCGTAATGAATGCTGTCTTAGCCGCGTCTTCGGCATCCATTAGGACTTGGTTGTATCCCTTATACAGATCCAGGAAACTGAATATCCTATGACCGACCAGCGAGTCCACCTTTTTGTCGATATCGGGCAGAGGATAACAGTCCTTAGGGCAGTGCTTGTTGAGATCGGTATAATCAATGCACATGCGCCATCCTCCCCCAGCCTTCTTGACCATTACCGGGTTCGCTATCCAGGTCGGGTAGGTGACTTCGAATAGAATCCCAGCATCCAGCAGTTGGGTCACTTCGGTCTTTATAACCTGATTCCGCTCTGCTGCAAAAGAGCGTTGTTTCTGTCTTACCGGCCTCACCTCGGGGTCGATCTTGAGCCGATGTGTGATCAGATCGGGTGATACCCCTGCCATATCCAAAGGGGACCACGCGAAGACGTCTCTGTACTCCTTTAGAAGCTGAATAACCTGTTCGCGAAGGTGGGGACAGTCGGTCAGCCCGACTTTAACGACCTTAGCGGGGTCGTCCTTATACAAAGCCACCTCTCTCTCTTCGGCAAGCGACGTCTTATTCGGCTCTTCGGAGTTCAGTAATTGCTATGCTTGGGGCAGTTCGGGCGTTGCCCCTAGCCCCTTGAGCGCCACATGCAGGCACTCCCTTGCCATTTTCTGATCACCACGGATAACGGCTACCCCTCCCTTAGTCGGGATCTTCACAGCTAAATGGTACGTGGAGCAGATCGCTCTCACTGTATTCATCCAAGTACGGCCTAGGATTATGTTGTATGAGGACTTGGCCTCCACCACCATGAATTCGGTCATGTTAGTGGTGCTTCTCGGCCCTTTCCCTACTGTGACGGGCAGCTCGATTGTCCCTAGGGGATGAGTTTCCTCCTGTGTGAAACTCCGCAGTGGCCGTGTGGTTGGAATGACCTTTGACTTCTCCAGCTCCATGTTATCAAAGCAATGCTTGAACATGATATTCACCGATGCCCCGGTGTCGATGTGAATCCTTTTGATCAGCATGTTGGCCACCACAGCCTCAACAACAATGGCATCGGAGTGCGGCATCATGGGGGCCACCGGGTCCTCGGCCGAGAAAGTCACGGCTTCCTCCTTCTTGAACCTCTTGTTAGCGGGTTCCCTGCTCGGCAAGCTCCGAGCTCCGTTTTTTAGGGACGATTTAGTCTGTCCTTTGGCGAGAGCGGAGATCGTAGCGACTATCCCATCGTATTGGTAATCTCCGTCCTCGTCGGCATCATCCTCATTGTGTTTTGTTTTTTTCTCAGCCTCCATGCTGCAACTTCCTCCTCTATACTGTCTTTTCTTCTTTTGACTTCGGGGGGTAACCACTTGATTGACCCCCGTGCTCCGATCTTGATACTTTTTAAGCGGACCATTGCGAACTAGGCTCTCAATGTCCTGAGCCAAGTTCCTGCAATCCTCCGTCTCATGCCCATAATCTTCATGGAATTGGCAATATTTGTTCTTTGACCTCGGCTTGCCGTCCTCCCGCATCGGCCTTGGTCTCTCGAACAGATTAGCGTGTAATTCCAGGATCTCGGTCCTTGGTTTGTTTAACGGAGTAAGCTGCGGAGCTGACCGCTGTGTGGGTTGAGTTGTTGGCGGACCCCGCTGTGCTGGACTCTGCCGAGGTCCGAGACGAGACTCAATCGGACCTCGCTGAATTCGCTCCATTACCCCTTTCCGAGGTGCGTCATCTTTCTTCTTCGAGGTTTCACCTCGGTCAACCTCCTTTCGACGTCTGGTCGCCTCCTCTATCTTAGCGAACTTGTCCGCAATAGCCCACAGTTCGGTAGTGGTCTGGGGCTCCTTTGCCAAAATCTCCCTGTAGAGATGGTCCGAGCTGATGGCATTTTGGAATGCCGAGATGATAAGGAGATCGTTGGTGCATCGGGTCGACAAGCACTCCCTATCGAACCGGGTCATAAAATCTTGCAGTGATTCACCTCGGCTCTGCTTCACGGTTAACAGATGAGCCGGAGTGTGCCGTATTTCAGTACGCTGGGAAAAACTCCGGGCGAACACATTCATCAGATCGGAATATGATCTGATCGACCCGGGAGGCAGACTGTCGAACCACTCCCGTGCATTATCAATAAGCAACTCAGGGAACAACTTGCACATGTGCACACTCCCCAGATTTTGGTTTAGCATGCTATATTTGAACTGGCTAAGGAAATTACTCGGATTCCCGACCCCATTGTACGCCTTGATCTTCGGCACCGTATATCCAAAGGGCATAGGTGTGTTGAGGATCTCCTCCGAGAGCGGACTGATGATCCTTCCAAGTGCGTCGAAGATCTGCGCTCCTCCAACTGGGTGTCCTTGGTTGGGTGCATTATAGGGTGGAGCAGTGGCGTAGTTCGGTTGGATCATATGGGAGTTCGGCTGCTGGCTTCCCTGCACCTGTCCTCGGACTTGCTGGAGATAGTGCCGCAAGTCCTGTCCCGGTCTCTGAGGGATTCCTTGGCCGATCTGAGGGGCTCCCTGTCCGACTTGATGGACCCCTTGTCCGGTCTGGGGAACTCCCTGCGCACCGGTGTATTGGTTGAGGAACTCGCGCCCCGATGCCGTAGTGAGATAGTTCCTTAACAACTCCTCGATTCCAGGAAGCGGAGGAGGTGGCGTGGCTGCCGAGTTCGGCTGGATAACTGGAGAAAGACGAGCAGCTAAGCTCGGCCAAATGACTGGGGACTGGCGTAATATCGCCTCCAGACCGAACAACTCGCGATCCCTGCTCGCTGTGAGGTTCTCCACATGGCCTTCTAGTGTGGCTTGTGGCCCTAAGCGCGAACTCACAGGTGCTCGGCGTGACTGGGTTGGCTGTGAGGACGGGTGTGCTGCCGTGTTATCTCCAGTATTCTGTTGACCGGAGTTTGGGACCTCCGGGATCTCTTCGGTAATGGTCTGGTCGTCCACCGGGACGTCGTTGTGAGGTTGTTCTACACCCACCGTCGAGGCCGGTTCGTCGGGTTGCCGGCGTCGGCTCCGTCGACGGCGAGGGGTCCCCAGCAGCGTTGTAGCTCCGCGCGGCATTGATGGTGATTTTGAGCAGCAAGAAAATCGAAAACTCAAGCACAAATCAGAGTTCCCACAGACGGCGCCAGTGATGAATCTTCGATTTGCGGCCCAAATTTATATATGGTTTGTACGCGAATATAAAGAGGAACACAAGGGATTTACATGGTTCGATCGGTATGATCTACGTCCACGGGGTGGAAAAGAGTATCGTTTATATTCCGAATAGCGTAAGTCCGTACAATGTAATTAACTCTCCTATTTATAGATGAGACTCATGGCGGTTGCAGAGGTGGAGTCATGGAGGTGTGGGTGGTTTTTCCCTGCTCCGGTTTTCTCTCCATCGGCCCACGTTCTGGGTTTAGGGCTCAACTCCCTGGGCTTGTGCTTGGCATGGACTGGGCTTGCCGACCTGGGCCTATCCGATCTGGGCTTGTTTCTGTTTTGGGCCTAGGGAGGTGGGCCATTTCCTATCACTCTGTTACCTTAAATCCTTTTTCGATAAAATGAATTCTCTCAAGGATAGCAACAACGTGGAGGATCTGGAGAAGGAAATCAAGGATGTGCTGCAGAGTATTAGAGATCTGATCGAAATCCATCTTTCAGATCTTCTTCTTCTTCTTCACTCTGTATCCGATATTTCGACTGCGGAGTTGGCGGAGAAACTGGCGGAGGCTAAAGCAAGACTTGCTTGCTTAATCAACTTGTTCAAGGCCAAGGAAGTTTACCTGACGGTTGGAGGCCAGCAATCGCCGGCTGTTGCTCCGGATGTTCCAGTATCGTCAAGCTCCGGGTCCGACATGATAGTGGGATTGGAAGACGAAGTGTTGGAGGTGAAACGACTGATTCAATTCAAGTGGAATTCCAGGCTCCGGGTGATATCTGTAACCGGAATAGCTGGCATCGGCAAGACTGCTCTGGCCGCCAAGGTATTTGAGGACCCGGAGATTATTAACGAGTTCCCATTGCGTGTGTTTGTGAGCGTGGGTTTAGAATATGAGCTGGAAGAACTGTTGTTGAGTCTTTGAGGCAATTGGGAACCGATGAAATGAAGGAAGGGACAGTTGATGAATTAAGAGAGCAGCTCTTCAAGTATTTACATGGTCGAAAGTGTCTGGTTGTAGTGGATGACATAAGGAATACTCGTGCCTGGAGCGAATTTCAACACTTTTTTCCAGATTACAACAACCGCAATGCAATCATCCTGACAACTAGGTCGACTTACGTGGCTCGTGCTTGCTGCCCCAAAGAATACATACTGCCGAAGCGTCTCCTGACCGTCACGGAAAGCTGGGAGTTGCTCCGTGAGATCTCGTTTCCTGGGACGGACAGGTGCCCTCCGAAACTGGAGAATGTCGGGAAGAATATCGCCGGAAAATTGCTAGGAGTTCCCCTCGCTGTAGTCGAGATTGGCCAACTCCTATCCAATACGCCAGCAGCGGTGGAAAGCTGGGAGGCAGTAGATCGAGATGTAAATCAACATATACAAAAGATACTTCAACCGTCTTACGTAGAATTGCCTCATCATTTGAAAGCCTGCTTTCTCTACCTGGGGGTATTCCCTCCCAACTACACCATCCCCACTTCTCATCTCTTCAAATTGTGGGTCGCTGAAGGATTTATCAATCTTGTACGAGATGAAAATGAAAGGCTAGAAGAAAAGGCTGAGGAGTATTTGGAGGATCTCGTATCCAGATCCCTTGTTGATGTTCACGAGCGGAGCTCAAGAGGTAGGATCAAAAGCTGCAAGCTTCCTATGCACTTTCACTATACTTGCATGCGCGAAGCTCGAGAGGATAAACTTTTCCATGTGGTGAAGATGGGAAATAGAAATGTAGCACAAGGCCGCCTAGAAGAGCAGCGGCGGCTAGGCGTCCATAACAACGTCCTACTCGGGCTCAAACAAGTGCGTAATTTGATGAGATCGGCTATAGATGCGCGTTCACTTCTCTGTGTGGGCTCCCAGCATCTTCGACCACTTCAATTGTGTCTGGATTTGAGAAGGCTGAGGGTGCTCCATGCACTTTCGATCAGATTATGGGAGTTCCCGAATGCGGTAGCCAGATTAATTGGTTTGAAGTACCTTGCCATCACGTGTGGTGGGGAGCTCCCGTCATCCATATCCAGACTCTGGAACCTTGAAACCTTAATCATCGGTCGGAGCAGTTTGGTCCATCCCTCGGTCACTCTACCATTGGAGATATGGAAGCTGCGTAAACTGAGGCACCTATACTGTATGGGGTTCGACCTGCCCGATCCACGTGATGCTGAAATGGGGGATTCTCTGTTCCTGGATAAGCTTCTGACACTCTCGGGTGTGAGTGCTGGTAGTTGCACGGCAGGAACCCTTTCAAGGATGCCGCAACTAATCAAGATCGGGATCTGGTTTGAGTCCACTCACCACCACGCTGTTGAGAAGTTGTTTGCAGATGATGATCCTGTTTTATCCCGCCTCTATAGCCTGGAGTCAATCAAATGCGTTTTTACGAATCTTGGATTTCGACCCCCCGTAGCTACATCCAATCTCACAGTTTTCCCATCTACTCTTACAAAGCTAACCCTAGGTGGATGCGGATTTTCTTGGGATCTTATGAGAGGCATTGGTTGCTTGCCGTTGCTTCAAGTGTTGAAATTGCAATGTTCCGCCTTCTGCGGCCCTCGGTGGACGACGTTGGAGGGGGGATTTTGTAGTCTAATATACCTTATGTTGGAAGACTTGGATGTAGAATGCATGGAAGTTGACTCCAGCCATTTCCCATGTCTGGAACACCTGATTATCAAGCACTGCTACAAACTGCGAGAGATCCCGGATGATTTTGGATATATCGAAACACTAAGGAGGTGCTTGGTATGAGGTAATGGGGGTGGGAATGGAATAACCATTCCTACCTCTATTCCATTACTCCGCTTGGTTCGACTTTTGTGTCGGGAATACACATTCCCGAGGGAATGACTATTCCCACCTCTATGGGAATATGCATTACTTGAATTTTCATGGTTATAGCTATTCTCATCTCTTATATTTACCAAATATTATTTAATTTATTTATAAATAATTAAATTTACCTTAATATTTTTTTTAATATATGAGTATATTTCGTCATTACTTTATCTCTCTAAAATTTTGTATCATCATTTTCTCTCTCTAAAATTTTTGTATCTTACTACTTTCTATTTCCAAAAAATTTATCACACCGTCACTTTCTCACTCTAAAAATTTTCTTAAACTTTCTCTCTCTAAATTTTTTTCATAAATTTTGTTCACTAAAATATTTTTTCTCCGCCACTTAGTTTCTCTCTCTAAATTTTCTCTCTCTCAAAAATTTTTAACTTTCGTCACTCTCTCTCTAAAAATTCACTTTCATCACATTCTCTCTCTAAAAATTTCTTTCTCTCTCTAAAAAATTTCATTTTTGTCACATTCTCTCTCTAAAATTTTCGTTCTCTCTCTAAAAATTTTCACTTTCGTCACTTTCTCTCTCTAAAAATTTCACCTTTCGTCACTTTCTCTCTCTAAATTTTTTTTCTCTCTCTAAAAAATTTCACTTTCGTCACTTTCTCTCTCTAAAATTTTCTTTCTATTTCTAAAAATTTCACTTTTGTCACTTTCTCTCTCTAAATTTTTTTTTCTCTCTCTAAAATTTTTCTCTTTCTGTCACTTTCTCTCTCTAAAAATTTTCACTTTCGTCACTTTCTCTCTCTAAAATTTTCTTTCTCTCTCTAAAAATTTCACTTTCGTCACTTTATCTCTCTAAAAATTTCTTTCTCTCTCTAAAAATTTCACTTTCGTCACTTTCTCTCTCTAAAATTTTTTCTATCATCGTTTTCTCTCTCTAAAAATTATATTTTATTACTTTCTCTTTCTAGTTTTTTTCTATCCCATCGTTATTAAATAGTATAGTTGTATGATTTAAATACAAAATTGTAATTTATTTTATTACATAAATGTTAAAGAAAAGAATTGATTGCATTACTTTGGTTATTACTTGTGCAAACCAAGCAAGGGAATGGAAATTTCATTTCATTCTTTTCCCATGCCTATTCCTTTCCCACCTCCATTCCTTTCCCACCCCCCTATTGCATTACCTCATACCAAGCACCTCCTAAGTGTTTTAGAGGTGGAAGATTGCAGCCCAGCTGCCGTTGAATCAGCAAGAATAATACTGCAGAATCAAGAGGATCTAGGAAATGATGGGCTAAAGTTTGTCATAACTTCCTCATGGGATCGATGGTAAGAACAATCTCCTTATTTAATTTTATACTTATTTCATTAGAAAGAGAAAAGAAACAAGTTTAATGTGGCATTGTTATTTGGTTTCCTCTTATTGATTTTTATAAAAAAAACTTAAGTTTGTTATGGTTTCTGATTTCCCTCTTTATCTTGTAGAAAACTGACTATAGATGAGAGGAAACCATGTCGTGGGGCTCAAAATCTGCAACGGTGACAAATGTTCTGGGGCAAGTTTAAATCTATAGTGACCTTTTAGGGCCATAGACAGACCATTCTGTCACCAGGCCTCCCCTGAAGGGCATTGCTAGCTCATAGTATTAAATTTATGTTGTTATTTGCTTGAAGAATGAAGATTAATTGTTAAATGGGTAGCAGTAACACTAATTTTTCTTTACTAGTAGAGATTACGTGCATTTGTAAATACATATAAGTACTACGATTGAAATATCGATGAACTTTTATGTTAATTTCAATGATATAGTTGTACCGTTGTATCAATTTAATATGCGTATTTATAGAAATATGCAGGAGCTAGGAGTTGAAGATGTTATACGTGATGTGCAGACGAAGCTAACTGGAGATGGTAATGAAGTTCAGTGAAGAAGATGAAGTTGGAGAATAAATAGTGTGTATTTCGTTGCTGCTGTGGTTCGAACCCTGTAGCATATTTTAGTTTAAATAAGGACCGTTGATCTTATTTAAGATCAACGGTGTAGATTAAGTCGTGTAGTAGGCTTTAGTTAAAGTACGTTTCTTGTAGTTGTTTTCAAGTTTTCTGTACAATGGTAGTTAGCACAGTATATATACTGTGCTAACCGTATCTACATGTATGAATTCAACTACTCTACTGTATTTTGCATCGTATCTGAAATGAGATATTATCTTCTTCCTTTTCTCCTCTCTCGATTTCTTCATGGTATCTAGAGCAGGAAATCTAGGGTTTCTGCTTGCGTTTCTCTGATTTCAGCTGATATTTGTCGTTTCGATGGTGAAACAACAACGGAAAGAGGCGTGGCAGCGACGTGTTGAGGATGAAGCTGCGTATAGTTTGAAGACTGAAGGGGAGGAATCGGACGGATCTGCATCTGGAAATCGCGACCGACCAGTTCCTCCTCCTACTGGATCGGGACCAAATGGAAGTGGTGGATTTGATGATGGAGATGATGATGATATCATTCCTCCGGCAGAATTTACAGTCAGGCAGGTTCGTGAGATTCTGCATCTGGAAAAATCAGATCATCCAGGGATGCAGTTGGTGAATGCTCAGCTCACAGGTACTAATTTCATAAACTGGAATAAGTCTATACATAGAGCTTTAGCTACTCGAAGTAAACTTGAGCTGATTGATGGTAGTTTTCCTAAGCCAGATCCGAGTAATTCCTATTATAAGAGATGGTTGAGAGTGGATCTAATGATTTCTGCTTGGATTGTTAATTCTATATCTAAGGAATTTGTTAATGCTTTCACACACATTGATAACACACTGAAATTGTGGAAAGCTATTACACTGAGATTTGGTAGAAGGAATGGACCGAAGGTGTATAGGCTACAGAGAGAGATATTCAAGTATTCTCAGGGTAATCAAAGTGTCTTAGAGTATTTCAATAATCTAGTAGCACTATGGGATGAATTGGATGCTGTATTACCTCCTATTGAATGCATATGTCGAGCTAGGGGTCAAGTGCTTGCTAGAGAGGAACAGCAAAGGCTGATGAAGTTTTTGGAAGGTCTTAATGATGAATATGAATCAGTTTGTGATCAGATAATGATGATAGATCATCTACCTGATATTGAGAGAGCATACTCACTGGTTGTTCAGGTTGAGGATAGGAAACAACTGAACACTTCAACATATGATTCTAGTGGATTGATGAGTATGAATGCAGGACAGTCTACTAAGTACTCAAATGGATATAAGGGTGATGGAGGTCAGAATGGGCAGTTTAAGCCTAGGCTAACTAAAGAGCAAAAGAAAAGGTTGAAGTGTACACACTGTCATGGTACAGGACATGAAGCAAGTGATTGTTTTAAGCTCCATGGAGTACCGGATTGGTACAAGAAATTGAAAGACAATAAGCCACAAGGAAGGGTTAATATGGTAGAGACTGATGAGGAAGTTGAGTCTGTTCAAGAAGGAGTTGCTCAGAGGGAAGTGACTCAAGACATAGGGAAGTTGGTTCAGTCTGAAATAGCCAAATATCTGCATACTTATATGCAACAGTCAACACAAGGGAAGCCTAAAGCAGATGTGAATTTTGTGCATGAAGCTACTGCTGCTCAGTCCACTCCTTTTGATGGACATTATGCTTTTAGCATATTACCTAGTATGGGTAAAGATATATGGATAGTGGATTCAGGAGCTAGTGATCACATTTGTTGTGATCCACTACTTCTGTGTACTACATATAGGCTTGATAAGCCTATCAATATTCATCTATCAGATGGTACAACTAAGTTGGTTACTCATGGTGGTAAAGTGAAGCTAACCAAGGATATACTTCTCATAAATGTGTTGTATATTCCAGGTTTTACCCACAATCTTTTGTCAGTGGCAAGGCTTATACAAGACTATGGGATTAAGTGTTTATTCTACATGGGACCACTGTGTTTTTCAGAGGGATAACACTGATAAGATATTGGCTATTGCCAAGATGAAGGGGAATTTGTATCTAATGGAAACATTTACTGAAAAATATTGTTGCAGTTTGGTTAATCCCAGAGATCTTAATCTGATGGAGTGGCATATTGCTCTTGGACATCCTTCTCTGACTACTATGCAACATATGAGAATATTGGATGGTAAGATGATGAAGGATATGATTGATGTTATTGAGAAGTGTGAAGTTTGTATTCGAGCTAAACAAACAAGAAGTACATTTCCAGTCTTGAATAGAAGAACTGATCATCTCTTTGAGTTAGTGCATGTGGATTTGTGGGGTCCATATGTAGAAGAGAACTTATGCTCGGCTAAGTACATGATGACTATAGTTGAGGATCACAGTAGGATGATCTGGACTTACATGTTACATAGCAAAGATCAGGTTGCACATACTTTGAAAGTCTATATTACTATGATCAAGACACAATTCCAGGCAGACATCAAGCAATTCAGATCTGATCATGGTACTGAGTTTGTGAACCAATATGTATCTAAGATCTTCACTGATCATGGAATTATTCACCAGAAGAGCTGCCCTTACACACCTCAACATAATGGGGTGGTTGAAAGAAGGCATAGAAATCTACTGCAAACAGCCAGGGCTCTGATGTTTACCAGTGGAGCACCCTCCAAGTTCTGGCCTTATTCTTTGTTGACATCTACATGGCTCATTAACAGACTACCTAGTCGTGTTATAGACTGGTTTTCACCATTTGAGGTGCTATTCAAGAAGCAGCCAGATTATACTATGTTGAGGCCATTTGGATGTCTATCTTATGCAGTTGATCTCACACCCAATAAAAGTAAGTTTGATAGTAGATCCCTTAAGTGTGTTTTCTTGGGATATGATCTTACTCATAAAGGATATTTACTATTTGATTTGGATAGATCAAAAGTGATAGTTTCCAGAGATGTCAAGTTTTTTCCAGATTCTTTTCCTTTCTTGACACCTAATCCAGTTCCTGCCATTTCAGATAATCCATCAAATTCCTTGCCTTTAGTTCCTATTTCTGTTACACATGATAATGATATTCCACATGATGAAGTGAACACAGATCATTTACAACCTCCTAGGGACAGTGATGATGAAAATTTATCTGTTAATACTGATACAGATGATACCATTTCTATTTCTACTAATTTTGAATCCACTGGTGTCCCTCATGTAGAAGATTTAATCCCAGCTGAGGGGAGGGGTGCTAGGACACGTAGACCTCCAACTTGGATGGAGGATTATGTTTGCTCCAGTTTCACTACTGAATTCCTAGGTACACCTTCTACTAGTACCACTCCTCCTACTTTTCCTTACCAAGTAGGATCTGCACTGACTTCTTCATACACTTCTTTTCTTTTCAACCTTTGTTTGGTTAAAAAACCTACTTCTTATAAAGAAGCCTGCTTATCTCAAGAATGGATTGAAGCAATGGATAAGGAGTTGGAGGCTTTGAACACAAACAAGACTTGGATCTTGACTGAACTTCCTAAAGGGAAGACACCAATAGGATGTAAGTGGGTGTATAAGGTTAAGCTTCATCCTGATGGTTCTATTGAGAGATACAAGGCAAGACTTGTTGCCAAGGGTTTTAATCAGAAGTTTGGGGAAGATTACACTGAAGTTTTCTCTCCAGTGGCAAAGATGGTTACTGTTAGATTCCTCTTTGCTATAGCATCTGCATCTAATTGGCCTATCCACCAATTAGATGTTAATAATGCATTTCTACATGGATTTTTAAGGGATGATATATACATGACTGTGCCTCCAGGTCTGCAAGGGGCTCAGCCTAATCAAGTGTGCAAACTTGTGAAAAGTTTGTATGGATTGAAACAAGCATCCCGGGAATGGAATGCTGAGTTTTCTAAACAGTTGTTTGGGTTTGGATTCATCCAATCTCACAGTGATCATTGTTTATTTCTGAAGGGCTCTGGAGATACATTTTTATGTCTTCTTGTGTATGTAGATGATGTTCTCATCAGTGGCCCTTCATTGGAATTGATCACTGAGCTTAAAGAGTTTCTTCACAAAACTTTCACCATCAAAGATCTTGGCCCAGCAAAGTATTTCTTGGGGATGGAAATTGCTAGGGGTAGTGATGGGATTTCTCTCAACCAGCGCAAGTATACACTGGATCTCATCTCATCTGCTGGTTTGATAGGGTGTAGACCTGCTCTCACTCCCCTCCCTCCTGGCCAATCTCTGTCTAAGCATGATGGTGAATTGTTAAAGGATCCAGAGCCTTACAGGAGACTCGTTGGCAAGCTTCTCTATCTTAATCTTACTAGGCCAGATGTGTCTTTTGCCTCTCAGCAACTAAGCCAATTTGTGTCCAAACCAACAACAGAACACTGGAAATCAGCCTTGCATGTGCTCAGGTACCTCAAAAGCTGTCCATCTTTAGGTGTGTTCTATTCCTCTACATCTGATTTGAACATATCTGCCTATTCTGATGCTGATTGGGGTACCTGTGGAGATACTAGGCGTTCAGTTACTGGTTATTGTGTTTTCTTGGGCACTGGTTTGATTTCATGGAAGTGTAAGAAGCAGCCTACAGTTGCTGCTTCTTCTGCAGAGGCAGAGCATAGGGCTCTGAGTCTTACTACAAGAGAGTTGACATGGATTTCTTATCTCCTCACAGATTTCAGAATTCCTCTCTCACTTCCTTTTCCCTTATACTGTGATAATTTGGCAGCGATTCACATCACTCGCAACAGTGTGTTCCATGAACGCACTAAACATATCGAAATCGATTGCCATATTACTCGGGAGAAGTTTGTTTCAGGTTTGTTGGTGCCAACTTCTGTTTCTTCTGTGGATCAATTGGCAGATTTCCTTACCAAATCCTTGGCTTCCCCTCGGTTTCGAGCCTTATTATCCAAGATGAATCTGTTGGATATCCATCATTTTCATCTTGAGGGGGGGTATAGAAATATGCAGGAGCTAGGAGTTGAAGATGTTATACGTGATGTGCAGACGAAGCTAACTGGAGATGGTAATGAAGTTCAAGTGAAGAAGATGAAGTTGGAGAATAAATAGTGTGTATTTCGTTGCTGCTGTGGTTCGAACCCTGTAGCATATTTTAGTTTAAATAAGGACCGTTGATCTTATTTAAGATCAACGGTGTAGATTAAGTCGTGTAGTAGGCTTTAGTTAAAGTACGTTTCTTGTAGTTGTTTTCACGTTTTCTGTACAATGGTAGTTAGCACAGTATATATACTGTGCTAACCGTATCTACATGTATGAATTCAACTACTCTACTGTATTTTGCATCGTATCTGAAATGAGAAATTATCTTCTTCCTTTTCTCCTCTCTCGATTTCTTCAGTATTACTACTCATGGAAAATATAAATAACACGTGATGTTTGTATTATTCATACGTGAATGTCTTTATCACAAACAAAGTATTAAATGTGATGTTCATGTAATTTTTTAATTTATGAATCAAAATAATACGTATTATTCGTGTAACTTTTATTTATTTCTTGAAATACCAATTTATGACACCACAAGCTTGAACGGGCCTCCTGAGCTCTATCGAGCCCTATTTTACGAGGCATTGAGGGGCTCGAAAAAGCATCTAAGAGCTCATGTCGAATTTTGACAGGATATATACAATGTACCTATTACTAAAGTATTATTATTATTAACCTAATTTTTTACTATCACAGTTAATAAACAGTTTAAAATAATTAATATAAATAATTAAATATATTAAAATATATTAAATCCCGTCAATTTTTAACGATCACCAAACTAGTATTTATAGATAGATTTGAAACTTAAGAACGTTGACTGGCGCATAGTCCGAATACGTTCGCGCGACGCGCTTGGTTCACAAAAAAAAAAATAATAATAATAATAATAATAATTAAAAAAAATGGATTAAGTGCCGATTTCCCTTAGTTGTTCGAAGTCAACGAACTATGTTAGTTTGCTAGTGGAAAAAGCCCGTGTAACAACTCTTCCATCGATCGGAGAAGGAACTGGATCGGTGAGAGATGGCCGATGCAGCGGTTACGTTCCTCTTGGAAAACGTAGCCCAGCTGGTGACGCACCAGGTGAAGCTCATCACCGGCGCCGAGCGCGAGCTCGATCTGCTAAAGAAGGATCTCGCATCATTGAAGGCCTTCCTCCGTGACTCCTCCAGAATGCCAAACAAGCCGGAAGGACTCCGAGATATCGAGAACCGGATACGAGACGTCGTCTACGAGGCCGAAGACGCCATCGACTCCTGCATGACCCAGGCCGTTGCAGCGAAGTCGTCAATCCGCCGTCGTTTCAGTCAAAGTCGCGTCAGCCTTGCCGATCTAGTCGTCTCTCTCCGACAGACCGAGGTTATCAAGCTGGTGGAGACGGTCCAAAGCTTCGCAGCCGCTGCTGCCATGGGTAGGGGGTTCGAAGCAAGACTGGATGAATCTCCATCACTGCCCGAAAAGGTAAAACACACCTCCATTTTCAACTTTTATGTTTCATATTTCGAACAATTTTGGAAGTTTTTACTGTACGAGTTATACATAGAGCAAGAACATTAAGCTTGAAATGAAAAAAGTTGAAAGGAAGAAGAAACTGATCTGTTTCTTTAATGCTAACAGATCCAGACTATCAGGGGAGAAAACATTGTAGGTTTTGATGATAAGGCAGAAAAGATAATCGGGTACCTGCGGGAACAGGAGGAGGAATTGGATGTTATCTCGATCGTCGGGATGGCAGGCTTGGGGAAGTCGACGCTGGCGTGGAAGATATTCGAGAGCAACTTTGCACATGATAAATTCCCGAATCGCATATGGGTTAACGTTACCGGAACACCGAATATCAAGAATGTGTTCTTCAAAATTCTGGAGGAATTCTCCAGCGAGGACATGTCACACCTGAGTGACCGCCAACTGATCGAAACAGTTCAGCATTATCTGAAGGAGCGGAAGTTCTTGCTAGTCTTGGATGATGTGTGGACCTCCAAGGCTTGGGAGGAAATCAAAGTGGTTTTGAATATGAGTAATGGCATGAGCAAAGTCATCGTCACCACCCGCGAGATGGAAGTTGGAGAGAAAGCTAGTAACCCGAGGGAACTTCTCTACGAGTTGCCCTTCCTGACGACTGCGCAGAGTTGGGAGCTTCTGCAATATGAAGTGTTTAAGAAGCTCGGCGCGTGCCCTGATGATCTGGAGATTGTTGGGAAATGCATTGCCAAAAACTGTGATGGACTCCCACTTTCACTGGTGGTGATCGGAGGAATCCTTGTGGAGAAGCAAGCGAAAAATAAGGATATACGCGCGATCAAAGAAGAGTGGTTAAAGGTGTCCAGTGATGTGGTGGAATGCTTGAAGAATGACAAGGAGCAACGAGTATCGGGAATCGTTGAACTAAGTTACGAGAGATTACCTAATGACTTGAGAGATTGCTTTCTGTATCTGGCAGTGTTCCCTGAAGACTATGAGATCCCCGCGTGGAAATTGACACGTTTGTGGATCGCAGAGGGGTTCATACAGGGGCGGAACTTGGAGGAGATTGCGGAGGAGAATCTGAAAGACCTGATCAGCAGGAACTTGGTGACGGTTGGTAAAAGAAACACGAGGGGCGAGATCAAAACATGTCGTGTTCATGATGTCGTGCTTGCCTTCTGTAGCTTGAAGGTTCTTCAGGAGCAGAAAAAGTTCTTCTGTGAATTGAAGCCTTCAAATGGAGAGTTTTACCCTCCGTTATCTGATATAGACAAACATCGTCGTCTTTGTATCCATTCTGATCTCGAGGTTTTCCTGGCTTGCCCGGAGAAGGAGAAGAAGAAGGCCGTTGCTCGTGTCCGTTCCCTTCTATGTTTCTATAAGGTACCCAGGGATTTGCCTCAAAAGTATGCACCCATCATGCTTAACGAATTCGACATGCTCAGGGTTCTGGAAGCCGAGTTAGTCAAACTGTACCGTATTCCTACAAACGTTACCAAGTTGTTCCATTTGAGGTACATCACTTTGTCCGTAGACGATATGACAATTATAAGCGAGAGCTTCTCCAATCTGTGGAACCTGCAGACTCTTGTAGTCCACACGAGAAAGGAATCACTCGTAATGGAAGCAAATATATGGAAGATGTTACAACTTAGGCACGTTAAGACCAAAGCCGTCATTACTCGAATAACGCAAGGCGACGGAGAAGGCTGCAAGAGCCTCCAAACCCTAAGCAGAGTATCCCCTGAAGTTTGCACCCAGGGATTCTTCACCAGGGCTCCTAACATCAAGAGACTGGGCATTCAGGGCAAACTGGCAGTCATTTTCGGCACCGACCCCTTGAGAATGCTCGGGCAACTCGAAAAGCTGAAGATGGTGAACACGTCTCATGATACGGAATCCAAGAGGTCGTTGCGGTTCCCTGAATTGAGAAGCTGGTTCCCGCAGAACCTGAAGATGCTGACCATCGGAGCTACCGGCCTGGACTGGAAGCACGCGTGGGTTCTGTCGAGGATTGAGACGCTGCAGGTCCTCAAGCTGAAGAGCAACGCGTTCACCGGGATGTCCTGGGAGGCCGTCAGCGGAGGCTTTTGTGATCTCCATTTCCTGCTCATCGAGGAATCGGATCTCTACATCTGGAAGGCCTCACGCGATAGTTTTCCGAGGCTCAGATGTCTCGTGCTTAAGAAGTGCGATAAACTGGAAGGAATTCCAGATGACCTAGTGGATAGACTGGAGAAACTGGAAATCGAGCATCTCTCTGCTTCTGCAGTTGAATCTGCCATGAACATTAAGGAAAAGAAGAAATCAAATCAGGGAAGTGAGTTCAAGCTTACTATTGGTGCTGGATGCTTATGATAATACTAGTTATTTCAGGTAACTTTTGCGGCACCTTTCATTAGTCTCATTTGTCATTTTCATCTGTCATATTTAATTTATTATCTCATTTTTGGCTACAATGAACTCTATAATTAGAATTGATTATAACCACATATTTCGTTCATATGTCATATCCAAATGGGACTAATGATGTGAGACGTAGGTATTATTTTCGAGTGACATCTATTGTTCACCACATATTCATAATATTTTGAAAATGGGCGGTAACTTAAAATTTCCATAAATGACCTATATTTTAGTGATAAAAATATATTTGGTAAAATTTCCATAAATGACCTATTTTGTGATAGAATTCCGTGATGTGGGACGGGTGGTGTTCGTGGGTACGTGGCCTTGAACCTATATAATAACAGATGTGAAAACCTAGTGTCATTGGGTTAAACTCAATAGTTATGTTTTTTTGGTTATATACATATAGTTGTAGAACAGCCGAACCACATTAGTATATATGACTCTTTCCCAAAAGGTCGCATACTAATGTAGTTGTGTTCTCTTTTATATATAAGGTTTGTCTGCTTTATATTTCCGATGTGTAACGTGTAGTTTGACTCAACACTATCAAAGAGTAGTGTTATTATACATGCATGTATTTATTATCAACTGCAGGAGAACTCCGTTCGATATTGTAGGCAATTTAATAGAAGTTTGTGTTTCACTATATCTTTTCTGAGCAGTGTTTCTGACTCTAACTCATTGCACTAGTAGATCCATATATGTTCGGTGCAGGGAGCAATGAAGTGAAGACGAAATTGGATGAACGAAATCTGCTTTGCATTCCTTTGTTGAACTTGCTGCTCTGTCGGATTCTGTTTCTCTCTCATTAATGCATTCCTTTGTTGAACTTGCTGCTCGGTTGGATTCTGTTTCTCTCTCATTAACTGAACAAGACGTTGTTTCATGGTTATTTTTTTTTGGGAATAGAGAATGGACTAAGATATGTAACCTTCAATAAGATTCGTTAACTATCGGCATTTGTTTTTGTAGTGGTGGTGGGTTGGGGTTTCTTTTTCCCATTTGTTAGATATGATACTAATAGGCATGCAAATCCTCCTTAATTAAACAAAATAGGGAAACGCAAAATATCTAAAATAACTCGTAAACCACAAGTCTTAGCTACTATTTCATGATAAGTACAACGAGTTTAATAAGGCATATGTTGTTCCCCCGCGAATATGGTAAGAGTTGGCATATAAGTATGTGGAGTTTGACTCTAATACAAAGTCTTCTTCTATAAAGATTTTTTTAGTTTATCTCGTCCTTTGTGATCAACATCCGAGTGTTCTACGTGACTTAGAATTTGAATTGTATTCGTCGAAGAAGTCTTCATGGGCCGAAATTAGCTTCTTGGGCCGAACTCACGTGTGTCGAGCTTACTGTTCAGCCCAATACTTAGCCCTAGTGGTTGGGTCATATCCTATCAATGGATAAATTGATAGCAATTCTTTCCTGCACAAACCAGTATCAATGAACCTATCTAATTCGAAGATAATACTTGCTAATTAGGCAAAAAGTTGACGGTGGTCAACACAGTCACGTGTTCGTTGTTGTTGTTGTTATCAGTATATATTATACTCCCTCCGTCCCACTTCAGTAGTCCTTAATACTATTTTCGTCCGTCCCATTTCACTTGTCCTCTTTCCTTAAAAGGCAAAAATTAACCCTTACTTTTGATGTGGACCCCATACTTTTTTAAATTTAATACTACGCATAAAATCCCGTACCGAAAAAAAAGAGAACTACTGAAGTGGGACGAATGGAGTAATTATTAGCAGCATTTTGGGTGGCAGTAGTTGCATACGAAAGGAACGAGGTGAAAAGATACCAAATGTATCTGAAAAGCCGATAATAGTACATCAACTTGTGAAACATGAAAACGTGGTACCTACTTATTCACTTTGACTACTACTTAGTCATTTTGCCATTATCTTCCACGTTCTCCTGTATTCAATGCACATGTATAATATCAACAACTCCAACATTTGAACAAATTTTAATCTATGTGGGGTTCTGTTTGCCGGCATTAGTATATTGTGGTAATCGAGAAAGGATGATAGGATTTTTGCTTTTTTTTAACATATTTACCATGTTTAGTGGTCTTGTGTTATCAAATCAAGAAAAGATAAAAGGATTTTTTTATTTTACTTTTTTGTTGTTCGAGCAACGAAGACAAAGAGCAAGACAAATTGTAGTTGAAAGTAAACTCTGGTAGACTGCTTTAATAAAAGACAACCGAAGCGAGACCACTGCTTAATTTATAAAATAAACTTGAAAATATGATGTGAAATAGTGCCACTTATTCTACTCATGCTGGTGGGTGGGTGGAGTTTCCTAGTGTGAAGTAACATGGGTTGTTGTTAATAAGAAGTTGTGCCATCATTATTTATATGAACTTTCAAAACTAATTAATATTTATATGGAATATTGTTTAATACTAATTGATAGGAAATGGTCCATCTCCCTAGGCTCAAAGGCCCAAAACCCAGCAACAGGCTCAGATCAGCGAAGGCCCAATAGGCCCAGATCGGCAAAGCCCAGCTCACACCAAATACAGGCCCAGGGAGTTGAGCCATAAATCCAGAACGTGGGTTGATGGAGAAGAAATCGGGGCTGGAGAAACCGCCCACACCTCCACGTCTCACCTTTACAACCGCTATGAATATCATCTATAAATAGGAGACTTGATTGTATTATACTCACTCATGCTATTTTGAATACACAGATACATATTTTCCTCCCCGTGGACGTAGATCAATTCGATCGAACCACGTAAATCCTTTGTCTCTCTTTAAATTCCGTACACAAATCACATATACATTTGGGCCGCAAATCGAAGGTTCATCACTGGTGCCGTCTGTGGGAACGAAAATTTGTGTTTGAATTTTCGATTCTTGCTGCTCAAAATCACCAACAATGCCGAATGGAATGACAACACTTCTGGGAACTCCTCGCCGTCGACAACCGGAGGAACCAGTCTCGACGGTGGATGCGGGACAACCCCACAACGACATTCCTGAGGACAACCAGATCACCACTGAAGAGATCCCGGATGTCCCTAACTCCGGTCAACAGAACGCTACTGTGGACGCGGCAGCACAGCCATCCTCGCAGTTAGCCCAGCCGCACCGAGCTCCCGTGAGCTCGCGCCTAGGGCCACAGGCTACACCAGAAGGCCATGTGGAGGACCTCACGGCAATTCGGGACCGTGAGCTGTTCGGTCCGGAAGCAGCACTACGCCAGCCCCCAGTTATCCGACCAAGCTTAGCTGCTCGCCTCTCTCCAGTCATTCAGCCGAACTCGGCAGCCCCGCCGCCTCCACCGCCTCCAGGGATCGAGGAGTTGTTGAAAAATTATCTCGCTACGGCATCAGGGCGCGAGTTCCTCAATCAATACACAGGCGCACAAGGTGCCCCCCAGTTCGGACAGGGAGCTCCCCAGTTCGGACAAGGAGTCTCTCAGTTCGGTCAAGGACAGAGACCCGGACAGGACTTCCGACACTATCTCCAGCAAACCCGAGGACAGACTCAGGGAAGCCAGCAGCCGAATTCCCATGTGGTCCAGCCGAACTACGCCGTTGCCCCACCCTATAACGCACCCAACCAAGGACATCTAGCTGGGGGAGCGCAGATTTTTGACGCGCTTGGCAGGATCATCAGTCCGCTCTCGGAGGAGATCCTCAACACACCTATGCCCTTCGGGTACACGGTACCAAAGATCAAGGCGTACAATGGAGTTGGAAATCCGAGCAATTTCCTTAGCCAGTTCAAGTACAGCATGCTGAACCAAAATCTGGGAAGTGTTCACATGTGCAAGCTATTTCCCGAGTTGCTAATTGACAATGCACGGGAGTGGTTCGACAGTCTGCCCTCCGGTTCGATCAGATCGTACGCCGATCTGATGAATGTGTTCGCTAGGAGTTTCTCTCAGCGCGCCGAAGTGAGGCATACTCCAGCACATCTGCTAACCGTGAAGCAAAGCTGAGGCGAATCACTACAAGATTTCATGACCCGGTTCGGTAGAGAGTGCTTATCGACTCGATGCACAAACGATCTTCTCATCATCTCGGCATTCCAAAATGCCATCAGCTCGGACCATCTCTACAGGGAGATTATGGCGAAGGAACCAATGACAACTACCGAACTGTGGGCTATAGCGGACAAGTTCGACAAGATAGAGGAGGCGACCAGACGCCGAAAGGAAGTGGACCGAGGTGAAACCTCAAAAAAGAAAGAAGATGTACCCCGGAAAGGGGTAATGGAGCGGATTCAGCGAGGTCCGATTGAGTCTCATCTCGGACCTCGGCAGAATCCAGCACAGCGAGGTCCGCCAGTATCTCAGTCCGCACAGCGGTCAACTTCACAGTTTACCCCGTTGAACAAACAAAGGACCAAAATCCTTGAGTTGCATGCTAATCTGTTCGAGAGACCAAGGCCGATGCGGGAGGACGGCAAGCCGAGGTCAAAGAACAAGTATTGCCAATTTCACGAAGACTACGGACATGAGACGGAAGATTGCAGGAACTTGGCTCAGGATATCGAGAGCCTAGTTCGCAATGGTCAGCTTAAAAAATATCAAGATCGGAGCACGGGGGTCAATCAAGTGGACGCCCCCCGAAGTCAAAAGAAGAAAAGACAATATAGAGGAGGAAGTTGCAGTACGGAGACGGAGAAAAAAGCAAAGCAGAATGAGGATGATGCCGATGAGGACGGAGATTATCAATACGATGGAGTAGTCGCTACGATTTCCGCTCTCGCCAAAGGACAGACTAAATCATCACTCAAGAATGGAGCTCGGAACTTGCCGAGCAGAGAACCCGCTAACAAAAGGTTCAAGAAAGAGGAAGCCGTGACCTTCTCGGCTGAGGACCCGGTGCCCCCCATGGTGCCGCACTCCGATGCCATTGTGGTTGAGGCTGTGGTGGCCAACATGCTAATCAAGAGAATTCACATCGATACTGGGGCATCGGTGAATATCATGTTCAAACATTGCTTTGATAACATGGAGCTGGAGAAATCGAAGATCATACCGACCACACGGCCATTGCGGAGTTTCGCGCAGGAAGAAACCCAGCCCCTAGGGACGATCGAGCTGCCTGTCACAATAGGGAAAGGGCCGAGGAGCACCACCAATATGACTGAGTTCATGGTGGTAGAAGCCAAGTCCCCGTACAACATAATCCTCGGTCGTACTTGGATGAATACGGTGAGAGCGATTTGCTCCACGTACCATCTAGCTGTGAAGATCCCAACTAAGGGAGGGGTAGCCGTGATCCGTGGCGATCAGAAAATGGCAAGGGAGTGCCTGCATGTGGCGCTCAAGGGGCTAGGGGCACCGCCCGAACTGCCCCAAGCATAGCAATTACCGAACTCCGAAGAGCCGAAGAGGACGTCGCCTGCCGAAGAGAGAGATGTGGCTTTGTATGAAGACGACCCCGCTAAGGTCGTCAAAGTTGGATTGACCGAACACCCTCACCTTCGCAAACAGGTTATTCGGCTTCTGAAGGAGTATAGAGACGTCTTTGCATGGTCCCCGTTGGACATGACAGGAGTATCGCCTGAGCTAATTACACATCGGCTCAAGATCGACCCCGAGGTCAGGCCGGTAAGACAGAAACAACGCTCTTTTGCAGCAGAGCGAAATCAGGTTATAAAGACCGAAGTGACCCAACTGCTAGACGCCGGGATTCTATTCGAAGTCACTTACCCGACCTGGATAGCGAACCCGGTAATGGTCAAAAAGGCTGGGGGAGGGTGGCGCATGTGCATCGATTATACCGATCTCAACAAGCACTGCCCTAAGGACTGTTACCCTTTGCCCGACATTGACAAAAAGGTGGACTCGCTGGTCGGTCATAGGATATTCAGTTTCCTTGATCTGTATAAGGGATATCACCAAGTCCTAATGGATGCCGAGGACGCAGCTAAGACAACGTTCATTACGGACTTCGGCGTCTCTGCCTACCGCAAAATGCCGTTCGGACTAAAGAATGCAGGAGCTACCTACCAAAGGATGGTAGATAAGATATTTAAAGAGCACATTGGAAAGGAGGTAGAAGTTTATGTCGACGACATCGTGGTAAAAAGTAAGGAAGAGAGCACAAGTGTTGCCGATCTCCGAACTGTGCTCTCCATTCTCCGCAAGGTCAACCTGAAACTTAATCCCCAAAAATGCACCTTTGCTGCGACCTCGGGAAAGTTTTTAGGTTGCTGGATTTTCCAAGAAGGGTTGAGGGCAAACCCATCAAAAGTTAAGGCCGTGCTGGAAATGAAGGATCCGAAGTCGATCAACGATGTGCACAGACTTACTGGGTGTCTTGCCGCACTGAGCAGGTTCCTATCCAAGGCCGCAGAGAAGCAGTTGCCCTTTTTCAAGATTTTGAAAAAGGCGCCCGAATTCAACTGGAGTTCGGAACACCATCTCGCACTTGGCCAATTAAAAGATTACCTTAATAATCTGCCAACCTTGTCAGTGCCGAAGGAGGGAGAAGTGTTGTATTTGTATCTAGCTACCTCGGAGGAAACCATCAGTGCGGTGCTTGTACGAGAAGAGGCGGGTCGCCAGTTGCCGGTCTATTTCATAAGCCGGTCACTAAAAGGGCCCGAAGTGAGATATCAGCCGTTGGAAAAGCTAGCCTTAACACTTGTCAATGCTGCTCGGCGATTACGCCCATATTTTCACGCGCACTCCATCCAAGTCCGAACAAACTCCCCACTTCGGCAGGTGCTGACGAAGCCTGAAGCATCATGACGAATAGCGAAGTGGGCAATAGAACTGGGAGAGCATCATATCTCTTATGTCCCCCGCCAGGCCATCAAAGGGCAAGCCTTAGCGGATTTCTTAGTTGAAACCTCGATATCCGAAGTCCCGATCCCGATACCAGAGCCAGTTCGTACAACGGTGGCGGAGCCTCAAGACTGTTGGCATATGTACATGGATGGGGCCTCAGGAAAGACGGGAAGCGGTGCAGGAATCCTTCTTGTCAGCCCGGAAAAGAAAGAGATAACCTACTCACTTCGCTTTCAGTTCGCAACTACCAACAATGAGGTAGAGTACGAAGCGCTGCTTGCCGGACTCCGGATAGCCACGGATCTGAAGGTCACGGCCATAAAAGTACACAGTGACTCCCAGGTGGTCGTGAATCATATGCTAGGTAAGTACGAGGCGAAGGGAGAAAGAATGAAGAAGTATTTGGCTAAGGCACGGGGCATGCAGAGGGTTTTCAAATACTTCCGGCTCGAGCGCATCCCCCGGACTCAGAATTCCCGAGCTGACGCTCTCAGCAAATTGGCAGCAGCACCTGGCACTTCACCAGTGGAAGATGTCCAGCATAGAAGCATAGACGAAGCCGAGGTCAACGATCTAGATGATGAGTCACAGTCGACGTGGATGACGCCCATTCTTGCCTATCTGGCGAGAGGGGAGTTGCCCGAAGATAAAACGGAGGCTAGAAGGATATTGTCGAAGTCATTGAGATATACCATTCTGGACAACGTCCTTTACAAGAAATCGTACCTTCAACCCTTGCTCAAGTGCGTCGGACCGTGCTCGGCAGACTACGTCATGCGAGAAATGCACGAAGGGTCATGTGGAAGCCACATCGGACCTTGGGCTTTGGCCAAGAAAATTATGAGATGGGGATACTTTTGGCCCTCGATGCTCAAGGATTGCACCGAACTCGTGCAGAGGTGCGAGAAGTGCCAGTTACACGCAAATGTGACAAGGCTGCCACAAACCGAGCTGACTGCGATGCAAAATCCTTGGCCGTTCGCGCAGTGGGGATAGATATAGTAGGCCCATTCGATAAAGCACCAAGTCAGTTGCGACACCTCATAGTTGCAATTGATTACTTTACGAAGTGGGTGGAAGCAGAACCCCTAGCCGCGATCACAAGCAAGAACGCCCGGAACTTTGTATGGAAGAACATAGTATGCCGATTCGGCATACCTCATGTCCTAGTATCCGATAACGGAACCCAGTTCACGGACAGGATTTTTAGGGAGTGGTGTGATGAGCTGCAAATCCAGCAACACTTCACATCGGTGGCCCACCCTCAAGCAAATGGTCAAGCCAAAGTAACGAATCGAACTCTCGTCAAAGGCCTCAAGACTCGATTGGAGAAAGCCAAAGGGTTATGGGTGGAAAAACTTCCAAATGTTCTATGGTCCTACAGAACAACGCCGCGAACAGCGAATGGCGAAACACCGTACAGTCTAGCATACCGAACAGAAGCTGTAATCCCGGTCGAGATCGGACTCCCCAGTCCACGCACGACTCATTTTGTAGCCGAAGTGAATGACGAGAACCGACGTGCGGATCTCGATCTATTGGAACAAAAGCGGGATATAGCTTATATCAAAGAGGCCCGATACAAACAACTCATAGCCCGATATTACAATCGGCGAGTTCGGGACCGGCAGTATTGCGTAGGAGACCTAGTTCTCCGAAACAATGAGGTCAGCAAGGCTTGTAAGCTCGACAAGCTAGAGGCCACATGGGAAGGCACATACCGAGTAGACGAGGTCCTTGGTAAAGGCGCCTATAGGCTTTCCACTCTGTCCGGGGAGCCCATACAGCGACCTTGGAATGTAATCCATCTGAAGAGGTATTATGCATAGATGTGGAGTATCATGTAGGGTAGTTCTGTCAGTTCAGTCTTTTGTCAGTTCGGTCTTATTCAGTTCAGTTCTATGTTCAGTCTGGTCTTGTTTCCCAAAAATCATTTTAAGTAATGAAAGTTTAAGATTTTATTTCTATATCTTTCATTGTGTACACATCATTCTGCATTACTCCACTTATATGCATGTTGCCTCTACCTCGAACACTATCCTGACGATGACAAGTGTTATAACTAAACATAAAATTGTACGAACAGGTGACCACCCCTACCGACCTCGTCGGCAGAACAGGAACCCGATCAATACCCAAGTGTCACCTTAGACATGGTTAATAGGCGGTTGCCATCCTAACTAAGGGAAGACCCAAGTGTAACATCGGAAGCCGAAGTGAGCCCCCCCCCCCCCCCCCCCCCGAGCCACTTCGGAAGACCTGGACCTTGGCCTATGTGTCAGTTCGGATGACGAATACAAAGCACGCATGCTATATTCGGAAATAGGCTATCAGCCACAAAAAAAAAAGTATATATATATATATTTAATTCTCGCAGGTTTTTACAGGTTATGCATTAGACGGACCGCCCTCGTCCGGTCTCTTGCTACAATTGAAGTAACTAGCCCAACCACTAGTTGGCGGGTTAAGCAAAAAGTCTATATTTACATCTTCCTTCTTTCGGGAGTTTTGCCCCGAGCTGCGCCCACCACCGCGCCCAGCGCCACCTTGGCCCGTCCCCCCAGTTCGGCTTGACACTACTCGTGCGGAACTCCGACCTCGAGGGACTATAGGAGCTCGGTAATTCCCATCCCCTCGGTTCGGGATCGGTCTGCGGTTTTGAGCAGGCATAAGCATGTCCAGCCGGTCCCTAACCAAACGGGATGGAACTGTGGGACTCAAGGCGCGGAACCGAGGAGCGTGTTGTTTAGAAGGCTGCACGTCAGGATACCGATCTAACCACTTCTTCATTATTGCGTGACGAGATAGCACTAACGGGAATAGGTTCGTCAGGTATCGCAGCTCGGATATATAGTCAGCAACTTCCCATGAATCTGAGCCACGATTCTTGAACTCCCGCACCACCCCCCGCACAGCCTCTAGAGCATCAGCCTCGACTTCAGATATCGTCTTGCCACCGAGCTCATGTATAACTCTTTCATACTCGGTGTGCTCGGCTGCAATCTTCTCGGCATCTGCATAATCTTCTTTGAGTTGCAGATATCGAGCTTGATTGGAATCTGCTTTAACTTGCAGAGCGTTGTATTTGGCATCGAATTCATTCCGGAGATGTTCAGCGAGTTTGTCAAGACGACCGATCTCGCCATCTTTGAGATCGAGAAGAATATTTAGACGTTTTAATTTCATTCAACAGAGCAGCTTGATCCATTTCGGGTTTATTCTACAGGAATAAAAAGTACAGATATAAGGGAAACGAACCAAACTTTCATTCAACGACAAGGCAGTACAGTTGCAATTCGTTACAAAAAAATAAATAAATAAAAAAAATACAAGAGGGGGGGGAATCAACTGACCCCGCCGGAAGGTTCAACCTCGGTGTTCGGGGCGCCGGTCTCCGCAGCGTCCTTCTCTCCGGCATCTCCATCGACGTGGCCAGTGTCCGCGTCCATCTCCTCCTCCTCCTCCTCCTCCTCCTCCTCCTCCTCCTCCTCCAACGGCACGTCGGGAGACAGTGGGCGCTCTGCAAGCTCCTCGCAAAAGGGACCGCAGAGTTTCTCGAACTCAAGGTCCCGATCGTATTGGCAATCCCGAACTTCAGCAGCGGACAAGGGAGTCCGCTGCTCGACGACGTACCCGACCACCGGGAAGGGGGAGGCCTTCTTTTGCAGTTGGCAGAAATACATCCGCAGCATCTCGTCATCCAAGATGGGCTTATAGCCGTACTTCCCCTTGTCAAGAGTGGGGAAGTCGGCAGCCACCCGGTCAAGAACCTTCGCCACCGCCCGGTTCTTCGACGGTCCGGTCAACGCGGAAACCAGGGCACTGAAGCCCTGGCTGTAGATTACCCTCTCAACAAGGGCTTGAGCGAACTCGCCCTGTTCGGCAGCGAGCCTCTCCTCCCGAGCACGGGCTGCCTCAAGTGCCTCCTCGCTCTTAGCTGCTTTCTTCTCGGCAGTGGCGAGCTTAGACTTGGCAGCAGCTAGCTCCTTCTTCAGCACTTCCTCCCGAACTGAAGTAGAAGACAATTCCTTGGCCAACTCGGCCTTATCAGTGGCCAAGTCCTTGATCTTCGTGTCAGCTCGGGTATTGACTTTCACCGAGCTCTGGAGGAGATGCTTCACAGAGCGGTAGACGTATTCGAAATCCTCCAGTGTTGGGCCCACACCCTACATTACATCCATCGTTAAAAAAAAAGGGGGGGGGGGGGGTAAGGAAAATATTCTAAATGACCCGAACATACGGAAGGATATGATGGTGTCGGAGCTCGGACTGCGGTAATGGCGACATCAGGCTCGGACGAGGCCGAGCCCATTACAAGCTTCTTGGCAGCCGCCAAGTCGACCTCCTCAGCAGCCAAACCGGGGGCCCCGCGAGATCGGGAAGTGGGAACTCCCGACGGAGTCCTCTCCGAAGACTCCGTCGCGGGCCTCTTTGTACCAGTTGGCGAACTGGTGGCCTCGTTCTTCCTTTTCCTGTGTGCGGCTGCCTTCTTCTTGCCATCCTTTACCATGTTCACTGCAGACAAAAGGCGACAGAATAAGTACCGATGTAAAAAAAAAAAAAAAAAAAAAAAAAAAAAAAAAAAAAAAAAAAAACAAGGGAAAGGACCTCACCCCTCCCCGGATCCACCGAAGTGGAAGGATCATTGGGGCTCGGTACTGCCACCGCCAGTTGTTTCACTAAAAAGTGTTCGCAATAGAACGAAATCTATCCTAGCACTTAGTAAGTAAAAACCCAATGTCGAATCTCAAGGAAAACTTTGCAGGGCAAATAATCGTGTAGCAAAACAATCCTAAACTAGCCTAAATCTAAGAAAGCAAGTAAAAAGAATTTGGTTTGGTTTGTTTAAATCCTAGGCAAGAAAATAAATAAGCAATAAATCAAAGCAAATAAATCTAATCTAGAAAGCTGGAAATAAATTGAACTAAGTAAACTAGAGAATTAAATTAAAAGAAAGCAATTAAACTACCTAGGCAAGAATCGAAAAGAAAGCAATAAAGAAAGCAATAACGAATCTAAGCATAATTAAACTAATTTGAAAATCTGGAAATTAAATAAATAAATCTAACTCTAAGAACTTTGAAAAACAAGAGAATTGAAGACGAAATAAAAACGAATCTAAACTAGACTTTGGAAATCGAACGAACGAAATTAAACTAAAGAAATTAAACGAGGCAATAAAGAAATCGAATCTAAAACTAAAGCAAGTAATTAAAGCAATTAATTTAAAGCAATAAAATAACTTACGAAAGTAACGAAGAAACGAAGAACTTGAATTAAACTGCAACGAACTATGAATCCGGATTCGAACAAAAGAAAGCAATAAAAACTAAAGCTAAAGTATTTAGAACTGAAAAACTAAGGTAAAAGGTTGTTCATAATTCGTGCCCTAATGGCATATATATAACAAGGTAAGAGTTTGATTCCAACTAGGAAATTAATTATGAAAACGCGACATGGAGCTAGCGCTCCAAACATCTGGAGCGGGCGCTCCATAATGGCTGCGTAAAATCCTTCTTCAACTGCTGAACTGGAGCGGGCGCTCCAACCACCTGGAGCGGGCGCTCCAACGCTTATATGCAAATCCTCAAGTGTTGTCCAGGAGCGAGCGCTCCAATGCCTGGGAGCGGGCGCTCCAACTCATCCACGCACTGTATCCAGTTTTTGTACTCTTTTTCCGTCCTTTTCTCGTCCTTTCTCCTTCTTTCGGCTCCCATGATCCCTAACAAGAAAAATACTCGAAACACCCAAATCATAGCTATAAAGACACAAAACGACTCAAAAACAACACAAAAACAAATAATAAATAACGACTAAAACCTAACAAAATGACACCAAACAACTCCCCCATACTTAGACTTTTGCTTGTCCTCAAGCAATACAAAAATGAAATAAACAATAGACTCAAGTATTGTGAACTATATAGGCCTCAAAACTTTTCGAAAACAAACTCGCATGATCATGATCAAAACTATGCACACAACCTTAGCATCAATCAACACAATCTACTCAACTAATTCAAAATATGCTAATCCATCAAGAACTCTCTCCAACATGTGAGATTTTATATATGAAAGTGAACACTCAACTCTCTCAAAGAAAAGATGTATAAGATAATGCACATCATAGGGTTCACTCAATATCAATGCAATGCAACATGTTTACCATAGGCTTGCCTTAAATCTCAACATCCCCACCTAATGTAATACTTACAAACTAGGATCAAAAAGGTCTTTATATAAGCTTGTAATGTAGGGACATTGGTTAAGGTAGGGAATATATAGGCTAAGTGACTCAAAATGCTCTAAATCATCAACCTCTTTTTCAACTCTAACCAAAGTATGGATTTTTATCTCCATCTTCTACCCTCCAACACACCAAATACAAACTCAAAGATGCTAAAGTATCAACTATACAAATCAAAGCTAACTATCCCCTTATGCTTATTTTTTCTCTTTTTCTTCTCTTTTTTTTTTTCTTTTTTTTTTTCTAGAGCTCAACTAATAAATGTTCTTTCTAATGTTGAACAAAGGCTCTATTTTTTTTTCTCATCTCTTTTTTTTTTTTCTAAGCTTATAGGGATAGCTAACTATACTTAAACAAGCATCTAAAATTTCTTCTCTTTCTCTCCTTCACCACAACCAAATTTTTTATTCTACTCCTTCCATATCACCAACCACAACTAAGGATACCCATAATCATCCAAACCTCCTATCATCCGGTTTTACAAAGAACGGCTAATAAAGGCTCAAAAGGGGTAAACAAAGGATTATGAACAAGGTTAGTGTATAGGAATCATGTGGCTACGAAAGAATGGCCTAAGATCATTTCCTAGTTCGTAAATATACTAAGGTCTTGATGGAGAAACAAGGCAAGTTCTAGAAACAACGAAGCACGCATGATCACTCAATCAAAGAATAGGCATAAATATGCACAAATAGCTCAATTCTCACGGGTTCAAACTAACTAGTTCCCGACATCATAGCATACTTCAAATTCAATGAATAAAATGCGTCGCTTCGCCAAGGTTCCATGCATAATAAAGATCATGAATTTTTCTCCAAAAAAATCAATAAAAATTTCTATCATCGGCCAAGTCCACAATACTATCATCACATGCTCATTCGACTCAATTAACTCCTAAGACTCAACAAAACCAAACAAGACTCGATCAAACCAAGCAAAATACGAAACAAAAACAAATACATCATGCCAAAGTTTCAAAGACCCCCCCCCCCCCCCCCCAAACCTTAAAATCAAGCAATGACCTCATTGCTAGAAAATAAAAAGGAAGGGATAGAAGGAACTTATCGCAAGATGTCAACCCACACACTTGAAATCCCGAGAAATTCCAAGTAATACCTACAAAACAAACAAAGACAAAAATACCAAACAAGCGTAATATCTCCTAAAATGACAAAAACAATAAAAACAAAAATAAAGAAAACAAATAGCTATCAAGGGTGAAAATTTCGAGGATCATTTGGATCATTAGGATCCCAAGGTGCCTGAGAAGAAGAAGTAGTACGAAAATCGGTATACCTCGCGAGATGGCGCTCGATGGTGGTGACTCCGGTGCCGTCGGTGTCGGTGAAGATGGTGAAGGGTAGAGAAATTGGGACTAGGGTTCGTGCACAAGGAGATAAAGAAATTAGAATGGAGAATAGAAAAGAAAAGCATAAAATATACCTAACCCGACAAAGGTGGAGCGGGCGCTCCGAGTATCTAGAGCGAGCGCTCCATATAAGCCGCGCTGAAAAATTGAATTCAACGCCTATGGAGCGGGCGCGCTGAAGATTAGGAGCGGGCGCTCCATTCCGCCCTCGCAAACCTGCAGGAAAATTTCTCTTTTTTTTTTTTTTTTTTTTTTTTTTTTAATAAATACGTGGGTTGCCTCCCACCAAGCGCTCTTTTAACGTCATTAGCTTGACTTACAAAAAGAATTTAATCAAGACAAAAAAGAAGGGGGATCGGAGATAAAAATGGTCTCGACCGTCTGAGGTAACGTCTCTCCTTCAATGTATGGCTTCAAGCGTTGACCATTAGCTGAAAATATGCACCCCGACTCTTCATTCTTGATCTCCACAGCTCCATGGGGAAAAACTCGAACTACCGTGTAAGGACCTTCCCATCTAGACTTGAGCTTGCCCGGAAAGAGACGAAGACGAGAATTGAAAAGAAGGACCTTCATCCCGGGCTTGAACTCCTTGTAGACGATCTTCTTGTCATGGGGCCTCTTCACCTTATCCTTATAGATCTTCGCATTCGATGTAGGTGGCGAGTTTTCCTCTTCTACTTCATCAATCTCCTCCAAATCCCGTAGACGTTGCTCGATGTCCTCTTCCTCATCCACACAACTAAAGAACTCGTCATTCTCTTCTTCAACGAGTTCTTCATGACTTGCTACCCTATTAAAATCCTCACAAATATTTTCCTCAACAAGAGGGTTAGCAAGCTTAACATAAGAACAACTATGAATAGAGGAAGTAGGAATAGAAGACGAGTTTCGAAATACCGAAAATGTCACCGAACCTCCTTTGCCGGCCATGCTCAATGTTCCGGAGCCAACGTCGATTCGAGTTTGAGTAGTAGCCATGAACGGTCGTCCTAGCAAAAGAAGATAACCTTTCCCACTCCTAGCTCCTCGCCCCACGTCAAGCACAACGAAATCGGCAAGAACTCGAATACCTCCCACAAGTAAAGTAACATCTTCCATAATTCCCAAGGGTCGACTCAAAGAACCATCGGCTAACTCGATGTAATAATCTGTAGGCTTAAGATCCCTTGAACCCATTCTTTCATAAATCGAATAAGGCATCAAGTTCACCGCTGCCCCCAAATCCAACATTCCCGACACACGATCCCCATTATCCAAACTCACATCTAATGTAAAACTTCCGGGATCACCTTGTTTCGGTAGAGATGAGAGATGACCTACCGAGGTAGGCGAGGTGTGAGAACAAATTTGGCTTGCTCCGATGGCGGCCACAGTGTGACTCCTCATTTGCTTGTCTTCGCCTCGCTTCTTATTCTTCAACCTGCTTGGGAAAGGGATAGGAGGGACGTAAGGATTGGGCGCCTTATGAAAATTGGTCTCCTCCTTCTTTCTCTCCTCTGATTCGGATGCTGGTGGCGTAACAGAGGACTGGAGCGGGCGCTCCATGTGGGGCACGCTCGAAAAATTACTCTGGGAGACTTGGAGCGGGCGCTCCAAAGTTTGGAGCGGGCGCTCCAGTTGAGACTCGCTTTGAACTTGCAGGCGTTGGAGCGGGCGCTCCATGTGGGACGCGCTGGAATTTGAAATTTGCTGGAGAGGGAGCGGTCGCTCCAAGGTCTGGAGCGGGCGCTCCATATGCTGCGCGCTGAGACTGCTTCTCGACGGGATCCAGCTGCTGCTCGGGTCCCAACGTCCATTACTTGGGCCCGTTCCTTGTATATCGGACATGACGACACCATTATCCGCCGTTCTTCCATCCCTCAATACCGAAATTGATTGAACTTGATGAGTTGGCGGATATTGAGGCGGAAAAGGTGGAGGAGGTTGTTGAACCTCGTTTGCTTGTTGAGGTTGAATTCCTTGGCTCGGAATCCGCCCCGGTTGTTGCATCAAGTGTATGGAGCTGGAAATTTGGCCAATGGCCGTCTCGAGCCTCTTAATGTTAGCATCAAGCGCATGGAGACGATCCTCATCACTGGGAGGCTTTTGCGGAGGTGGTTGAGGACGAGGATTTTGTGGATGAGGTGGAGGATATGACGAAGAAGGGTAATAAGGAGGAGGTGGTGGATAGTATGGATTAGGTGGATATGGAGGAGGAGGATAATATGGTGGTGGAGAGGAGTAGTATGAGTTTTGAGGAGGGTAGGGATTATTATAAGGAGGAGGGCGACGGTTTTGGAAATTCGGGTTCGTACCTTGCCCTTGAGGTGGCGGTCTTTGTGGTATGTATCCTTGGGCAGCATAGACCTCGGCTCCTCCTTCGTATGTAAATGCTCCCATATTTTCGCAAACCTCCTTGATATGACCAAGTTCTCCACAAATGTTGCACCGGTCCGGCTTCCTATTTTCCACTTGAGGTGCCGGTGCGTTCTGCTTCATCTTTAGATTCTCGAGGTCTCTCAACATATCGGCCATCTGCTTCGTCATGTCAGGGCTCATGGTGACTACTTTTGCCTCAATCTTCTTTGGCCTAGATGATTTCTGTTGAGAACTGGCGGCAAGAGTCTCGAAAATCTTCTTCATTTCATCGGCTGTCTTGACCGCAATATTTCCTCCGGCCGAGCTGTCCACCATGAATTGGCAGGTCTGATTCAATGCATCGTAGAAGTACTACCAAACGAGCTCAGGAGCCATCTGATGGTGAGGACATTGTTGAAGTAGGTCCTGAAATCTCTCCCAAGTTTCATGAAACGGCTCGTCGTGGTCCTGAGAGAAATTCATGATTTGCGACCGCACCTCCTGAGTCTTGCGGCTGGGATAATACTTCAACATAAACTTCTCGCACACCTCATTCCAAGTGTGGAGAGATTCGGCCGGGAGCGAAAGATACCATGACTTTGCCCGATCCTTCAGAGTGTAGGGGAAACACTTCATCTTCAGGTTGTCCTCCGTCAAGCCTGATAGTGGAAAAGACTGCACGACGGTGCAATACTCCCGAATGAATGTCAGTGCATCCTCGTTAGCCAGCCCGTGATAGGAAGGGAGCAACGCCATGTGGTGAGGTTTCAGATCGTGATTTCTGACCGCTTCCGTCAGAACAATCGCCGAAGTAGTGGCAGTGAAGGTAGGGCGAGCAAAATCTCCCATATATCGTGCCATCGCTTCGGTCTCAGCAAAATCAACACTCAGCAAAAAGGGTTAAACGCACCGAGTGGGAGAAATAAGAAAAACGAATAAACACAAATAAAAATAAAACAAATAAAAATACTACACAATCAAAAGCCTAAAGTTTTCCCGGCAACGGCGCCAAAATTTGTTTCACTAAAAAGTGTTCGCAATAGAACGAAATCTATCCTAGCACTTAGTAAGTAAAAACCCAATGTCGAATCTCAAGGAAAACTTTGCAGGGCAAATAATCGTGTAGCAAAACAATCCTAAACTAGCCTAAATCTAAGAAAGCAAGTAAAAAGAATTTGGTTTGGTTTGTTTAAATCCTAGGCAAGAAAATAAATAAGCAATAAATCAAAGCAAATAAATCTAATCTAGAAAGCTGGAAATAAATTGAACTAAGTAAACTAGAGAATTAAATTAAAAGAAAGCAATTAAACTACCTAGGCAAGAATCGAAAAGAAAGCAATAAAGAAAGCAATAATGAATCTAAGCATAATTAAACTAATTTGAAAATCTGGAAATTAAATAAATAAATCTAACTCTAAGAACTTTGAAAAACAAGAGAATTGAAGACGAAATAAAAACGAATCTAAACTAGACTTTGGAAATCGAACGAACGAAATTAAACTAAAGAAATTAAACGAGGCAATAAAGAAATCGAATCTAAAACTAAAGCAAGTAATTAAAGCAATTAATTTAAAGCAATAAAATAACTTACGAAAGTAACGAAGAAACGAAGAACTTGAATTAAACTGCAACGAACTATGAATCCGGATTCGAACAAAAGAAAGCAATAAAAACTAAAGCTAAAGTATTTAGAACTGAAAAACTAAGGTAAAAGGTTGTTCATAATTCGTGCCCTAATGGCATATATATAACAAGGTAAGAGTTTGATTCCAACTAGGAAATTAATTATGAAAACGCGACATGGAGCTAGCGCTCCAAACATCTGGAGCGGGCGCTCCATAATGGCTGCGTAAAATCCTTCTTCAACTGCTGAACTGGAGCGGGCGCTCCAACCACCTGGAGCGGGCGCTCCAACGCTTATATGCAAATCCTCAAGTGTTGTCCAGGAGCGAGCGCTCCAATGCCTGGGAGCTGGCGCTCCAACTCATCCGCGCACTGTATCCAGGTTTTGCACTCTTTTTCCGTCCTTTTCTCGTTCTTTCTCCTTCTTTCGGCTCCCATGATCCCTAACAAGTAAAATACTCGAAACACCCAAATCATAGCTATAAAGACACAAAACGACTCAAAAACGACACAAAAACAAATAATAAATAACGACTAAAACCTAACAAAATGACACCAAACACCAGTTTGGCAAGGGACATCGGCATTTTGCCCAGACTGGCAAAACGCCCAGCCACTTTAACAAAATTTTTCTGCCTCGGCAGAAGCCTAACGGGACCGGAGTGCCACCCGACCTCGGTGGCACCCTCGAACTGGCAGTAAAAAAAAATTTTCTGCCAGTCTTGGACTTTTGAGGGCACTTTGACGGAGAAACCCTTGTGCCGATATGAAGAGTAATACCAACCCTCAGTCCTAGACTTAAAGGATACCATCCCCCCAAGGGTATCTATCGAATAAGGAATTCCCAACCGAGAACAAGCAATCCCCAGCCCGGTTATTTGGCTAATGCTATTCGGGGTAATCTGGGCAGGAGATAGATCAAAGGTGCGGTAAATATCAGCATAGATAGCCGGAAAAGGAACGCGCAAACCAGCCTTAAACTGGTCCACGTAAACGGTCACACAACCACGAGGAGGACGATAAGCCCTATCAGACGCGTTTGGCCGAAGAAGGAGAACGGAAGGGGGGAAATTAAACTTAACAGCAATTTGATACAGGGTGGAGGTAGAAACTGTAGACTCAAGACCACCCACAATCCCAGCAACTCCGGGAGTCTCGGGAAACTCAACTTCCTGCCCATATGGTTCCTCACAATTGGACCGAACGCACGCACGCCTATCCTCGGGGAAATAGATCGGAACAGAATTAGACGAAGAAGCGGCAGCGACTTCTTCCGTCGCCACCGGAGAATGTGAAAGAATCGGGGAACGGGCTTCCTGAACGGAAGAATCCGAGAGAGAAGTCGAAATTGAAGCAGATGAAGACATAACTTACTTTTTTGTGATATTCTTGAAGAATCCGCAAAGGAAAGTGAAGATGGTGAAGTAAACAGTAGAGAGGATTTGCAGATTTAGGGTTTCAGTTTTTGCAAAGGAATGTAAATGATTGTTTTCACAATCATAGGGCATTAAAGGGGAAGGAATTAACGCATATTGAATACGCCATTCAATGCGACGACGTTTCACACACGTCCAATCGGTGCTTTATCGGTACTCCAAGCGTCGCATTAAATGCGGCTGACAACTTTAACTTTGGGCGGGAGATGAGCTCGGCGTTGCCGAACTCCAGGTAGACAAATTTCAGAGGGGGTACGTCAGTTCAGTTCGGCTTTACTCACAAATTTCAGAGGGGGTACGTCACTTCAGGTCGGCGTTCCTCACAATATTCAGAGGAAATAAGTTCAGTTCGGCTTTCCTCACAAATTTCAGAGGAAATAAGTTCAGTTCGGCTATCCTCACAAACTTCAGAAGGGGTACGTAATTCGGTTCGGCCTCTCTCACAAGTTTCAACACGAACAGTGGACGAAGACATAACCTCCATCACCCCACGCTTTTTTTTTTTGGGGGGGGGGGGGGGGGGATGTGATAGGAAATGACCCATCTCCCTAGGCCCAAAGGCCCAAAACCCAGCAACAGGCCCAGATCGGCGAAGGCCCAATAGGCCCAGATCGGCAAAGCCCATCTCACACCAAATACAGCCCAGGGAGTTGAGCCATAAATCCAGAACGTGGGTTGATGGAGAAGAAATCGGGGCTGGAGAAACCGCCCACACCTCCACGTCTCACCTTTACAACCGCTATGAATATCATCTATAAATAGGAGACTTGATTGTATTATACTCACTCATGCTATTTTGAATACACAGATACATATTTTCCTCCCCGTGAACGTAGATCAATTCGATCGAACCACGTAAATCCTTTGTCTCTCTTTAAATTCCGCACACAAATCACATATACATTTGGGCCGCAAATCGAAGGTTCATCACTAATCTTTATTAGAATCATGCAGCGTGGGCTGTTTTAGGTAGAGACTCGGTCTAATCCAGTAAAACATCAGGTCCTAACCAAGTAACCATAAATACTATAGTATTTTCTTTAGGATGTCAATCGGATAACCCACTCGATTTTAGGCCAGCTCTTATCGGGCTTTGGGCAGTCCGGGCTAGTTGGGCTAAAAGAAATTAGATTAAATCCATTTTTTTTGGGTCAAGATTGCCCGGAAAAAAAATAAATCAGTAAATATGAATTTTAGTGATTGCATTATCCTTTGTATCAAAGAATATGATATATTTTTCAATCTAATATATTTGGCCTCTTATTATAGATAAAAAATGAGGATCTTTCCGGTGCATATTTGCACAAAACTATATCATTTTAATTCTATAAGAGTAGGAGTAAGAAAACATAGAATTGAAAATGATGATTATATATTGTTCCAATTAAAACAAATTCAAACATAGTTAATAACAATCATTAGTGCATGGGCTGCATGCACTTCATATTTGTATTGGCATTTTATATTGAAGACTTCTTGCTGCGTTGCTGATGGAAAATAGCATGTATCAAGAATATATATTTTATTATATATATTATTATATTCGAAGATGGAAGAAAAATTATGCATGGAAAGTTACCATGCATAGAAGATCAGCTTCAAGATCTTGTTAGGGTTTCTTGCGCTGAGTATATAAGGAAGAAGAAACCCTACATCACGTTCGCCGCTTTTGATTATTTTTTTGTGTGAGGTTTTGTGTTCTTGCAACGTGTGTATTGCAAGCTTTTGTTTTCTGAGTGCGAGCGTGTTGTTCTGAACAAGTATCCCTGTCTTGTTTCAGTTTGATCAAAGTTTACACTTAGAATCTTTCTAGTGTGCAATCATCAACGAGTTCATCTCGTTTGTTTGTTCAGTCTCATTGTAAGGGAGTTGTAATCGAGACAGATATGTGACATAAGGTGGAGTCCTGGTGTAAGTCCTGTAAGTCTCTTAACTACTTATAGTGGATTGAATCTCTCAGAGTTTGTCCCCAAAATGTAAGTGTGTTATCACCGAACTGGGTTACCAAATTACTATGTTCTTTATTGGTTTCATGTTATTGCATTTAAGAACATTTTTAAGATCATTATTAATTTTGCAGCACTTTCAAATCCAAAAATGCAACCTTATTATAAAATTTATAAAGAAATTAATGAAATTACATATTAAGTGTTTTACACGTGATCAACCTTGATGATTGGACAGATGTAGGCATACTAATTTACTAGGTCAAGTTGGGGAGACTCTATTCTTCATTCTTACACTCACCCACACTCCTTCCCTCCTCACTTCTCTATCGCATTCTCTAACTTCACCTGATCACTATTGAAGATATTAGAGTTAGTCGCACAACGACCTTCCTCCACCGTCAACTTCTTCACCAGTATCTCGAACACAACACTCTCTTTGCTCTCTAAAAGCTGCTAGTCATACGTGATCTTTTCGTTATTGTTAAGGAGAAACTCTTTGGAAATCGAACGTTATGATATGCCTAGCCATTCTTCTCCTCTTTTCTTTTCTTTTCTTTTCCTTTTTGATTCCAAAACACTCAAATAGTTTTTTTTAAATGCTAAGATTCTCACAAATTTACTACAAATTAATCAAATTAACTTAACACTTGAATGTAACGAAAGGAAAAAAAAGAAAGAAATCCAAGACTAGCCATTAATCTGCAGTAAATAAGATCCATGAGTGAGAACTAGCAAAAACCATGAGACAGTGATATCATCAATCACCAATGAAAAACAGTTCAGATCAGCTTTGTTTGTTATAAATTACTACCTTCGTTCAGTTGATAACGAGGTCACGTTATTAACGAGATGAAGGGAGTATTAACGAAGCATGATCAGAAGGTTAGATACCTTCTTCTCCCCATGAAGAATAGACGCGGAGTGGGAATTCCGCTCCGCTGCCCCTCATCGCTTCTCTCGTTTTCTCAACGCTTCTAACGGCGGCGTAATTACAGCCGACCAATTCGACCTGCTTAAGCGTTCCAATGCTCTCAAGCTCTTCTTCATCAATGATCTTCAGTTCGTAGCAGTTTTTAATAACTAGGCTTTCTAGGTTTCCGCAGCAGAAATAACCAACAACCAAGGTCTCCAAGTCCAAGCACTCGATCACCAGCGACTTGAGCTCCGGAAACTGTCCGTCCTCCGGGATCCACTCTGGTCCCTGGAAGGCGAACTGCCGCAGCTTCAGCACTTGAAGGCAGGGGAATTCCCCGATATCCGCCAATCGCGACCACGGGAGTCCACATCCACTTAGGCTCAGCTTCTTCAACTTCTGTGGGAAAGAAAACCCTTCTTGAAACTTGATCTCCTTTCCCAGGACAGGTTTCAGCACTGCCAGCTTGAACGCTTCGAGTTCCGGAAGATGCTCTAGATAAAGGTTTACCGGAGCCGGCGATTCAATCCAGACTCCGAGCTTCTTCAAGTTGGGAATGTTCTTGAAGAAATCTCGGGTGCAACCGGCAGCATTGATGTTGGAAAGAGTCTGAAGGTTTTCAAGCAGGGGAAAGTCTTGGATCGTCATAGGAGGGAAGTCACATTCTGTGAGAATGATATGCCTGAGCTGTTTCATGAACCAGATCTCCACGGGGAGGATCGATTTCCGGGTAATTATGATCTTCGGATGTCGACGGACAATCAAGACCAAAAGATTTTTGAGCCGGGATAGCGATGCCGGAAGCCTCCCGTTGTAGGTTAAGGCAAGATACCTCAGATGAACCAGATCAACTAGTTCATCTGGGAACTCGGCCAAATGGACTGCCAGGGCATCCAACACCCTTAGCCAGTCGTAAGTGAGACAGTCAGGCAAGGGGTGATGGTGATAATGTCCGGCATAAAGAACGGTGCGAGCGGGCTTGATCGACTTGGCCGATTCGTAAACATCTTCCATGCACATCAGGATGTTTTTATGAACAGACAGACGCCTCTGGGTCTGTTTACCTTTCAAAGCATCCGCAACTTCTCCGGTTGATAGGTATCTCTGGCTCGGGAACTTCTTGATGGAATGGAAAAACCTCTCGTCGTCGGACTTTGTCTCCGCTAGAAGCCGAATGCTGTCATGCATCCCGCATGTTTTGATTCTGCCGTTGGAACCGAACTTGATAGGGAAAATCAGGTTCCTGTCAACCAAATCAATCAGGCACTGCTCAGCATTGTTCTCGAGAGACAGAGACGAAGACGAGGACGACGACGATGATGATTCTGTTTGCAGCAGGAATCCCTCTGCTACCCATAGCTTCACAAGCTTGGATACAGGAATCTCACTGTCTTCCGGAAAAGCCCCCATGTAAAGGAAACAACCTTTCAATCTACCGGGCAAGTGCTCGTAGCTCCGGGACAAGATCTCGATGTAGTTGTCTTTCTCTAATCTGGCAGCAGCTTTTGTATCATCCTCAACGATTTTCCAATACTCGACATTCTCCGCCTCCTGCGAGAGCTGCCCGCCAACCACCGTGATCGACAGGGGAAGGCCGCCGCAGTGCTCGGCGATGGTTCTCCCTATAGCCACCAGTTCAGGGCGGCAGAACACGCCTCCTAATGCCTTCTGGCGCAGTAACTCCCAGCTCTTGTCTTTGCCTAGTAGCTTCATCCGGTAACTGAAATCGGACTTGATTTGCACATCGATTTTGTCCATTCGGGTGGTCACGATCACCCGACTGGAGTACCCTTTTTTCGGGAAATAGTTCTTGATTCTGTCCCAAACATTCGTATGCCACACGTCATCTACCACAACAAGGTACTTGCTGTCGAGTAGATTACTGCGGAGCTGAAGGGCTAATTGCTCTGCATTAGCATCGCGGCTCGAGCCCAGTCCATCGATCTTTCGGCCTTTACTGCTTTCGATGGAAGCCAAGAGCTTCGAGAAGATCTCTCTAGCATTGTACTCTTGGCCCACGGTCACCCATGACCGGATGGCGAATCGATCCACCACTTCTTCATCCTCGTAAAGGCTTCGAGCCAGAGTGGTCTTTCCGATCCCAGGTAACCCCGTGATCGAGATCACTCGGGTTTGTGGCGCTTCACTCATGATCTCGTTCTTCAGCTCCTTCAAATCCTCTTCCTGTCCCACGATCTTTGAACTGTCGCTAGCTCGACTCGGTTTCAAAGAAGCCGTGGAAGAAGAGCCCTGGTCTGCATTTGCAGACCAGGGCTCCTCTTTCATGGAATCCGCTATCGCGTCTGCCTTCGCCACGATTTCATCGAACTCGTCCGCCAATTTCCGAGGGAAAACACCGCGGGAGGTGAAGGCCTTAAACAAATTCCTGGCTTCGTCACTGAGTTCGGATTCCGATCCAGCTACCTCCGGACGGGAACGGATCTTGTCACGGAGAAACTTCACCTTTTTCGGATCCGGAAAATCATCACGGGGAAGCTGATCATTAGAACGAGAGAGATGTTCGAGAGCCCGGTCGACAAGAGTAAGCTTGGAGCCCGTCGCCGCCGTGGTTGTTGCCGTTGGATCGAGCTTTTCGGTGTTTTCCTCCAAGGTTTGGAGGAAAACAGATTGGGATATGAAGGCTTCGATCAGATCCTGCGCTTCGTAGACCTTCTCCCTGATTTTGGATTCCAAATCCTTTACTTCATCTCTTATGCTTCTTCTAACAGGGTAGATTTTTTCGAGGCACGATTTCAAGAAACGGATCTCGACATGGAAATACTCCATTTCTGACTTTTGAGAGCCATCACGAGCTAGTAACAGATTATTATCGGAGTGCAAGAGCTGCTCAAGGATCTGATCGACGGAAACCATCGCCGGAAAAGCCATCAATACTTTGGTGCAAGAATCAACTGAGGTGTTTGTGTGTGTGGAAGTCAAACTCTAGCTGCTTTTTTTTTTAAATGGCAAAATCGGTGTTACTGAAAAATTAAATGCTTAAAACTTGTATAGTCTAGTTTTGGGTATATCAAAGCTCTATAATAATTATACTACCTCCATCTCACTAAATTAGCCCCATTTGCTTTATTGACTTTTTCGGTACGCGTTTCCACCGAAACCTAGTACGAGTTTTAAAATATAATTTCGAAGTATTTTTTCGTTTACGGGATACATCGACACTCATAGTATCCCGTAAACAAAAAAATACTTCGAAATTATATTTTAAAACTCGTACTAGGTTTCAGTGGAAACGCGTGCCGAAAAAATCAATAAAGCAAATGGGGCTAATTTAGTGAGATGGAGGTAGTATGTTGTAAGTAAGAAAATGTTGGATGCGATTGTTGCAAACAACATGTCCCGCATCGGAAACATAAGGTTTCGATCAGATTTATTAACAACTAAGTCATAACTAAAAGATAAATTTGAAAATCGGGGGTCCACCTGTTCAAAACCAAAACCAAACTTGAATCGAAACAAAAACCGTCAGTTCGGAATCGGAACCAAAAGTGGAAAACCGTTGATGTTTAAACCGAAGCCAAAACTAAGGGCATGGACGATTCAGATCCAATTCCACCATCTTGAAACCTTAACCGACCGTTCTATTCCAATTTTGAATCAGAACCGAAACCGGAACTGTAGCTGTCTCTATCGTATACAATTAATGATGTTTCTTGAATCCAGTGTTTTTAGAAGTTAATGACAAATTAATTTAATCGCAAGTAGCTATTGACTAAGTAATTTAATCCTCAACTTTAGATGGTTTGAGTGGAGTTATAATATTATTTTTGTTGAGTTTATGATAAAAATGCAATCTTGGATGTAATAGTAAAAGGTAGGTTTTGGATTCATTTCATAGTTCATGCATATGTTCAACACCACCCTCAAGATGGAGGTGGTGGAGATCCAGCAACCCCATCTTGGAGAGCAATTCCTTGAAGCGGGGACCAAACAGAGGTTTGGTAAAGAAGTCAGCCAACTGTGAAGCTGAACTGACCTTAATAGGAGTGAGAAAACCAGACAAGAACTTCTCACGAACTACATGGCAGTCGATATCCAAATGTTTAGTACGTTCATGGAAAACCGGGTTCTTCGTGATCTGTATGGCAGCTTTATTATCACAGTAGCGAGGAATAGGGAGAGAGAGTGAAACTGAGAATTCCTTGAGAAGGTTGGAAATCCAGAACAACTCCCTAGTGGTTGTAGCAAGTGCCCTGTATTCTGCCTCTGCAGAAGATGAAGAAACAGTATTTTGCTTTTTACATTTCCATGAGAGAAGACTGGAGCCAAGGAAAATACAGTATCCAGTCAAAGATCTTCGGGTATCAGTACAGGACCCCCAGTCCGCATCAGAATAGGCAGTGAGTTTGAGAGACTGGGAGGAGCTGTAAAAGACACCCAAAGAGGGGCAACCCTTAAGATATTTGAGGACATGGAGTGCTGCATCCCAATGTACTTTGGTAGGAGAATGAACAAACTGACTCAGCTGTTGTGTTGCATGAGTAATGTCTGGCCTGGTCAAGTTCAAATACAACAACTGGCCAACCAAGCTTCTATATGAATCAGGATTAGGAAGAGGTGGTTCAGTACCTTGAACAAGAATGAGGCCTGGTGGTAAAGGTGTGACAGCAGGATTGCAGCAAAGCATCTTTGTAGCAGTGAGAATTTCCAATACATACTTTCTTTGATTGAGAGAAGTACCTTCACTACCTCTTGCAATTTCCATACCAAGGAAAAACTTAGCCTCACCAAGATCTTTGATGGTGAAAGCTTTATGCAGAAACTGCTTTAAAAGATTAATCTGATCCAAAGAGGGACCACTTACAATAATGTCATCCACATATACAAGAAGACATAAGAAATCATCACCTGATCCTTTCAAGAATAGACAAGGATCATGAGGAGAGGCAGAGAATCCATATGAACTCAGATGCTTTGTAAACTCTGTATTCCATTCCCTGAAGGCTTGCTTTAAGCCATACAAACTTTTGAGGAGTTTACAGACTTGATTCTGTTGCACACCTTCCAAACCTGGTGGTGCTTTCATGTAAATTTCATCATGAAGAAAACCATGTAAGAAAACATTGTTTATGTCAAGTTGGTGCAAAGGCCAATGAAAGGCAGTAACCACAGCAATAAAAACCTTCACAGTGACTAAGTTGGCAACATGAGAGAACACTTCTTGGTAATCCACCCCATATTTCTGTGTAAAACCCTTTGCAACAAGCCTTGCTTTGTATCTCTCAACACACCCATCAGCCTTGAGCTTAACTTTGTAGACCCATTTGCAACCAATTGGATGTTTATTGGGTGGCAAATCTGTAATCTCCCAAGTATTGTTATCTGTCAGTGCCTTAAGCTCAGCATTCATAGCATCAACCCACTGAGGATGTAAGCATGCTTCTTTGTAAGAACTAGGTTCTTTCACCATAGTTAGGTTAAAGAGATAGGCAGTATATGATTTGGAAAGAGCTGGACTCACAGCATAAGGAAATGTGGGAGGTGTCATGCTGCAAGATAGGGATAAAGGCTTATGAACATTTACAGCTCCCACAAAATCTTTCATCCACACTGGAGGATGTGTAACTCTAGTGCTTCTCTTGGGAAGTGGAGGGGATGTTGTGTGAGGAGCAGCAACTTCACCAACATCATTTGTAACAACACCATTATCTTCAACATTAGGTGGAGATGCATCATGATAATCTTCTTGAAAAGAGGAAGAAGGTAAATCTGTAGAGACTGATGGCATTGAGGGAGTTAAAACACTTGGTGAATCACAAGATTGTGGGTTAGGATGTATGAAAGGAAATGTTGTAGGTACAAATTTGACATCTCTGGACACAAAAATCTTGGAATTATCAAGGTCAAACAAAAGATAACCCTTGTGTGTGCTATCAAATCCCAGAAAAATACTTTTGATACTCCTTGTATCAAACTTACCTTTATTAGGCACAATATTTGCAGCATAAGCCAAACAACCAAATGGTTTGATTTGCTTGTAGTCAGGAGGTGATTGATGGAGCACTTCATAGGGAGAAACCCAGTCAAGAACTCTGGTAGGGAGTCTGTTTTGTACCCATGTTGCAGTGAGAATAGAGTATGGCCAAAAACGAATAGGGAACCCACTCTGAAACATCATAGCCCTTGCTGATTGGTGTTTATTTGTTAGGTTTTTTGTTGCGTTTTCGTGTTAGTTTTCATTATGTTTTTGTGTCTTTTAGTGTGTCTTTTGGCTATGATTGTTTGTTTGGAGTTTTGGGTATCATAGGAGAAAAAGGGGAGAAATTGGAAGAAAACGGGACGAAAAGTGCACGAAGAGAAGGCAAAGCCGTGAGATACCAGAACCTCATCTGGACGAGCGTCCAGATTTCCTTCACAATCTGGATGATCGTCCAAACACGTGCGAAGCAGTTATCCAGTTCCTAATCTGGACGACCGGCCAGATTTCCTCCACAATCTGGACGATCGTCCAAAAGTCGGCGACCAGCTGTTCTTTCCTTATTTATCTAGGTTTTTACCTAGTATATATATATCATCCCTTGTACACGAATTATGATCATCTTTTATCATTGTTTAGCTTTAGTTTTCAGATTCAAATACTTTAGTTTAGCTTTCTATTGTTCGGATCCGGATTCGTTCTTCGTTTATTGCAATTTAATTCAAGACGTTTATTTAATTCAAGTTCTTCGTTCTTCGTCTCAATTTTCGTAAGTTCTTTTATTGCTTTCGTTTATTCGTTTTAATTGCTTGCTTTCGTTTTAGATTCGTTTTCTTAATTGCTTCGTTTAAATTCCTTAGTTTAATTTCGTTCTTTCGATTTCAAGTTTAAAGTTTAGATTCGTTTTCTTGCTTTCAATTCTCTTTCGTTTTTCAAAGTTTTCAAGTTAGATTTATTTGCCTTTAATTTCCAGATTTCAATTCATCATGTCTAGATTTATTTATGCTTCTTTCTTTGCTTTCGTTTCATTCGTTGCTTTCTTTATTGCTTTCTTTTCGATTCTTGCCTAGGTAGATTTAATTGCTTTCTTCTAGTTTAATTCTTAGATTTATTTCTTGAGTTCTAGATTAGTTATTTAATTGCTTTTATTTATTGCTTTGATTTATTTTATTTGCCTAGGATTTAAAACAAAAACCCCAAAATATTCTTTACTTGCTTTCTTAGTTTTAGGTTTACTACATAATTAATTGCCCTGTTAAGTTTTCCTTGAGATTCGATACTTTGGTTTTACTTGCTAGTGCTACGATAGGATTTCGTTCTATTGCGAACACTTTTTAGTGAAACACTTGCTGTCCCAAGTAAGATTCTGTGCCTTCTCTCCACTATGCCATTCTGTTGTAGAGTGTATACACACGATTTTTGATGTATGATGCCTTTATCATCAAAGAGAGAAGCAACTCTGCTATTTATGAACTCTGTCCCATGATCAGATCTAAAGAACTTAACCTTCTTGTGAAAATGGACTTCTACCATAGTGAGAAAGGACTTCAGTATTTCATGTACCTGCTCCTTCAAATGCATTAGATAGGTCCACACTGTTCTACTATGGTCTTCAACAAGAGTTAATATGTATCTAACATCACATATGTTGCTTTCACTGTAAGGCCCCCATACATCTCCATGCACCATATAGAAAAGTTCTGTGGATCTTCTGTTTAGAGTGGGAAAAGGATCTCTGGTTTGCCTGGCCTTAAGGCAGATCTCACAATTCTCAATGACCTGCAAAGCTTCAGCATGAAACTGATGATTGTTGATGTTTAAGTGCTGCATAGTAGTAGCAGATGGATGGCCTAGAAATACATGCCATTCCTCAACTGTCATATCTTTTATGTTGAAGAAGCTTCTGTAATACCTCTCAACAACTGATTCCATAAAATATAAGTTATCCTTCATCTTTCCAATCCCCATGACTTCATCAGAATCATCCCTTTGAAAAATACAAGGCGTGGAAAGGAAAGTGCATTTCAGACTCATGTCCCTGGCAAGTTGAGCAATAGATAGCAGATTCTGAGTAAAATCTGGAACAAACAATACATTGGTCAGCACAATATCTTTGCTCACTCTTGCCTTCCCTGCATAAGCAACCGCCCTGGATGTACCATCGGGTAGATAGATAACTGTGGGAGAATCCAGTTTAAAAGTAGTGTGCAATAGATCTGGATTACAGCATATATGAGAAGAGGCACCAGAATCAATAATCCATTCAGTTTTCTCCATGCTAGACATCACATTAAAAGCAAAATGTCCATCAAATGGTGTGTTCTTGTTCACCCTTTCATGCACCAAATTGGCTTCAGACTTCTGTTTCTGTCCTGACTGTTGTTGCATCAATGTCTCCATACATTTTGCAATTTCAGTTTGAATGTATTTTCCAATATCTTGTGATGCTTCTCTCTGTGCTCCACCCTCATGCCCTGCATTATAGGACTCTGTTTCTGTGTAGTTGGCTCTTTGCTGTCCATTCTTTGCTTCCTTCAACTTAATAAACCATTCTGGTACACCATGAAGTTTAAAGCATTCATCAATTTCATGACCATTCCCTTGACAATGAGAGCATCTCAACTTCTTTCTCTCTTCTTTACTCAACCTCTTCTTGTATGGCTGAGCATTTCCTTTCTGATAACTCTGCTTATTTCCTCCTGGTGGAACCTGTGAAGATTGAGGATTGTAGGTTTGCTTCATTGCATTCATAGACATCAAATTACGGCCTTCAGGACCTGATTCACTGAGAGATTGCTGGTCCTCAACTTGAATAATCATTGAGTATGCATTATCAAGACTAGGAAGAGGCTTGATAAGCATGATCTGTGTTCTAGTTGCTTCATAAGTATCATTCAGCCCAATAAGAAAGGTGAGAAGCCGCATCTCATCCTCTCGTTTATCATACATGCTCTTGGCAGTGCAGGTACACTTAGGTGGAGGCTGTAACATGTCCATCTCATCCCATAGAGAGTTGAGATGATTAAAATAGGCTGTAACATTTTGACTCCCCTGAGAAAACTTGGAAATCTCTCTCTGTAACTTAAGTATTTTAGGACCATTACAGCCACCAAATCTTCTATTAAGTGCAGTCCAAAGCTTGAAGGAGTTATCAATGTGATTAAAGGCATTCACTAATTCTTTAGAGATAGAGTTAGTGATCCATGTAGAAACCATAAAATCAACTTTCATCCATTTTTTATAATACTCAGAAGAAGCATCAGGCTCCATAAAAACTCCATCAATAAATTCAGTCTTACTCCTAGCAGCAAGAGCTCGACGTATAGATCTACTCCAATTTAGGAAATTCGAACCAGTGAGAGGAGCAGTAACAAGAACCATACCAGGGTGATCCGCAGCTGGAAGGTCGAGTATCTCCTCTATTTGACGCCTTTTCAGTTTGATGACAGGATCCATCTCATCTTCATCATCTTTATGATCATCTCCATCAGTAAAAGCAACAACTCTCTCTTGATCTTTCATTTCAAAACTCTCACGACGACAGAACTTGACCATATAAAGGAAATAAGAGAAGAAATGAGCTAGGATCGGAACCTACGCTCTTGATACCATGTTGAGTTTATGATAAAAATGCAATCTTGGATGTAATAGTAAAAGGTAGGTTTTGGATTCATTTCATAGTTCATGCATATGTTCAACAATTTTATTTCATGGAATATTTCGACAATTTCCCCTTGTAACAACTACCCAACATTTTGTGTCCATTTTTTTTTAATTATCCTCATTCTGAAAGCACATTGTGTATTTGTTTCAAATCAACGAAGTACATGCGAATAAGCCATTGCATATAGCCATATAATCATTATTGGGAATCATAATATAAACCAATAGATTCCCACCCTCTCTACAAGTTCGAGCTTTTAGATGAGACGGAATTCTATCATGGTATCAGAGCCTTCAGCAAATGCTGAGGTCCTGTGTTCGAATCCCGCTAAAAGCAACTCCACCCATATTAAAAAATGTGCACTTGTTGGGCCTCCTACCCAGAGGGTAGAGTTGAAATCGAGCCCACAAGTGAGGGGGAGTATTGGGAATCATAATATAAACCAATAGATTCTCACCCTCTCTACAAGTTCGAGCTTTTAGATGAGACGGAATTCTATCAATCATCACAAATCATACGACATTGAAATTGTTGGGGGATGCATAAAATTAATGGGATTAAAAGAAAATGGTATTGATATACTCACTAAAATAAAAACTTTACCTAAAAACTAAACCATACTGAAAAAGTTAAATTCTGGAAAAAAAAAAAATCACAATATATATAATTCAGTCATATCAACAGTGACTATAGTGATTACTTCCTCTGACTCATTTTTAATTGTCCACTACAAAATCGACACAATACCAATACAGTAAAAGATAGAGGATTTATATTATATTAGTTGTGAAAGTATAAATTTTTTATTTTATATAAGTAGACAATTAAATAGGGGCCATCCCAATAAAGAAATATGAACAATTAGGCAATAAGAAAATATTAACAATTATTGTGGGACGGAGAGAGTAAATCCATAGCAGATAAGGGAGGATTCTTGCTATTCAAAAATGGTTTTTACTCCTAACTAATGGATCAATCAGCCCAGCTAATCAGTTACAGACAAGAACAACTAAAATGCAAATAGATGATGAATCATAAGCTAATCATCACGGGAAGAATGGGAGTCGACTTGAATGTATCCTTTGTTCCGCTGTTCCTCCTTCAACCTTTGAGCAGATCTCATCGCTGCTGAGCTGCAATCAACCAGCTCTATCCTCTTCAACGTCGGAATATTCCCAATGGCGCTTGGAATCTCTTTCAACTGGTAGCAGTGCCTGATAACCAGATTCATGAGCTGAGGGAAGTGGCCGTTGCTGGATTCCCAGGTCTCGACGTTCAAGTCCTCGAGCAGCAAGAATTTCAAGCTGGGGAACTCGATCTCCCCCTTCCCCTGCCCCGGCCCCTGCTTCCACCCGGGCCCGCGGAAGGCACCCCACCGCAGTTTCAGTGACTCGAGCTTTGGCAGAGTGGACACAGCCTTCATGTCACTGTCCCACGACAAACCGCACCCGCTCAAGGATATCTTGGTAAGCGTGGGAGGGAGGGAAAAGGGCACGGATGGCGCCGGTTGGGATGTGAAGTCGGGATGCATGACTATGCATTTTAACGACCGGAGTTGCTGGAGTGTGCTGATGTTGGCGAGGAATCCCAGGTCTAGAGCAGAGTCTAGACCTGGTGATTCGATACGAATTCCCAGCTTGTTCAAGCTGGGAATTCGCTGGAGAATTTCACGGGTGCAGCTGTGGGAGCTCACGTCTGAGAGTGTGACTAGGTTTTCGAGGGTTCGATGAGCCATTGTCGTTGAAGAAGAAGGATCTGGCAAGTCTGTTCCCATCAACTGGAGATGCCTGAGCTCATTCAGGTTCCATATCTCTAGCGGCAAGCGCGGCACGGAGTCGGATGCTTTGGCGCTGAGGCATCGAAGAACGATCAAGAACTGGAGGTTCCAGAGCTTGCAAATTGAGTCCGGTACTTCGCTGTCATAGGTGAGGGCGAGGTACCTCAAATGGACTAACTTGAGGATTTCATCTGGGAAATTGCAGAACCGGATTTTGAGAGCATCTAACACCCTGAGCAGCTTGAAGTTAAGGTCCACCCAAGGCGGGTACTGCTCCTGTACGCCGCCGAAGAGCAGAGACCGCACTTTCATCTTCTTCGACTCGTCCCCGCCAGCGAAACGGACGTTTGCGAGAATGCAAAACCGCTCCTGGTCCCAACTTTCATGAGGAAAATGGCTGGTGTAGTGATCTACGACATGGAAGAACTTCTCCTCCTCAGCCTTCTTCTTCACGAACTCGTGATAAACTCCGTCGAATCTGCAGCTCCTCATCTTGCCTATTGGGCTGTGATCAGAGACCACAATGATGCCTCTGGCGATAAGCTGCTTCAGGCACTCCTCGGCCACTTCCTCGAGGCTCTGATTCGGATCGTCTGTTTCGATAAATCCTTCTGCAATCCACAGCTTGAGGAGCTTCGAGATTGGGATCTCGAAGCTGTTTGGGAACATCCCCATGTAGAGGAGGCACGCCCTAGCATTCTGGCGCAAGCTCTTGTAACTCAGGAACATCACTGCCTCTATGAGCTCTTTGTTGCTGCGGCCGCAGATACTGAGCGAAGACGCGGCAATCTCCCAGTCTTCTGCGGCCGCATCCACTAGTACTCCTCCGATGGTGACTATAGCTAGAGGGAGTCCTCTGCATGCGGCCGCGACGCGCCTCGCGGTTGCTTCCAGCTCGTTTGGACACGACTTGTAGCGAAAGGCCACTTTCTGCATCAGGCTCCACGATTCTTCCTCGCTGAGCGGGGGGATTTCCTCGACACGGCCGGCGGATTTAGCTACCTCCTCCTGCCGTGTCGTAAGCATGACTCGGCTCCCATTGTTGTAGTCCCGGAACAGCTCCTCCAGATTAGCCCAGGCCTCAGGGCTACACACGTCATCCAACACGATGAGGCATCTCTTCAACCTGAAACTTCGTGAGAGGCGCATCGCCAGCACGTCTTCGGTGAAATCCTGACCCTTCCCACTGCCAAGGCTTCCCATGGAGCGCAGAAGAAGGAGCAGCACCTCCTTCTTACTGTACTCCTGGGAAACCTTGGCCCACCCAGACATTTGGAATGTCGACCGAATGTCTGGGTCGTCGTAAAGGAATCGAGCCAGATGTGTCTTACCAATCCCGGCAGTCCCGAAAACCGCGACTGTCTCGAGGGCGCGGGATTCCGACGTGAGGCGGGCACTCAGATGGCTTAAGACGTCCTCACACCCCACTATCAGGTTCCGGCGGTTGAGCTGCTGTATCGACGGCGACGTCCAAGGCAGCATCAGCACGGGCCGCTTGGTGAGGGAGCTGATCATCTCCGCCGCTGCTGCGATGGAATCAACTTCGACTATCACTCTCTGCAGATCTTGAGAGAAGATCGACATGTACTTCTCTTCCGACCAGCCTGGGCTCTCCTGACTGAATATGAAGTTGTAGATATTGGAGTCGAGGATGTTTTCTGCTTCGTACATGGCCTCCCTGATCCTGACGACCAGATCGCCGCCGGAGGAATCCCGATCGAGGAATTCTCTCAAGAAGGTGAGCCTCTTGTGGAGGTGTTTGACCCCGGCCCTTGGGTAATGAATGTTCTGAGTTTGGATCGGATCTTGGAGCTCGTCGAGAGTTGTCAGGACGGAGCTCACGGCGGCGTAGGCCATCTTAATAATTTGCTCGATCTTCTTCTTCTCCGTTCAGTTTTTTTTTTTTTGGTTGCAGTCGGAGAAATGGAAATTTAGTTGCTTAGAAAGTCTTCGGTTAGTTGCCCAAAGTATAGGTTTAATCCGATCTAACCGAACACGTGGCTAATAAGTCCTATTTCCTTAAACTGTTGATTAATGGTTTCATCGACCATTACTGCTCTTTAATGTGTCCACCCTTCGTTTAGTAACATTTCCGAAGATATTCCTATTTTCCGGATAGGATCCTCTATCCCAAACTTTGTGTCCCAATCGTGTTCTAAACTTCAATTTTTATTAGTTTTGTACATTCTCGCTTATCCATATTCATCAACTCAACTCTTCTTTGTTGTCCACAACTCCTCCCAGAGTCCCGATATCATCCAACAAATTTTTGGTATTTTGGTTTATTTATGAGCATAATTATATGCATTTCATATGAGAACCTTCTTAGTTTAATATCGTCCGAATAGTATAAATAGATTTCAACCGCGAAACCGAAAATACTCATATTAATACGTAGTAGAACCAAAAATGTAGGTCTACAGGAAGGGTTATATTTGAAACAAAAGAAAAAGGTATAGAATAAAAGTAAGCACAGAAAAGCCTTACTTAGGCCTGGAAGCAATCCATCTTTACATCCGTGACATCAAGTTGCAGTATTTCTGCTCTGCATCCCAATATTGAACCAATGCTGCAAAAGTACAACTTAAAATTGGTGAAAGTGGTGAAGACGAAGCATTTATCCAATAATCCTTAATGCTATACTAAGAGAATTCACAAATTTGAGATAAGAAATCACTCTTTAAACAGCTTGAACTCTGATATTCTGAAAACATTTCTAGAGACACTGTTTAAATTTTAGATGTTCTCTGTACCCAACAAACTAACTATGACAGTAGAAAGAAACACTGATCTGATTTGTGGAGTTGAGATGAGTGGATAAAAAGTAACTATACATATGATGATATAAATGTGGTGTGATTTCGTACCTGGGGTTTGTACGTCCAAGATCTCCATGGACAAATTCCTTGATATAAGTTCCAGCCTGGTTAAGAGAGAGTTGTAACAGTCAGCTTATTTCTGAAAATTCAACATGTGGAATTTAAGACAGCATGTGTAGAATCAATCATACACAGAAAATACTTCACCTGAGTGCATAAATGCAACAGGAAATATTGAGAACTACCAGCTATCCTCTCTATTTTCATCCTGGAATATGAGATAAAAGTAAACAAACTGCAAAGGAGAATGATGGTAAAACTTTTGCAAGTAGAATTTTCCAACCAGTGTATGGTTCTTTCACGTTCTAACGGGCTTCGACGATGGAGAACTCTTATTGGTGTTTTCTGAAGAATTTGCTGCACAAAAAGTCAAAGCAGTAAGATCTGGAGATCTACTAAAAAATAATAACATTTTGATTTTTACAAACGTTATCCAAACAACAAGCTCGAGAGCAGTCAGGGAGAGATGTAAAAGATAAGCAAGCAGTTTTCACTCAGATATGAAGTATGAATGAGACAGAAAAGGACAAGCACACACACAAACACACAGTGTATAGAATTACCAGGTCCGTGAGCGTTGATAATTTTTGCTCATCTTCATTTTCAAAGGGACGAGAAATCCACACTAGTGCAGCATACTGTTTCTGCCAAATACAAATAGAACCATTTAGTAGTAGTGGTCATCATGAAAGTCAACTATGAAAAGCAAAAGAGTTACCTGCTTCTCAGCTTCTCCTTCTCGCATCAGCTCCCATCCCTGACTACCCAGAAACCTAAGATTCTTCACCCGCACCTGCACGAGCCAGTGTTATTGCACTCAATTAATTTGTATGATTAGTGCAGAAATTTTTAATCAACTTTACTAGGAATCAGGGCATACATATTTGCTTTCGGAACTATTTATCTTGTTTTCAATCTCCTTTATCAACAGATCGGAAGGAAATTGTCGTGCATTTTGGATCTCAACCAGAAAAGGTCGCCCCGTACCCAGCATGCGAACCTGCATGAAATATATTACATATGCACGTGTGTGTATAAATATGTATATATATAGAGAGAGGACATGGGTTCAAATCAGAACAGCTAACTACTAAAAGTTTCAATTCTCTACATCAATGTCTTCTCTGCCAGCAGCATGGAACTTGTAATTGTCACCCTGACATATGGGGAGGATATTGCTACCAACAATTTCCTGCAAAACAAGGAAAAAAAGGTGGGTCATGTTTTAGCATAGTCGAAAATAATTATTGGAGCTTAACAAACTTTAATTGTGCAGCTTTTCACCTCAACAGATGCTTCACCCATTCGTTCGTCATCTATAATCCAGCGTGACTGGCTGACGTTTCTAGAGTACTGCATGAAAGATCAACAGTATGATTCCAGGGAAATTCCATTAAGGTCAACCTGAATATAATTCCGTTGGTAGACTTTTAACAAAATGGAATGCAGAAAGGGAAACAAATTACGATCTTACAGAAAACAAGCGTTTCAATGACTTAAACCTAGAACCATTCTGACATCAAAAGCATCCCAGAACAATTTTAACCCCCACTCCCATAGGGAGAATAAAAAGAAAAAACCAGGGTGTATCCACCTGCAAACAGTAGTAGAATGCCTGAGCTCTTGACACTAACTGAAATACACCACCTTTTAAATACTCATATATTGAAATATAGGAACATGATTTTTCGTGAGTGATGTTTATACTAATTCGGTCCTTCTACTATTGAGCAATAACTTGGGTAAGTATATACATGAAAGTCCAGTATTTCCCATGACCCTCTTAATAACTGCAAGTTAATAAGGAAAACTGACATTTATAACTGTCACTTCCTGCTAAAAAAGAAAAGCAAGGAAGGGTAATGCCAAAGTGTAAATGCTATAGATGAAACTCAAAACGGACATAGGCAAATGAACTCTTAAGGCTTTTAGAACGCAAAAGGTTGACCGTCATCACTAGCATATATAGAGAGCATCAAAATTTTCATGATAAAGTTGTTGCACCTTAAGATATCTCCCACCAACATAAACAGAAGTCTTGTAGCACTGGAAAACCAAGGAGCAGCACCGATTGACCTGAAAATAACAAGGTCCCCATCTATTAAGTTCCAGCATTTGAAATTAAATTCTCATTATGATGAAAAGAATAGGAATTTTAACTCCTTATAGTGGAACAAGTTTGACATGAAAGAAAGAATAAGGAAACAAGCCACCTTCTCCAGTGGAAATTTTGGGAAACTAGTCTCATCATCTCTGTGCTCAGTTGAAGAATTTGAAGTGAGGTCATGACCATCAGCCTTTAGCAAGTCAGCAGAATTCTTCAAGAGATCAGTGTTATCTGTCCATTCAATAGTATAAACATCTATAATTTGCAGAATCCAAAATGACATATTTCACATGAGTCATGACCATCTTCACTGCTCTTCTGATGTTTTGTATGAAATAAGATTTGTTTAGAGAATGTAGGAATTATATCAATCACTTGAACGTTAAGTATCCATTTCTACGAAACTGTGTGTTTAATGATTCATTGCCTATTCTAAAATTATACTTCTCTCTGTTTGATATATAACAAAGAGCATGCTCAGGATCAACAGTTTAGAAGTAATATTTTCCAAGCAGTAGTTGATAAATTACGGAAAGCATAAGCATATGCTTAAGATGTTGCTACTACAATAACATATTCTCAACCATATTTTCACAAAACTAGTACTTATCTCCTCAAAGCCAACTACAGCTGAAATTTTATGTTGACTCAAGTTCTTCATTCAATATTCAAGTTAAGATTACTAAGACACTGCTGGTGCACCAGCACAAGATTAATGCATTAAGGATATGTGAGAAGAAACAGTTGCAAAACAGGAACAAGGAGAGAATGGAAATGAAGGAAAGCTACTTGCCTATTTTCCTCCTCTTAGAGCATCCATTGGTCTCACTAATGGGCTGTTTGTTGGCTGATGCATCAGAAAGTGTGTACGTCAATCGAACAGGGAATGAACTTTCTTGACATTTCACACCCTGCAGTAGCCGCAGTTATTTTAGACAAATGTGCCAGTATGACTCAGACAAACCAAGACCAAACCCCTTCTGAAAGGTAGAGTGTAACCATCACTCAGTCCTACGAGAAAGTTAAGAAAAATGCTGAATGAAAATTATAAATCATTTTTTTTTTTGGAAGAAAAAGATACCAACAACTTCTCCAGAGGATTTGCAACAGATAATTTGAGAAAATCTTTCACGGTAATGCTTGCAGATGAAAACTTTTCTGCGAACCAAGATTCAGAGCTATACTTCTCTTTGATATATGACCTGAAATTGGAAAATCTCTTTTCAGAATGATCTCAGTAGAAAGAGAGATTTTTCCAATCATCAGAACAATGCACATTCAAGAATCTACATCACTAACCAAACTGCCTGTTCATTGTCGACCACAACTGGAGGCAGTGACACATGGAGAGAGAAGCCATCAATTTTTTCTCCCCCTTGCTTTAAAGGGTCTCCAAGTGCTGCAGCAAAATCACAAGCATGATTCTTTCTCACCGAAATTCCTTTGTCATCAATATATAAGAACTGCATAATGCCTATACACACCCTGCAAACTTCCTCGAATTCATTTTCTGCATATCCCGTATCTTTATTTTCCCCACCACCACTATTGGCTCCATCATGCTCTGCTAATTCACGGAGCATCGCACTCAAACAACGCGTTGCAACCAAAGGAAGAGGACATATTTGCTCGTGCAAACAAAACTGCTTAAGTATACAGCGTGCACAAACCTGCATCAGTAAAAAGAGCTTCATCATATAAAGCATATACATCATGTGCAGCCATCTACAGCACTCAATCAACTTCGAGAATAAAAAATCTAGCACCATAACTGTTTTCGATTCAAGAAATTGCATTTACATAATCTGAATTTGAGAATAAACCATCTAATTTCAATACAAGTGATTCCGATTCCTAAAGCAAACAGAACACCGAAATTCGTTTGAATAATCAGATAGCGATTACTGGATGTAGAAAGTTCCGAGTTTTTCAGAGAGGTCGATTACAAACTCATGTAAACTACATTGGATGGCCAGCAAGCAGGAAATTAAATTCGATTGAAAGAAACGAAAAGAACTAACGCCATTAAAAAGCAAGTCCTTGACGGCTTGTGACGGCAGCGAGCGGACGGCGAGGCGGAGAAGCTCCAGCTCATTGTTATTCGCTTCGGCGGCGGAGCTAAAGTGCGCGGCTGTGGTATCAGTGAGAACCGGAGCGCCGCCGCTGGCCATTTGAAACTGGAGTCCAACGTTAAGGAAACGGCGGCAGTTATTTCGCTGTTTGTAAACTGAACCCACGATTTTACCACGTTTCTCAAAAAACCCGGTCCGAGCGGCCTTACGAACCCGGCTATGCTTAAAGTGTTATTTCCTTTGTCCTTATATCATCGTGGAGAGAGAAACGATATACTCTCTCCGTCTCACTTTACTAGTTCACTTTCTTTTCGACATGAAATTTTATGCGCAGTGTTAAAGTAAAAAAGTAAGGGGTCCACCTCAAAAAGTAAGGGTTAATTCTTTCCTTTTAAGGAAAGTGGACTAGTGGTATGCGACGGACCAAAATAGTATAGTGGACTAGGGGTGTCAGCGGGTGGGTAAGACTCGGACCCGCTAAAACAACAAAGGACCCGGACCCGAAAACTTAGATGATACCCGGACCCGGACCCGACCCGTTACAGAGGACCCAGACCCGGCCCGGACCCGAAAATTAAAATCGGCTATAGCTTAAATTTTTTTTATTTTTTTTATTTTTTATTATTATTATTTTTTTTTAATTCAATCGCCCAATTGCCCAAATTCATCAAATTATAATCATAATTTTTTTCATAATGTTAATAAATAATCATATTATAATGTTATAATTATATTCTTAAAAAATAGTGGAAGATTGGGTATTGATTCGTAGGGTCCAAAATATTGAGATTCATGTCCAGATCCGACGGATTTATGGATCTACGGATCTGGGTCTAGATCCGTAGCATTTATTTCTAAATAAAAATTTTGTAAAAATTACAATAAAAATTTTGCAAGGTCCATATCTAATTTTTCGGACAGGATCCACCGGATCTGGATCGGGTCCTGGATCCATTGCCATACCTAGTGACGTGAAATCGAAACTTTAATCTATTTTAATATGTAAAAATATACTAAATTGATAAGTTGAAAAAACCAAATAGTTGAATTAATTTATAAGGAAAAAAAAAGAATTAAAAAAAAAAAAAAAAAAAATGGGGCCGGGTTTGACCCGGACCCGAAAATAGCGGGTCGGGTCGGTCTGCTGCTGTTACGGGTCTGACCGGGTTGGACCCGGACCCGGACCCGGACCCGTAAGTTAATTAACAAGCAGGTTTTGAGCGGGTCCGGGTTTTACCCACCCACTGACACCCCTATAGTGGACTAGTGAAGTGGGACGGAGGAGTATGTTTTAAAAAACGTACTTCTTCTTTTCATTTCATTAGTCGTGTTTGCTATTTTGGATTGTCTTATTTCACTAGTATTGTTGCCTAAAATGGAACAAATTAAATGTTCATTTTCAATACGGAGCTCTTACTTTTCGTTTTTAACATTTGTGCATAAAATTTTGTATCGAAAAAAAATAGGACTACAGAAATAGGACGGGGGAGTAGTAGGTAAAAGTGAATAAAAAATAAGTAATAGTAGATCACGCCATAAATAATACTCCCTCAGTCCCACTTCATTTGTCCTCAATACTATTTTCGTTCGTCTCACTTCACTTGTCCTCTTTTCTTAAAAGGCAAAAATTAACCCTTACTTTTTGATGTGGACCCCTTACTTTTTCAATTTAACACTACGCATAAAATCACGTGCCGAAAAGAAAGAGGACGAGTGAAGTGAGACGGAGAGAGTAAGATACTAGTAATTTTTTAAGATATTAAAGGTAAAAGGATAATTTGCTTGACGCAATTTTTTTTTTTATTCCATCACACTCTGATAATACGAGGGAGTAAAAGGAAATACCACGTCAAAATACTCTTCAACCTTAATTTGGTTCCTAAATCAAAAATTAATACGTACTGGATTTAATATTGCTATCACGGGTTTAGCAATATTGTTTAACTAGTGCAGTGGCCGTCGAAATTCGACGAAATTCAATTTATTTCGTGATTTTACATAAAATTTTAATATAAAATACATAATTATCTATATAAATTATTTTATTCTGCCCGTTACGTATGAAGATAAAAAAAATAAATATGTTAAGACGTAATATTATAATTTTTCAATTAGCTCGTTGCTCGATAAAATGTTAGCATAAATAGTGTAAATTTGCTCATTAATTTTTTGTTAGCCCGTTAATATAACGTTAGTATGAATAGTGCAAATTTGCCCGTCAATTTTTTTATTAGCTCGTTGTTCGATATAACGTTAGCATGAATAGTGCAAATCTGCCCGTTAAATTTTTAAATAAAAATATATTAAGTTGCCCCGTTTTTATTTTAACTAAAACATCCTTCAGATGGATCTTTTTGACCAAATAAAAAGGGATACTTAGGGTTACTAAGTCACGCCAAAATTCGACTCTATATTGTTAATTTTAAGCAAAATATAAAAGAAAAATATCAAAATATATCAAGTCACCCGTTGTTTATTTCGATGAAACTGATAAAAAGTTGTATTTATTTTATATCTAAAGCACCCGTCGAACATGTATATTGAAATAAAAATATGTCGATAAAGGCTAACATTGCTCAAATAATTATATGTGATATAAATGTCAAACCTCCCGTTATTTATTATAACAGTTAATTTGCCCGTTACTTGTGACATTAAAAAAAATGTTAAGACGTAATATCACAATTTTTCGATTAGCTCATTGCTCGATATTACATTAGCATGAATAGTGCAAATTTGTCTGTTAATTTTTTTGTTATCCCGTTGTTCGATATAACATTAGCATGAATCGGGCATATATGCCCGTTAAATTATCCGTTAGTCCGTTGTTCGATATAACGTTAGCATAAATTAGTAATGCATTTCCTCACATCAAAAATGAATTTTGATGAAGATACATGATCTATTTATATATGTACTTTGTCACTAATTTCTTGTAAAAATCCTATATAATCAACGGGTAGTTTTTCACATATAAAAATCGTTTGATTTTTGTTTTTGAGATTTTTACATTAATTATGTAGTTTCTCAAATTAAAGATGAATTTTGGTGGAAATATATGGATCTATTTATATAGGTAATCCATTGTTAAGTTTTTGTAAAAAATCGACGTGGGACAGAATTCATGATTATTACTTGGTAATTAAAAAATTAGGATAGTTTTTCACATATAAAAATCGTTTGATTTCTAATTTCTTGTAAAAATCCTATATAATCAACAGGTAGTTTTTCACATATAAAAATCGTTTGATTTTTGTTTTTGAGATTTTTACATTAATTATGTAGTTTCTCAAATTAAAGATGAATTTTGGTGGAAATATATGGATCTATTTATATAGGTAATCCATTGTTAAGTTTTTGTAAAAATTCGACGTGGGACAGAGTTCATGATTATTACTTGGTAATTAAAAAATTAGGGTAGATTTTCACATATAAAAATAGTTTGATTTTTGTTTTTGAGATTTTTACATTAATTATGTAGTTTCTCAAATTAAAGATGAATTTTGGTGGAAATATATGGATCTATTTATATAGGTAATTCATTGTTAAGTTTTTGTAAAAAATCGATGTGGGACAGAATTCATTAATGTGATATAATTGGATTTGTGATGTAAAAATATAAAAATTAACAAACAATTCTTAATATTGTGACGTAAAAGTATAAAAATAAAACTAATATTCAAAATTCAATTCCTTATTTTGGAACAATTCTGAATGTGAGATGTGATTTATTATTATTATTTTTTTCTTGTATATGTGATGCTCATTTTATATAGGTAATATATTATGTATGTTTCATAAATAATCGATGTGGGACAATTGATAATAATTAGATAGATTTAAGTGAAAATATTTAAAACTACCCATTTTCAAACCCTTAACCCTAAAACTACCCCTTTTTTTTTTTCCCATTTAAATCTACCCATTTTATTTATTTTTGATAGTAATTGGATGAAATTCGATCAGATGATTTGACATTTCACATGTCAAATCATTTTATTTCCGTGATTCATTTAACACACTCGTGAAATAATACAGTGAAATAATAGAGTGTACTGTTCTAGTGTACGATCCACTGATACATAGAGTGTGCATTATTTTCAATTTGTCATACACCCTCAAAATTTTCACAAGAAAAAAATTTGTATGTTATCAGCTCTGTGAGAGGATAATCGGCAAAATATTTCTTAAAGAGCTTTTTTGAAGACCGAAATACAGGTAATTACGTTTTATATGTTGTTTAAACGGTGAATATTGTCTAACCGGTCGATGAAAGGTTAAAACCGGTCGAACGGTTTCAACTTTTCCGACCGGTTCGTACGTAGTTCGACTTAAAACATGATTTTAAGCCGTAAAATGCATGAACCGGTCGACAAAGTCACCGGAAAATTTGAAACCGGTCGACCGGTTTCAACTTTCCGGCGACTTTGTCGACCGGTTCGAACGTATTTAACCTTAAAACGTGATTTTAAGCCGGAAATTGCTTGAACCGGTCGACAAAGTCGCCGGAAAATTTGAAACCGGTCGACCGGTTTCAATTTTCCGGCGACTTTGTCGACCGGTTCAATCATTTTCCGGCTTAAAATCACGTTTTAAGGTTAAATACCTATTATTTTGTGACTAGAATGCCAAAATTCAACGGTGGTCGCGAATTGGTCATCTTAATTGAATTTCATACGGTTTGGAATGAAGCACTTGTATGTATTGTTGAATTTGATTAATTTCTTGGATTGATTTCGTGTTTATAGTCTTAGAATTCGTATATATATCACATTAGCATTTTCCGGTTTATTGGTTTTGTTGAGCGGTTTCTGTTTTTTAATTATGTAATTATCTTTTGGTTAAATTTTGTAATTAATTTTGTGTAAAATTTTGTTGTAGATGTCGTTTGTGTACGTGAATCTACGTTACGGAGGCGATTGGGTTGATTGTGTCTACAATGGTGGCCAACAACGTACTCTACCTATTGAAGCATATGCATTGACGGTTTCCAATTTGAAATACAAAATAAGGGATGTCATTAGCTCTTGCGAACTAGATTTTGATGTTTTCTATTTGAAGACATCACGGAAAGGCCGAAGTATCAAGTATCTTTTGACGGAGAATGAGGATTTTGCCAAGTTGTTCAGAAAAGAACGTGAACCAACTGTTTATGTGTGTGGAAACAGTGAAGTATCCTCCTCGCATGGCGGCGGATCCTCCTCACATGGCAGCGCTAGAGAGGCTCCAGTACATTCATATGTCCCTGTTTATGAGCCTCAAGTACCGTACGTACCTTCTTACGATTATTATGGGATGACAGCGTCCAATTCGTACAACGCAAGTAGAAATTGGGATGCTGAGGTGGAGGTGGATGCGCTTCAGAGGAAAACTGCTTCGTCAACTTGGTTCGAGGACTCTTTTCTTGGTTCATTTAATCGTGAGTCGACTGAACGAGGAAGTACTATCCCAGACCTAAATCAGGAAACAAGTTCGCATGTAGAGCATGGAGAACTACCATTGTATGAGGACGATGAAGATGCAAACGATAAAGAATATGAAGAAGAATCAGAAGAAGAATCAGAAGAAGAATCGGTAGTAGATGAAGACGAAGATGATGAAGAAGAAGAAGTAGAAGAAGAAGTAGTAAGAGAAGGAGAAGTTGAATTGGAGAGTGATGACGAACCTAGAGCCAAATCTAGGAGGAGGAATATGAATAGGGCGTTGTTTGCTGAATACACAACATGGATTCAAGAAGAAGGTGGGATGCAGAAACTGTTACAGTTGTTTTATCCTGATCCAAATGAAAATGAAGCTAACAATGCAGTCGACGAAGGCCCCATGGTGAATTGGATAGTGCCGATGGTCCCTATCCGGCCCAACATTTCAGCTGTATGCATTGAAGAAAACCCGAATGTTGAGGGGTTGGTGGAAGGCGCGATGTATGATACCAAGGAGGAGGTCCACATTGCAGCCAGTTTATGGAATTTGGAATTAGGGGCCGAATGTGTTACACGAAGATCGGAACCTGATAGACTGTACTTAAAGTGCAAACATTCCAAGAAATGCCCCTTCCTTCTACGTGCCCAGGGCGATGAGACATCTTGGCATGTCCATGTGTTTAATGGGCGTCACACGTGCAAGAATGAACTAGAAAATGTTCATACTATCAATGTGCACTCCAATGTTATTGGAGCTTTCTTCGCGAAAAGAATTCAACGTGATTGCAAAATTATGACACCAAGAATGATCATGAACGAGCTTCGAGCTGAGTATGGCGTGCACGTCAAATACGATCTCGCTTTGAGGGGGCGAAACAAGGCTATCGAGGTGATATACGGAAAATTTGAGGATTCCTTCAAGTTACTGCCCAGTTATCTACACATGTTGAAGCAAACCAATGAAGGTACTATCACAGATCTTGAGCTCGATCATAATGGGCGCTTCAAATATGTTTTTGTCGCTCTTGGAGCAACTCGAGTTGCTTACTCGAGTTTCAAGACCGTGACTGACTTCCTAATTAAACCCTTGCCTTCATCATCGAGTTTAGAGTAATGAGGGCAATGCAAATGAATTATGCTCTTGAGCATTTCAATCCTCAAAACAAAAAACTGGCCTTGCACGCAATGAGGTAGTATGATCTGGGAAAATACAAGTGAAATTTATGTATTATTGCGACAAATAAAAACTATGGTGTTAAGTAGTATTACTTACTGTTGTTGCGGTGAACCACGATTGAGTGACATACAAGGTGCCTCTCCCTTGAACAGTTGCACACATCTCCACTGATGGAGCGAATTTCTCCCTGAGCATTGTGTGATATTCTTCATGATTTCCCATCACTAGCTCATGATTCAAGTTTCTAAGGCGCTCGTGCTCTATATCTATTTCAGCCTAGTTTTAAAACACAAAAATGTGAATAATCATATACGATTAAGAACTTGGATACGGAATGAAAATAAATATTCTTACCATGAAATTGCAATTACATATCGTAGTGCGACCATTTGCTTGCTCGGGATAGACTTCTTCATTTTTCCATAGTCTTTGACGCATTGCAAGCATGTACAAATCCATCATCTTTATATAAAAAATTATATTAATAAAAATTTTCAATAATATTAAAAGACAAAACGACAATAACATTGTATTACTTACCTGTACTGACCAATCAGCCTTTCCCCCAATAAATTGACGAAACTCGGACACAGTTGTATCCTCAAAGGCCTCACGTATCCTTACTCTTTTTGTGGGACCCAATTTCATAAAATTTGAGAAGGCATTTAAGTCCCCGGCTCGAAGCGGAGTTGGCTCCGACTTGGGTATATATGTAGTCTCAACTTGTATATGGGGTATATTTGTTGCTAGTATATCCTCAGAGTCATCAGAACCAATAGCAAGAGGTAGAGAACATACCGGCATTCTCGAAGAAGACTGTGCAGTAATTGATATAATAAATACACAATCAGAAAAATAATCCAATACTAACTAAATAAATAAATAATTATAATAACATACCTCTCCCATGTTTGAGGTCGAAAAACGTTGCGGGTCCCGCTGTGTGACGAAGGGGGCTCTTGACATCCCTATTTCCGGCATCGAAAAACGTGGTTCGAGAAATGTAGTGCTCGAGGGAGTCTGGAACTGTCCACTACTAAAACCCATTGTCTGCAATATCAAATGTTGAACATATTCACAACTTTCACAAAATACGTAATATAAGAAATAAAATGATCAAATACATATGTATGTATGTATATATGTATGTATGTATATTACCTGACCAAATAAGTTGGCCGAAAGATTGTCGAACAGTTGATACGTACTAACTCCAGTTGTCTACAATATTATAACAACTCCATCAAGTTTAATTCAACTAATAATAATTCAACCGTCATCTAATAAATATACATTTTGTGAAAGAATGAAAAACAATAGTATGGAAACAATCATTTAAGTGCATTATTAAACTTATATTACCTGATCAAGTGTGTTGCTCGAAGGAGTGTGAAAATGACCAGTACTAAGGCCCATTGTCTGTAATATCAAATATAAAACAATTAGAAGTTGAAATTATCAAACAAGATAATACAAATCATACTAAATAGATAGGTAAAATATTACCTGACCAAAGATCTGTGTGTAAGCCTGAGATACTTGATCGTTTCCTTCGAATCCGGTAAAAGGAGTCGATGTGGACGCGGTATAAATTGGCAAGGTAGTGTCCCGACGACCTCCTACCTCACCAACATAGCCTCTTGCTTGCTCTTGTGGGATGTCGTCACTGTGAACATGTGTAGCTCGAACATCGGATTCGCGAGCCGATGATGTGATCGGAGGACTTCGGCGGCGGGGTTCGCTGACATCACGTGCATTTCGTGAACCCCCGCACTGCATGACTTCTACAGCATTCTGAATAAGTTTCTTCATACGAGTCTCAAACGCCGCGAGGTCAGCCCTAAAGCCTCTAACAATCCTTTTCTCGGCTTTAGCAATCTCCTTCCGAACAAAACTAGGTGTGACAACATCTTCACTCGCCCCCTGCGCTCCGCTGCTGCTTGACGATGTCTGAATAGCCTGGCTTCTCGTACGCTTTCCCGTATAACGACTACGTCGGTGTGGCCTGGATGTCCCAGCCTCGTCTGGGGAACTCTCCAAACGTCGAGAAGCAGCTGCATCTTTCCTCGGTCCACCGACATCGGAAGATGTAGCTTGTGGTGGTCTTCTACTGCGACGCAACCGCTGCTGGGCGGGAAATTGCTCACCAACGGTTAGAGGATTAGTTGGGGTGACGAATTGGACCTCCATCGGCATGCCATAGTGGAGTGAAATCCAATACGGTTGACTATCCTCCCCTTCCTCAAGTTCGATATTCGCAATTTCATAGCCCTGGCAAAAAAATATTTGTAATGATTCATTAGACACCAAACAATTATTCAATCAAAACAAATATTTCACAAGATGTCAAATATATATTAAAATAAATTCTAAATTTGTACCTCGCCCTCGAATAAGTCGATCAAACTTTCACCTCCCTCGAGTCGCAGCTTCTTTCGGAAAGCCCATCTCAAACACCTTGGATATAAATTCGGTGAATATATCCCTGCTGCATTCCCTAACCCCTCTATAATTTCAAAGGCCCACGTCACTAATGCCCATGCCGGACCATAGAAATGATACTTTCTTGCATTGTCCTGGGCTTTCTGAACGTAGTATCGAAGGGTCTTGTAGCTATATGCACCCCAGGGAAAATTCTGCCAAACATCGTCATTCTCGACCATCACCCACAACCACGGGAATGGAGGCCTTTGCGAATCGTGGCCGAGAATAAATATATCTGCAACCAACACTTGGGCCAGTTGCAAGTGCATACGCCCATCCACGTCATCAATCCGGCTTCTCAAGGACTTAAACACGTCAATCAATTGCCCAGATGTTAGTGGATCATTAAAGTCATTGCATACTATCCTATAAAGCTGAGATGTAGTAGGATCGACGGGCATTGTGCAATCAAAATTTGAATTTCCAAATCTAAGTCCGGTCACCAATGCATGATCTCGAATAGTGTATTCAATATCTTGTCCCCTAAAATGGAACCAAATGCCTCGGGTCGAAAATATTGCCCTCGACAAAATCCCATGCATAGCCCCAGAACTTATGCAACCCGGGCTCCAATAAAGAAAGTGTCCAAATGGTCCATTGATAAATCTATGTACCAAATTCTCACGCCCTACAGCATTTAGCACATCTTTAATCTCCTCTAGTACGCCTACTCTGTAGTAAGTGTTCGGTTTTGCATCTGCTAGCCTATGATTGGGTCTCCGATAACGTGGAGGAGACAGTGCCTAAAAAAACAAACATATGAATTTAATTCAAGTATTCAACAATGTCATATGAAATTAGTCCAATTCGATTCAAAGGCATTCAACAAATCAACTAAAATCAACAAATTAATTAAAAACAACTAAAATCAAACAATTCAACAATATCACTTTGAATTATACGCAAGTCAACTAAAATCATACGTAATTCAACTAAAATCATACAAACATCATACGCAATTCAACTAAAATCATACGTAATTCAACTAAAATCAACAATTAAACAATATCATATTGAATTATACGCAAGTCAACTAAAATCAACAAATTAGAGCCATAAATCATGAAACCGGTCGACGAGAAAGCCGGAACCATTGAAACCGGTCGACGAGAAAGCCGGAACCATTGAAACCGGTCGACGAGAAAGCCCGAACCGTTGAAACCGGTCGAGAATCTCGCCGGAAAGATGAAACCGGTCGACCGGTTTCAACTTTCCGGCGAGATTCTCGACCGGTTTCAACGGTTCGGGCTTTCTCGTCGACTGTTAATTACGAAATTGTACAAACCGGTCGACAAGTCGCCGGAAAATTTGAAACCGGTCGACCGGTTTCAAATTTCCGGCGACATTCTCGACCGGTTTCAACGGTTGGGGCTTTCTCGTCGACCGTTAATTACGAAATTGTATAAACCGGTCGACCGGTTTCAAATTTTCCGGCGAGATTTTCGACCGGTTCAATGATTTCCGACAAGAACGTCAAACCTTATTCACTAAAATGTATAAACCGGTCACAATTATGGCCGGAAAATTCAAACCGGTCGACGTAGAAGTGCTTACCATAATTTCATTGGGTATTTCTTCATCTGAATCACCCATCTCTTCAGCCGGCGACGGGGGAGGGCTACTCGGCAGCGGCGGCGGCGACGGGGGAGGGCTACACGGCGGCGCCTTCGTGAGGAATGTGGTGTCGCCGTCGGTGGGGGAGTCAAATTGGGGAGAGAATGCTTTTTTCTTTCTTTATTTTTTGTCCAAGTTGGGTTGGGTTTGTCACATTATTTTACTAACTTCCAAGAGAATCTCTGCAAAAGTGCAAAAGTGGGTCAAATAAGTGGTGATTTCTAGAGAGAATCTCTACAAAAGTGTTATTAATTTATAAGAATGGGTAGATTTATATGATAGTAAAAAAAAATGGGTACTTTTGTGCTTGCCTACCCCAAAATGGGTATATTTAATTTTCACCCTAGATTTAATGAATTATTAACTCAAAATTATGAGAATATTCGAAAATATTCAAGAAAATCATACGCGATGCCACGTAGGATCGGGATCCATATCGGTATTATATATATATTGATGTAATTAGGGCCCGTTTGGCTAAGCTTATTTCAAAATGCTTATAAGCTCTAAGTGCTTATAAGTTGTTTAAAAGATTATAAGATGTATGAGGGTAAGTGCTTATAAGTTGTTGAAGTGTGTGGATAAAAGAGCTTATAAGTTTGAAGAGAAAATAAAATATATATATATATATATGAAAATTAAAAAATAAATTTTTTGATATCATAATATTGTAATATCAAATAGAAGTGTATATAATATAAATATAAAAATAAAATAGAATTATAGTGGTAAATAAGCAAAATTAAAAAAAAATAAGTTGGGGTGAGGGAGCTTATTTTTTAGAGTGCTTATAAGCACTTGAAGCTTATTTTTGCATCTTATAAGCTCTTAAAGAGCTTATTTTGCCAAACACATTAATTGAATTAATTACTTGTTGTTTGGTTTGAACAGCAAGTTAACCATTACCCTTACTTGAGGGTAACCCAATCCCTAAAATTGTTACCCCTCAAGAAGGAGGGGAAACAAGGGAAAGGGAATCCCCTCACAAGTGACTCCCTTACTACCATTAAACCAAACATTTAATAAAAGTAACCATTATTGTTTCCATTCCCTTACTTGATTTGATTCCATTCCGTTTCTGTTACCCAACTTGAACCAAACGAGCACTTAGAGTGCTTATAAGCAGTCAAACATCTTATAAATTAGCTTATAAGCTTAACTATAGTTCGATAGAAGTTGTTCTTGCACACTAAATCATTGCTTGTTCATTATGAAACATTTGAAGGGTTGGTCTAAAGGTTGAATGACTAAATCGTGCTCATTAATTGAAATTGTAATAGTAGAGTGCACCTCGTATCTACTTGCAACAAGATATTAGCGATATTTCAAATACTTACTCCCATTCACAACTAAAGTCATTTTGGAGCTAAGCACAAAAATTCATAAAATACATTATTATTATTATTATTATTATTATTATTATTATTATTATTATTATTATTATTATTATTATTATTATTATTATTATTATTATTATTATTATTATCTAATTGACCCAAATAAATGAGTACTCCACCCGTTATTTTTTTTCACTATATATTGGCACATTTATTATTTAGTAAAATAATTACTCGAAATATCATTTAATAATGATAATTTGGCCTATTATGTTCAGAACGACTTTATTTGCAATCTCATTAATAGCAAATGAGTACATCAAACATCAAAAGTATCTGTTGCAAGCAAATTAACAATTTATAGCGACAACTGCTGCAATGACTGAAATTGTATAATCCCTACTTTAGTAGGTAAGAGTAACTCAACACGTAATACAGAAAGTAACACAGTTGAGAACACAAGTTGGTAACCCAGTTCGGTGATAAACACACCTACGTCTGGGGGAAGCTATTCCAAGAAACAATTCACTATGATGAGTATAAGGGATACAAGACTCGTGAACGTCAGCCACACCGAACGTTCTCTCCTCACCCGACTCTACTCCTCACCAATGAATCATCGGTAAACTCTCACTAGTCTACCCAAAACACTTTTCACAGAATTGAAAAGATAAACCCAACCTTGAACGTGGAATCGTTCAAGGTATTACAATCACTCACCAATAAACTAACTACCCCAACAATTGATGAATGAAAAGAATAAACTCAACTCTAATGAACACGAAGAAGACGAGCACTCAATAATCTCCAATACACGCAGCGGCACTAATGAGATCTTCGTCCTTATATACGACTCATGCAAAACCCTAATAGATAATTAAGGCATATCTCAAAAGATATCCTTAATAGGGTTAATAAGATCTTCGTGCAAATCTTCCCATAATGCGTGAATAATGAATAAGGAAGGACTCCTTATGCCATAAGAACTCCACACCATTCGAAACATTCCTTGCATACATAACTCATGCCATAAATAATCGAACCATGCAATCCATGCAGCAACAATCTCCCCCTTGGCATTTTATGTATGCAATCACACGCACACACACACCTCACACAACTCCTCCTAGATACAGAGCACCCAATGCAAAATCAAGTAGGCAAGGAGCGCACCCACATAACCATACTCGAATGCATAGTGCAGATAGACTCCCCCTTGCTACAAGAACTCTCTAATATGTAGTACTAGCCGAGCTCACCCGAACTAGAATACACACACATAGAGAGAAATATATACGCACTGCATAACACCACAGATGACACCACAGAGATCTCATCATAATCACAGAAAACCAGAAAACCAACTGATCAAACATGCTTCAACAGAAATCCAAGCATCATCAGCACAGGCCTATTTACTATTACAGACCAAAAACAGAATATCCACTCCATCAGCGATAAAAATCTGTTCAGCCAACCAACCAACCACCAGAATAGCAAAAATAACAACCCAATCGAATCATCAGAGCAGAAAAAAAAAACATAGAAACCAACCTATATACTCCCCCTTGAATGCAGACATGAAATGCCAAGCTAGGGCTGGTCCGCATCAATCTCTTCATCAACAACCTCATCTTCTTCTGCACCAACTGCTTCATCAGTAACAGGAGCAGGAGCACCAGCAGCTCCCCCTTGCGGTGTACCACCAGCCAAGATAAGCAGATCTTCAATCTCCTTTTTCTTCTTCAACAGCAATCGAATCTGCTCACAGGTGTACTCATATTCCAAAGAGATGGCTTGGAACATGAGCTTAGCAATTGCTGGCTCATAGTGAGGAGGGGCAGGACCAAAAGGCAGCTGAATATCATCCACATTCTCTTCATGAGGCATCGAGGAAGAAGATGCCTTTTCTGCCTTCGAGCTGAAAGGAGGAGACTCAGGCTCCACACCGGTCTGAGCCTTAGTGAACCTCATATAAGAAGCAGCAGGAGCCTTAGCACCTTCAGGAATGTCAAATTCCACAAACTTGGAAATGTAGGCATACAAGAACCGAGGGAAGCAAATAACCTTGTTGGAGGAGACCACTTTCTCTGCATGCTCAGCAAGAGCATCAAATACCAGCCTTCCAAAAGACACGGGAAGACCATTCCCAACCTTATACAGCAGAGTCGCCAGAGAGAGATTCACATAAGTCTTGTGTGTGGTAGGAACCCAGTTCCTATTGGCAATGTAGTACAGGGCTTTGTACTTGGGAGCAAGGGAAGAGGCCCTAAGCCTCTTAGCCTTCACTGGCCACTTAGCATCTTCGTCGTCCAGCAGAGTGGCAGCAATCAGATTTGCATCAATGGGCTCAAAACTCTCTCTCACAACTTCACCACATACGAAGGCATCAATCAAAGAGGGAGACAGATTGAAATACTTCCCCCTAACAAAACCTCGATGATAATCAGGGGACGTAATATCGAACATCGATAGACTCAAATTGGAGTAGAACTCCATAATTACATCTTTCACCCAACAGAATTCCTCAGCCAAGGTGGTTAACAACTTGGCCTCAAAGATGCAGTCAAACACCCCTGCCCTACGCAGATCAAATTCCCTGGCAGGCTTATCCACTATAATTATCTTCTCAGAGTTAATATCCCAAAACTTCGCAAAGGAGGCAGTTCGGAAGATAGGCATGAACTCATAACCCGCAGGCAGAGGAGGAGCATCCGTACCTTTCGAAGACGAGGGAGGAACAGGGTCTTCCTCATCTGAGTCACTGGGAATGGGGACCTCGGCAACAGATTCCGAGTCCAGATCGATCACGGGCTTCTTTCCCTTGCCCTTGACAGACTTCTTCTTGACCTGAACAGAAACAGGAGAAGAGGCCTTCCTCTTCCGATTCGTGGCAGAACCCGAGACATCGAGAGGAGCACGAACTTGAGAGCGTGTCCTTCGGGCGACGCCAACCGGAGGCGGCGGCGGAGGAGGAGATTTGTTCTTCCGAGGAGGCGATTTGTCCTTTCTCGCCACTTGCTTAATCCTCCTCCTTCGCGGAGGAGGTTCCACCGAAGAGGCCGACACTGAAACCCTAGGAGTGGTTTCTGAAGGAGGGGGAACTGAAACGTCACCAAACAGAGGCTGAAGGGGCTCTTGAGAAACCTCATCTCTGGGCGGAGACGCCGGAGCATTCTCTCTGGGAGGAGTCGAAGGAGCAAAATCCTCGACCAGTCCAGCACCGTACCAAGGCAAATAGAGAGTTTTTGGCACGGGTTCAGCAACAGCGAAGAGAGCAGAAAGATCAAGCCCCTCTATAAGCTTGAAGGAAACCATGGATGCAGCACGAAATTAGAAATCCGGCGGAGAAACGGCGAGAGAATCAGGGAACAATAATTGCCGGCGGAGGAAATTAGGAAGCAGAGAAACCCTAGCGAAATTGAGAAGCGGAGAAGATTAACTCTGCAATAAGCTAGCGACGGTTCAAATCCCAAAGAATGAACAGTAGAGCAAAAGGGCGCGCAAAAAAATAGCCACTTTTTCAACTGACAAAAAATCCACGTCAGACAAGGACCCCAAAGGGTAACACCAAACATAACACAACTCATAACAACATGAACCCAAGCAACTGAAGAAATCAAGTAAACATAATCTGAGCAGCTCAGATTATACTCATCCCGAGTGACTTTCGAAGAGCTTCAAACCTTTCTCCATCTAAAGGTTTGGTGAATATATCTGCCACCTGCACACAAGTAGAGACATGTTGAAGAGATAAAGTCTTGTTCTCAACAAGATCTCTTATAAAATGGTGCCTGATCTCTATGTGTTTGGCTTTTGAATGACTGACTGGATTTTTCGAGAGATTAATAGCCCCAATGTTGTCACAGAATAAGACATACTCCTTTTCATCAATCCCATAGTCAGATAGCATCTTGGTCATCCAGATCAACTGAGTACATGCACTCCCTGCTGCTATATACTCTGCTTAAGTTGAAGACAGAGAAACACAGTTCTGCTTCTTGCTATGCCACGAGATTAAATTTTCTCCCAAGAAAAAACATCCTCTAGTTGTACTCTTACGATCATTTGGGTTGCCAGCCCAATCTGCATCACTGTATCCTGTTAACTTCAGTGAACTTCCCTTTCCAAACCATATGCCAATCTTGCACGTCCCTTTGACATACCTTATAATGTTCTTCACAGCCTTGAGATGACTCTCCTTAGGGTTTGATTGAAAACGAGAGCATACCCCAACACTATAAGCAATATCTGGTCGGCTGGCAGTTAGGTACAGTAGACTACCAATCATACTTCTGTAAACTGTTTGTTCAACCGGTTTGCCCTCTCCTTCTTAAGTCAGTTTGACTGATGTACCCATTGGTGTCCTCTTCGCCTTTAAACTTTCCATGCCAAACTTTTTCACCAGATTTTCAGCATACTTCTCTTGACTCACAAAAATGCCATCTTCACTCTGCTTGACTTGAAGTCCCAGAAAGAACTTCAGTTCTCCAAACATACTCATCTTAAACTCAGAAGTCATCAATTTCACAAATTCATTCACAAGAGAATCTGATTTAGACCCGAAAACAAGATCATCAACATAAACCTGAACAATAAATATGTGACCTCCTTGCTGCTTAACAAACAATGTCTTGTCAGCACTCCCTCGAACATATCCCTTCTTGAGAAGGAATTCAGCCAACGTGTTATACCAAGCTCTGGGAGCTTGCTTCAAACCGTACAGTGCCTTGTTCAATCTGTACACATGATCTGGGTGCTTAGGGTCTTCAAAACCCTTGGGTTGTTTGACATATACCTCCTCTTCCAAATTTCCATTCAGAAAGGCACTTTTGACGTCCATCTGGTATAGCTTGAAATCCAAGCTGCTAGCCATTCCCATCAAGAATCTCGCAGATTCCAGTCTTGTAACCGGAGCAAAAGTCTCCCTGTAGTCAATGCCTTCCTCTTGAGAATATCCTTGAGCAACCAATCTAGCTTTGTTACGAGTGATGTTCCCTTGCTCATCAGTTTTATTCTTGAATATCCACTTAGTCCAATCAAATTAGCACCTTTGGGAAGTGATGTTAGATACCATACATTGCAGCGCTGAAATTCCAACAATTCTTCCTGCATGGCAGCTATCCAGTTTTCATCTTGGAACGCATCATTTACGTTCTTGGGCTCAATCTTTGAAATAAAACATACAGTCGCTATGTGGGAGACCAACTTCTTGAAATCTATTTCTCTCTTCCTGGTCTGTATCTCGTCATTAATATTCCCAATCACATCTGAAACTGAGTGATTCTTATGGACTCTCGTTTCTGCAATGTCAGGAGTACCAGTTGGAGTACCATCTTGAGTACCCTCCAGTGTTACCTCCTCTACTTTGACATCCTTCTCTCTGCTAGAACTCTGAGAACTCTCTGCAGTACTGGTAATCAGAAGGTCTTCTTCAGTACTTCCTTCACCTTCTAATGAATCATTAAATGTAACATTGATTGATTCAATAACAATGCTTTGATTCTTCAGGTACACTCTGTAAGCACGACTGTTTCCGGAGTAGCCTACAAAGATTCCCTCTATTCCCTTATCATCAAGTTTCTTCCTTTGCACTCTGTCATTTACCACAAAGCATCGTGCACCAAAGATGTGGAGATGCTTCACGTTTGGCTTTCTTCCTCGCCAGATCTCATAAGCAGTAACCTCAGTCTGTGGCCTAAGGTACACTCTATTGCAAATGTAACAAGCCGTCTCAAATGCTTCAGCCCAGAGTCTAAGGGCAATCTCCTTAGCCTTCATCATAGTTCTGGCTGTACTCTGCAAGGTCCTGTTTTTCCTTTCAACCACACCATTTTGTGTAGGTGTGATAGGAGCTGAGAATTCGTGTCTTATTCCTTTAGATTGGCAGAATTCCATAAATTCTTGATTCTCAAACTCGCGTCCATGATCACTTCTTATGGCCTTGAGTTTGCTCTCCTTCTCCACTTCCAGCCTAAGACACAAAACTCTGAATGCCTCGAATGTGTCTGATTTTTCTCTTAAGAATTCCACCCATGTGTATCTGGAGAAGTCATCCACACATACAAGAATGTACTTCTTTCCCCCTAGACTTTCAACTTGCATGGGTCCCATCAAATCCATATGCATGAGATCAAGAACTTTGGCTGTGGTGATTCGGAGTACTCTCTTGTGTACCTCCTGAGTCTGTTTCCCCTGTTGGCACGGTCCACAAAAATCAACATCACCAAATCTGATCTTAGGAATTCCTTCAATAACATTCAGTTGAATGAGCCTCTGAATATTTCTGTAGTGAGTGTGTCCAAGTTTCTGATGCCAGATTTCACTCATCTTAGAAGCGACCCTGTAGCTTGTAATCTTTGGAGTAATAATGTAGCAATTGTCAGCCGATCTGTTTGCCTCCAGAAACTTATCTGTTCCTTTGTTGATGACGCAACTATCTTTTCCAAAGCTTACGCTCATTCCTTCATCACACAGTTGACTGATGCTGACTAGATTTGCTCTCAAGCCTTCAACATAGAGAACCCCATCTAGAACTGGCATGTCAGGTACATTCAGCGTACCTATACCTCGAATTCTGCCTTTTCCACCATCACCAAACACAACAGATTCATTAGAGCAACTTTGCACATTAACAAGAAGATTCATGTTACCTGTCATGTGCTGAGAACACCCACTGTCAATGTACCAAGAATTTCCCACTCTGGAACTGTTACTAGTATGAACAACATAAGCCGTATAGCCCTGGCCTTGATTTCTTCTATTCTGATATTTGATCATCTCTTGCCTCTTATCACCAAGATAGAACCGACATCTTGGTCTAATGTGACCAAGTCTACGACAGTAATGACAAAGAGGAATAAATACATCAGAATCAGGATTATGTTTAGGTACCTTGTGGTGTTCTTGATTGGGTACCTCATCTGGAGCTTCTTGCTCTCCAGACTTCTGCTCGACATTTACTGCAGCTTCAGTTGGTTTAGGACTCCATTTCTCACGCCTAACAGATCTTCCACTGGGTTGAGTTTCAACATGATCATTGGATCGGTTCCATCCCTCTCAACTCTTCTCTCTGTCTTGCTCCAGTCTTGTCTTTGAGCTCTTTGTTGATATTGGTATTCAACATGTTGATAATTACTTCTGTTGAACCCAAGACCCTCCTTATCTGCAGCTCTCTTTCCTTGTTTGAGAATTTCATCAAGCTTCTCGGTACTGGAATTCATCATCCTTATCAACTTCTGAATCTGACTCAATTCTCCATCAGTCTCCTTTCTTCCATCCTCACAGATTCTGAGTTTTTCTTGAAGGGATTCAACCTCGGATCTTAGAGTATTTCTTTCCCTTTCCAAATCCTTGACCTGTTCTGTAAGACTCTGATTCAAGATCAGTGCCTTCTTACAAGCATCCATCAACTCATCATAGTCCTCCTGATCATCTTCTTCTTCCACCACGTCTTCAATTTTGAACAGATCTTGATCAGCAACATCAGATACGAGCCTTGGACCATTTACTGTAGCAACATGTGCAGTATGAGATGTATCCTGTCCTTCTTCAAACTCAGTATCGGTGACCTCCTCATCACTGTGTGTGGCTTGGAACGCCTTCTTGCTGACTTTCTGATATTTGAAGGTATTTGCACATTCGCTCTTGATGTGACCAAAACCATCACATTCATGGCACTGTGGTCCTCTATCTCCATTTTCTTTCTTCTCTGAGATGTTCGGACCCCTGTTATGAGTACCGCTTTGATTCTCGGTCCGACGAAATCTGGAGTTTCCCTCACCATTTCCTCTCCTGAAAAATTTCTTCCCAAACCTCTTTGAGATATACGCAATGCACTCAGCCATATCTTCGGCAGTTAATTCCTCTTCAGATTGGCTTGTAGATGAAGCCTTGAACGCCACGAACTTCTTCTTTTCACTAGGATTCACTCGCATGCCCATCTCGAATGTCCTCAAGGAACCAATAAGTTCATTTGGTGATAGCTCATCAACATCCTTTGCTTCCTCGATAGCAGTAACCTTGTAATCAAATCTCTCGGGAAGAGACCTCAGGATTTTCCTCACGATTTTGGCTTCCGTGAGCTTTTCTCCCAACAAAAAGAATTCATTTGATAGACTCAGCAACTTAGCATAAAATTCTGAGATGCTTTCACTCTCGTCCATTCTGAGGGACTCAAATTGTGAAGTAAGTTGTTGAAGCCTCTGGTTTCACCCGTTTATTGCCTTCATAAGTAATCTCCAAGATATCCCATGCTTCCTTGGCAGATTTGCACGTGGAAATAATGGCAAAGACCTCAACACTCACACCAGTGTGTATGGCGTTGAAAGCTTTCTGATTCATACCGGACGACTTTAACTCCTCCTCTGACCATTTTTATCTAGGTTTCTCCGAGCCATCTTCATCTTTTGGAGTACTCCAGCCATTTTCCACTGCAGTCCATGCAGCCTCATCAATAGATCTGATGAACGAGGCCATCCTGATCTTCCAATACCCATAACTTGTGCCATCAAACAACGGTGGTCTAACCGTAGAGCCACCTTCCTTGATAATACTCATCACACGAACCACCAATAAACCACAGATTATACGAATGTCCCAGGATCTAACACCGCACTTCGATGACCTGCTCTGGTGCCAATTGAAATTGTATAATCCCTACTTTGGTAGGTAAGAGTAACTCAACACGTAAACAGAAAGTAACACAGTTGAGAACACAAGTTGGTAACCCAGTTCGGTGATAAACACACCTACGTCTGGGGAAAGCTATTCCAAGAAACAATTCACTATGATGAGTATAAGGGATACAAGACTCGTGAACGTCAGCCACACTGAACGTTCTCTCCTCACCCGACTCTACTCCTCACCAATGAATCCTCGGTAAACTCTCACTAGTCTACCCAAAACACTTTTCACAGAATTGAAAAGATAAACCCAACCTTGAACGTGGAATCGTTCAAGGTATTACAATCACTCACCAATAAACTAACTACCCCAACAATTGATGAATGAAAAGAATAAACTCAACTCTAATGAACACGAAGAAGACGAGCACTCAATAATCTCCAATACACGCAGCGGCACTAATGAGATCTTCGTCCTTATATACGACTCATGCAAAACCTTAATAGATAATTAAGGCATATCTCAAAAGATATCCTTAATAGGGTTAATAAGATCTTCGTGCAAATCTTCCCATAATGCGTGAATAATGAATAAGGAAGGACTCCTTATGCCATAAGAACTCCACACCATTCGAAACATTCCTTGCATACATAACTCATGCCATAAATAATCGAACCATGCAATCCATGCAACAACAATAACAATTAAACAGCAAGAACATTTGCACCTTTACGGAACTTGGTCTTGATCTTGAGACAACAGCATGGTTTTCCGACTCTCTCATTTTTCTGCGTACGAGGTTGTAAAGATGAAAGTCAGAAACCAAAATGAAGCATTATATAAGGATAAGGTACATTATTTGATTACGTAGTTTATATTTAATTGGATGTAGGCGGTGCCACATGAATCTTACTTGTCATGAAAATAAGTTGATAGAGGATGGGGCGATTTTCCTCTACCAAACGAACGAAAATAAATAAATATACAACGGCAGACGTGAGAACTTTGCTCGTCGTTCACGCCACGAAGAATACGATAAGATAAATTGACAGTCGCAGGCTTTCCCCGTCGATCACGTCAGCAGATACGAAAGGAATAAAATACGGCAGAAAAGAAAAGTAAAAGACGGCAAAATAAAATAGGGTTTTTGTATTATATTTCTTGTTGATGAAAATAAGATACAATCCTCCTATTTATACTAAATAACTAGGGTTGATTCGACCTACGATTCGGGAAAGAATCAACAAGAAAACCCGAAAAGAACGACCCAAATAATTAAAACGGGCTAAGCCCAACGACAATATTTAAAACAAAATACTCGCATCAACTCCCCCACCCTTGAGAATCACCTTGTCCTCAAGGTGGAGATTCAATAAATCCTTGTATACTTCCTCGAGCGCGAAGAGGCCGAAAATAACCAAACGTCGGGAAACTTCAAGAAATACATCTTCCCCTTCCCGACTCTCCTCATCAACCACTGGTTTATCCTCATTCCTTTCAAAGCAATTGTCAAGCGGTGGCGCCATGGTGGACGCCGAGGACACGGGCGGCTTGACGGTGGTTGACTGCACCGCCTTCATGGATTGCATCATTGATGGCGTATCCATCTCTCTCCCAATTTTAGCACCAATCAAATTCTCGTACCAATCAAATCACCAACTCCAACAATATATCACCGATCGGATGTAGGAACAATCCGATTTCCTTTTTTCAATTTTTTTAAACAAAAAATAAAGGATAAATTTGATACCTCAAGAGAAGCCCCGTTCCGAAACCTCTCAATGAAAGCACCAATTGATAGAGGATGGGGCGATTTCCTCAACCAAGAAACGGAAAGAAACAAAAGATACAACGGCAGACGCGAGAACCTTGCTCGTCGTTCGTGCCACAAATTTATGAGAAGAAAAGGAAAAGCGGCAAACTAAATAAACTAGGGTTTTGTATAATATTTCTTGTTAATGAAATAAGATACAATCCTCCTATTTATACTAAATACCTAGGGTTGATTCGACCTACGATTCGGGAAAGAATCAACAAGAAAACCCGAAAATGAACGACCCAAATAATTAAACGGGCTAAGCCCAATGTCAAACCTAAATAATTAAATTAACGTATCAACTCAATTGATAGAGGATGGGGCGATTTCCTCAACCAAGAAACGGAAAGAAACAAAAGATACAACGGCAAACGCAAGAACCTTGCTCGTCGTTCACGCCACAGATTTACGAGAAGAAAAGGAAAAGCGGCAAACTAAATAAACCAGGGTTTTGTATAATATTTCTTGTTAATGAAATAAGATACAATCCTCCTATTTATACTAAATACCTAGGGTTAATTCGACCTACGATTCGGGAAAAAATCAACAAGAAAACCCGAAAAGGAACGACCCAAATAATTAAACGGGCTAAGCCCAACGTCAAACCTAAATAATTAAATTAACGTATCAACTCCCCCACCCTTGAGAATCACCTTGTCCTCAAGGTGGAAATTCAAATTCCTTATAAACTTCCGCAAGATCGTAGAGGCCTGATCGCACTATTTTCTACCACACAAAAATAGGTATAGTATAATAAAGTACGAGTATCGTATCCACAGGGATTGACAAGTCGAAAACACACACAGTACCTTTACTATAGAATTAAACTGATGTTTAAGCTTTTAAGAGTTTAGAGATTGTGGTATTTATAACTAGGCAAATAATAAAAAGACTCAATTAAAACAAATAAGGAAATAAATAATAAGGAAACAATTAAGCAAATAAAGCAAGTAAACAAATAAGGATAAAATTCAATTAAGGAAAAGTGTTGATCATTCTAGGGAAGCCTACCTAATCAAATATATGCAAGCAATTAATGAGTACAATTAACCAATTTAATCCAATCTAGATGTGATACACGAAAATAACCTAACACTCCGATTAAGACAATGTAGGTCGTCACCTAATAAGATCCTAATATCCTCTCGGACTCATAGATATCAAATCAAGTGCAAAATAGAACAAGTATCAATAAAACAATCAACTTGGTTCAATTACGACACCTAAATCGACTATATGCAAACATATGATAATTCAACTTCGACTAAGATAATTAAATCATCATACCATGTATTCATGAGATCTATTATGCAATTATCCTATTAAGGCATAAAAACATAACTATGCATAAATAATTAGTGGCCAATTAATCATGCATGAGAATAAGCACCATGAAACATGCATCTAGATAAGAAGGCTAATTGTAAACAAAAACAATCACATAAATTCAATTAGGCATTCAATCCCTAAAATCAACTAAGGAATTTAGCTAGACATAATTAAAAGAAAGGTAGAAGGAAGAATAAACATAATTAAAAGCATAAAGTAAAAGAACAAGGGATAGAAAAACTCTTGAATCTTGATGAATCTTCAATCTTCAATGGTCTTCATACATAAAATAAATCTAGATCTAAGAAAAACTAATCTAAAAGTATGGTGGAGAGTAGAGAGATTATTGTTGGTTACTTACAATGATAGGTTTAGAGGTATTTATAGGGTAGAAGTTTACATCCAATACCTAATTGTACAAGGAAATCAAGAAAAAGTCAAAAATTGCCTTTTAGGAAAAATCCCGGCTGGAAAACAGAAGCCACCTCTCGACACCTCTCTCGATCGAGAGGGTCGAGAGGGTTCTGCGCAACTTTCTTGTTTCGGCCATATCTTCCTCATCCGAACTCCGAATTGACCTCTGTTTTCGCCTATATGCTCCTATCGAACCCCTCTTCAATGTTATGCTTTCACTTTTCCAGAATAACTCTTCCAAAAAATCGTGAGAAGTCAGAACTTGGGATCAATACTTCATCTCTTCCTTGGTTTCGTCGCCTCTTGTCTTGTCTTGGGTTTTCTCGACTCAAAAGCCCTAAAAACACTCAAAACAACCCAAAAGCGTAATCTAGCTCGAAATAACATAAACAATACAAAACATAAGCTAAACTATCAAAATATGACAAGAAAACGATAATATAACACTTAGATAATAGGGTAAAAATACACCCTATCAAAATCCCCCAAACTTAAACATTGTTCGTCCCGAACAATAACAAAAACAAAATAAACAATAGACTCAAGCATTGTGAACTATATAGGCCTCAAAGTTTTTCAAAAATAAACTCATGATCATGATCAAAACTATGCACACAACCTTAGCATCAACAACACAATCCATTCAACAAACTCAAAGCATGCCAATCAATCAAAGAACACTCTCCAACATGTGAAATTATGTGTATGAAAGTGAACACTCAACTCTCTCAAAGAAAAGATGTATATAATAATGCACATCATAAGGGTTCACTCATCATCGATGCAATGCAACATGTTTACCATAGGCTTGCCCTTTTCTCAACATCTCCACCTAATGTAATATTCACAAACTAGAATAAAAAAGGTCTTTATAAAAGCTTGTAATGTAGGGACATGGGTTAAGGTATGGAATGTATAGGCTAAGTGACTCAAAATACTCCAAATCATCAACCACTTTTCAAATCCAACCAAAGTATGGATTTTTTTTTTTTTTTCCTTCTTTTCTTCTTCTTCTTCTTTTTTTTTTTACTAGAGCTCAACTAAGAATGTTCTTTCTAATGATAAACAAGAGCTCTACGTTTTTCTTTTCTCACAATTTTTTTTTTCTAAGCTCATAGGGATAGCTAACTAAACTTAAACAAGCATCTAAAATTTCTTCTCTTTTTCTCCTTTCACACCACATCAAATATTCTATTCAACTCTTTCCATACTACCAACCACAACAAAGGATACCCATAATCATCCAAACCTCCTATCATCCGGTTTTACAAAGAACGGCTAATAAAGGCTCAAAAGGGGTAGACAAAGGATTATGAACAAGGCTAGTGTATAGGAATCATGTGGCTAAAGAAAGATGGCCTAAGATCATCTCCTAGTTCATAAATATACTAAGGTCTTGATGGAGAAACAAGGCAAGTTCTAGAAACAATGAAGAATGCATGATCACTCAATCAAAGAATAGGCATCAACATGCACAAAAAGCTCAAATCTCACGGGTTCAAACTAACTAGTTCCCGATATCATAACACAATTCAAATTCACCAAATAAATTGCATCACTTCGCCAAGGTTCCATGCATAATAAAGATCATGAATTTTTCCCCAAAAATCAACAAAAATTTCTATCATCGGCCAAATTCACAATACTATCATCACATGCTCATTTGACTCAACTTAAACCTAAGACTCAACAAAAATAATAACTACTAATAAAATATCCAAAAAAATTAAGCTACAATCCAAGAACCCATGTAAACGAGTTAACAAAGCCACACTTCCCCCTCCCCCAAACTTATTTCGAATCATGATGAAGGAATAAGTTTAAGAAGAACGAGTGGTTAAGTTAACGAGCGTACCTTTCACCGAAGCTAGCTTACTATTGATCTTCTCCTCTTAGTCGAAACCTCGTCGAGAAAACCTACAACTCACAAGCTTCGAAAATTCTTGGATAAAAAGCTTAATAAACGATAAGACTCAAAGAAAAAATAAAAATAAAAACAAAAACAAATAAAACAAAACAAAAACTGAAAATTAAAGATAGAGTTGGGTTACCTCCCAACAAGTGCTACGTTTTACGTCTTTAGCCCGACGATACCTCTTATCAAGGTGGATCAAAATAAAGTTCGTCTCTCCCCCATCATCGAGTTTCCTCATGGCTTCATCGATTGATCTTTTGAATTCGGCTAACTTCAATGGTGGAATGGCTTCCAACTGATTTAAGAACTCGAGAATCTCCTCGCAAGCTCCGGCAATCTCCAAGTAATGGTGTAAAAACTTGGTGATGGTATTGTTGAGAACTTCATCCGGTGCCGGCGGTATAGGTGGTTTCAAGACTTGAACGGCAAAAACATCCTCTTGATGATCATCGGGCCTCTTCATTGCTTCATAGATGGAAATCTTCAACTCCTCTCCATTGACTCTAAATGTCAAATCTCCATCTTGAATATCGATCAAAGCTCTCCCCGTAGCTAGGAATGGCCGTCCTAAGATTAATGGTTGATTCTCATCCTCGGGCATATCCAACACTACAAAATCAGCCGGGAACACGAGATTCTGAACTTGCACGAGCACATCCTCAACTATCCCCCTTGGATAAGAAACTGATCGATCCGCCATAAGTAGGGAAATAGTAGTCGACTTCATCTTTCCAATCTTGAGTCGGTTGAAGATAGAGAGGGGCATCAAATTGATGCTAGCACCAAGATCACATAACACGTTCTTGAACACTTGATCTCCGATCTTGCATGCTAGTGTGAACCTCCTGGGATCCTTTTGCTTCAATGGGAGCTTCTTTTGAATCACCGCACTACACTCCTCCGTCAAGTTGATCGTCTCGAACTTCCCCCACTTCTTCTTTCCCGATACCGCATCCTTGATGAACTTCATGTGATTGGGTGTCAAAGAGCATCGAGAAGCGGGATGTTGATGTTGACCTTTTGAAGCATCTCCAAGAAACGTTGATACTTCTCGTCTTGCTTTGTCTTGGCCAAACGTTGTGGGAAAGGAGCCTTCGGAACATAAGTCGGGAATTGGGGCAGTTGTGCACCCTCTCGATCACCCTCTCGATCGAGAGAGGTATCGAGAGGTACCTTCTGACCTCGAGCTTTGACCTCTCGACCCCCTTCTCGATCGATAGGGGTGTCGAGAGGTTTCTGCTGCTTTTGCTGGGCAACCTCTCGACAGGCCTCTCGATCGAGAGAGGTGTCGAGAGGGTCGCATTGGATCTCCTCATCATAAAGCTCTCGATCCTCCTCTCGATCGATAGGGGTATCGAGAGGACCCTTCTGGACTCCAGTATTGACCTCTCGATAGGCCTCTCGATCGAGAGAGGTATTGAGAGGTCCTCGATTCGTCACTTTTTTCCTCGACTCCTCGAACTCCGCATTCTTGAGGCCTCCGTTTCCAGTATCTTCAGCTTCCAAGGATGGATTTGTGTACCGAGTGCCGCTCCGAAGCTCGATAGCATGAACTTGATGGTCGGGCTTATGGACTCCTACTTGAGCATTGGCTACTTGATCAACTCGAGCATCCATCATATTCATGTGCTTGGTCAAATTTGTTACTGCATTCTCGATATTAGAAACACTAGACTCCAAGGCTCCGATTTTATTTGTCGTCGTTGATATGAGATTCTTTATCAACTCCTCCAATGAAGGTTCCTTCTTCGGCTCTTGGACAACTCCATTCTCCACATGGAAGCCAGGGGATATGTTTGGATGGCGTCGATTGTTGGGATCATAAGTCTTCTTGAGAGCATCCAACTCCGTTGCCATCTTGGTGTATTTCTCCATCAAATCATCATAAGCTTCGGATCCAATGGCGGCAACCTTCCTTCTCCCAATTCTTCTATCGGTAGCCTCCTCATAACTTGTGTTGACGTTGAGCTCGATGATCTCCCAAGCTGTCTCTACATCGTTATTTAAGAATCCTCCTTTGGATGCATACTCGAGCTCCTTCTTGCATTGCTTGTTCAATCCTTGATGGAAGCAGAAGATTTGTTCCCCCTTGTCCATACCATGATTGGGGCATACACGAAGCATCTTTCTGAATCTCCCCCATGCTTCGTAAAGGTACTCATCTTCAAATTGTTGGAATTTCTTAATCTCGTTTGGAAGCCTCTGAGCCCTCGAAGGTGGGAAGAACTTATTTAAGAACAGTTTGCACAGCTCGCTCCATGTCTTTATCTCGGCTCGATTCTCTATATCCTCAAGCAACTCTCTAGCATCATCCTTGAGAGACCACTCGAAGAGACTAAGCTTGATGTAGTCTGCAGGCACTCCATTTGCCTTGTAGGTGGCACAAATGTTGAGAAATTGCTTCAGGTGAGCATTAGGATCCTCCATCGGTGTGCCTCCATATTGATTTGCTTGCACCATATTGATGAGGGAAGTCTTGATCTCGTACTCGGTAGCCTCAACAGTCCCCCATCCACCATTCTGGAATTGATCAATAACCGGTTTGAACCGATCGTTGAGAGTCTTTTTCGCTACCGAATCCGCCATAAGAATTTAGTCATCGACAAAGAAAGGAAACGGTTAGATTAATACTCAAAAACAAAAAAATAAACGCCTAAATCACCTATTAATCCTATTTCAAAATATCTATGTGAAATCTAATCAATCCCCGGCAACGGCGCCAAAATTTGATCGCACTATTTCCTACCACACAAAAATAGGTATAGTATAAGAAAGTACGAGTATCGTATCCACAGGGATTTACAAGTCGAAAACACACACAGTACCTTTACTATAGAATTAAACTGATGTTTAAGCTTTTAAGAGTTTAGAGATTGTGGTATTTATAACTAGGCAAATAATAAAAAGACTCAATTAAAACAAATAAGGAAATAAATAAATAAGGAAACAATTAAGCAAATAAAGCAAGTAAACAAATAAGGATAAAATTCAATTAAGGAAAAGTGTTGATTCTAGGGAAGCCTACCTAATCAAATATATGCAAGCAATTAATGAGTACAATTAACCAATTTAATCCAATCTAGATGTGATACGCGAAAATAACCTAACACTCCGATTAAGACAATGTAGGTCGTCACCTAATAAGATCCTAATATCCTCTCGGACTCATAGATATCAAATCAAGTGCAAAATAGAACAAGTATCAATAAAACAATCAACTTGGTTCAATTACGACACCTAAATCGACTATATGCAAACATATGATAATTCAACTTCGACTAAGATAATTAAATCATCATACCATGTATTCATGAGATCTATTATGCAATTATCCTATTAAGGCATAAAAACATAACTATGCATACATAATTAGTGGCCAATTAATCATGCATGAGAATAAGCACCATGAAACATGCATCTAGATAAGAAGGTTAATTGTAAACAAAAACAATCACATAAATTCAATTAGGCATTCAATCCCTAAAATCAACTAAGGAATTTAGCTAGACATAATTAAAAAAAAGGTAGAAGGAAGAATAAACATAATTAAAAGCATAAAGTAAAAGAACAAGGGATAGAAAAACTCTTGAATCTTGATGAATCTTCAATCTTCAATGGTCTTCATACATAAAATAAATCTAGATCTAAGAAAAACTAATCTAAAAGTATGGTGGAGAGTAGAAAGATTGTTGTTGGTTACTTACAATGATAGGTTTAGAGGTATTTATAGGGTAGAAGTTTACATCCAATACCTAATTGTACAAGGAAACCAAGAAAAAGTCAAAAATTGCCTTTTAGGAAAAATCCTTGCTGGAAAACAGAAGCCACCTCTCGACACCTCTCTCGATCGAGAGGGTGGTCGAGAGGGTCGAGAGGGTTCTGCGCAACTTTCTTGTTTCGGCCATATCTTCCTCATCCGAACTCCGAATTGACCTCCGTTTTCGCCTATATGCTCCTATCGAACCCCTCTTCAATGTTATGCTTTCACTTTTCCAGAATAACTCTTCCAAAAAATTGTGAGAAGTCAGAACTTGGGATCAATACTGCATCTCTTCCTTGGTTTCGTCGCCTCTTGTCTTATCTTGGGTTTTCTCGACTCAAAAGCCATAAAAACACTCAAAACAACCCAAAAGCGTAATCTAGCTCGAAATAACATAAACAATACAAAACATAAGCTAAACTATCAAAATATGACAAGAAAACGATAATATAACACTTAGATAATAGGGTAAAAATACACCCTATCAAGGCCGAAAATAAACTTCAGCACCTTCACCAAACCAGTGCTCGGCGATGTCACCTCCAAAATCATTTTCGACCAAGCTCTCTCCTTACTGAACTCCAATTCTGTTTGCTCCACTAATCCAATTCTCGGTAACCTTGATGCATGCAACGAGATTGACGTAGCTTTGGTCACTTTTGGAGCACCGTAGCTTTGTTCCATAACAACATTGATGGCATCAGCCAACTCCTCCACGCCTCTGAGCATGGAAGTCCTAGCCTCCACCCCAAATCTGATCTCTTTAGCAACATAATTTCGGCTCCATGACAACCTACTGTTACTCACCAGCTTGTTGCTTCTGCAAATCCTGGCTCTATATATTTCTTTGTTAGTAGGCAAAGAAAAATTGACTTGTAGCGAACTCTTGCTACCACTATAGGCATGTGCTTCTGCCGCCTCCACCGTGGCATCAACTTCCGACACAAACTCTTCTTCCGTTTTCATGTCGAGTTCCTCTTCAGTAACCAACTTATCACCTTCCTGATTCACAACTGATTCGTCGGAAGCAGTCGCAACAATCCGTCAACAACCCCCGCTTCACTCTCGACACAAACCAACCGATTAACTCCTTCCTCCGTACCTACATTCGTGCTATGCGCACGTGTAGAGGGGTGGTCCTTGGCTGATCTGGTGTGGATATAATCGGGAGCAGTTCGAGACCATGGCAATCCCCATGATTGCTGAGGGTGAGTATACGACGGCGGATTTGGCTGAGGAGCCGACACATAGTAGCCTTCCCGCGGAGGAGGAGGTGGCGACACATACGGGTTAGGCTTGTTTACATAATGACCACCCGAGTATCCTCCTCCATAGTTCGAATATGGCGAGTAGCTTCCACCTCCGTGGTTTCTGCTCGCTCCGTACTCGTATTGTGATGATCCTCCGCCTCCATAGTTCTCAATACGAAGCCTTGGAAGATCCCACGAAGTGAGTGGTCGGCCGAATGACGGATCGTAAGCATACGGATCCGAATAGTTCCAATCTGAAGGGTTGCTGCAACTTTCTGGAGCAATACGAGGCCTTGGGAGATCCCACGAAGTGAGTGGCCTGCCCAATAGCGGATCGAATTCATACGACGATGAAGGTCTGCGCGATGTCGACCGCTCCCATGACGAACGTTGTCCTTGAAAAATCCCAGAGTGTCGCTGTGCAGGTGGGTCCCACGATGACTGCGGCTGACAGTCCCACGGCATGCCGTAGGGAGGGTCCGGATCCGGCCGAGGTGGCCGAGTGGCGGCTGCTCGCTGTTCGTTCACGTCTAAACGCCTCTCCAAGCGTTGAAGTATGGCGATGACAGCATTCATGTTGGCTGGCGGCTGGATCGAGGCCGAAGCGGCCACTGTGGTAGTTGTGGAAAGCGGCGGCGAAAAAGTTGTCGAAGGCCACCACGACGTTGGTTGAATTTGGGGAATCGCCATAGTCCAACTAAAACTCCAATATATTGCAATTCCAAACGGCACCAATGTCTTCAATTAAGACGGCCCTAACAATTAAAACAGCAACTAAATCCCAAACCTTCGATTCAATAATCGATTTTATTTTATTTTATTTTTATTTTTTTGCCCCCTCAAAGAGACTCCACTTTGGAAGCTCTCAATGAAAGCACCAATTGATAGAGGATGGGGCGATTTTCCTCTACCAAACGAACGAAAATAAATAAATATACAACGGCAGACGCGAGAACTTTGCTCGTCGTTCACGCCACGAAGAATACGATAAGATAAATTGACAGTCGCAGGCTTTCCCCGTCGATCACGTCAGCAGATACGAAAGGAATAAAATACGGCAGAAAGGAAAAGTAAAAGACGGCAAAATAAAATAGGGTTTCTGTATTATATTTCTTGTTGATGAAAATAAGATACAATCCTCCTATTTATACTAAATAACTAGGGTTGATTCGACCTACGATTCGGGAAAGAATCAACAAGAAAACCCGAAAAGAACGACCCAAATAATTAAAACCCCCAACGACAAATATTTAAAACAAAATACTCGTATCATAAGTGCATATATGAATTGAATCCAAGGTATGTTGAGTGATTATTACCATCCATCATCCCATGAAGAAGTTATGACAACTTTTAGCTGGTTATTGCCATCATAATCCTGTTGTTCCTGCAGTAATCTTCTTGCTGATTCAACAGCGGCTGGGCTGCAATCTTCCACCTCTAATACACTTAGTCTTTGCATTTCTACGAATTTAAGCGGGATCTCTCGCAGTTTGTAGCAGCGCCTGATAAGCAGCTCTCTAAGAATTGGGAAATGGCTGGATCGTACTTCCATGTACTCTACATCCAAGTCTTCCAACAGAAGGTATCTTAGACGCCAAAACTCCCCCGCCACCGGCGTCCACACATGGCCGCAGAAGGCGGAACTTTGCAATTTCAGCACTTCAAGCAACGGCAAGTGGCCAATGCTTGTCATAAGGTCCCAGGAAAATCTGCATCCGCCCAATGTTAGCTTTTTAAGACTAGACGGGAAAACTTTGAGACTAGATGCAACTTTAGGGGATCGAAAACCAAGATCTGTGAAAACACACTTGAATGACTCCAGGTTATGGAGGCATGAAAAAACAGGATCGTCATTTGCAAACAAGTCCTCAACAGCGTGATGAGTGGACTCTAACCATATCCTGATCTTGATTAGGCGCCGCATCCTTTTTAGGACTCCCTCCGTGCAACTAGCTGCACTCACACCCGAAAGCGTCAGAAGCTTATCCAGGACTAGAGAATCCCCCATAACAGCATCCCGTGGATCAGGCAGGTCGAAGCCACCACAATACAGGTGCCTCAATTTGCGCAGCTTCCATATCTCCAAGGGCAGAGTGACAGAGGGACGAACCCTCTGGCTCCGTCTGATGATCAAGGTTTCAAGGTTCCAGAGTCCGGATATGGATGAGGGGAGCTCCCCACCGCACGTGATGGCAAGGTACTTCAAACCAACTAATCTAGCTACTGCATTCGGGAACTCCCAGAACCTGATCGAAAGCGTGTGGATCACCCTCAGCCTTCTCAACTCCAAATACAGTTGCAACGGCTGTAGATCCTGGGAGCCCACGCAGAGAAGTGAACGTGCATCTGTTGCCGATCTCATCATATTACACACTTGTTTGAGCCCGAGTAGAACGTTGTTGTGGACGCCTAGCCGCCGCAGCTCTTCTATGCCTTGAGCTACGTTTCCATTCCCCATCTTCACCACATAAAATAGCTTATCCTCTCGAGCTTCGCGCACGCATGCATAGTGAAATAGCAGAGGAACTTTGCAGCTTTTGATCCCACCTCTCGAGCTCAGCTCGTGAACTTCAACAAGGCATCTGGAGACAAGATCCTCCAAATACTCCTCTGCCTTTTCCTCTACACTTTCATCTTTATCTCGGATAACATTGATAAATCCCTCTGCCTCCCACAATTTGAAGAGCAGAGAAGTGGGGATGATGTAGCTGGGAGGGAATACGCCCAAGTAGAGAAAGCATGCTTTCAAGTGATGAGGCAATTCAACGTAAGAAGGTTTAAGAATCTTTGGGATGGTAGTGTCCTGTATAAGCTGACTTACATCTCGACCTACGGCCTCCCAGTTTTCCACCGTTGCTGGCAAATTGGACAGGAGTTGGCCTATCTCCACTACCACGAGGGGAACTCCAAACAATTTCCTTGCAATCTTCTTCCCGGTTTCCTTCAACTTGGCTAGGTTAAGTCCCGGTATTGGAGCATTCTTATCCGCTTCAGGGAACGACATCTTACAGAGTAACTCCCAGCATTCGGTGCTGGTCAGGAAACGCTTCAGCTGTATGTTTTTTTTGGAGCAAGCATTGTGAGCCACCTTAGTCGTCCTTGTTGTCAGCATGATTACACTGCTGTTATAACCTGGGAAAAAACGCGAAGTTGGTCCCAGGCTCGAATATCCCTTATGTCATCTAATACAACCAGATACCTTCACCATTTAAATGTTTATACACCTGCTCACCTAATTCATCACCGACTTGTTCCTTAATTTCATCGGATCCCAGTTGATTCAGAAGACGTAGGAACACTTCTTGAAGCTCATCCTCTTCAGGGTCTGCAGGGTCCCAAATGAATTGGCTTATTCGAAAAAGGCCTTGTTCTTTGGAAGATCTATCTCGTGTCTGGTACTGCACGGTTCCACTCTGCAAGAACTCCGAACCATTCTCTTGAAGCTCATCCTCTTCATCATAAATGATCCGCTTGCTTCTTTCAGATCATATTCTAAACCTATCGTCACAAATAAACGGATGGAGAATTCCTCCATAATTTGTGTGTCGAGATATACCTTTTTGGCTAGACTAGTCTTGCCGATGCCTGCTATTCCGGTAATACAGATTACCAGGAGGTTGGAATCCCCCCTGAAAATCCGTTGTTTGACCTCCAACACTTCGTCTTCCAATCCCATTATCATGTCGGACCTAAATTTCGACGAAATCGGAACCACCGGAGCAACAGAAGGATGAGCTGGCGATTGCTGGCTTCCCCCCGTGAGGAAATCTTCCTTGGCCTTGAGCAAGATGATTAAGCAACCAAGCCTTGCTTTGGCCTCCGTCAGTTTCTCCGCCAACTCCGCAGTCAAAATATCGGATACAGAGTGAAGAAGAAGATCTGAAAGATGGCATTCGATCAGATCTCTAATACTCTGCAGCACATCCTTGATTTTCTTCTCCAGTTCCTCCATGCTGTTGCTGTCCTTGAGAGAGTTCATTTTATCGAAAAAGGATTTAAGGTAACAGAGGTCGTCGTAAATTTGTCTAACCTCTGATTCGGGAATTTGAAGTCTGGATCGAGAGGGATCCAGAAGTGGCTCTAAAGTTTGTTTGAGAGAAAGCACCACTGCATAAGCCATTCTTCTTCTTCTTCTTTTTTTTTTTTTTTCTTTTTTTTTTTTTCCCCTTTGCTGCTATCTCTCTCCCTCTCTACTGCGGTTCAGAGTCAAGGAATATGTAAGTGCAAACTATGAAAGGAAACAGGCAGGTTTGCTTGCAAGCTCACGTTTCAATATCAAACGAGATTGAAGTCAATGCCTCCCTCCCTCTCCCTCTCTCTCCCCACCCACGTCTCTCTCTCTCTCTCTCTTTTTTTTTTTTTTTTGTTTATCAATTATTTTAATTCACCACCTTCATCTTTTGTGGTAATTACTGGCGAGTACTCTCGATATACAATGTTTTTTAGAGCAGCTATGGTTTACCATTTATGTGTCGTAAATTCCTAATGAGTTTTCCTGTATCGTTCATTATTTTTCTTTAATTTTTCAATATTTTGATAGAGTCGCATCAAGTATTACCGTATTAGTGTGAGCATTTTATGCTTATAAAAGAAGTCCAATGACTACTAATACAGAACACTTAAAGAAGTTTAGTGTGAGTATTTTATGCTTAGAAAAGACGTCCAACGACTATTAACACAAAAAATTTGAAAGTTACGCTACAGAGGACTTGAACTCGAAATAATAAGTCCCGAAATTTAATTATCTTATGCTCGGCCAACCCACAATTTTTTTTTTCATCGTTGACATAGGTATTTGACCACATGCTTTGAACTAATAAAAATGTACAACTTGTTTTTTAATAGTATTAATTTTTTAATTTGATGCTTTGAATAATTAAAAATGTACAACTTGTTTGTTAATATTAATTCTTGGATTTGAATTGTTAAAAACGTAAATACAACTTGTTAAGCAACAGCTAACACAAATTTTCTAACCCTAAATGGCCATCTACAGTCCAAATAGGATTGTCAGTGGAATTTACACTGCCTGGATAGAATTAAACTGGGCAAATTTTAGAGTTGTATCAAAGTTTATGTATATTTCGAAAAATAGAAATCAAGCCAAATTTTGTATATCTTGTTGTATTTAACTCTTAAAAATTGTTTTTAAAAATTGCATACTAGTTGTACTATTTAGGGGAAAAAAAACTATAGGGCCATCTAGCATCCAAGAAAAACTATTTATGTACAAATTCATAATTGTTTTTTCTTTCTAAATTGATCCTAATAACGAGTACTCCATTAATTATTTTTATTCACTACCTAGAGGAATATTTATTATTTAGTGAAATATAATTACTTGAAATATCATTTAGTAATAATAATTTTGGTTGTTATGTCCAAAATGACTTTAATTATGAACGGGAACTAGGGAGTAGTATGCAATGCGATTAATAGCAACTTATAATTTATACAACATATTCAGTAACATCAAACATCGAAAATATCTATCTGCTGCAAGCAAATCATCAATGTACCACGACAAGTGCTTCAATAACAATTAAACAGCAAGATTTGCCACATTTGCATATATTGATCTTGATGTTGAGATCGCGACATGGTTTCGTTTCCCTCTCATTTTGTCAGTTCTGTACGAGTTAAAGATGAAAGTTAGAAATCAAAATGAACAATCATACATATAAGGTGCATTGTTTGATGAGATAATAGTTAAAAATACCAACTTTTATAAAAACTAGGGCAGCAAACGAGCCGAACTTGATCGAGTATTGGTCTGCTCGGGTTCGGCTCGTTTAGTATTTGACAGGCTCGGGCTCGGGTTCGAGTTCGATTCGAGCTTTAAATCCGGGCTCGAGCTCGGCTCGGGTTAAAAAATTTGAGCTCGAATTCGGCTCGAGTTCGGCTCGTGCTCGGTTCGGACTTGGGCTCGAATTTGGCTCGTGAAAAGCTCGAGTCCGAGCTCGTTTAAAAGACATGATATAAACATATTTAATATTTTCTTTTAACACTTCAAATGAACTTAAATTAAAATGAATTTCATCAAATAAAAATCCATCAAATGAAATTCATCCAAAATATAAAACATAATCCAAAAAGAACATTTGACAATAATTCAAATTCTCTTACCTACAATTAATTTTACACATAAATGCTAAAGCTCGTTTACAGGCTCGATTAGAGGTTCGATTAAGAGTTCGCGAGCAGGCTCGCGAACATGTTCGATTAATATACGAGCCGAACACGTTCGCGAGCAAAACGAGCCGAACACCTTACTGCTTGAGTTCGGCTAGTTAAGTTAACCGAGCTCGAATTCGGGCTCGAAGCTCGGCTCGTTTGTTAACGAGTTCGAGCTCGAACGAGCTTTTACCGAATCGAGCACCGAGTAAGTCCCGAGTAGCTCGGCTCGTTTGCAGCCCTAATAAAAACTAGTACTTCTATACCCACATTATAAGAAGTATAACTTCTATACCCATTTTGCCTTGAAATGTCAAAAATACCCTCCCACTTTTCTAATAAAACAAAAATCTTATACAAAAAAAAAAAAAAAACTAAGAATTTATGTCGTGGGCCCCACCCGACATAAATCCAAAATTAAATATTCTAACTACCCCACCCCACCCTCCCCTCTCTCTCTTTCACGAAAATTACACCAAAAAAATTTCAGTCGTGTAATCGAAAATTCACCCCCCCCCCCCCCCCCGCCCCCCCCCCCCCAATCTCGGAAAATTTTTACCGTTCCCGTCGCCGTCGCCGTCACCGACATGAGTTCCACACATTCCGACCACGATGAACCCGGACCATCCAATCGAGCCGCCCAACGCCGCCCACGGCCCGCCTCCCGTCGTCGGCAGCAGCAGCCGCCGCCGGAGGAGCCCCGCGTATACCCCGATCCCCCTCCGCCGGTATGTCCATTTATTTCGATTTAATTAGTGAGTTTATGCATGAAGCATGTTATGGTTTCGAATCAATGGCAATAAGCATAAAGCATGTTATGGATTAATTCGCAATTTTCTGGAATTTTTTGAGTGAGTTCATACATACACGGTAAAATCGGATATTCAATCGTGTAATACACGATTGAAATCAGATTCAACCGTGTAAAGTCAACAATTTTGACTTTTGAAATTGTTGACTTTACACGATTGAATACAATTTTGACCTTGAATCGTGAATTTCACGTTTAAATTCTGTAAATTGGCGTGTAGTTTGACTTTAATTCCTTGAATTTGAAATTTGTCATTGACTTTACACGATTGAATTTTAATTTACACGTGAAATACACGAATGAAATTCCAATTTATCGTGTAAGGTCAACGACTTTGACTGTAAAGTCAAAATCGTTGACCTTACACGACTGAAATACAATTTCACCCGTGTAGTACACAACTGAAATGCAAATTCAGTCGTGTACTATGCCGAATACAATGCATGAAATTTGAGGAAATTTTTTTTTGATTCGTTTTGTTTCTTCTCGATTTGCAGCCTAGGTTTCAATGGATGAGGGGCCGTATGCAAGGGTTTAGAGGTCAAATAAACCTCTACATACGGGACAACGTGATCCAGTCGATCCCGATCGTGTTGCGTCGCGTAGGCGGCGAACGCTTGCTCGACGGATTTAGGGCAGGCCCGTTTCGATACCTCCTCGAAATTCAGAGGTGTGGGAGTGCGAACAACGCCCTCCACGAGCTTCTAGCCCGAGAGCTCGAGATGACTCGATTCCCGAGTTCGAGAGGTGGTTCCACGTCGGTGGCCGGGACATACGCTTCTCGAGGCAAGAGTACGCCATCGTGACGGGCCTGCCTTTCGGGGAGTCGGCATTCAACCCTAATGGCCGGCACAGCCCTCCCGAAAGGAGCCTCCTCCACACGAAGTACGGGGGCAAATCCCCTACGATAAATCAGTTGAAGGAGGACTTCAACGACGAGCTGAGTGTACTGGGCACGGAGGATCAGTATCTGCGGGCGGCCAACCTGCTCATGTACTATCTCATGTTGGCCGGCCACGACAACCCGACGATCCAGGACTGGGCATGGCACCTAGTGGAGTTTGAGAATCAGTGGAATTCATTTCCCTGGGGAGCGTGGTCGTTCCAGATCCTCCACTACCAGCTGTACGTGATGAAGAGGGACCCCGGCCTCATAGCGAACAAGCGGGGTGCCTATCACCTGTACGGGCCGGTCTGGGCCCTGAACATTTGGGCCTACGAGGCGATCCCCCGACTAGGGCTAGCATGCTGTTGACGGGATCGTCCGACACTGTCCCCCCGCCTCAGGAGATGGGCCACGTCCTCCTCTTCGTGCAACTTCAGACATTTCTTCGACGATCCTCAGGTAATTGATTTAGTATTTTTTTGTCTTGTTTAATTTATTTGCAACTTCAGACATTTCTTCGACGATCCTCAGGTAATTGATTTAGTATTTTTTTGTCTTGTTTAATTTATTTCACGTTAAATTTCTGTAAATTTGTTTGTCTTGTTTAATTTATTTCACGTTAAATTTCTGTAAATTTGTTTTAAAAGTCAACCTTTTTAAAATCCAATCGTGTAAGTCAACATATTTTGAGTTTCAAAGTCAAAATTGTTGACTTACACGACAAAATTGGAATACGATCAACAAGTTCTAGCAGGGACGCTTCTCAGGCAGTGGCCCCTCGTCGTCATGCTCCACGAGTTGTCCGAGCTCATTCCGACGGCGGGGTGGAAATGCCGAGGCCGAGGGTTGATAGGAGGCCCGAATCATGGGCCTCGAAGAGGCCTCGGAGTGAGCACGTTGACCCCCGGCCCTCCGGCTTGATCTACTGCGCACACGGAGATCCGTGCAAGCGCGGTCCCCTAGGTGACGACTTCTTGGACCGGTTCGGGGACCGTCTAGTGTCCCGATGGGAGCAGGATCGCTCAGGGATCGGATTTTTGGGTCGACTGGCTAGAGCTATTGCTGGGGAATTAAAGAAGTTCGTATCGAAGACTCCGAGTCCGAGCCGTTCTTCCTCAGGTGGCGAGGGACAGTCCCGCATCGGTGAGCACTCGTTTGTGGGGCTCAGGGATGTCCCAATCGAGCAGGCAGAGGATCATGACCTCGTGCACCGTGCCGAGAGTCAGAGGCGTTCGGAGAGACGGCACTCCGGTGCCGATAGTGGGAGATGGTCAGAGGGACGGCACTCCGTGAGCCGCGCCTCCGGTGCTCACGTCTCAGACCGTCATGAGGGTTCGAGACATTCTGAAGAGGCTTCGAGGCGCTCCCACTAGCCTTTCGACGAGCCCGAACCCTCCCGAGGCTCCTATCACCCTGATCTGAGTGATTTCGTTGACGAAATTGAACAAATGCATGAGAGCTCAGAGGAGACAGGGTCAATTAACACTGTAGCGGTAGGCCAAGTTCGGGCTTCTACGAGGGTGGTACGTCCCTCTACATCTCTACGTTCTCCTTACGTAGTAGAGCCTCCACGATCCTCTCTGTATGAGAGGTTTCGAGCCTCGGGAGTCCCACACGTGATTATGAAAGAGACTGGGTACTACCTGACCCAAGAGCTCTTCTCAACGATCGAGGACATGACGAAGCAATTCACGGCCCAGGTAATTTAATTATTTTTAAAAAAAATTGTTATTTTTGATTACCTTTGTTGTTCTAATTAGCGTACTAATAACAAAATTTTGAAATGAATGCAGGAGATTGACCTGTATTGGGGGTACCGGACACGTAGGCTCTAACAAGGGTACCGTCTCGGGGTCGGTGTTAACTATGAGCAGCACATACTTATGCCCCTTGATTTTTACATAAGTTCATTTACCTATTTAATTATTAAATTGTTTTGCTATTTTGCTAAGAAAAAAATCTAATATGTTGTAATGTTTAAATTAATAAAGGAAAAACTTTTGGCCGAGTTTAAGAAATTCCACAGCCCAACTGACACTTCAATGGGCTTGGCAAACGTCAAGAAGAAATACACGACATGGGAAATCCCCTACGATTTCATAGCGGCCTTGGAGGGGATTACACTTACCGCCCTTGGATAAACGGCTAATACGTAAGTAATTTGGACGTCTACCTTAATTATTATTTGGTAATATCGTATTTAATTACATTTTTTTTTGTTTAGTTTGTCGTCGTTTGCCATCTGTCCTCCGATCATTGGATCGTGTGCCGGGTCAACGTTCCAGAGTGGAAAATTGAGGTGTTCGACTCGTTTGCTTGGAAGTACGAGGGTGAGAAAAATCTTCCTCTCAAGCAACAACGAATCGTGCAATGTTTCTTGTCCCGGCTCTTCTCGAGGCTCTTGGTGTACAAGCCCGAATACTACACGAGGTATAACCCTAATTTGTTAAACCGCGGCACGCAATTTATGGAAATCGAGTTCATGCCTCCGGAGTGCCAATATGTCCAAAACGACTCGGTTAGATGTTAGAGGATTTTCGTCATGTTTTCGTTATGTTTTGTGTCTTTGTAGCTATGATTTGGGTGTTTCGAGTATTTTTATTGTTAGGGATCATGGGAGCCGAGAGAAGGAGAAAGAACGAGAAAAGGATGGAAAAAGAGTGCAAAAGTGGATATTTCGCGCGGAGCAACTGTAGCGCTCGCTCCGTGACCCGAGGATTTGCATGGCATCGTTGGAGCGCTCGCTCCAGGTGGATGGAGCGCCCGCTCCAGGTCAAGATTTCAAGATGGATTTGCGCAGCTATTATGGAGCGCCCGCTCCCTTCCTTTGGAGCGCCCGCTCCACGTCTGGCATGTTTTATTAATTGTTTCCTTATTGGAATCGAACTTCTATCTTATTATGTATAGGCCATTAGGGCACGAATTAGAACAACCCTTTTACCTTAGTTTTTCAGTTCTAAATACTTTAGCTTTAGTTTTATTTGCTTTCTTTTGTTCGGATCCGGATCCTTAGTTCGTTGCAATTTAATTCAAGACTTTTCCTTTCGTTCTTCGTTCAATTTTGTAAGTTATTTATTGCTTTCGTTTAATTGCTTTAATTACTTGCTTTAGTTTTAGATTCGATTTCTTAAGTGCTTCGTTTAATTTCTTTAGTTTAATTTCGTTCGTTCGGTTTTCAAAGTCTAGTTTAGATTCGTTTTTATTTCGTCTTTAATTCTTTCGTTTTTCAAAGTTCTTAGAGTTAGATTTATTTATTTAATTTCCAGATTTTCAAATTTAGTTTAATCATGCTTAGATTCGTTATTGCTTTCTTTATAGCTTTCTTTTCGATTCTTGCCTAGGTAGTTTAATTGTTTTCTTTTAATTCAATTCTCTAGAAAATTATCACTTTCAATTTATTTCCAGCTTTCTAGATTAGATTTATTTGCTTTGATTTTAATTGCTTTGATTTATTTTCTTGTCTAGGATTTTAAAAACCAAAACCCAAAAATTCTATGTACTTGTTTTCTTAGTTTAGGTTGTTTTTACTACACAGTTATTTGCCCTGTTAAGTTTTCCTTGAGATTCGACTTAGGTTTTTACTTACTAAGTGCTATGATAGATTTCGTTCTATTGCGAACACTTTTTAGTGAAACAGGAAAAACAAGCAGTGTGTCGGCAAAGAGGAAGGGCAAGTGTTGGCCGAATTCCGAAAGAAGATGGCCAAGAGGATTTTTAAAATGTCGATTGGGCATAGAAATTGGTGAACAATAATGTATTTGTATTGATCATTGGAATTCGAATTGATTTAATTTAAATTGTTTGTTGATTTCGAATTGTTTTGTTAATGGTTTGTTGAATTCGTATTGGTATGTTAATGGTTAATGTTTTGTTAGTGGTTTGTGTAAGTTTATTTTCATTAACTTGATTTTGTTAATATGTATCAAATAATTGAAAAATTAATTGGTGGGGAGTGACATTTTTTGGCCAATTTTTCACAAACCCTTCGGCTGGGTACACGGTTGAATGAGCAATTCAACCGTGTACCCAAAAACCCTAATCGTGTACCCTTAGCCGTGTACATCAGAACCCCCTCTTTTTTTTTCTTTTTTTTCTTTTTTTTTTTTTTTTGATTTTTCAATTTGTGGGGCTTATTTGAGTTGGAATCACTGTTACTTTCATACATTGTGCAATCTTATGATTCGATCGCGTTACGTGAATTACACGTTTGTAAGAACATTACGTTCGTAAGTTAAATCTAGATCAAATGTAACCTTAGTAGTTAGACTATATAAGTGACACTCACTCTATACTTCATAAGATATCCTTCGTTTTGGCCTAATTTTGGCTTAATTATGACATAACTTACGTTATTACACGTTTAGAAAACTTAATAGACTCGAGATACACGAGAAAATCAAATGAAACACGAGAAATTTTGGAATTTTGGCTTAATTTTGACTTTTTGGCTTTAATTTTGACTTCTCACGAAAAGGTTACACGGTATATTTCAATTGAAATCGTGTAAAGTCAACAATCGTGTAGAGGGCATTGACTTTTATATAATTTTGACTTTGTTGACCTTACACGGTTAATTTGTATTTTTTACCGTGTATACACGGTTGAAAACAAAATTTTATCGTGTAAAGTCAATTCAATTTTGACTTTTTTTTTTTGACTTTACACGATTAATAGTGTAATGTAACCGTGTACACACGTTAAAATCAACAATAATGTCGTGTAGTTGGCCGAAGGTTTCCATTTTTTAACACAAAAACATCAAATTTTCACCAAATGATCAACTCAAACACAATCTAATAAGATTACATCCAATAACATTCTTAAACATCCAAAAACGTTCATTAACATCCAAAAACGTCAATTTGTATAAAATAAAATAAAAAATATAATTAAGCATCGGTATCGAACGGACATCGGGGCCTAGTATGCTCCTCGCTCTTGCAAATGCTATATTTTTTCTTACCTCTTGGACGTCGAGGGGGAGCATTTAGATCAACTCCGGAAATGGGAAGCGTGGCTTGGCAACTCCGTCGTTTGTGCCCGTATTGTCCGCATCTTGAACACCTTTGCCGATTTGTTGAGGAGGATCCTTCAACAGCCGATCGAGCTCTCGCCATCGGTGGTCGTCCAGCTAGCCTCTCGACAAGCGGGGGTAGCACGATCCATCGTGAAATGAATTCGGGAACACTCCACGTATCGCGATGAGGAACCGGCTGAATCTGAGGAGAATACGTAGCAACTAACGTGGATTGCCTGAAATAATGGCTCACGTAGTCAGTTGCCCGCCCACTGGAATGCCTGTAACAACATACAAAATCGTTTAGTCGATTGAAATACCACAAGGATGAAACTAAAATAAAACGAGAACTAGTCGTACCTTATCGCCGCACAAGCGTGTCGACAAGGGATGTCGTCTAACTCAAACTCACGGCATTCGCAAGTCGAGTTTTGGAGGTCAACGAGGTAAGTCTGGTTTTCACCTTCGACTCTCCAAAGGGTGGGCGTAGGCGTTCCTCTAACGGAGTAGCGACGGCCCCATTCCGACGATGCCGACATCTTTGTATATGCCTTCTCCGTGAGTTCATGTTGGCGAGCTAGGGCACTAGTCCGATGTTCGTCGAACCACTTCTCGACGACTATCCGATACACCTCGATCATGGCACAAATCGGGAGTCTCCGAGCCCACAACAACCGAGCATTCATGGTCTCGGCGGGATTCAAAGTCATGAAGCTCGTACGTCGGACAGGACACTTGAACCTCGCCCACCTCGGCAGGCCAATGTCGCTCAACCTCCTGTAGATCCCGCCTCCCTCCCTGCTTAGGTCCCTCAGATTCTCCCAATATTCATCGAATTGGGAATCTCGATAGGCATAGGCTGCAGACTCGAATATAGCCCCCGCATGCCTTCCGTACCTAACGAAATTCCTCTGGAGGTGAACGAAGCAGAGATTCATTCATCAAGTTGATGATAAAATCCATGGACTCCATGAGCAGCATGCGAAAAGACGGAGTCGATCGCATTTCGGATGCTCACGTGCTGATCGAATACGATCAACTAGTTCGAGGGCGCCCCGAAACTCTCTCGCAATTTGGCCAAAAACCACGTCCAAGATTCGTCATTCTCCTTGGGGCCGAATCCAATGGCAAGGGGGAACACTTGCTCGTTCCCGTCTTTCGTCACCGCCACAAAGAGCGTCCCCTTATTCTTCCCCTTCAAGTGCGCCCCGTCCACTACGATCACGGGGCGTAGCAAACCATTTACGAATGCCTCGATGGACTGACCAAAGGCGAGGTAGAAGTAGGTCAGACGGTCGGTGGCGTGGGAGGTGTGGATGTCGTACTCGGTGCTCGGATTCATCTCCTTCAAAAGGTAGAGATAAGAAGGGAGCCTCTGATAAGACTCATCGAAAGCACCGTACGTCATCTCTATAGCGACGTTTCTCGCACGGAAAGCGAACGGGTAGTCAATCTGAATACCGTACTCACTCCGTAGTTCGTCCACCATCATCCCCTTTGGCTTCAACACTGCGCCCTCGGTGATCAATCTACGAGCGTATAATGCTCCTAATACCATGGCCGGCACCTGTCGTTTGTTGTTCGAATTTAAATCAACTAGACAAGTGTGATCGGCCTTGTACTTCTTGATCACCCAAATCCCGCCTTTCTGCGTTGCATTCAACTTGAACGCGCAATCCTTCCCCGAAGTGCACCTAAAACCCACACGGCCTTTGTTGGAACGAGGGATACAATACTCCTTCCGGAGATCCATGTGAAGCAATCCGACGGCTATATGCAAGTCATCCTTCTTCTTGAAGTATCTGTCCTTTTGCAACTGACCCAAGGCCGGTGCCAAGTCGGGATCGATCCATCCTAAAGGGAGAGCGGTGTCTAGATCGACGTGCGGTATCAACCAATGTCGAACCACCTCCTTGTTAGCGTGAGCACGAGCTTCGTCGTCACGAGGCTCTTGGTTTTATGAGTGCATGCTACGAAGCCCGATAACCCTATCAATATGGCCGGGCTCGTGGATCCATGCTCCGAATTCAGCCGTTAGGCTCTCAAATAATTGGGATCGATCCTCCACATCCCTTGCTTCCTCGCCCTCGGACTCGAGAGACTCTTCTTTCGACTCCGGCTCTTCTTCGTCACGTACTTCGGCTTCAAATGCATTTGATCTCGGGATCGGCTCCTCTTCGACGTTATAGTTCTGAAAATTTGTCGATCGTTGGGTAGTATGGACAGCCCGATTAGCTCTACTATTGACGTAAAAAATCGTCGACATCTCCCTTCTCTCGATACACATCCTAAACAAATCCCCGGTGCTCTTTAAAACGGCCTTCACCGTCTCCCGCTCGTTTATGTTCGTCAAATGGAATAGCAAGTACTCCGATTCATCACCCAAGTGAAACTGAATCTCTCGTACTACGTTTTCATAGCTCAAAGTCGATATGGAATAATTCACGAGAAAACTGTCTCCTCCTACGTACGATATTCCCTCCCAATGACCGCTATGACGGATAAGAATTCTCTGATCACCCATCTCGATCTGTACCAAAAAAAAAATTAAAAAAAATTAATAATCTGAAATTTTTTTGTTCTTAGTTACACGACAATTCTTCAAAATATATCGTGTATACACGATTTATTTTACAGAATTGTCGTGTAAAATCAACAATTTTGACTTTCAGTCGTTGACTTTACACGACAAATTGTATTATTCAACCGTGTATACCCGGTTAAATCAACACTTTAATCGTGTAATTAAGAACATATATATTTTTTCGCATATTATACATAATAAATAGATAAAATCGTATATTACCTTGGTATTTGTCTCGAAAAACGTCTTGAATCGATTCCAAATTTTCCAGAAATTCGAGAATGCCTACAAATTTTCTCTCTCAACGATTTTTTTAAATTTAGTGTTGTGATGAAATTAATTATGTCTATGTTATTGCTATTGTTTTCTCACTTTTGCTGAATTTTCAATTAATGTCAACCTCTTTTTTTAATCAATTTGACAGATTTGGCGGTTGATAGTAAATAAATGCCAATTTCTGATTTTTGAACAAAATTACACTAGAAATTCAATTAATTGTTTGTGCTCGTGTAGTAGTTCTGCTAGTGACATTCAATTTCAGTTTTTTTTTTTTTTTTTTTTTAATTCCACGTCAATTAATTTTTGTGAAATGAGTTCGTGAATTGAATTTTCGTGAATTGATCGTGAATTGAGGGGGAGAGAGAGATCAATCGTGTAAATTGAATTGTGAGAATTGATTTTTCGTGTGGGCCCCACAAATGACTTTAACTTATTAATTTATTTCTTGTTTTATTAGATAAGTGGGCCCATTTAGTAAGGGTATTTATGTCTTTTCATTACAAAATGGGTATAGAAGTTATACTTCTTACAATGTGGATATAAAAGTACTAGTTTTTATAAAAGTGGGTATTTTTAAAGTTAACCCTTGTTTGATTATGTAGTTTGAGACATGTCGAAATTATGCTTTCAGCAAGTAATAATGGGTATGCTTTATATATAATGAATTGAATGTAAGCGGTGCCACATGAAACTTACTTGTCATGAAAATAAGTGCATGAATGCTAATTGGAAACTTGTTATCGAACTGAATCCAAGAAAATGTGGAGAGATTCTTACCATCGATCATTTCATAGAACAAGTAATGACAACTTTGAGATTGTCATTCCCTGACCACCCTCTTCTATGATTCTTGCTGAGTTATGGACGGACGAATTGCAATCTTCCACCTCTAGAACTCTTAGTGTTGCGATTATTGCAAATTCAAGTGGGATGTCTCGAAGTTTGTAGCAGCGTTTAATAAGCAGTTGTTCCAGAACTGGAAAGGGACTATATTTAACTTCCATGTACTCTACATCCAAGTCCTCCAACAGAAGGTATTTTAGATTCTGAAACCCTCCCTCCACCGGCGTCTACTCAATGCCGCAGAAGGAGGAACTGTGCAATTTCAGGACTTCAAGCATCGGTAAGGAAGCAATGCATGTCATAAGATCCCAGGAAAATCCGCATCCGCCCAAGTTTAGCTTTTTAAGACTACTCGGGAAATCGATGAGACATGATGCAGCTTCGGGGGATCGAAAACAAAGATGCAGGACAATGCATTTGAATGACTCCAGGCAATGGAGGTGGGAAAAAACAGGATCGTCATCTGCAAACAACTTCTCAACAACATGGTGTGTGGACTCAAACCAGATCGCAATCTTGATTAGCCGCGGCATCCTTGAAAAGATTCCCGCCGTGCAACTACCAACACTCACACCTGAAAGCGTCAGAAGCTTATCCAGGAACAGAGAATCCCCCAATTCAGCATCACGTGGATCGGGTAGGTCAAACTGTTGGAACGGCTGCTTGAAAGCCTCCCGGATCCCAGATCTTGGATTGGGTGCGGTGATTCGATCGTGCACATAGGTTCATGCAAGGCGCGAGTACATACCTTATGATTAACTTTGATCGGAGAATCTGAGTCGTGTCTGATCGATCTACGGTTCTGATCTTCTAGAATGTGATCCCACACCTCTAGATCTGAGACTTGGTGGGCGTCTCGAGATCACTGGAACCTCGATCTCCTTCTCTCAATCCCGATGGGCGGCCGCTCTCTCTCTCGTCTCGGTTTCACGTGAAACACAATCTGACAACTCTAGTGTGTGCTAGGGTTTAGATGAGAGACTTAGAGTATTTATATTGTACATAAATAAGGAGATATGATTCCATATTTATCTCTAACCATATCTATGCCAATCCCTTATTTATTCTTTTTCCATAACTACAAATCTTATTCCCATAATTAATACAAGATTAATTAGGAATTAATTTGTTCCGTTATGCAACTGTATATCCGGAATTAATTCTAACAAATAGAATTAATCCTAATACTAGTAGAAGAATAAATGAATAAATATATATTAAATATATTTATTTATATGATATTTATCCCCACAAGATTTAAATAAATCTTATCCTTAAATAATTAAATAATAACTAATTAGATTTAATCTTATCCCATAGGATATAAATCTTAATTAATTATATTTAATATCCATTCACGGATATAAATCCAATATATATCATATACTGGGCCTGAGTACAATTATTGAGTCCAAACTCAATAATACAATTTAGATCGATTCCCGAGGTCTGTTTGGGCCATCCTAGGGATCGGATACCAGACACAGTTGGGCCTTATCTAATTCGATATTTCCATGTCCACCCCTGAACATGTATCTCATTAGAGCTATGACACACTCCACTAAAGTGTCATAACTGATTCACCGCTCTGTCCCAATTATGTAGATTGGGGCTGGTATTTTGTTTAGTTCGACCCCCGTGTTTAAGACCTTTCATATCCATTAATTAATTAGAGTTACCATGACTGCTCCTAATTAATTAATCTCTTATTCCTCAGGTAGTACCCGTTCACACCTTATTATTATACCTGAACTTAATCAGCATGCATGACTTGGTATAATGAACCTTGTGAACTCCCTGAGAGGATAACGTCAACCTACACTCACGTAGGAGACGGCTTATTGATAACACTTATTAGACATACTATGCATCTCCGTGTTACCCAAAGTACGACATGATTGAGATGAACTAGCGAGAAGTTCATATCTTCGTAAATCAAAGTAACATCGAAGAATACATATACATCTAATAGTTTACCAAGGATAAGATCGAGCTAGAGCCTGAGATTTGTAGCTCTTCACCTATATCACCTTTGACATAGGGTCAGTATCAGAAGAGCATTATCTCCCTTGATCCTCAATACGTTCCACCGTACCAGCATAATTAGTGATTATGACTCATCACTACCATTAAACTACAGTCTAGACCGATAGCTCAGCCCAAGCTATCTCGACTATGAACTGTTTATATCTCATCATTGTCAAACGACCTTCGTGATCCCCTCCGAACTCAGATCGACACGTGGTCTAAAACATGAGATAATGGGCTTTATTCTTGCTTATGCATATTCTTCCAGATATGGATTATTAACAGTGGACCGGTGTCGTAACCACTAAAACAACTGGTTTTGCTTTAGATATACAACAACCCCAACACAAACCCCATACAGTACAGGTGCCTCAGTTTGTGCAGCTTCCATATCACCAACGGTAGAGTGACCGAGGGATGAACAACCCTCCGTCTCTTACTGATGAACAAGGTTTCAAGGTTCCAAAGCCTGGATATGGATGACGGGGCCTCCCCACCGCATGTGATGGCAAGGTACTTCAGACCAATTAATCTAGCTACCGCATTCGGGAACTCCCATAATTTGATCGAAACTGCATGGAGAACCCTTAGCCTTCTGAACTCCAGATACAATTGCAACGGTCGTAGATCCTGGGAGCCCAAGCACAGAAATGAGCGCGCATCTGTAGCCGATCTTATTGAATCGCGCACTTGTTTGAGCCCGAGTAGAATGTTGTTATGGATGCCTAGCCGCCGCTGCTCTTCTATGTTGTCTTGTACTACGTTTCCATTCCCCATCTGCACCACATGGAACAGTTTTTCATCTCGAGCCACGCATAGATACTGAAAGATAAGAGGAACTTCTGCAGCTTTTGACCCCACCTCTCGAGCTCCGCTCATGAACTTCAACAAGGCATCTGGAGACGAGATCCTCTAGATATTCCTCTGCCTTTTCCTCAAGTCTTTCATCTTCATCTCGGGCAACATTAATAAATCCCTCGGCAACCCACAATTTGAAGAGCTGAGAAGTGGGGATGCTGTAGTTGGGAGGAAAAACGCCCAAGTAGAGAAAGCAGGCTTTCAAATGATGTGGCAACTCAGAGTAAGACGGCTTAAGAATCTTTGGGATGGTAGTTTCCTGTATCAGTTGACTTACATCTCGATCTACTGCCTCCCAGTTTTCCACCGTTGCTGGCAAATTGGACATGAGTTGGCCAATCTCGACTACCACGAGGGGAACTCCAAACAATTTTCGGGCGATCTTCTTCCCAACACTCTCCAGTTTCGGAGGGCACCTGTCTGTCCCAAGGAACGACATCTTACAGAGCAACTCCCAGCTTTCCGTGTTGGTCAGGAAACGCTTCGGCTGTATGTTTTCATCGGAGCAAACACCACGAGCCACGGCAGTCGTCCTAGTTGTCAGGATGATTACACAGCGGTTAAGATAATTAACCGGAAAGAAGTGTTGAAGTTCGCTCCAGGCACGAGTATCCCTTATGCCATCCACTACAACCAGGTACTTTCTTCTATATAAAATCTTGCGGAGCTGCTGACCTAATTCATCAACCGTCCCTTCCTTCATTTCATCGGTTCCCAGTTGACTCAAAAGGCTTAGCAGCAATTCTTGCAGCTTATATTCTAAATCTACCCTCACAAACATACGCAATGGGAACACGTTAGTAATGTCCGGCTCCTGAAATACCTTTTGGGCCAGACAACTGGACAAGTCTTGCCGATGCCTGCTATCCCCGTAATTGAGATTATCCCAAGCCCGGAACCCCCCCTTAAAATCCGTTGTTTCAACTCCGTCACTTCGTCTTCCAATCCCACTATCATGCTCTTCCTGCCCGACCCAAATCTCGACGAAACCGGAACATCTGGAGCGACAGGAGGAGGAGCTGGCGATTGCTGGCCTCCACCCGTGAGGAAATCTTCCTTGTCCTTGAGCAGGATGATTAAGGAACCAAGCCTTGCTTTCGCCTCCGCCAGTTTCTCCGCCAACTCCGCAGTCAAACATCGGATACAGAGTGAAGAAGAAGATCTGAAATATGGCATTCGATGAGATCTCTAAAACTCTGCAGCACATCCTTGATTTCCTTCTCCAGTTCCTCAACGCTGTTGCTGTCTTTCAGAGAATTCATTTTATCGAAAAAGGATTTAAGATAACAGAGGTCGTCGTAAATTTCTCTAACTTCTGAGTCGGGAATTCGGAGTCTGGATCGAGAGGGATCAAGAAGTGGCTCTAATGTCTGTTTGAGAGAAATCACCACGCATATGCCCTTTTTTTTATTTTTCCTTCTGCTGCTCTCTCTCTCTCTCTCTACTGCGGTTCAGAGACAAGTAGGGGTGAGCATTCAGGTTTCGGGTCGGGTTTATCGTAAAATTTGAAAAACCGAAAAAATTTCGGGTGTAAAAAAAAAAACCCAAACCCGAACCAAATTACCAAAAAACCCAAACCCGAAAAACCGAATTTAATTTCGGTTTTTCAGTTTTTCACCGAAATATTTTAAAAATTATTAAACCTTATATGTATATTGCTTTATTAATAATTATCTATAGTACATTGCATAAAACATGTCCCACACACTGTTAAAATATATAAAATATAATTCATTAAAACTATTATAATAAATATGTATATAAATAAAATAATCATTATAATGAATAGATAAATATATAAATTTTTATTAATAATTATAATAAATAATAATTTGGGTTTTCGGTTTTTCGGGTGTTAAGAAAAAAAACCCGAACCGAAACCCGAAAACCGAATTGTCCAAAAAAAAAAACCGAATTAATAATAAAACCTGAATAACCCGAACCGAAATTTTATTTCGGTTCGGGTTTGGTTCGGGTTTCGGACAATTGTGCTCACCCCTAGAGACAAGTAATATGTAGTTACTATGTGCAAGCTATGAAAGGAAGCAGGCAGGTTTTGCTTGTAAGCTCACGCTTCAAGATGAAAGGAGATTGACGTCAATACCTCCCTCTCTCCCCACTGTTCTCTCTCTTCTTTGGCCATCAGAGTAAATACAACTTGTTGACAAATATCATAGTTGTATTAAAATTGAACAAAGATAAAAATTTGCTTATTTTTTTAATTTTTTTAAAGATTGTCTAAAAAACAGAAATCAAGCCGAAGTTTATATATTTTTTAACATTTAACTTAAAAAAATAGATTTTAAAAAATACATACTCTTTGTACTATTTATTAGGGGAAAAAACTCTAGGACCATCTAGCATCGAAACAGCCCTTTAATCAGAGGCAGAGCCACGTTGGTGGCAGTGGGGTCAAGTGACCCCACTGAAATATTTTAAAAAATGAAGGGTATTTTAGTAATTTTACAAATAAATAATTAAAAATTATTAATATTCCTAATATTTTTCCAAAATTTCCCCATTAATTAGAAATTTAAGAACAAAGTGCGTCATTTACAATCTCCCAAATTCATATTTTCATTTCAGTTCATCGTGACTGTCATCCCCCTTCCGTCTCGACCATCTTTCTCATGTATAAAACGTCGTCGACGACATAGCCTTTCTAAATCCTATCTCTTCCTCTCTCTCACACACACGCGCACACTATCTTTGTCTATCACTAGATTTTATGTCTATCTCTCCCTCCATTGATAGAAACATTGGTTTTATTAACTAGTGATAGTGAAGACTTCCCCATTCTCACCGGATCGTCCTCTTCTCGACATTTCTACGTTGAACTAATGTGACCCCCCTGCATCGGAAGTCTGGCTCCCCCCTGCCTTTAATCCTATGTTTCACTAGCCACTCTATTTTATAATGACGTAAATATATCATCGTTATTCGGTCCAACGGTCGACCATTCAAACCAGTTTAGTATAACCACAAACCGGCTATATAGCTGGTTCGACTTTGTTTCAGAAAAAATAGCAAAAATCGGTCGACTAAAATAAATGCTTGCCTCTCCACTTTTTATCAAGTAACAAATTTCATCTACTCCTACGCATCTACTCAAACAAGATCAAAAGTATAGAAAATGAGTTTACCTTAATAATCAAAATCAAAAGATTCCACATATGGTGTGGCTTAGCCTTCTTCTTCGTCTTCTTCCTTTGGAGTCTTCTTTAAAAGATGATGAACGTTTTCCCTCCCATGGAGGTTCGAAGAGCCTCGGGAATCTCGACTCCGTCCACCTTTTGGTTGCTATTGAGGATGTAGTACAAAGTCCTCTCAGCTGCAGTCAAGGTGGAGTTCAATACGTGCACGTAATCTTTACTCTTATCGTTACAACCCTGCAACGGTTCAAAATAGAGTTCGGGTTTATAATATCCATGATTAGAATATATAATTAGTTCTTAGATACATAAGATTAGATACATAAGAGATGATAAACACAAAACTAAGTCAACCTATTTATGTCCATATCGAATTTATAATCTTCTGGACTGATATAGTATGTGCAATTCGAACAGGAAACGAGCTCTCTATATGTCTTCGATGCTAGAAACCTGTTAGAAAGGTGGAACACGTTCTGAGACAGCAAGCACGAACAGAGGTAAAGTCGAGTCGAGTAGGAACTCTCCCCGCAAGAAGTTGTACGCCTCGATAGTGCACACGGAAAAGGCGTAGCTTCCCAAAAGGTAAAACGACTTTCGTCTCGGTGGTAGCAGCACCGCAAACCACCGAGCTCCGGCGAACTGGATGCAGACGAGGACTGAACTCGTAATGGAATGCTCAATAAAAAAGAATGCAGAGAGATGATTTTCGTGTGTCTGCTAATGGCCAAGAAGGCCTCTATTTATAGGCATCAGCCCATGGGAGGAGTAAATGGACACCATTAAGGCCCGCGTCGGTTACTAGCAGCCCATTATACCCATTACGTTGGTGGACGAGAGTTACAAACGTTTGAACGTTTGAATTCGGTTCATTGAACCTGGACGAACCAGATCAACGAATATGGACAGATCTTGCGGGCTGGGCTTACTCGTATTGGGCCTGAATCTAGGCCCAATCCCATTTGTTTTTCTGGCCAAAAAAGATAATACATGGAGGCCCAAGCCCAAGCCCAGTCACAGGCCCAAGGAACAGCCCAAAGGACCACCCAAAGGACCATTTGCTTTTCTGACCCAAAAAGATAATACATGGAGGCCCAAGCCCAAGCCCAGTCACAGGCTCAAGAAACAGCCCAAAGGACCAATTGCCAAGATCCAAGTCCAAGTCCACGGCCACGAGCCCGAGCCCGAGCCCGGCCGGCCGGACGGACGGCGGCGGCAGCACGCGCGCGTGTGTGTGTGCGCGCGAGAGCCCGTCACTCACTATCTGGCCCACTTGATTAATTAGCCCATTAGTATAGTTAGTTAAATACACAACTAATTAATGTTCTTTAATCAATGTGGGACAAATTTATTACAAGAGTTTATCCACCTTGTAATAACTCCACCAACTCTCAATCTTTGATATATTATGTCTCACTCACCGAAATTCGGATTTGAGCATATCAATATACCACAACCATCTACTCTCGGAGTAGATCAATAATTTGTCATTTAATTTAATAAATTAAATATAAATTATTATTCATTTATTTGGTCAAAGCCAAATTCCAACAATCCCCCCCATGAGCGAGATAGCCTTATGCAAATGTATGCAAATGCAAAGCTCAGTCCTCAAGAGACTTTATTGTATTAGGATAGGTGGTTTTTTGCCTTGAACCTCTCCATAGTCAGCCTCATCGAGTATACCGGCGACCTAGTGGACATGATGCCTTGAACTAGTTCTCCTTGGTGTATACTTAGACAACGACGTTGACACAATATCGTCTCAATCTCATCCGTTCTCACGTTTGTGTCCATTTCAGGCCCTGGATCACCCCTTTTGATTCATAAGTATATAGTCGAAGCGGCCACTACTTCTTACTTATATAGGTGATTCTTATACATAGCATTCTGCTTTGCTAAAACCCCTCCAAGGTTTCTCCAAAAAATCATTAACAGTCTTTTAGACTTATCCTCACCACATGCAGACAAACACTCATAGCTTTCTTTAAGGAATGTACAAACAGATTGAGTGTTTCCAACTCGAAGTATTGTAGCTTAGCTGTCCCTTTGAACCATATTATGGATACTTCCAGATTATATGGTAGGGTTACCACTACAATCCTTCATATTGTGGATTTTAGCCCTATTCCCTTAACTAGCTTATGTAATTCATCTCGATTTATTGCTTTCGTTAGCGAATCCGCTAGGTTATCGGTTGATCTAATAAAACTCAACGAGATAACACCACTTGAGATCAAATGTCTAACAGTATTATGGCGTCGACGTATGTGTCGAGACTTGCCATTATACATACTATTATGTGCTCGTCCTATAGCCGCTTGGCTATCTGAGTGAATCATCACCGACGACACAGGCTTCGACCAACTCGGAATATCCTCGAGGAAATTTCTAAGCCATTCGGCTTCTTCACCAGCTTTGTCCAAAGCTATGAATTCCGATTCCATGGTCGATCGTGCTATACACGTTTGTTTTGAGGATTTCCGCGACACAGCCCCTCCCCCAATAGTGAATACGTAGCCGCTCGTTGAAAACGAGTCTTTCGCGTCGGATATCCAGTTCGCATCACTATACCCTTCAAGTATAGGGGGTTCCCTCGTGAAGTGAATTCCAAAATTTTGAGTATATTTTAGATACCTCAAAACCCTTACAAGAGCTTTCCAGTGATCGTCACTCGGATAACTTGTAAATCTACTCAACTTGTTCACAGAACACGCTAGATCTGGCCTTGTACAGTTTGTGATATACATCAAACTGCCAATAATCTTAGCATACTCCTCTTGAGCAACAGAATCTCCTAGATTCTTGTTCAAGTGAACACTAGGATCCATAGGAGTCTTAGCTGGTGAATACTCAAAAGCGTTGAATTTTCTGAGTACTTTCTCAGCATAGTGAGATTGAGTCAGAACAATTCCATCCGGCTTTCTTAGAATTCTCATTCCAAGTATCACGTCGGCTATTCCCAAATCCTTCATGCTAAAGTTTCTACTTTGCATCTTCATTGTTTCTAAAATTATACGAGTGTTACTGCCCATGATCAACATTTCATCTACACATAGACAAACTATAACATAGCCGTTATTAGTCGTCTTTATGTATACACACTTGTCACACTCGTTAATTTTGAAACCATTTGACAACATTGTTTTGTCAAATTTTAAGTGCCACTGTAGAGGCGCTTGTTTCAATCCATACAAAGACCTTTTTAGTTTGCATACTAGGTGTTCTTTCCCTTGTACTACAAACCCTTCCGGTTGCTTCATATAGATTTCATCATCTAACTCACCATTTAAGAACGCAGTTTTCACATCCATTTGATGAATCTCAAGATTGTGCAAAGCAGCAATAGCGAGAAGCACTCTAATAGATGTATGTCTCGTTACAGGTGACTAGGTATCAAAGAAATCATATCCTTCTCTTTGTCTAAAGCCTTGGACTACAAGTCTAGCTTTATACTTATCAACAGTACCATCGGCATTATACTTTCTCTTTAGGATCCATTTACACCCTAAAGACTTACTTCCTTGAGGAAGTTCGGTTAACACCCAAGTATTGTTTTCCATAATGGAATCAATTTTACTGTTGATAGCTTCTTTCCAAAGATCTCCATCTGATCTAGACAGAGCCTCCTTGATAGTTCTCGGTTCGTCATCTAACATCATGACGACATAGTCCGGACCAAAGCTTTTTGGAGTCTTTTTCCGATCACTACGTCTTGGTTCTATATCCAAAGGATTAGACCTTGGCCGTTTACGACTAGTTGATTCTTCAACTCTCGGCACAGAATTTGAGTTTTCTTCCACTTGTTTATAACTAGTGGATTCTAACTCAACATTCTCGTTAGAAGAGATCCGACCTTTATCCTTACTAGGATAAACATTTTCGAAGAATATTGCATTTCTTGACTCTATCGTTGTTCCTACATGTATATCGGGTATTTCCGATTTATGTACAAGAAAACGATAGGAGCTACTGTTTAGTGCATATCCAATAAAGATACAATCAACCGTTTTAGGTCCAATTGCAACTCGCTTTGGAAATGGCACTTCAACTTTAGCCAAACAACCCCACACCTTAAGGTATTTGTAAGAAGGTTTCCTTCCTTTCCATAGTTCATATGGAGTCACTTCTTTACCTTTGAGTGGGATTTTGTTCAAGATATAATTAGCTGTTAAGACAGCTTCCCCCCACAAATTTTGGGGTAATCCTGAACTGATCAACAAAGCATTCATCATGTCTTTAAGAGTTCGATTCTTGCGTTCTGCAAGACCATTAGACTGTGGTGAATAGGGGGTTGTCGTTTGATGAATTATACCACTTTCGTTGCACAATTCTTCAAACGGAGCTACATATTCTCCACCTCTATCACTTCGAATCATCTTAATGCGACAGCCAAGTTGATTTTCGACTTCATTTTTGAAGTGTTTGAACTCTTCAATTGCTTCATCTTTTCCTCTTAATAGGTAAAGATAATTGTACCTTGTACTATCATCAATGAAAGTAATAAAGTACTTTTTCCCACCCCTCGTTTGTACAAACTTCAAATCACATACGTCTGTATGGATTAATTCGAGAGGTGTAGTGTTCCGTTCTACCGTCTTAAAAGGTAGTTTCGTCATTTTTGCTTCAACACAAACTTCACACTTTTCAAGTGAATTTATGTTCTCAACGTTTAGTAAATTCATATTCACTAGTCTTTTTATAGCATTTAGATTCGCATGTCCTAATCTACAATGCCATAAATTGGAACACTCAAGCAAGTAAGCAGAAGTAGAAGCATTCTCATTATTTCCCTTCTTGGGAGCACGGGTTACAACAGCAGTGCTAAGCTTGAAAAGCCCATCAATCATGTGACCACGACCAAGGGGCTTTCCCTTCTTGCTAACAGTAACACTATCAGCATCAAACACTAGCCTAAACTTATTCTTAACAAGAATAGAACCAGATACAAGATTTTTGCGTATGTCCGGAACATGAAGAACATTGCGCAGGAGCAGCTGTTGACCCGAAGTCAGCTTCAAGGCCACGTTGCCAATCCCAACAACTTTGGAGGTGTTGGAGTTGCCCATGTGGATCTTCTTGTCCGCACTAGCCTCCTTGTAGGTGGAAAAAGCATTCTTGTCCGAGCACACGTGCACGGTTGCAGCAGTGTCCACATACCAAGCCTTCGGGCTATCAACATGATTAGCCTCGAACACGACAGCAGCAAGGTCATCCTCATCCCACTTGTCTTCATTGTTGTCGACAGCGTTGGCATGAGCTTTGGCCTTCTTCTTTTTCGGCTTAGTGCAGTCCGCAGCCTTGTGACCCGGCTTGTCACAATTGTAGCACACCCCCCCAAACTTAGGGGCAGGTCATTTTCCCTTTTTAGAGGGGCCAGGACGAGAACGTTTGGAAGAACCTCCGGACTTGTCCATCTTTTCAGTCAGATTGGCTCGAGCATCCATAGGAGCTTTCCCTTTCGTCTTCCTAACTTCTCTCAAGTGTGCCTCCACTTGAAGTTTTTTCACCAAGATTTGCTCGGTGATCTCCTTGCTCTTGTGCTTCAATTGCTCTTGAAAATCACACCAACTTGGGGGGAGTTTCTCGATAATGACAGCCACAATTAGAGCATCGGGCAAGGTGATTCCCTCGGACTGAACGGCATGAGCGAGAGTTTGAAACTCGGCCACTTGTTCCATCACTGGGCGGGAATCCACCATCTCATACTTGAGCCACCGAGACACTACGAACTTGCGGGTACTTGCCTCGTCGAGAAGGTACTTGTCCTCGAGAGCAGCCCACAATTCCTTAGCTGTCTTGATTTGGCAGTACACACCATACAGGCTCTTATCGATGTAAGACAGAAGGGTGTTCTTACAAAGATAGTCACCTTGATACCAACTGTCGGAGACCAGAACTAAGAAGTCCGTTTCCTCCTCATGTGGCATCTCAGGTTTGTCCTCAGACAGATACTGAAGCAACCCAACAGTAGTGAGGTAAAACATCATCTTTTGCTGCCAATGACGGAAGTCATGGCCCGAGAAGACAGGAGGTTTCTGAGCTAACCCCTTCATGGAGGAAGTCTGCAAAGGAGCCATGGTCGAATTCTGTTGACCACCAGTTCCGTTGTTGTTGTTCCCGTTGTTGTTGCCATTGGAGAACATTGAATTTGCAACGGAGGAAGAGTTGAATCCGATGGTTGTCATCTTGCTGGTTCGAACGTGAGGTACAGCTTCTTGCGACTGTTAGAAAGGTGGAACACGTTCTGAGACAGCAAGCACGAACATAGGTAAAGTCGAGTCGAGTAGGAACTCTCCCCGCAAGAAGCTGTACGCCCCGGTAGTGCTCACGGAAAAGGCGTAGCTTCCCAAAAGGTGAAACGACTTTCGTCTCGGTGGTAGCAGCACCGTAAACCACCGAGCTCCGGCGAACTGGATGCAGACAAGGACTGAACTCGTAATGGAATGCTCAATAAAAAAGAATGCAGAGAGATGATTTTCGTGTGTCTGCTAATGGCCAAGAAGGCCTCTATTTATCGGCATCAGCCCATGGGAGGAGTAAATGAACACCATTAAGGCCCGCGTCGGTTACTAGCAGCCCATTATACCCATTACGTTGGTGGACGAGAGTTACAAACGTTTGAACGTTTGAATTCGGTTCATTGAACCTGGACGAACCAGATCAACGAATCTGGACAGATCTTGCGGGCTGGGCTTACTCGTATTGGGCCTGAATCTAGGCCCAATCCCATTTGCTTTTCTGGCCCAAAAAGATAATACATGGAGGCCCAAGCCCAAGCCCAGTCACAGGCCCAAGGAACAGCCCAAATGACCAATTGCCAAGATCCAAGTCCAAGTCCCCGAGCCCGAGCCCGGCCGGCCGGACTGACGGCGGCGGCGGCGCGCGCGTGTGTGTGCGCGCGAGAGCCCGTCACTCACTATCTGGCCCACTTGATTAATTAGCCCATTAGTATAGTTAGTTAAATACACAACTAATTAATGTTCTTTAATCAATGTGGGACAAATTTATTACAAGAGTTTATCTACCTTGTAATAACTCCACCAACTCTCAATCTTTGATATATTATATCTCACTCACCGGAATTCGGATTTGAGCATATCAATATACCACGATCATCTACTCTCGAACTAGATCAATAATTTATCATTTAATTTAATAAATTAAATATAAATTATTATTCATTTATTTGGTCAAAGCCAAATTCCAACAAAACCACCCTCCCAAGTCGTACTTTTATGCAGCAGCATCGTTCAGTGCACCCGAGACGACAATCACAACTTGATACGGAATGTCTAGTTGAAGTAATAATTTCATAAATTTCAGTTTAAAGCATCTAACCTTCGAGGTCATTGATCATAGAGCAAAACCAAATTCATTGTGGCCGAAAACGATACCAGCTTGTAAAAATCGTCAGAACTTTTGAGCATTTCTATTGATCAATATATATCTACCATCAATACAATAATAGTATACACAATGAATGTATTATAACTATCATAGTATCACGTAAAATAAAAAAAATCTTCAAAAGTCAATTTCAAAACCCATTGTCAAGAAGTGTGGAAATGTGTGACATAATTATTAAAAAGAAATGATTCAACTTCAAAAGACCGGAGGGAGTAGTACATTAAACCATTTTGTCGTAAATAAATTGGTTGATGTGTTGTAATGGAAAAGATTATTATTAACAAAGCTATTTGAAAAGCCTAATAACTTTTGTATCAAAAGATTCCCATCAACCATAATTTGCGTTCCTAAATCAAAGTTGAAATTGTATAACTCACGCATTTGTGTGTTCACCAGTAACACAGAACGTAACAATAAAGAACACACAAGTTGGTAACCCATTTCGGTGATAAACTCACCTACGTCTGGGGGAAACTATTCCAAGAAAACAATCCACTATAAAGAGTATAAGGGATACAAGACTCTTGAACGCAAGATACACTATACGTTCTCCCCTCACCCGACTCTACTCCTCTCAAGTGAATTCTCAGTATACTCTCAACTAGTCTACCCACAAAGCTTTTCACAAGAACAAAAAGCAAAACCCAATCTCGAACGTGAAACAGTTCGAGATATTACAATCCACTCACCAACTATTCTACCCAACGATTGATGAATGAATAAAACAACTCTCAACACGAAAAACACGAAGATCAAAATAATAGCTTAATTACAATAAATTGCTCGTCTCTCGCGCCTCGGCCAAGTATTGATCTTCGAATATATATATATAGAGAATCCTTCATGCAAACCCTAAAGGATATAATTAAGGTATATCTCTAAGAATACCTTATAGGAGTATAATCGAATCTCCATGCAAATCTATTCACATAGATTTCCTTGTGCGTGTAAATCTTCTCTGAATAAAATAATAAGGAAAATAAATCCTTATTACATAAAAATCTGACTCCACGTCTACACAACGCAAGCACCACTGCATACATAAACCATGCCATACACAAACTCAACACCTCAAGAAATATGCAGCAACAAAAGTTATTGCATATTGTATTTAATATTTCTCTCACGGGTTAAGAGATAATGTTCAATGTGCTTGATAGTTCGATAGAATTTGTTCTAGCATACTAAATCATTGCTTATTGATTATGAATCATTTAGACCGTCTAAAGGTTGAATGACTATACTCATTTTTCTATTCACTGGCGGAGGTTACATGCGATGCACATATAATCTCGTTGCACATATAGTATTTTATTTTCAATATTATTAATTTATATAAATATTAATATATAAATATAAATAAATATATTAATGATAAATATTAAGATTTTAAGATTTTATTCTACTGCATAAATATAAATAAATATATTAATGATAAAATTAATATTTTAAGATTTTATTCTACTAATATATGAAGATATAATTTTATTGAATATAAATAGAAATATATCCAGAATTATTATTCTAATGATAGTATTAATGTTTAGAGATTTAATCTAATTGTAAGGATAAAATAGGCAAATTAAAATTTGTAAATAAGACACTTTTTATAATAGTATAGTATAGTATATATAGATTTTAGGGCTCGTTTGGTATCCATATACCAGTATATCAGATATCAGATAAGAGTATGGATATCAGATATAAGATATGGATATAAAATTGATATCTGATATATGTGTTTGGTGCAGATTGTTCAGAATAATAATAATAATAATAATAATAATAATAATAATAATAATAATAATAATAATAATAATAATAATAATAATAATTAGAATTAAATAATAATAATATAATAATATTTTTTTATTAATTATTATTACTATTATAACGATTTATTATTATTATTATTATTATTATTATTATTATTATTATTATTATTATTATTATTATTATTATTAGTAGTAGTAGTAGTAGTAGTAGTAGTAGAAGTGAAATGGAGATATGAGTGATACCTCTATAAAAAGCAGTATATGAAAAGAGTTAAAAGAGAGGATATCAGTATATCAAAGATATCAATTTGATATCCATATACTGATATGCCAAACACATGGTATGGATATGAGACCTTTTGATACCCATATCTGATATACGTATATGGATACGTATGGATACCAAACGGGCCCTTAGAGTGTACCTCGTATCTACTTGCAACAAGATATGATCGATATTTGAAATACTCCCTCCCATTCACAATAAAAGTAGCTTTGGAGTAGAGCACAAAAATTCACAAAATATTTTTTTTTATCTAATTAATTGATCCTAATAGACGAGTACTCCACCAGTTATTTTTATTCACTATGTATAGACACATTTATTTAGTGAAATATAATTACTCAAAATTTTAATAGTGATAATTTTGGCTATTATGTCCAAAATGACTTTTATTACGAATGGAAGTTAGGGAGTAATATGCAATCTCATTTATACAGCATAATCAGTACATCAAACATCGAAAGTGTCTGCGGCAAGCAAATCAACAATTAAACGGCAAGAACATTTGCCACCTTTGCAAATCTTGATCTTGATGTTGAGACCACGACATGGTTTCCGGCCATCTCATTTTGTCAGTTCTCTACGAGGTAAAGATGAAAATCAGAAACCAAAATGAACCATTATATATATAAGGTACATTATTTGATTATGTAGTTTGAGAGAAGTCGAAATTATGGTTTAAGCAAGCAATAATGGATTGAATGTAAGCTGTGCCACATGAAAGTTACTTGTCATGAAAATAAGTGCATGAATGCTAATTAGAAACTTGCTTTCGAATTGAATCCAAGGGATGTGGAGAGATTCTTACCATCGATCATCCCATGAAGAAGTAATGATAACTTTTAGCTGGTCACTGTCTTCATAATAATCTTGATCCTGTAGTATACTTCTTGCTGATTCATTGACGGCTGGGCTGCAATCTTCCACCTCTAAAACACTTAATTCTGAGATTTCTCGGAATGCAAAAGGGATCTCTCGCAGCTTGTAGCAACGCCTGATAATTAGGTGTTCCAGATCTGGGAAATGGCTTTCGTCAGCATCCATGTACTCTACATCCAAGTCTTCCAACACAAGGTATTGTAGACTCTGAAACTCCCCCACCGCCAGTGTCCACTGAGGGCCGCAGAAGGCGGAACTTTGCAATTTTAGCACTTGAAGCTGCGGCAAGCAACCAATGCCTGTCATAAGATCCCAGGAAAATCTGCATCCGCCCAAGGCTAGCTTTCGAAGACTATACGGGAAAACTGTGAGATTAGATACAGCTTCGGGGGGTCGAAAACCAAGATCCGTGAAAACACATTTGAATGACTCCAGGCTATGGAGGATGGAAAAAACAAGATTGTCATCTGAAAACAAGTTCTCAACAGCGTGGTGCGTGGACTCAAACTGGATTCCCATCTTGATTAGTCGAGGCATCCTTGAAAGTACTCCCGCCGTGCAACTACCAGCACTCACACCCGACAGCGTCAGAAGCTTATCCAGGAACAAAGAATCCCCCAGTTCAGCATCACGTGGATCAGGCATGTCGAACCCGACACAGTACAAGTGCCTCAGCTTGCGCAGCTTCCATATCTCCAATGGTAGAGTGACCGAGGGATGAACCTTCTGGCTCCTATTGATGATCAAGGTTTCGAGGTTCCAGAGTTTGGATATGGATGACGGGACCTCTCCACCGCATGTGATGGCAAGGTACTTCATCCCAATTAATATGGTTACCGCATTCGGAAACTCCCAGAATCTGATCGACAGCGCGTGAAGCACCCTCAGCCTTCTGAACTCCAGATACAGTTGCAGTGGTCGAAGATGCTGGGAGCCAACGCAGAGAAGTGAACGTGCATCTGTTGCCAATCTCATCAAATTATGCACTTGTTTGAGCCCAAGTAGAATATTGTTGTGGACACCTAGCCGCCGCTGCTCTTCTAGGCGGCCTTTAGCTACATTTCCATTTCCCATCTTCACCACATGGAACAGCTTATCCTCTCGAGCTTCGCGCATGCAAGTATAGTGAAAGAGCAAAGGTACTCTGCAACTTTTGATCCCACCTCTTGAGCGCCACTCGTGAACTTCAACAAGAGATCTGGATACGAGATCCTCTAAATACTCCTCAGCCTTTTCCTCAAGCCTTTCATTTTCATCTCGTACAGGATTAATAAATCCCTCAGCGGCCCACAATTTGAAGAGCAGAGAAGTGGGGATGGTATAGTTTGGAGGGAATACCCCCAAGTAGAGAAAGCAGGCTTTCAAATGATGAGGCAATTCTACGTAAGACGGTTGAAGTATCTTTGGTATAAGTTGACTTACATCTGGATTTACTGCCTTCCAGTTTTCAACAGCTGCTGGCGTATTGTATAGGAGTTGGCCAATCTCCACTGCCGTGAGGGGAACTCCTAGCAATTTTCCGGCGATCTTCTTCCCGACATTCTCCAATTTTGGAGGGCACCTGTCCGTCCCAGGGAACGAGATCTCACGGAGCAACTCCCAGCTTTCCGTGATGGTCAGGAGACGCTTCGGCAGTATGAATTCTTTGGAGCAAGCACCGCGAGCCACGGCAGTCGTCCTAGTTGTCAGGATGATTGCACTGTCGTTGTTATGATCTGGAAAAAACTGTTGAAGTTGGCTCCAGGCACGAGTATCCCTTATGTCATCCAGTACAACCAGATAGTTTCTACCATTTAAATACTTGAAGAGCTGCTGGCCTAATTCATCAACTGTCCCTTCCTTCCTTTCATCGTTTCCCAGTTGCCTCAGAATACTTAACAGCAATTCTTCCAGCTCATATTCTAAACCCACGCTCACAAACAAACGCACACCGTCCTTGTACTTGTTGATAATCTCCGGGTCCTCAAATACCTTCGCGGCCAGAGCAGTCTTGCCGATGCCAGCTATTCCGGTTACACATATCACTCGGTGGCTGTCAAAAAACCACCTGGAAGTCAGTTGTTTCACCCTGATCACTTCGTCTTCCAGTCCCACTGTCCTGCTGTTCTTGTCCAAGCCAAATCTTGACGAAACCGTAACATCCGGAGCAACAGAAGGAGGAGCCGGCAATTGCTGGCCTACCCCCGTGAGGTAGTCTTCCTTGGCCCTGAGCAAGATGATTAAGGAACCAAGCCTTGCTTTGTCCTCCGCCAGTTTCTCCACCAACTCCGCAGTCGAAATCTCGGATCCAGAGTGAAGAAGAAGATCTGAAAGATGGCATTCGATCAGATCTCTAATACTCTGCAGCACATCCTTGATTTGCCTTTCCAGTTCCTCCACGCTGTTGCTGTCCTTCAAAGAGTTCATTTTATCGAAAAAGGATTTAAGGTAACAGAGGTCGTCGTAAATTTGTCTAACCTCTGAGTCGGGAATTTGAAGTCTGGATCGAGAGGGATCAAGATGCGGCTCTAAAGTCTGTTTCAGAGAAATCACCACTGCATAAGCCATTCTTTTTTCTTTTTTTTTTTTTTTTTTCTTTTGCTGCTGCTGCTCTCTCTCTCTATCTCTACTGCGGTTGAGAGACAAGTAATATGTATGTTCAAACTTCAAACTATGAAAGGAAACAGGCAGGTTTGCTTGCAAGCTCACGTTTCAAGATCAAACGAGATTGAAGTCAATGCCTCTCTCTCCCCACGTCTCTCTCTTCTCTTTCTCTTTTTTTTTTTTTCTTTTTTTTTTTTTTAATTTTATTAATTTAAGTTCACTGCCTTCATCTCTTGTGGTGACCACTCTCGAGTCTCGACATATGCTTGTATCTGTATAACTGTATTACGCATTGTCTTTTGATGACGTACTCCCTCCGTTTATTTTTTAACGGTCACGTTTCCAATTTGCGCATTTTATTTGAAATTGTTAGTTTTCTATTTTGGTCCAACAAACTCATGTGCACACCATATTAACTTTTTAATAGTTAATACAACTACCTTTATACACTAAACCCCCATTTTAAGTATGTGGACCACCACTATTATGCAATAAACCTCAATTTTCTTAATAAGCGTGCCCAAAAGAAAGTGGTTGTTTCAAAAGAAACAGAGGGAGTACTAATTATGTGTCATAATTAATTTTCCTTTTTGTTTTTTATTTCATAATCTTTCTTCAATTTATCAATATTTTGAATTAGCTACTTTTATATTCCCTTTGTGTGCGTGTCTTCCTTATCAGTGTGATTTCATTAGTGTGAATATTTTTCTTTGAAATATCTAGTTCGAGTATTATCCGTTTGAAATGTCATTCGAATTAATGTGATTAACTATAATGAAAATATTTCTGCACCAAAATTTTCCCCTTTCATTTATTTTAAGGTAGAGAGAGTATAACATATGAAGTTTTGAAGTTTCACGGATTATTCGTATTTGATATACTGTATTAAGAGCCTAACTATTTATAATATCCATTTGATTGTTTAATGTTTATGGTTTGAAATACTTTTTTGTAAAAGTTTATCACAAGTTATTAAAAAATAAATAAATAAATAAATAAAATAACAGCATGATAACTACAGCAGAAACGCTCTTCTATCACCATGTGCACTATTAATGTATCCGGTGCTAATGTGACAATGACATGGTTTATTTTCTTTAGATAGGTTAGCAACGAAAATATTTTCAATGGCCACCATACTTTATAATAACGTAAATATTCACAGTTATCCGATCCAACCAGTTCAACCGGTCACAAACCGGTTATATAGCTGGTCTGATTTTGTTTCAAATTCAACTATCGAACAAACCCAATGTGAACCGCCAAAATCTAGCAAAAACCGGCCGGGCCGACTAATATGAATGCTTACCTCTCCACTTTTTTCCAGGAAATAATTTCATCTCCTCCTACTCAAAAGAGATCAAAAATAAAGAAAATGAGTTTACCAAAATCCAAAGATTCAACTTACGGCGTGGCTTCGTATTCATTGCTCTTCCTCTTCCCTTTGGAGTCTTCTTTAAAAGGGATGAACGATTTCCCTCCCATGAAGGGTCGAAGAGCCTCAGGAATCTCGACTCCGTCCTCCTTTTGGCTGTTCTCGAGGATGCAGCACAAAGCCCTCTCCGTTGCAGTCAAGGTAGAGTTTAACATGTGCACATATTCTTTACTCTTATCGTTACCACCCTGCAACGATTCAATAGAGTTCGGGTTTATAATCCATGATTAGAATGATACTTCAGTTAGGGCATATATAGATTTAGAACTGATAGAAGAAACTTCTGATATAAACAAGAGAGAATAAGCACAAAACTAAGTCTACCTTTTTTTGTCCATATCGAATTTCTAATCTTCTGGACTGATAGTCGGTGCAATTCGAACAGGAAACGAGTTCTCTATAAGTCTTTGATGCTGGAAACCACCCTTCCAAGTCATACTTTTTTGCAGCAGCATCGTTCAGTGCACCCGAGACGACAGCCACAACTCGATACGGAATATTTAGCTGAAGTAATAATTTCACAAATTTCAGTTTAAAGCATCTAACCTTAAGGGTCATTATTTAACCATAACGTAAAATCTAATGTATTATGGCTGGAAACGATACCAGCTTGTAGAAGTCCTCGGAATTTTTCAGCATTTCTTCATGCATTTCCCACGAGTCATTTCCGTTTGGACTAGTGATACAGAATTGTTCGACCTTTTCAAACTGATGGACACGGAAAATACCCAGAGTATCTCGACCATGCGAACCAGCTTCTTTCCTGAAGCAGGAAGAATATCCTGCATATCTAAAAGAAACAAGGAATCCCATCAAATATAAAATATTTAAAGTAAACAAGCAAAGAACTCTGTTCTCCAAAACAACACGAGCTTACATAAGAATACATCAAATTGGGTCTTTCTTTACATAGATCTCACACCTCAAAGGGAGTTGGGTAGGATGAATCCAATCGTCTTGATGATACGCACAAAGAGGCTGTTCACCAGTAGCTATCAGATATTTGTCGTCGCCCTCTCCCGTAACCTGATACACAAACCAAAAGCCGAAATGTTTTTTCATACTAGAGCTATCAGATGCTTTTTCCAACAACGACAATAAGATAGCACAAATACAGCCTTAAGGCAAAAGCAACATTTTCCTATAAATATTTTTATAGAGAACAAAAGTGTGACAGGAATCTCATTTACGTAATAAAATTGTAAAATTAGATAAATGGAAACGTCTCAGAGTATATCAAGCTACTATTGTCTAAAAATCAACTTATAACTTCAGGTGGTTCAATCTTAAAGTGGCAGGCTATACTAATGCAGAAAACTCTCTACGCGTTTCTTGAGCCCTTCATCTAGAAGAAAAGATGACCTTGTAAAGTTCCTCATCAAATTGAGACAACTGAGCACATTTGGCCATTACATCTTTCCTCATGAAGAAAGGAGTCTGCAATGCTGTAAATCCCCTCTTCTCCAGAAAATCGAGGCCCAAGTTGATTAGAGCTTGATTAAGCCGTACTCCATCTCCTTTGAGATAGTAACCTCTACCTCCAGCAACATTTGCACCTAACATATTGAACCCTTGTTTTATTATTTAAAACCTAGTTGAAGACAAAAACTGAAAACAAGCTAAAGCTAACAAATGGCAGCTGAAGGAGCATATTCCTTCCTAGCTCCAAAATTGATAGTAACACAAAATACCGCGATAGAGAAAGCAAAACAAAGGATGTCCTTGAAGGCTCTATAAGTAAAGCTATAATTCACTACTTAGCACACAATAGCTGCCATTTCACATGCTAAATTTCTCAATATGTTCAAACAAGTAATCACATATTCTGTTCTTTTTCTTCCTTTTCAGAGAACTGAAAATTAAAATTTAAGTACTTATTAAGTAGTGAATATTCAATATATTAGACTAGAACACTAGAAGAGGGCTAGTGAACTGGTGAGGGACAAATGTCTATCTCATCAAGTACACACCTATAAGAAGAAAGCTTACGAATAAATCAACTGAAAAACAGCTAAAGGAATTCCCACTTAATATTTTTACGTAAAGTAAGCACCTTTCTTTAAATCTGCAAATCCAAGAAGATCAACAAGCTCCACGTGATTCTTCAGCTTTGGGTCCATCCTCTTCTTTCCCCATGACCGTATAACGGCATTGTTTTCCTACAAAATACCACACTTCAATGAGAAATGTTTTTTGATAAACTTTTGACATATAAGAAGACCTGAGATTATACCTCATTATTGTCAATTGGGACAGAATCATGCACCAGGTTTCCGACACTTGATAATCTAGATTGCAATGCATCTAGAGCTTCCTGCACCTCCGCCTCCTTCTGTACAGTCAGTTCTCGGTTTTCCTCTGTACTTGCAATCAAAGTACTTGCATCGCCTCCAGACTATCAAAATCAAAGTGAGTCACATAAGTCCAATAAAACTAAAGACAACACCTCAAACTGAGTTCATTTAAGTTGTATCAATATAAAATAGATGGCTTTTCAATACATAAATAGATGTTCAAAACAACCAATTCCAAGAATCCGAAAGTTATCAAGGAGGTATACACTCATTGCTCAAAGCTAAAGTCTCCTTCTATTTTCACTTTTGCTACTGATGCGTGTGATTATCCTGCACTAGCTCAATCAGCTGCAAGTGAAAAGTTCCCCACCATTGACTAAAAACAAATTACACATAACTACGTGAGCAAATGGAAAAGGGAAACAATATGGCAACAAAATCATAAAACCATCCCAGTCTGATATTCATCAACATTGTACTTTCACTTATTCTAGAAGATAGACAACAATACCATCACAAATCAACTCCTCAACGTCATTTTTCTGATACAAATTACAAAGCATCAAGTTCATTCAAAGAACAAAATGCGAAGGATAATCTCAAACGAACAAAGTGATAGTGAAATCGAAAAAAAAAAAAGCAGCACACTCACGATTTTCAAGCGAGCAATCTCTTTGCTTATCTTGTTCCTTGATGACCTCAATCCATCCAACTCAAACTGGCCTACATCCACAATACCTCCATGTTTATAAATTCACAAAAAAATGACTAATAACACAAAAATCAGAAAAACTCGTTTTAGATTAGAAACTCACGCTGCCTCCAAACTTTGTCAAGCTCAATCACTTCATCAACAACATCAACACTCGCAAAACGACGTCGCTGGGACTCCCTGATTACCTCAGGGTTTCCGCCTTTCTCCTCCCGAAAGAGATTAATGTCCAAGGTGTAGCTTTCCCTTTTCAAACTCTGGCTTCCGCACCAAGAATCAGCCATAATATGTTACCGAAAAAAACACTACAGCAGTAAGCAAGCATTACAGTCCACCCAAACTAAGCTAGTACCAGATTCTAAGTGAGGTGGAAGGAGGGAAATACCGGAAAGGATGAATCATGACGATCGCTCGGAGTTGAGATGCTAGAAAAATGATTGATTATCCTTCCATGAGCAATCAAACTGATCGTGGGGAAATTCCGAAGAATTGTAGAGCAAGGGGCAAAGGAAGATGAGAACGATGGAGATGAAGAAAGAGAAACAACCCGAGAGCGAAAATGGAGTGGGAATTTGAGCAGAGCGTTCATAGATTCTTAATTTTCTACAAAAAAATTCTCCTTTTTCTGCAGACAACACGTTTGTATCATTCTATTATTTGTAGTTGATGTTAAAGAGTATTTCAAATTTTAGGGCTCTTGAAAAGTTGCATCTACAATCTCTACTCGTCCCATTTGATCGGGAGAGAAATGTCTTATCAACTGAGATACAATTTCTCGTCTCAATTCAGTTAGATAAAGTCACTTACCAAGTGAGGTACACTTACTTCATCCTTATTGGCGGCGGCCTGCCGTTTGACCGCCAAATTCGATTGACTTTTAGGCCAATTTCTAGCGGTCAACGGCCCTCCCTCGGTGTTGACCACCAAGTTCCCTTCTCCCCTATTTTTTAATTTGTTTTTCTATTTTCTTTGTGATGCTATGTGTTTGTCTTCTACCTCATTAATTCATCATCACTCCACCTACCTACTACCTTATCTCTTTACTAGCAAGAACAACTTCAAAAACATAAAAAGAATGAATTTTATTTCTCTCGTATCTCTTATTCCTCTTTTAATCTTGTAAAACCCTTCGGTAGGGTTGTTTCTCACCACATAAGCTTTCTTTTAAGACCAAAATTGTCCATTTTCATGCTTATTTTGGTGGAAAACGAAAATTGGGGTGTAGTGAAGTTCTTGGTGTGATTTGTTCAATTTTGTCCAACTTTGTCAAGAATCATGAGGTAAGAAGCTTCCCAGTTTGTCCTAGCATGGTTTTATGGAAGTCTTCCTACTCTTTTCTTGGTTTAGCATGCTAATTGAGATTTTGAGTGTGTTAGGGATTGGTTAGTCTTGTGTTCTTGTGGTTAGAGTTGAAATGGTTGAAAATGCATGAATAGGAGCATGATTTTGATTAGTTGGCAACATTGTTAATTGATTGGAGCTTCATTTGTGAGGATTGAGCTTGATATGTACATTTCTTGTTTGTAGGAGAAGCTCTAACAAAGGGAAGGAAAGGCACGAGTTCATCATTTCGAGCACTTGAGAATGACCCTACACTTCCGGAAACTCATGGCATTTTCATTGAGGATGAAGATGAAAGAGGCGCCTTTGTTAGCTTAGTGAGCAAGGGGATTGAGTCTACATGCTTTCCTTCGAAGGAAGTGTTGGTGAATTTGGGACTTTATGCAACTTAAAGAGTTTGTTTGATAACATTGGATGGGGGGATTTTCATGATGATACAATCGCTGATAGACGAACCTATGAGAAGATCACCCTTGAGATGTTGAACACCATTGAGATAGTGTCCATTTACAACATTAATGAAGTGTTGTTTCAACTATTTGGTGAGTGTTGTGTACTTTCCTTGGAAGATAGGGCTGGGAATACGGTTCGGTTCGGTTAACCGAACCGAAAAAACATTCAAAGTGCTAACTGATAACCGCACCGAACTTGAGTTCGGTTAACCGCTAACCGAACTTTTTTTTGCAGTTCAGTTAGCGGTTAACCAAAAATAACCGTTTTTTCGTCTGATTTTTTAATATTCTATATAATTTTATATTTTTTACGGTATTTAATATTTACGATTTATTATATGATGATGAGAAAGAAGAAGCAACAAGACAAGAAAAATACAAAAGGGAAAATATCAAAGTATAACAAATCAAAGAAAACCGAGAAGAATAAAATCTCATAAACCGCTAACCGATAACCGATAAACAAAATTGGTTCTTGTGCTACAATTTGCTTAAAACTTAAAATTGTAGATTGCAGTTTAGAGAAATTGTATTATCAAAACTCAAAAGTAAAATCAATAGGTGGAAATTAGGAAATTAGAAATTTAGAATTAGAATTAAATTATGGAATTTAGAAATTATAAAATTAATATTTAAAAAAGCTTTAATTAAATATTGGTTATCGGTTACAACCGATAACGGTTATCGGCTATAACCGATAACTGAGAAACCTAAAAACATGTAATCGCTAACCGAACCGGTAACCGCATTTGTGGTTATCTGTTACCCGATAATCGATCTGTTACCGGCCCGGTTCGGTTATAACCGAAAATTTGTAACCATATTTCCACCCCTATTGGAAGATATTGATGATTGTTATGGTGTTCCTCATGGAGGGCTTCACATGAGCAAGAGTACCTACTATCCTAATCATTTGTGGGATCGTATATCTAGCAACAACGATGGTTTCCGATCCGGCTACTCAAAAGCAAATGAGGTATGCAATCCGGTGTTGAGGATGGCTTTGAAGATCATTTCTCACACGATTGTTGCTCGAAAGGAGAACTCATCGGTGTGGCCCGATGATCTTTTCATACTTGATGCATTGCTCACGGGCATCAACTTTTGTCACCTTTTCTTGCCACAAGTGAAGAAACAGTCTCAAGGTGCAACCGGCAAAGTTAATATTGGGGGGATGTTGACTCCTTGGGCAAGGAGAATTCGTGATGACCTTGATGCTTGCCCTCACTTGGATGAAAAGTACCTCCTCGATATCAAGAAGCTTTCTTTCATCCAATTCCTCTCTACCACGAAGGCTTCTTACTTCTTCCTCTTTCATGATGAAGAATTCAAATAAAGACGTTTTCCACTCCCAAATGCTAGGTTGGTTCATGTATTGGACATCAATGATACAAGGAATTGGAAGTTGAACTTGCCTTCTCATAAGAAAGCTATCTATGAGGAAATCTTCAAGTTTGGGGAAGGGGATGAGAGTGGAGGAGATGGTTGTACAAGTGAAGGAGCAAGACAAATCGAAGAGGGTGATACCCACACTTCCACACATGGTGATATTGAGGCTTTGGGAGTTCGAATTTCAACCATGGAGAATAGATTGTCTACCATGCATTCTACATTTGAGCAACGGTTCAACACCATGGACACAAACATGGAATGAAAGACACTTCACCACCATGGGTTCAACACCATGGACACAAACATGGAAAGACGCTTCACCACCATGGGTTGAGCGTGGAATGAACTCAATGGTAACCTTATTTGAGCAATTTCGAGATTTCCAAGTGAACCAAGGCCTTCCGTGGCCGAGGCCTCCACCTTAATAAAAGACCTCAAAAGTTTGTGAGTGTGATTTAAGCCTTTTATTTATTCTTCCTCCCAAACTCATTCTAGAATAATTTTCTAGAATAAGTTTGGGGAAGGGGGTATGATAGAATGTTTAAATCACTTTATTGTTGTATTTTGGTGATTTCTACTTTTTTGTGTGATGTTGGGATTGTTTGTGGAATATGGTCGATTGAGTTGCTATGATGTGGTTGGTTTGATTGTGTTGTTGATGGTTGATCATAAGAGATTGAGATAAGTGTGGAGTAGAAGTTGTTTTGTTTTTAGGAGAGGTGTTCTTGTTGGTAATTGAAGCAAACTTGTTTTGAGAAGGGTGTATGAGGTGGAGTCATTCAAGTGATTCATATGTGTTTAAACGTGTGCTTACTTGCAAATTTTGCAAAATTTTTAAAGTTTTAAAGTTTCTTTCGAATGAATCACTTGAAGTCTTGGTTTTTATAGTGTGGTCGTCAATTCCTTTGTTTTCAAGAAAGATGTCGATGATGATTTGAGCGAAAAATGATATCGTATTTTTGAAATCTCTTAGGTGTGTGATGAGCATGAAATGGTTGCATGGTACAATTGACTAGTGATGAGAAATTTTGGACACATGAACTCTAAACAAAAGCTTGTAAGGTTTGAGCCAAATCATTGAGTTGATAACGTTCATTTTCCTTCTTGAGAGTTTGTCATGTATTGCATTGTTATCTTCTAGAACTTGCCTTTAATCTCGATCGAGGTTGTCATATTTACTTTTTAGTAAAATATTATTTAGTAAATATAATTACTCGAAATATCATTTAATAATGATAATTTTGCCAATTATGTCCAAAATGACAAGATAATTATATTACATGTTACTAAACCATACTTGTTATAAAATTATCACTAAACTTTTTTTTTTCACAATTATCCCTGCACTTATATTCTATTTCATCAATAATTTTTTTCCTATTAATTTCATCTCCTATGGCAATTAAAATGCCATGTAATCTACCGTACAATCCTTTTACTTGAAGAACAAATAGTTTAATAAATTTATATGATGTATGCATTTTGGAATTTCGACTGCCTTTGCTACAACGAACTAAACGGCAGACCATCGAGGGTGAGTAGAGCAGTCGGAGGTGGTCATTTATCGTGGTGGCCATTTCACAATTAGCAGGGGCAGACCGCTCCTTAGGACTTTGATGTCAGGATTGAAAGTTTGAAAAGGTCTAAGGGCATGTGCAATGCTAGAACCCCAAATGGGGTTCTTAAGGGTGCCACATAGACAAGATCTCATCGTATTAAAAAATCACAATGGTAAGGTTCTTAATAAAGGTTCTTATCATAATTAAAGGGTCCCACTAATTATTTTATTTGAAAAAAATAAAAGAGAGAAAAAAATAAAAAGGAATGTTGGCCCCACTTTTTTTTAAAAACCAGTATCTTATATAAGAACCCGGGTTCTTATTTAGGGGATCTCCAATGGGGATGCTAATTAAGGTGTGGGTTCTTGTTCTTGCCACATAGACAAGAACCCCTCCATTGTACATGCCCTAAAGGCGGTCGATAAAACAAAATTATATTTGTAGTATCCCGTAAAAGAAATAATATTTCAAAATTATATCGTAAAACCCGTACTACGTCTCGGTGGAAACGCGTGCCGAAAAAGTCAAAAAGTCAACTGTGCCATCAATAAGGGGACGGAGGGAGTATGATCTAAACTCTTCCATTATTTGTGTGCACAAAGCCATATTTATGCTTTATCACAAATCTTTTTAAATTGTTTAGCCTGCTAGAATAAAATTATAGAGAAATGTATGAGTTGACGCCCTACTTCATAGGAGTTAGATGATAATTAAATAGTTTAAGCGATTAGTTTTTATTTTTGTTTTTTAAAATAAAAGTAATCTTTAGTAGCCTACGTGGTATTTTGGTAGTCACGTAAGAAGAAATTGATACAAAAATTTGTGGAAGAAACAAACTAAAAGTTTGATGATAGTTTTGAAATAAAATAAAGTTTAGTGATAATTTTGTAAAAGTGATATAGTTTGATGATATTTCGTAAAATTATCCCCGAAATGACTTAAATTACGAATGGAAGCTAGAGAGTAATATGCAATCTCATTAATAGCAAATTAATAGCAAATGAGTACATCAAACATAGAAAATATCTACTGCAATCAAAGATGTACAGGGGTACGAGCAAGAAATAGAAGAAATATTTGTTTTAGAATGTTTATTTACTGGCTTCTTAGGTAATGGTCTTTAATTGCAGTATTGTATCTTGCGTACGTGTGTTGGTCAAGCGGTAGGGGTTTAAGATATGGGGTCAAAGGTTCCGAGTTCGAGTCTTCCGTGGTGTAACCTTTAAATTTCTTGTTGATTGTTTCAAAAAGATAATAAAAAACAATTTGTAGTATTGTATTTGGGCCAATGTTAGAAGTTCAACTAGGATATAAGTCAAGTCTAAGCCCACTAGTTATATGTGTCAAACTTATTTAAGTATCTATTATATTTTGGCTATCGAAATAGAATTTGGAAGGAACCCTCGTTAGTTTTTGGCTTCTCATTTAGAAGATTCGGAGTTCATACGCACTCGAAGTATAATTATCGATACGTCTTGATCTTGAGGCGTATCATACAACGACAAGTGCTGCAATAACAATTACACGGCAAGAACATTCGCCACCTTTGCGGATCAAGACCACGACATGGTTTGCCTCTCATTTTGTCAGTTCTTTACGGAGTAAAGAGGAAAGTCAGAAACCAAAATGAACCATTATATATATAAGGTACATTATTTGATTATGTAGTTACATGAAATCGAAGTTAAGCAAGTAATAATGGGTATTTTAGATTGGATGGAGTGTAAGCGGTGCCACATGAAACTTGTCATGAAAATAAGTGCATGAATGCTAATTATAAACCTCTTATCTAATTGAATCCAAGGATTGTGGAGTGATTATTCTTACCATACATTTCCCATTAGGAAGTAGTGACAATTTTTAGACTGACATTTCCCTCGCCATAAAGATCCTCTAGCTCCTCCAGTATTCTTTTAGTTGATAAAAGGACTGCTGGGCTGCAATCTTCCACCTCTATAACACTTAGTGTGTAGATATCTCCAAATACACTCGGGATCTCTCGCAGTTTGTAGCAGTGCTTGATAATCAGCTGCTCCAGAACTGAGAAATGGCTTTCGTCAGCTTCCATCCACAATACATCCAAGTCTTCCAACAGAAGGTATTTTAGACTCCTAAACTCCCCCTCCACCGGCGTCCACCGAGGGCCGCAGAAGGCGGAACTTTTCAATTTCAGCACTTGAAGCAACGGCAAGCAACCAATGCCAGTCATAAGATCCCAGGAAAATCCGCATCCGCCCAAGGTTAGCTTTTTAAGACTAGACGGGAAAATTGTGAGACTAGATACAGCTTCGCGGGGTCGAAAACCAAGATCCATGAAAACACATTTGAATGACTCCAGGCTATGGAGGCGGGCAAAGCTAAGATCATCATCTGCAAACAACTTCTCAACAGCATGGTTCGTGGGCTCAAACCATATCCCGATCTTGATTAGTTGCGGCACCCTTGAAAGGATTCTTGTCATGCAAGTACCAACACTCACACCCGAAAGCGTCAGAAGCTTATCCAGGAACATGGAATCTGCCATTTCAGCATCACGTGGATCAGGCAGGTCGAACCCCATACAGTAGAGGTGCCTCAATTTGCGCAGCTTCCATATCTCCAACGGTAGAGTGACCGAGGGATGAACCCTCTGGCTCCGACTGATGATCAAGGTTTCAAGGTTCCAGAGCCTAAATATGGATGACGGGAGCTCCCCATTGAACGTGATGGCAAGGTACTTCAAACCAACTAATCTAGCTATCGCAATTGGGAACTCCCAGAATCTGATCGAAAGCGCGTGGAGCACCCTCAGCCTTCTCAACTCCAGATACAGTTGCAACGGTTGAAGATGCTGAGAGCCCACACAGAGAAGCGAACGCACATCTCTAGCCGATCTCATCAAATTACGCACTTGTTTGAGCCCAAGTAGAATGTTGTTGTGGACGCCCAGCCGCCGCTGCTCTTCAATGCCTTGTGGTGCTACGTTTCCATTCCCCATCTTCACCAGATGAAACAGCTTATCCTCTCGAGCTTCACGCACGCATAGATAGTGAAAGGGCAGGGGAACTCTGCAGCTTTTGATCCCGCCTCTTAAGCTCCGCTCATGAACTTCAACAAGGCATCTTGAGACAAGATCCTCCAAATACTCCTCAGCCTTTTCCTCTAATCTTTCATTTTCGTCTCGGACAGGACTGACAAATCCCTCGGCGGCCCACAACTTGAAGAGCTGAGAAGTGGGGATGCTGTAGTTGGGAGGGAATACCCCCAAGTAGAGAAAGCAGGCTTTCAAATGATGAGGCAATTCATTGTAAGAAGGTTTAAGAATCTTTTGTATAAGTTTATTTACATCTTGATCTACTGCATTCCAGTTTTCCACCGTTGCTGGCATTTTGGACAGGAGATGGCCAATCTCGACTACCGCAAGGGGAACAACTCCTAGCAATTTTCCAGCAATCTTCTTCCCGACATTCTCCAATTTCGGAGGGCACCTTCCGGCTTCAGGGAACGAAATCTTACAGAGCAACCCCCAGCATCCCGAGATGGTCAGGAAACGCTTCAGGTGTATGTTTTCCTCTGAGCAAGCAACGCGAGCCACCTTAGTCGTCGTTGTTGTCAGCATGATTGCACTGTGGTTACTAGAATCTGGAAAAAGCTGTTCAAGTTGGCTCCAGGCACGAGTATCCCTTATGTCATCCAGTACAACCAGATACTTTCTACCATATAAATTCTTGAAGAGCTGCTGGCCTAATTCATCAGCCGAGTCCCGTTCATTCATTTTATCAAATTCCAGTTGCCTCAGAAGACTTCGGAGCACTTCTTCCAGCTCATATTCTAATCCTACTGTCACAAATAAACGGATGTCGAAATGCTCCATAATTAGTGCGTCGAGATATACCTTTTGGGCGAGACTAGTCTTGCCGATGCCAGCTATCCCTGTAATAGACATTACCAGGTGCCTGGTCCACCTGAAAATCCTTTGTTTCACCTCCGTCAATTCGTCTTCCAATCCCACTATCATGCCTGACCCAAAGCTCGACGAAACCGGAACATCCGGAGCAACAGCCAGCGATTGCTGGCCTCCCGTGAGGTAGTCTTCCTTGGCCTTGAGCAAGATGATTAAGGAACCAAGCCTTGCTTTGGCCTCCGCCACTTTCTCCGCCAACTCCGCACTCGAAATCTCGAATCCAGAGTGAAGAAGAAGATCTGAAAGATGACATTCGATGAGATCTCTAATACTCTGCAGCACATCCTTGATTTGCCTTTCCAGATCCTCCACGCTGTTGCTGTCCTTGAGCGAATTCATTTTATCGAAAAATGATTTAAGGTAACAGAGGTCGTTGTAAATTTCTCTAATCTCTGAGTCGGGAATTTGAAGTCTGGATCGTGAGGGATCAAGATGCGGCTCTAAAGTCTGTTTCAGAGAAATCACGAGCGCATAAGCCATTCTTTTTTTCCTTTTTTTCTTGATCTCTCTCCTCTCTACTGCGGTTCAGAGTCAAGAAAAATGTACTCACTCCGTCCCCTAATAAGTGTCCCGAGCCGCCAAAATTTTTATCCCCTAATAAGTGTCCTATCACATATTTCAAGGTAAAATTTTGGCTAAACTTCTAATTTTATCCCTATTATCATTACACATTTTTCACTTTTTCAACTTTCAATGTAATGATTAAGGGTTAATATGGTAAATTTACCCTTTTCCTTGGTTTTTACGAAATGGCAGCTCGGAACACTTATTAGGGGACGGAGGGAGTATGTGCAAACAATGAAAGGAAACAGGCAGGTTTGCATCCAAGCTCACGTTTCAAGATGAAAGGAGATTGAAGTCAATGCCTCCCTCTCTCCCCACGTCTCTCTCTCTTCTCTCTATTTAAAAAAAAAAAAAAATTAATTTCAGTTCACTGCCTTCATCTTTTGTGGTGACCACCCTCGATATGCGGATGCCTATATTATAAGTACATTGTGTTTTGATGATGTACTAATTACACCCTCCGTCCCCTAATAAGTGTCCCGAGCCGTCAAAATGCAATAACCAAGAAATTGTATAAATTTACCATATTAACCCCTAATCATTACATTGAAAGTTGAAAAGGTAAAAAAAAAAAAAAGTGTAATGATAATAGGTGTAAAATTGGTAGTTTAGCCAAAATTTTATATTGAAATACTCCCTCCGTCTTTAAATAAGTGTCCCGAGCCGCCAATTTGAAAAAACCAAGGAGAATGCTAAAATGACACTTATGCCCTTAACATCCTTGATTATTTATTTATTTATTTTTGTCTTTCTCCCACTTTTAGATTTTCAAGAAGTGTAGTTTTGGTACTTTTGTGTAATTTTTGCTTGGAAAAATGTGATAGGACACTTATTTAGGGACAAAATTTTTGGCGGACACTTATTTAAAGACGAAGGGAGTATGTGATAGGACACTTATGTGTCATAATTAATTTTCCTTTTGTTATTTATTTCATAATTTTTCTTTAATTTATCAATATATTTTGAATTAGTCTATTTTTATATTCCCGTTGTGTGAGTATTTTCCTTTTGAGATGTCTTCCTTATCAATATGATTTCATTAATGTGAATCATTTTCGTTTGAAATATATAGTGCGAATACTTTTCGTTTGAAATGTCATTCGAATTAACGTGATTAACTATAATGAAAATATTCCTGCACCAAAATTTCCCCTTTTCATTATCTTAAGGTAGAGAGAGTATAACATATGAAGTTTTTGAAGTTTCACGTGTTATTCGTATTTGATGTATTGTATGTATGAACCTAACACTATTTATAATATCCATTTGATTGTTTATGGTTTGAAATACTTTTTTGTAAAAGTTTATCACAAGTTATTCAAAAATAAATAAATAAATAAAATAACAGCATGATAACTACAACAACAACACTCTTCTACCCCTGTACATTATTGATGTATCCGCTGCTAATGTGACAATAATATGATTAATTTTTTTTAGATAGTTTAGTTTATATATTTAGATTTTTTATTCATTAATAGTATATCATCATCCGTGAGTCTATGACATATTAAAAATGATCAACGATAAGTAGAGGAACATTCCTCATAATTGAAGACCATCTAGCAACAAAAATATTTTCAATGGCCACCATACTTTATAATAACGTAAAATCTTTAACCGTTATCCGATCCAACCAGTTCAACAGGCCACGAACCGGTTATATAGCTGGTCTGATTTTGTTTCAAATTCAACTATCGAACCCAATGTAAACCGCCAAAATCTAGCAAAAACCGACCGACTAAAATGAATGTTTACCTCTCCACTTTTTTCCAACAATTTCATCTACTCAAAAGAGATCAAAAATAAAGAAAATGAGTTTACCATAGGGTTAATGCCCTGTAAATACACGAGCTTTTCACGAAATTCCATTTTTTCCACGAGCTTTCAAAAATCTGCCAAAATACATGACTTTTGCGCCGTGTTCAATTTTTCCACAAATTGGAGCTCCGGTTAGTTTGATGCCGACGTGGATATGGCGTGGATATGACGTGTAAAATATATGATGAGGTGTACATGAAACGACGTCGTTTCATGTACACCCCACCATCTTCTTCTTCAGCAACTCTCTCTTTCCATCTTCTTTCTTCTTCTCCAACTCGTTGCCGGCCAAATCTTCATCTTCTTCATCTTCTTCTGCAACTCGTTGCCGGCCGCGGAAACGGCGGAAATCCTCACCAGCCCTAACTCACTCCCCAAATCCGCACCAGCCCTAATTTCTCCCCTCCCCTTCCCTTCTCTCGCCTCCTTCGCTCTCTCTCACTCTTCCATGGCTGCTATCGGCGCCGCCCTCGCCGGCGGCGAGAGCTTCCGTCACGGCAGGGCCTCCACTCTCGCTTTGCTAATGTTGTGTTAGCGGGTTTGGCGATTTTGTGTTCAGGATTTGGAATGTGAGCGTCGTTTGTCTCTGTTGAAAACCGAGCTGCATCCATGGAGTCTTCCGCCGCGGAGGGTAAAGATCCTTCCCCCCTCTCTCTCTCTCTCTCTCCCCTTGTTTATCTCCTCTGATTCCTTCCCTTTTCCCTTTCGGATATCTCCTGCAAAAGTTGTTTCCTTCGCGCTGTTCATCGACCATTTTTCCGTTTTCGATACTTTTTATGCGAAAATTTCTTCGCCATTATTTCAGAACACAATTTTCTGCGAATGGGCGATTCAAATCTCGGTCGATCTGCTTCGATAGTGTGAATTCACGCGTGGATTCATTCATCTTTGATGAATTTATTGTTTTCTGGGATTTTGTTTTACCTTTTTTTGTGTGAAGAAATCCCTACACGCATGCTAGAAAACACACACACACACACACACTAACTCCATTATTGCCTTTGCGAAAGTTCAACGTGGAGGGCATTGTAAAGTCAAAGATTGAAGGTTTGGCACCGCGGCCATTCACCGGAGCACGAGAGAGAGAGAGAGAGAGAGGATGAAGGGATGCGGAGGAGAGAGAGGGAGGAGGGAGGAGGAAGAAACCCAGAGATTTAATTTGAGTGCGAAAAAACGTCGTTTTGATTCTGAAACGACATCGTTTCGTATCGTCGGAAAAATTAAACACGTCACACTTCCGGCGGCCACATAGGCTCCAAGTCAGCATCAATTTGGGGAAAAATCGATTTTGTGGAAAAATTGAACACGGAGCAAAGCTTATGTATTTTGGCAGATTTTTGAAAGCTCGTGGAAAAAATGAAATTTCGTGAAAAGCTCGTGTATTTACAGGGCATTAACCCTTTACCATAATAAACAAAATCCAAAGATTCAAGTTACGGTGTGGCTTCGTATTCATTGCTCTTCTTCCCTTTGGAGTCTTCTTTAAAAGGGATGAACGATTTCCCTCCCATGAAGGGTCAAAGAGCCTCGGGAATCTCGACTCCGTCCACTGTTTGGCTGTTCTCGAGGATGCAGCACAAAGTCCTCTCAGTTGCAGTCAAGGTGGAGTTTAACATGTGCACGTACTCTTTACTCTTATCATTACCTCCCTGCATCGATTCAGTAGAGAGTTCGGGTTTATAGTCCATGATTAGAATGTATAACAATTTTAGTTTACTTCAGTTAGGGCATATATAGATTTAGAACTGATAGAAGAAACTTCTGATATAAACAAGAGATAATAAGCACAAAACTAAGTCTACCTTTTTTTGTCCATATCGAATTTCTAATCTTCTGGACTGATAGTCGGTGCAATTCGAACAGGAAACGAGTTCTCTATAAGTCTTTGATGCTGGAAACCACCCTTCCAAGTCGTACTTTTTTGCAGCAGCATCGTTCAGTGCACCCGAGACAACAGCCACAACTTGATACGGAATATTTAACTGAAGTAATAATTTCACAAATTTCAGTTCAAAACATCTAATCTTCAGGGTCATTAATCATCAAGTAAAATCAAATTTATTGTGGCCAGCAACGATACCATCTTGTAGAAGTCCTCAGAATTCTCTAGCATTTCTTCATGCATTTCCCACGAGTTGTTTCCGTTTGGACTAGTGATGGAGAACTGTTCGACCTTTTCAAACTGATGGACACGGAAAATACCCAGAGTATCCCGACCATGCGAACCAGCTTCTTTCCTGAAGCAGGAAGAATATCCTGCATATCTAAAAGAAACAAGGAATCTCATCAAACATAAAATATTTAAAGTAAACAAGGAAAGAACTCTGTTCTCCAAAACAATACGAGCTTACATAAGAATACATCAAATTGGGTCTTTCTTTACATAGATCTCACACCTCAAAGGGAGTTGGGTAGGATGAATCCAATCGTCCTGATGATACACACAAAGAGGCTGTTCACCAGTAGCTATCAGATATTTGTCGTCGCCCTCTCCTGTCACCTGATACACACACAAAAGGCCGAAATGTTTTTTCATGCTTAAGCTAAAATGATTTCATCTTTATTACTTTTCTGTTTTGCCGACGGCAACAATAAAATAGCACAAATTCAGCCTTAAGGCAAAAGCTACATTTTCTTAAAAACTTATTTACAGAGAACACAATGTATGACAGGAATCTCATTTAATCGCAATAAAATTGAAAAGTTAGATAAATGGAAACGTCTCAGAGTATATCAAGCTACTATTGTCTAAAAATCAACTTATAACTTCAGGTGGTTCAATCTTAAAGTGGCAGGCTATACTAATGCAGAAAACTCTCTACGCGTTTCTTGAGCCCTTCATCTAGAAGAAAAGATGACCTTGTAAAGTTCCTCATCAAATTGAGACAACTGAGCACATTTGGCCATTACATCTTTCCTCATGAAGAAAGGAGTCTGCAATGCTGTAAATCCCCTCTTCTCCAGAAAATCGAGGCCCAAGTTGATTAGAGCTTGATTAAGCCGTACTCCATCTCCTTTGAGATAGTAACCTCTACCTCCAGCAACATTTGCACCTAACATATTGAACCCTTGATTTATTATCTAAAACCTAGTTGAAGACAAAAACTGAAAACAAGCTAAAGCTAACAAATGGCAGCTGAAGGAGCATTTCCTTCCTAGCTCCAAAATTGATAGTAACACAAAATACTGCGATAGAGAAAGCAAAACAAAGGATGTCCTTGAAGGCTCTATAAGTAAAGCTATAATTCACTACTTAGCACACAATAGCTGCCATTTCACATGCTAAATTTCTCAATATGTTCAAACAAGTAATCACATATTCTGTTCTTTTTCTTCCTTTTCAGAGAACTGAAAATTAATATTTAAGTACTTATTAAGTAGTGCATATTCAATATATTAGACTAGAACACTAGAAGAGGGCTCGTGAACTGGTGAGGGACAAATGTCTATCTCATCAAGTATACACCTATAAGAAGAAAGCTTACGAATAAATCAACTTAGAAATAGCTAAAGGAATTCCCACTTAATATTTTTACATAAAGTAATCACCTTTCTTCGCAAATCCAAGAAGATCAACAAGCTCCACGTGATTTTTCAGCTTTGGGTCCATCCTCTTATCTCCCCATGACCGTATAACGGCATTGTTTTCCTACAAAATACCACACTTCAATAAGAAATGTTTTTTGATAAACTTTTGACATATAAGAAGACCTGAGATTATACCTCATTATTGTCAATTGGGACAGAATCATGCACCAGGTTTCCGATACTTGATAATCTAGATTGCAATGCATCTAGAGCTTCCTGCACCTCCGCCTCCTTCTGTACAGTCAGTTCTCGGTTTTCCTCTGTACTTGCAATCAAAGTACTTGCATCTCCTCCAGACTATCAAAATCAAAGTGAGTCACATAAGTCCAATAAAACTAAAGACAACACCTCAAACTGAGTTCATTTAAGTTGTATCAATATAAAATAGATGGCTTTTCAATACATAAATAGATGTTCAAAACTAAACTGAGTTCATTTAAATTGTATCAATATAAAATAGATGGCTTTTCAATACATAAATAGATGTTCAAAACAACCACTTCCAAGAATCCGAAAGTTATCAAGGTGGTATACACTCATTGCTCAGAGCTAAAGTCTCCTTCTATTTTCACTTTTGCTACTGATGCGTGTGATTATCCTGCACTAGCTCAATCAGCTGCAAGTGAAAAGTTCCCCACCATTGACTAAAAACAAATTACACATAACTACGTGAGCAAATGGAAAAGGGAAACAATATGGCAACAAAATCATAAAACCATCCCAGTCTGATTTTCATCAACATTGTACTTTCACTTATTCTAGAAGATAGACAACACTACCATCACAAATCAACTCCTCAACGTCATTTTTCTGATACAAATTACAAAGCATCAAGTTCATTCAAAGAACAAAATGCGAAGGATAACCTCAAACGAACAAAGTGATAGTGAAATCGAAAAAACAAAAAGCAGCACACTCACGATTTTCAAGCGAGCAATCTCTTTGCTTATCTTGTTCCTTGATGACCTCAATCAGTGGCGGAACTAGGTGGGGGCTAGCGTAGGCTGAAGCCCCCACGGTCGTCGTCGGAATCTCTACGTTTCAGTGTATTTTTTTTCGATTTTTTTTATTCGTATTACGTTTCAGTGTATATTTTGTTGAATTTTATAGATTAGCCCCCGTGGTAATTTAATCCTGGTTCCGCCCCTGACCTCAATCCATCCAACTCAAACTGGCCTACATCCACAATACCTCCATGTTTATAAATTCACAAAAAATGACTAATAACAGACATTAAATAATAATAACACAAAATCAGAAAAACTCGTTTTAGATTAGAAACTCACGCTGCCTCCAAACTTTGTCAAGCTCAATCACTTCATCAACAACATCAACACTCGCGAAACGACTTCGCTGGGACTCCCTGATTACCTCAGGGTTTCCGCCTTTCTCCTCCCGAAAGAGATTAATGTCCAAGGTGTAGCTTTCCCTTTTCAAACTCTGGCTCTGCGATTTTCCGCACCAAGAATCAGCCATAATATGTTACCAAAAAAAAAAAAAAAACACTACAGCAGTAAGCAAGCATTACAGTCGACCCAAACTAAGCTAGTACCAGATTCTAAGTGAGGTGGAAGGAGGGAAATACCGGAAAGGATGAATCATGACGATCGCTCGGAGTTGAGATGCTAGAAAAATGATTGATTTTCCTTCCATGAGCAATCAAACTGATCGTGGGGAAATTCCGAAGAATTGTAGAGCAAGGGGCAAAGGAAGATGAGAACGATGGAGATGAAGAAAGAGAAACAACCCGAGAGCGAAAATGGAGTGGGAATTTGAGCAGAGCGTTCATAGATTCTTAATTTTCTACATAAAATTTCTCCTTCTTTTTCTGCAGACAACACGCTTGTATCATTCTACTATTATTTGTAGTTGATGTTAAAGAGTATTTCAAATTTTAGGGCTTGAAAGGGGCTCTTGAAAAATTGCATCTACAATCTCTACTCGCCCCATTTGATCGGGGGAGAAATGTCTTATCAACTGAGATACACTTTCTCGTCTCAATTCAGTAAGATAAAGTCACTTACCAAGTGAGGTACACTTACTTCATCCTTATTGGCGGCGGCCTGCCGTTTGACCGCCAAATTCCGTTGACTTTCAGGCTCTGTTGACTTTCAGGCCAATTTCTGGCGGTCAACAGCCCTCCCTCGGCGTTGACATCCAAGTTCCCTTCTCCCCTATTTTTTAATTTATTTTTCTATTTTCTTTGTGATGCTATGTATTTGTCTTCTACCTCATTAATTCCTCATCAATCCACCTACCTACTACCTTATCTCTTTACTAGCAAGAACATCTTCAAGAACATGAAAATAATGAATTTTTTTCCTCTCAAATCCCTTATTCCTCTTTGAATCTTGCAAACCCCTTCGGTAGGGTTGTTTCTCACCACATAAGCTTTCTTTTAAGACCAAAATTGTCCATTTTCATGCTTATTTTGGTGGAAAACGAAAATTGGGGATGTAGTGAAGTTCTTGGTGTGATTTGTTCAATTTTGTCCAATTGTATCAAGAATCATGAGGTAAGAAGCTTCCCACTTTGTCCTAGCATGGTTTTATGGAAGTCTTCCTACTCTTTTCTTGGTTTAGCATGCTAATTGAGATTTTAAGTATGTTAGGGATTGGTTAGTCTTGTGTTCTTGTGGTTAGAGTTGAAATGGTTGAAAATGCATGAATAGGAGCATGATTTTGTTTAGTTGGCAACATTGTTAGTTGATTGGAGCTTCATTTGTGGGGATTGAGCTTGATATGCATACTTCTTGTTTGTAGGAGAAGCTCTAACAAAGGGAAGGAACCTATCCATGAATCTTCTTGGACTAACAAGAAGAGGAAAGGCACGAGTTCATCATTTCGAGCACTTGAGGATGACCCTACACTTCCGGAAACTCATGGCATTTTCATTGAGGATGAAGATGAAAGAGGCGCCTTTGCTAACTTAGTGAGCAAGGGGATTACTCCTACATGCTTTCCTTCGAAGGAAGTGTTGGTGAATTTGGGACTTTATGACAACTTAAACAGTTTGTTTCATAACATTGGATGGGGGGGGGTGGGTTCTTGATGATACAATCGCGGATAGACGAACCTATGAGAAGATCACCCTTTAGATGTTGAGCAACATTGAGATAGGGTCCATTTACAACATTAAGGAAGTGTCGTTTCAACTACTTGGTGAGCGTTGTGTACTTTCCTTGGAAGATAGGGCTGGGAATACGGTTCGGTTCGGTTAACCGAACCGAAAAAATGCTCAAAGTGCTAACCGATAACCGCACCGAACTTGAGTTTGGTTAACCGCTAACCGAACTCTTTTTTGCGGTTTGGTTAGCGGTTAACCGAAAATAACCGTTTTTTCGTCTATTTTTTAATATTCAATATAATTTTATATTTTTTACGGTATTTAATATTTACGATTTATTATAAGATGATGAGAAAAAAGAAGCAACAAGACAAGAAAATTACAAAAGGGAAAATATCAAAGTATAACAAATAAAAAAAAACCGAGAAGAATAAAATCTCATAAACCGATAAGCAAAATTGGTTTCTGTTGCTACAATTTGCTTAAAAATTAAAATTGTAGATTGTAGTTTAGAGAAATTGTATTATCAAAACTCAAAAGTAAAATCAATAAGTGGAAAAATTAGGAGAAATTTAGAATTAGAATTAAATTAGGGAATTTAGAAATTATAAAATTAATATTTTAAAAAGCTTTAATTAGGAAATTAAGAAATTAGAAATTTAGAATTAGAATTAAATTATGGAATTTAGAAATTATAAAATTAATATTTTAAAAAGCTTTAATTAAATATCGGTTATCGGTTACAACCGATCGGTTATCGAACCGGTAACCGCATTTGCGGTTATCGGTTACCCGATAACCGATCTATTACCGGCCCGGTTCGGTTATAACCGAAAATTTGTAACCGTATTTCCACCCCTATTTGAAGATATTGATGATTGTTATGGTGTTCCTCATGGAGGGCTTCGCATGAGCAAGAGTACCTACTATCCTAATCATTTGTGGGATCGTATAGCTAGCAACAACGATGGTTTCCGATCCGGCTGCTCAAAAGCAAATGAGGTATGCAATCCGGTGTTGAGGATGGCTTTGAAGATCATTTCTCACACGATTGTTGCTCGAAAGGAGAACTCATCGGTGCGGTCCGATGATCTTTTCATACTTGATGCATTGTTCACGGGTACACACATCAACTTTTGTCACCTTTTCTTGCCACAAGTGAAGAAACATTCTCAAGGTGCAACCGGTAAAGTTAATATTGGGGGGATGTTGACTCCTTGAGCAAGGAGAATTCGTGATGGCCTTGATGCTTGCCCTCACTTGGATGAAAAGTACCTCCTTGATATCAAGAAGCTTTCTTTCATCCAATTCCTCTCTACCACGAAGGCTCCTTACTTCTTCCTCTTTCATGATGAAGAATTCAAAGAAAGACGTTTTCCACTCCCAAATGCTAGGTTGGTCCATGTATTGGACATCAATTATACAAGGAATTGGAAGTTGAACTTGCCTTCTCATAAGAAAGCTATCTATGAGGAAATCTTCGAGTTTGGGGAAAGGGATGAGAGTGGAGGAGATGCTTGTACAAGTGAAGGAGCAAGACAAATCGAAGAGGGTGATACCCACACTTCCACACATGGTGATATTGAGGCTTTGGGAGTTCGAATTTCAACCATGGAGAATAGATTGTCTACCATGCATTCTACCTTTGAGCAACGGTTCAACACCATGGACACAAACATGGAAAGACGCTTCACCACCATGGGCACTAACATCAACCGCGTTGAGCGTGGAATGAACCCAATGGTAACCCTATTTGAGCAATTCCGAGATTTCCAAGTGAGCCAAGGCCATCCGTGGCCGAAGCCTCCACCTTCATAGAAGACCTCAAAAGTTTGTGAGTGTGATTTAAGCCTTTTATTTATTCTTCCTCCCAAACTCATTCTAGAATAATTTTCTAGAATAAGTTTGGGGTATAGAATGTATAAATTATGGGTTATGTATTTTCGTATTGAGTGAGTACAATATATAGAGGTACAAGATCTACACAAAATAAGGAAAGAGTCGAAATCTAATCCCACAATTATGGGAGATGCATAACAGAGAGATATGAGGAATATTCTAGAGTAATTCTAGATTATTCCTTAATACGCCCCCGCAAAATCGATGTGCCATCGGCAACAGAGATTTTGGACCGAAGTGACTCAAAGCGAGCTCGAGCTAATGGTTTCGTGAGTAAGTCTGCAAGTTGGTCTTGTGTATTGATATAGGAGACCGAAAGCATATGCTTAGTAGCAAGATCACGGACAAAGTGTAGATCAATAGCAATATGCTTCATTCGTGAATGATGAACGGGATTGAGAGCTAGGCGAGTTGCACTCATATTGTCACAATAGATAATGGGAGGCTTAGAGATCTGAATACCAAGATCTGTAAAGATGTGACGTAGCCAACAGACTTCAGAAGCAACAGTAGTAAGTGCACGATATTCAGCCTCGGTGGAAGACCGAGCCACCCCTCTTTGTTTTCGAGAACGCCACGAAATCGGAGTTGAACCAAGAAATATAATGTAGGCTGTGGTAGACTTTCCATCGGATATATCACCTCCAAAATCCGAGTCAGAATAAGCTGTAAGGGTGAGCTTATCGGATTGTCGTATAAGAAGACCGTGATGCAGTGAGCCCTTAAGATACCGAAACAATCTCTTTACAAGATTCCATTGCTCAGGAGAGGGAGAAGCCATATGTTGAGCAAGCTTGTTGACAGTAAAGGCAATATCTGGACGCGTAATGGTCAGATACTGTAGACCACCAATAGCACTACGATATTCGGTAGAATCGACATGGCCAGATACAGAAGAAGTTTTCGAAGATATTGGTGTAGTAAGTGGTTTAACCCCATCCATTTTATGGCGTTTGAGAAGATCCACTGTATATTTATGTTGCGAGAGAAACATCCCTTCTCTGCAAGGCGCCACTTCCACACCAAGAAAATAAGATAATGGACCAAGATCTTTGACAGCAAAGTGCATGCTAAGATGCTTGGTCAGCTCCAAAATACGATGGGATTGAGAACCAGTAATGATTAGATCATCAACATAAGCCAACACAATGAGGCGATCGTCACCATTATGGATAGTGAAAAGTGAAGAGTCGGCCTGCGATCGTTTGAGCCCAAAGGAAAGCAATGCATCGCACAAAGAGTTATACCAAGCTCGGGGGGCTTGGCGAAGGCCATAAAGAGATCGTCGTAAAAGACATACGTGCAAAGGAGCAGCTGGATCTGTTGGTCCCAGAAAAGAGTAATTGGTGTATGGGGGAGGGGGGGGGGGGGGGGGAATACACCAATGCCAACCGTTTTTGACGTTTTGAAAATCAGGTTGATCACAAGGTCGACTGTCAAGGTCGACTCTATCAGAGGCAGTTTGATCTATCAAGCTCGTAGGGTAACAAGCTTGATTTATCAAACTGTTGTTAATGCGGAAGTTGGTGGAGGTTGATTACTCTTTGAAAAATCTTTATGCCAAGGCAGGTTGTTTCATGAAATGCAGGTTGATGCTAGTCAGTTTGATAAGATATTGAAAGAGCAATAAATAAAGAGAGAGAGAGAGAGAGAGAGACACCGCAATTTAGCGTGGTTCGGAGAAACCCTCCTACGTCCACGTCAGGTCGACTCGACCTGAGAATCCCTTTACCTTTGGATCCAACCTCTCTCTTATTTATACTGATTGAGTATCAGTTCTAAATACACTCTAACACGAATATATCTAGACACGAGTTTTGGGTTGTGACCCTTACAACCTTTCGTACAGAAAATGTACAAACAACCTTACTCGAAACTACAGAGCTTGACTCACTCTATAATAATGAAGAACACAAAACAATCTTTCTAACTTCGAACGGGTCGGAGAAGAAGATGTTTGAATCAACGACAAGCAGCAGTGAACGCTTCGTCGTTGTTGGCTTTTTATCGGAGTAGAAAATCTCTCTTCGTCAAGTGTTTGGGAAACTAATGGGATTTCGAACACTTGAATGGATATGAACTTGAGAGAGATTTTGGCAGAGATTTTGCGTTGATAGCTTGTGTTTCCCGTTATTGAATCCGATAATGGCTGAAGTATTTATAGGCAGTTTTGAAAAACTAGTCGTTGGAGTCAGGCTGACGTGGCACTAGCCGTTGGAGGCTGACTCACTTCTAGCCGTTGGGAAAGTTCATCCTTGCTGGCACACGACGTGGCAAGGATCAGGTCGTGTTGCTCCATGAAGGCAGAGCATCGACCTTGATGAGATAATCCAGCACGAATGAGGCAGGTCGATAAACGACCTTCCCCTTACAGAGTGGATCGAACTTGCATTTAAACTATAGAGAGCATCGACCTGCACTAACAGGTAGCAGGTCGATCTATCGGCCTTGACCCTAATCAAGTAAAATATGCCTAAGTGTGGTTTCGATAAACATCATCAAAATCAAACTGCAAGGGGATCCCAACAATTTCCCCCCTTTTGATGATGTCGAAACCATACACTTTACAAATAATTCCTAAGATTTTAAAACAATGAAAGATCGATTAACCATTAAGGTTGATCAGGAATTATATGAAATGCAGATAAAATAAATAAAATAAGGCAGTAAAGGCAGATTGCCTGGACAAAGAGATATTGTCGTCAGGTCGAAAAAGATGATTTTTGCTTCATTCAGCTCGATAGCGTACTTTACATTGGGAATTTACAAACCAAGCTACGAACCTAAATGAATTACAAAAAAATATACAAAATCATCTAACTACCTCTTCTGCTGGGCACGGGCTGCCACTCTCTCTTCCTGGATCTGCTCCCTGGACTTCGCCTTCATACTTGCGTAAATTCCATCCCTGATTCGGCAGTAAGCGGGATCGGAATTTGCAACATTGACGTTCAGGCCGATGGCGGTCAGTGCGATGTACCGGTTGATTCGGGAATAATCAAGGTAGCCCGAATCGCCAATAAGCAAGGGCGTGAAATATTGCTTGGCTGGAGCCCTTAAGATCGCACCGGCCTTTGCAGCCTTCTTTCGCAGTTCACCAATGAAGTCTTGGTGAGGAAATTTGAGCATGTAGGCTGTTTCACTAAAAGTGTTCGCAATAGAACGAAATCTATCCTAGCACTTAGTAAGTAAAAACCTAAGTCGAATCTCAAGGAAAACTTAACATGGCAAATAATTGTGTAGTAAAACAACCTAAACTAAGAAAGCAAGTAAAAGATATTTTTGGGTTTTGGTTTTAAAATCCTAGGCAACAAAATAAATCAAAGCAAATAAATCTAATCTAGAAAGCTGGAAATAAATTGAACTAAGTAAACTAGAGAATTAAATTAAAAGAAAATAATTAAACTACCTAGGCAAGAATCGAAAAGAAAGCAATAAAGAAAGCAATAACGAATCTAAGCATGATTAAACTAAATTGAAAATCTGGAAATTAAATAAATAAATCTAACTCTAAGAACTTTGAAAAACGAGAGATTTGAAAGCAAGAAAAACGAATCTAAACTAGACTTTGAAAACCGAACGAACGAAATTAAACTAAGGAAATTAAACGAAGCAATTAAGAAAACAAATCTAAAACGAAAGCAAATAATTAAAGCAATTAAACGAAAGCAATTAAATAACTTACGAAATTAAGACGAAGAACGAAGAACGAAGAACTAAAGGAAAAGTCTTGAATTAAATTGCAACGAACTAAGGAACCGGATCCGAACAAAAGAAAGAAAATAAAACTAAAGCTAAAGTATTTAGAACTGAAAAACTAAGGTAAAAGGGTGTTCATAATTCGTGCCCTAATGACATATATATAACAAGGTAAGAGTTTGATCCCAACTAGGAAAGTAATTAAGAAAAACGCGACATGGAGCGAGCGCTCCAAAGGGTAGGAGCGGGCGCTCCATAATGGCTGCGTAAAATCAATCTTGAATTGCTATACTGGAGCGGGCGCTCCGTCATCCTGGAGCAGGCGCTCCAAAGCTTTCATGCAAATCATCTCGAGCACTGTTCACGGAGCGGGCGCTCCATCTCCATGGAGCGAGCGCTCCATCTGATCCGCGCTGATCATCCACTTTTTCACTCCTTTTTCGTCCTTTTCTCGTTCTTTCTCCTTCTCTCGGCTCCCATGATCCCTAACAGTTAAAATACTCGAAACACCCAAATCATAGCTACAAAGACACAAAACGACTCCGAAACGACACAAAAACGAACAACAAATAACGCTTAAAACCTAACATCTAGACACCAATCAAAATCCCCCACACTTAGACCTTTGCTTGTCCTCAAGCAATACAAAAACAAAATAAACAATAGACTCAAGTATTGTGAACTATATAGGCCTCAAAACTTTTCGAAAACAAACTCTCATGATCATGATCAAAACTATGCAAACAACCTTAGCATCAATCAACACAATTTACTCAACTAATTCAAAATATGCTAATCCATCAAAGAACACTCTCCAACATGTGAGATTTTGAATATGAAAGTGAACACTCAACTCTCTCAAAGAAAAGATGTAATATAATGCACATCATAGGGTTCACTCAATATCAATGCAATGCAACATGTTTACCATAGGCTTGCCTTCAATCTCAACATCTCCACCTAATGTAATATTTACAAATTAAGATCAAAAAGGTCTTTATATAAGCTTGTAATGTAGGGACATTGGTTAAGGTAGGGAAAGTATAGGCTAAGTGACTCAAATAAATCTAAATCATCAACCTCTTTTCAACTCCAACCAAAGTATAGATTTTTATCTCCATCTTCTACCATCCAACACACCAAATACAAACTCAAAGATGCTAAACTATCAACTTATACAAATCAAAGCTAACTATCCCCTTATGCTTATATTCTTATTCTTTCTTTCTTTCTTTTTTTTCCTTTTTTTTTTCTCTAGAGCTCAACCAATAAATGTTCTTTCTAATGTTGAACAAAGGCTCTACTTTTTTCTTTTCTTGTTTTTCTCTTTTTTTTCTAAGCTCATAGGGATAGCTAACTACATAAATCAAGCATCTAAAATTCTTTTCTTCTCCCTCTTCACCACAACAAGATATTCTTTTCAACTCCTTCCATACAACTAACTCCCAAAAGATACCCATAATCATCCAAACCTCCTATCATCCGGTTTTACAAAGAACGGCTAATAAAGGCTCAAAAGGGGTAAACAAAGGATTATGAACAAGGTTAGTGTATAGGAATCATGTGGCTACGAAAGAATGGCCTAAGATCATCTCCTAGTTCGTAAATATACTAAGGTCTTGATGGAGAAACAAGGCAAGTTCTAGAAACAACGAAGCATGCATGATCACTCAATCAAAGAATAGACATAAATATGCACAAATAGCTCAATTCTCACGGGTTCAAACTAACTAGTTCCCGACATCATAGCATACTTCAAAATCATCAAATAAAATGCGTCGCTTCGCCAAGGTTCCATGCATAATAAAGATCATGAATTTTCTCCAAAAATCAACAAAAATTTTCTATCATCGGCCAAATCCACAATACTATCATCTCATGCTCATTTGACTCAATTAACTCCTAAGACTCAACAAAATTAAACACATCATGCCAAAGTTTCAAAGACCCCCCCCCCCCCCCCCACACTTAAAATCAAGCAATGACCTCATTGCGAGAAAATAAAAAGGAAGGGATAGAAGGAACTTATCGCACAATGTCGACCAACACACTTGAAATCCCGAGAAATTCCAAGTGGTACCTACAAAACAAACAAAGACAAAAATACCAAACAAGCGTAATATCTCCTAAAATGACAAAAACAATAAAAAAAAATAAAAATAAAGAAAAACAAATAGCTATCAAGGGTGAAAATTTCGAGGATCATTTGGATCATTAGGATCCCAAGGTGCCTGAGAAGAAGAAGAAGTGGTACGGAAATCGGTATACCTCGCGAGATGGCGCTCGATGTCATAAACCCGATTCTCCACCCCTTGGACTCTCGTCCCCATATTCTGCATCTGAAGACCCAAATTCTCCATATTCGTCGTCATCGACTGAAATAGAGAGGCATGGGAGTCCAATCTCTCAAACAACCCGGTCTGAAACGTGTTGAACCCCTCTTGATATGTGCGAAAGTACTCGGGGGGTTCCTCGGGTTGTGCAGCTCCGGCTCCTTCATCCATGGCATCCCCTTGAATTTCTTCGTGCTCAGCCGGTGCTCCATGGATGGCAATGTAGTTTCTGACCGAACCCCGCAGATGCCATGACTTGAACTGAGTAGGGGAAGATAAGTATGAGCCATTGATGAGCTCAGCTGGGGTAATCTCCCGGCTCGGGACGAGAGACATCGGAGGGATGGGATAAAATGAAACCGCCATATAACGAGCTATCCCCGTAGCTATCTGAGAGAGGGCGGGGTGTGCATTGTGCCTCGACTGGTTGCCTATAATCTGGTTCCATATGAAATGGGAAATGCTAACCTGCACATGATTCTTAGCAGCCCATAACAAGTAACACTCCGGGCCACTAACCTTGCTTCCCTCAACTTTTCCTGTTACATTAAATGCTAGAAAACGATGCAACAGTAACAAGGCATTATCACGAATAAACATAGCATGAGCACCCTTCTGACCCCAGTTATCGCACCCAGTCAAATCTTTCCAAGCAGCAAAATAATTAAAATCATGAGGCACAAACTGAGAAGCATCATCAGAATAGTGGAAACCGAAAATCTCACGCATACGATAGCAAGAAACTTCACAGAAGATACCACCCAAATTACACAGAAAAACAGTCTCATCCTCTTGACCTTCATCAGTATTCTTCCCTAATCTAGCAGTACACAACATTTCCAAGCACAATATATCATGCCCCTCCCATTGGTTATTAAAATACTGGGTTTAGGACCTCTAAATATTCAGCAAGTGAATCCCCTAGACGTAATCCCTCAATAAACATAGGCGAATAATGGCGAGGGGGCAACAATTCCATATTTCGGAGATGAAGGTACCTATTTGTTACCTCATAACCGTCCTCGGTATCAAAAGGGACATGATAGGAGACGCCGTATTCTCCCGGTGTAATTCCTCCGACTGGACGAACTGACATCCAAGCGGAGAATGGAAGATTGGATGATGCCGCTCCAACAACCGGGGCTGCTCTCTTTCTTCTCGACATTGTAGTACCTGGAAACTAGAGGAAAACCGAAGAAAAATGTAAGAGGAACAAAGAAAAACAAAAGAAAAATTAAACTTGAAAATCGGCAGAAAGGGAGCGCAGGTCCACTGGAGCGGGCGCGCCAAATGACAATGTGGAGCGGGCGCTCTCGGTGAATGGAGCGGTCGCTCCGATAGCAGCGCGAGCTTCTGGGGGTTCCGCAGTCAGCGGTGGTTCACGGCGGGGCAGGCGACGGCGGTGCAAGCGGCGGCGGTGCAGGCAGCTATGGCGACGGGCTGAGATAATGGCGGTGAAGGTCCGGTGGGAAGAGAGAGAGAGAGAGACGACGACGGCCGACGGTCGGCGGCGGCTCCGGTGGTGGTAAATGGTGGAAGGATAGAGAGGAATGGGGGCTAGGGTTTGTGCACAATGAAGAAAAGAAAAAAAAATAGAAAGAAAATTGATAAGAAAAGATAGAAAATATACCTGACTCGTCGATGTGGAGCGGGCGCTCCGAATAGAGGGAGCGAGCGCTCCATACAGGCTGCGCTGAAATTTAAATCCAACCCCAAGTGGGAGCGAGCGCTCTGGAGTGTGGGAGCGGGCGCTCCAGTCCCCTCTCGCAAATCTGCAGAAAATTTCCTTTTTTTTTTTTTTTTTTTTTTTTTTTTTTTTTTTTTTTTTTTTTTTTAAATACGTGGGTTGCCTCCCACCAAGCGCTCTTTTAACGTCATTAGCTTGACTTACAAAATTTAAATCAAGAATAAAAAGAAGGGGGATCGGAGATAAAACTGGTCTCGACCGTTTGAGGCAACGTCTTTCCGTCGATGTACGGTTTCAAATGTTGACCATTAGCTGAAAATATGTACCCCGAATCTTCATTCTTGATCTCCACAGCTCCATGGGGAAAAACTCGAACCACCGTGTAAAGACCTTCCCATCTAGACTTGAGCTTGCCCGGAAAGAGACGAAGACGAGAATTGCAAAGAAGTACCTTCATCCCGGGCTTGAACTCCTTATAGGCAATCTTCTTGTCATGGGGCCTCTTCACCTTATCCTTATAGATCTTTGCAGTCGATGTAGGTGGCGAGTTTTCCTCTTCTACTTCATCAATCTCCTCCAAATCCCGTAGACGTTGCTCGATGTCCTCTTCCTCATCCACACAACTAAAGAACTCGTCATCCTCTTCTTCAATGAGCTCTTCAAGACCTGCTATCCTATTAAAATCCTCACAAATATTTTCCTCAACAAGAGGGTTAGCAAGCTTAACATAAGAACGACTATGAAGAGAGGAAGTAGGAATAGAAGGAGAGTTCCGAAATACCGAAAATGTCACCAAACCTCCTTTACCGGCCATGCTCAATGTTCTGGAGCCAACGTCGATTCGAGTTTGAGTAGTAGCCATGAACGGTCGTCCTAACAAGAAAAGATGACCTTTCCCACTCCTAGCTCCTCGCCCAACATCAAGCACAACGAAATCGGCAAGAACTCGAATACCTCCCACAAGTAAAGCAACATCTTCCATAATTCCCAAGGGTCGACTCAAAGATCCGTCGGCTAACTCGATGTAATAATCTGTAGGCTTAAGATCCCTTGAACCCATTCTTTCATAAATCGAATAAGGCATCAAGTTCACCGCTGCCCCTAAATCCAACATACCCGACACTCGATCCCCATTATCCAAACCAACATCTAATGTAAAGCTTCCGGGATCACCTTGTTTCGGTAGAGATGAGAGATGACCGGCCGAAGTAGGAGAGGTATGAGAACGAATTTGGCTTGCTTCGACGGCGGCCACAGTGTGACTCCTCATTTGCTTGTCTTCGCCTTGCTTCTTGTTCTTCAATCTGCTCGGGAAAGGGATAGTAGGGACGTAAGGATTGGGCGCCTTATGAAAATTGGTCTCCTCCTTCTTTCTCTCCTCTGATTCGGATGCTGGAGGCGTAACAGAGGACTGGAGCGTGCGCTCCATATGTTGGAGCGGGCGCTCCATGTGGGGCGCGCTCGAAAAATTACTATGGGAGACTTGGAGCGGGCGCTCCAAAGTCTGGAGCGGTCGCTCCAGTTGAGACTCGCTATGAATTTGCAGGCGTTGGAGCGGGCGCTCTAAGGGTTGGAGCGGGCGCTCCATATGACGCGCGCTGGAATTTGAACTTTGCTCGAGAGGGAGCGGTCGCTCCATGGTCTGGAGCGGGCGCTCCATATGCTGCGCGCTGGGACTGCTTCTCGACGGGATCCAGCTGCTGCTCGGGTCCCAACGTCCATTAGTTGGGCCCGTTCCTCCTATATCGGGCATGACGACACCATTATCCACCGTACTTCCATCCCTCAATACCGAAATTGATTGAGCTTGATGAGTTGGCGGATGTTGGGGCGGAATCGGAGGAACATATGGAGGATATTGCACCTCGTTGGCTTGTTGTGGTTGAATCCCTTGGCTCGGAATTCGCCCCGGTTGTTGCATCAGGTGCATGGAACCAGAAATTTGGCCAATGGCCAACTCGAGCCTCTTAATGTTTGCATCGAGTGCATGGAGACGATCCTCATCGACGGGAGGCTTTTGTGGAGGTCCTTGAGGGCGATGATTTTGGGAAGGAGGTGGAGGGTATGGCGATGAAGGATAATATGGAGGAGGTGGTGGATAATATGGGTTTGGTGGATATTGATGAGGAGTATAATATGGTGGTGGAGAGGGATAGTATGAATTTTTAGGAGGGTAGGGATAATTATAAGGAGGGGGGCGGCGATTTTGAAAATTCGGGTTCGTACCTTGCCCTTGAGGTGGTGGTCCTTGTGGCATGTAACCTTGGGCGGCATAGACCTCGGCTCCTCCTTCGTATGTGAATGCTCCCATATTTTCGCAAACCTCCTTGATATGGCCTAACTCTCCACAAATATCGCACCGGTCCGGCTTCCTAGTCTCCACTTGAGGTGCCGGTGCGTTCTACTTCATCTTTAAATTCTCGAGATCTCTCAACATATCGGCCATCTGCTTCGTCATGTCGGGGCTCATAGTGACTGCTTTTGCCTCCATCTTCCTTGGCCTAGATGACTTTTGTTGAGAACTAGCGGCAAGTGTCTCATAGATCTTCTTCATGTCATCGGCTGTCTTGACCGCAATGTTGCCTCCGGCCGAGCTGTCCACCATAAATTGGCAGGTCTGGTTCAATGCATCGTAGAAGTACTGCCAAATAAGCTCAGAAGCCATCTGATGGTGAGGACATTGTTGAAGTAAGTCCTGAAATCTCTCCCAAGTCTCGTGAAATGGCTCGTCGTGGTCCTGAGAGAAATTCATGATTTGCGACCGCACCTCCTGAGTCTTGCGGCTGGGATAATACCTCAACATAAACTTCTCGCACACCTCATTCCAAGTGTGGAGAGATTCGGCTGGGAGCGACAGATACCATGACTTTGCCCGATCCTTCAGAGTGTAGGGGAAACACTTCATCTTCAGGTTGTCCTCCGTAAGGCCTGATAGTGGAAAAGACTGCACGACGGTGCAATACTCCCGAATGAACGTCAGTGCATCCTCATTGGCTAGCCCGTGATAGGAAGGGAGCAATGCCAGGTGGTGTTGTTTCAGCTCGTGATTTCTGACCGCTTCCGTCAGAACAATCGCCGAAGTAGTGGCAGTGAAGGTAGGGCGAGCAAAATCTCCCATATATCGTGCCATCGCTTCGGACTCAGCAAACAATAGGACTAGTCCGTAGTCCTTGAGATCAACTTCTTCCTCCTTCTTCGCGGCTAAAATCGCTTTCCTTTGATGAATGTTGTCGAAGTAGGGCGCTAAATTCCTTTGAAGACTTCGGCGACCATGCATAAACAACACTCAACAAACGGGTTAAACGTACCGAGTGGAAAGAAAAAGAAATCGAACGAGATAAACAAATAAAATAAAATAAAATAAAATAAAAATACTACACAATTAAATAGCCTAAAGTTTTCCCCGGCAACGGCGCCAAAATTTGTTTCACTAAAAGTGTTCGCAATAGAACGAAATCTATCCTAGCACTTAGTAAGTAAAAACCTAAGTCGAATCTCAAGGAAAACTTAACAGGGCAAATAATTGTGTAGTAAAACAACCTAAACTAAGAAAGCAAGTAAAAGATATTTTTGGGTTTTGGTTTTAAAATCCTAGGCAATAAAATAAATCAAAGCAATTAAATCAAAGCAAATAAATCTAATCTAGAAAGCTGGAAATAAATTGAACTAAGTAAACTAGAGAATTAAATTAAAAGAAAATAATTAAACTACCTAGACAAGAATCGAAAAGAAAGCAATAAAGAAAGCAATAACGAATCTAAGCACGATTAAACTAAATTGAAAATCTGGAAATTAAATAAATAAATCTAACTCTAAGAACTTTGAAAAACGAGAGATTTGAAAGCAAGAAAAACGAATCTAAACTAGACTTTGAAAACCGAACGAACGAAATTAAACTAAGGAAATTAAACGAAACAATTAAGAAAACAAATCTAAAACGAAAGCAAATAATTAAAGCAATTAAACGAAAGCAATTAAATAACTTACGAAATTAAGACGAAGAACGAAGAACGAAGAACTAAAGGAAAAGTCTTGAATTAAATTGCAACGAACTAAGGAACGGGATCCGAACAAAAGAAAGCAAATAAAACTAAAGCTAAAGTATTTAGAACTGAAAAACTAAGGTAAAAGGGTGTTCATAATTCGTGCCCTAATGGCATATATATAACAAGGTAAGAGTTTGATCCCAACTAGGAAAGTAATTAAGAAAAACGCGACATGGAGCGAGCGCTCCAAAGGGTAGGAGCGGGCGCTCCATAATGGCTGCGTAAAATCAATCTTGAATTGCTATACTGGAGCGGGCGCTCCGTCATCCTGGAGCGGGCGCTCCAAAGCTTTCATGCAAATCATCTCGAGCACTGTTCACGGAGCGGGCGCTCCATCTCCATGGAGCGAGCGCTCCATCTGATCCGCGCTGATCATCCACTTTTTCACTCCTTTTTCGTCCTTTTCTCGTTCTTTCTCCTTCTCTCGGCTCCCATGAAACCCTAACAGTTAAAATACTCGAAACACCCAAATCATAGCTACAAAGACACAAAACGACTCCGAAACGACACAAAAACGAACAACAAATAACGCTTAAAACCTAACATCTAGACACCAATCATAGGCTGCATATGCATCATCGGCATCTTCAGGAAGGGAGGGGTCATGGATCCAGTAGTGGAGAAGGATGAAGCAGCTGTTGAGCTCCCGCAGCAGGGCGTTTTGATTTTCATTTAGCCACTCAACGGCCTGCTACTGGACTCCAGCTTCCAAAATGAGTTCGGAGGCCGACTCACTGACCCAGTCCGATTCGGCCTTCTTCCTCGCTTCAGCAGCCCGGCGCTCCGCAATAAAGCGCTTCTGCTCGACGGGATTCAAGGCCTGCTCCGGCGTCGCACCGGCCAGATGCATGGCAGATATTAGCTCGGCTAGCTCGGCCTCTTTTGCCAATCGAGCTTTGGCAGCGGCGGCCTCGGCAGCGGCGGCAGCGACAATGGGATCGGCCTGGGAGGCGACGGCCTTTGAAACGGACTTGGAGGCGGCGGCCTCGGAAACTTGCGTCCTTGGCGGCGGAGGCGGAGGAGGAGGAGGAGCCACGGAAGATGAAGGAGTTTTGGATTTGGGAGTCCTCTTCTTCCTGGCGGCGGCAGCTCTTTCTTCTTCCCCCTTTTCGACATCATCAGAAAGGGTATTGATCAGGGTAAGAAGAGAGGCGTCCTCCTGCTGTAATTTGCCAACGGCCTCTCGCAGCTGCTGGTGCCCATTCAGCAAGCTGGTGAGAGTGTCCAAAATGCCGTTGATCTGTGTGTTGGAGGCCGATGCCGAATTTGTAATTGAAGTAGTAAGGTCGGTCACACGGTGATCGACCTTGGCCACGTCCTCCTTCACATCTCCTACCAGATCGCGGGACGCCATGTTCAGTGCCTTGAGCTGGGCTGGCAGAAGCTTGTCGGTATATTCCTTCAGATGGTCGACAGCGAACTTCGTCACCCGCTCCCTGGCAGCATCATCGGCCTGGGTCCTGGCTTCCTTCAATATATCAACCCGGGCCTCCGCGATGGCTTGCTTGATCTGCTCCGGCACGCTGATGGCGAGAGACTCGAGCTTTGCAGAAAGGGTGATGAACTCGGTCTCCGCATCGAACTTTGATGCGTAGGGAGCAGAATCAGCGGCGGTCAGAGCTTGATCACCAGCTTCATTCCTTGGCGGTGATTGCTCCGGAGTTTGAATTGCATCAAACTCGTCTCCAACATCGGCGAAGGAGTTGTAGAGGGCGCGAGAGTGAGTGTAGAGGGGGCGAAGGTCGATGCCCAAAATCTTGGCCTCGACCTTCATGCGCCGCAGCACAAGGGATTGGAAATTTGAGGCTGCGTCCTCTACACTGAAGAAGCCGAATTCTGCCTCTAGCGCCAACTCCTCGATTTTAAGCTCCTCCAGGGTGGTGACCTGCAGCAAGGCCTCAAATACATAGTAATAACTCGACTTACAAACCAGATAGAACTGGAGGCGAGTAGCAAGGTCGAGGGACTTGGGGAGTTGAGAAATCCTCGGCATCAGGTCGATCACCTTCAGCCTGGCCTCGGCCTTCATGGAGGCCACCTGGGAGTGAGCAGCAGATACGGGCTGCTCGGAGAAGGGCTGGACGGGCAGGACGACGTCTTCCTCCATGACGTCTTCCCCCGTGAGATCCTGAATTTCCACAGAGCCAGCCCGTTGGACTTGGGGAGACCTCGCAGGTGAGGGAACGACAACAACCTGCGGGGAGGGTGCAGGGCGTTGCTGCGAGGCGGACGGCTCGGCGGTGGAACGGACTGGAGATGGAGTCCGTTCGGCTGATGAGGAGGGCGATGGGGAGGGCGAGGGCTCCCTGCGAGGTGCAGGTTCCTCGAACTCCACGGGAAAAATCCTGTGAAACGGCCTGACCGGATCAGTGGAGGTCGACTGCGTCCTCCGAGGAGGAGTCTTCTTCGCAGGTGGAGTTTTCTTGGCAGGGCGAGAGGGAACCAGCTCAACATCGGCCTTTCTCTTCTTTTGAATGGGTCGAGCTGGAATCCTCCAACCGACCTTAGACTCCCCGGTCTTGGTGAGGTGCGCCCTAACATGGTCTGCCGACCCATAGTAAATCTGTGGCGCGACCCCAATCGCCATCTCCATTTGGTGGAGATCTTTTGGAATAGATAGGTGGGGGAAGGACGGCTCATTAGACCATCTCCTATTTTTGAAAAAGGAAATGACAATGCAGGTCGCCTTCGTCCCAAGGCGAATCGGCCCTTTCTCATTGTGGAGATGCACGTCCACCACGGCCTCTCCCTCCATCTCGCAAACGATCTGCCTGGTCTCATCCCAGAGCAGGGAGACCAGCAATTTGGCCCAACTAATGGGCAGGTTGAGGATCACGGCCGCCATTATTTGAAATTTCAATGGGGTGACCTGGTCGTGATTCCCAATGTGCCCTAGGAAGCACTTCTGCACGAAGTCCATCAAGAGGCGGTATTTTGGGCGGAGCTCGTTCCTCTTGAATGTGGTCGGCAAGAACGGCCTTTGCTCTATCAAAACTCGGTCGGAAACCTGCTGCAACTGCTCTCGAGAGATTTTCGAGAGCTGCATCGTCCCTCCCTCCCCAATACCGAAGGCAGCCTTCACGGCGTCAAGAATGTTGATGGTGTGAACGACATTCTGGGATCCGAGGGAGACGGTGTGAGTGGAAACGGAATCGCCCTCATTCCAGTTGTTGAAGAAAGCACTCACAATCTTGGTGAGATGCTTCGCCTGCCGGGTGGAGATAATTTGGTGGAATGGAAAGCAGGTCTCCACCAGGGCGAACATGGAGTCTAGATCACGAAAACCGAAGTTCTCATGAACCATGTAGGGCTCGTATTTGATGCGAGTCTTCAAATACTCTTCGATTTCCACCCACTGCATTTCCTTTCGACCGTAAGTTGATTTTCCTGCCATTGATGTTGTTTTTCCTGCAATTGTATGAGATAGATTAGAAAAATAAGGAAGAACTTGACAGAAAATGGAAACAGAATCGGTGAAAAGGCACAAACCACGGCTTGTGATTTGGTGCAGAGAGTGAGAATGTAGAGCGTGAAAAATTTAGAGAGTAAAATTAGGGAGTGAAAAATTAGGGTTGCAGATATGATGAAGAAGGTAATGTTTCAAAAGAAATCAACGTGACATATATAGAAATTTTGAACGGTTGAGATCGTTCAAATTTGAAAGGGTTAAAGTTTTCCCTCTCACCCACGTCCACACGATTAAAGCGCATGGAATGTGAAACGGTTCACATCTGCGCGTGAGAAAGAGAAACGTGCGCATATATGTGCTTTTTTAGAAAGGTGGCAGGGAATTAAATGCAACATTGGTCAATGTGTCAATAATGTGACACTTGACTAGATGTGTTGCAAAAATAGCAATCATTATTCCCTTTTTCCTTATTTTCTGCAACCTAACAGACCCTTAAATAATGTAACACATTGAGAAATAAATATCATTAATAAATGAAGAATTCAATGCGTATTAAGGAAGTTAAGTGAAAGACAAAAGGGTGATACTGCCCCTTTTGATTCCCCCTTCATTAATGCGGGTAGCATTCAGGTTGATATCGGCCTGATGAAGTGAGAACGGCCTGGAGTTGCGGTATCGGCCTGGCCAAGTGAGAATGGCCTGGAGTTATGATATCGGCCTGGCGAAATAAACGCCCTCGACTTGAGATATCGGCCTGGTGGCAGACTTCAGCCTTTGTTCCCCCTCAAATGATGGATTATTTGGGCAAGTGTTCCCCCTCAATTTGAGGAACACAGGTCGATCTGTTGAATTAGACGACGGCCTGTTGATGGGGAACGGTCTGTCATTAGACTATCGGCCTGTCGAAGGATAACGACCTGTTGAGAGAAACGGCCTGTTGAATGAGGCAGGCTGTTCAAATGGTAATAGCCTGTCTGCTTGTGAACGGCCTGATGAATCATGAACGGCCTGTTGAGTCACGATCGGCCTGTTGAGTCAAGAACGGCCTGTCGAGTTAGGAACGGCCTGATGACTCAACATTTAATAATCCTAGCTTCCCACACAGCATTTTGAATCTTTCTTCGGCTAAGGGTTTGGTTAGGATATCAGCCCGTTGAATGTCAGTGTGTATCTTCTCAATCACCACGTTCTTCTTTTCCACGTGATCACGAATAAAATGATGTCGAATATCCACGTGTTTGCATCTTGAATGGAGAACTGGATTTTGAGTAATGGCGATAGCACTCGAGCTGTCGCAGAATATTGGCACTTCACTGACTTCAACTTCATAATCTTTGAGTTGTTGTTTGATCCACAAGATTTGTGCACAACAACTCCCTGCGGCCATGTACTCGGCCTCTGTGGTGGAGGTGGCTACTGAAGTTTGTTTCTTTGAAAACCACGATATCAGCTTGTTTCCGAGAAAGTGGCAAGTGCCCGAGGTAGATTTCCTATCGAGCTTGCACCCTGCATGATCAGAATCTGAATAACCTGTAAGCTGCAAATTATCATCACAAGGATACCAAAGACCTAAGTTTGTGGTTCCTTTGATGTATCGAAGAATTTTCTTTGCTGCTTCCAAGTGTGATTCCTTCGGATTAGCTTGAAATCGAGCACACACTCCAACTGCAAAAGTGATATCAGGTCGACTCGCAGTTAGATAAAGTAATGAACCAATAATACCCCTGTACTGTGTTATGTTGGCAGGTTTTCCTTCGGGATCCGGGTCGATCTTCCCACCAGAGAGCATCGGTATTTTGACGGGCTTGCTGTCTTTGACACCAAACTTATCGACCAGCTCGTGTGCGTACTTTGTTTGGCTAATGAAGATTCCCCCATCATAGACATTTTGTATTTGTCCGTCATGAGGTTACCAAATTTTTCGCACAAAATGGGAGATTTAGATCCAAAAATAATATCATCAACATAAATTTGTACTAAAGGATATGTTCATTCACTTTGATAGTGAATAGTGTTTTGTCGACTGAACCACGCTTGAATCCTGATTCGATGAGAAAGGATGATAGCGTCTCATACCAAGCTCGAGGAGCTTGCTTAAGACCGTAGACGGCCTTGTGTAGTTTGTAGACTTTGCTTGAATCACCCTCCTCGAATCCAGGAGGTTGTTCCACATAGACTTCTTCTTCGAGAACGCCGTTGAGGAACGCACTTTTAACATCCATTTGGTAGACTTTGAATCGTTGATGAGCGGCATAAGCTAGAAACAGTCTTATAGCTTCTAATCTTGCGACGGGGGCAAACGTCTCATCATAATCGATTCCTTCTTGTTGACAGTAACCCTTTGCTACCAGTCGGGCTTTATTTCTGACAACTTCTCCAGATTCATCTCTCTTGTTTTTGTAAACCCATTTGACTCCAATGACGCCCTGATGATAAGGACGATCAACTAGAGACCATACTTCGTTTCTCTTGAATTCATTGAGCTCTTCTTGCATGGCTTCAATCCAGTCAGCATCTCGAAGAGCCTCAATGGCATCTTTGGGTTCTATGCGAGAGAGATAGCAACTTAATAGCGCACTTTCACCAATCGTCCTTCTTGTCCGCACTCCTTGGTTTGGGTTCCCAACAATGAGCTCCTTTGGATGATCATCGATCCAACGTCTGCGTCGCGATCTTTCTTCATTTGAAATGATTGGTTCGGGCTCATTAATCAGTTCGTCAAACTCAGGGTGAGTTGAAGGTTGATCAGTGGGCACGTGCTGTTGCTCGGGCTGTTGATCGAGCTGTTGTTCGGGCTGGATGTTGAGCTGCTCCATTGTGCTATCGAGCTGCTCGATTTGGGATGTAAGGTCGTTAACAGCATCAGTCTGGGGAACTGAGAATGGGGGATCAACCTGGTTATTTCCGGCTGATGTATTACAGCTCGATGTGGGAACATCACTTGCCTCACTTCCCCCTTGCTGTGTGACCTTCGGATCAGATTGATCCTCTTCCTCTAGATCATTTGGAGCCCATACTAGCAGCTCGTCGATGGGGGAGTTAGACGGCCTGTTAGCAGCGGACTGATCTGAACCTATACTTAACTCTCTGTACAGACAAGTAGATTCATCAAACACAACATGAGGTGTTACCTCCACAACTAGGGTTTTCTTATTAAAAACTCTATAAGCTTTGCTAACCTCCGAGTATCCTAAAAATACTCCTGGATCGGCCTTGCTATCAAAAGTTTTTAATTGAGATTTCCCATTGTTATGAATGTAACACAAGCATCCAAAAGATTTAAAATACTTTAACCTGGGGAGCTTGTTGTTCCACAGCTCGTAAGGAGTCTTTCCATGTCGGGTAGTGATGATCGACCTGTTTTGGGTATAGCAGGCTGTGTTAACGGCCTCTGCCCAAAACTTCTTCGGAAGGTTGGTTTCATCCAACATGGTACGAGCTGCTTCCTTCAGCGACCTGTTACGGCGTTCCACTACGCCGTTTTGTTGAGGTGTGCGTGCAGCTGAAGTTTGATGATGAATTCCACTCTTTGTGCAATATTCTTCGATCATCGCATTGATAAATTCGGTGCCTCGATCGGATTGAATGGAGATGATGGATTTCTCCTTTTGATTGCACAGCTTGCTCAGCAACGCATGTAGCTTCTCCAAAGTCTTCTTCTTTTTGTACATGAAAATAACCCACGTAAATCTAGAATAATCATCTATAATAACGAGAGCATATTTTCTACCGTTTATACTCAAGGGAGTGACTGGACCGAAGAGGTCGAGATGGAGAAGCTCAAGAATTCGATTTGAAGCTTGAGCCGTCACACTTGGAAAGGATGATCTTGTTTGCTTTCCAGCTTGACAGGCTTTACAAACGTGATCACGATCGAAGACTTGATCTGGCAGGTCGTTCACCAGTTTGTTGCGTGCGAGCTTGTTGATGGCCTTGAAGTTCAAATGACTTAGCCTCTTGTGACATAGCCAGCTTGTCTCGGAATCAGCCTTTGTGATCAGGCAGGTCTCTATCCAATCATTCCATTGAACAATATAGAGTCTATCCTGCAAAATTCCGGTAAGAAGTATTTCTCCTTCCTTATTTTTCACGAGACATTTGTTAGCGGTGAATTCTACTCGTTTACCACTCGAGCAGAATTGCAACACTGAGAATAAGTTGTGATTGAGACCTTCAACATACGAGACGTTAGAAATACTTGTTTTACCAACTTTTAGATCGCCCTGGCCTCTTGTGAGACCCTTAGAATTTCCTCCAAAGGTTACAAGTGGCCCGTCTCGTTCTTGATAGTTTGATAGTAGCGTCTTGTCACACGTCATGTGCTTGGAGCAACCACTATCAATGATCCATACAGCTCCACGAGCTGCTTGGCTCCTTCTTTGAGCCTTCCCGACCTGCAATTAATTAAACTTAGCAACCAATTTGAGATTGGGTGCTACATCGGTTGCGGGGACGGCCTTTGGGACCCAGATTTGTTTCGCCGGTCTGCTTCTATCCGAGGCTGAGGACGAGGCAGTGGCGGTCTTGGGCTTGGGAGCCTTTGGTTTCTTTGAGCGAGGGCGACGGGGTTGATTATAGTGCTCTTCATAAAAACCAGGTTGATACTGCCAGTCTTGAAAATTTGACTGTTGAGGATAGTGGCAGTAACACCCTTGATAATCAGGATGAAAGAACTCAGGGTGATACGGCCTTTGATAGTACTGGCCTTCATATCGCCCTTGATGAACAGCCTGCTTTTGATGAGTGGGGGCAGGTCGACGATGCTGGGCAGGTCGACTCACTTTCTTTTGAGGAACAGGCTGTTCCTTCTTCTGTTGCTTCAAAAGGATGGCTTGGGGCTGTCGAACTGGATTCTTCAGCTTGACCATCTTATCTGGGAGAGCTTGATGAGCTTTCCGAATATTCTTTGATTTTGACTGCGTCTTTACGAACTTGATCTCGCAGTCTTTATCCTTGCATTCTTTGGATTCTCCGCTGAATCCAATTCCAGAGTGATCGCGAGGATTGCGTTGCATGGATTGGACCTCTTCAAGCTTCTTTCCGCTTTTCTTCAACTGACTCAGGGTGAGTTGAAGTTTTTCTTCCTTTTTCACGAGGAGTTCATGTCGAATAACCAAGTCAGTCAATTTTGATGAAAGACTGTGAATTTCGGCATCTTTGAGTTTGAGGGTCTCGTCCTTCTCGAGCGCCCTGGTATCAAACTCCTTGACCCGGAAAGTCAATTCTTCAACTTTTGACTTTAGGGCTTCGATCTCCCTTTCTTTTTCTTCATCATAGGGAGTGAATCTTTCTTCTAATGCTAGCTTGTATTTTTCATTTTTGTTCATCAGCTCAGCATTATCTTCAACGACCTCTTTGAGTGTTTCCACGAGATCAGCATAATCATCGAGCTGTTTCTTGATTTCTTCCCAAGACACAGCCTCGGATAGGTCTTCACCTTCTTCTGCACATTCATTGTCAGAGAAAGAAAGTGGAATAGGTTGAGAATCTACCTTTGAACATCCCATGGCTTGTTGGAGTTCTCCAACAAAACACTCTTCATCATCACTTTCGTCGAAAGCGATGTAACCTTCGTCATCGCTTGACGAGCTGTCAGAGAGGTGAGCTTCCTTTGTTTCTTCGGCAATCATGGCAGCTCGTTGTTCCTTGAGCTTTTTGTCGCGCTTTGCACGGAGCTCGTCTCTCTCGGCCTTTGTCAGATCCGGGCAATCGGTCTTGTAGTGACCCGGCCTGCCACAACCAAAACAGCCACCCTCGGGTGTGTTAGAAGAATTGAAGGTTGAGGGTTTACCTTCTCCCTTTTTGTCAGGGCGGTCGTGGTTGCGGTTTGAGAAGTTTCGCTTGTTGTCACGGTAGAATTTCTTGTATTTGACAACCTTTCCTAGGAGCTTCTCATTTCTCCTAGCAGCGAGAGCATAGTCGAGAGTCATCTTCTCGAACTTTTTGACGATGGATTCGTCAATCGAACTTGGGGTAGCAGCAGAGGCTGAGTCGGCCTTGAAAGCTACCTCCTTGTCGTTCTTTTCATCAGCCTTCTTGCTGGTGGAAGGCTGTGCGGATCCATGGATGCGGATCATCTCATATTCATTTCCGACAAGAATGTCGAAAAGATCTTCGGTGGTGAGAGAGTTGAAATCCGAACGGGCTGGATGCATGGCGGCGTATACGTGCCAATTTGCAGGAAGGGCACGCATCACTTTAAGATTCTTCTCGCACTGCGTATATTTGTAAGGGTTGATTGCAGCGACTTCGAGAATTATCTCAGTGAAGCGAATCTTCATTGCTTCTATGGTTTCACCCGAAACCATCTTGAAGTCATCGAACTTGCTGCACGCCATGGACAGCTTGTTCTCCTTCATTTCTTCCGAACCAAGGCTGATGGACCGGAGGATGTCCCACATCTCTTTGGCTGTTTCAAGATTTCGAATCTTGGCAAGGTAGACGCCCTTCACGGTGCTAGAGATGAGTCCCTTTGCGTAGTCATCGAGACTGCCTCCTTCCTTTCCTCGGTTGTGTAGTCGCGGGGATTTTTGAGGACCTTTTCGTATGTGGCCTCCCCGGGGGATGTTCCATCAACGATGATCTTCGCTGCATAAATGGGGGAGAGGCCATTTTCGATGATATCCCACATAAGGACGTGATGTGCCTTGAGACACATCTTGATTCGGAAACTCCAGTCTTCATAGCCTTGAATGGAGAAGTCTTCACAGACCCTGAGAAGAGAAGCCTCCATAGCAAATAATATGATATATATGATATGAATGAAAAGATTTTTCTAAAGGATCGGTTCAAAATGACCAAAAGTTTGATAAAAACTTTTAGTATGCAAAGCAGCGTCAAAAGAACCACTGCTCTGATACCACTTGTTGGTCCCGGAAAAGAGTAATTGGTGTATGGGGGGGGGGGGGGGGGGGAATACACCAATGCCAACCGATTTTGACGTTTGAAAATCAGGTTGATCACAAGGTCGATTGTCAAGGTCGACTCTATCAGAGGCAGTTTGATCTATCAAGCTCGTAGGGTAACAAGCTTGATTTATCAAACTGTTGTTAATGCGGAAGTTGGTGGAGGTTGATTACTCTTTGAAAAATCTTTATGCCAAGGCAGGTTGTTTCATGAAATGTAGGTTGATGCTAGTCAGTTTGATAAGATATTGAAAGAGCAATAAATAAAGAGAGAGAGAGAGAGAGAGAGAGAGACACCACAATTTAGCGTGGTTCGGAGAAACCCTCCTACGTCCACGATAGGTCGACTCGACCTGAGAATCCCTTTACCTTTGGATCCAACCTCTCTCTTATTTATACTGACTGAGTATCAGTTCTAAATACACTCTAACACGAATATATCTAGACACGAGTTTTGAGTCGTGACCCTTACAACCTTTCGTACAGAAAATGTACAAACAACCTTACTCAAAACTACAGAGCTTGACTCACTCTATAATAACGAAGAACACAAAACAATCTTTCTAACTTCGAACGGGTCGGAGAAGAAGATGTTTGAATCAATGACAAGCAGCAGTGAACGCTTCGTCGTTGTTGGCTTTTTATCAGAGTAGAAAATCTCTCTTCGTCAAGTGTTTGGGAAACTAATGGGATTTCGAACACTTGAATGGATATGAACTTGAGAGAGATTTTGGCAGAGATTTTGCGTTGATAGCTTGTGTTTCCCGTTATTGAATCCGATAATGGCTGAAGTATTTATAGGCAGTTTTGAAAAACTAGCTGTTGGAGTCAGGCTGACGTGGCACTAGCCGTTGGAGGCTGACTCACTTCTAGCCGTTGGGAAAGTTCGTTCTTGATGGCACACGACGTGGCAAGGATCAGGTCGTGTTGCTCCATGAAGGCAGAGCATCGACCTTGATGAGATAATCCAGCACTTGAAGTCTTCTAAGGCAATGCAGGCTGGAAGCTTGATAAGGAAGGTCGATAGACAGGCAGATATGCCAGTTCGATCCGAATGAGGCAGGTCGATAAACGACCTTCCCCTTACAGAGTGGATCGAACTTGCATTTAAACTATAGAGAGCATCAACCTGCACTAACAGGTAGCAGGTCGATCTATCGGCCTTGACCCTAATCAAGTAAAATATGCCTAAGTGTGGTTTCGATAAACATCATCAAAATCAAACTGCAAGGGGTTCCCAACAGGATCGATAAATCCCGGTGGTTGAGACATGTAAACAGGAACGTCCATGTGACCATGAAGGAATGCGTTGCTGATATCTAGCTGGCGAATCGACCAATTTGACGTGAGCGCGAGAGTAAGAACTGCACGGATTGTGGCAGGTTTAACAACGGGACTAAAAGTTTCCTTGAAGTCAATCCCCGGTCTTTGATGGAAACCCTTGGCAACTAGGCGAGCCTTATACTTGTCAATGGAACCATCGGGATTTTTCTTAACTCGAAAAACCCACTTGCAACCAATTATATTTGCGTGTGGAGGACGGGGTACAAGGTCCCAAGTGTCGTGTTTTTGAAGAGCAGTAAACTCTTCTGCCATAACTGTACGCCAATGAGGAAGAGATAAGGCTTGTTTCACTGTAGCAGGTTCAATATCATCTGGTAATGGATGTTTGGTGGCTGTAAACATCTTCTTCGGTTTGAAAATATTATTCTGGCTGCGAGTGCGCATGGAGTGCATGCGAAGAGGAGAGCTGTGATGATCATGCTCACGAGGTGTTGGTGGAGGCGGCACAGGAAGGTCATCGTGATCACGAGGTGGTGGTGAAGGCGCCACATGAGGCTCCATATTAGAGTCGGGAGGCACCGACGACACAAGTTCTGGGTTTAGTGACTCACTTGATATAGGAGTTATTCTTGGACTTGATGATGAGGCTGCAGTGTGAAGAATGGGTAGAGAAAACATGCATGAAGATTGATTACTCTCTTGCGTCGACGTGGGTGAATGGCCACCAGGAAAGATGGATTCAACAAATTGCACATGCCTGGAAATATAAATTCGCCCCGTAGAAGGATCGAAACATTTATATGCACTTTGAGAGGTAGAGTAGCCAATGAAAATGCATGATATAGAGGGTGGTGTAAGTTTTCCAGGTAGATACGGACGCAGCCACGGAAAGCACAAAAAATCAAATATTCGAAGCTTCTTATAATTTGGCGGGGATCGGAATAAAACTTCGAATGGACTTCGACGTCCAAGAACCGGGCTAGGCATGCGATTAATAAAATAGACTGCAGTTTGAAGAGCAAATGACCAGAATTTAGGTGGTAGCTGCGCGGAATGTAGTAAAGCTCGCCCAATTTCAAGAATATGTCGATTACGCCGTTCAGAGAGACCATTTTGTTGTGGCGTATGAGGCGCGGTTGTAAGCCAAGATATACCACAATGAACAAGGAATGGACGTAAAGCTTGAAATTCCCCACCATTATCTGTATAGAAATTGCATATCTTGTGGCCAAATTGATTTTCAACGAGTGATTTGAATTGAGGAAAGATAGTAGAGACTTGAGATTTTGCATTCATTGGGAACAACCAGCAATATCTCGTAAATAAGTCAACAAACAACAAATAATACTTGGAACCATCCAAATATAATTCTGATGCAGGCCCCCATACATCTGCATATAAATACTGAAGAGGACAAAAAGCAGCAAATGAAGTATTATTGAATGGCAAACGATGAGACTTGCTCAAATGACACGAAACACAATCTCTCCCCAAAGCACGAGGCTTGTCTAATACAGGTAATCGAAATTTATGAATAATAAATGCTGTAGTAGCCGAGGATGGATGACCGAGACGTGCATGCCAACATGGAGAAGAAGTACGAATGCCAAGCGCAGCAACTTTGGGCTCAAACGAACTCGAGGATGAGATATGATAAACACCATCGGAACAAGGGGCTTTAGAAAGTAGCGCCCCCGTGGCTCAATCCTTCACAGTAAAATGAGTTGGAAAAAATTCCATTGTAACATTATTATCGCGTGTAAATTTACTCACAGATAACAAGTTACGTTTAGCATTCGGAACACAAAGAACATCCTTAAGAAGAAAAGTATTGTTTGAAGAATTAATAAAGGATGTACCAGTATGAGTAATGGGGAGGCTTGATCCATCTGCAATCTGGACTTCATCGGTTCCATCGTACTCCGAGTTAATTGAGAGATTATTCAGATCAGCAGTGAGATTATGGGATGCTCCCGAATCAACCATCCAATGATTGAGAGGCGGAGAACGAGCCGGAGACGAGGCAAAGTTTGCTGATATGGGAAAGCGACGACATGTCAAAGCAGAATGCCCAAGAATTCCACACAGTTGGCATATAACCGATGAACGACTTGAGTTGCCACCATATTGCTGAAAATTACGCCCCGAATTCTGTCCACGATTGTTATTCCCGCCGTGATTGTTGTTGCCATTGTGTTGTCCTCCACGGCCACGATAGTTGTTATTGCCGCCGTGGCTGTTGTTGTTTGTGCGAGAGTAATTGTTGGATTTATTCTGTGATCCTCCAGAGTTGGAGGTAGCGGCATTGGCAGTGGCCACTAATTGTTTTGCTGCATTCTCCTGACTCTTCAAAGCAAGCTCATGCTCAACAAGTAAATCATGCAATTCTTCAAACTTGAGTGGTGTCTCACGGGTTCTAATGGGACCAACTATATTACCATACTCAGGACCCAATCCATTAATAACAAACAATGTAAGATCATCAAGACTTACAGGTTGATCTATGAGGGCCAATTCATCGGCTTTGGATTTGACATAGTGAAGATATTCAGTAATAGAACGAGCACCAATAGAGACACGATAGAGATCACTCTTGAGTTGATTGACTCGAGAACGAGAGCGACTAGCAAATAGTCGTGTGAGACTTACCCAAGCCTTGGCGGAGGTCTCGGCAGAGGAGACTAATGGAAGTACATCTGGAGCAAGAGATCCGAAAATTGCAGCAAGTAGAAGTTGATCCTGTTGTATCCAGAGTGCATGATCAGAAGCATTAACACCGTCTTCCGATAACGTTGGACATGGTTTTGTACCATCAATAAAACCAAGAAGGTTGTGGCCGCGAAGGAGCGCAATAACGTGCGCACACCATGAAGGAAAATTTGTGTGTGTAAGTTTAATAGGAAGATGATGGTGGGCTGTTATGGGAATGACGGATGGGGTAGGGGAAAGTGTAGTGGTAATGGCATCAGTATTGACGGAATCAGTAGACATGGCTGATGGAGGTGAAAAAAAAAATATGCGGCTGCAGACGGTGGAGTTGGAAATTTTAAAAGATAAAATTAGGGTAGGATCAGAACCCTTCTCGTGATACCATTAGAATGTATAAATTATGGGTTATGTATTTTCGTATTGAGTGAGTACAATATATAGAGGTACAAGATCTACACAAAATAAGGAAAGAGTCGAAATCTAATCCCACAATTATGGGAGATGCATAACAGAGAGATATGAGGAATATTCTAGAGTAATTCTAGATTATTCCTTAATATGGGGGAGGGGGGTATGATAGAATGTTTAAATTACTTTATTGCTTTATTCTGGTGATTTCTACTTTTTGGTGTGATGTTTGGATTGTTTGTGGAATATGGTCGATTGAGTTGCTATGATGTGGTTGGTTTGATTGTGTTGTTGATGGTTGATCATAGGAGATTGAGATAAGTGTGGAATAGAAGTTGTTTTGTTTTTAGGAGATGTGTTCTTGTTGGTAATTGAAGCAAACTTGTTTTGAGAAGGGTGTGAGTATGAGGTGGAGTCATTCAAGTGATTCATATGTGTTTAAACGTGTGCTTACTTGCAATTTTTGCAAATTTTTTAAAGTTTTAAAGTTTCTTTCGAATGAATCACTTGAAGTCTTGGTTTTCATAGTGCGGTCGTCAATTCCTTTGTTTTCAAGAGAGATGTCGATGATGATTTGAGCGAAAAATGATATCGTATTTTTGAAATCTCTCAGGTGTGTGATGAGCATGAAACGGTTGCATGGCACAATTGACTAGTGATGAGAAATTTTGGACACATGAACTCTAAACAAAAGCTTCTAAGGTTTGAGCCAAAACGTTGAGTTGATAACGTTCTTTTTCCTTCTTGAGAGTTTGCCATGTATTGCATTGTTATCTTCTAGAACTTGCCTTTAATCTCGATCGAGGTTGTTATATGTGCTAAATTGATGAGATCAAACAGATGCGTAAATTGATGAGATCGGCTACAGATGCGCGTTCACTTCTCTGCGTGGGCTCCAAGCATCTTCGACTGTTGCAATTGTACCTGGAGTTCAGAAGGCTGAGGGTGCTCCACGCGCTTTCGATCAGATTATGGGAGTTCCCGAATGCGGTAACTAGATTAGTTGGTTTGAAGTACCTAGCCATAATGTGCGGAGGGGAGCTCCCGCCATCCATATCCAGACTCTGGAATCTTGAAATCTTGATCATCAAACGGAACAGTTGTGTTCATTCCTTGGTCATTCTACCGTTGGAGATATGGAAGCTGCGCAAACTGAGGCACCTCTATTGTATGGGGTTCGACCTGCCTGATCCACGTGATGCTGAAATGGGAGATTCCATGTTCCTGGATAAGTTGTTGACGCTTTCGGGTGTGAGTGTTGGTACTTGCACGCCAGGAATCCTTTCAAGGGTGTCGCGACTAATCAAGATTGGAATATGGTTTGAGCCCACGAACCACCACGGTGTTGAGAACTTATTTCTAACTAATAATACTACTTTTTCCGACTTCCGTACACTGAAGTCATTCAAATGCGTTGTCATGAATCTTGGTTTTCGACCTGAAGCTACATCTTATCTCACAGTTTTCCCTTCTAGTCTTCGAAAGCTAACGTTGGGCGGATGCGGATTTTCCTGGGATCTTATGGCAGGCATTGCTTTCTTACCGATGCTTCATGTGCTGAAATTGCGAAGTTCCTCCTTCTGCGGCCCTGAGTGGACACCTATGGAGGGGGAGTTTCTGAATCTAAAATACCTTCTATTGGAAGACTTGGATGTAGAGTACATGAAAGTAGAATCTACTCACTTCCCAGTTCTGGAACAACTGCTTATCAAACGTTGCTACAAACTACGAGAAATCCCATTTGAATTCGGAGAAATCCCAACACTCAGTGCTACGGAGGTGGAAGATTGCAGCTCGTCCGTCCATTAATCAGCAAGAACCATACAGGAGAAGCTAGGGAACGCCAGTCTGAAAGTTCTCATAACTTCTTCATGGGATCGATGGTAAGAATCTCCACATCCCTCAAATGCGATAAAAAGTTTCTATTTATATGTACTTATTTCATGACAAGTAAGTTTCACACAAGAAAATTATAGAACAATATGTTAACTATTATTCTTTGCTTAGACCAAACTGATTTATAGTTCAACTGCTTTCGTACATGATCAAATAATACACCTTATGAAATAATGGATCATTAATTTGGTTTCTGATTTTAATCTTTGTCTTATAGAGAACTGACAAAATGAGAGGAAAACCATGCCATGGGCTCAAAATCTGCAAAGGCCGGGGTGGCATATGTTCTTGAAGTTTAATCGTTATTGCAGCAGTTGTTGCTGCAAAGTTCTTCAATGTGTAGTTATTTATTTGCTTGCAGCAGATACTTTCAATTGTTAAAAAGATAAAATAAAGAAAGAGTGAAGTACTCTCACCATTTGATACGAGCCGAACTCCGATTGAAGAGCTAGAGGTCGTGGAGCTTGATGGGGAAGGTCGAGCTGAGCTCGGGGACGTTGAGTTCGAGGGCGAGGACTCGGTTCCTAGTTCGTTCGAGACAGGTGATGGAGAGGACGGGGAGATTGGTGAAGATCGTATGGAAGGGCGAACGAAGAGAGTCACGTCGAAGCCCAAGAAGTACGAGGACTTCGTTATTTATCGTTGATTTCTTATTATTTATTGTAATCGGGCTTGGCCCAAGTGAACATTATCGAGTCGAGCCTTTTGCTCCTTTTCGGGTTTTCTTGTTGATTCTTTCCCGGATCGTATGAGTCGAATCAACCAGGGTCCTTAGAGTATATATAGGGAATTAGGGTTTTGTTTGGCGGCATCATCCATAATAGAAAAACCCTATTTTTCTTATTCGCGTGCTTTGTTTTTTTCTCCACAACTCCGGCGTGATCGACGGGGGTTTACTGCCCGCGACTGCCTTCGTATCCTCCTTCGGAGAATTGCTCGTTCTCCGGCAATAGATAGGGATTCAAACCTTATCAACTGGTGCTTTCATCTTCTTGGACCATGCAATCCGCTTCGGGACAACATCCTCATCGCCGCGATGAGAAGAACTCCACCGTCGTGACTTCGCAGCCGTTTATTCCACCCACAGCCCACCCGCCGACTTCTGACTCCATGTCGGCTAAGCTCGATTCGATGTTGGTGATGATGCAACGGATGGAGAGTAGGTTGGGGGCAGCAGAGCAGCATCTGGCGGCAGGCGTGCTGCATCGCCCAGAACCGGCACCGCCGGACTTGCACATACCGCCATGGTCGACGGCGAGTGTTCCTACACCGACGATGCCGATGTCTACACCTCCTCGCTTTGCACCGACCTCTCACACATATGGGGAGGAGTCTCGACGGAAAACCCTAGCTGACTTCACTCGACCGCCGCCGTCTGGGGGGCGCGACGACACGGCAGGCCGGGGTTCGACGTGGGACTTGCAGCAGGTCCGCCAAGGGCCGACGCCATACACGCAGCGGTCCACATGGGATCCAGTTTCTCAACGCCAATCTCATCCATCCTTTTCGGACCCCGTCAAACAAATTCGGATGGATCCACCAACATTCGATGGGTCGGACGCCTCAGGTTGGGTTACTCTTATTCAATACTATTTTGACCATATTATGTTGCCAATGGAAAATCGCTTACACTATGTTGTCATGCTATTTTTGCCGCCCGCGTCAGATTGGGTCTTCTCCTACCGAGCGAATAATCCATCGGCATCATGGGATCAATTCTTGGAGGACGTTCGCCGCAGATTCGACCCTCACTATTTTGTGAATTATGTGGAATTGATATCCAAACTCACGCAAACAGGGCCGTTAGCGGAATACAATCGTGAATTTGAGAGGATGCTCAACCACATCCAAGGATTGCCGGAATCAGCGTTGTTGCTAATATATTTGGGAGGTTTGCGCAACCCGCTCAAAAATTAAGTGAGGTTTCAACACCCGACGTCCGTGGCCGCCGCCATGGCGTTAGCTAGTGAGTTCGATAGTTCTAGCGATCGCTCGGGCCAACCTCTTCACAAACCGTGGTAGCCAAGAGAGAGCCGTAGCCCTTCTCAACCGGGAGCAGGGGCAGATTCCACACCACAGCAGTCGGGGGCGCCCTCACCCTCACGGCCGAGGGACTTGTCCAAACTGCCGATCGTCCGCTTATCGTCGGGAGAGAAGGCGGAACGCACGCGACAGGGAATTTGCTGGTATTGCCCTGAGAAATATAGTCCGGGCCACGTTTGTAAGAAGACGTTTTTGGCCTATATGGGGGCGGATGAGGAGGAAGAGACGACTGATACTTCAGCGGATGACGGGACCGAACCCGGGGTGGTGATTTCGGATCTTTCGCACGTTCTCAGTATGGACGGGCGGCCGCGGTCTTCGTCGTTGGATTTGTGGGGGTCTAGGAGTGACGGCGGTCTCTATTCTTGTCGATACAGGAAGCACGCACAATTTTATCCACCCCCGGATTGCGGAAAAGAGTGCCCTTCCATTAGAAGCTATTTGCCCTTTCCGTGTTTACATGGGGAACGGACAGTCATTGATCTGCTCTCATAAGAGCTCAAATGCAGCCGTGAAAATCCAAGGGCATGAATTTTTGGTGGATTTGTTTGTGTTACAGCTGCATGGTTTTGATATGATTCTGGGCATAGCTTGGTTACATGCTCTTCGAAGGGTGACGAGTGATTATGAAAAGGGAGCTCTGGAGTTCGAGTATCAGGCCGTCCCGTCTCTCTCAAAGTCGCGCCTAGGCTGCCGCGCCAAGTCTCGGCTCGCACATTCGCGGCGTTGATGGTTCATCACGAGGGATCCGCAGCGGTTTTCGAGATCTTGGCTTTGCAATCAGATGCGGGTGGAGATGCTACTACTGGCCTTGGTTCGGCGTTGGATTTGCCGGGAGAACTTCTGCCAGTAATTCGGGAGGTCTTATTGAATCATGCAGCGGTGTTTTCGGTCCCATCGGGGCTTCCCCCGGCTCGTTCCTTCGATCATCGCATCCACCTTCTTCCCAACACGAAGCCGGTGAATGTTCGCCCTTACCACTACCCTTATTTTCAGAAGGCAGAGATTGAACGTCAAATCCGAGAGATGCTCGACACCGGCATTATCCGACGTAGTACTAGCGCTTTTTCGTCTCCAGTATTATTGATTCAAAAGAAAGACGGGTCTTTCAGGTTCTGTATTGATTACCGTGCTCTGAATGCGGTTACGGTGCCCGACCACTTCCCGATTATGACTGCCGACGAATTATTTGATGAGTTAGGGCATGCCCGGATATTCACGAAGCTTGATTTGCGGTCGGGGTACCACCAGATCAGGATGCATGATTCCGATGTGTACAAAACAGCCTTCCGTACACACGATGGCCACTTTGAGTTCCTGGTTATGTCGTTCGGCCTGACTAACGCGCCTTCCACGTTTCAGTCAGCGATGAACGAGATTTTTCGACCTCTGCTGCGTCAATTTGTCATTGTATTTTTTGACGATATACTTATCTATAGTCCGGATGTCGAGACGTATGCAGAGCATCTGACGGAGGTTCTGTCCTTATTATAATCGAACAATTTTTTTGTCAAGTTATCTAAATGTTCGTTCAGCTGCTCTACAGTCGATTATCTGGGCCATATTGTTTCGGGAGGAAAGTTGCAAGCGGACCGGACAAAAATCGAGGCCATGTTGGCTTGGCCTATGCCGAAGACTGTGAAGCAACTCCGCGGGTTTCTCGGTCTCACGGGGTACTACCGCCGTTTTATTTCCGGGTATGCGATGATTGCGGCGCCATTAACGGAATTACTCAAGAAGGACGCTTTCGATTGGACTTCGGAGGCATCGGAAAGTTTTCAAAAATTGCAGCAGGCTATGACATCCGCTCCAGTTTTGAGTCTCCCGGATTTTTCCAAGCCATTTGTCGTGGAGACGGACGCCTCGGCTTTTGGAATAGGAGCGGTTTTGCTTCAAGATAACCATCCTATCGCTTATTTTAGCAAGAAGTTGGGACCTCGGCGCAAAATATCATTGACTTATCATAAGGAACTCTATGCTATCGTGGAAGCTGTTTAGAAATGGCGCCAGTATTTACTTGGGTGTGAGTTCGTTATTCGAACTGACCAAAAGAGTTTGAAGGAGCTTCTCCAACAAGTTATTCAGACTCCGGACCAGCAATTGTACGCGAGGAAATTGATGGGGTACAATTTCATAATCGAATACAAGCCGGGAGCGGCAAATAAGGTCGCCGACGCCCTATCTAGGCGTGATGAGGAGTTGGCGGATGCGGAGAAGGATGCGGCGCTATTCGTCGCGGTCGCTCATGTCACGACCCGCCCTCGCTAAACTAGCTGAGCGAGGTCGCGACTCAAGAGAAGAAGGAAGTAAACGAAATAAAACGAACGAACGACAGGAGATGAAACTATGTGAAAACTCAACATTAGATTAAAGTCGAACTTCCCATCATTCGTCGAGAATGATTGGGGAAACTGTTTATTAACGTAAGCGTTTTACATGAAATACGCGGGAGCACTGTTCGAGAAGGAAGTCATTTTCTATGGTGGAGCTGATACGTTACAACAGTACACAAAATGGCGATGAGTTGCAACGATACACAAACTAAAATCTTAATCTACATAAAGATCACAGCGGAAGAACGTGAGATGCATGTATGGAGACATACACCACCAAGAGGCTTCAACACTTTCTGTGTTCGACAAAAGCTCCTTCCGGCAACTTCACTTCATCCTGCTTAACCTGCACATGGGAAATATGTACAGGGCTGAGTACTTTGAAGTACTCAGTGGGCACGTGCCAAAACATTTTAATTGCCAGCCATTCAAGTGAATCATAGGGGTTTTAAGAAAAGAACCTATGTTCACAAATAAATACATATTAAAACAAAAGAGTGCCTGCGCAGGCTATTTTCTAGTGTAATCCATCATATCTGAGCTGGGGTGTATCCGGAGAGGTTGGCCACCCTCCCGGATACCTTACCGTGCCACTTGCGTAGCTAACGGTAATCTGAGTGCACTAACTCACCGAGGTCTTGACCTCGATGAGCCCGAATCGTTCTGATAACTGAGGCCTAGGCCTTTAAACTGAGGCATAAGCCTCCTCAGATAGATCTCATACAAAACAAAAACATTTTATGGTCTGGCAATTCTTTTAAAAGAAAAGAATTTAAACATAAGAAAACATTTTAGTTTTTTTTTCTGAAAGCCCACCTCGATAGCTTTCCTTTGCTGGTCATACTTTATATAACTCTGAGCGCCGCCTTAGTCTCGGCCTTTTCCTTCGCCTGATCTCGTTCAAAGAACGTAAAATGAGAAACTTGAAATGAAATCGATAATCTTATCGATCTATGCGAAGGCTGTCTTTTATCGAGGTTATGTTCTCTTTACTGATAGATTTCTTTTACTGATGGATCTCTTTTACTGATAGATCTCTGTTACTGATAACGTTATCAAGGTTATTCTTTTAATCGAGAGTTCCTCGATCGATCACTTCGATCGATTCTTGTGTCTTACTGTCTTTTCCTTCCTCAACAGATTTCGCAGGATATTCGATTAAGCCATTAATGAGGCTTAGTGATTTTATTACACGATATAAGTTGTCTACACTTATAAGGTTAACATAACTGTTGGGGCTTGATTTGTTATTTAATCTGAGGTTTATAATTTACTTGAGACCCAATAGAATTATTAAGGGTTTAAGCCCAATTATTGAAGCTCGGGAATTATTACATCAATCCCGATAAGTTATTACGTGCGGCTCTCGTCTTCTAATTTAAATATCGGCCCAACTAGTAAATGGCCCAACGGGTTGGGCCCGATCTATTAAATGACTATTGGCCCATATTTTAATAATTATCGGCCCAAATGGTTGGGCTCGATCCGTTAATAAATCTTCGGCCCATTATGCATTCGTTAATTAGCTTTCGGCCCGTTTAAGTATTTTATCTTGGCTTATTTAGCCCGGCCCATTAAATAAATAATCCTTGGTCCACGAATTAATGTTCGGCCCGTCTGATCTTGAAGCTTCGGCCCGATCCAATACTTGGCAAACATACTCTCCCCCCTTTTCTTCTCTCTCTCTACGCGACTTCTCCTTCTCTCTCTTTCTCTCGCTGAACCTACTCTCTCGGCAGTCCTTCCGCCGCTCTCCTTCTCGCCGGCGGCGTCCTCCGTCAATCGGCCGGCGGTGCTCCGTCCCGATCTTCGTCGCCCCTCCTCTGCTCCGGTTCCTCCTTTTCCAATTCGAATCGGGGATTGCCAAATCCCCAAGTTCTCAGAAATTGGGGAAAGCTTCTCCCGTCGGCAATTTTGATTCCGGCGTGGCGGTGCGTAGGTCGCACCGTCCTCTCCATTCGGGGACCTCTCCCCTAGTTGCATCGCCGAACGCTGCCCCCGTCTGCTGTTGCGTCTCCTGCTACTGCGCCCGTTACTGCCGTGACTCCCCTGTCACCGTCGTTGTCCTTTCTCTCCAATTATCACTTCCCGTCTAACCTCCTTCCTCTATCCTTTGTTTTGCAGGTGTCCTCGGGCGTCCGCCGGTGCTGCAGCTGCTTCGTCGATGTCGTCGGCGGCTGTGGTAACCTCCGGTGGGGTATGGGGGAAATCGGAATGTCCCGGTGTAGCCTCAATTCCACCCTCGGCTTCCTTTCTCCTTCCGGGCAGCCTTGCTATCTCCGTCGGTACGCCGACGAGGTTCGTTCTTGATTTCCCTTCTCTATTTTATGCTGATTTGGTAACGACTTATACTTGTTGGTTAGGGAGTGTTTTAGGGGTTTATTATTGGTGATTATTGAGCAAATTTCCATATTTTTACATACTTGTAGAGAGTTAATACTTAAATTGGGTTGAACGGCTTGATTGGGGAGTATGTTAGAACCAATGTCTTATGCTCATCAAAACTGAAGCCTTAGGGAATTAACGAAGGATCCAAGTCTGATTTTATACATGCATTGTCACTACGAGGTTGCTATGTTTCTCCTGCTTCAATCCTTACGGTCTTAACTATGTTTTCATTCATTAAGAGAGGTTAAAGCTTTTGGGCAGTTTATAGTGTTGTTTTTCCGGGTTTCTTATGGGGATTACATGCTAAAAGGTTTGTAGTACTTAGAGAGAGTGATGAGGAGTCTTACTTGCAAATCTTAGAGGTTGAAATCTGAGTTCTTGAGCTAGATAGAGGCTGTCCCCTTTCTCTTTGTTGCTCCCTTCCTCTTGTTCCTTCTCTATATCGATGCGACTTGAAGCCTACACTTGCATGTTTGATTTCTAGGTGTTAGGGGTCTTGATACTCATGCTAGGGGAAAGGATAGGGTTCCTTCTTACCATTTGAAGACTGAAATCGAGTCTCTAGCTCTCGAGTGAGGGCTGTCCTCTTCTAATCTTGCTTCGAAAACCTTCCCCTTCCTCCGTTCTTCACTCCTAGAGATAGTGGGGTTGAGTTCTAGTTAGTGCATGCAAGCTAAGCCTTTGAAGGAAGGGAGTTAGAGGGGTTACCTATGAAATCGAGGTGTTTCCGACGCCTCAAACGGACTGCGTTGGGGCTGTGCTTCCGGCAGCCTCTCAGCCGGCAGTCGGGGTCCTCCGAGGGCCTTCCTTGCTTTCTCACTTGCTCTCTTTCTTTCTTGTATAAATGGGGTGTGAGATGAGCTGATTTTTGTGTGTTTTTGGTGTAGGAAGGAAGGGCTTTTCTTCAAGAATGATGGCTGCCAAGAGGAAGTGTGTGGGAATGGTGAGTTGGAGCTCTTCTCTACTTCCTTTCTCTCTCTATTGTTGTTCGAATGGTGTGTGTGTGATTGTGAAAACTGACCTTGTGAGTGTTTTTGGTGTAGGGAGGGAGTGTTTTCCTCAAGAGTGATTGTTGCATGGGTGACACGTGCATGCTTGGGAGGCTTCCACAACTCCACTTGTAACAATGAGGATGAGGGTGCTTAATGATGTTTTAATCTCTCCCTAATTGTAGTTAGAGGTGTTAGTATTCTCTAATTGTGCTTGGGTGAGATTTGAGCTGCTGCCGCTTCTTCACTCAATCTTTTCTTTTCTTTTTCTTTTATTTTTATTATGCATTTATCCACATGTAAATACTATGGGCTTGATAATTGGGTCCTAGGCTTTTATATTGTTTGTGAATATTAAACCTGAAATGGGCCTCGTAACTGTTAAGTAAAATCGAACTAATAATCATGAAGTGGGCCTCGATAATTAACTGGACTTTGAACAATTAACTGGGCCTCGTAACTGTTAAGTGGGCCTTGAATTCGGGTGGGCCTCGAAGTCAGATGGGCCTCGGCCCAAAAATTAAATACTGAATTTTTCTTTTACCGATTCGTTTAATCGTCCTTTCTTATTTAGTTCGGTTCTCGTCTCGAGAAGCTCTAATGTTACTAACGTGTCACTACTATTAGTAGTTCTTTAATATTTTACTCCTAATAATAATAATAATAATAATAATAATAATAATAATACTCCCAACATTACTTTTATTTCTTAAAATAATGCCGAAGTTTTTATTACTCACTAAGAAAAACTGCGGCTGTTACAGCTCAGCCTCTCCCGGAAATTTTGGAGCTTCTCCGGGCGGACGTGCGTGAGATTGACGAGCTGCAGCAGCTGTGCTCGGACATAAAAGAGGGCACGACCCCTCCGAATTTTTCAATATGTGATGGTCTCATTTATCGAGGAAGGCGGCTGGTGGTTGCGTTTTCATCCGGGGCGAAGTCTGCGATTCTTTATGAGCATCATTCTACTCCGACGGCGGGACATCCCGGGGTGGATCGGACGTTTAGGCGTTTAGCTTCGACATTCTTTTGGAAGGGTATGCGGAAAGATGTCAAGCAATATGTCGCTTCTTGCTTTGATTGCCAAACAACCAAGTACTCGACTCAGAAGCCGGCCAGCCTTTTGCAGCCTCTTCCGATCCCGTCGCAGGTATGGGAACATGTCACTATGGATTTTATTACAGGCCTCCCACAGTCTCGGGGATTTACTTCGATTATGGTGGTGGTGGACCGCTTATCCAAGTACGCACACTTCGCGCCCTTGCCTACTCGTTTTGACGCGTTGAGAGTAGCCAATTTATTTGTTGATACCGTTGTTAAGCACCATGGCTTCCCGGCATCCTTGGTGTCAGATTGGGACCCAATTTTCCTAAATGATGTGTGGGAGAATTTGATGCATCTGAGCGGGACGAAGTTGAAATTTTCCACAGCCTATCACCCGCAATCCGATGGGCAGACGGAGGTCCGCAACCGGGGTCTCGAGCAATACCTACGTGCCTTTGTGGCGGACAGGCCGGTCAAATGGGCGAATTTTCTGCCGTGGGCGGAACTCGCTTTAAATTGCTTTCATCACGAAGGATTAGGCACTTCTCCGTTCCATGCACTCTATGGACGGGAGCCTCCACCCTTGATTGCGGTACAGCCGTTTTCTTCATGTCCGCCCCCGGTCGCGGATATCATTAAGGCGAGGGGAGAATTATTGTTGTGGTGTAGACGAAACCTTGAGCGGAGCCAGCAACGAATGCGGGACACGGCGAATCGGAGTCGCCGCCATGTGGAGTTTGATCTCGGTGAGAAGGTTCTCTTAAAATTACAAATGTATCGCCAACATTCTGTGGTGCGTCCGATTTCTTCGAAACTAGCTCGACATTTTTATGGCCCCTTCGAAGTGGTTGAACGCATCGGTGAGGTAGCTTACCGCTTAAAGCTTCCCGAGGGAAGTAGAATCCATGATGTGTTCCATGTTAGCCTATTGAGACCGTATATGGAAGGGACAGCGGGGGACCCGGCCGAATTTCCGTCATTTTTCGTGCGAGGTAAGGCAGTGGCTCGGCCCCTTCGTTTGGTGGAACGTCGGACGTTACACAAAGGTGGAAAAATTGTGGAGGAAGGGCTCTTGCAATGGGATGATGACGGAGGGAGCACTCCGACGTGGGAGCCTATGGAGGTGGTTCGACGACGGTTTCCGTTTTTACTCCTTGAGGACAATTAGGAGCGTTCTAAGGAGGGGGGAGTTGATACGAGCCCAACTCCGATTGAAGAGCTAGAGGTCATGGAGCTTGATGGGGAAGGCCGAGCTGAGCTCGGGGACATTGAGTTCGAGGGCGAGGACTCGGTTCCTAGTTCGTTCGAGACAGGTGATGGAGAGGACGGGGAGATTGGTGAATATCGTATGGAAGGGCGAACGAAGAGAGTCACGTCGAAGCCCAAGAAGTACGAGGACTTCGTTATTTATCGTTGATTTCTTATTATTTATTGTATTCGGGCTTGGCCCAAGTGAACATTATCGAGTCGAGCCTTTTGCTCCTTTTCGGGTTTTCTTGTTGATTCTTTCCCGGATCGTACGAGTCGAATCAACCAGGGTCCTTAGAGTATATATAGGGAATTAGGGTTTTGTTTGGCGGCATCATCCATAATAGAAAACCCCTATTTTTCTTATTCGCGTGCTTTGTTTTTTCTCCACAACTCCGGCGTGATCGACGGGGGTTTACTGCCCACGACTGCCTTCGTATCCTCCTTCGGAGAATTGCTCGTTCTCCGGCAATAGATAGGGATTCAAACCTTATCACCATTTATTTTGAAAGGACCATTTCTTTATGTATATATATATAATAAGAAGTTGGGTTTATTGTATAATAGTGGTGACCCATGTAGTTTAAATGGATGTTTATTGTATAAATATAGCGTATTAAGGGATTAATGAATCATTAGTACGAGTTCACATGAGGTTGTTGAACCAAAATAAAAAAGTGGTCATTTCAAATAACACATTCCAAATAAATGGCAATATTGAAACGAATAGAGGGAGTATATATGGTTTTCCTTGTTGTCTCTCCCCACTGTAAATTAAATACTCCTTCCTTCCACCATTTACTAACACTTTGACTATATTGAGACGTTCATCATTTACTACTGAACCTTTTCATTTTGAAACAGAGGTCCCTTAATCACTTTAACACTCTATCACTCTACTTTGTTTAACACTTTATTACCTTTGAAAATTAGATATGCTCTCAATTTTTTTATTTTAACATTTTAACACATTAATTTATTTATATATCATCAAATTGTAAAGACAAAGACTTGTGTGTGGCCGGCCGCATGGTGCGGCCGGATCCACTTGACCTGCCCGGCCCGCCAACCCGACTCGGCCCGGCCCAACTGTGGTCAACCCGACCCCGGTTGACTCAATTTCGGGTCGGGTCAACCCGACCCGGTCCGTGTTGACCCGACCCGTTTAAGTAAAGTGTCAATCTTTGTTAATAAAAGTGCTAATCTTTATGAATAAAAGTGTCAATCTTATAAATAAAAATTTATACGTAATTTATATGTATGTAGTAATTTTAAAATTACTTTATAGGGTTCATATATCAATTTAGGGGTTTTATAATTATTGTTTAGTATTTTGTTTAGTATTTAACTTCAATTTTATAATGTTAAATATGGATTATAAATTGAAACTTAGGATATATAATTCTCCAGCAAAAGTGTCAATCTTAATGAATAAAAGTGCCAATTGTTCTGAATGAAAGTGTCAATCTATTTGATATCGAAAATTTTATATTTTTTTTTATCAACTTGTTATTATAATGTTTTGATATTATGGTTTATATATATATATATATATATATATATATATATATATATATATATATTATTTATTTCCATAACATGAAATTAATATTCATTATTAACGTATTTTTCGTAAAAATGCCAATTATTATGAATAAAAGTGCCAATGTTTCAAAAGTGTCAATCTTTGTAAACAAAAGTGTCAATGTTTCAAAGTGTTAATCTTTATAAACAAAAGTGTCAATCTCAATCCGGCCTCACGGTGAGGCCGGCCTCACAGGAGTGCGCCCCAATTGTAAAAATACATGTACCTAAAATTTAGGTTAATTGAATAATGAATGAACTACATTGCGGCCGCGCAGCCGCGGGCAAGGTCGATGCTAGCGCCTTCGGCACTGCCGAAGGCATCACTACCCTACACGTGTAGAGTTTGCAAGGCGGGGCCCTTATGTCATGTCTGAACCTGAACCTGCAAAATCAGTTTTCAATTAATGTTCAATTCTTTTTTTCTTTTTTTTTTTTCATTTTTTTAATTTAGTTTTCTTTTCCTTATTTCTTACTAGTACTTTTCTTTTTCTGTTTTTGCATTTTTACATTTATAGTATTTCATTTTTTTTTTCTTTCATTCTATTAATTGATTTTGCTCTCTTTCAAAAATTATAATCGAAGGAATTCTTTTTCTATCGGAAATATATTTTGATCAAAATAATGTACGTACTTATAAATTTGTTATATTCCAAACAATATAATAATATCTTTATTTCATTTGAAATGATTTTTTTTAGTACGGAGATTATTTCCGTGCTAAAAAATGGCAGTTCGAAAGAAATGGAGAGATTATTATACATGTTTGGAATATACTATACTAGTAAATAAATTCATAATCACATCATTATTATTTTGGTCAAGTACATGTACTATAGAGAAAAGGAATTTTGAGAGAGAACAAAAATAATCGACTAGTTGAAGTGAAAGCAAAAAAATAACATAAATGTAAAATTTCAAAAAAGAAATAAGGAAAATAAATAAGAAAAGAAAATCTATGTATATTTAAATATATATATATATATATATAGAGATGAGATCCCATAAAAAGCCCACTTAGTGTAAGAAATAGGAAGCATTCTAATCCTTTGATTTATACATAATCTATGGTTCAAATTAAATCTTAAAAACTGCACACTAATTAATTTTAGCTTGAATGCATTACTTTTATTTGATTTGAGGACAAATTAGTAAATATAAAATTTACCATATCCACTCCTACATCAAATATAGCGATTAAAATGGAATTTTCAATCCAAAACTTATGGGAAATAAATATGCATGATTGTGTTGTGAAGTAAATTGTAGAACAGAGAATACGAGAAGAAAGAAACGAGTGAAGAAGATGGAGGCGCAGAGAAAGGCGGTATTCTCATTAATCTCATATTCTGCCGTATCTTACAAATAGAGTACAATGAGATATATATACTAGATATAAAACCTTAACTAATAAGTAATGTCCACAATATATAAATATTTATAACACTCCCCCTTGGACATTACGACGTGATGTTCATGCCTCGTTAAAAACCTCTCCGTAAAAACCACGTGGGAAAAATCTGGTAGAGGAAAAGAGTACATAACATACGTTTATTTATGTGTTGCATTAGTTGCCTCATTAAAAACCTTAACTAAGAAAACCCTTTGGGAAAAAACTTAGTAAGGGAAAAAGAGTACAACTATTAAGCCTTCAAGGCATAATCTTCGGGATTATATACTTCGATCCTCAGGACCTATTGTTTGAAATATGTTCGCTCCCCCTCAAAACAACAATCTTTCAATTCACTACATTTTAATACGTAGTCATACATATATTTCTCGTGCATGGATATTGTCACGCCCAACTCCTGTGAACCGGGACGTGGCAGGGGATTGGATTAAAGAAGCGGGGAAGAAAGGGGGTAATATTAACTTATGAATATTTTAACAATTCCTATGAAGTGATTGAAATTAAATGGTGGGGTAAACCAGCGTCAAGTCTCCAGGAGGAGTCGAACATCTACTACGACAATTGGGAATACCAAGAGTGAGCAGAAATTCAAGCTTCCAAGTGGGACCATTGCACGGCACTCTCCACCCAACATAATATTTAAAAGACGGGGTAACCGGCTTACAGTAAACTAGAGGAGTCGACACACTGCAGAAAATGGAATTACCATAATCGAGTGGAAGTTCGAGCATCCAAAAGGAACTGATACACGGCACTCTCCGTCTAACAGTAAGTAAAGCAAGATGACGTAGTGCAAGACGGAAAGATAGATTATATAACTAGAGGGTTGGAAGAACACACCCTCGACATTGTACATTATTACAAAACTACTAATTTCTTAATCAGAGTTTTAAGCTAAATAACATAGTGGGACTTATGTAATACTGCAACAACCCCTTCCTCAGCCTTGCTGCTCATCATCTGCTTCCAAACCTGAAAACATGAAAGAGTTTTGGGCTGAGTAATTGATGTACTCAGTGGTCGTACCCCTTTGGCAAGCATTTTGGAAACTAGCAGTTTATCCAAACATAGTATATCAAGAGGCTTGCAGAAAACAACTCCTGAAAATACAAATATCATTTTGGGGTGTGTGGTGTTCATCTTGGACTCAACCGCAGGCTACATTATCACCTTTGGTACTAGACCGGGTTCAGGGCCGTAACCCTAAATAATCCCAGTACTTGCATTAAACCCGAGTCGGAACTCAAGGAATTGCCATGGGTTAACATACGATGCACCGCATGTAACCGGGGTGTACACAATTCCAAGTAGTATATCTGATACAAACAAGGAATCTCGATCGATCCATGGAGTCATTTCATAGAACATTCACACAAAACATTTTTATGAATAACTGCATTTTTAACATAAAGTAAATGTAGCATTAAAAACAATGCCCTTTGAAAATATTTTACCCACCTGTAATTTGGAGTAACCCTCAAAAATAGCTCTAAACTATATTTCTTCTTCTGTAGAACCTTGAAAGCTATACGTTTGCTAACGCTCAAGACCAACGACCAAATTCTTCTTTAACCTTTATCTATATTGTGAGTTAGCTCGGATACGAAAAGTGATAATAGTAGGATTATGGAAGAAGGTCACTTTGTATTTATAGGTGAAATAACATATGTAGCTTGGATGAGTCATTGTCCATAGCTTTCATGAGTCATCGGTCTAATTTAAGAAATAGGGGAACACGTATGGCTTAGTTGGACAAAGGATTACGACTCTACACTTATAAATTTTTTACTTTTCTTCTACTCATGCATGCATTTTCCTTTTATTTTTTTAATAATTAATCCTATGCATGCATGCACTATTACGTATATAGCATATACATTATATAGAAATATATTAGAATTAAGTTATTTCCTATATATATATAAATATTGGTCAAAGCCTTATTTACTAGTTACACTTATACATACACATTATATTGTAATAATATAATTAAGCTAAAATTATTAATCTCTTGAAATATAATCAATATGATATATTCTTTGTATATAAATATATATATATATTTTCTGTATTTGGAATTTAAACTATATATATATCATAGATGAAAAATACTTTATTATTATTCCAAATAAAATTAATACATAGGAGTTACTTGTATTAACTATAGTTATTTTATAAAAATTAGGGATATTACATCCCTCCCTCCTTATAAAAATTTCGTCCTCGAAATTTGCATACGCGAATACTATAATTCAGGATAACCACGTTTCTTTTAATGACCTATGGTGATTTCATAAGACCGTGACTAAAATATTTTCTTGTTCCTCAAGGCTTTGGATCTTTTGATATTTCTAATTTAAGGTGAAACCTTTATCAGGCTAACTTAGTTAAGATGTGAGAGGCAGTAGTATCAAATGATGCTAAAATAGATGTATGTGTCTTAATAAATCAAACCTGTTGGATTTTCACGAGCACGTGCAACCTGTTGCTGATCTAAGGCATAAGCCCTTGCCTGCTGGAGTGGTCTCTGTTTTAGTGGTAGGTTTCTGGGCGGTACTTGCCTAGGTGGTTGGGGAAAAGCATTCATTGACTGTCCCCATTCTGCTTGTGCTCCTTTGACACCTCCTTGGTTAGGACAATTCATAGCAAAATGTCCAGATTGACCACACTTATAGCATGCATTCATGCCCTGCCTGCATTCTCCAGAATGAGGCTTCTGACATTGTGGGCATAAACGTCTATTCTTATCGGGGTACTGCGGTGGCGGTTGTGGTTGATTGCCTCTCCATGGTTTTTTTCCATTTCCATTATTACTATTATTCTTACTACGATCTTCCCATTTGCGTTTTTCCTGAGACGATACCTGCATGGGTCCTTTTTCACTTTCAGTAGGGAGTATAGATTCAATTGTAAGAGCCCTGCTCAACGTCTGTGAATATGTGAGTGGCCCTACACTAGCCAAAGCTACTGCAATTTCTGGGCGAAGTCCTGCTCTAAACTTTTGAGCTCGTTCAACATCGCTGCTCACCAGAAGTGGGGCATAGCGTGAAAGCTGATTGAACAAACGATCATATTCTGTAACAGATCCCTTCCCTTGTTTCAAATTCCAAAATTCATTAACCTTCTTTTGTTGATAGCACTCAGGAATGTATTTTTCAAACAACTTATTTTTAAAATCCTCCCACGTAAACAATTCCCATTCTTCATCATCAATTGTATGTCTAACAGCCTCCCACCAAAAGTCAGCTTCATCTACCAGTTGATAAATAGCACATGTTACCTTTTCATCTTCTGGACACTTAATGTATCCAAAAATTCGCTCAATACTTCGGACCCATCGTTCTGCATCGGATGGATCGCCTAACCCGTCAAAGGTGGGTGGTTTCTCCTTTCTGAATTTATCATTTGCGCTTGGCAATTGTATCGGAATTTCTTCAAGTTCAGGTTCTCTACGACCTCTTAAATTCATGGTCATCTATAAGATTATGTGGGTGTTAGTTGGTTTGATGAAAATATCATATGACTTATTGGGGAATTAAATATAACATTGGATACACAAAATGCCTTCCTTAGAGGACTTTTGGATATATATTAAGAGCACATTTATACATTCAAAATTGGCTCACTGCAGTTTAGGCAGTCATCAAAAGGAAGATGGCCTGATTATTGATAAAAGGTTGGGAGGATCCTATGCAAAGATCATCATTTCCAACCCTATAGTTAACTTCCTATCTACATATATAACATAAAAGCACATGCTCCTAGTGGTCATTTTCGAGCTCCCCTTCTGAATCAACTGGGGGCGTTTCTGGCTCATTATACTCTTCTCCGTCATGGATGTCCATATCCCCTTCCTCAGCAAATCCTAACCTTTGTGATCTTCGGCCCATACGCCATGCTAAACCACTTCCTAGTATAATTTCTCTCTTTTCGGACAATGGTTTATAAAGTTGATTTACTAGTATTTCAATCTCATGGATCTGTTCACCCGCCTGTCTGATCAATCTATCGAATTCATCCTCATCAGATGATATGTTGATTACTGTTGACATTTCTGCAGATTGTGATGGCCCTGGTGCTGTTACTGATGGAGCCCTACATGCTTGTGGATGGGTTTCCCTAACATTATTTCTCTGCCTTTCCATATGAAACATTTCTTGATTGAATCTCCTCTCTTGAATATCACTAACCAATTGATCCATAACAGGGGTACTGACATCCTCGTCAGATGAGGAGCCTATTTCAATTGGTGTTATAACCTGTGGAGTTCTAAATGCTATGGGATATGTTTCTTCATTATTGTCTCTCTCTCCCCCCCTCATAACATTAGATCTAAAAAGTGGCCTCATTCTGCAAGGATATTTTATGTGAGTAACTAAATTTGAATTTAACAATGATTCTATATAATTGAACTTATATCTTTCTTTATGGTTGTTGTTCACTAGGCCAAATAGGATTATTATTCTCCTAGTGACCATTTCATAGATTCTCAAGTTTTTCTAGAAAATCTTACCCTTAAGCTTTACTGGTGCTATTTTGATAAAATTACACAACATAACAATAACATATAAATCATACATAACCATCGTGTATGCTTTCATCATTCCTTGGGAAATAAAGTTCCACATACTTTCATAATACTTGAAATTGAGCAATGGAAACTCGGTAAGTTTCATATTATCTGGTGTTTCGTAAACACAATCTTTCCTTAGCATGCTTAGTACATGGCAAATGTTTTGACAACAACATGCTTTATAATATATACATATTAAATGTACCTTAATTGGAGGCAGATGATGGCAAGCTGAGGGAGTTTGTTGCAAAACTAACATAATTAGAATTGATATTCTAGATTAGACACAACTAAGGTCTCAGAGTCTTATGCTCTGATACCACTTTGTCACGCCCCAACTCCTGTGAACCGGGACGTGGCAGGGGATTGGATTAAAGAAGCGGGGAAGAAAGGGGGTAATCTTAACTTATGAATATTTTAACAATTCCTATGAAGTGATTGAAATTAAATGGTGGGGTAAACCAGCGTCAAGTCTCCAGGAGGAGTCGAACATCTACTACGACAATTGGGAATACCAAGAGTGAGCAGAAATTCAAGCTTCCAAGTGGGACCATTGCACGACACTCTCCACCCAACATAATATTTAAAAGATGGGGTAACCGGCTTACAGTAAACTAGAGGAGTTGACACACTGCAGAAAATGGAATTACCATAATCGAGTGGAAGTTCGAGCATCCAAAAGGAACTGATACACGGCACTCTCCGTCTAACAGTAAGTAAAGCAAGATGACGTAGTGCAAGACGGAAAGATAGATTATATAACTAGAGGGTTGGAAGAACACACCCTCGACATTGTACATTATTACAAAACTACTAATTTCTTAATCAGAGTTTTAAGCTAAATAACATAGTGGGACTTATGTAATACTGCAACAACCCCTTCCTCAGCCTTGCTGCTCATCAGCTGCTTCCAAACCTGAAAACATGAAAGAGTTTTGGGCTGAGTACTTGATGTACTCAGTGGTCGTACCCCTTTGGCAAGCATTTTGGAAACTAGCAGTTTATCCAAATATAGTATATCAAGAGGCTTGCAGAAAACAACTCCTGAAAATACAAATATCATTTTGGGGTGTGTGGTGTTCATCTTGGACTCAACCGCAGGCTACATTATCACCTTTGGTACTAGACCGGGTTCAGGGCCGTAACCCTAAATAATCCCAGTACTTGCATTAAACCCGAGTCGGAACTCAAGGAATTGCCATGGGTTAACATACGATGCACCGCATGTAACCGGGGTGTACACAATTCCAAGTAGTATATCTGATACAAACAAGGAATCTCGATCGATCCATGGAGTCATTTCATAGAACATTCACACAAAACATTTTTATGAATAACTGCATTTTTAACATAAAGTAAATGTAGCATTAAAAACAATGCCCTTTGAAAATATTTTACCCACCTGTAATTTGGAGTAACCCTCAAAAATAGCTCTAAACTATATTTCTTCTTCTGTAGAACCTTGAAAGCTATACGTTTGCTAACGCTCAAGACCAACGACCAAATTCTTCTTTAACCTTTATCTATATTGTGAGTTAGCTCGGATACGAAAAGTGATAATAGTAGGATTATGGAAGAAGGTCACTTTGTATTTATAGGTGAAATAACATATGTAGCTTGGATGAGTCATTGTCCATAGCTTTCATGAGTCATCGGTCTAATTTAAGAAATAGGGGAACACGTATGGCTTAGTTGGACAAAGGATTACGACTCTACACTTATAAATTTTTTACTTTTCTTCTACTCATGCATGCATTTTCCTTTTATTTTTTTAATAATTAATCCTATGCATGCATGCACTATTACGTATATAGCATATACATTATATAGAAATATATTAGAATTAAGTTATTTCCTATATATATATAAATATTGGTCAAAGCCTTATTTACTAGTTACACTTATACATACACATTATATTGTAATAATATAATTAAACTAAAATTATTAATCTCTTGAAATATAATCAATATGATATATTCTTTGTATATAAAAATATATATATTTTTTGTATTTGGAATTTAAACTATATATATATCATAGATGAAAAATACTTTATTATTATTCCAAATAAAATTAATACATAGGAGTTACTTGTATTAACTATAGTTATTTTATAAAAATTAGGGATATTACAGATATATGAGGAGGTTTAGTGAATAATCTACAGGATTATCACTTATTATATATCTATAACAGTGGTTCTTCTAGAACTCATGTATGCAACACAATAACAACATTATATATCCTCATATAGGATATTGGGGATTATAACAATTTACCAGTCTCATAATACGTTGTGGGGATCAATCAAAATAAGCAACATGCATCCAAAATCAACCAACATCAATCTCAATTAGTATCTCAATACGTAATATATATCAAGGTTTTAGCGAACCTTGAAGATAACAAAGAATATGAACACTATACGAATAGTCTCCTTCTAGGAGTAAAAATAAACCAAGGTTTTGTATACCTTATAACAAATATAGTGTTCAACATCCTTCAATATATCTCCTTCTAGGAGAATCTCAAAATCTTTAAGAAGATAGATCAAGGTTTCGTATACCTTGAAGATAACAAATAATATGATTATCATCATATAATCATATCTCCTTTTAGGAGATCTCAAAATATTACTTGCAAGTATTTCGTATACAATATCAGGCCTGATAAGTTGGTACTTCTGGTACTCAACATAACGAACTCCAGGTTCATAATTTATTTGTTATCTTACTCACTTCAAGTGATCATAAACGAAAAATGAGATACTAAATAACAATTTATCAAATAAAAACTATTTAGAATACTTATAATCACTTCAAGTGATAAACAAACATTGAGATACTAAATGGATGCGATGTATCAAATACGAGTAAAAACTAATTAGAGTGCTCATAAAACAAATATACTGGTATAATACTTCTTTAGGAAGATACTCGAACTTCTGGCCGAGATAATATTTAGACTTATCACAAGTCTTTCATTCAGAAGACTCCGTCACTAAGCATGAGTTAACATTCTCAAATTCTATGCGTGTACTATTTATTACATCAATATAATGTGTAACAAAAATCATTCAAATGCCATAATGAGTAAACACGCAATAACATATATCATCTTTAACATATCCTTACTTCCGGAGGATAAACTATTATAGTAATTTATGTTGCGATTTTTAAGTCCAACAGAGACTTATATAAACATAGATATCCGCCTTATAACTTATACAATTGCGGTCATGATGATAAATCATTAGGATATCTTTAGTTACTGCCAGATATATTGAAATAGCGGAACATATATAACAGGAGAATTGAATTATATTGAGGGTCTCTCTGCTAAAAGCCCTCGAGCCACTCGCTTTACTTTTCACCACCTCTTTGTTTTATTTCCTCATTAAAAATAATCCTTTGTGTCCTTCTGAGACAACCTTCACTATAGAAAATCTTACTGAGGAAATAAGACTTATCGTCTATTTAGCGAGTTAAGCTCCACCTCAACCTCAAGTGCTTCTGGCACTATCATATCATATTTCACCAAGTGCATCTTGCACTATAATACCAAATTTGTTATAGATCTAGATCATCATTTGAAATATATACCGGTAATGATTGAGGTGAAAGTGTCGACACTTATGATACTTCAATTATATGTTTCTCCTGAATTGTCATCCATGACAATATATAATTCAAAATAAAATCAGATTATTCATCATTTCCCAAGAATACATTTGATCTGGTCGTTCCGTAATCCCAGTGTAATGATTAATTAGTGCGCGTGCAAACTCGTCTGCAGGACGATCCTCTTCGAGAGGTTATATAGATTAACTGGGATTTTCGTCAACAGGACGATCCTTTTCATGAGGTTCTATAGAGTAATAACATATATATTTAGTTTTATTATAATTACCGCGGATTTACTCTTTAGCACCAGTAAAATGTTTACGCTTCAGGCGTATAAGAGCATCAAATAATTTGTTAAGTTCACAAAGAACTTCATTTTACTATGGTGCATATATACTGCAAGTATATAGAATTTATTCACTCCATTGGCAGTTAATATTTAATTGAACTTTTAGTTCATTTTACGTAGCGCGTGAATTAATATTCAATCCAACAAGAATTAAGCGGCATTCTTTCATGTATATCTCCCCCTAATGCCGTGATATGATTTGTTGGAATATTAGTACAACGTACCAACTAATAAAAGTGATCCCCAATTTTTGGCTCTATTTGGTATTTAAAATTCGACGGAGTATGCATATAACATTCTTAGAGCCTTTATAGGTACGTTTTGGTGGTAATATAAGTATTAGCAGATGGGAAATGATATTTTATCATCACGCGCTAATTGTAAAGGGAGATAACCCAAACACTCATGCTTGAGATAATTTTTTTTTCAAATAGTTTGGGTATTTAAAAATTTTATTTTATTCGCAACATAGTTATCGTTAGATTACTTCCCATTAAGGAAGAATAATGAGCCTTTCAATAGGGAATATCAACTCTTGTAGAGATGACAATAGGAATATTACCTTATGAATTCTTGAAGTTCTCCCCCTCCTTTTAGAAAGAGTTACAAAATTAATAATTCTCCATAATATTGTTTTGATGCTCTAATTTAACATGTCATTAGTTTGCTGCAGTCAAACTAATCAATATAATTCATAATCTTCAGGATTATGTGTTATAGAAACTAATCAATATGATTCATATAATCTTCAAGATCACATGTTATAGGAGAATATTAAGTTTGCTTCAGGCAAACAAATAGTTACAATTAGCATCTTAACATTCATGGGCTACTATACTCATGACCTCAATTTGCTCACTCACATTCTACTATATTAGAATCAATAAAAAAAAAATATAATATCATTCCCTCAAGTATTTCAATAAGTAGCAGTGTGCTTCAAGCATCACTTGACCGCAATTAACTATGTATTACTACGGGAATACATAATGTATAATTATTATAATTAAATAAGGGAGAACTATGTGAGCTTCTTGGTATGATGTCATCTACTTAATTATAAGGTATCTTTATGGGAATATGAACAAACTAATCCACGCATACCAGTTCAATTAATGAGTCATAAGGATTTTCATGAAGTAATCATCAAACATGAAGTCATAAAGTAGCATACTAATATTAATCATAAAACTTTAAATCTCATACAAACAAATAATAAACATAATAACAGTTCACACAAAGCAAATTAAGTTTAGTTGCTATCCATCAAGCTCAATTATTCAATCGCGATGTTATGTACTTCAATTTCAGGATTTGCTCAGTTGGTAGAGACTCGTGCTGATAACGTGTTGTGAAGTAAATTGTAGAACAGAGAATACGAGAAGAAAAGAAACGAGAGAAGAAGATGGAGGCGCAGAGAAAAGGCGGTATTCTCATTAATCTCATATTCTGCCGTATCTTACAAATAGAGTACAATGAGATATATATACTAGATATAAAACCTTAACTAATAAGTAATGTCCACAATATATAAATATTTATAAACTTAGTTGATGCAACAAAAAAAAAGGAAAAAAAAGAAACAATAGAAAAAAGTCATATACGTATAGCTTAATTAAAGAATATTATATTGCAATACTACTCAATTTGTAATGAATTATAATGCATCCGATAATGCATTGTTGCACAATTTTTAAACTTAGTTGATGCAACAAAAAAAAAGGAAAAAAAAGAAACAATAGAAAAAAAGTCATGTACGTATAGCTTAATTAAAGAATATTATATTGCAATACTACTCAATTTGTAATGAATTATAATGCATCCGATAATGCATTGTTGCACAATTTATAATGCACAAAAGAAAAATAATGTAATTAATATGATATTATATATTTGATAATACCAAATGCATTAGGATATGCAATATAATGCATGATTGTATTATTTAATGCATCATAAAAGAAAGTAATAAAAATTGAGTTGAAAGTTCTAAATCTTACTATAAATTTGAAGCAAATATGTATGAATTATTGACTACTTACAACGCATTCTTTTAAGAAAAATAATATTACAATCACTAAGTGGAAGGATAAAATATATGCATTATAATGCACTTTCCCATGCATAACAATTGTCTGCCTAATGCATTACTAATTTGTTCCCGAAGAACTTCACCTAATTTTCAATTGGATAATCATTGAATGATATTAACCAAATCAATGCACAAAATAAATAATCATAATGCATTATTAAAATACTAAAAATTGAATCGAGTTGTTTGCATTTTTGTGGAAACTAAGTTTGTAAAATTATTGTAAATTATGAATGCAACACCGATATATATAAAGGGGTGAGATCCTGTGCAAAATAGAGTGATCATAAAAAATAAAAAATTATGCATTTTATGCATAACTGTAATGCATGGTATGCATAATTATAATGCATTGTGCACTATAATGCACGGTCTATACTATTATAATGCATCAACCATCATAATGCATTTTCAGTATAATCATAATGCACAAATTAATATGTACCATAGATCACATTGTGATATGGTCCAAATCATTTCTCATTTTTTACTGGACCTGTCTTTTGCACGTGACCTCTCCGCTATAAATGCAAATATTAGTGTAATGCAATATGAACTAATCTATAATGCATTATAGGTTCTAGCATAATGCATTTGTCAAATCAAGCAACATATACTGACTTTGAATATTTTAAAATTTGCACGTTAAAAATAATTGAATTTAACTTAGCTTATAAAAAAAAACTAAATTAAAATAAAACTTAAACATGCGAAATTAAAAGAATAAAAAAAAATAAAAAATCAATCACACAAATAATTTAAGAAAGTAACCAATATCCTTCTTTTAATGAAAAAAACCTTCATTTATTTTTTATAAAAACAAATATACTAATTTACCCTTTAAATACATAATTAACTAAAATATAACGCATATATGCTAAGAATAATATTAGCCATGGATTACAAAAAACGGATGGGTGTGATTACTTCTCATTTCTTACTAGTAGATGGTTTTTTATTTGATCTCTTCCCTATATATATATATATATATATATATATATATATATATATATATAGGGGATGGTTCTCATGGAGACCAATTACTTTGTGAGAACTAGGAACCAATTATCACCCTTGATTTTTGTAGGTTGTATGGTGCAGATTTACTCCTATTATTTAGGGAAAACTGATTAATTCTTATTCCTAATTAACGTGCATGGGCAATATTGTCATTAACGCACAAAATCTATCCGAATATTCCCTTATAATGCGGCAAGCGTATATAATTAGGATGGCAGCACTCTAGTCAATTAGAACGAATTAATTAGGATGGACTCAACGTATTGCTTACACATGCTTATAATGCAATGCATATTATCATGGTTATTACAAACATATTTAAGATAATGAGCATAAAATTAAGAGATATTAAAAAAGCATTAAGAAAACGTAATATAAGCATTCTTAATAGTATATAATAAAATATCAAGCAATATAGAATTTGGTTCTTACCAAAATAAGTTTTTATATGAGTAGTAATAATAGAATTAGTCCATTAATTTTAATTTGAACTAACCTTGTTATTGATTTAAGCATAATATAAAACATAATAAGCATGAATTTGTACATAAACAAGTACAATTGTATATTAAGCATAAATATATGTATATCTAAGCATTGATAAGTGTACTTGTAAGCCCCGTTGTTTTTCACGTCTCACGATTTATTTAAGATAATGAGCATAAAATTATGAGATATTAAAAAAGCATTAAGAAAACATAAAATAAGCATTCTTAATATATAATAAAATATCAAGCAATATAGAATTTGGTTCTTACCGAAATAAGTTTAATAATAATTGAATTGGTCCATTAATTTTAATTAATTTGAACTATCCTTGTTATTGATTTAAGCATAATATAAAACATAATAAGCATGAATTTGTACATAAATAAGTACAATCGTATATTAAGCATAAATATATGTATATCTAAGCATTGATATGTGTACTTGTAAGCCGCTGTGTTTTACACATCAACGATGGACACGTTAAGATGCTCACGATAGTTAGGGAGAGTTTTTGTATATGAAAAAGCTATGCACTACTAACGAATAAGCAGTGTGGCAATAAAACCTAAGCATTGAAATAAAATATGTATTTAGGTCCATTCATCATATACATTTTTTAATAACATATTTTTTAATGCTTAAATTATTTTTTAAAATTTTTTTAATTTCTCCTCATGATTAATATTCACTATGTTAACTAATCACGTATCTTAATTACACGAACTAATATACCCTTATATCATATCAGTAAAAACCATACGAAAGTAAAAAAAACAAAAAAAAAGACTTCTGGGAAATGATTTTATAGCAAAATGAATTCACAAAATGGAAAATATATATTTCCATCATATTTTAAAAATGATTTCAAAGATAATAAATAGAAATACGAAAGATATTGACAGAGAATTGATGACGGTTTCAACAGGAAAATAAAAACAAGATTACTTTCTTACCCTTTAACTGCCATAATTAACGGATATAGTTGTTTTTTAAAATAAAATCTCAACCGTTAGATCAATTAAAATCAATGGAGGAGATTAGTTCCTAGTTCTCACCAATGAAAGGGTTCTTATATGATCCAATCCCTATATATATATATATATATATATATATATATATATATATGAACATTAGTTGCATGCATCGGTTGTGGGCCCCTTATAAGGAACTGTAGTAATTATTTCAAAATTAATAAATCAAATTATATAATTATAATAAATTTATAATTACATTATTTTGATAGAAATATATATATATATATATATATATATATATATATCCGATACAAAAAAAAAAACTCATAATTATAATTTTTGAAAGATAATAAAAACAACTGATTAAATAAAATGAAAGAAAAAAATACTACTCCCTCCATCCCACTTCACTAGTACACTTCCTTTTCGGCACGAGATTTTATGTGCAGTGCTAAAGTAAAAAAGTAAGGGGTTCACATCAAAAAGTAAGATTTAATTTTTGACATTTTAGGAAAGTGGACTAGTAATGTGGGATATACCAAAATAGTATACTGGACTAGTGAAGTGAGATAGAGGGATTATAAATGTAAAAATGCAAAAACATAGTAGAAAGAAAAATCACATAAATTATAAAAAAAAAAAAGAAAAAAAAAAGGAATTGAACATTATACTGGATTTTGCAGGTTCAGACATGACATCAGGGCCCCGCCTTGCAAGCTCTACACGTGTAGGGTAGAGATGCGACTTCGGCAGTGCCGAAGGCGCTAGCATCTCCGCGACCCGCAGGGGCGCTCCGTTCACATTAAAATATATATAAATAAATAAATAAATAAATAAATAAATAAGAGAGAGAGAAGAAGAAGAAGAAGGAGGAGGAGGAGGAGGAGGGGAGAGAGAGAGAGAGAGAGAGAGAGAGAGTGAGTGTGTGCCGAATTTACTTAGTTGTTCAAGTCAACGAACTATATTATTTTGCTAGTGGAAAAGGCCCGTGTAACAACTCTTCCATCGATCGGAGAAGAAACTGGATCGGTGAGCGATGGCCGATGCAGCGGTTACGTTCCTCCTGGAAAACGTAGCCCAGCTGGTGACCCACCAGGTGAAGCTCATGATACGAATCAATCTTCACCTATGCATGATGAGGGATTGGAGACGGATGTAAGTGAGGAGGAATCGCATGAGGAGGAGGCCTTGGACGTGATGGAGGAAGAGATCGACGTCCAAGGCTCGGACGGGCGGCCCAAGTGTGCGACGAGGAGGCCCGCCAAGTTTGACGACTTTGTTCGTTAATTGGGTTCGGCCCAATTATTTATTTATCGAGTCTATTTTATTTTGTAAATCTTTTCGGGTTTTCTTGTTGATTCTTTCCCGAATCGTACGAGTCGAATCAACCAGGGTCCTTAGTATATAAATAGAGGAATTAGGGTTCTTTATGATTAAGCAATATATCACAAACCCTATTTTTTCTTGCGTCTTCTTTAATTTTCGTTCTGCAAATTCGACGTGATCGTCGGGGAAAGCCCGCGACTGTCGTGTGATCTATTCGTACGAGTGTTCTCGATCATAGGGGCAGAGATAGGGACGTGCGGCCCTATCAAGTGGTGCTTTCATCATCGTTCTCGTCCTCGCCGCGCCATACCATGCACCCGAGCCGTTCTTCGAACTCTAACTGGCCGCCGCTGTCAAAGCCGATGGGTTCGTCGGGTTCATCGTCGTCAATTATTCCCCCACCGCCCTCCGACCAGTTTCCGATGGAGTCGCTGATCCGGGTACTTCAACGGGTAGAGGCCAAGCTGGACGCCTCGGAGCAACGCGTTGCACCGCCCTCCGAATTACCGTGGGAAGGGCGCTCGCCGCCGTGGCCTTCGGGAAACTCCACCACCATGTCGACGTCGGTGACGTTGCCATCCTCCCAGCCGCTTTCTTCGGCAGTCTGGCCATCGATGGAGGAGAACCGCCGCGGTTCGGCGGGACAGCAAGGGGGCTATGCAGGGAGATCGACGTGGGATCCACCCCTGGACCACCGATCCACCAATCCCGTCGTGAGCACGCCATCAACGTGGGATAAGCCGGTGGTCAACCGCGGGGAGCACTACGGGTCCCGTTCTTCTTGGGAGCAGCCTCAATCACGTGGAGGTCCTCCCCATTCTTCGTCCGAGCCGTCCCGCTTTATGCGTTTGGATCCTCCGATGTTCGATGGCTCGGACGCGCAATCATGGGTAACGAGAGTTCAATATTACTTTGATTATATTTCTTTACCTATTGAACATCGCTTACATTCGGTTATTATGTTGTTTTCTCCACCGGCGTCGGATTGGGTGTTCTCATACCGAGATCACAACCTCCACGTCTCGTGGCCACAGTTTTTGGACGACGTTCGGAGGCGCTTTGATCCCAATTATTTCGTGAACTACATTGAGCTGCTGTCCAAACTTTCGCAGACAGGGACGTTGACTGATTACAACAATGACTTCGAGAAATTGATGAATCGGACTCATGGTCTTACGGAGGCCAACCTTCTCCCGATGTATATTAGTGGCCTTCGGCAACCGGCTCGTGGCCAGGTGCGTTTGCACCATCCTCAGTCGGTGGCGGCAGCCATGGCAATCGCAGCCGAATTCGAGACTTCGGTGGATCGTAGCGCTCAAGTCCCTAGGCGTCCGTGGCAGGCGAGAGACTCGCGGCCGGTGCACGTGCAGTCCGGGTTGGATGGCTCTACATCAACACCCTCGGCCTCCGCCGGGAATCGCACGCGGGAGTTGTCTAAGTTACCGATTGTTCGTTTATCATCGGCTGAACGTTCTGAGCGTAGTCGTCAGGGCCTCTGTTGGTATTGCCCGGAGAAGTGGGCGGTAGGGCATGCCTGCAAGAAACCGGTTTTGGCTTTTATGGGAACAGACGAGCACCTCGCAGCATTCGATACCGTGGATGAGCACGTCGAGGAGGCGGCCACGGAGCCTGAGGTCGTCACTACAGACCTTTCTCATCTTCTGAGTTTGGACGGCCGCCCTAGAGCTTCTTCTATCGAGTTACTTGGGCGTTTGGGGAGTTCCGAGGTGAATATATTGGTGGACACCGGCAGTACGCACAACTTCGTGCACCCTCGGATAGCTGAGCGTTGTCATCTCCCGCTGGTTCAAATTACGCCTTTTCATGTGTATATGGGCAATGGCCAAGCTTTGAAATGTTCGCACAAGACGGAGGACGTGGAGTTGAGCATACAAGACCACATATTTCACGTGGAATTGTTTGTCTTGTCGCTGCATGGGCCGAGCGTGGTGTTGGGAATGGATTGGTTGCAAGAGCTTCGCCGGGTTACGACGGATTATGAGAAGGGTACGTTGGAGTTCAACAGTGAGGGTCGGCAGATCTGTTTGAGCATTCCGCCTCGGCCGCCTCGTCAAGTATCAGCTAGGGTTTTCATGTCGCTTCTGAGTCACCGGGATATGGGAGCGTTGTATGAAGTAATGGAGATCGATGATTCCACTGTTTCGGCTGCCCTTGAGAGTCCCGGGGAGGCGGTGGTTTTCCCTCCCGACATTCCACAGCAGGTGCGTTCGGTGTTAGAGGGTTTCCCCTCTGTTTTTGCCGTTCCCACGGGACTGCCGCCAGTTCGCCGCTTTGATCACAAAATTCACTTGTTGCCGAATTCGAAGCCAGTGAATGTTCGCCCCTACCGGTACCCGTACTTCCAGAAGAACGAGATTGAAAAACAGGTCAAGGAGATGCTAGAGTCGGGAATCATTCGTAGGAGTAGCAGTGCTTTTTCCTCGCCGGTCCTCCTAATACGGAAAAAGGATGGTTCATTTCGCTTTTGCATTGATTACAGAGCTCTGAATGGAGTGACGGTACCAGATCACTTTCCTATCCCGACTTGCGACGAGCTTTTTGATGAACTGGGGGAAGCTCGGGTCTTCACGAAGTTGGACTTGCGTTCAGGCTACCATCAGATCAGGATGCACGATGCAGATGTCTTTAAGACGGCCTTTCGCACTCACGACGGCCACTTCGAGTTTCTGGTTATGCCCTTCGGCTTAACTAACGCCCCGTCTACTTTCCAGGCCGCCATGAACGATATCTTTCGCCCCCTATTGCGGAAATTCGTGATTGTTTTCTTCGACGACATCCTGGTCTACAGCCCCTCGATTGAGAGCCATGCCGAGCATCTTGCGGAGGTCTTGGGGATGTTACAGACGCATAAGTTTTTCATCAAGTTGTCTAAATGCTCGTTTTGTTGCTCTTCAGTGGATTATTTGGGCCATATTATATCCGAGGGCCTTCTGAAAGCGGACCCAACGAAGCTGGAGGCGATGGTGGCTTGGCCTAGGCCGAAATCTGTCAAGCAGTTGCGCGGGTTTTTGGGCCTCACAGGGTACTACAGGCGCTTTATTTTGAATTATGCTATGATCGCGTCTCCATTGACGGATTTATTGAAGAAAGATTCGTTTGAGTGGTCGTTTGAGGCGTCCGAGAGTTTTGCTGCATTGAAGGACGCCATGACATCAGCCCCGGTCCTTCGTCTACCGGATTTTTCAAAGACCTTTGTTGTGGAAACAGACGCTTCAGGCCATGGTATTGGGGCCGTTTTGATGCAAGATAACCATCCTCTGGCATTCTTTAGCAAGAAGTTGGGACCGCGCCGACGGGTGACGTCTACTTATCATAAGGAGCTATACGCCATAGTGGAAGCTGTGCAGAAATGGCGTCAGTATCTCTTGGGTCGGGAGTTTGTGATCCGAACAGACCAGAAGAGCTTGAAGGAGTTGTTGCAGCAGGTGATACAGACGCCCGATCAACAGTTGTATGCTCGAAAGCTAATGGGGTTCAAATTCAGTATTGAGTACAAGCCGGGGGCGGCTAATAAAGTCGCTGATGCTCTATCTCGTTGCGAGGAGGAACCCCGTAGTGAGGAGGTGGCGCCCGAGACGGTAGAGGAGTTGTTTATGGCGGTGTCTCACCCGATGCCGGAGATTCTCGAGTTGCTTAGGGTTGATGTGCGCACCATTCCGGAGCTTTTAACCCTGGCCGCGGCTATTGAGGCGGGAACGGCTCCTCGGGGTTTTCATATGAGTGATGGGCTCCTATTTCTTGATCATAGGATCGTGGTAGCATCTTCTTCGAAGGCGAAGATGGCGATTTTATACGAGCATCATTCAACCCCGGCGGCCGGCCATCCGGGCGTAGAACGCACATTCCGGCGATTGTCTACATCATTCTATTGGCCTAATATGAGGAAGGACGTCAAGAGTTTTGTGGCTGGATGTTTCGAATGCCAAACTACCAAATATTCGACGCAAAAGCCAGGTGGTCTTCTTCAACCTCTCCCGATTCCATTTCAGGTATGGGAAGAGGTATCTATGGACTTTGTGACGGGTCTACCGCAGTCTAGGGGATTTACGGCGATCATGGTGGTCGTAGATCGTCTCTCGAAGTATGCTCACTTCGCTCCTCTGCCCACGAAATTTGATGCGTGGCGTGTGGCAAGGCTATTCGTGGATACGGTGGTAAAGCATCACGGGTTTCCGGCAAAGCTCGTGTCGGATCGGGATTCTATTTTTCTTAGCGAAGTGTGGGAGCATTTGCTCAAATTGAGTGGCACGAAGCTAAACTTTACAACGGCTTATCATCCTCAGTCAGACGGGCAAACAGAGGTGAAGAATCGAGGGCTTGAACAATACTTGCGTGCGTTTGTCTCAGAGCAGCCGGCGAAGTGGTCCAACCTCCTTCCGTGGGCGGAGCTGGCGCTGAATTGTTTTCACCATGAGGGCTTGGGTACTTCGCCATTTCGAGCTCTATATGGACGGGAGCCTCCGCCTCTCATTGCGGCTCGGCCGTCGCCTTCGTGCCCCACGTCGGTAGCTGAGGCAATTCGTAGTCGAGGGGAATTGTTGGTGTGGCTACGGAAAAATCTTGAACGTGCGCAGTAGCGAATGAAGGATTCGGCTAACAAACATCGTCGTGATGTTCAATTTAGTGTGGGCGACAGGGTGTTATTGAAACTTCAGCTGTATAGGCAACATTCGGTGGCCAAACCGTTGTCTGTGAAATTATCGCGTCGCTTCTATGGGCCGTTCGAAGTGGTGGAACGCATTGGGGAAGTTGCATATCGGCTTAAGCTGCCCGAGGACAGTCGAATACATGATGTGTTCCATGTAAGCTTATTACGGCCTTTCGTGGATGGCGGGGGTGTGCAGCCGGTCAATTTCCCAACGTTTTTTGCTCGCGGGAAGGCGGTGGCTCGTCCCGTGCGTGTGGTGGAGTGTAGGAGCGTGCGTCGTGAAGGGGCTGTGGTGGATGAGTGTTTGGTCGAATGGGATGATGATAACGGGGCGGTGCCGTCGTGGGAGCCTCGGGAAGTGGTTAGTCGTTGCTTTCCATCGTTACTCCTTGAGGACAAGGAGGTTGTTAAGGACGGGGGGGTTGATACGAATCAATCTTCACCTATGCATGATGAGGGATTGGAGACGGATGTAAGTGAGGAGGAATCGCATGAGGAGGAGGCCTTGGACGTGATGGAGGAAGAGATCGACGTCCAAGGCTCGGACGGGCGGCCCAAGCGTGCGACGAGGAGGCCCGCCAAGTTTGACGACTTTGTTCGTTAATTGGGTTCGGCCCAATTATTTATTTATCGAGTCTATTTTATTTTGTAAATCTTTTCGGGTTTTCTTGTTGATTCTTTCCCGAATCGTACGAGTCGAATCAACCAGGGTCCTTAGTATATAAATAGAGGAATTAGGGTTCTTTATGATTAAGCAATATATCACAAACCCTATTTTTTCTTGCGTCTTCTTTAATTTTCGTTCTGCAAATTCGACGTGATCGTCGGGGAAAGCCCGCGACTGTCGTGTGATCTATTCGTACGGGTGTTCTCGATCATAGGGGCAGAGATAGGGACGTGCGGCCCTATCAGCTCATCACCGGCGCCGAGCGCGAGCTCGATCTGCTAAAGAAGGATCTCGCATCATTGAAGGCCTTCCTTCGTGACTCCTCCAGAATGCCGAACAAGCCCGAAGGACTCCGAGATATCGAGAACCGGATCCGAGACGTCGTCTACGAGGCCGAAGACGCCATCGACTCCTGCATGACCCAGGCCGTTGCAGCGAAGTCGTCAATCCGCCGTCGTTTCAGTCAAAGTCGCGTCAGCCTCGCCGATCTAGTCGTCTCTCTCCGACAGACCGAGGTTATCAAGCTGGTGGAGACGGTCCAAAGCTTTGCAGCCGCTGCTGCCATGGGTAGGGGCTTCGAAGCAAGACTGGATGAATCTCCATCACTGCCCGAAAAGGTAAAACAAAACACCTCCATTTTCAACTTTTCTTTTAAGCTTTATATTAAAGAAACAATCGAGAGATGATCAAAGAAAAGTTTGTTAGATTTCATTTCTGTAGCCATTTGAAACAATATATTATATTGAAAAGGAAAATATATGAAGAAGAAACTGATCTGTTTCTTTAATGTTAACAGATCCAGACTATCAGGGGAGAAAACATTGTAGGATTTGATGATAAGGCTGAGAAGATAATCGGGTACCTGCGGGAACAGGAGGAGGAATTGGATGTTATCTCCATCGTCGGGATGGCGGGCTTGGGGAAGTCGACGCTGGCGTGGAAGATATTCGAGAGCAACTTTGCTCACGATAAATTCCCGAATCGCATCTGGGTGAACGTTACCGGAACACCGAATATCAAGAATGTCTTTTTCAAAATTCTGGAGGAATTCTCCAGCGAGGACATGTCACACCTGAGTGACCGCCAACTGATCGAAACAGTTCAGCATTATCTGAAGGAGCGGAAGTTCTTGCTAGTCTTGGATGATGTGTGGACCTCCAAAGCTTGGGAGGAAATCAAAGTTGTTTTGAATATGAGTAATGGCATGAGCAAAGTAATCGTCACCACCCGCGAGATGGAAGTTGGGGAGAAAGCTAGTAACCCGAGGGAACTGCTCTACGAGCTGCCCTTCCTGACGACCGCGCAGAGTTGGGAGCTTCTACAATATGAAGTGTTTAAGAAGCTCGGCGCGTGCCCTGATGATCTGGAGATTGTTGGGAAATGCATTGCCAAAAACTGTGATGGACTCCCACTTTCACTGGTGGTGATAGGAGGAATCCTGGTGGAGAAGCAGGCGAAGAATAAGGATATAAGCGTGATCAAAGACGAGTGGACAAAGGTGTCCAGTGATGTGGTGGAATGCTTGAAGAATGACAAGGAGCAACGAGTATCGGGAATCGTTGAACTAAGTTACGAGAGATTACCTAATGACTTGAGAGATTGCTTTTTGTATCTGGCAGTGTTCCCCGAAGACTATGAGATCCCCGCGTGGAAATTGACACGTTTGTGGATCGCAGAGGGGTTCATACAGGGGCGGAACTTGGAGGAGATTGCGGAGGAGAATCTGAAAGACCTGATCAGCCGGAACTTGGTGACGGTTGGTAAGAGAAACACGAGGGGCGAGATTAAAACATGTCGTGTTCATGATGTCGTGCTTGCCTTCTGTAGTCTGAAGGTTCTTCAGGAGCAGAAAAAGTTCTTCTGTGAATTGAAGCCTTCGAATGGAGAGTTTTACCCTCCGTTATCTGATGTAGACAAGCATCGTCGTCTTTGTATCCATTCTGATCTCGAGGTATTCCTCGCTTGCCCGGAGAAGGAGAAGAAGAAGACCGTTGCTCGTGTCCGTTCCCTTCTTTGCTTCTATAAGGTACCCAGGGATTTGCCTCAGAAGTATGCACCCATCATGCTTAACGAATTCGACATGCTCCGAGTTTTGGAAGCCGAGTTCGTCAAGCTGTACCGCATTCCTACAAACGTTACCAAGTTGTTCCATTTGAGGTACATCACTTTGTCTGTAGACGATATGACGATTATAAGCGAGAGCTTCTCCAATCTGTGGAACCTGCAGACTCTTGTTGTCCACACAAGAAAGGAATCACTCGTAATGGAAGCAAATATATGGAAGATGTTACAGTTGAGGCACGTGAAGACGAAAGCCGTCATTACTCGAATAGCGCAAGGCGACGGAGAAGGCTGCAAGAGCCTTCAAACCCTAAGCAGAGTATCCCCTGAAGTTTGCACCCAGGGTTTCTTCACCAGGGCTCCTAACATCAAGAGACTGGGAATTCAGGGCAAACTGGCAGGCATTTTCGACACCGACCCCTTGAGAATGCTCGGGCAGCTCGAAAAGCTGAAGATGGTGAACACGTCTCATGATACGGAATCCAAGAGGTCGTTGCGGTTCCCTGAATTGAGAAGCTGGTTCCCGCAGAACCTGAAGATGCTGACCATCGGAGCTACCGGCCTGGACTGGAAGCACGCGTGGGTTCTGTCGAGGATTGAGACGCTGCAGGTCCTCAAGCTGAAGAGCAACGCGTTCACCGGGATGTCCTGGGAGGCCGTCAATGGAGGCTTTTGTGATCTCCATTTCCTGCTCATCGAGGAATCGGATCTCTACATCTGGAAGGCCTCACGCGATAGTTTTCCGAGGCTCAGATGTCTCGTGCTTAAGAAGTGCTATAAACTAGAAGGAATTCCGGATGGCCTAGTGGATAGACTGGAGAAACTGGAAATCGAGCATCTCTCTGCTTCTGCAGTTGAATCTGCCATTAACATTAAGGAAAAGAAGAAATCAAATCAGGGAAGTGAGTTCAAGCTTTCTATTGGAGCTGGATGCGTATGATATTACTAGCTATTTCAGGTAACTTTTGCGGCACCTTTCATTAGTCTCATTTTTCATTTTCATCTGTCCTATTTAATTTATTATCTCATTTCTGGCTACAATGCACTCTATCATTAGAATTGATTATAGCCACATATTTCGTTCATATGTCATATTCAAATGGGACTAATGATGTGAGACGTAGGTAGTATTTTCGTGTGACATCTATTGTTCGCCACATATTCATAATATTTCGTGTAACTTGAAATTTCCATAAATGACCTATATTTTAGAGATAAAATATATATCTAGTAAAATTTCCATAAATGACCTATTTTGTGATAGAATTCCGTGATGTGGGACGGGTGGTTTTCGTGGGTGGCCGTGAACCTATATTCGGGTAGTATCATTGGGTTAAACTCATCTGTTATGTTCTTTTCGTTATATATATAGTTGCAAAACAGCCGAACCACATTAGTATATACAACGGTCGCATACTAATGTAGTTGTGTTCTCTTTTATATATAAGGTTTGTCTGCTTTATATTTCCGATGTGGAACGTGTAGTTTGACTCAACACTATCAAAGAGTAGTGTTATTATACATGCATGTATTTATTATCAACTGCCGGAGAACTCGTTCGATATTGTAGGCAATTTAATAGAAGTTTGTGTTTCACTACATCTTTTCTGAGTTGTGTTTCTGACTCTAACTCATTGCACTAGTAGATCCATATATGTTCGGTGCAGGGAGCAATGAAGTGAAGACGAAATTGGATGAACGAAATCTGCTTTGCATTCCTTTGTTGAACTTGCTGCTCGGTCGGATTCTGTTTCTCTCTCATTAATGCATTCCTTTGTTGAACTTGCTGCTCGGCTGGATTCTGTTTCTCTCTCATTAACTGAACAAAACGTTGTTTCATGGTTTTTTTTTTTTTTTTTTTGGGAATAGAGAATGGACTAAGATATGTAACCTTCAATGAGATTCGTGAACTATCGGCATTTGTTTTAGTAGTGGTGGTGGGTTGGGGTTTCTAGCTTTTTCCCATTTGTTAGATATGATACTAATAGGCATGCAAATTCTCCTTAAACAAAATAGGGAAACGCAAAATATCTAAAATAACTCGTAAACCACAAGGATAATTAAGCTACTATTTCATAATAAGCACGACGAGTTTAATAAGGCATATGTTGTTCCCTCGCGATCGAATATGGTAAGAGCTGGCATCAACTCTTTCAAACGGTCATGAATATGGATGATGGATCTGGTTTTCGTGAGGTAATAAATGTAACGATGATGAATAAAAAGACAAGAAGGGATTTACGTGGTTCGATCTATTGGAATAGATCTATGTCCACGGAACAAGAGGAAGGACTTTTATTGATTGTAAATGTATAGCGTTCGATGAGTATGAAAAGTGTAAATGAATCCGCTAACCCTAATCTAGAGCCCCTATTTATATACAAATATGTGGAGTTTGACTCTTATACAAAGTCTTCACTTATAAAAATTTTCGAGTTTATCTCCTCCTTTATGATTAGCATCCAAGTCTTCTACGTGTCTTAGAATTTGAGTTGTATTCGTCGAAAAAGTCTTCATGGGCCGAAATTAGCTTCTTGGGCCGAACTCACGTGGGTCGAGCTTATTGTTCGGCCCAATGCTTAACCCTAGTGGTGGGGTCATATTCTATCACTGAATAAATTGATAACAATTCTTTCCTGCACCAACCAGTATCAGTGAACCTATCTAATTCGAAGATAATACTCCCTCCGTCCTTAAAAAAGTGTCCCGAGCCGCCAAAGTGCAATAACCAAGGAATTGTATAAATTTACTATATTAACCCCTAATCATTACATTGAAAATTGAAAAAGTGAAAAAAGTGTAATGATAATAGGGGTAAAATTTGTAGTTTAGCCAAAATTTTACATTGAAATATGTGATAGGACACTTATTATGGGACAAAAATTTTGGCGGCTCGGGACACTTATTTAAGGACGGAGGGAGTACTTGCTAATTAGACAAAGAGTTGACGGTGGTCAACACAATCACGTGTTCGTTGTTGTTGGTGGTGGTGGTATATAGATTATTATTATTATTAACAAATCCATTTGTTATTAAATTAGCAGCATTTTGGGTGGCAGTAGTTACCTACGAAAGGAACGAGGTGAAAAGATACCAAATGTATCTGAAAAGCCGAAGTGAAGTATAATTGAATTATTAAATTAAACATGATAATAGTACATGCAACTTGAAACATGAAAACGTGGTACCTACTTATTCACTTTGACTGTTGCTTAGTAATTTTGTCATTATCTTCCACGTCCTGTATTCAATGCACATGTATAGTATCAACAACTCCAACATTTGAACAAATTTTTATATGTTGTGGTAATCGAGAAAAGGATGATAGGATTTTTATTTTTCTTAAAATATATTTACCATGTTTAGTGGTCTTGTTTTATCAAATCAAGAAAAGATAAAAGGATTTTTTTTTTTTTTAATTTCACTTTTTTGTTATTCGAGCAACAAAGACAAAGACGAAGGCAAAGAGCGAGACAAATTGTAGTTGAAAGTAAACTTTGGTCGACTGCTTTAATAAAAGACAACCGAAGCGAGACCACTGCTTAATTTATAAAATAAACTTGAAAATATGATGTGAACTAGTGCCACGTATTCAACTCATGCTGGTGGGTGGAGTTTCCTAGTGTGAAGTAACATGGGCTGTTGTTAATAAGAAGTTGTGCCATCATTATTTATATGGACTTTCAAAACTAATTACTCCCTCCGTTCCCTGCAAGATGATACGTTTCGTTTTGTTAGTTTCTGATACGAACTTCCACACTTCTTGATAATGAGTTTTAAAATGCATTTTTGAAGAATTTTTCCTTTTGCGGGATAATAAAACTATTATAATATCCGTAAAAGAAAAAAATTCTTCAAAAATCTATTTCAAAACACATCACCAAAAAGCGTGGAAAAACGTGCCAGAAATTGACAAAATGAAACGTATCATCTTGCAACGGACATAGGGAGTAATATTTATATGGAGAATTATTGTTTCAAAACAACGTCGTGAATTTTACCGTCGACCAATGCCACATAATCATCAACGGTTGCCACGTATGACACAATTAAGAGAAAATTGACTTTCATGGGAAAATTGCATTAAATTGAAAGTTCGTGTATTTTTGTGACAAAGTTGAAAGTTAAAGGAAAAAAACGAAAAACAACCAAAGTTCATGTATTTAAACGACGTCATTTTTGGAAGGTTTCAAAACGACGTCGTATATTTTACCGTTGACCAATGCCACGTAATCATTGTCGATTGCCACGTAGAATATAATTTGGGGGAAATTGACTTTCACGGAAAAATTGCAACGATTTGAAAGTTTGTGTATTTTTGTGACAAAGTTGAAAGTTTAATTTTAAAAAAAAATTGTTTTAGATAATAGTTACGTCATAAAGCTTCAGAATGTTTTTTAGCATCGAATTTTTTCTTAAAAAAAATGTAGATCAATCAGTTTTGATATTTTTTTTAATTTATTAGTTTGAATAGAGGTGTTCACAGTTTGATTTAAACCGTAAATCAAACCGGATCAAACCGTATTTGTGCGGATTGGTTTGGTTTATGGTTTGAAAAATATGGGTTGGGTTTAATTTTGTAAAAAATATGGTTATTGGTTTAGGTTTGTTTTTTGAAACTAAAATACCCAAACCAAATCGTAAACCGTAAAACCGTAATAGTAATAATAATAATAATAATAATAATAATAATAATAATAATAATAATAATAATAATAATAATAATAATAATAATAATAATAATAATTTAATCAATTTTGCTACAAAAGATTCACATACTTGGTCAAATTTAATAGTGTTATCTTTTTTTTTTTTTTTTTTTTTTTTTTTTTTTTCCTTTCTAAATTTAAGTTATTATTACTTTTTTAAACCTAAAACCTAAGTATAACAACTTTGGGAATTCTAGTCTTCATTTTATTTATAGAACGACGACGACTTATACATAATACATATTTTAAATTTTAGGAAGAAAGACGATGAACTACTCATATATATTAAAGATTTTGATTTCATCAACAAAGGTAATTTATATACTAAGGAATTACATCATATGATTACTAAGTTTTAATTAGGGCTGGACAAAAATACCGAAATATCGGCGATATCGTGCCGAAAAATACCGAAAATACCGAAATTTGCAATATACCACATTTACGGTACGGTATTTATGCCGTCCCGAACAAGTTCAATACGGCACTGGTATCCAAAGTGAAATACCGCGGTATAACCGAAAAATACCGATACCGCACAATACCGCATAATACCGGTACCGATATGATACCGATACTGCAATAATACCGTAGATATTGACATTTTGCCGATATTTTATATATTTTTATTTGTAATATTTCTTATATTTGAATAAATTTGAATTTTAGATACAACCTTTATAAATTTGTATAACTTAGTCAAATTCGATACATTGAAAACTAATGAACTATTGAATTTTAGATACAACCTTAATATTAGTAATATATTTGTAAAACTAATGATTTCCGATTATGATTAATGCTAATGTTTGTAAGATTAAAAATTATAAATAATTTAGTATAATTTGGTAAATATCTTAAGAATTAACTCTTTATTTTTCTAACAAAGCATATACGAACAAACATGATATATAATTGTATCTAAATAAGTGTTCTCAAAGATTTGGCATAACTACGTTAATCTCAATTCTCGACACATTGAGAATTAATGAACTATGAGTCTATGACTCTATGAAATTCGAAATGATTTACGGTCACGCTTAATGCTAATGATTATAAATTTAAAAAATAAAAATGATTTAGTATAATTTGGTAAATATCTTAAGAATAAATTCTTTATTCCTAAGTTTGAACAAAGTATACATGAACAAACATGATAATTGTTTCTAAATAATTGTTCTCAAAGATTTGACATAACTACATTAATCTCGATTCTCGACATATTGAGAATTAATGAATTATGACTCTATGAAATTCGAAATGATTCTCGACATAGTTTAGTAATTTATTTTTGATGGATTATGTTGTTTGTTTGTGCCTTTTAGTTCATCATTTTGTGTTAGGGGTTTTTAGTTTTGCATTTTATTATTATTTTTTTAATTATTTACTAGAAAATTCGGTATTTTTGATCGGTAACGCGGTATTATCAATACCGCGGTATCGGCACGGCATCGGTATCCATTTTCATCAATACCGAGTTTTCGGTATACCGGTATGCGGTATACCGGTACTTGCGGTATCGGTATCGGTATCGAAAATGCGATACCGATCAATATCAATATCAATATCAATATCGGGTAAAAAACACGGTATCCCGTACCGGTCCACCCCTAGTTTTAATCAAACATAAGTGCAATGCTATTTTTTATTTTATCTCGATTTTATGTTAGAAAATGATATTGATACTATAATTTTAGTTAATGAAAATTTAATTTTTCACTACGATTGCAAACCGTAAACCAAACCGTACCGAACCGTTATAATATGGTTTGGTTTGGTTTGGTTTTCATAGTGAAATGGTTTGGTTTGGTTCTACAAAATTTAAAACTGCATTTTAAGGCTTGGTTTGGTTTTAACGTCAACCCGCACCAAACCAAACCGTGAACACTCCTAAGTTTGAAACATTGAAAATGTTCAGTGTTTTTTTTTTTTTATTATTTGGCGAGTATCCAAGGTTATATAATCTAGAGTGGAAAAATAAAATACCCATTTTGTAACTAAAAACACAAAATTTACCACAACAATAAGAATACAAAAAATATACCCAACAATTCAATTATGGGACAAATATACCCCTAGGGTTTCCTACCTCCATCTCACACATTATTCTTCTCTTTCTCCTCCTCCTCTCTCCCACGCCTATAATATGAGATTATTATTATTATTATTATTATTATTATTATTATTATTATTATTATTATTATTATTATTATTATTATTATTATTAGTATTTATGTTCTTCTTCTCTCTTTCTCATCTACTCTCTCTATCTCTCTCTCATCTCCATTTTATATATTTATTAAATTTATTTTAAATTTTGGTACGTAATTCACATTTCGTGTCATTCGAACTATGCATTTGGTACGAAAATTGAATTTTGTACCACTCGAACCTTATATTTGAATATATGTTGCATTTGCTAACATGAATTTTCTTCTGCACAAGTTGGCGTGAAGAACGAAATATGTAGTTCGAACCTTGTTCAATAAGATCTATATAGTTTGTGTCTAACCCTATTTTATACAAAAAAATATCATGATAATTTTTCATGTCCCGTAAATACCATGACTCATGCAAAAACATTAATACAAAAATTGAACCCTTTAATACAAATTATTGATAGAAAATTTGTATTTCTAAGTGAAAATTCTACATAAGAAAAATGTGCACATGATTTGTGATAATTTGCCGTGGTAAATGGTAAAAATAATGCAAAAATCGTACTTCGTACCTTTAAAAGTTGTAGATACAAATCATCCTTATGCCAAAAGAAAGATAACATGTTGGTCCCGGGAAAGAGTAATTGGTGTATGGGGGGGGGAATACACCAATAACCAACCGTTTTTGACTTTTTAAAGTTCAGGTCGATCTGCAGGTCGATTGTCAAGGTCGACCTTATCAGAGGCAGTTTGATCTATCAAGCTCGTATGGTATCAAGCTTGATTTATCAAACTGTTAATGCGGAAGTTGGTGGAGGTTGATTACTCTTTGAAAAATCTTAAGGCTGAGGATGAAATGCAGGTTGATGATGATATGCAGGCTGATGCTCGTTAGTCAGATAGTGAAATGTAAGTGCGATAAGCAAAGAGAGAGAGAGAGAGATACACCGCGATGTAGCGTGGTTCGGAGAAACCCTCCTACGTCCACGTCAGGTCGACTCGACCTGAGAATCCCTTTTCTTTTGGATCCACCTCTCTCTTATTTATACTGACTGAGTATCAGTTCTAGATACAATCTAACCTGAAAAATATCTAGACACGAGTTTTGGGTCGTGACCCTTACAACCTTTTGTACTAAAAAGAACAAGCAACTTTTCGCTAATTACAAAGCTTGACTGGACTCTATAATGGCGAAAACACAAACAAGCTCTCTAACTTCTAACAAGTCGGAGAAGAGGTTTGTTGATACAACGACAAGCAACAGTGAACGCTTCGTCGTAGTGATGTTTCTCGGAATCGGAAACCTCTCTTCGTCAAGTGTTTGGGAAACTAATCGAATTTCGAACACTTGAAGAGATATGAATTTGTGAGAGGTTTTGGGCAGAGATTTGGCGTTGATAGCTTGAGTTTCCCGTGTTTGAATCCGAGAATGGCTGAAGTATTTATAGGCAGTTTTGAAAAACTAGCCGTTGGAGTCAAGCTGACGTGGCACTAGCCGTTGGATGCTGACTCACTTCTAGCCGTTGGGAATATTCGTCCTTGCTGGCACTCGACGTGGCAAGGATCAGGTCGTGACACTCCATGAAGGTGGAGCATCGACCTTGATTGATAATCCAGCTCTTGAAATCTTCTAAGGCAATGCCAGCTAGAAGCTTGATAGGGGAGGTCGAGACAGGCTGATGATCCAGCTCGATCCAATTTGAGGCAGGTCGATACAATCGACCTTTCTCTTACAGGGTGGATCGAACTTGATACTAAACGTTAGAGGGCATCGACCTGCACTAACAGAAAGCAGGTCGATCTATCGGCCTTGACCCTAAACAAGTAAAATGCCTAAGTGTGGTTTCGATAAACATCATCAAAATCAACTGCAAGGGGTTCCCAACAATTTCCCCCTTTTTGATGATGTCGAAACCAAACACTTTACAGATAATTCCTAAGATAAAACACTGAAAGAATGGTATCAGAGCTTCCCAAATTTTTCAATCATGAAGATTGATAAGGAATTAAATGAAAGACAGATACTAAAGCATAATAAAGCAGTAAGGCAGATGCCTGGACAAAGAGGTATTGTCATCAGGACGAAAGATGTTTTTGTTTCATTCAGCTCGATAGCGTACATTACATTGGAAGTTACAAACTGAGCTACGAACATAAATAAACAAAATTACAAAACATCTATCTACATTGCCTGGATCTTGGCACGGGCTGCTATGCGCTCCTCCTGGACCTGCTCCTTCGACTTTGACTTCATGCTTGCGTAAATTCCATCCCTGATGCGACGATAGTCGGGATCGGAATTCGCAATGTTGACGCCTAGGCCGATGGCAGTCTGTGCGATATACTGGTCGATCCGGGAGTAATCCAAATACTCCGAAGCACCAAGACGCAGGGGCGTAAAATATTGCTGAGCAGGAGCCCTTATTATCACACCAGCCTCTGCAGCTTTCTTCTTGAGATCACCAATGAATTTTTGGTATGGAAATTTTTGCATATAAGCTGCATAGGCTTCATCGGCATCGGCGGGAAGGGAGGGATCCTTGATCCAGTAGTGCAGCAAGATGAAGCAAGAGTTGAGCTCCCGCAGCAGGTTGTTCTGATTTTCGTCAAGCCATTCAACGACCTGCTGCTGGACTCCAGCATTCAGAACAAGGGCGGACTGGCTGACCCAGTCCTTCTCCCTCTTTTTCCTTGCTTCATCGGCCCGGCATTTGGCAACAAAACGCTTTTGCTCCTCCGGATCCACGGACTGTTCCTGCGTCGCCCCGGCCATAATCATGGCCTCAATTAGTTTGGAGTGCTTGGCCAAACGGGCTTTGGCATCGGCGGCCTCGGCAGCAGCGGCAGCAGCAATTGGATCGGCCTGGGAGGAGTCGAGCTTCTTTGACGGCGGAGGAGGAGGAGGAGGAGGAGGAGGCACCACGGAAGGAGGAATCTTGGATTTTGGTGCCTTTTTCTTCTTCGTGGCGGCGGCGGCTCTATCTTCTTCCCCCTTTTCGACATCATCAGAAAGGGTCTTTATCAGGGAAAGAAGAGTCGCGTCCTCCTGCTGGAGCTTGGTTACAGCATCCTTCAACTCCTGCTGGCCATCGAGAAGGGAGGAGATGGAACCGTGAATTGCATTGATCTGCTCGTTGGAGGTCGATGCGGAGTTTGAGATAGACGTTGTCAGTTCGGTTACTCGCCCATCGACCTTCTCCACGTCCTCCAACACTTCCGCGATCTGGTCACGGGATGCCATGTTGAGCTCATCAAGCTGGCCAGGTAGAAGCTTGTCAGTATATTCTTTCAAAAGCCTCACTGCAAAATCAGTGACACGCTCCTTGGCAACTTCATCGGCCTGGGCCTTGGCTTCATTAATAATATCGGCCCGGACCTCGGCTATGGCCTGCTTGATTTGGTCTGGGAGGCTGGTGATGATTGACTCGAGCTTGGCAGATATATCATCCAGCGCAGCCTCCACATCGACCCTTGGAGACGGAGCAGCAGCAACTAGAGGCTGATCATCACCCTCAATCCTGGGTGATGAATGCTCCGGAGTTTGGATCCGATCAAACTCGTCTCCGGCTTTGGTGGTGGAGATGTAAAGGGCGCGAGAGTGCGCATATAGGGGGCGAAGGTCGATGCCCAAGATTTTGGCTTCGACCTTCATGCGGCGAAGCACGAGCGATTGAAAATTTGTGGCCGCGTCCCCCACAGAGTAGAAGCCGAACTCTTCTTCAAGAGCTAGCTCCTCGACCTTCAAGTCGTCGAGAGTGACGACCTGCAAGAGGGCCTCAAAAACGTAGTAATAGCTCGACTTACAATCCAGATAGAACTGGAGGCGAGCGGCCAGGTCGAGGGACTTGGGGAGTTGATCGATTCCTGGCATCAGGTCGATGACCTTTAGCCTGGCTTCGGCCTTCTTCGAAGCCACCATTGCGTGAGCAGGAGAGACGGCCTGCTCGGGGATAGGCTGGAAGGGCAGGATGGTGTCTTGCTCCACCTCTTCATCGGTGACATCAACAATGTCCACCGATCCAGCTCGTTGGATACGAGGAGACATTGCTGGAGAGGGAGCAACGACCTGCGTAGAAGATGCAGGCCGTTTCTGCGAGGCGGACGGCTCGCCGGCGGAACGGACTGGAGAAGGAGTCCGTTCGGCAGAGTGAGAGGGCGAAGAGGCAGGCGGAGACTCCCTTGGAGGTGCAGAAATCTCGAAATCCAGGGGGAGGATTTTGTGAAACGGCCTGGGAGGCTCACCGGAGGCCGACTGCGCCTTGCGAGGGGGAGTCCTCTTCACGGCCTGGCCCTTCTTGACAGGGCGAGAGGGAACCAGATCGATATCGGCCTTCCTCTTCTTTGGAATAGGTCGTTCCGGAATCCTCCACCCAACTTTGGAATGGCCCGTCCTGGCGATGTGCACCCTGGCATCGTCAGAGGAGTTGTAATAATTCTGCGCCGAAACCCCTATCGCCATCTCCAGCTGGTGGAGATCTTTTGGAATGAACAGAGGGGGGAAAGTCGGATCCTTGCTCCAAGTCCTCTGCTTGAAGTAGGAAATGATAATGGAGTTGACTTTCGTCCCAAGCCGAAGAGGCTTGTCGTTGTGGAGAGACACTTTCACAACGGCCTCTCCCTCCAGCTCGCATTTGATCATCCTGGCTTCATCCCAAAGCAGGGAGACCATCAATTTTGCCCAACAAATGGGCAAGTCGAGCACTACGGCCGTCAAGAGTTGAAATTTGAACGGCGTGATTTGGTCGTAGTTCCCGAGAAGCCCCAAAAAACATTTCTGCACGAAGTCCATCAAGAGGCGATATTTCGGACGGAGTTCGGTCCTCTTGAATGCGACTGGTACGAACTGCTTTCGCTCAATTAGGACCCGGTCTGCAACCTGCTGCAGTTGGTCCGTAGAGATGTCAGCGAGCTGCATCGTCCCCTCATCTTCAATGTCGAAGGCCGCTTTCACCGCATCAAGAACGTTGATGGTGGCCATGGACTTCGTAGTTCCGAGAGTGACGGTGTGGGTAGATACGGTCTCTCCTTCATTCCAATTATAGAAGAAGCCACCCACAAGCCTGGGAAGATGCTTCGCCGGCCTGGTGGAGATGATCTGATGGAAAGAACGGCACTTCTCCACCATGTTGAACATGGAATCGAGATCGTGAAAACCGTAGTTTTCACGCACCATGTAGGGCTCAAACTTGATGCGAGCCGATAAGAATTCCTCTATTTCTGACCACTGCATCTCTTTTCGACCGGAGGGTAGGATTTTTGCTGCCATTGTTGTTTTTCTGCAAATTTTTCGAAAAAGATCAGAAAAGATAACCAACCGTTTTTCGAGACTAGATAGAACAACACAGTGAAGATCTTGACAGAGAATTAAAACATAAACTGGATCGGCGAAAAGAGCACAAACCACGGTAATGATTTGATACAGTGAGTGTTAATGTAGAAAAGCAGTGAACACGACGGCGGCAGTTGAATTTTGCAGAGAAAACTAGGTTTTTCGAGGAAGATGATAAGAGTAAGTAAAGTTTTCGAGATAAAACTGCATGCCATATATAGATTTTTGAACGGTTGAGATCGTTCGAATTTGAAAGGGTGAAAATTGCATCTTCAATCCTCAACCGCACGATCTATGCGCGTGAAATGTGAAACGTTCCACATTCGCGCGTGAGATAGTGAAAACGTGCGATAACTTGCACTTTTACAGAGATATGGCAGGGAATTAAATGCAGCCTCGGTCAACGTGCAAAAGTTGACACTTGACTAGATGTTTTTGCAAAAATGGTAATCATTACTCCCTTTTTCCTCATTTTCTGCAAATTATCAGTCCCTTAAATAATGAAACACATTGAGAAATAAATAACATTAATAAATGAAGAGATCAATGCGTATAGAAGAAGTTATAAAACAAAAGGGTGATACTGCCCTTTTGATTCTTCCTTCATAAATGCAGTTGCGTTCAGGTTGATATCGGCTTGATGATATCGGCCTTGTGACGGAGAACGGCCTGTGTTTGTGGTAACTGCCTGGACATTTGATATCGGTCTGGCAAGGTAGAGCTGCCTGGACTGAAGATATCGACCTGGCGAAATAAACGCCCTGGAGATAGACATCGGCCTTGTTCCCCCTCAAATCATGGATCACTTAGGCTAAGTGTTCCCCCTCAATTTGAGGAATACAGGTCGATGTACTGAATAGACAACGGCCTGATGATGGACACGGCCTGTTGTCAGACACGGTCTGTTGAAAGGCACGGCCTGTCCAAATAGGAAGTCCCTGTTCAAATGGTAACGTCCTGTTGAGAGCTGACGGCCTGTTCCCCCTTAATATCGGCCTGCTTGTTAAGCTTTGAAAGATGTGACAGGCTGATAGGGAGATAACGGCTTGTTGACTTAAGATCGGCCTGATGACTCAACATTTAGCAACCCCAGCTTTCCACATAGCATCTTGAATCTTTCTTCGGCTAGGGGTTTGGTTAGAATATCAGCTCGTTGAATGTCAGTGTGTACCTTCTCAATAACCACGTTTTTCTTTTCCACGTGATCACGTATAAAGTGATGTCGAATATCCACGTGCTTGCATCTAGAGTGAAGGACTGGGTTTTGAGTAATGGCAATGGCACTCGAGCTGTCGCAGAATATTGGCACTTCACTGACTTCAACTTCATAATCCTTAAGTTGTTGTTTGATCCACAAGATTTGTGCACAACAACTTCCTGCGGCCATGTACTCGGCCTCTGTGGTGGAGGTGGCTACTGAAGTTTGCTTCTTTGAAAACCAAGAAATCAGCTTGTTTCCGAGAAAATGGCAAGTACCCGAGGTAGATTTCCTATCGAGCTTGCACCCTGCATGATCAGAATCTGAATAGCCTGTAAGCTGCAAATTATCATCACAAGGATACCAAAGACCTAGATTTGTGGTTCCTTTGATGTATCGAAGAATTTTCTTCGCTGCTTCCAAGTGAGATTCCTTCGGATTAGCTTGAAATCGAGCACACACTCCAACTGCAAAAGTGATGTCAGGTCGACTAGCAGTTAGATAAAGTAATGAACCAATTATACCCCTGTACTGTGTTATGTTGGCAGGTTTTCCTTGGGGATCCGGGTCGATCTTCCCACCAGAGAGCATCGGTATTTTGACAGGCTTGCTGTCTTTGACACCAAACTTGTCGACCAGCTCGTGTGCGTACTTTGTTTGGCTAATGAAGATTCCTTCATCGGACTGCTTGACCTGCAACCCTAGAAAGAAATTCATTTCCCCCATCATAGACATTTTATATTTTTCGGTCATGAGGTTACCAAATTTTTCGCACAATATGGGAGATTTAGATCCAAAAATAATATCATCAACATAAATTTGTACTAAAAGGATATGTTCATTCACTTTGATAGTGAATAGAGTCTTGTCGACTGAACCACGCTTGAATCCTGATTCGATGAGGAAAGATGATAGCGTCTCATACCAAGCTCGAGGAGCTTGCTTAAGACCATAGACGGCCTTGTGCAGTTTGTAGACTTTGCTTGAATCACCCTCCTCGAATCCAGGAGGCTGTTCCACATAGACTTCTTCTTCAAGAACGCCATTGAGGAACGCGCTTTTAACATCCATCTGGTAGACTTTGAATCGTTGATGAGCAGCATAAGCTAGAAACAGTCTTATAGCTTCTAATCTTGCAACGGGAGCAAACGTCTCATCATAGTCGATTCCTTCTTGTTGACAGTAACCCTTTGCAACCAATCGGGCTTTATTTCTGACAACTTCTCCAGATTCATCTCTCTTGTTCTTGTAAACCCATTTGACTCCAATGACGCCTTGATGATAAGGACGATCAACTAGTGACCATACTTCATTTCTTTTAAATTCATTGAGTTCTTCTTGCATGGCTTCTATCCAGTCAGCATCTTGAAGAGCTTCATAGGCATCCTTGGGTTCTATGCGAGAGAGATAGCAACTTAATAGTGCGCTTTCACCAATCGTCCTCCTTGTTCGCACTCCTTGGTTTGGGTTCCCAACAATGAGCTCTTTCGGATGATCATCGATCCATCGTCTGCGTCGTGATCTCTCTTCATTTGAAATAATTGGTTCTGGCTCATTAATGGGTTCATCAAACTCCGGGTGAGTTGAAGGTTGATCAGTGGGCACATGCTGTTGATCGAGCTGTTGATCAGGCTGCTGTTTGGCCTGGATGTTGAGCTGCTCCAATGTGTTATCGAGCTGCTCAATTTGGGATGTAAGGTCGTGAACAGCATCAGTCTTGGAGACTGAGGGAGGGGGATCAGCCTGGTTAAGTCCGGCTGATGTATTACAGCTCGTATTAGTATTTGCATCACTTCCCCCTTGCTGTGTGACCCTAGGATCAGATTGATCCTCTTCCTCCAAATCATTTGGAGTCCATACTAGCAGGTCGTCAATGGGGGAGTTAGACGGCCTGTTAGCATCGGGCTGTTCAGTACCTGTACTTGACTCTCTGTACAGACAAGTAGATTCATCAAAAACAACATGAGGTGTTACTTCCACAACTAGGGTTTTCTTATTAAAGACTCTATAAGCTTTGCTAACCTCTGAGTATCCTAAAAATACTCCTGGATCGGCTTTGCTATCAAAAGTCTTTAATTGAGATTTCCCATTGTTATGAATGTAACACAAGCACCCAAAAGCTTTAAGGTACTTTAACCTGGGGAGCTTGTTGTTCCACAGCTCGTATGGAGTCTTTCCATGTCGGGTCGTGATGATCGACCTGTTTTGGGTGTAGCAGGCTGTGTTGACGGCCTCTGCCCAAAACTTCTTTGGAAGATTGGTTTCATCCAACATGGTACGAGCTGCTTCCTTCAGCGACCTGTTACGGCGTTCCACTACGCCGTTTTGTTGAGGTGTGCGTGCAGCTGAAGTTTGATGATGAATCCCACTTTTTGTGCAATATTCTTCGATCATAGCATTGATGAATTCGGTGCCTCGATCTGATCGGATGGAGATGATGGATTTCTCCTTTTGATTGCAGAGTTTGTTCAGCAACGCAGGTAGCTTCTCCAATGTCTCCTTCTTTTTGTACATGAAAATAACCCACGTAAATCTAGAATAATCATCTATAATAACGAGAGCGTATTTTCTACCGTTTATACTCAAGGGAGTGACTGGACCGAAGAGGTCGAGATGGAGAAGCTCAAGAATTCGATTTGATGATTGTGCTGTCACACTTGGAAATGATGATCTTGTCTGTTTTCCAGCTTGACATGCTCTGCAGATGTGATCACGATCGAAGACTTGGTCTGGCAGGTCGTTCACCAGCTTGTTGCGAGCGAGCTTGTTGATGGCCTTGAAGTTCAAGTGGCTCAATCTCTTGTGCCATAGCCAACTTGTCTCGGAATCAGCTTTTGTGACCAAGCAGGTCTCTATCCGATCATTCCATTGAACAATGTAGAGCCTATCCTGCAAGATTCCGGTAAGAAGTGTTTCTCCTTCCTCATTTTTCACAAGACATTTGTTAGCAGTAAATTCTACTCGTTTACCACTCGAGCAGAATTGAGACACAGAGAATAAATTATGATTAAGGCCTTCTACATACGAGACATTAGAAATAGTTGTTTTACCAACATTTAGATCGCCCTGGCCTCTTGTAAGTCCCTTAGAATTTCCTCCAAAGGTAACAAGTGGCCCGTCTCGTTCTTGAAAATTTGATAGTAGCGTTTTGTCACACGTCATGTGCTTTGAGCATCCACTATCAATGATCCACACAGCTCCTCGAGCTGCTTGGCTCCTTCTCTGAGCCTTCCCGACCTGCAATTAGTTAAACTTAGCAACCCACTTGAGATTGGGTGCTACATCGGTTGCGGGAACGGCCTTTGGAACCCATATTTGCTTCACTGGTCTGCTTCTATCCGAGGCTGAGGACGAGGCAGTAGCGGTCTTGGGTTTGGGAGCCTTGGATTTCTTCGAGCGAGGGCGACGAGGCTGATAATACTGTTCTTCGTAAAACCCAGGTTGATACTGCCAGTTTTGATAATTTGACTGTTGAGAATAGTGGCAGTGGCACCCTTGATAATCCGTGTGGAAGAACTCAGGGTGATATGGCCTTTGATAGAACTGGCCTTCGTATCGCCCTTGAACAGCCTGATTTTGATGATAGGGGGCAGGTCGACGTTGCTTGGCAGGTCGACTCTCCTTCTTTTGATGAGCGGGCTGTTCTTTCTTTTGTTGCTTTATGAGGATGGCCTGGGGCTGTCGAACTGGGTTTTTCAGCTTGACCACCTTATCTGGGAGAGCTTGATAAGCTTTCCGAGCATTCTTTGATTTAGGCTGCGATTTAACAAACTTGACTTCGCAGTCTTTATCCTTTCTGCTCTTGGATTCTCCACTGAATCCAATCCCAGAGTGATTGCGCGGATCGCGTTGCATGGATTGAACTTCTTCCAATTTCTTTCCACTCTTCTTAAGCTGACTCAAGGTGAGTTGAAGCTTTTCTTCCTTTTTCACGAGGAGTTCGTGTCGAACCACCAAGTCAGCCAACTTTGACGTAAGGCTGTGTATTTCGGCATCCTTGGTCTTGAGGGACTCGTTTTTCTCGAGCTCCTTGGTATCGAACTCCTTGACCCGTAAAGTCAATTCTTCAACCTTTGACTTTAGGGTTTCGATCTCCCTTTCCTTTTCTTCATGGTAGGGAGTGAATCTTTCTTCTAATGCTAGCTTGTATTTCTCATTTTTGTCCATAAGCTCAGCATTATCTTCAACGACTTCTTTGAGTGTATCCACGAGATCAGCATAGTCGTCAAGCTGCTTCTTGATTTCTTCCCAAGACACAGCCTCGGATAGTTCTTCACCTTCATCTGCACATTCTTCGTCAGAGAAAGATAATGAAATTGGTTGAGGAACTACCTTTGAAGATCCCGCGGTTTGTTGGAGCTCTCCAACAAAGCACTCTTCATCATCACTTTCGTCGAAAGCAATGAAACCCTCGTCATCACTTGACGAGCTGTCTGAGAGATGAGCCTCCTTTGATTCTTCGGCGATCATGGCAGCTCGTTGCTCCTTGAGCTTCTTATCGCGCTTTGCACGGAGCTCGTCTCTCTCGGCCTTTGTCAAATCTGGACAGTCAGTCTTGTAGTGACCTGGCCTGCCACAACCAAAACATCCACCCTCGGGTGTGTTAGAAGAATTGAAGGTTGAGGGTTTACCTTCTCCCTTTTTGTCAGGGCGGTCGTGGTTGCGGTTTGAGAAGTTTCGCTTGTTGTCACGGTAGAATTTCTTGTATTTGACAACCTTCCCCAGGAGCTTCTCATTTCTCCTAGCGGCTAGAGCATAGTCGAGAGTCATCTTTTCGAACTTCTTGACGATGGTTTCGTCGATCGGGCTTGGGGTAGCAGCTGAGGCTGAGTCGGCCTTGAAGGCTACCTCCTTGTTCTTTTCATCAACCTTCTTGCTGGTGGAAGGCTGGGTTGATCCATGGATGCGGATCATCTCATACTCATTTCCGACAAGAATGTCGAAAAGATCTTCAGTGGTGAGGGAGTTGAAATCCGATCGAGCTGGATGCATGGCGGCGTATACGTGCCAATTTGCAGGGAGGGCGCGTATCACTTTAAGATTCTTCTCGCGCTGCGTATACTTGTATGGGTTGATGGCAGCCACTTCGAGAATAATCTCGGTGAAGCGAATTTTCATCGCTTCAATGGTTTCTCCCGAAACCATTTTGAAATCATCGAACTTGCTGCACGCCATAGACAGCTTGTTCTCCTTCATCTCCTCTGAGCCAAGGCTGATGGACCGGAGGGTGTCCCACATTTCTTTGGCCGTTTCGAGATTTCTGATCTTGGCCAAGTAGACGCCCTTCACGGTGCTGGAGATGAGTCCCTTTGCGTAATCATCGAGACCGGCCTCTTTCCTTTCCTCGGTTGAGTAGTCGCGAGGGTTTTTGAGAACCTTCTCGTATGTGGCCTCCCCTGGATCTGTTCCTCCAACGATAATTTTCGCTGCATAAATGGGGGAGGGTCCATTCTCGATGATATCCCACATAAGGACATGATGTGCCTTGAGACACATCTTGATCCGAAAGCTCCAATCTTCATAGCCTTGTATGGAGAAGTCTTCACATACCCTGAGAAGAGAAGCCTCCATTGCAAATAATATGGTATGAATGAAATGAAAAAGATTTTTCGAAAGGATCGGTTCAAAATGACCAAAAGTTAAATAAAGAACTTTTAGTATGCAAAGCAGCGGTCAAAAGAACCACTGCTCTGATACCACTTGTTGGTCCCGGGAAAGAGTAATTGGTGTATGGGGGGGGGAATACACCAATAACCAACCGTTTTTGACTTTTTAAAGTTCAGGTCGATCTGCAGGTCGATTGTCAAGGTCGACCTTATCAGAGGCAGTTTGATCTATCAAGCTCGTATGGTATCAAGCTTGATTTATCAAACTGTTAATGCGGAAGTTGGTGGAGGTTGATTACTCTTTGAAAAATCTTAAGGCTGAGGATGAAATGCAGGTTGATGATGATATGCAGGCTGATGCTCGTTAGTCAGATAGTGAAATGTAAGTGCGATAAGCAAAGAGAGAGAGAGAGAGATACACCGCGATGTAGCGTGGTTCGGAGAAACCCTCCTACGTCCACGTCAGGTCGACTCGACCTGAGAATCCCTTTTCTTTTGGATCCACCTCTCTCTTATTTATACTGACTGAGTATCAGTTCTAGATACAATCTAACCTGAAAAATATCTAGACACGAGTTTTGGGTCGTGACCCTTACAACCTTTTGTACTAAAAAGAACAAGCAACTTTTCGCTAATTACAAAGCTTGACTGGACTCTATAATGGCGAAAACACAAACAAGCTCTCTAACTTCTAACAAGTCGGAGAAGAGGTTTGTTGATACAACGACAAGCAACAGTGAACGCTTCGTCGTAGTGATGTTTCTCGGAATCGGAAACCTCTCTTCGTCAAGTGTTTGGGAAACTAATCGAATTTCGAACACTTGAAGAGATATGAATTTGTGAGAGGTTTTGGGCAGAGATTTGGCGTTGATAGCTTGAGTTTCCCGTGTTTGAATCCGAGAATGGCTGAAGTATTTATAGGCAGTTTTGAAAAACTAGCCGTTGGAGTCAAGCTGACGTGGCACTAGCCGTTGGATGCTGACTCACTTCTAGCCGTTGGGAATATTCGTCCTTGCTGGCACTCGACGTGGCAAGGATCAGGTCGTGACACTCCATGAAGGTGGAGCATCGACCTTGATTGATAATCCAGCTCTTGAAATCTTCTAAGGCAATGCCAGCTGGAAGCTTGATAGGGGAGGTCGAGACAGGCTGATGATCCAGCTCGATCCAATTTGAGGCAGGTCGATACAATCGACCTTTCTCTTACAGGGTGGATCGAACTTGATACTAAACGTTAGAGGGCATCGACCTGCACTAACAGAAAGCAGGTCGATCTATCGGCCTTGACCCTAAACAAGTAAAATGCCTAAGTGTGGTTTCGATAAACATCATCAAAATCAACTGCAAGGGGTTCCCAACATAACACTTTAACTTAATACTGGTAGAAAATATTGAATTCTTACCATTCGTAACAATGTTTAATGAACATACAAAATCTAACCGTAGTAAATAGTAATAATTATATCAAATCGTACTTCGTACCTATAATATATGTTACGAATATAAGTCAATTCTTAATTACCTATGATATATGAGAGAAAGGTACTACATCCGTCCCGCCAAAGACGTTACATTTCCTTTTGTCAATTTCTGGCACTTTTTCCATGCTTCTTGATGATGCGTTTTAAAATAGATTTTTGAAGAATTTTTTCTTTTACGGGATACTATGATAGTTGTATTATCCCGCAAAAGATTGACTTATGGCACAAAATCAGGGACAAAGATTGGATATGGCACAGTTCTAAGATCATCTTGCAACCCTCAATCATTCCCTCCGAATTGCATACGTGTAACAATCGATGAGGTAGTTGATGAAAATGCCCTTCTACCCATTCCGACAGATGATTGTAAAAGCATCGATGATGCAATTGGATATCATATTTCATGGCCTATGCACTTGTTAAAGTTGAATGATGAGGTAATTAAATTTACATAAAAACTATAATGTTTTCAGCAATTGATATGCTTACTAATCGTGAGTTTTGTTTTTATAAGCCCTAGAGGAAAAACAAGCAAGCAAAGAAAGAGCCCAAGATGGATTTCTCAAATATTCCTTTGTCACTGCGCGTGGTATATTGCTATTGCAAGGCTTGTCCTTGACAAAGATTTATTTGGAGAAGACGGGAGGATTAATGTGCACCATGAAGATGTCGGACTGATGTGTTGATTGCAGCCTATTACATACAATTGCATACTTGTCTACATATGGTAAAGTTTGCCTTTTAATTATAATTTCATCTCTTCTTTCAAATCCTTATAAAATTGTTCGTTTTCTTCATTTTATAGGCATATGTACAAGAAGATTCAGAGTTTGAACAAGGGAAAACAAATTAGATTTGTCGATCCATATCATGTGGGGTATGTTCCAACCACTAATACCGATGAGGATGTGATCGAGAAAGCAATTCATCTAAGAGCAAATTTACTGCCACAAGGTCTTTCCGGTTCATTAAAAAATCAGATTGTTTTAGTTCCATGCAATGTGGGGTAAGTTATAAATTTAATAATTTATACTATTTGAAAGTTAGAATTATATGTTTCTTAATTATGTGTCTGCGATTATATAGATATCATTGGATTCTTACAATCGTTGACGCTTACATGGAAGAGCTTGGGTTATTGGATCCTCTGTATATAGGAAATCATGACAAGGTTTGGAAACGCGTTGTGGAATTGTAAGTTTCTTATTCTTGTCTCTGAATTCGTTTTGTCAATTCTATGACAAATTATTATTTATATGAATGTCTATATTGAAGGGCTTTACAAGTGTATGCCACCTCGAGCAAGTCAAAAAGCGAAAGGAAGGAGAGCCCCATCTGGACCATATTTGAGGTATAGTTCAGTCTAAAAAAATGGATATACCAAATAATATTAATCTTATTGTAATTGTATATGTATTGTAGGTACCAAAGCAACCGGACTCGCCCCAGTGTGGTTTCTATGTGATGAAGTACATGAAGACAATAGTTGAGCAAGGATCAAAATACTCAATCAAATCTCAAAATACTCAATCAAATCCCTGAACTCATTGGTAAGGCCATATATTATTTGATAATGTTGATTGGTTGAAGCTCATTTTTTTGCTTAGAAAGTGAAATATATAATCTAAATGTTTATTTTTGACAGTTTGGTAGTAAAAAATCTTATCCGGTGGCGGAAATTGACGAAGTGAGTAGTGAATGGGCAGAATGTGTTCAAGAATATATATATATATATATATATATATATATATATATATATATATATATATATATATGGTTGGGATATGGTGAAAACCTTACTTTTGGTGAAAACGTGAAAACCATGCACTTTCATTCATAACATGATGCACTTTCATGCATATCATGTTGCACCAAAAATATATGCATTTTTTTTAATAAAATAATATTTATATTTTTTGTGCAACATGATATGCATGAAAGTGCATCAGTTATGAATGAAAGTGCATGATTTTCACGTTTTCACGAAATATTTGGTTTTCATATGATCCAACCCCTATATATATATATATATATATATATATATATATTATATATATATATATATGACTAAGGTAACTTTATGATATATTCTTTAAGAGGAACTTGTACTTATTTTTGTGGCTCCACAAGGGATTAAAATTTTTGATGGTTTTATATGTGACTTTCCCTTATTATTATTATTGGATTTTGTAGGGTATGATTCTCCAAAGGAACTGATAGAAGAAAGTCAAGGACGGTTTTCCTTGTTCCTACATTTGGGGTACTATTGGATCTCTTTAACTTGAACTCCTCCTTTGACGATTTTTTGTTATTTTATTTTTTTTTTTTAATTGACTATGACTAGAATTTGGAGACCTTGTAATGAATGATTGTATTTGCATGACTTTTTTATCTATAATTTCAAATTTATATAATCTGATTTTTATTTTGTCTTTAATTTAATTGCTTTACTGAATTATATATATAAAAATATGTGTAATAATTAAATAAAACGACAATGTTAAATTTCACATATACGACAACGGTTTTTAATCTGTAGTCGATTCTGGTGTATATGACAACGGGTTTACAACTGATGTTAAATGGTGTTGTCGTTCTAACAAACGACAACAATCAGAATAACAGTTGAACAACTGTAATGGTAATTCAAACAACAACACGTCTACGACAATGGTTGAACAACTGTAATGGTAATTCACAACAACAACAATCTACGACAATGGTTGAAACACCGTTGAGGTAATACATAACAACAACAGTACAACATACCGTTGTCTATGAGCGCGATCTACGAAAACACTGCCTAGGACAACGGTATGAAAATGACAAAGACAACGGTTATTACCCGTTGTCTATGTAGTTTTTTGTAGTAGTGAGAGTAATCATATGTGTTTGGCTTGAATTCATATTATACAATTAGTTCCAACTATACGAAAAATTTTGGGTTATCCTAAGATGTGCTTTGAGCCACTGATTTGCAATTTTACGAAGTATATAAAATTATATGTGTTGGATAAAATTTAAGATGCTCATTCGTATCTCTTAGAGGAAATGTTCCCTAAGAGATTGTTAGATCTGGGTCAAAGATTAACAACAATGATACGATTATCCACTATATTCATATATTTACAAGGATATTCATATACAAATGATCATAAACAGAGATACAAGGAGAATCAACTCAAGACGCCAATCTTCATAGCTTAGCTTCCATGAAACATCACTCCTCCATGAAAGGGGGATTAAGATAGAGGCAAAACGCAAAGCGTCCGAACTATCCATCTGACCTTGTTCACGAGAGGCGGCACACAGCAAGGAAGAGAGGAGGATAGAATGGTTAGCGCAAGACGTTCTCCTATTCATCCCCTTATAACGGTAAGGAAATACCTTCAAGCTCCGTTGTCGTGGCCACCGTACGCTTGCAAAACAGAGCCGGAGGAACAAAGGGGGAGGTTCCTCCGGGAAGAACCTTCGACGCTCAAGTCAGTAAGAGTACGAAAACTCTTAGAAATGGAATAGTATAGAAAAGTGTAGAACTCGTCCTTCAGAATGGTGGAATCACTATCTATTTATAGGTTTAGAAAGGGGTGAAAAGGTGAATGTACCTATATGGGGAGGACAAAAAAGGAATTTTTAGGGGGACAAGATCCCCTCCGTCATTAATTTAGTGGTCCTCGCCCAAAGGTACGTAGAGTCACGCGGACTGCGTGTTCAGCAGATCCCTGGGCATAAGCAGATGCCAAAGGGTCTGGAATAGCTTCTGCACGGGGACGGATCTGTGCAAATCCTTACAGCTTCTGCACTGGGCACGACACCTGCACCGAGGATAGCACCTGAGGCCTCTGATATGCAGATCCAGTCAGCACTAAAAGATGTCACGTGGTAGGGCTGATATTGGTCCCTATCAGAGATTATTTGATGTCTAAATTAGGGGTGGGTCGGGATACCGTTACGCCGAAATACCGAATATACCGTGCCGAAAAAAAACCGAAAATGCCGAAAGAGACGGTATACCGATTTTTTGGTACGGTATCATACCGTACCGATAAGCTTCGGTACGGTAACGGCATCCAAAATTACAATACCGCGGTATACCGATAAATACCGTACCGCGGTATATACCGAATTTACGTGCATGTCACAATAAATTATCACAAGATTTATAATGATTAATGAATACACTAACATATATTATATGTTAATATTTACGCATTAAAACTTTAAAAGTCTGATTGTATGTAAGTGTATGAACATGATAACTTATGTTACTAATTTAATTAAGTTAAGACATACTAGCTAAAAATAAAAATTGAATGTAAATAACTTATATGTTATATAAGTTATAGGGTTGGGATATGGTGAAAATCACCCTTAGTGTGAAATATAGAAACCTGTAACAACCCTTGATTATAGTGAAATCAATGGTCAAGATTAAAACTAAATTTATTAATTTGAGATTTAAAAATGTGAATTAAATAGAAAAATTAAATCTGAAAGGGTAAAGTAGGTATTTAGTTATAGGGAATTTGATCTTAATTAGGAAGTGACCATTTTTTTAGGGATTGAGTCAAACCACAATATTGAAAAGAAATTGAAAACTCCATTGTCGTCAATACTCCTTCATCGACTCCACGGCACCAAGAATAGGTTTCTGCTCTCCCCAAAATGCAAAATCGAGACCAAGGTATGTAGTTTCTCTCACTCTCGATTCTCTCTATGGGTCTCTCAAACTATAAATTCTATTTGATTTATAGGATGAGTTTGTATTTTTGGAGAACCCTGCATCAATTCCATCGATTAATCTCCTAATATTTAGGAGATTTATTTCAAAGATTGTAAGTTGATGAATTGCTGTAATGTTTAGGAGATTTATTTCAAAGATTGTTGCATAAAATTGTTTTCCTCTGATTATTTGTGTTTTTGACTACTTTTTTTGGGTGGAGATGCAAAAAATTAGATTACCATACACATATATAAGTGATGCATATAAGGTGTTCGATTTAATGCATAAAAGAAATTTTTGCTTCTGTTTTACCAAATATTCTGTTGTTAATTTCGTTCTTGAGACGGAGATGCAATACATTTGAGTACCATAGACATTATTATGCAATGCATAATTAAACATTTTGTGTTGCATATTTTGGAAAAGATCTAATCGTATGCTTCTTCTCTAATGGTTGTAGTTGATTTTTCTATAATGGTTGTCCTCTCTCTCGCACTGTCTTTCTATCGATATCCGTCTATCTCTCTCACTCCATGTCGTTTTCTCTATTTCTCACTCCCTCTCTACTGCTATATGTCTGTCTCTCCTTCTCTCTAATCTCTAACAGTGAAATCTTATGAATTGGCTGCAATAACCCTTTAAATAGTGCAGAAATTCTTGGATTTATTTGCATATATAAATGAATTGATGGGAATTTGAGTTTAATGGGCACACATGAAGGAAATATGAGTTTTATACATATATATATGTGATGCATGTAACATGTCGATAAATTGTATAAATGAGTCTTTTTGATGCATATGTTGTGAGTATCTTTGCATTTATTGGTATGCATGTTTATATTTTGTTACACTAGTTGTTACTGTCGTTGCATTTTCCTGTATATATCGATGCATTTTTTTATTATTTTGGTACACTAGTATTGAGAATTGTTGCACGTGTAGGGATTTTTCAAAACCATAAAAAGTTCAAAGATGTAGTTACCTGATTGCTTGATTTGTGCCGCAGAATAATATCGTTGCATTTTTGTTGCTCCTCATCAGCTATCCTGGACACGAGAGAATAATATCGTTGCATTTTTTCTCAACAAGTTGCTGCATATTCTTTTTGGTGCAAATAATATTGTTGCATTTATTAATAATATCGTTGCATTTACCGAGAGTTTTGTTGCATTTATCAATATATATGAACTTAATTCCAGCAACATGACTACATTAAGATAATACAGTTAGGTGCTTGTAATAATGCCGAAATCTACATGAACAAGTGAAGGCTCGTCATATAGTGAAGCAAATGATATGCAGATGATAGCTAAACCCTATTTAATTTTGGAATCGGTGCATTTTTTTCGCTTTTATTATATTTTTGGATTTATTTACACTATTAATGAGAAGCGTTGCATGTATTGTAAATTTTGTTGCATTTATGATATCTTTCTTGGCCACAAAAGCGAAATATGACTCTAGCTTTCATGATACCCTTGTACAACTTCTCCTCTTTCTTTTTGACATACTCAAACTAGATGGTTCAATTGGCGATGTTTTCACACGTTCATGGTTATAGTACACATAACGACTTCAAACGGTACTAGCTACTGATCTTTTGATCTTCCCAAGGAGCACGTCGAAACCACTTTCACAACCACACGATCGATATAATTCCTCGACTTTCTTCATTGTTCGGAAGTTATGGCCAACATACAACATGATTTTCTCCTACATGGTCCCCTTATGATACACCTTTGTGCAACGAAAATCAAAATATGCATTGAATAATATAATAAAGTGCGTCAGAATAGAATAAAAATGCATCACAAAAAACAATCATATATAAGAATTTATCAAAAAAAAAAAAAAAAAATGTAAATGAAATAAAGCTTTACCAATGAAACACGTGAAAGGAAGAAAGTAAATAAAGATTAAATTTATTAGTTACTATGATTAAATGTAAAAAAAAAAAACTGAAAAAATCTATAGAATGTCATCAACAACCGCTTCTTACCACTACATTCTAACAAATGCATATTAAAAAGAAATTATTCTTCGAAAATGCATCAAAAAGTTAGGAAAATGCATCGAAAATTACACTAAATGCAGCACCGTGATAATATCCTCTGCAACTTCTTCTCCATCACCGTGGTAATATCCTTTGCATTATGGTCCATCGTCAGTCGATTCTCAATCAACGTATGGCCCAAGCTCACCTCGAAAAACTGACTCCACCCACAAGCCACTAGAATCTCCCCCGACTTCACCGTCTCTGCCACCTCTACTGTCACTGTCCCCCGATTTCACCATCATCACCCCACTCGCCGACGATGTCGATGAGTCCTACTCACTCCAGATCCTATCTGACGGTGTTGCTCCGACACAATATTTGACCAATGCAGTAAAATAAAAATGAAAATAATCACTGATCCTTGAATGATATACGAACTCGCCACAAAAAAAAAAGGAAATCTACAAGAAAAATGCAAGTATTATGGTAGAGAAAAAAAGGTTGACATAATTAATGCAATCAGTTACTAAAAAAACGAAAAAGATAAAACTGAATATAATCCCTATTAATTAGGGATGTGATAATTTAAAATTTAGGCATTTTACTTTCTTGCCCCCAACTATGAAAAAATTAATTAAAAAGTCAATAAAAAAAAAAAAACAGTTACATAATTAATGACGTGGCAAAATATCACCCATCGGATTATGTTGATCAATGGTATATAAAAGTTTCTATATTTCACCAAATATGTTTCATTTGATCAATCCCCATAAGTTATATTATCTAAGTAAAATACTACAAATCTTGCAACATTAGTTTGATTTAAATTTATGGCATACTAGCGTAATTTCTGAATATTTTAGTTTTTAAAGTAAATATATCGAAAAATATTAGTGAAATGTATAAATATTGATTCATGAAATATGTATGTATTTTAAATGGTTATGAATTAATTATACTTTTTATTAATGAATTGTAATTTCTTATGGATTTTATTGTATAGATTTTATGAATTTTTAATTTTATGGATAATCGTATGTTTTTGGTATACGGTATACCGTACCATACCGAAGTACGGTACGGTATACCAATACGACGGCACGATAACGGTATGGATTTTTTCCATACCGAAATTACGGCATATCGAACATTGGTATGCCGAAAGGTACGGTACGACAACGGTATGAAAAATTTAAAACCGCAACTAACGGTACAGTATACGGTATGACAAAAATTTTACGGTATGCCGTACCGAACCACCCCTAGTCTAAATACCCTCTCCATGTTATAGAAATGTGTGTAATCTACTCATTTATAATAGGATTTTTGACATATAGTATTAGACACATGCAATATATATGTTGATGTTTTCTTCAAATAGTAAGTTTCGACGAGAAAATAGAATAGAATCGCAATTCACATTCACATTCACATTACAATCATCATAATATTATTACTATTGGATTTATTTTAGTGCTAATTACTAACTTTTAGAAGAGCTCGTTCTGAATGATTTTACTATTGCTAATAAAGTTTGTGCTAATGACTAACGAGCATCTATTATAAATAAACATTAGAGAATAACTTGAGTTAAGATGCAAGAAATTTTATAACCTAAGGTGGGAATAGTTGGGTATTTTTTTAAAGAGAACTTCAAAAGGTGTAAGGCTGGAGAGTTGAGGAACAGAGGATGGGATGCGGTTTATGAGATATAAGGCAGTGAGGATACAATCCCCCCAATAACCTATAGGAATATGTGACTGGAAAAACAAACTTCTAGCAACATTTAATAGGTGCTGGTGTTTTCTTTCTACCCTGGCATTTTGTTGTGGTCTTTCAACACAAGAATGTTGAACCAAAGTCCCAAATTTCTCAAAAAGATGTGGGAGATGAAATTCATTCCCATTATCACACCTAACGATTTTAATGGACTTGTGAAACTGAGTTTGCATTTGTTGAAAGAATTGAGGAAGAACAATACTTAATTCACTCTTATTGGTAAGTAAATATGTCCATACAAAACGAGAGCAATCATCAACTATGGTAAGAAAATATTTATGCCCAAGAATGGAAACTGGATTGAAAGGACCCCATATGTCACAGTGAATGAGATCAAATACATCATTAGCAATACTAGTTGAATGAGGAAAACTAAGCCTTTTCTGTTTGGCAAGAGGACAAACCTCACAAATAGATTGTGTTACATTTTTCAATGAAAGAGACTGGGACAAAGTTTTGAGTTTATCATGCCCTAGATGGCCAAGTCTAGAATGCCAAATATCTGAACTGATTACAGAAGAAACACTTGTGGCAGGAACAACAGATTTGGCTGGATCAAGCACATACAAATTCCCAATTCTTCTACCCATCCCAATCGGCATTCCCTTGGAAGCATCCTGAATCATACAATGATCATGAGTAAAGGAGACTGAGATATTGTTTGCAGAGGTTAAACTACTTATGGAAAGAAGATTATAGGAAAAACTTGGGACATAAAACACAGATTTCAGAATTAAAGAAGGAGAAAGCTGAACATTGCCCACACTAGAGATAGGAACCTTTTGAGAATTAGGAAGAGTAATGAAAGCATCAGACACTTTTGTTAGCTCACTAAAGAGAGTGGGTGAACAACAAACATGGTGTGTAGCTCCAGTATCTATTAACCAAATAGACTTGGAAAGGGTAAAGGATGCAACAAGAGGCGTTAGAGAGAACATACCACTTAATGCTGGATTAAAATCAGAAGAACCAGTGGAGGAAGTAGCAGGAGCACTCTCTGAGGTTATGGCTTGGCCTTGAATTTGGGATTGAAGGAATGAGATCAGTTGTTGACACTGATCTGCGGACAATGAGTTGGAATTTTGAGCAGGAGGAACAAAGGAATTCGGTTGAGGATTGAGAGATCCATCACTGTTTAACTGAGCACCAACATGATGCACAGACTTCTGCATATGAGAAGGAGATTCACCAAAAGAGCCTCGGCCTCTCCCCCTCCCAAAACCAGGAGGATATCCATGTAGCTGAAAGCACTTATCAACTGTATGATTAGTTCTTTGACAATGAGTACAGAACAATCTATCCTTACCTCTTCCACCAAAATTATGTGCAGCATTAATAAAACCAGGAGGCTCACTCACAGGAGCAACCAAAGAACTGTTAGGAATTCCTATATTTTTCTGTCTTTCTTCTTGTATAACCAGTGAAAATATCTTAGACAAAGATGGAAAAGGGTCTAAACTCAGAAAGTGTGAGCGGATAGCAGCATAAGAGTCATTCAAACCCATGAGAAAATGAACTGCACAATCACGTTGTTGATAATCTCTCCATTTTCCTGAACTATTACATGCACATGTGCCACATTCACACCAACACTTAGGCTGAAAATCCAGAAACTCATCCCATACAATGCACAAATCAGTATAATAAGTGTTCACATCATTAGAGCCCTGTCTCAAGCTATATAGTTGTTGTTTCAATTCATAAATCCTAGCAATATTTCCTTGAGAGAATCGTTCCTTAAGATCAGACCAGATTTGAGAGGCAGACTCCAAGTACATCAAGCTAGATCTAATCTGAGGAACTGTAGCATTACGCAACCAAGAAACAACCATTCCATTGAACCTTTCCCATAGAGATAGATTTGGATCTAAAACATCTAAAGGTTTCTTAACAGATCCATCTATAAATCCAAGTTTATGCTTAACCAACAAAGCAGTTTTCATCGATCTACTCCAATTAACTTAGTTCGAACCATTTAGCAACTCGGTAACAAGAATTGTACCAGGATTGTCATTGGGGTGAAGATAGAGAGGACTTGACGGAGGAATCGGTGGATCTTCCAGGAAATTCTGTACCTCGTGATTGTAGTTGCGAACCATGATTAGGAACTAACAAGAGATAGAACGCTAACGCTGCGGAACCTTTGCTCGTGATACCATATTGAATTATTGAGAGGGAGAGAATTTCCGAGAGATGGGTTTCATAGAATTGAAGAAGAAAACCTTCATTGCTTGGAAAAAGAGTTACAACACAAAAGGAAACTACAGTATTTAACTACAACCTAACTGCTGACTCACCAAAGGAAATAATAAACTAATGCAAAAAGAAAAAAAACGTGAAACAAATAAACACGACTCTTCCTCTACTGCTGCAAAAACCATACAGAGAATCTTCCTATCTCTTCTTCACCAAGCACTGCTGCATAACATTTCTTCCTGCTCCATCTCTACAAGATTTCACATCTTCACATTTTTTCGATTGGTTCATTGACAAAAATATTAGTTTGAGAATGTCTTATAATTATTAGTAATCATAAGTGATACACAAGAAGAGGTAAGATCATTAATTTCTCTTTAATTTTACATCAATTACTCAATTTTGTTTTTAAAAAATAGTTTATATTATAAAATAACATATTAAGCAGTGGTCTATTATATATACTTCCATCTTGTTCATCATGTTTTCCTTCACATCTGATTAAATTATGTCGAGGGTGGTCACCACAAAAGACGAAGGTAGTGCAGTGAGGTTAAAAAAATATAAATAAAACACACCGATCTATACGAGAGAGAGAGAGAGGAGGGAGGGCATATCTTGAAACGGCAGCCCGCTGAAAGCAAAAAACTGAGAACCTGGCTGTTTCCTCCCTAGTTTGTTAACAGTTTTAGAGAGGGAGGGAGAGAGCTGTTGAGTGTGTGTATTCAATGAAACAGTAATGGCAGAAATATTCATTTCTTCATAAAACCATAAAAAAGCTGCTGAGCAGAGTTTAGTTACAATATATATGGAAAGATATCTAAACCTAGACAAAAACGTGAAAACAAATAAACTAACGTTTATCCTACGTGGCAAACAAACCAAAAACGTCTGTTGGATCTGAGGAATATCCAACGGCTTACAATTCCTTTCTCAGTATCGAGTCTCACCAAAGACAAAAACAGAACAGAAATAAAAATAGCTATAAAACTTCATCTTCTTCATGACTCCATCTTCTGCACTTCATCCCTGTGCATACGAACTGGATAAAAACCTTCATCATTCTCTACACCCCCCCTCAAGATGGAGGTGGTGGAGATCAAGCACCTTCATCTTGCACAACAAATCGCGAAAACGAGGGCCAAAAAGAGATTTAGTAAAGAAATCTGCCAACTGATCAAGGGAAGGAACTGCAGTAGGTGAGACAAAACCAGCAAGAAATTTCTCCCTAACCACATGACAATCAATGTCAATGTGCTTAGTTCTTTCATGGAAAACCGGATTTTGAGTAATCTGAATAGCAGCACGATTGTCACAAAACAGGGGAATAGGAGTAGGAGAATTAATGTGGAAAATAATTGGTGTCTAGATGTTAGGATTTTCATTATGTTTTTGTGTTTTTTTTCGTTGTGTTTTTGTGTCTTTTCGTGTGTCTTTGGCTATGATTTGGTTGTTTGGAGTTTTTGGTACTTGTAGGATAAAAAGGGCGGAAACGAGAAGAAAAGCAATCATTGACCTCGAGTTCTAACCTCTCATGATTTTATTGAAGATTCATTTTGGATGTAATGAAAGCATTATATCGAAGAGGGGTTCGATAGGAGCTCATAGGCGAAAATGGAGGTCAATTTGGAGTTCGGACGAGGAAGATACGACCGAAACAAGAAAGGCGCACAATCGTCCAACGTTGGACGACCGTCCAGTGTACGGTGGACGAGCGTCCAGAGTAGAAAAGAAGCGCAGAGCGAGTGCGACGTTGGACGAGCGTCCAACGTACGTTGGACGACCGTCCAACGCTCCGGCCAGCTGTTATTTCCTTGTATAATTAGGTTTTCATACCTATTATATATACTATCCCTTGTGCACGAATTCTACAACCTTTTACCTTAGTTTTAGCTCTAGTTTAGCATTCAAATACTTTAGTTTATTTTTCCTTTGTTCGATCCGGATCGCTACTTCGTTCTTCAATTAATTCAAGTTTTTACTTAGTTCTTCGTTCTTCGTTTAATCTCGTAAGTTCTCTATTGCTTTCTTTTATTTGATTTAATTGCTCCCTAGTTCCTTAGATTTAGTTCTTAATTGCTTAGTTTAATATCGTTCGTTCGTTTACAAGTTCTTAGATTAGATTCGTTTTCCTTAGTTTTCAATTCCTTCGATTTCAAGTTTTCGTAGTTAGATTTATTCGCTTAATTTTTAGATTTAATTATTATGTCTAGATTCGTTTTCTTCGTTGCTTTCCTTATTGCTTTCTTTTCAATTCCATGCCTAGGTAGTTTAATCGCTTTCTTCTAGTTTAATTCTTTAGATTAATTAGTTCGATTTATTCATTTGCTTTCTAGATTAGTTATTTACTTGCTTTTATTTATTGCTTTGATTTATTTTCTTGCCTAGGATTTAAAAACCAAAAACCCAACAATTCTTTTTACTTGCTTTCTTAGATTTAGGCTAGATTAGGTTGTTTTGCTACACGATTATTTGCCCTGCAAAGTTTTCCTTGAGATTCGACATTGGGTTTTTACTTACTAAGTGCTAGGATAGATTTCGTTCTATTGCGAACACTTTTTGGTGAAACAAATTTTGGCGCCGTTGCCGGGGAAAACTTTAGGCTATTTGATTGTGTAGTATTTTAATTTTATTTGTTTTCGTTCGATTTCTTTTCCCTTCCACTCGGTGCGTTTAATCCGTTTGTTGAGTGTGGTGTAAGCAAGGTCGTCGAAGTCTCTAAAGGAAGTTGACACCTCACATCGACGTCATCAATAGGAGAAGGCGCTCTCAACCGCGACGAAGGAAGAAGAAGACGAGAGTTCGTAGCAATGGCACAAAAGATGGGAGATTTTGCTCGTCCCACCTTCACCGCCACCACTTCGGCAATTGTCCTAACCACCGAGGTTAGGAATTATGAGCTTAAACCGCACCACTTGGCTTTGCTCCCTACCTACTACGGGCTGCCCAACGAAGATGCTCTCACGTTCATTCGCGAATATTGCACGATGGTGCAAAATTTTCCATTGGGAGAGCTTTCGGAGGACGACTTGAAGATGAAGTGTTTCCAATACACGTTGAAGGATAGAGCAAAGTCATGGTATCTCACTCTCCCGGCCAACTCTCTCACAACTTGGAATGCGGTGTGCGAGAAGTTCATGATGAAGTACTACCCCAACCACAAGACACAAGAGGTGCGATCGAAGATCATGAATTTTGCTCAAGGAGCCGATGAGCCTTTTCATGAGGCTTGGGAGAGATTCCAAGAATTGTTGCAGCAGTGCCCTCACCATCAAATGGCGTCCGAGATGCTTTGGCAATATTTCTACGATTCTCTAAATCAAACTTGCCAATTCATGGTGGATAGCTTGGCCGGAGGAAACATCGGAGTGAAGACAGCCGACGAGTTGAGGATGATCTTTGAGACTCTTGCTGCAAGCTCTCAACAAAAGTCGTCTCGACCGAGGAAGATGGAGGCTAGTGTGGTCACTATTAGCCCGGATTTGACGAAGCAATTGGCCGATATGATGAGGGATCTCCAAGAACTCAAGATGAAGACTCCACTTACCCCTTCGGAGCCTTGTGGCATGTGTGGACTAGCTGGCCATGTCATCGACGAGTGCACTAGGAAGGCCGAGCTTACTTATGAAGGAGGAGCCAAAGTCTACGCAGCACAAGGATACCCACCACCACCATATGCTCAACAATTTCCTCACCAACAACCATTCTACCATCCCCCACAGTCTTACTATCCACAGCCGCAGTTCTACCCACCTCCGCCTCAACAATCTCCACTTGATAAGGCTAGTCTCGCCGCATTTATGCATGAGAGCAAGTTGGCTCGTGAAGCGCAAGATGCCACGATTAGACGCCTTGAGACCAATATTGGGCAGATTTTTGGAGCAGTTAATGAGTTGAAGAAGCTACAAAATGGGAAGCCTAGCCAACCCAAACAAGCTCATGCCTTAACGGTCATTGAAGAGAAGCAAGACAAAGGAAAGAAGTGGAGAAGTCGCACTGTGGCTGCCATCAAAGCGAGCCAACAACGTCTTCACGCATTCCCTACCTCAGCTAGCCATCTCTCATCTCTACCAAAACAAAGTGATCCCGGAAGTTTCAAATTAGATGTTGTTTTGGATAATGGGGATAGTGTGCCGGGTATGTTGGATTTGGGGGCAGCGGTGAACTTGATGCCATACTCGATTTTCGAGAGAATGGGTTCGAGGGATCTTAAGCCCACCAATTTTTGCATCGAGCTAGCCGATGGTTCTTTGTGTCGTCCCTTGGGGATTGTGGAAGATGTTGCGTTACTTGTGAGAGGAATTCGAGTTCTCGCCGATTTTGTTGTTCTTGATGTGGGGCGAGGAGCTAGGAGTGAGAGAGGTCATCTTCTCTTGTTAGGGCGACCTTTCATGGCTACTACTCAAACTCGAATCGACGTTGGATCCGGCACTTTGAGCATGGCCGGTGTAGGAGGTTCGGTAACTTTCTCAATTTTTGATAACTATTCTTCTTGTCCTAATTCTTTTATCCAAACATGTTCGTATGTGCATATTACTAATGATTTGGATGAGAAAAAGGTAGAGGACAATTTTCAGGTTGCTATTCATGAGGAAGAAGCCATTATCGATGAGTTTTTGAACAAACTAGATGAGGAGGAAATTGTGGAGGAGTTTTTGAGCAATGTGGAAGACATGGAGGATCACAATTGCATTATGGAGGAGTTGATTTTGAGCTCACAACAAGAGGAAGAAATCATGGACAACTTTCTTGCCAATCTCGACGAGGAAGCATTTTTTGTGGAGGATCCATCATCAAGTTTTGAAGATCGTGATATTTCTTACATGGATTTTCACACAAGTGTGGGGGAGATGAGTGTCCAAGATAACCCTCTTTTCGAATTTCAAGCCGAAGAGAAAGAAGAGTCCACATTTGCACCGAGAGTCTCCTATGGATGGTTAAAGACGTTGCTCATTGCAACAGATTTTGGATGAGAATATTTGGTACATCAAGCTAATGACGATAAACAAGCGCTTGGTGGGAGGCAACCCACTTTCTCTATTTTATTTTTGTAGAGTAGGATTTATTTTCTTTTTATTTTTGCTGTTTTTCGTTCGTTTTCTTTTGAATTTCATGCAGGGAATAGTTTACAAGGAGGGTATGATGAAGAGAGAGATCGAGCCGGACCCGAACGATCCCCGTTTTTGGGCCCCAAATGATCCCCGTTTTGGGCCCCAAATGATCCCCGTTGGAATGATCCCCGGTTCCGAGGTCCATACAACCCATAGCTTTGTTTTGTGTCTTTCTATGTTTTGAGTCTTTTATTTCTTTATTTCGTGCACTTTTACGCTTTGGTAGTTTGTTTTGGTGTTTGTTTTGTAGGTACTACTTGGAGTCTTTCGAGATTTTGAGTTATTGGTCGTCATCTTGCGATAAGTTCCTTCTTTCCTTCTCCTTTTTATTTTCTTGCAATGGGGACATTGCTTGATTTTAAGTGTGGGGGAAGGTCTTTGAAACTTTTGGCATGATTAGTTTGTTTTTGTTTGCTTGATCGAGTCTTGTATGTGATCGAGTTTTGTTATTCCTCACTTAGGAATTTGTTTGATTTTGAGCCCTATAAGCATGTAACTTAGGATCAATGTGAATGATTCAACGATGGAATCTTTAGTTGTTGGACTTGATTTGAGCATAAATTAGGTTGGTTTAATCTTGAGTTGTTGTTGATTATGATTCGATGAGTTGTGGGGCACGAATTGATTTGAGTTTGAGGAAAATGATTTATGATTTTTGGTTGAGTGATAAATCTAGATTGTTGCGACTTGGATTGCTAGTTTACTTTCCCCTTAGAAAAGAAAAGAAAAAAAAAAGTGTGTTTATATGTGAATAAAAGAGTTGATAGGATTCTGCTCCTCTTACTTGTAACGTATGAAAATACTAGAGTAATGAGCATGGGAAACCACATGAAAAGTCTTCGAGAGACCCTCGAATGATCACATTTCATGAACTTTGTCCTAGATGATACTCATGTATATTAGAATAATGTGTTCGTAGGCATTCTACCCCTCTTGACAATGGGTACGGGAAACCGCACTAGGAGGCTCGATGTGACCCATCGATGATTAAACCTAGTGAATTATGTGCCAAAAAACGTTCACTTGTGTAAAAAGAAAAAAGAGAAAAAAAGAGAGTTGTTTATGTAGTGAATAAAAAGGGGAAGTAGGCTAGACGTCTAAAGTTGTGGTGATCTAGATATTTGTGAGATGTGTGTATCATTGCTTTTCCTCTTGCTTGGGTTGATAAGCCACACGGCTCGTTGATGATGATTGATCGTAACTTGGGATTAAAGTGACCTCGTTTGAGTTTGTCGATTCCGGTGATTAAATGTTCTATGATTTGAATTGTTTGGATTGAGTCTAAGTTGTATGTTTATATTGCTTGAGGACAAGCAAAGTTCTAAGTGTGGGGGATTTTGATTGGTGTCTAGATGTTAGGATTTTCATTATGTTTTTGTGTTTTTTTTCGTTGTGTTTTTGTGTCTTTTCGTGTGTCTTTGGCTATGATTTGGTTGTTTGGAGTTTTTGGTACTTGTAGGATAAAAAGGGCGGAAACGAGAAGAAAAGCAATCATTGACCTCGAGTTCTAACCTCTCATGATTTTATTGAAGATTCATTTTGGATGTAATGAAAGCATTATATCGAAGAGGGGTTCGATAGGAGCGCATAGGCGAAAACAGAGGTCAATTTGGAGTTCGGACGAGGAAGATACGACCGAAACAAGAAAGGCGCGCAATCGTCCAACGTTGGACGACCGTCCAGTGTACGGTGGACGAGCGTCCAGAGTAGAAAAGAAGCGCAGAGCGAGTGCGACGTTGGACGAGCGTCCAACGTACGTTGGACGACCGTCCAACGCTCCGGCCAGCTGTTATTTCCTTGTATAATTAGGTTTTCATACCTATTATATATACTATCCCTTGTGCACGAATTCTACAACCTTTTACCTTAGTTTTAGCTCTAGTTTAGCATTCAAATACTTTAGTTTAGTTTTCCTTTGTTCGATCCGGATCGCTACTTCGTTCTTCAATTAATTCAAGTTTTTACTTAGTTCTTCGTTCTTCGTTTAATCTCGTAAGTTCTCTATTGCTTTCTTTTATTTGATTTAATTGATCCCTAGTTCCTTAGATTTAGTTCTTAATTGCTTAGTTTAATATCGTTCGTTCGTTTTCAAGTTCTTAGATTAGATTCGTTTTCCTTAGTTTTCAATTCCTTCGATTTCAAGTTTTCGTAGTTAGATTTATTCGCTTAATTTTTAGATTTAATTATTATGTCTAGATTCGTTTTCTTCGTTGCTTTCGTTATTGCTTTCTTTTCAATTCCATGCCTAGGTAGTTTAATCGCTTTCTTCTAGTTTAATTCTTTAGATTAATTAGTTCGATTTATTCATTTGCTTTCTAGATTAGTTATTTACTTGCTTTTATTTATTGCTTTGATTTATTTTCTTGCCTAGGATTTAAAAACCAAAAACCCAACAATTCTTTTTACTTGCTTTCTTAGATTTAGGCTAGATTAGGTTGTTTTGCTACACGATTATTTGCCCTGCAAAGTTTTCCTTGAGATTCGACATTGGGTTTTGCTTACTAAGTGCTAGGATAGATTTCGTTCTATTGCGAACACTTTTTGGTGAAACAGAAAACACCAAGAAGAGCATGTTACCACACCAACTCCCTTGTAGTGATAGCAAGAGCTCTGTATTCGGCCTCGGCTAAGCTAGAAGAAACTGTATTTTGCTTCTTGCATTTCCAAGAAATTAAACTTGATCCCATGAAAACACAAAAGCCAGTCAAAAATTTTCTGGAATCTGTACAAGTCCCCCAATCCGCATCTGAATATGCTTGAAGATCAAATGAATTATTCACAGGGTAAAACACACCGAGAGAGGGAGACCCTTTTAAGTACTTGAGAACATGAACAGCAGCATGCCAATGGACCAGAGTAGGTGTGGCCACAAATTGGCAAAGCTGTTGTGTTGCAAAAGCCAAGTCTGGTCTAGTAAGATTGAGGTACAATAGTTGTCCCACCAATCTTCTATACCATTCAGGATCTGGAAGAACATCTTCATTACCTTGTGTTAGAGTAAGGCCTGGAGGAAGGGGAGTGGCAGTGGGTTTGCAGCAAAGCAAACCATGATCTGACAACATATCCAAGATATACTTTCTCTGGTTTAAAGCAGTACCATCTGTTCCCCTTGCAACCTCCATCCCAAGGAAAAATTTAGCAATGCCAAGGTCCTTAATAGTGAAAGCAGAGTGTAATGAAGCTTTCAAAGAGTCTGTGAGAACAAGTGAATGACTGGTGATGAGAACATCATCAACATATACTAAGAGAGCAATAAACTGATCACCAACTCCTTTAGTGAACAAACAAGAATCATGAACTGTGGCAATAAAACCAAGAGAAGTCAGAAGTTTTGTGAATTCAATATTCCATTCTCTGGATGCCTGTTTCAAACCATATAAACTCCTCTGCAATTTACAGACATGTCCAGTCTTGTATCCAGTCAAACCAAGAGGAATTGTCATATACACATCATCAGACAAATGGCCATGTAAAAATGCGTTGTTCACATCTAATTGATGAATGGGCCAAGACTGGGAAGTAGCTACAGCAAAGAACATTCTCACTGTCACAAGATTTGCAACAGGAGAGAAAACATCATGATAATCTACCCCAAGTTTCTGAGTGTAACCTTTTGCAACCAATCTTGCTTTATACCTTTCTACTGTGCCATCAGCATTTAACTTGACCTTGAAGATCCATTTTGATCCAATGGGTTTCACACCTGGAGGTAAATCTATGATAATCCAAGTGTGATTATCAGATAAGGCTTGTAATTCCTTATTAATGGCATCAACCCAGTGTGGGTTCTGTATTGCTTCTTTAAAAGAAGATGGCTCTTTAACCATGGTCAGATTGAAAAGATAATTAGTGTAGGAAGTACTGAGGGATGGGCTAATGGCATATGGGAATGTAGGTGGTGTAATGGTGATAGGATGAGTTATGAGTTGAGTGGATCTGACTGATCCTGTATAATCTGCCATCCACACTGGTGGTTTCTTGATTCTAGCTTCTCTTCCAAGAATCTGTTCTGCAGGTGAAGGTTGTATAGGTGTGTGTGGAGGTAAGGTAATCTCTGGAGAAGAGAACTCAACAATTGGAGATTGATGGACAGGAGTAGGATCATCCATGATTTCTATAAGTGGTATATCAAGATCTGGGTTATCTCCAACTGCAGGGAATGAAACAGAAGGCTCAGTTGGAGTGATAGTATTAGAAAGGAAAGGGAATGTATCTGTGACAAACTTAACATCCCTGGATATGAGGATTTTCTCAGTGCTCAAGTCAAATAGCAAATAACCCTTATGAGAAATATCAAAACCCAGAAATATGCATTTTATGCTTCTAGAATCGAATTTACCTCTGTTAGGTACCAAGTTAGCAGCATATGCTAAGCATCCAAAGGGTCTAATCATGGAGTAGTTTGGTGCAGTCCCAAACAGCAGTTCATGAGGTGATTTCCACTCTAGCACTCTGCTGGGAAGCCTGTTGATGAGCCAAGTGGCTGTCAATATGGCATAAGGCCAGAAACGAATAGGTAGACCACTTTGAAACATCAAAGCTCTAGCTGAAGCCAATAAATGCCTATGCCTCCTCTCCACAATTCCATTTTGTTGTGGTGTGTAGACACATGACTTTTGATGAAAAATTCCATGTTGAGAGAAAAAATCTGCCACTTTCTTGTTAATGAATTCTGTACCATGGTCACTCCTGAAAACCTTGATGTGAGCATCAAATTGTGTTTGTATTAACTGTATGAAGTTGGCCAGGACTTCATGAACTTGTTCCTTGGACTGCAGCAGAAAAGTTCAAATGGTTCTGCTGAAGTCTTCAACCAATGTTAAGATGTAAGATGTATGGCATATATTGGCCTATGTGTATGAACCCCATACATCCATGTGGACCATTTCAAATAACTCCTCTGTCCTTCTATTCAACACTGGGAAACTCTCTCTGGATTGTTTTGCTTTTATACAAACCTCACAGTTTCTTATAATCTTCACAGCTTCATCAAACTGCTTTCCTTTAGGCAAATTCATGTGCTGCATAACACTCACTGAGGGGTGTCCCATAAATATATGCCAGTCTCTTAAGCTCATATCTCTTGGATTGAAAAAACTGATATAATGTCTTTCAATGACTGTATCCATCAAGTAGAGGTTGTCATGCATTCTGCCCACTCCAACCAAGTGATCTGTGTTGATCCTTTGAAAGATGCAGTGACTAGCAAAGAATGTGCACTTTATGTTTAGATGCTCCACCAATCTAGCAACTGATATGAGATTACTAGTGAATCCTGGAACATAAAGGACATGCTCCAGCACAATATCCTTATTTATCCTTGCCTTTCCTGCATAGGCTACAATCCTCTTTGTTCCATCTGGAAGAAAAATAGAGGTTGGTTTTTCCAACTTGTAGGTAGTGTAGAGAAGTTCTGGGTTAGCACAAATATGTGTACTAGCACCAGAGTCAATTATCCAATTCGATTCTATCATACTGGGCATAACAGCAAAGGCAAAGTGCCCTTCAAAAGGGTTTGATTTCTTGGTTATCTCCTGAATCATATTTGCATCTGGCTTATGATTGGATGAGTTGGGTTGTTGATGAAGGAACTGACCCATACACTTTGCAATTTCTGCCTGAATAATCTTGCTCATGTCTTGACCTGTTCCATCTCTTGATGCAGCTCTATCAAGTGATCCTTCTCCCTCTTGACTTGAATCAGCAAAATTTGCTCTATTTGGAGGCTGTCCTTCCTTTAATTTCTTGTACCATTCAGGTACACCATGCAGTTTGAAGCATTCATCCATCTCATGTCCAGTTCCTTGGCAATGAGCACATTTTAACTTTCTTTTCTGCTCTTTGGTTAGCCTTTTCTTGTATGGGCCTCCTCCCTGTTTTGGATATGCTGCAGAGTTCCCATTGAACTGTTGTTGTCCACCATACTGCTGAGAACCAGTGTAATTCCCTTTTTGAACATTCATGGCCATCAAATTTCTGCCATATGGTTGTTGATCAGATAATCCCTTTTGATCCTCAACCTCAACCTCAACCACCATGGAATATGCTTGATCAAGAGTTGGTAGAGGCTTTAGAAGCATAATCTGTGTCTTAGTTGAATCATATTGTTCATTCAATCCGACTAAGAAAGCCACTAGCCTACATTGTTCCTCCCTTTGCATTGATTTCTTCTTAGCATGACAAACACAATCAAGAGGTGGCATCAACATATCCATATCATCCCACATAGCATTTAACTGATTGAAATACATAGACACAGACAAACTTCCTTGCCTAAAAGCATAGATCTCCCGTTGTAACTTCAAGATTTTAGGTCCATTACTCCCCCCCAAACCTTTGAGTAAGTGCGGACCACAGTTTATAGGTACTTTCTATGTGGGAGAAAGCATCAACAAGTTCTTTTGAAATCGAATTGCATATCCAAGTGGAGACAATATAATCGACTTTCAACCATCTTTTGTAAAACTTAGATTCGGAGTCTGGTTCTGGAAATGTACCATCAAGAAACTCAAGTTTGCTCCTAGCTGCCAATGCGCGTTTGATGGACTTGCTCCAATTAAGAAAGTTGGCTCCATTAAGTTGAGCTGAAATAAGTTGCAAACCGGAGTGATCAGTAACTGGTAGGTTCAGTATCTCTTCGATCTGGTGAAAAGTGAGACCAGATTCCTCATCGATTTCCAGATCTTCATCTTCTTCCCGTTTTAGCTTATGCACTTTTGGAATTTTGGGTGTTTCCTCTTCATCGCCTTCAATCCCCATCGCAGTAACTTTAGGACCAACAATTTTCACCATTTATGTAAGAAATTTATGCAACCTGGCTCGGGATACCATGTTGAGTGTGTGTATTCAATGAAACAGTAATGGCAGAAATATTCATTTCTTCATAAAACTATAAAAAAGCTGCTGAGCAGAGTTTAGTTACAATATATATGGAAAGATATCTAAACCTAGACAAAAACGTGAAAGCAAATAAACTAACGTTTATCCTACGTGGCAAACAAACCAAAAACGTCCGTTGGATCTGAGGAAGATCCAACGGCTCACAATTCCTTTCTCAGTATCGAGTCTCACCAAAGACAAAAACAGAACAGAAATAAAAATAGCTATAAAACTTCATCTTCTTCATGACTCCATCTTCTGCACTTCATCCCTGTGCATACGAACTGGATAAAAACCTTCATCATTCTCTACAAGAGCAGCAGCGGAAAAAAAAAAAAAAAGAAAAAAAGATAAGAGTGAGAGAGAGAGAGAGAGGAATGGCTTATGCGCTCGTGATTTCTCTGAGACAGACTTTAGAACCACATCTTGATCCCTCTCGATCCAGACTTCAAATTCCCGATTCAGATACGACGACCTCTGTTACCTGAAATCCTTTTTCGATAAAATGAAGTCTTTGAAGGACAGCAACAGCGTGGAGGATCTGGAAAGGCAAATCAAGGATGTGCTGCAGAGTATTAGAGATCTGATGGAATGCCATCTTTCAGATCTTGTTGTTCACTCTGGATCCGAGATTTCGACTGCGGAGCTGGCGGAGAAAGTGGCGGAGGACAAAGCAAGGCTTGGTTCCTTAATCATCTTGCTCAAGGCCAAGGAAGATTTCCTGACGGGGGGAGGCCAGCAATTGCCTCCCCCCGTCAAGGATGTTGCAGTTTCGTCGAGATTTGGCTTGGATAAGAACAACGGGACAGTGGGACTGGAAGAAGAAGTGCTCCGGGTGAAACAACTGATTTCCCGCCGGTGGAATCATTACCAGCGCCGGGTGATATGTGTATCCGGGGTAGCTGGCATCGGCAAGACTGCTCTGGCCGCGAAGGTATTTGAGGACCCGGAGATTATCGAAAAGTACCGGGACGGTTTGCGTTTGTTTGTGAGCGTGGGTTTAGAATATGAGCTGGAAGAATTGCTGTTGAGTCTTCTGAGGCAATTGGGAAACGATGAAATGAAGGAAGCGACCGTTGATGAATTAAGCCAGGAGATGTTCAAGTATTTAGATGGTATAGATTATCTGGTTGTAGTGGATGACATAAGGGATACTCGTGCCTGGAGTGAACTCCAACAGTTCTTTCCAGACAATGACACCGCAGTGCAATCATCCTGACAACTAGGACGACTGCCGTGGCTCGTGGTTGCTGCCCCAAAGAATACATACTGCCGAAGCGTCTCCTGACCATCACGGAAAGCTGGGAGTTGCTCCGTGAGATCTCGTTTCCTGGGACGGACAGGTGCCCTCCGAAACTGGAGAATGTCGGGAAGAATATCGCCGGAAAATTGCTAGGAGTTCCCCTTGTGGTAGTCGAGATTGGCCAACTCCTATCCAATACGCCAGCAGCGGTGGAAAGCTGGGAGGCAGTAGATCGAGATGTAAATCAACATATACAAAAGATACTTCAACCGTCTTACGTAGAATTGCCTCATCATTTGAAAGCCTGCTTTCTCTACCTGGGGGTATTCCCTCCCAACTACACCATCCCCACTTCTCTGCTCTTCAAATTGTGGGCCGCTGAGGGATTTATCAATCCTGATGAAAATGAAAGGCTAGAGGAAAAGGCTGAGGAGTATTTGGAGGATCTCTTATCCAGATCCCTTGTTGAAGTTCACGAGCGGAGCTCAAGAGGTGGGATCAAAAGCTGCAAACTTCCTTTCCTCTTTCACTATATATGCCTGCGTGAAGCTCGAGAGGAAAAGTTGTTCCATGTGGTGAAGCTGGGGAGGGGAAACTTACCACAGGGCATAAAGGAGCAGCGGCGGCTGGGAGTCCACAACAACATTCTACTCGGGCTCAAACAAGTGCGTAAAATGATGAGATCGGCGACAGATGCACGTTCACTTCTCTGCGTGGGCTCCCAGCATCTACAGCCGTTGCAACTGTATCTGGAGTTGAGAAGGTTGAGGGTTCTCCACTCACTTTCGATCAGATTATGGGAGTTCCCGAATGCGGTAGCTAGGTTAATTGGTTTGAAGTACCTTGCCATCACGTGCGGTGGGGAGCTCCCGCCATCCATATCCAGACTCTGGAACCTTGAAACCTTGATCATCAATCGGAGCAAGAGGATTCATTCCTCTGTCACTCTACCGTTGGAGATATGGATGTTGTGGAAACTGAGGCACCTGTATTGTGGCGGCTTTGACTTGCCCGATCCACGTGGTGCTGAACGGGATGATTCTATGGTCCTGGATAAGCTTCTGACGCTTTCGGATGTGAGTGCTGGTAGTTGCACGGACGGAGTCCTAAAAAGGATGCCGCGGCTAATGAAGATCAGGATAAGTTTTGAGTCCACGCACCACACTGTGAGAAGTTGTTTGCAGATGATGATCATGTTTTTTCCCGCCTCGAATGGCTGGATTCATTCAAATGCGTTTTCACGGATCTTGGTTTTCGACCCCGCAAAGCTGCAACTTGTCTCATCAATTACCCGTCTAGTCTTAAAAAGCTAACCTTGGGTGGATGCAGATTTTCCTGGGATCTTATGATAGGCATTGGTCGCTTGCCGCAGCTTCAAGTGCTGAAATTGCAAAGTTTCGCCTTCTGCGGCCCTAGGTGGACGCCGATGGACGGGGAGTTTAAGAGTCTAACATACCTTCTGTTGGAAGACTTGGATGTAGAGTGGATGAAATCTGACTATAACCATTTCGAAGTTCTGGAGCAGCTGATTATCAAGCACTGCTACAAACTGCGAGAGATCCCGAATTATTTGGGATATACACTAAGTGTTTTAGAGGTGGAAGATTGCAGCCCAGCAGTCATTGAATCAGCAAGAAGGATACAGGAAAGTTATGGCAATGACAAGCTAAAAGTTGTCATTACATCTTCATGGGATCACTCCACATCCCTTTGATTCAATTCGATAAAGAAGTTCGTAATCAGCGTTCATGCACTTATTTTCATGACAAGAGCACGTTTCATGTGGCACCGCTTACATTCAATTCAATATAAACTACATAATCAAATAGTGTACCTTATCCTTACATAATGCTTCATTTTGGTTTCTGACTTTCATCTTTACAACCTCGTACATAGAGAACTGACAAAATGAGAGGGTCGGAAACCATGTTGTGGTCTCAAGATCAAGATCTGCAAATGTGGTAAATGTTTTTGATGTTTAATTGTTATTGCACCACTTGGCGTTGTAAATTGTCGATTTGCTCGCAGAAGATATTTTTGATATTTGACGTACCGATTATGTTGTATAATTGTAATTTGCTGTTAATGATATTGTGTATTACCGATCATCTGTCCTTAAATTGGTGTATCAATGACGTACCATACACAAAATAGGAAATTTTGACATACACTAATAACCAAATTCAAAATCACCACTAATAGTGAGAATTCAAAACTTCCTAATTTTGTATATGGTACCCATTGGTACACCAATTTGGGGACAGATGATCTCATCTCATACCTTCCATTTGTAATAAAAGTCGTTTTGGACATTATAGCCAAAATTATCATTATCAATGATATTTCGAGTAATTATATTTCACTAAGGTTGCGTTCACTTTGATCAAAAGAAAATTAGAAAAAAGAGAAAATCACCCTTTAAATTCAACTTTTTTCTCACATTTTCTATTTTTTCCCCTTCATTTGCATTACAATAGAGAGAAAATATTCTCTCTTCAATTTGGTGTTGTAAATATTTTCTCCAATTTAAGGAGTAAAATTCCCCCTCATTCATAAATGTGAGAAAATGTGAGAAAAAGAGTGAAAATTATAGGGTAATTTTCTCTTTTCAACCATTTTCTTTTGCATCAAAGAGAACATAACCTAAATAATAAATGTATACGCAGTGAATAAAAATAACTGGTGAAGTACACGTTTATTATGATCAATTTAGATAATTTTTTATTTTTATTTTTATTTTTTATGAATTAGTGTGCTCAACTTCAAAACGACTTTTATTATCAATGGGAGGGAGTATTTAAAATATCACTCATATCTTGTTGTAAGTAGATACGAGCTACACTCTATGATTAAGGTTGCGTTCTCTTTAATATGAAAGAACAGGAGAGTAAAGAGAAAATCACCCTATAAATTCTATCCATTTTCTCACATTTTCTATTTCTCCCCTTCATTTGTACTATAATGGAGAGAAAATATTATCTCTCCAATTTGGTGTTGTAAATATTTTCTCCAGTTTAAGGAGTAAAATCCTCCCTCATGGATAAAAGGTGAGAAAGGGGGAGAAAAATTGTGAAATTTATAGTGTAATTTTCTTTTTTCTCTCATTTTCTTTTGCATCAAAGAGAACGCAACCTAAAAGAAAATGAGCAGGATTTAGTCGTTCAACCTTTAGACCAATCCCTCAAATGATTCGTAATCAACAAGCAATGTTTTAGTGTGCAAGAACAAATTCTATAGATCTACCAATTGTTGTTACATATTATCGAACAACTTCTATCGAACTACATGTATGCTAATTATTATTTAGTGTTGGGACCCCTTGCAGTTAAATCTCTTACAGTTAATTTTTATATATAATAATTTTCAAAACCACACTTAGGTATTAATATTTATCAGAGTTAAAGGTTAAGAGGTTGTTATGTTGTATAGCTTAAAACAATGAACTCACAAGTCTAGAAACGTTGTTCTACATGTAAAAGTCAAGACTATTCTCAAAAGCCTTGCCTATAGAAGGATAACTAGTTCTTATGTCAACCTGCTCTACATGTACTTCAGCTCGTTCTTAAAATCAAGACATCAAGCTACTGGAAAGTGCCTCAGCCCAATGACCTACCTTTGTAGGTCAACCTATCACCTATGCTGCCACGTCAGTTGCCAGCTAGGACAAGTACCAATGGGAAGTGATGAGTCAACACTAATGGCTAGTTGCCACGTTAGCAAGTCTCCAATGATTAGTTGTCACGTCAATACAAACTCTAACGGCTAGTTTTTCAAACTATGCCTATATAAAGCTTCACACTTCAATGGAACAGTTCTCACGGGAAATTTAAGATTCAAAGCTTAGAAACGCTGCAAAAATTCTCTCTCAAAGCCATATCCGATTCAACACTCGAAACCACTAGATATTTCCCAAGTGTTGAAGTTAGAGAGTTTCACCATTGAAGAACATATCAACCCAGCTTGAAGTGTTTACTGCTGTTTCAAGCTCCCATTTCACTTTCTCATAAATGAGTCAACCTATATAGTTGAATTAGTTGGTAGTATTTTGGATTGTAACCAAACTTATATATAGTGGTGTCTCCAACATGGGGCAACAGGGGTACAATTGTACCCCCAAAACAAAAAATATTACTAGTATTTTTTCTCGTCCCACCAAATAATGTTTGTTTTTATATTTTATGTCTCGTATATATTTAAGAAATGCTCAGTAATCAATAGTATGAGGAAGTATATATTCAACTTTGCTCATTAAGTTGATATTGATTCTTTCGGTTGCTACTGCAAGTGTTAAGAGAGAATTTTTCGAAATGACGTAATTGTATATAATTTTTTTCGCACCCCGAAATGTAATTTTTGGAGTCGTCATTGGTTATATGATTGTATGAAATTGATAAAATTGATTAAAATTTTCTGCACTAATCATACAAATTAATTGAGTGAAATAACACTGGCTCGTACAGGTGCGGGTGAAGAATCTTAGGTTTGTGGGTAGTCAGGGATGGGAGCTGATGCGTGAAGGAGAAGCAGAGAAGCAGGTAACTCTTTTGCTTTTCATAGTTGACTTTCGTGATGACCACTAGTACTAAATGGTTCCATTTGTATTTGCAGAAACAGTATGCTGCACTAGTGTGGATTTCTCGTCCCTTTGAAAATGAAGATGAGCAAAAATTATCAACGCTCACGGACCTGGTAATTCTATACACTGTGTTTATGTGTGTGTGCTTGTCCTTTTCTGTCTCCCTCATACTTCATATCTGAGTGAAAGCTGCTTGCTTATCATTTACATCTCTTCCCGACTGTTCTCAAGCTTGTTGTTTTGATAACGTTTGTAAAAATCAAAATGTTATTATTTTTTAGTAGGATCTCCAGATCTTACTGCTTTGACCTTTTGTGCAGCAAATTCTTCAGAAAACACCAATAAGGGTTCTCCATCGTCGAAGCCCATTAGAACGTGAAAGAACCATACACTGGTTGGAAAATTCTACTTGCAAAAGTTTTACCACCATTCTCCTTTGCAGTTTGTTTACTTTTATCTCATATTCCAGGATGAAAATAGAGAAGATAGCTGGTAGTTCTCAATATTTCCTGTTGCATTTATGCACTCAGGTTAAGTATTTTCTGTGTATGATTGATTCTACATATGCTGTCTTAAATTCCACAAACCTATATCTTGCTGAATTTTCAGAAATAAGCTGACTGTTACAACTGTATCTTAACCAGGCTGGAACTTATATCAAGGAATTTGTCCATGGAGATCTTGGACGTACAAACCCCAGGTACGAAATCACACCACATTTATAACGTCATGTATAGTTATTTTTTATCCACTCGTCTCAACTCCACAAATCAGATCAGTATTTCTTTCTACTGTCATAGTTAGTTTGTTGGGTACATAGAACGTCTAAAATTTGAACAGTAGAAATGTTTTCAGAATATCGGAGTTCAAGCTGTTTAAAGAGTGATTTCTTATCTCAAATCTGTGAATTCTCTTAGTACTACCGCCATCTCACAAAAGTAGTCCTACTTCTAAATGACACAAGAATTAAGAAAAAGTAGAATGTGTGGTTGTAATTAATTATGAGGAGAGAAAGTTAATTGTAGCCAAGTACCAGTATTATTTACCATTTATAGAAAGTGGACTAACATATGAGATAGACAAAGAAGGAAAGATGGAGTACTTTTATGAGATGGAGGTAGTATAGCATTAAGGATTATTGGATAAATGCTTCGTCTTCACCAGTTTCACCAATTTTACGTTGCACTTTTGCAGCATTGGTTCTATATTGGGATGCAGAGCAGAAATACTGCAACTTGATGTCACAGATGTGAAGATGGATTGCTTCCAGGCCTAAGTAAGGCGTTTTCTATGCTTACTTTCATTCTATACCCTTTCCCTTTCGTTATAAAACCCTTCCTGTAAACCTACATTTTTGGTTCTACTATGTATTAATACGAGTATTTTCGGTTTCACGGTTGAAATATAAATTATTGTTTTATGTAATCTAACATGTTAGAGCATCTCCAATCACACTCTAGTTTAGAGTAAAATTTCATTTTGGAGTTCAAAGTGCATTTGAGTATATATATACTATATATATAATATTCAAAAGTGATACTACTTTACATGTATACTCTATTTATAACAAAGAAGAGTTGAGTTGATGAACATGGACAAGGGAGAGTTGAGTGAGAGATCCATACAAACTTGGTTATGAGTTCAATTTTTATATTTAATAGAATAACGATACTTAAAAAAAAGATTATAAATGATAAATGAATATATATTTAAAAAAAGATTATAAATGATAAATGATAAATGAATATATATTTAAAAGTATTTTGACCTTGGATAGGTTTTGAGCTGGGTAGTCAACGTGCTTAACCAAAGCCCCCCTCTTCAACAACGTTTTAAACGATGTTGCTCCGGCTATGAATTTCAGGGCTAACGACAACCTCTATCAAATGAGATATTATCTTGCCAACGGTATTTATCCCAATTGGCTTAATATTAAAAAAACGTTGTCATGTCCAACAAATGAGAAGAGACAACATTTTATCCAAAATCAAGAAGTGGCGAGGAAGAACATCGAGCGAGCACTCGATGTTGTACAAACACGGTGGGAAATTATTCGTGGGCTGACCCGAATGTACTACATATAAAATATAACATAAATCATGTATGATTGTATTATGATGCACAATATCTATATATATATATCTAAATCTATATATATATATTAAAGTGAAATCACCATTTTCCCGCTCAAACTATTGGTTTCCCTCCACAATTGCATGGCCCATGCAAAGAGGAATGCACCCCTAATCTGGATGTTACACGTGGATTCCACTTACTCTCCCTCCTCCTCTCCTCTTTTAGCAGAGTTATTTTCTTTTCTGGTTGATAATATTTTTTCTTCTTTGTTTATACGGAGTAGTTTTTTATATTTTCTTCTTTGTGTGTTATATTTGTTTTTTTCTTCTTTATTTTTTCTTTCTTCGTTATTTTCTTTTCTTTTATTGGTCTGCGAAAATGTTTGTAATGTCAACAAGGGAGATACTTAGCATTATAATTTAAGAAATATAATTTATTTTAATATAATTATATTTTAACATTTTTCTCAAATGATAATTCTCACAAGTACTATATTACATTTGTTTAACAAAGTACTTTTTCCAATTTATCGAAAATTCTTTTACTTTACGAGATATAAGTATTAATCAAATTTTTTTAAATCAAAATGTTATACTTTTTTTTTTTACATTTTTTTTATGCTTCAAAAAAGTGCTAATTGTCATAAATAAAAATAATATATATATATATATATATATATATATATATATATATATATATATATATCATAATTGAAATATGAAAATTCTTTTTTTTGCAAAAATATAATTTAAATATATTTTTTATATATAATTTTGTCACGACCGGACTATGCTAAGGATAGCTAAGCCGGGAAACCATGACTAGGGATGGGAATTAAGAGTAGGGGAAAGAAAGGGGAAATAAGACTAGTGTGGAATCTGACTCGTATAGCTATTTGAACAGCATTTATACCATTGAACGTGTCAACTCGGGATCTCAAATGAGAATACGAGGATACTTGTCATAATCTATTACATGACTTGAAACAATTCTTGAAAGCTCAAGAGTTTGCACAGCGGAAGAAATACTTTAATACATGTATGAAGACACGTATTACCGAGAGTCCTAATCTACTTGAATAACGACAAAAGCTCCACTCGGCACTTCACATCACTTTGCTCAACCTGCACATTTAGAAATACATGCAGGGCTGAGTACGAAAGTACTCAGTGGGCACATGCCAAAAACTATACATAATAATTGTCAAGTCATTCAACTGTAAGACATAGGGGTTTTATTGAAAAGAGCCCATGCTTACTAAAACTGTTCTTGTGATCTAAAAGTGTCTGCAGACTAAGTTCTTTAGTAATCTACCATATCTGAAACTGTGGTGTCGAGGAGGTGGCCACCTCACACGACACCTGACCGGCCAACCCTGAAGATGACTCACGGTCTTGTGTACACTAGTCCAAGCAAGATAGCAAGTCTTAACAAGGACCCGAAATCGATTAACTTTATTGGCGAAGCCAATTCAGATAGGTGTCATACATAAATTGAAACATTTATGGCATGACAATACTTGAAAATAAACATTTTCATCTAAACATTCTATAACTTTTCTTGTATAAGAAAGCCCACCTTAAGTAGCGTGAAAAGTGTCGATCCTGATAAAATCGCAACGTCAACCTTCCGGTCGATTTCCACCTATTTAGAAATGACAATATAAGAATTCCCATTCTTATAGAATCTAATAATTCCTTATAAAGGATATTATAATTCTTTATTTCTAACTTCTCGTTTTGACTAATGTTCCGTTAATATATCGTGAGATTATTAATCGGAGTTAATAAATCATACGGCTAGTGATAGCCGTTAATTATCCTCATAAGCTTCGAATAATAATTTATTTGAAGTTATATATATTATTGGATTTTTAAATCCAACATTATAATATAATTCATTTCCATGAATTAAATAGGCTATTTAGGCTCGAATTAGTCGAGTTATTTTATTTAAATAAATAAAATATTTCTCGGTAATATATAACGTTCCTCATCTAAATTTTATGGTATTAACATACGAAATATTTAATAAATTAAACAGTTGGGCCGTAATTTAATCGGCCCAACTTGAGCCCAATTCCCGGCCCAAGACTACTCCTAACCCAGACCCAAAAGCTGACCCGAAACCCGACCCAGAACCCGACCCGAGACCCGACCCAGTTCAACCCTAGGTATAAAAACTCCAATCCTCACCATTACTCTCATTTCCCCCAATTCTCATTCATCCGCCCCATCTCCATCTCCATCTCCCTCTCCCTCTTCTCTGACTGAATCTGCCGACGCCTCCCTCGCCGGCGGCGAGGGTCGAGCTCCGGCAGCAGCCCCTCTTTCCTTCCCTTCAATCTAACTTTCTTCTCTCCCATATGCAGGGCTCCGGGAGCGCTGCCGGGAGACGCCGGCGCTGGAGTGCCGCCTCTGGAACACCGTCTCCGTTGCCGGACACCACGGCCTCCGCCGTCGCCGGTAAACCTCCCTCTGAACTCTCACTCTCTCGGCACTCACACACATGTATATATATGTATTAATGTTTTCCTTTTCTTTTTATTTGCAGGGGTTTCGGGACAGCAGTTATTCCCGGGGAGAACGCCGTCGAACTCGACTCGGGGCCGCCTTTGCCGCCCCGGCAGACTGCCCCTCTCCCGTCGAGGCTTTGGCCTCGACGGAGGTTCGACTCCCTCTCTTCTTTTATTTATTATGCATCGTATATGTAATGTCTTATATATGATCTTCTCTCGTTTTTGTGCGTTCGACACATATTCGGATTTAGGACTTAATCCTCTTGATACAGTGGATATTAAAAGGTAGTAGAGAGTTCTTATGATTCTCAATGCTTAAGTCTTGAATTCCTTCTTGAGAATTTTTAAGTGTGTATGTGAGCATCTAGTTATGCCTCTTATCTAAAATAAGATTTGAGTCCTTCATGCTTTAGATTCTATTTATAAGCTGTAAATATTTGTGTGTAAGATACTTGCTAGAACTTCTTTAGGAGCTCATACTTGGTTCATTATTAAATCAAGAATTCAATTTGTAGCATGCTTTTGTGATTTAAAATCTGAAAATTAGCATGCTTACTAGTTGTTAGAAGGGCTGTGGTTGCTAGTTTTTCCCTTCCTCTTCCTTAGTTCCTCTTCTTCTTCTCTTAGTTTCTATTTTGTTTGAGTGATAAGTTTATGGAGTTGAAACTGTAATAAGGTGTAGGAGAGGGGTATTTATACTACTTCCTGGCTGTGAACTTGCATGTAATTAACGTGTGAACCCTGTGAATTTTAACCCCCATTTTCTTCTTGATTTGATGCCTCATTTCCCTTGTTTTAGGGGATGGTTTTGCAGAGCATAGTTGGGGAGGTTTGGGCTGATTTTGTCAATGAAGCTATGGAAGGGATGATGGTGGCTAGAAGAGAGAAAGCTGCTGCAAAAGTAGAAGTAGCAGCTACAGTTGCTTCTTTCTTGTCTTTCTCTAAATGTACATTAATTCTTATACATTAAACATAAGATGTGATTTCTTATTGACTTTTCCTTTCTTCCTTTTGCAGGTTTGGAGGGGCTTAGGATGAGGAGTAGATATAACTTTCCCAGATTTCATGGGATTGGTTGAAGACTTCTCCCCCTCCCTTTTCTTTCTCTACAGCCGAGATGCTGCTGCTCTATTCTTTTCCTTTGCCCTTTTTTTATTCTTGTGAATGGTATTATTTATGTATTAATATTCAATTTCAATTTTCATGCATTTAAATCCTCCATCGTTTGTAATGAACGGAATGTAATACTCCCTTAACATTACGACTGCATATATTTCATTCCGTAGCTTCTTCGATTATGCGTTTCCTCAATATTGACATAATTTCTATTAATTGGGCTTGGCCCAATTCTTCAATTTTATGGGCGTAGCCCAATTTATCAACTTACGAACTATCAATGTTGTTTTCTTTCAAACTATTGACTAGATAAATATTCTACAACTTCGTAGTGGATTCCGATTTAGTCCGCTATACTTTCGGAATTAAATCTACTAAATCGAATTCAAGTGCTTCGATTATATTTAAATACGAATATTATTCGCAATTAACTACAGTTAGTTAGATTTTAAACTAACGAAAATGCGGGCCATTACATTCTACCCACCTTAGAAAAAATTTCGTCCTGAAATTTGCGTACTTCTAATTGAATCGCTCGGGGTACTTCTCTTTATCTTAACATCGAGTTTCAACATCGATTCCTCTTTTCCGTGGTGTTTCCACCAAACCTCGAATGAAGTAGCATACTTCTTTCTAAGATGTTGCACCTTTCGGTCCAAAACTTCTTTTACTTTATTCTTGCAACTAAGCTACAAATTTAAGACAAATTCATCTTGATGAATTTCGCGCATGCTATCAATCACGTATCTTCTTACTTGCATACGTAAAATACCCCATTATGCATCCGTTCTAATTTTTGGAGGTGCTTCTAACTTGTATGCTACTTTAGCATATCACATTCCTTCGGAATCTCATAAAGTCTTAATTAGACAAGTTCTTAGCTTTCCTTTAATTTGAACTTCATTATCCACTTGAAAGGTGTCACCTTCAAGAAACTTTATCTAATACTTCAAAGTTTATCTTTGTTCGACGATTGTCGACTTAGGACTTCTTTCCATCCTAACTTCTCTCACTCTCTTACAAACATTTCCTATCTCGAACCCTTCATTTATCGTATCAGGACCTTAAATCTTTCTTTCACTTATCTTGTCTTTATAGAGAGTGGTCTATATTGTCACCTTTATAGTACGTCATATGGCGTCACGCCCCTTTTTTTTTTTCCGGCTAATAACTATTATTAGCAAGTCTATTTCCGCCTTTAACAAGTACGACTGTTCTCGACATGCCTTATAGGATCTAAATCCTTCTTTCCCATTGTCAGCTTGGCGATGGCAAGTTGTGCTATTAACTAGCTTAGTGCTTAAATCTTTCGTAACTAATCCAGAACCTGGATGTAACATAGTGTCTTGGTTTCTAGTGATAAAATAATCACATTGTATAACACTCAACCCCTTCAGCATATAACTGGGTTAACTTTTACCCATGGCTGATCAAAATGGAAATAGAATAAGGGCTCTTGTAAGTCGATCAATAACTTATATATATAACTTTGTTCTCTTTCTTAGTTTTGGTAGTCTCATCATAATCTCATTGTAACGTGCTCGCAGTTTCACTACGAAATCTTTTAGGGGTTGTAGCTTCCCTAAAATTTTGATCATGATCTAATTTATCGTAATCAATTAGTTAACATGGTGGTTAACCATATCTTTGAAACAAGTTTACTTGTTGACATACTAAAGCACCTCCTGGTAGTTGAGGCTATACATTTCTTCATGTCCCCTACCACAACTTTCTTTATAGGTCTTAATGCATCTTGTATTCCCAGGTAAGCGGTTTATAGTGTATCTTTAGTCTTACTTAAGATTTCATTCTTGAGCTCATCATCGTGTGGTATGCACAACCTCCCTAACAATATTCTTCGGTATTATCATCCTTAACATCTGTATCTTCTTTAACTTCGTTTCTTTGCTTTATGCCTCTCGTTGACATTATAGTCAATGTAGTAATAATCTTTTCTACCGCCTTGGGCGAGGTACTACCTTTAAATTTATGTTCTTAAAATCACTGACAATTGTCTCCTCACTCGTGAGAAAAAGTATCCACATAAAGCGTGGTTTACGACTTAAAACATTGGCTATTATATTGACCTTTGCATTGGTAGTTGATACTACATTCGTAATTCTCTACTAGTTCTACCCACCTTATTCGACACATATTAAGGCTCACTGTTCGAATTATGCTTCTAACTTTTCAAATCGTGCACCACTGTTGGTAATTCTAAGTTGGGAGAGAATAATAATGTTTTGTGGTATAACTATCGTTATGTATAGATTTTCACTTCCTTCCTGTCATCGCTTTTGGGGATGCTCCATCCCATTCTCTGAGGCCTCTATGTATGTTACTTATTTCTTTTGTGGTTCTAGAACTATCAGAATTAGCGCAACTATCGACTTCCATGTCAACTATTGAAAGCATGATTACACTTAAAGGTCTACATATGATGGATCACTTGCTTCACCAATAATATTATTGGACTTGCTATCTTGGAGAATTCTTGACGAATCTCTGGTAATAACGAGTCAATCCTAAGAGGCTACGTATTTTATTTTGTTTAGGTGATGATTCACACCCTTGAAAAGCTTCTACTTTTGCTTGGTCTACTTAGTTTCATCTGATGACACGGTGTGTCCGAGTAATACATACTTACTTAATTTATCTCAAGCTTTTAGCTTAATTGCTCCATCTCATTTTGCTCAGGTGACTATTTCAGTCGATTATCTTACAACTAGAGTACATAATTATGTTTATGATTTATTTACTTGCTCAACTTATATGAGCTTTACTTAGATGGTTCTTTGATATGCTAATTGCATATACTTTATCTCTACTAATTCTCTCTTTTATATATAACTTTCGTCCGACTTTTAATATATAAGGAACCTTGGCAAGACTTCCTGTCTCATTAACATCCTCTCTTTGGATAGGGGTAATTGCTAAAAATCTGTTTGAACTCGTATTAATTTGCTGATCCATAAAACTGTTGGTTATTCAATAAAGTCATAACCCACCTATTTTATTTATGTACCATTGTCTCTGCTATGGAAGTTTAAATCGTACATAATCATCTTACTTTGTACTCTGGTAGATAATCCTGTCTACCCATTATATCTAATCAATCTTTTAGATTGGGGGTTTACTGTAACGCTTGGTCCATATCTCAAATGCTCTTTATTCCATATTGTTTCTTAACTGGAGGAGTTCCCTGGGGATTAGGTCCCTTGGCATGAACTAACTTTCCACATTTCTTACTCTGTTACATTCCATTGCTAACTTGCATTTATATATCTTTCGTGGACGACCAACTTAAATCTTGTTATCCACACGAACGTTCTAAGGGGTGTATCACTCGTGACATAGGGAAAATCTTAATCCAGATTTAGTTATCACTATACCACCAATTACTACCTCTGTTGGTGTGGTGTCAACTCTTGATCCTTTGCTATATTCTATGGGAACTGATTTATCCCGTACATTAATGCATGCATCCACTTGAGACTTGTATCAATATCATTACTCATTTATCAACCCCTGAACCATTTTGTAACATACTCAAGATCATATCATTGTCCTTAAACATTTTTCATCTTAAATTTCCTTCCACTAATTGTAAGTCTCTTTATTTCTATCTTGTTCTATTTCATTTCCATGTTTTGGGTAATCCCTGACGGTATCATACTTTAAGTCATACTCGTGACTTGCAATTGGGCTTAGTAAACTCCATTGCTTGGATAGCTAATTGTATCAAAGTGGAATGAGAATATCGTTACACGATACTGGAAGGTATAATGACCTTGGTTCAATTTTGGCACAACAAGTAACCAAAATATGTTATCAATAAATCATCTGACAAGCTAGGAAAGAATAATCAGAGGTAGAAATGAAATGACAAAGGTCAGGGGGAGGAGACCCATTTTGTCGATACCCGTTCGATTTCTTGTCTGATGGTAACGCTACCGAGATTGATATTATGTGGGGTGATCAGTCCCGCATAGACACAATCTCAGTCACACGAAGTTCAAGTACTTTGGTGACTCTCAAATTTTCGGGTGGAGAAAAGAAGCCTTTGCAAAGTTTGGCGAGCTCTTCTAACTCATGATTTTTCTGGACTCTGTATTTTCATAATACATTTTTCTGGGCTTCAAGGGGCTCACGTAGGATATCACGACACAAGGCGCTAACATGATAAGTCTCCCTTTATATCACTAACCACACAATTCTTCTTACTATAAGTACTCATGTACAACTTCAATGAAATAATTCTCAATGTTCTTTTATTCCCTAGAAAGTTTCACCTCTAACTGAATGTGCCATCCTTGTTGTTCATAACCTTACAAGGGCATACAACCTTGCATTTTTTTCTTTTCTAATTCTATGTTGTAGAATTCGGGGTTCTCTTTGGGATACTGCCTCGCATATCAATCGAGGTGGCCTTATCAATATAAGGTTTCTTTTAAATAACACTAGTATTTCCATATTATAGACTTCTTACGAGTCTACACTCTAGGATGTCAGACTATCGGTTAATCTTAACCGGCCGTAATAACTAATTTATTTTAGATATTTAGTTTGTACGCTAGTCGCACCATACAATTTGCTCCATATGACTCATTGTTTTGGCCTTTAGTAATAACTATTACTGGTTGGTATTTCCTTACCTTATCCTCAAAACTGAACTTGCAACCCTACTTTAGCTGTTACTGGTTATTCAGTTGACAACCTTGATGCTTTCACTGTCTTATATTTAGTGCAAATAATTCTCTACTTATCGAGCACATAGTAACATTTTTCTTCTTTATAACTTCATTAACCTTTGAGAGATCCTCAAGGTCAAATTAACTACCATCAATGGACTAGCACTTCGCTTACTTGTATATCTTAATTTGGGGTCTATAATAACTTTGTATTTACTTGTCCTGTTTATTCATGATGCGACAAGAATGTAGAAACATTCGAAGAGTTCTACTGGGTGTAATCTTATCGTGAAACGATATCAACATTTACCCGTAATCTTTCATATAATATTTCATAGGTATCTACCATCAAGGTATGTAAGAAGTTTTCTTGTCTGAGGACCATTTAATCTAATGGTCTTGAACGACATTAGAGCTCGTATCTAGAGGCATGGTCCTGTTTGATAGCCATCACTAACTTGTCGACTCAAAGAGATTTTCTAAGAGTGTAATGCCTATACTGGAATTGGAGTAACAATTACATGGGCTAATCATGTATTGAAAAAAAAAAAAAATATCTTGATTGACGTAAGGTCCTTGGCCGGGATATAAACTTTATCGGTGTCATCCATACACATTAAAAAAAATGGTAATGGAAATAAAAGGACCAATAAGTTCGTTATGATCGAACTTTCTCTGGTGTCGAAGCACTGGGTTGTCTCTTCCTATTGGTGAACTTTTGTTCAGGCCATCACTCATTTAGGTTCTGTTCGACATGTTCTAATATTTGAACTCTAAGAATTAGAGATCAATTAATGCTTTTATGCTCATGGATATATTTCCAAATAGGTAAACTATTGTTACCGTCATTCTTTTCTAACTTCTCTTTAATCTTTCATTTGACTGCTGTTATATTCTTTTGTTTAACCATGATGTGGTACACCTATGGTTTGTGGTGGTCTTATCTTTATTGTGCCACAATATCTTCCTTAACTTATAAACACTTCATTATATAAAACATCAGTGAACTAACGTTGTCCGTATGTCTTGAAAAGCCGTTAAAAGGCTAAGCCCATGTCATCGAATGACATCTTATCTTCATTGTTTCTCTTGCCTCGATTCCTTTGCACTCGTGCATCTTCATCACCTTTTCTTCTTCTTTCCTTACGGAAAGGAAGGAATTTCATTCCCTCAATGTCAATTCTAAGTTTTCCTAGAAAAACAACTAGATCAAGCGAGCTATGTTCTCTAGCAAGCCTTGTTCTTTTCTATATGTGATCTTAAATCCACTATGTCCTTTCTATTCTTCAACTTCCAATCTCGTGAAAGTCTTACCTTTCCTCGTTGAGCGCGATGTAGTGAAGTGCAGAGCTTTGTCGACTGACTCAATTAGTCAAGTGAATCAATACTCGACTAAACTCTGAAGAAGACTCTCGGGTTTCAGAGCAACCGTTGCTCTGATACCACTCTGTCACGACCGGACTTTGCTAAGGATAGCTAAGCCGGGAAACCATGACTAGGGATGGGAATTAAGAGTAGGGGAAAGAAAGGGGAAATAAGACTAGTGTGGAATCTGACTCGTATAGCTATTTGAACAGCATTTATACCATTGAACGTGTCAACTCGGGATCTCAAATGAGAATACGAGGATACTTGTCATAATCTATTACATGACTTGAAACAATTCTTGAAAGCTCAAGAGTTTGCACAGCGGAAGAAATACTTTAATACATGTATGAAGACACGTATTACCGAGAGTCCTAATCTACTTGAATAACGACAAAAGCTCCACTCGGCACTTCACATCACTTTGCTCAACCTGCACATTTAGAAATACATGCAGGGCTGAGTACGAAAGTACTCAGTGGGCACATGCCAAAAACTATACATAATAATTGTCAAGCCATTCAACTGTAAGACATAGGGGTTTTATTGAAAAGAGCCCATGCTTACTAAAACTGTTCTTGTGATCTAAAAGTGTCTGCAGACTAAGTTCTTTAGTAATCTACCATATCTGAAACTGTGGTGTCGAGGAGGTGGCCACCTCACACGACACCTGACCGGCCAACCCTGAAGATGACTCACGGTCCTGTGTACACTAGTCCAAGCAAGATAGCAAGTCTTAACAAGGACCCGAAATCGATTAACTTTATTGGCGAAGCCAATTCAGATAGGTGTCATACATAAATTGAAACATTTATGGCATGACAATACTTGAAAATAAACATTTTCATCTAAACATTCTATAACTTTTCTTGTATAAGAAAGCCCACCTTAAGTAGCGTGAAAAGTGTCGATCCTGATAAAATCGCAACGTCAACCTTCCGGTCGATTTCCACCTATTTAGAAATGACAATATAAGAATTCCCATTCTTATAGAATCTAATAATTCCTTATAAAGGATATTATAATTCTTTATTTCTAACTTCTCGTTTTGACTAATGTTCCGTTAATATATCGTGAGATTATTAATCGGAGTTAATAAATCATATGGCTAGTGATAGCCGTTAATTATCCTCATAAGCTTCGAATAATAATTTATTTGAAGTTATATATATTATTGGATTTTTAAATCCAACATTATAATATAATTCATTTCCATGAATTAAATAGGCTATTTAGGCTCGAATTAGTCGAGTTATTTTATTTAAATAAATAAAATATTTCTCGGTAATATATAACGTTCCTCATCTAAATTTTATGGTATTAACATACGAAATATTTAATAAATTAAACAGTTGGGCCGTAATTTAATCGGCCCAACTTGAGCCCAATTCCCGGCCCAAGACTACTCCTAACCCAGACCCAAAAGCTGACCCGAAACCCGACCCAGAACCCGACCCGAGACCCGACCCAGTTCAACCCTAGGTATAAAAACTCCAATCCTCACCATTACTCTCATTTCCCCCAATTCTCATTCATCCGCCCCATCTCCATCTCCCTCTCCCTCTTCTCTGACTGAATCTGCCGACGCCTCCCTCGCCGGCGGCGAGGGTCGAGCTCCGGCAGCAGCCCCTCTTTCCTTCCCTTCAATCTAACTTTCTTCTCTCCCATATGCAGGGCTCCGGGAGCGCTGCCGGGAGACGCCGGCGCTGGAGTGCCGCCTCTGGAACACCGTCTCCGTTGCCGGACACCACGGCCTCCGCCGTCGCCGGTAAACCTCCCTCTGAAATCTCACTCTCTCGGCACTCACACACATGTATATATATGTATTAATGTTTTCCTTTTCTTTTTATTTGCAGGGGTTTTGGGACAGCAGTTATTCCCGGGGAGAACACCGTCGAACTCGACTCGGGGCCGCCTTTGCCGCCCCGGCAGACTGCCCCTCTCCCGTCGAGGCTTTGGCCTCGACGGAGGTTCGACTCCCTCTCTTCTTTTATTTATTATGCATCGTATATGTAATGTCTTATATATGATCTTCTCTCGTTTTTGTGCGTTCGACACATATTCGGATTTAGGACCTAATCCTCTTGATACAGTGGATATTAAAAGGTAGTAGAGAGTTCTTATGATTCTCAATGCTTAAGTCTTGAATTCCTTCTTGAGAATTTTTAAGTGTGTATGTGAGCATCAAGTTATGCCTCTTATCTAAAATAAGATTTGAGTCCTTCATGCTTTTGATTCTATTTATAAGCTGTAAATATTTGTGTGTAAGATACTTGCTAGAACTTCTTTAGGAGCTCATACTTGGTTCATTATTAAATCAAGAATTCAATTTGTAGCATGCTTTTGTGACTTAAAATCTGAAAATTAGCATGCTTACTAGTTGTTAGAAGGGCTGTGGTTGCTAGCTTTTCCCTTCCTCTTCCTTAGTTCCTCTTCTTCTTCTCTTAGTTTCTATTTTGTTTGAGTGATAAGTTTGTGGAGTTGAAACTGTAATAAGGTGTAGGAGAGGGGTATTTATACTACTTCCTGGCTGTGAACTTGCATGTAATTAACGTGTGAACCCTGTGAATTTTAACCCCCATTTTCTTCTTGATTTGATGCCTCATTTCCCTTGTTTTAGGGGATGGTTTTGCAGAGCATAGTTGGGGAGGTTTGGGCTGATTTTGTCAATGAAGCTATGGAAGGGATGATGGTGGCTAGAAGAGAGAAAGCTGCTGCAAAAGTAGAAGTAGCAGCTACAGTTGCTTCTTTCTTGTCTTTCTCTAAATGTACATTAATTCTTATACATTAAACATAAGATGTGATTTCTTATTGACTTTTCCTTTCTTCCTTTTGCAGGTTTGGAGGGGCTTATGATGAGGAGTAGATATAACTTTCCCAGATTTCATGGGATTGGTTGAAGACTTCTCCCCCTCCCTTTTCTTTCTCTACAGCCGAGCTGCTGCTGCTCTATTCTTTTCCTTTGCCCTTTTTTTATTCTTGTGAATGGTATTATTTATGTATTAATATTCAATTTCAATTTTCATGCATTTAAATCCTCCATCGTTTGTAATAAACGGAATGTAATACTCCCTTAACATTACGACTGCATATATTTCATTCCGTAGCTTCTTCGATTATGCGTTTCCTCAATATTGACATAATTTCTATTAATTGGGCTTGGCCCAATTCTTCAATTTTATGGGCGTAGCCCAATTTATCAACTTAAATTTATCAACTTACGAACTATCAATGTTGTTTTCTTTCAAACTATTGACTAGATAAATATTCTACAACTTCGTAGTGGATTCCGATTTAGTCCGCTATACTTTCGGAATTAAATCTACTAAATCGAATTCAAGTGCTTCGATTATATTTAAATACGAATATTATTCGCAATTAACTACAGTTAGTTAGATTTTAAACTAACGAAAATGCGGGCCATTACATTATTTGAAATTTATTTTATACATTGGTAAAACTCTTATTTCACATAGATGTGAGAAAAATTATACAATATACTACATGATGTAGCGTAGATCGAATCGGACATCACACTAAAGAGAGTCTTAGGTACTTCCACCATATCAGCTCATAACATTCTTATATATATTATGTTCTACAAAAAGGTTAAATCAATATTTTTTAGAATATCATTATTTGTTGCCAAGAGCATTATGAGATGACAAATAGTCTACAAAATTATAAAATTTAATAAATAAAAACCATAAATATATTTATAAACAAACTTATTAACAAAAATAACAAAATAAGGTTGCCCGAGCGAAGCCGGGTGAACAAAACTAGTGATAGTTGAAGATGACACCCGGAAGTAGAAAGTTGGACGGACAAGGAAGGAGCGAGTTCGAGCTCAAGTGGGGGGCTTCAAACACGACAAGGTTCCGATAGCTTGTTTGCAAGACTTATACAAAAGGAAGCCGCTAACCGCGTTGCAAGGGCCCATAAGAAATTGTAGATATGATCGAGAAAATTTGGGCATGCCGATAACCACGATGTCTCGTTTTAGTTTTTTAATGTATTTTTTTTAATGTATTAAAATCATTGAATTGTAAAATTTCCAAATGTGCAATACATATTGATTTATTTAAAATCTCGTATTCAAACGACGGAAAAATCAAAACGAAACAAGAATTCAAGAACACAATAAAATGTCATGTTAGCATAGTTCAGTCAACACTTAAAATCAATAGTAGCCACAAGTCTCTACTGCAACACTTTTCAACAACCTCCTAAAATTATCCTAGTCAGCATACTTTTCTTATAGCAACCGTCGGTCTCGTGATCTCTAATGCCGATGCTCTTATAGAGAACCGGTTTCCTGTTCCAATAGCACAAACTATTGGTCCTAAAGATTAGAAATTCGATATGGATAAGAAAAGGTAGACTTCTCTCATCCTCTCCTCAATTACTCCATCCGTCCCTTTATAGACGTTATGTATTCCTTTTTTATACGTCTAGCGAAAGACATTACGTTTCCTTTTTTGGTAAAAAATTACTAAAGAAAAAACACTTTTTGCACATCCGCTTTTCATTTAACACACAAATTCATCCTTTCTTAATTCCTGTGCCCAAAAGGAAAGGTATTGTGGGACGAAGGGAATATTTAACAACCTTTGACAACTACGTAAACAATTGAAGTCTTTAAACATAACCGGGTTCGTACGGCTGCTCGGACCGGGTTTTGATTGCAATATTTGAGAAACTTGGTAAAATCGGGGTTCAGTTTACGAACAGCGAAATAACTGCCGCCGTTTCCTTAACGTTGGACTCCAGTTTCAAATGGCCAGCGGCGGCGCTCCTGTTCTCACTTGTACCACAGCCGCGCACATTAACTCCGCCGCCGAAGCGAATAACAATGAGCTGGAGCTCCTCCGCCTCGCCGTCCGCTCGCTGCCGTCACAAGCCGTCAAGGACTTGCTTTCCAATGGCGTTAGTTCTTTTCGTTTCCTTCAATCGAATTTAATTTCCTGCTTGCTTGCTATCCAATGTAGTTTACATGAGTTTGCAGTCGACCTCTCTGAAAAACTCAGAACTTTCTAATCCAGTAATTGCTATCTGATTATTCAAACGAATTTCGGTGTTCTGTTTGCTTTAGGAATCGGAATCACTTGTATTGAATTAGATGGTTTATTCTCAAATTCAGATTATATAAATGCAATTTCTTGAATCGAAAACAGTTATGGTGCTAGGTTTTTGATTCTCGAAGTTGATTGAGTGCTGTAGATGGCTGCACATGATGTATGCTTTATATGATGAAGCTCTTTTTACTGATACAGGTTTGTGCACGCTGTATACTCAAGCAGTTTTGTTTGCACGAGCAAATATGTCCTCGTCCTTTGGTTGCAACGCGTTGTTTGAGTGCGATGCTCCGTGAATTAGCAGAGCATGATGGAGCCAATAGTGGTGGTGGGGAAAATAAAGATACGGGATATGCAGAAAATGAATTCGAGGAAGTTTGCAGGGTGTGTACAGGCATTATGCAGTTCTTATATATTGATGACAAAGGAATTTCGGTGAGAAAGAATCATGCTTGTGATTTTGCTGCAGCAGTTGGGGACCCTTTAAAGCAAGGGGGAGAAAAAATTGATGGCTTCTCTCTCCATGTGTCGCTGCCTCCAGTTGTGGTCGACAATGAACAGGCAGTTTGGTTAGTGATGTAGATTCTTGAATGTGCATTGTTCTGATGGTTGGAAAAATCTTTTTTCTTTCTACTGAGATCATTCTGAAAAGAGATTGTCCAATTTCAGGTCATATATCAAAGAGAAGTATAGCTCTGAATCTTGGTTCGCAGAAAAGTTTTCATCTGCAAGCATTACCGTGAAAGAATTTCTCAAATTATCTGTTGCAAATCCTCTGGAGAAGTTGTTGGTATCTTTTTCTTCCAAAAAAAACCGATTTATAATTTTCAATTCAACATTTTTCTTAACTTTCTTGTAGGAGTGAGTGATGGTTACAGTCTACCTTTTAGAAGGGGTTTGGTCTTGGTTCGTCTGAGTCATATTGGTACATTTGTCTAAAATATTTGCGGTGCGGCTACTGCAGGGTGTGAAATGTCAAGAAAGTTCATTCCCAGTTCGATTGACGTACACACTGTCTGATGCATCAGCCAGCAAACAGCCCATTAGTGAGACCAATGGATGCTCTAAGAGGAGGAAAATAGGCAAGTAGCTTTCCATTCTCTCCCTGTTCCTGTTTTGTAACAGTTTCTTCCCACATATCCTTAATGCAGTAATTTAAATCTCGTGCTCTTGCACCAGCAGTGTCTTAGTAATCTTAACTTGAATATTGAATGAAGAACTTGATTCAACATAAAATTCTAGTTCTAGATGTCTTTGAGGAGATAAGTACTAATTATGTGAAAAATATGGTTGAGAATATGTTATTGTAGTAGCAACATCTTAAGCACAGGCTTATGCTTTCCATAATTTATCAACTACTGCTTGAAAATATTACTTCTAAATTGTTGACCCTGAGCAGTATGTTTTTAGAATAGGCAATGTATCATTCGTAGAAATGGATACTTAACGTTCAAGTGATTGATATAATTCCTACATTCTCTAAACAAGTCTACTAGTTATTTCATACAAAATATCAGAAGAACAGTGAAGATGGTCTCAACTCATGTGAAATATGTCATTTTGGATTCTGCAAATTATATATGTTTATACTTTTAAATGGACAGATAACACTGATCTGTTGAAGAATTCTGCTGACTTGCATAAGCTTGAAAATCATGACCTCACTACAATTTCTTCAACTGAGCAGAAAGATGGTGAGACTAGTTTCCCGAAATTCCCACTGGAGAAGGTGTGTACTGGCCTGTGGGCTTGTTTCCTTCTTTCTTTCATTTCAAACTTGTTCCACTATAAGGAGTTAAAATTCCTATACTTTTCGTCATAATGAGAATTGAATTTCAAATGCTGGAACTTAATAGACGAGGCACGGTTATTTTTCAGGTCAATCAGTGCTGCTCCTTGGTTGTCCAGTGCCACAAGACTTCTGTTTATGTTGGTGGGAGATATCTTAAGGTGCAACAACTTTATCATGAAAATATTGATGCTCTCTATATATGCTAGTGATGACGGTCAACCTTTTGCGTTCTAAAAGCCTTAGAGTTCATTTGCTTATGCCGTTTCGAGTTCCATCTATAGCAATCACACTTTGGCATTATTTTACCTTCCTTGCTTTTCTTTTTTAGCAGGAAATGACAGTTAAAAATGTCAGTTTTTGCCTTTTTAACTTGCAGTTAGTAGGAGGGTCTTGGGTAATACTGGACTTCCATATATACTTACCCAAATTATTGCTAAATAGTAGAAGGACTGAATTAGTATAAGCATCACTCATGAACATGTTCCTATATTTCAATATATTGGTATTTAAAAGGGTGTGTATTTCAGTTGGTTGCAAGAGTTCAGGCATGCTACTACACTTTGCAGGTTGATACACCCTGGTTTTTTCTTTTTATTCTCCCTATTGGGTGTGGGGGTTAAATTTTCTAGGATGCTTTTGATTTCAGAATGGTTTTTTAGGTTTAAGTCATTGAAACGCTTGTTTTCTATTAGCTCTTAATTTTATTTTTTCCTTTCTATATTCCATCTTGTTAAAAAGTCAACCAACAAAATTATATTCAGGTTGGAAATTCCCTGGAATCATACTGTTAATCTTTCATGCAGTACTCTAGAAATGTCAGCCAGTCACGCTGGATTATAGATGATGAACGAATGGGTGAAGCATCTGTTGAGGTGAAAAGCTGCACAATTAAAGTTTGTAAAGCTCCAGTAATTGTTTCCGACTATGCTAAAACATGACCCATCTTTATTTCCTTGTTTTGCAGGAAATTGTTGGTAGCAATATCCTCCCCATATGTCAGGGTGACAATTACAAGTTCCATGCTGCTGGCAGAGAAGACATTGATGTAGAGAATTGGATTTTTTAATAACCGCTGATAGTTAGTTGTTCTGTTTTGACTCTGTTCTCTCTCTCTCTCTCTCTCTATATATATATATATATATATATATATATATACACATTTTATACACACATACACACATGTAATATATGTCATGCAGGTACGCATGCTGGGTACAGGGCGACCTTTTCTGGTTGAGATCCAAAATGCACGACAATTTCCTTCCGATCTGTTGATACAGGAGATTGAAAACAAGATAAATAGTTCCGAAAGCAAATATGTATGCCCTGGATCCTAGTAAAATTGATTAAAATTTTCTGCACTAATCATACAAATTAATTGAGTGCAATAACACTGGCTCGTACAGGTGCGGGTGAAGAATCTTAGGTTTCTGGGTAGTCAGGGATGGGAGCTGATGCGTGAAGGAGAAGCAGGGAAGCAGGTAACTCTTTTGCTTTTGATAGTTGACTTTCGTGATGACCACTAGTACTAAATGGTTCCATTTGTATTTGCAGAAACAGTATGCTGCACTAGTGTGGATTTCTCGTCCCTTTGAAAATGAAGATGAGCAAAAATTATCAACGCTCACGGACCTGGTAATTCTATACACTGTGTTTGTGTGTGTGTGTGTGCTTGTCCTTTTCTGTCTCCCTCATACTTCATATCTGAGTGAAAGCTGCTTGCTTATCATTTACATCTCTTCCTGACTGTTCTCAAGCTTGTTGTTTTGATAACGTTTGTAAAAATCAAAATGTTATTATTTTTTAGTAGGATCTCCAGATCTTACTGCTTTGACCTTTTGTGCAGCAAATTCTTCAGAAAACACCAATAAGGGTTCTCCATCGTCGAAGCCCATTAGAACGTGAAAGAACCATACACTGGTTGGAAAATTCTACTTGCAAAAGTTTTACCACCATTCTCCTTTGCAGTTTGTTTACTTTTATCTCATATTCCAGGATGAAAATAGAGAAGATAGCTGGTAGTTCTCAATATTTCCTGTTGCATTTATGCACTCAGGTTAAGTATTTTCTGTGTATGATTGATTCTACATATGCTGTCTTAAATTCCACAAACCTATATTTTGCTGAATTTTCAGAAATAAGCTGACTGTTACAACTGTATCTTAACCAGGCTGGAACTTATATCAAGGAATTTGTCCATGGAGATCTTGGACGTACAAACCCCAGGTACGAAATCACACCACATTTATAACGTCATGTATAGTTATTTTTTATCCACTCGTCTCAACTCCACAAATCAGATCAGTATTTCTTTCTACTGTCATAGTTAGTTTGTTGGGTACATAGAACGTCTAAAATTTGAACAGTAGAAATGTTTTCAGAATATCGGAGTTCAAGCTGTTTAAAGAGTGATTTCTTATCTCAAATCTGTGAATTCTCTTAGTACTACCGTCATCTCACAAAAGTAGTCCTACTTCTAAATGACACAAGAATTAAGAAAAAGTAGAATGTGTGGTTGTAATTAATTATGAGGAGAGAAAGTTAATTGTAGCCAAGTACCAGTATTATTTACCATTTATAGAAAGTGGACTAACATATGAGATAGACAAAGAAGGAAAGATGGACTACTTTTATGAGATGGAGGTAGTATAGCATTAAGGATTATTGGATAAATGCTTCGTCTTCACCAGTTTCACCAATTTTACGTTGCACTTTTGCAGTATTGGTTCTATATTGGGATGCAGAGCAGAAATACTGCAACTTGATGTCACAGATGTGAAGATGGATTGATTCCAGGCCTAAGTAAGGCGTTTTCTATGCTTACTTTCATTCTATACCCTTTCCTTTTCGTTATAAAACCCTTCCTGTAAACCTACATTTTTGGTTCTACTATGTATTAATACGAGTATTTTCGGTTTCACGGTTGAAATATAAATTATTGTTTTATGTAATCTAACATGTTAGACCATCTCCAACCCAGTACTCTATTTTACAGTATGCTATACTTCAAAATGCAGTATCACGTACTCTATTTTAAAAATCTATTCCAACCACGTACTCTATATATTTAATTTATTATTCTTTTATTTAATTTTAATAACTCAACAATATTGACAAAAATTAAATGAATAATACCATGATTTATTAACATATATTGAAAATTAAATAATAACTAAATAATAAAATTATGGCTTCTTAAAAATTATTACATTGTAAATTCATCATTTTTAAGCAAAATATTAATTATATTAATCATCATAACATACATTATATGGCTAGTGCAATATATGTAATGTTATTTTTTCTGTAAATACTTTAAATGTGATTTTTATAAATAGGAGTAAATGAAATAATATGATATACGAATTAGCATAATTATTTACAATGAAAAGTATAATTAAATAATTCAATATCTACAATTAATTTTTTTTGAATAGTGAAAATAGAGTATGAAGTATTGAATAGTAAAACTTCATATATAGAGTTTTACTGTTCAATACTTCATACTCTAACTGCAAAATAGAGTACGGTTGGAGTATGGCGAAGTAATACTTCAAAATGAAGTATGGGTTGGAGATGCTCTAAGAGCATCTCCAATCACACTCTAGTTTAGAGTAAAATTTCATTTGAGTTCAAAGTGCATTTGAGTATATATATATATATATATATATATATATATATATATATATATATATATATATATATATATATATTATTCAAAAGTAATACTACTTTACCTGTATACTCTATTCATAACAAAGAAGAGTTGAGTTGATGAACATGGACAAGGGAGAGTTGAGTGAGAGATCCATACAAACTTGGTTATGAGTTCAATTTTTATATTTAATAGAATAACGATACTTAAAAAAAAGATTATAAATGATAAATGAATATATGTTTAAAAGTATTTTGACCTTGGATAGGTTTTGAGCTGGGTAGGCTCGTGTTTGATGTGTGCTCGATTCTGAGTTGAGCTTTGGGATGAAAAAAAGCACCAAAAGGAACCCACTTCATTAAGAGTAGCCTGTCCTTGGCAATTCCATATCAAGCCTTGGCTGACCAGGTTAGCTTGACTGAGCCCATGCTTAGGTGCGTTGTTAACTTTTTAGTTGGTTTTGAAATTTATGTCATAATTGTTAGATTTAGCGTATTTATAAAAAGAAACTAAATCCAAACATCCATTTAAAATCTTATCGTTACGGAGTATCAAAATCAATTAGAAAGTCAACGAATTTATAGATGAAGGCAGTAGAGGATTATCTTTGGAAATGTTACTAAACGAAGGGTGGACACATTAAAGAGCAGTAAAATGATCGAGAAAACCATTAATCAACAGTTGAAGGAAGTAGGACTTATTAGCCACGTGTTCAATTAGATCAGATTAAACCAACAAAGACTTTCTAAGCAACTGCGCTTACCTTTTCTCCGACTGCAACCAAAAAAAAGAAGCTGAACGGAGAAGAAGGAGAGCGAGCAAATTAAGATGGCCTACGCCGCCGTGAGTTCCGTCCTGACAACTCTCGACGAGCTCCAAGATCCGATCCAAACTCAGAACATCCATTACCCAAGGGCCCCGGTCAAACACCTCCACAAGAGGCTCACCTTCTTAAGAGAATTCCTCGATCGGGATTCCTCCGGCGGAGATCTGGTCGTCAGGATCAGGGAGGCCATGTACGAAGCCGAAAACATCCTCGACTCCAATATCTACGACTTCATATTCAGCCAGGAAAGCCCAGGCTGGTCGGAAGAGAAGTACATGTCGATCTTCTCTCAGGATCTGCAGAGAGTGATAGTCGAAGTTGATTCCATCGCAGCAGCGGCGGAGATGATCAGCTCCCTCACCAAGCGGCCCGTGCTGATGCTTCCCTGGACGTCGCCGTCGATACAGCAGCTCAACCGCCGGAACCTGATCGTGGGGTGTGAGGAAGTCTTAAGCCATCTGAGTGCCCGCCTCACGTCGGAATCCCGCGCACTCGAGACCGTCGCGGTTTTCGGGACTGCCGGGATTGGTAAGACGCATCTGGCTCGATTCCTTTATGACGACCCAGACATTCGGTCGACATTCCAAATGTCTGGGTGGGCCAAGGTTTCCCAGGAGTACAGTAAGAAGGAGGTGTTGCTCCTTCTTCTACGCTCTATGGGAAGCCTCGGCAGCGGGAAGGGTCAGGATTTCACCGAAGACGTGCTGGCGATGCGTCTCTCACGAAGTTTCAGGTTGAAGAGATGCCTCATCGTGTTGGATGACGTGTGCAGCCCTGAGGTATGGGCTAATCTGGAGGAGCTGTTCCGGGACTACAACAACGGGAGCCGAGTCGTGCTTACGACACGGCAGGAGGAGGTAGCTAAATCCGCCGGCCGTGTTGAGGAAATCCCCCCGCTCAGCGAGGAAGAATCGTGGAGCCTGATGCAGAAAGCGGCCTTTCGCTACAAGTCGTGCCCAAACGAATTGGAAGCAACCGCGAGGCGCGTCGCGGCCGCGTGCAGAGGACTCCCTCTAGCTATAGTCACCATCGGAGGAGTGCTAGTGGATGCGGCCGCAGAAGACTGGGAGATTGCCGTGTCTTCGCTCAGTATCTGCGACCGCAGCAATGAAGAGCTCATAGAGGCAGTGATGTTCCTCAGTTACAAGAGCTTGCGCCAGAATGCTAGGGCGTGCCTCCTCTACATGGGGATGTTCCCAAACAGCTTCGAGATCCCGATCTCGAAGCTCCTCAAGCTGTGGATCGCAGAAGGATTTATCGAGACGGACGACCCGAATAAGAGCCTGGAGGAAGTGGCCGAGGAGTGCCTGAAGCAGCTTATTGCCAGAGGCATCATTGTGGTCTCTGATCACAGCCCAATAGGCAAGATGAGGAGCTGCAGATTCGACGGAGTTTATCACGAGTTCGTAAAGAAGAAGGCTGAGGAGGAGAAGTTCTTCCATGTCGTAGATCGCTACACCAGCCATTTTCCTCATGAAAGTTGGGACCAGGAGCGGTTTTGCATTCTCGCAAACGTCCTTTTCGCTGGCGGGGACGAGTCGAAGAAGATGAAAGTGCGGTCTCTGCTCTTCGGGGGCGTACAGGAGCAGTACCCGCCGTGGGTGGACCTTAACTTCAAGCTGCTCAGGGTAGGGCTGCAAACGAGCCGAGCTACTCGGGACTTATTCGGTGCTCGATTCGGTAAAAGTTCGTTCGAGCTCGAACTCGTTAACAAACGAGCCGAGCTTCGAGCCCGAATTCGAGCTCGGTTAACTTAACGAGCCGAACCCGAGCAGTAAGGTGTTCGGCTCGTTTTGCTCGCGAACGTGTTCGGCTCGTATGTTAATCGAACATGTTCGCGAGCCTGCTCGCGAACTCTTAATCGAACCTCTAATCGAGCCTGTAAACGAGCTTTAGCATTTATGTGTAAAAAATTATAGGTAAGAGAATTTGAATTATTGTCAAATGTTAATGAGTTAAAATTAATTTCAAATTACAACCAAAACTAATTAAGGACTATACCATAATTAAAATTAAAAAATATGTATATATGCTTTGTTCTTTTTGGATTATATTTTGTGTTTTGGATGAATTTCATTAGGTGGATTTTTATTTGATGAAATTCATTTTAATTTAAGTTCATTTGAAGTTTTAAAAGACAAAATTAAATATGTTTATATCATGTTTTTTAAACGAGCTCGGACTCGAGCTTTTCATGAGCCAAATTCGAGCTCAAATCCGAACCGGGCACGAGCCGAACTCGAGCCGAATTCGAGCTCAAAAATTTTAACCCGAGCCGAGCTCGAGCCCGGATTTGAAGCTCGAATCGAACTCGAACCCGAGCCCGAGCCTGTCAAATACTAAACGAGCCGAACCCGAGCAGACCAATACTCGATCAGGTTCGGCTCGTTTGCAGCCCTAGCTCAGGGTGTTGGATGCCCTCAAAATCCGATTCTGCAATTTCCCAGATGAAATCCTCAAGTTAGTCCATCTGAGGTACCTCGCCCTCACCTACGACGGCGAGGTACCGGACTCAATTTGCAAGCTCTGGAACCTCCAGTTCTTGATCGTTCTTCGATGCCTCAGTGCCAAAGCATCCGACTCCGTGCCGCGCTTGCCGCTAGAGATATGGAACCTGAATGAGCTCAGGCATCTCCAGTTGATGGGAACAGACTTGCCCGATCCTTCTTCTTCAACCACAATGGCTCATCGAACCCTTGAAAACCTAATCACACTCTCAGACGTGAGCTCCCACAGCTGCACCCGGGAAATTCTCCTGCGAATTCCCAGCTTGAACAAGCTGGGAATTCGTATTGAATCACCAGGTCTAGACTCTGCTCTAGACCTGGGATTCCTCGCCAACATCAGCACGCTCCAGCAACTCCGGTCGTTGAAATGCGTGGTCGTGCATCCCGACTTCACGTCCCGGCCGGCGCAATCCGTGCCCTTCTCTCTCCCTCCCACTCTCACCAAGATATCCCTGAGCGGGTGCGGGCTGTCGTGGGATGGTGATATGAAGTCCGTGTCCTCTCTGCCAAAGCTCGAGTCCCTGAAACTGCGGTGGGGTGCCTTCCGCGGCCCTGGGTGGAAGCAGGGGCCGGGGCAGGGGAAGGGGGAGATCGAGTTCCCCAGCTTGAAATACTTGCTGCTCGAGGACTTGAACGTCGAGACGTGGGAATCCAGCAACGGCCACTTCCCTCAGCTCATGAATCTGGTGATTAGGCACTGCTACCAGTTGAAAGAGATACCGAGTGCCATTGGGAATATTCCGACGTTGAAGAGGATAGAGCTGGTTGATTGCAGCTCAGCAGCGATGAGATCTGCTCAAAGGTTGAAGGAGGAACAACGGAACAAAGGATACATTCAAGTCGACTCCCATTCTTCCCGTGATGATTAGCTTATGATTCATCATCTGTTTCCATTTTAGTTGTTCTTGTTTGTAACTGATTAGGTGGGCTCATTGATCCATTAGTTAGGAGTAATAATCATTTTTGAATAGCAAGAATCCTCCATCTGCTATGGATGTAATAATCATTTACGGAACCAAAAGTTTCGAGTTCGAATTTCTTTTAGTACTGTTAACTTCGTTGATTTGGAAAATAGACAATGTGCTTTCAGAATGAAGAAAATGAAAGAAATAAGCACAAAATGTTAGGGGAAATGGTCAAAAGATTCCATGAAATCAATAATATCATAACTCCACTCAAACCATCTAAAGTTTAGGATTAAGGGCCCGTTTGGCTAAGCTTATTTGAAAATTAGCTTATTTCAAAATGCTTATAAGCTCTAAGTGCTTATAAGATTTTTAAGAGCTTATAAGATGTATGAGGATAAGAACTTATAAGTTGTTGAAGTGTTTGGATAAAAGAGCTTATATGCTTGAGGAGATAATAAAAAAATAAAATCTGAAAATTAAAAAAATTAAAAAAATAATTTTTTTGAAATCGTAATGTTGTAACATCAAATGGAAGTGTATATAATATAAATATAAGAATAAAATAGAATTATAGTGGTAAATAAACAAAATTTAAAAAAAATAAGCTGGGGTGGAGGAGCTTATTTTTTGGAGTGCTTATAAACACTTTTTGCTTATTTTTGCATCTTATAAGCTGTTAAAGAGCTTATTTTGCCAAACACATTTAGGGTGCTTATAAGCAGTCAAACAGCTTATAAACAGTCAAACATCTTATAAGTTAGCTATAAGCTTAGCCAAACACCCTCTAAATTAAGTTTCAAGTTTATTATACTACTCCCTCCGTCCCGCCAAAGACGTTACATTTCTTTTTGTCAATTTCTGACACGTTTTTCCACGCTTCTTGATGAAGTGTTTTAAAATAGATTTTTGAGAATTTTTTCTTTTGCGGGATAATACAACTATGATAGTATCTCGTAATAGAAAAAATTCTTCAAAAATCTATTTTAAAACGCATCATCAAGAAGCGTGGAAAAACGTGCCAGAAATTGACAAAAAGAAATATAACGTCTTTGGCGGGACGGAGGTAGTACTATAATATGACCTTGAAAGCTGATTACTTGCTATTTCATTAATACCCCCTCCGTCTCTTTTAATAGTTGACTGTCATGTGTAGGACGGGGGATTCGTCATTAACTTCTAAGATCACTTCTAAGTTCACTGGTTCAAGACATCATTAACTTCTAAGTCCACTCGTAGTATCCCGTAAAAGAAATAATATTTCAAACTTTTATCGTAAAACCCATACTACGTCTAGGTGGAAATGCGTGTCAGAAAGTCAAAAAACAAATGTCCCCACTGCTATGGGACGGAGGGAGTATATGACTTGCCATTCACATAAGTTAGTATATTACGGTAGTTGTTAATCAACAACTTGTGTAGTTTTTTTAGACCAACCATGTTAATAAATAAATCAAGAGCTTTCAAATGGATAATAAACAAATAAAACAAGAAAGACGAATTGAATTATAGACTTTCATGTAAAATCAAAAAATAAATTAAAATTATATAAATTTTCAACAGGCACTATACTAGTTTTTTATTCTCTCCGTCTTTTCTGACGTGCCCTGTTTACCAATTTGGGACCTTTTTTTAATTGGTCTGTTTATTTTTATGATCCAACAAACATCACTTTTATTTTTAACATTATATTTATCTTTAACTCATACCACATATAAAAATTTTAATTATATTTCTTAAATATGGTGCCAAAAAGAAACAAGTCATAAAAAATGGATGAAGTAGTATTCAACTCCAATTTTTCTTACTCACAACCAACAAATGATTATAGAAGTTTAACTAGACAATACAAGTTTTAAACTTTAATTTTTCATTAACACCGATTTTGCCATTAAAAGAAAAAGCAGCTGACTTCCACACACACACACACACACAAACACCTCAGTTGATTCTTGCACCAAAGTATTGATGGCTTTTCCGGCGGTGGTTTCCGTCGATCAGATCCTTGAGCAGCTCTTGCACTCCGATAATAATCTGTTACTAGCTTGTGATGGCTCTCAAAAGTCAGAAATGGAGTCTTTCCATGTCGAGATCCGTTTCTTGAAATCGTGCCTCGAAAAAATCTACCCTGTTCGACGAAGCATGAGAGATGAAGTAAAGGATTTGGAGTCGAAAATCAGGGAGAAGGTCTACGAAGCCCAGGATCTGATCGAAGCCTTCATCTCCCAATCTGTTTTCCTCCAAATCTTGGAGGAAAACACAGAAAAGCTCGATCCGACAACCATGGCGGCGACGAGCTCAAAGCTTACTCTTGTCGACCGGGCACTCGAACATCTCTCTCGTTCTAATGATCAGCTTCCCCGTGATGATTTTCCGGATCCGAAAAAGGTGAAGTTTCTCCGTGACAAGATCCGTTCCCGTCCGGAGGTAGCTGGATTGGAATCCGAGCTCAGTGACGAAGCCAGGAATTTATTTAAGGCCTTCACCTCCCGCGGTGTTTTCCCTCAGAAATTGGCGGATGAGTTCGATGAAATCGTGGCAAAAGCAAAGAAGATAGCAGATTCCATGAAAGAGGAGCCCTGGTCCGCAAATGCAGACCAGGGCTCTTCTTCCACCACTTCTTTGAAACCGAGTCGAGCTAGTGACAGTTCAAAGATCGTGGGACAGGAAGAGGATTTGAAGGAGCTGAAGAACGAGATTATGAGTGAAGCGCCACAAACCCGAGTGATATCGATCACCGGGTTACCTGGGATCGGAAAGACCACTCTAGCTCGAAGCCTTTACGAGGATGAAGAAGTGGTGGATCGATTTGCCATCCGGTCATGGGTGACCGTGGGCCAAGAGTTCAATGCTAGAGAGATCTTCGCAAAGCTCTTTGCTTCCATCGAAAGTAGTAAAGGCCGAAAGATCGATGTACCGGGCTCGAGCCGCGATGCTAATGCAGAGCAATTAGCCCTTCAGCTCCGCAGTAATCTACTCGACAGCAAGTATCTGGTTGTGGTAGATGACGTGTGGCATACGAATGTTTGGGACAGAATCAAGAACTATTTCCCAAAGAAAGATTACTCCAGTCGGGTGATTGTGACCTCCCGAATGGACAAAATCGATGTGCAAATCAAGTCCGATTTCAGTTACCCGATGAAGCTACTAGGCAAGGACAAGAGCTGGGAGTTACTGCGCCAGAAGGCATTCGGAAGCGTGTTCTGCCGCCCTGAACTGGTGGCTATAGGGAGAACCATCGCCGAGCACTGCGGCGGCCTTCCCCTGTCGATCACGGTGGTTGGCGGGCAGCTCTCGCAAGAGGCGGAGAATGTCGAGTATTGGAAAATCGTTGAGGATGATACAAAAGCTGCTGCCAGATTAGAGAAAGACAACTACATCGAGATCTTGTCCCGGAGTTACGAGCACTTGCCCGGTAGATTGAAAGGTTGTTTCCTTTACATGGGGGCTTTTCCGGAAGACAGTGAGAGTCCTGTATCCAAGCTTGTGAAGCTATGGGTAGCAGAGGGATTCCTGCTGCAAACAGAATCATCATCGTCGTCGTCCTCGTCTTCGTCTCTGTCTCTCGAGAACAATGCTGAGCAGTGCCTGATTGATTTGGTTGACAGGAACCTGATTTTCCCTATCAAGTTCGGTTCCAACGGCAGAATCAAAACATGCGGGATGCATGACAGCATTCGGCTTCTAGCGGAGACAAAGTCCGACGACGAGAGGTTTTTCCATTCCATCAAGAAGTTCCCGAGCCAGAGATACCTATCAACCGGAGAAGTTGCGGATGCTTTGAAAGGTAAACAGACTCAGAGGCGTCTGTCTGTTCATAAAAACATCCTGGTGTGCATGGAAGATGTATACAAATCGGCCAAGTCGATCAAGCCGGCTCGCACCGTTCTTTATGCCGGACATTATCATCACCACCCCTTGCCTGACTGTCTCACTTACGACTGGCTAAGGGTGTTGGATGCCCTGGCAGTCCATTTGGCTGAGTTCCCAGATGAACTAGTCGATTTGGTTCATCTAAGGTATCTCGCCTTAACCTACAATGGGAGGCTTCCGTCATCTCTATCCCGGCTCAAAAATCTTCTTGTCTTGATTGTCCGTCGACATCCGAAGATCATAATCACCCGAAAATCAATCCTCCCCGTGGAGATCTGGTTCATGAAACAGCTCAGGCATATCATTCTCACAGAATGTGACTTCCCTGATCTCCCTCTTGTGATGATCCAAGACTTTCCCCTGCTTGAAAACCTTCAGACTCTTTCCAACATCAATGCTGCTGGTTGCACCCGAGATTTCTTCAAGAACATTCCCAATTTGAAGAAGCTCGGAGTCTGGATTGAATCGCCAGCTTCGGTAAACCTTTATCTAGAGCATCTTCCGGAACTCGAAGCGTTGAAGCTGGCAGTGCTGAAACCTGTTCTGGGAAAGGAGATCAAGTTTCAAGAAGGGTTTGCTTTCCCACAGAAGTTGAAGAAGCTGAGCTTGAGTGGATGTGGACTCCCGTGGTCGCGATTGGCGGATATTGGGGAATTCCCCTGCCTTCAAGTGCTGAAGCTGCGGCAGTTTGCCTTCCAGGGACTGGAGTGGATCCCGGAGGACGGACAGTTTCCGGAGCTCAAGTCACTGGTGATCGAGTGCTTGGACTTGGAGACCTTGGTTGTTGGTTATTTCTGCTGCGGAAACCTAGAAAGCCTAGTTATTAAAAACTGCTACGAACTGAAGATCATTGATGAAGAAGAGCTTGAGAGCATTGGAACGCTTAAGCAGGTCGAATTGGTCGGCTGCAATTACGCCGCCGTTAGAAGCGTTGAGAAAACGAGAGAAGCGATGAGGGGCAGTGGAGCGGAATTCCAACTCCGCGTCTATTCTTCGTGGGGAGAAGAAGGTATCTAACTTTCTGATCATGCTCCGTTAATACTCCCTTCGTCTTGTTAATAACGTGACCTTGTTATCAACTGAACGAAGGTAGTAAGTTATAACAAACAAAGCTGATCTTAACTGTTTCATTGGTGATTGATGATATCACTGTCTCATGGTTTTAGCTAGTTCTCACTCATGGATCTTATTTACTGCAGATTAATGGCTAGTCTTGGATTTCTTTCTTTTTTTCCTTTCGTTACATTCAAGTGTTAAGTTAATTTGATTAATTTGTAGTAAATTTGTGAGAATCTAAGCATTAAAAAAAAAAACTATTTGAGTGTTTTGGAATCAAAAAGGAAAAGAAAAGAAAAGAGAAGAGAAGAATGGCTAGGCATATCATAACGTTCGATTTCCAAAGAGTTTCTCCTTAACAATAACGAAAAGATCACGTATGACTAGCAGCTTTTAGAGAGCAAAGAGAGTGTTGTGTTCGAGATACTGGTGAAGAAGTTGACGGTGGAGGAAGGTCGTTGTGCGACTAACTCTAATATCTTCAATAGTGATCAGGTGAAGTTAGAGAATGCGATAGAGAAGTGAGGAGGGAAGGAGTGTGGGTGAGTGTAAGAATGAAGAATCGAGTCTCCCCATCTTGACCTAGTAAATTAGTATGCTTACATCTGTTTAATCATCAAGGTTGATCATGTGTAAAACACTTAATATGTAATTTCATTAATTTCCTTATAAAATTTATAATAAGGTTGCATTTTTGGATTGTTATTAACTATGTTTGAATTTGTTTTAATTGGAACAATATATAATCATCATTTTCAATTCTATGTTTTCTTACTCCTATTCTTATAGAATTAAAATAATATAGTTTTGTGCAAATATACATTGAAAAGATCCTCATTTTTTATCTATAACTAGTGCAATGCCCGTAAAAAATCAACAAGATTCAATTTATTTTGTTATTATACATAAAATTTTAACATAAAATACATAATTATCTATATTAACTATTGCAACCCGCTCGTTGCTTGTAGCAATATAAAAATATGTTAGAGTATAATATTATAATCTCCTGTTAGCACGTTGTTCGACATAACGTTAATATGAACAGTGCAAATCTATCCGTTAGCCCGTTCGGTATAACGTTAACATCTATATTAATTATTGAAATCTGCCCATTACTTGTAACAATAAAATTAAAAAAAAAAAAATGTTAAAGCAACGTTAGCATGAATAGTGCAAATTTACCCGTTAATTTTTCCGTTAACCCGTTCGATATAACGTTAGCATAATAGTGCAAATATGCCCGTTGTTCGAAGCTTTTTAGAATTTTTCATTTTTGAGATTTCTACATTAATATATATTAATGTAGGCCAAATATATTAGATTGAAAAATATATCATATTCTTTGTTACAAATAGGGATGTCAATGGGCCGGGTACCCGCCCCATTAAGCACTTCCCAAACCCAAACCCGTTAAAATTTCGTATACCCATACCCATCCCAAACCCGTTTAAAAATTCAATTTTAATACCCATACCCGGCCCAAACCCATCGGGTAATACCCGTTTATTACTCGTTAAGCCCAAATAAATTAATAGTAATATTTTTTTATAAAAAAATTATAACTTAATATATACATACAATAATCAAAAATTTTAATTTAAACATGTGCATCTCAATAAGTGCTAACGAACGATATTGATAGATCCGGGTTTGAGATCCACAACAATTTAGGGTATTGTTTATCATGTTTTGCAAAGAGCATTCATAGGTTAAACGATATAGCAGCAGAGAGCAAGAGATTCATGCGTATAGAAAGCCATAAACGAGCATTTTGTACAGAGTATGACTTGCGTGAAAACAACAGATGATAGATGAGCTAAGTATAGCGGCTAAAAAGCGTGTTTAGCCGTAAACCAGCCAGATTCATGGAGTTTTGCACTCATATAAACGAATAATGCAGAAATAGAGCAAGCAAATGTGAAGAACGAAGAGAGCGGAGCTCCGTTCAGCCTCATTCCCTCTGGGCAGTGAGGGTTTTACCTTAGACTTGAGATAGAGCAAGGGGGAAAGGAGGTTCTCCTTGTGTCGAGAAGAATGGATGAACGTGAAAGGGGAACTGAGGCTTCCCGGAAAAAGGCTCCGAACGCCTTGACCGCTTGAGCTTGGAGGAGCTCACGAGAGAGTGCGGAAAATGAATGGAACAGTACGCGAAGGTGCGTGTTGTTCGCAGTGAGGTGTGTTGTGATGTGATGATGAATGAGGTATGCGTTCGCTGAGTATTTATAGGTGTGAGGAGGGTGGAAAGTGAGCATTTGTGTGAAGGAAGGACAGAAAAGGGATTTCGTTAGAGGAGAAGTATCTTCCAGCATGGGTGAAGTGGTCCTCACTCTATAGTAGAGTCACGCGGACCGCATGCTGCGCAGAACCTGGAGCTTTGCTAAACGCTAATGGGATCTGACCAAATCCTCACACCACTCCAGATCCTTATCCATTCCGCATAGCTTCTGGGATGGATTAAAGCCTCATGGCTTCTGCGTAGAATATGTTGCTTAACTATGCATGAGCATCCGATACTCACTCAATCTCTTTGATAGTATGTTGTTACGCGAAATAGCCTTTATCAATCATCATTATCAAGTAATACTTATCTCCTTTAATAATGCTGTTGGGATTAATTCTGACTAGGATTTACAATTCCTTTCACTGCAATGAGATTTCTGCCTTTATTGCGGCATCTGATATATCATTTTCCCTAGAGACGATATTCTAAGGTTAAAGAGAAGTGCATTCCTCATTAACTTGGGTTATCCTAAGGAGTATGGCTGATATTAGTCCCTATCAGCTACTCCCCCCCCAGGTCTAGAAGTGTTCTCATGAAGGCTTCTGACTAGGCTTTTGAGCGGGAAGGAAAAGAGAAGAAGGTACTTATGCTTCGGATAACGCTTCCTCTTCCCAGACAGAGAAATATTAAAGTAATATATTTCAATAATAGAGGTGTGTTGCCTTTTAGGAGACGAAAAGACTTCTGTTTCACTAAAAAGTGTTCGCAATAGAACGAAATCCTATCGTAGCACTAGCAAGTAAAACCTAAGTATCGAATCTCAAGGAAAACTTAACAGGGCAATCAATTATGTAGTAAACCTAATACTAAGAAAGCAAGTAAAGAATATTTTGGGTTTTTGGTTTTAAAATCCTAGACGAGAAAATAAATCAAAGCAAATAAATCTAATCTAGAAAGCTGGAAATTAATCTAAGAATTAAACTAAAGAAAAGAATAAATCTACCTAGGCAAAAATCGAAAGGAAAGCAATAAAGAAAGCAACGAAAGAAAAGAAAACGAATCTAGACATAATTAAACTAAATCTGAAAATCTGGAAATTAAATAAATAAATCTAACTCTAAGAACTTTGAAAACGAGAGAATTGAAAACGAAAGAAAAACGAATCTAAACTAGACTTTGAAAACCGAACGAACGAAATTAAACTAAGGAAATTAAACGAAGCAATAAAGAAATCGAATCTAGAATTAAAGCAAGTAATTAAAGCAATTAAACGAAAGCAATAAAATAACTTACGAAAATAACGAAGAACAAAGAACTTGAATTAAACTGCAACGAACTACGAATCCGGATCCGAACAGAAGAAAGCAATAAAAACTAAAGCTAAAGTATTTAGAACTGAAAAACTAAGGTAAAAGCTTGTCCAAATTCGTGCCCTAATGGCATATATATAACAAGGTAAGAGTTTGATCCCAACTAGGAAAGTAATTAAGAAAAACGCAACATGGAGCGAGCGCTCCAAAGGGAAGGAGCGGGCGCTCCATATCGGCTGCGTAAAATCCTTCTGAAATCCTTGAACTGGAGCGGGCGCTCCAACACCCTGGAGCGGGCGCTCCAACGCTTATGTGCAAATCCTTCGGGAACTGTTCATGGAGCGAGCGCTCCACATCTCTGGAGCGGGCGCTCCAACTCATCCGCGCTCTTCATCCAGTTTTGCACTCCTTTTTCTTCCTTTTCTCATTCTTTCTCCTTCTTTCGGCTCCCATGATCCCTAACAAGTAAAATACTCGAAACACCCAAATCATAGCTATAACGACACAAAATGACTCCAAAACGACACAAAAACAAATAATAAATAACGACTAAATCCTAACAAAATGACACCAAACAACTTCTTCCTTTTTTCTATAAATTGGGATGAGATAATAAGCGAGTTATCACTCCCCACTTTCTTCTTCCTTTCAACTTCCTCTACTTACCGCTTCTCCAAAACAAGCTACAACATTTTTGCCTTTCGTCTTGCATTCTGAGCGATCATTCCTCCTCTTTTTCAGCAAGTAACTCCTTTATCATTGCTTTCTTCTTTCGCATTTGCGTAATCCATGTTTAGCAGGAGATTTTTTTTTTTTTTTTTTTTTTTTTACGGAGATTTCCATGTATTTCTCCAGATCTACAAAGGTTGGGTTTTGTCGACGGTTACTTTCCGTCATGAATCCCGATAATGAAGAGGTCCTACAGAAAATCCAAGCGAAATTGTCGCAGAGGATGGCTGAGGTTAGGGCCGCTAATCTAGGGCCTGCTTTCTCTCTGGATGCTACCCCCGAGCCATCTTCTACAGATGACAGGTTCTCGCCATTTTCCCCTGAAAGTCTTCAGGAAACGATAGTGATGAGGCCCCCGCCAAGACCTTTGCCATACCGGTCTTTCTACATCCGACCATTCCGGGGGACATGGAAAATTCTACTTCCCTTTTTCCCTTTTTGATTAGGGCAGGCATTTGCGCCTCTCTTCTCTCTCTCTTTTTTTTTTTTTTTTTTTTTTTTTTTTTTTTTTTTTTTTTTTAAAACAAGCGATTTTCATTCCCCTGTATTTGCAGAGGCGAACCGATTTTCAAAGCCTTCCGTTGGTGTCCAAGCTTTGGCCTTTGACCAGTTCTTAGAAATTTTAACCGAGGTCGAGCAAAGTAGGGATCGCGCCTAGGTTGAGGTTCGCGATCTTAAAGACCGTCTCCGTGCCAAGGAGAAACATTGCTCTACTCTTGAGCTACGCTTGGCCTCCTTATCAGAGCGAGTGAGGGAATTAGATAAAGCTCTAGAAGCTTCGTTGGGACGAGCATTGGAAATGAAGGCAGACTTCATTACACAAGCTGAACAGCTAACTCGTACTCATGAGCAAGAGTTGAAACGTTCCCAGACTTCCTTTTTCATGGAAGGGATGTAGAAAGGCTCCGATGAGGGTATTTCTAGGGGAGTGCAAATTTGCCGGTCTAACTTCTTGATGTCCCCCCCTGGTCAAGCTTTCATAGACTCTTTGGTGAAGCTATTGCCTGAGGCATACATTAATTCTCCTTACTTTTGGGCCCGAATGATAGACCCTCTCACAAGCTGGGCTGGAGATGTTGTTTTTGAATGTTGTAATCAGCTGGGCGTCCCAGAGAACGCTGACTGTATCAATCTAGGGCCTATCATACATTTGTTCGCAACAAAACCCGAGGCCCTCAAAAGGAATTGCTTCGTCCCTACTGGGGAACCTTGGTTCATGCCGACGCTAAGAAAAGCTTCTGAAGCCCTTCGCCGGCCTATTGGATCCTCTGAAGATTTTCCTACTTGGGATGCTCCCCCTTTTCCTCTTTTTCCCATTGATACTACTGCTATGCAGCTTATGGAGAAGGCTTTTGATGAGGTGCTCTTCTTTTTTTTTTTTTTTTTTTTTTTTTTTTTTTTTTTTTTTTTTTTTTTTTTGTCTGTCCATCACAGGTTTATTGCTACCTGTTTATCAAACCTCTTTCTTTCTCCTTTTTTCCAGGAGCTAGCAAAGGGGAAGGTTGCGGGTCCCTCCTCTTCTCAAGGGACTGCTTCTACCGCACGTATCTCATCCAGCGATGAAGGTGGGTCAGGGGTGGATGATATCTTTAATGTTCCGCTAGGCCATCCGAGGGATGATTGGATTTTGCCTTCAGCTGATATCTTCCCTGCTTTTGAGGGCGAAGCTTCAGCTTCTCATTCGTCTAGCTCTGAGGGCCTGACCTCCACTCCAGATCCTACTCTTTAGACTAACTGTTTTTGATAACTTGTTTTAAAACAACCTATTCTTTTTGATGTCTGTAGTAGGGTGCTATTTATGGCCCTGAAATCGTGTCATTGGGATACAAACAATTGATACTTTTGATTCAGGCCAGATGCTTCTTTGAGGCCTTGCTTTTAACATGTTTCTGCTATTTCTTAGCATATTATCCCTCCTATCTTTGTGTTTATGTGGGTTTTACCTCTTACTCTGTTTCTGCCTGTCGAAGCATTTTAAGAAGGTGAGATAAGTATACTCCTAGTATTTTTAAGATGATGAGATAAAAATAGTGGTATAACACCTCGATGCAAACTAGTGCTTTAAGGTAATGAAAGTATTTTAAGATAGTGGGAAATCTGAAAGCATTTTAAGATAATAGGATATGGGTATCCCCTACTCCCCCCCCCCCCCCCCCCCCCCCCCCAAGTGAGGTGTAAGGGATTGAAGGAATTACACCTTATTTGAGGGTTGAACATTTGCGAAATATAATTATCTTAAAGATAAAGAAGCATGATCCAGTGTTTCATACATTAACTAATCATGGCATGAGAGTTTTTCAAAACGCATAATGGGTCGTAACCCATCATACCCCCTTTCATATTTCTAGGGTGATACCTTTTTCCTTGCCTGTTGTCTCCTTGGCATTCTCTTGATCCAGCGCTTCCATTGCACTTTTGACTTTTGCCCTTGCTTGAGCTATCAAAGCTTTCCATTGCCCTCTCACAATTGGGACATGGCATATGCTTGCTGCTTCAGCTTCAGGTTTTTCGCCCTTCGTCTATCTGTTGAAACAGTTGCTTGGCCAGGTCCTGGGATATCATTAGCTCTCCAGGAGGGTTATGGCTGGTGATCAGCAAGTGTTCCATTGGAACGGAAAGGTTCTGGCTTTCTTCCGCTGGGGTCAGGGCTTTAAGCCTTTTTCCCTCGAGTTTCATTTCAGCTTCTTCAGTGGTGGGTTCTGCCATCGGCCTTTTCCTGGCCTCTCCCGCTTGTACTGATTGGACATAGCATTTCCGCGAGACCTCTTGATCTCCCGATATTTGCCCCACCTGATTTCCTACGGGGAACTTCATCATCAGATAATAAGTAGAGACCACTGTCTGGAATGGATTCAAGGCGGTTCTCCCTAGAATTGTAGGAAGATGGTTGTCGCACCACCAAAAAGGTGACCGGCTTTGACACCCGTGTAAACCTTTCACCCAGAGTGAGCATTAAGTCAATTGATCCCAGTGACATTACAGGATCTCCTGAAAAACCGTGCAGAGCCGTGGCTACCCCGTTTAAAGGCTTCTGGAGGTTCATTTGATTAAAACAGCTTTCAAATATGACGTTGACTGCAGCCCCTGTGTCCACAAAAACCCTTTGAACTTGATATCTTTCTATTTCCACAGTGATGACCAGCGCATCATCATGTGGATGAATCACCTTTTGATTATCTTCCGGTCCAAATGAGATTTCCGGTGGGGGTAGGCCCTGTTCGACCTTCCAGATTCCATGTCTTTCATGCATATGCAATTCCCTAGCAGATGCCTTTCGGCTTCTGTTGGAGTCTCCCATGGTAGGTCCTCCATATATCATGTTAATAATGCCCTTGGGCTCTGTCTTTTGATTAGTATCGGGCGCTTTCTCAGGAGCTTCTTTGCGCCTCTTGTTTTGCTCTGTTTCTCTTTTGACATATTCCAAGAGTTCTCCTTCCTGGATTAGCTTTTCGATGGCAATTCTCAAGTTTCTGCAGTCATTGGTCATATGACCAAAGTCATTGTGGAACTTACAGAACCTTTCAGAAGGTGGATTTCTTGGGGGCTGTCTATGTCCCGCGGGGATCTGGACCCCAGGTTTTCTCAAGACCACTTCGAGCAGATCGACTGACTGCTTGATTAACGGGGTGAAAGATCTTAAAAATCTTTCATTCTTGTCAGTCTTTTTGGCATCTGGAGCCGGCCTTTTCCTTTCGTCCGGCTTCTTTTCCTTTTGGGAGGCCAGCTCGGCCCTCTTGCTGCTCAGGGCCTCCTCCATGTGGATATATTTTTGGACTCTTGTCAATAGCTCTTCAAAAGAGGTAGCTTCTTTTTTGATAAGGGAAACAAAGAACTGTCCCGACTTCAAACCGTCCACACAAGCATGCACCTTTAGTTTCGGCTCTACTCCTGGGATTTCCAGGACGGCCTCATTGAAACGTGTCATATAGTCTCTCAGACTTTCATTAGCACCTTGTTTTATGGTCGTCATGTGCAAGGAGTTCCGAGTGGTCCTTTTAGCACTGGCGAATTGCTGTAGAAAGACTTCTTTCAGATCCATGAAGGAGTGTATGGAGGCTCTTGGTAACTGTTTAAACCAGTGTTGAGCAGTTCCTGACAAGGTTGTGAGGAATACCATGCACTTGACGCCCTCTGAGTATTGGTGAAGGAGGCATAAGCTTTTGAACTTCATCAAGTGCTCTTCGGGATCTCCCTTTCCCTGATACTCGCAGGAGATTGTTTTGAAATTGCTTGGGACAAGATCAGTTTGGATGTCTACTGAGAACGGGCTGTTCTCATCAATATATAAGGGAAAAAGCTCTGGTTTGTCTCTCCCGTTCTTGTTACCTGAGAAAGGTTTAGGAATTCCTTCTTCGTTCGGGTTACGAACCTCTTTTTCACTTGTCTCGATTTCTTTTGAGGCCCTTTCCGCAGCCTGTTTTTGTTCCTTCAGCTTTTAACTTCTTTGGCCAAGAGTTTCATCTGCTCTTGTTGCTGGGCGTACTTCTTAGCCCATGCATTGTCAGTATTCTCATTGAGATTTTCCTCTAGTTCTTCAGGTCCTCCCTCATCTGGGGATTCCCAATCAGTGGAGAAACCCTCTTCTTCCATAGCCACTATCGGGGGCAGCTTTGAGACTAGCTCTTGGGTTGTGCCTTGATGTATAGGCTTCTGCTTGTGCATTGAAGGAGTGTTTTTACTTCCCCCTCCCTTTTGGGCATCACCCGCAAGATCTGTGTTTTGCGAATTCACTCCCAAGGTGTGAAGTCTTTTCTCAACGGCTCCTCTCGACAAGGGCTCTCATTTGTTGAAGCATAACTGGAGAGAACTGAGCCTCCATGTTGACACTAGCTTCTGTCAGCATAGTGTCTTTTCCTTTGTTTCCGACTACAGAATCTTCTGGATTTCCAGGGGCTTGACCAGCCTCCTTGGAGGCAGCATCTGATGCAGCATTCATCTTTATAAGGATCTGCAAGTATTTGAGGATGTTTAGAGGATTAATTCCAGATGCTCTTTAAAAGAGACTTGAGATTTGAGATATATGTAATTTGTTATCAGCCAACTTTTATGCATGTAAGCATTGTTTATGATAACTTTAGCAAGCATAGCTTATTTGTTATGAGGTTCTTAGAAGGGGTGGCTTTTGCCAGCGTAAGATAAAGGTAATTACGACTTAGAGATAAAAAGTTGATTATGACGAAGGGTTCTGACATGATTCCTTCCCCTTGACATGAGGCATCTGATTATGTAGGATCTAGTTGTAATATGCTGCTATTTTAACAGATCCCCTTATAATTGCTGCCCATTTATAGCGGCTTTAACGAGTGTTGTTTACTTAGTATAAGGCTTTTCAAGGATGGCTTTTGCCGGCATAAGGGTTGGTAAATAGGTGACATCTGTCTTTACAAAACCCACTTTATTAGAGTGTTTGTTTTCCCAAAGCTTTCTTTATAAAGCTTCTGGAAGGGATCTGATTGGGAGGAGAGGTTATTTAAAAATTTGTGTGATATCTTATTTTATTAGGCTCAGTACGGGATGCCTCGGCCATATAGGCCTTTCCCATATTTAGCGCCTATTTTATAGGACTTTCTTATGAGATATTCCCTGTTAACCAAAGACTATGAGAATGATATCCTTTATGTGGAATTTATGAGAGCGTTGCTTACTGAGCCGAGCTTACAAGGAGCTTGGTCTACTTTATCGGGCTTATAGAAGTGCTGTTTATCAGATTGGGCTTATGAAAGTAATATCTTCCATAGAGGTTTATGAAGGTATTGTCTACTAAGTAGAGTTTTTCGAGAACGCCACTTCTTGGGCGGATTTAGGTGAGATTTTACCCACCCAGATGCGATGGGTACGGTTTATAGCAGTGATTACATAAAAAAGTTGCCTTTTGAAACAAGACTTGGGGGTGCATTACCCATTTAATGAGACTTATAAGGAGTTTTGCCCAATATATGGGGCTTATGAGAATGTTGCCTACTAAGTAGGGATTAGGCAAGGTTCTGCCCATTGCATGGGGCTTACGCAAGAGTTGCCTATTAGATAGGGCTTTGTAGGAGGTTTCTGCCCATTAGATGGGGCTTACGATTGTAGTGCCTGTTAAACAGGGCTTTTTGAGAAGAAGTTATGCCCATTATACGGGCTTACGAGGGTGTTGCCTACTGTGTAGGGCTTCTGAGGGTTCTGCCCGCTATGCGGGGCTTATGAAAGAGTTGCCTACAGTGTAGGGCTTTTGAGGGTTCTGCCCGCTATGCGGGGCTTATGAAAGAGTTGTCTACGGTGTAGGGCTTTTGAGGGTTCTGCCCGCTATGCGGGGCTTATGAAAGAGTTGCCTACAGTGTAGGGCTTTTGAGGGTTCTGCCCGCTATGCGGGGCTTATGAAAGAGTTGCCTACGGTGTAGGGCTTTTGAGGGTTCTGCCCGTCATACGGGGCTTACGAGAGAGTTTGCCTGTTAGACAGGGCTTCTGAGAGAGGGTTCTGCCCGTTATACGGGGCTTACGAGGGAGTTGCCTGTTAGACAGGGCTTCTGGGAGGAGGTTCTGCTTCCATATGCGGGCTCTCTTCATCCAAATGAATGAGGCAGCCTCATCATCTTTCGGCTCTCCATTTGCTTTAATGTTTTTATTATTTGTTGAGTTTCCAAGTTATTGCAATTCAGGGGCATTCAACTAGCTTTAGTAGCGATGCTTTCTCTGTAATCACCAATCCTTTACAACTCATAGATGGATTTCATATTCAACATATAATAGACAAGATTGTATGCTCACCAAGTATGCAAGGTGAATCTAGTGCGTTTTGAGATGGCTGCAGTTTTTAACCCGGCTTTCTTCCGGATCCTTCACAACCTTAAGAATGTGACAAACAACAACAGATTAGCCATCACAGTTCATGTCATGAAAGGGGTATGACCTTAAGATCTCTTCGGATTACCAGATTGACTTGCCACAAACAATGTAGCTAAAGCAAATTCATGAGATACATGCTAAAATTCTCCGAGGATAACATCAATCTTGCATTCGATACATAATCCTTCTAACATATAGCCATCATTCTAGGCATTCATCGTAACAGAGTGAATAACAGGGCAAATTTATGCGCATATCATCAAGATCAATTAGAAATTCAAAGAGGAACAGAGGATTAGCCCTCTGAGTTCGTGGGCTTCGACAATCCTTTCAAACATCAAATCTTAATTCACATTCAAAGAGAGAAAATCAGCTTCTCAAATACTAGTTTCTTTCCAATCAAAGCATTTATTACCATTCCCACTTCAAGGGGAGCACAATCATAAAATCATATCACATTCAACAGCTTATAATCTTGGAGAGCTTTAGCGAATACTAGGCAGTAATATGCACATTTTGGGTTATTGCAGAGTATACAGCAAATAGAACATTCTCAATCAATCGTAACATCAGATTTCCTCATATCCTCAGCGTAAGGACATGACAAAAGGAAATCGTCAACATTATAATCAATAGACTGGAATTTAGCATAAAAACAGGGGACATCGACATCTCAACTCAAGATATTTCCCACAGACGGCGCCAGTTGATAGATCCGGGTTTGAGATCCACAACAATTTAGGGTATTGTTTATCATGTTTTGCAAAGAGCATTCATAGGTTAAACGATATAGCAGCAGAGAGCAAGAGATTCATGCGTATAGAAAGCCATAAACGAGCATTTTGTACAGAGTATGACTTGCATGAAAACAACAGATGATAGATGAGCTAAGTATAGCGGCTAAAAAGCGTGTTTAGCCGTAAACCAGCCAGATTCATGGAGTTTTGCACTCATATAAACGAATAATGCAGAAATAGAGCAAGCAAATGTGAAGAACGAAGAGAGCGGAGCTCCGTTCAGCCTCATTCCCTCTGGGCAGTGAGGGTTTTACCTTAGACTTGAGATAGAGCAAGGGGGAAAGGAGGTTCTCCTTGTGTCGAGAAGAATGGATGAACGTGAAAGGGAACTGAGGCTTCCCGGAAAAAGGCTCCGAACGCCTTGACCGCTTGAGCTTGGAGGAGCTCACGAGAGAGTGCGGAAAATGAATGGAACAGTACGCGAAGGTGCGTGTTGTTCGCAGTGAGGTGTGTTGTGATGTGATGATGAATGAGGTATGCGTTCGCTGAGTATTTATAGGTGTGAGGAGGGTGGAAAGTGAGCATTCGTGTGAAGGAATGACAGAAAAGGGATTTCGTTAGAGGAGAAGTATCTTCCAGCATGGGTGAAGTGGTCCTCACTCTATAGTAGAGTCACGCGGACCGCATGCTGCGCAGAACCTGGAGCTTTGCTAAACGCTAATGGGATCTGACCAGATCCTCACACCACTCCAGATCCTTATCCATTCCGCATAGCTTCTGGGATGGATTAAAGCCTCATGGCTTCTGCGTAGAATATGTTGCTTAACTATGCATGAGCATCCGATACTCACTCAATCTCTTTGATAGTATGTTGTTACGCGAAATAGCCTTTATCGATCATCATTATCAAGTAATACTTATCTCCTTTAATAATGATGTTGGGATTAATTCTGACTAGGATTTACAATTCCTTTCACTGCAATGAGATTTCTGCCTTTATTGCGGCATCTGATATATCATTTTCCCTAGAGACGATATTCTAAGTTAAAGAGAAGTGCATTCCTCATTAACTTGGTTATCCTAAGGAGTATGGCTGATATTAGTCCCTATTAGATATACAAAATGTAAAACAAATATCAAATTAAATGTTAACAAATAATAAAACTAACGATATATGTTTTTTATCAAGTGAATTTTTTGAGATATATTCTTTCAACTTTATATATATTAAAAAAAAACCTTAAAATTGATAATAGTTATAAATTTTTTTATTTAAAAATATAAATATAGTTTTTATATACATGTGAAATATATATATTTACCATATATATAAATGGGTTTGGGTAGTGGGTACCCAAAGGTGTATACCCATACCCGACCCAAACCCGTTTCGGATATCTACTTTATTACCCATACCCGTCTCAAACCCAATTTACAATACTCAAACCCATCCCAATTGGGTGGCGGGTACCCGCGGAAATCCGGCCCGTTGACATCCCTAGTTACAAAGGATAATGCAATCACTAAAATTCATATTTACCGATTTTTTTTTTTTTTCGGGCCATCTTGACCCCAAAAAGAATTTGATTTAATTTAATTTCTTTTAGCCCAACTAGCCCGGACTGTCCGAAGCCCGATAAGAGCTGGCCTAAAATCGAGTGTGTTAACCAATTGACATCCTAAAGAAAATACTATAGTATTTATGGTTAAGACCTGATGTTTTACTGGGTTAGGCCAAGTCTTTACATAAAACAGCCCACGCCTAAAGTATTTATGGTTAGGACCCGATGTTTTACTGGGTTAGGCCGAGTCTTTACATAAAACAGCCCACGCTGAATGATTCTAATAAAGATTAGTATTTTTTATTTATTTATTTATTTTTTTGATCGGGCAAATGTTAGTTGTTAGATTAGATCTTAGTACGCCTAGCTCCCAAACACTCCAAGAAAATCTTCAAGCCACCTTTTTATTTTATTTTTATTATTATTATTTTTTTTTTTTTGATCAAGCAAATGTTAGATGTTAGATTAGATGTTAGTACGCCTAGCTCCCAAACACTCCAAGAAAATCTCCAAGCCACCTTATATTTCCCCAATTCGCTCCTACCAAAGATCGAACCCGAGTCACTCCTTCAAGGGAGGAGCCCGGTGGCCAGGTGCGCTAAGTCACCTGATTAATAAAGATTAGTATTAAATAATAATAATCCTTTTATCTTTTCTTGATTTGATAAAACAAGACCACTAAACATGGTTATATATTAGAAAAAACAAAATCCTTCCATCCTTTTCTCGATTACCACAATATATAAAAATTTGTTCAAATGTTGGAGTTGTTGATACTATACATGTGCATTGAATACAGAACGTGGAAGATAACGACAAAACAACTAAGTAGCAGTCCAAGCGGGTAGTGTATATGCTACCCCTTGGGGCATTGCCTCCATCACTAAAATGATGCCACGTGGCCCAGTCTCTTTTATTTTAACTCCTCATTATACTATTTTCAGATTTTCAAAAAATATGTAATTAAACTTCTGAAAATAGGTAGTTTATACTATTATTAATTAATTTTTTTTGATACGGAGATAATTAAATTTATGAAATTCAATTTTAAAAACATTTATTTTTTAATATTCATTAAAATTATTTTTTTTAAATATGAAATTCAATTTTAGAATAATTTAATATTACCAAGTGGTACAATTCAAAAAATATACTATGAAATGGAGTATTCCTTTCGTCTCATTGTTATACGTTAAATTTAAGATTTAATACTTATAAATAAAATAAAAATAAAAATAAAATTACATTTTAGATAAATATATCTAGCAAAAAGAGGAGAAAAATAAATGAAAAGAAAAAAAAACTGGAAATAGCAAAAAGAATTGTTAAAATATATAGGAAAGAAATGCTGACGTGGCGGGTGGGAGGCAATGCCTCAGGGGGCAGCATATACATGTAGGTACGGGGCGTTTTCATGTTTCAAGTTGCATGTACTATTATCATGTTTAATAATTTAACTATACTTCACTTCGGCTTTTCTGATACATATGGTCTCGTTCCTTTCGTAGGTAACTACTGCCACCCAAAATGCTGCTAATTTAATAACAAGTGGATTTGTTAATAATAATAATAATCTATATACCACCACCAACAACAACAACGAACACGTGATTGTGTTGACCACCGTGAACTCTTTGTCTAATTAGCAAGTATTATCTTCGAATTAGATAGGTTCACTGATACTGGTTGGTGCAGGAAAGAAAGAATTGTTGTTAATTTATTCATTGATAGAATATGACCCAACCACTAGGGCTAAACATTAGGCCGAACAATAAGCTCGACCCACGTGAGTTCGGCCCAAGAAGCTAATTTCGGCCCATGAAAACTTCTTCGACGAATACAATTCAAATTCTAAGAAAAGTAGAAGACTCGAATGCTAATCACAAAGGAGGAGACAAACTCGAAAATCTTTATAAGTGAAGACTTTGTATTAGAGTCAAACTCCACTCTACATACTTGTAAATAAATAGGGTCTCTAGATAAGGGTTAGCAGATTCATTCACACTTTTCATACTCATTGAACGCTATACATTCACAAAACAATAAAATCCCCCCCCCCCCCCCCCCCCCCACGAAAACAAAGCAGATTTCGCTCATCCACTGTCGTCCTCACTCCATTGCTCCCTGCAGAAAGAAAAGATATATTGAAAGTTGAAACGCTACAATATCGAACGGAGTTCTCCGGCAGTTGATAATCAATGCATATATAATAACACTACTCTTTGATGGTGTTGAGACAAACTATATGTCCTACATCGAAAATATAAAGTAGACGAACCTTATATATAAAAGAGAACACCACTACATTAATATGCGACCTTTTGGAAAAGAGTCATATATAATAATGTGGTTCGACTGTTCTACAACTATATATATATATAATAGGTTCAAGGCCACCCACGAAAACCACCCATCCCACATCATGGAATTCTATAACAAAATAGGTCATTTATGGAAATTTCAAAATATTATGAATATGTGGTGAACGATAGATGTCACACGAAAATACTACCTACGTCACACATCATTAAAGAGAAATATGTAAATAGGACAAATGAAAATGACAAATGAGACTAATGAAAGGTGCTACAAAAGTTACCTGAAATAACTAGTAATAATTACCAGACGCATCCAGCACCAATAGTAAGCTTGAACTCACTTCCCTGATTTGATTTCTTCTTTTTCCTTAATGTTCATGGCAGATACAACTGCAGTAGCAGAGAGATGCTCGATTTCCAATTTCTCCAGTCTATCCACCAGACCATCAGGAATCTCTTCCAGTTTATAGCACTTCTTAAGCACGAGACATCTGAGCCTTGGAAAACTATCGCGTGAGGCCTTCCAGAGGTAGAGATCCGATTCCTCGATGAGCAGGAAATGAAGATCACAAAAGCCTCCACTGAAGGCCTCCCAGGACATCCCGGTGAACGCATTGCTCTTCAGCTTGAGGACCTGCAGCGTCTCAATCCTCGACAGGACCTGCGCGTGCTTTGATAGAGGATGGGGCGAATTCCTCTATCAAGAAACGAACGAAACGGAAATGAACGATACAAAGGTAGACGCGAGATCGGAGCTCGACGTACACACCCAAACGAAGCAAAGAAAACGCAGCAAATAATATAAATTAGGGTTTATTGATTCATTGATGATGATTCACGGCAATACACCCCACTCCTTATATAGACCTAAACCCTAGGGTTGGTTCGACTTACGGGCCGGGAAAGAACCAACAAGAAAACCCGGAACGGACTCGATAAAATAAAAACACGGGCCAAGCCCAACAAATAATTAAATCTAATTAATTACGTATCAACTCCCCCACCCTTGAGAATCACCTTGTCCTCAAGGTGAAGATTCGATAGATCCTTATAGACTTCCTCAAGCGCATAGAAGCCAAAAACAACCGATCGTCGGAAAACTTCTCGTGACTCAGCCTTTCTTTTCCCAAGCCTTCACCCTTTTTATTTGGTATAAAACCAAAGAAATCGACCTTCTCTTGGGCTTGGTACAACAAGGCCCATCCACATTTGTAGTGAACAGCCCATCCATATTTGTAGTGAAGAGAAACACCCTCCAAGACACACGCACGAGCAACCTTGATTTCTAGGGTATGGCCGTAGCTTTCATTAGCTTTGCTGTAATCGCACTCCTTCACCGCTTTAGGGCCACGGGCCATCAACTCGTTGGTGGATTCCAATGTCTTCTCGAGCTCATCGTCGGCGGCGGAGCTTTCAACGGCGTTGTTGGGGTTGCCTTCACCGATGCCGGAGCCACTCGTCGCATGGACGAATCTAGGGTCTTGGTTCTCGGTGGCGCCAAGCCCTTTGGAATCTCCTCTTCTGCCACGGGGCACGGTACAGATTCTGTGAGAGAAGGCGGTGCGTGACTCGGCTGCCACGGAGATTCCCACGGGACGTGGGGATCCACCAACGATGGCTGGGGCGCTGGGCTAGGCTGCCGGAAACCTAGCGGAGGTTGCACCACGTCAGAGGGCGCGAACGTAGGCTGGTATAACCCCGTCGATTGAGTCTCCCACGTCGATAATCGCCACGTTGTAGGCATGCCGTAGAGCGGATCCGGGTCCGAACGTGGCGGCTCGTGATGGGATCGCAACCATGGAGAGTCCCACGGTGCTTGTTGGGGCAGCGGCGGTTGCCACGATTGTGGGCTCGGGGGGCTGCCGGGATCCCACGACGGAACGCGCCAATCCCGTTGCGCACCGAATGACATATCAGCTTCCCCTCGCGATGGAGTGAACGCCGGGGCACAACGTCGTTCCGACGTCTCGAGTCGAGCCTCCAAACGAGCAATCCTTGCTAGAATGTCTTCCATCGAAACAGGAGGAGATGAGGACGACGACCATGCCGTGGATGACGCCGGTGGACTCGGCGGAGGGAGCGGTTGTGTGCTCCACGCTGTTGGCTCGATCCACCTCGGCTGGGGGTTGATTGGGGATTCCATCATCCTCTCCGTGAGATCACAACTATTAAATCCCCAAATCTTTGATTCCATACTCGATCACCGATGTTTCGCCCCCTCAAAGAGACTCCCCTTTGGAAGCTCTCAATGAAAGCACCAATTGATAGAGGATGGGGCGAATTCCTCTATCAAGAAACGAACGAAACGGAAATGAACGATACAAAGGTAGACGCGAGATCGGAGCTCGACGTACACACCCAAACGAAGCAAAGAAAACGCAGCAAATAATATAAATTAGGGTTTATTGATTCATTGATGATGATTCACGGCAATACACCCCACTCCTTATATAGACCTAAACCCTAGGGTTGGTTCGACTTACGGGCCGGGAAAGAACCAACAAGAAAACCCGGAACGGACTCGATAAAATAAAAACACGGGCCAAGCCCAACAAATAATTAAATCTAATTAATAACGTATCATGCTTCCAGTCCAGGCCCGTAGCTCCGACGGTCAGCATCTTCAGGTTCTGCGGGAACCAGCTTCTCCATTCAGGGAACCGCAACGAACTCTTGGATTTCGTATCATGAGACGTGTTCACCATCTTCAGCTTTTCGAGTTGCCCGAGCATTCTCAAGAGGTTGGTACCGTAAATGCCTGCCAGTTTGCCCTGAATGCCCAGTTTCTTGATGTTAGGAGCCCTGGTGAAGAAACCCTGGGTGCAAGCTTCAGGGGATACTCTGCTTAGGGTTTGGAGGCTCTTGCAGCCTTCTCCGTCGCCTTGCGTTATTCGAGTAATGACGGCTTTTGTCTTCACGTGCCTCAGCTGTAACATCTTCCATATATTTGCTTCCATTACGAGTGATTCCTTTCTTGTGTGGACTACAAGAGTTTGCAGGTTCCACAGATTGGAGAAGCTCTCGCTTATAATTGTCATATCATCGACGGACATAGTGATGTACCTCAGATGGAACAACTTGGTAACGTTTTAGGAATTCGGTACAGTTTGACGAACTCGGCTTCCAAAACCCTGAGCATGTCGAATTCGTTAAGCATGATGGGTGCATACTTCTGAGGCAAATCCCTGGGTACCTTATAGAAGCATAGAAGGGAACGGACACGAGCAACGGCCTTCTTCTTCTCCTTCTCCGGGCAAGCGAGGAATACCTCGAGATCAGAATGGATACAAAGACGACGGTGATTGTCTATATCAGATAACGGAGGGTAAAACTCTCCATTCGAAGGCTTCAATTCACATAAGAACTTTTTCTGCTCCTGAAGAACCTTCAAACTACAGAAGGCAAGCACGACATCATGAACACGACATGTTTTAATCTCGCCCCTCGTGTTTCTTTTACCAACCGTCACCAAGTTTCGGCTGATCAGGTCTTTCAGATTCTCCTCCGCAATCTCCTCCCAGTTCCGCCCCTGTATGAATCCCTCTGCTATCCACAAACGTGTCAATTTCCACACGGGGATCTCATAGTCTTCAGGGAACACTGCCAGATACAAAAAGCAATCTCTTAGGTCATTAGGTAATCTCTCGTAACTTAGTTCAACGATTCCCGATACTCGTTGCTCCTTGTCATTCTTCAAGCATTCCACCACATCACTAGACACCTTTAACCACTCTTCTTTGATCGCGCGTATATCCTTATTTTTCGCTTGCTTCTCCACAAGGATTCCTCCTATCACCACCAGTGAAAGTGGGAGTCCATCACAGTTTTTGGCAATGCATTTCCCAACAATCTCCAGATCATCAGGGCACGAGCCGAGCTTCTTAAACACTTCATATTGTAGAAGCTCCCAACTCTGCGCGGTCGTCAGAAAGGGCAGCTCGTAGAGCAGTTCCCTCGGGTTACTAGCTTTCACCCCAACTTCCATCTCGCGGGTGGTGATGATGACTTTGCTCATGCCGGTACTCATATTCAAAACCACTTTGATATCATCCCAAGCCTTGGGGGTCCACACATCATCCAAGACTAGCAAGAACTTCCGCTCCTTGAGATAATGTTGAACCGTTTCGATCAGTATGCGGTCGCTTAGGTGTGACATGTCCTCGCTGGAGAATTCCTCCAGAATTTTGAAAAAGACATTCTTGATGTTCGGTGTTCCGGTAACGTTCACCCAGATGCGATTTGGGAATTTATCGTGAGCAAAGTTGCTCTCGAATATCTTCCACGCCAGCGTCGACTTCCCCAAGCCTGCCATCCCGACGATAGAGATAACATCCAATTGATCCTCCTCCTGTTGCTGCAGATATCCGATTATCTTTTCTGCCTTATCATCAAAACCTACAATGTTTTCTCCCCTGATAGTCTGGATCTGTTAGCATTAAAGAAACAGATCAGTTTCTTCTTCCTTCCAACTTTTTCATATATTTTCCTTTTTCAATATAGTATATTGTTTCAGATGGCTACAGAAATGAAATCTAACAAACTTTTCTTTGACCTCTCAATAGATGTAATATCAAGCTTAATGTTCTTGCTCTATGCATATCGTAGGGTAAAAACTTTCCCAAATTGATCCAAATTTAAAAAAATAAAAATAAATTGAAGTTGAAAAATGAAGGTGATTTTCTTTTTGGGTACCTTTTCGTGTTGTGATGGAGATTCATCCATTCTTGCTTCCAAACCCCTACCCATGGCAGCAGCGGCTGCAAAGATTTGGACCGTCTCCACCAGCTTGATAACCTCTGTCTGTCGGAGAGAGACGACTAGACCGGCGAGGCTGACGCGACTTTGACTGAAACGACGGCGGATTGACAACTTCGCTGCAACGGCCTGGGTCATGCAGGAGTCGATGGCGTCTTCGGCCTCGTAGACGACGTCTCGGATCCGGTTCTCGATATCTCGTAGTCCTTCCGGCTTGTTCTGCATTCTGGAAGAGTGTCGGAGGAAGGCCTTCAACGACTCCAGATCCTTCTTTAGCAGATTGAGCTCACGCTCGGCGCCGTTGATTAGCTTCACCTGGTACGTCACCAGCTGGGCTACGTTTTCCAGGAGGAACGTAACTGCTGCATCGGCCATCTCTCAATTTCTTCTCCGATGGAAGAGTTAGTTCTTACATGGGATTTCCCACTAGCAACATATGACTTCAACAACTTAGTGAATTAACACACCCCCCCCCCCCCCCCCCCCCCGGATTTTAAACATAGCCATCATTTTTCTTCCTATAGCCCAAAATAAAAATAAAAATTAAATCTACTTATGTAAAAGTGTCTCGTGTGTAGGGATGACAATTTACCCGCGGATACCCGATACCCGCAGGTACCCGACCCTAATAGGTGCGGGTTTGAGGGGCATATATTTAAAAGAAAATATAAATTGATGATATCATAAATAATTTTAATTTTAATTTGATTTCGTGTAAGTAATTATTGTTGCTAGAAGTATATATATACAGCCATTGACCCCTTGGCTTAATGGCAAGGGGAGGCACCTAGGACTTTGCTCTTTAGGAGGTCCTAGGTTCGATTCTCACTACCAACATGGTATGTGGAGTAGCTGTCTCACCTTTGAGTGGAATAGGGATCCCACCTCTGTGTCTGTAATATAATCTCACATTCGTGTGCGGTGTCAAATATCTAATATATATATATATAATATATATATAGTTGTAAAATAGATGTAATTGAACTTAAAAAAAAAAAAAAGTAGATATATACTGACAACTTCTATTTCTAATCTGACAGGTTTGCAGTGCTGTGAATTACTACGTAAAAGATAAACATGCGCAAACCTTATGGGAACCCCCGATAGCTAGGACTCTGACAGTAATGTTAGATCGTGATGTTGATAACACTTACGACTAACATGCAGCAGAAAATGAATTTGCACAACATATAATTTTTCACAAGTTAAAAACCTGTGAGTGCCTCACGGCTCAATTTCACTAAGTTGAAACACCTAATCTATTACAACAAAGTGATGCAATAATCAAATACCTACAGTCTAACCTGTCTAATATTTGATTTACTAATCAACCTATTTCTTCTATAACTAAATTGAGAAACATATGTAAATGTAAATTACGTCCCAGACTGGATACTGACTCACATAATCTACAAAAACATAGATCAATCGATACATACGATTGATCAACAAATGTGTTGTCTGTTTTGATCTTTGCAAAACCACTATTTAACATTAGACATTGATGTTACTTCAATCTGACAGACAAACAGAGACGACGACTGTCTGGTTGAACCTAAATCGTCTTAGCAAAACATGTCATCTACCTTCGTGTTTGCAACAACCAATGTTGAGACACCATAATCCTACATTGGTGTTGCTTCACTCCGGCAGACAACTTGGACGTCTGGTTGAACCTAATATCAGATTGAAAAAATTGATTGCACTTGCAACTGCAACATCTGGAGTTGCTGCTGGAATAATGCCTAGCGGAAGAACGACACATTCACGTTTCAAGATACCAATAAATGCTGATGAATCAAGTGAGTCAGTTTCTAAACAAAGTGTAGCTGTAGAACTATTGCATAGAGCGCAATTGATTTTATGGGATGAAGCATCTATGGCTAAAAAGTGGGCGATTGAAAATGTGGATAGATTACTGAAGGATGTAATGGGAAATGCAAAGGATTTTGGCAGAAAAGTAATAGTTTTCGGAGGTGATTTTAGGCAAGTGCTACCGGTTGTGCCTAAAACTACAGTCTACCAAACTATATCAGCAAGTCTGGTCAAGTCTTATCTATGGCGCAAAATGAAAAAAATCAAGCTGTCAAAAAATATGAGAACAAGAAATGATATGGAGTTCAATCAATTCTTACTTAGAGTTGGAAATGGTGAAAAACCAACTGACGTTGATGGAAACATTAGAATTCCATACGAGATGCTTATTGAATATGATAATGAGGAGAATTCCACAAAGAGACTCATTCAAGCCATTTTTCCAGATTTAGAGAATAATGCACATTCTGCAGAATATATATATGACAAATCGTACAATATTGACGGCAAAAAATGAGCATGTGGATAAGCTAAATGAAGAGTTAATTTCCATATTCCCCGGAAAAAACAAAAATGAGCATGTGGATAAATATTGGAGACTATCGATCTCACAATACCTCACAACTTTGTTGACTTCGAAGATATACGTTCAAGGGTCGACAAAAGTGGAGAATTTGGTAAAAACAATCTTGAACCTATCTTTCTAATTACAATTTATATACTTTATTTATATGTGTTATAAATGTCTTATATATACGATGTATTAACATGTATATCGATTAGATATCTATGGAACACTGGTTAAAGTTGAAGATAGTAAAACAGTTTCAAATGGGACAAAAACCGTGAGAAAGTGTAAGTGATTTCTATTTTATTATATGTTATATATATATATCATATTAAATTTTTTTATATTTTATTTCAAACTGTCATAAATTTATTCTAGTAAATATAGTCATTGCCATCTTATTTGTAGGCCTTCATATATTGTAATTACTCTCTGGGATGATATGGCCATGAACGAAGGGGACAGGCAGCAAAAAGTGATAGAACAAAATCTAATAATCACAATATCGAATATCAAGGCAAAGGAGAAATTCGGTAAGACATGAAAGTATATATAATATATTTTTATGAAAGTAATATTGATTGGTGTCTAGATGTTAGGATTTTCGTAATGATTTCGAGTCCGTTTTCCCTTAGTTTTTCTGTGTTTTCGTTGTTTATGGCTATGATTTGGTTGCTTTGGAGTCATTGGTATTGTAGGATAAAAAGGGCGGAAATGAGAAGAAAATAAGAAGAAAGAAGCCTTATATCGAAGAGGGGTTCGATAGGAGCATGTAGGCGAAAACGGAGGTCAATTTGGAGTTCGGACGAGGAAGATACGATCAAAACAAGAAAGGCGCGCAACACCAATGCGAGTGCTACGTTGGACGAGCGTCCAACGTACGTTGGACGACCGTCCAACGTTCCGGCCAGCTTTCCTTTCCTTCTATAACTAGGTTTTCATACCTATTATAAATACTACCCCTTGTACACGAATTCTACAACCTTTTACCACCCTTTTACCTTAGTTTTAGCTCTAGTTTAGCATTCAAATACTTTAGTTTAGTTTTCCTTTGTTCGATCCGGATCGCTACTTCGTTCTTCAATTAATTCAAGTTTTTACTTAGTTCTTCGTTCTTCGTTTAATCTCGTAAGTTCTTAATTGCTTTCTTTTATTTGATTTAATTGCTTTCCTTAGTTCTAGATTTATTTTCGTAATTGCTTTGTTTAATCTCGTTTGTTTAATTTCGTTAGTTCTTAGTTTAGATTCGTTTTTCTTAGTTTTCAATTCCTTCGCTTTCAAGTTTTCGTAGTTAGATTTATTTGCTTAGATTTTCAGATTAAGTTTAATTCATGTCTAGATTCGTTTTCTTTTCTTTCGTTGCTTTCTTTATTGCTTTCCTTTCGATTCTTGCCTAGGTAGTTTATTTGCTTTCATCTAGTTTAATTCTTTAGATTAATTAGTTCGATTTCTTTGCTTTCTAGATTAGATTTATTTACTTGCTTTAATTTATTGCTTATTTATTTTCTTGCCTAGGATTTAGAAACAAAACCCAAAAATTCTCTTTACTTGCTTTCTTAGATTCGTTTTCTTTTCTTTCGTTGCTTTCTTTATTGCTTTCCTTTCGATTCTTGCCTAGGTAGTTTATTTGCTTTCATCTAGTTTAATTCTTTAGATTAATTAGTTCGATTTCTTTGCTTTCTAGATTAGATTTATTTACTTGCTTTAATTTATTGCTTATTTATTTTCTTGCCTAGGATTTAGAAACAAAACCCAAAAATTCTCTTTACTTGCTTTCTTAGATTTAGGCTAGATTAGGATTTACTACATAATTGATTGCCCTGCAACATTCCCTATTCCTACACGCAGCTCGATAAGAGCGCCAACGATAAGGTCAAGTGTACCGTAATGGCCGACGGCATTTACACCGGCGTCAGTTGTTACAACTTCAGCTTCAAGATGAGTGCTCCTAAATCCATCGTCTGAAACTCAACACTGTGTAGGTGCTTGCTTGGTTTAAACCTAGCTACGTAGCTAGCTAGCTTATGTAAGTTGCATGCGCTGTCGTTTAGACATGCATGGAATGAACTTGTACCCTTCCCTTTTCCTCTTAGTTCATCTTTTACTCCGTTTTTCCCATAAACTTTCGAGAATCTCTATAAATACATAAACTTTGTCTTGTCCAATTTTTCCACAAATCGAGTTTTCCCCCAAACCAATGCGACCTGGATTCTGGAGCCTACTTGTTAAAAATTTTGTCTATTCCCTTTCTATCTCTACTAATAATTGGGCCTTAATGGATTGCTATCAAGAAACGATGCAGTAGGCCCAATGGGCCAGTTTTGAATTTATGAAACAAACTGGCGCAATATGTTAATTCTTTAATGGGTAATTCTATACATAGCCAACAAATTACTCATCATAATTCATAGCCCCTTCAAAAAAAAAAATAATAATTAGTGTGATTTGACGTTTCTACCCCTTAGCCCCAAATCTAAGTTAAATGAAAACACAGCATAGCCCATGTACTTTTTATTCAAAAAAAAACTATAAAACCCCAAGCTTTGTTTTTTCCTGTATAGCATTCTTGAGCTCGGACTCCACATTTCCCAACCTAGTTTTTGTCTTCTCCAAATCTTTTCTTAAACCTTCCTTTTCCTTTGCCAAGGAACAAGATGATAAAGATGAAATCTCCTTCTGAAGCAGTTCGAGATGGCTCGGAAGTTCTGATGTCTCAACTTCATGTTTTGCTTGAAGTTCCTAAAGCAAAAACTAAATGGGTCAATATATTGAGAGTATGCAACCCAGAAAAAGCTCAAAATTCGAACACAATATTCAATTCACCTAAATTCCAACTTCTCAACCTCCAAAACTGCATAAATTTAATAATTCCGAAAATAATTGGTTAAAAAGATGAGGGTTCAAAAAAAAAAAAAAAAAAAAACTAATCACCTTAATGTGAAGAGTGCCTCCCCCAAATCGATTGCCGCTAGTGTTGTGAAACTCCAACCAAGCAGTGGAGTCGTAGAAGCAAGCGCCTTTCCATCGCAAATTGGAACGGTCTCCGGCGGTGGAGGCCCCCACGAAAGACGACATCATGTCCGCGGCGGCGTTGAGGGCATTCAGAATAGGCCACGAAACCTGCCGCGGAAGCAATGTCAGTACGTCGGCGGTCCGAACCGGCACTCGAAGTGCTCCGTCTGTGGGTCCCTCGGTGCCATAAATGGAGAAAACGGGGGCTATAGATTTTTTGAATAAAAAATATACAGTGGCTACGTTGTGTTTTCATTTAACTAAATTTGGGGGCTAAGGGTTAAGAACGTAAAATCATATTATATATATATATATATATATATATATATATATATATATATATATATTTTATAAGGGACTATGTATAGAATTACCCTTCTTTAATTTATATTATACAGAACTATCTGGCCCAATATGTTAATTCTCTAGACGTTTGACTTCCGAAAATTTAGGGCCCGTTTGATAGTCAAGTTAGGATAAGGGAAGATAGGATAAAAATAGTATTGAGTGTTAAGGTTAAAATGAAACAAGGGTTTAATACTCCGTTTGGTAGACTATACACAAACCTAAGTTAATATTATGGAGAGTGTTTGGTACACAAAACTATTCACAAGATAAAACAAGGAAATTACAAAAATATCCTTCCTATTACCCACCATTTAAGTCCAAAAATATCTGTTTTTGTTAACCTTTTATCTGTTTTTGTTAACCTTTATTTCTTTGTTAACCCATTCATTTGCAGAAATACTGATGAAGATGTAGATGGTGGAGACTCCCAACAACGGAGACTCCCAACAACGGAGACGGCGGCCTTGGCGACTTCTGTCTTCGAAGGCGACGGCGAGCGGTGGATTCCCGGCGGCAGCAGCAACAACCGTGGCCGTGACGGCGCGGATCTGCCCGCGAAGACGACGGCGGCGCTCAACGGTGAAACGAGTGGGGACTCAGGCGACGTATGCGATGAAGATGGAGACGGCGTAGAACGAGGCCGGCGATGGCGAGGTTGATGGCGTCTTCGCCGGAAATAGAAGGAGGTGTACGGGTCGATCGAATTAATTTGGGGGATTAGGTTTCCGATTTGAACTGGAGAAACTGAAGAGAGAGGAAGAGGAGAAATATACTTAAATGGGCGATGTCGAAGGCCGCCAATGGCGACGTCGGAGACGATCGCCGGCGAAGATGAGGGAGAGAGGGGGTGGCGCCGAGCAGAACGAAAGGAGAAGATGATTTAATTTGAGGGTAATTTTGGTAGAAACTATTTTAAGTATTTTACTGTTCACATTGGTTTATTTCAAACCCACCTATTTGGTGGGTTGAAATAACATGGTGGAATAGTGAATTAGTATCGGGCCGGGATTTAAAAACGGGCCTCGGCGTTTTACTAAAATGCTACCAAACACAGGAAAACGTAAGATAAAAATTAACTAACATGCGATATCCGGGGTACCAAACGGGCCCTTAATGAATGGGATTATTATCAACAGACCGAGAGAGTATCGTAACCGTATAAATAAACGAACAAAGAAGTGGTGGATGATCCACAAAAAGTAACTACTAATTAAAGAGCATCAGCAGCAGAGTACGAGAGAATACGAGAGTACGGCGTATGCTAGTTAAAAAGTGTGCTGACTAGGACAAAAAGTGTACTGACAAGGATAGAGTACGGCGTATGCTGAAAAGTAGTACAGTAGAGTACGGTGTATGCTGTTTATTTTATGTGCTGACTAGACTATGTTGACTGGACATTGTTAGTTATTTGTTAATTCTTATTTCGATTTAATATTTTTCTTGTCGTTCGAATACGAGTTTTTTTAATAAATCAAATTGTATTGCACATTTGAAAAATTACAATACAAAGATTTTAAAACATAAAAAACAAAACAATTAAAGGGTGAAAAAATTGTGAAAAAAATTAATCAATTCGATTTTAATCCATATTTGTTTTAAAATGGAAATTAATCACCAACTTGTTTACACTTGAAATAAATGGACGTGTCAAAATTAATAAAAGCTTAACTAATTACAATTGATTATCATGATTACGTGAAAATCGAATTAATTTTAGATTAGTGGGTTGGCTCACGGTTAATCATGATTACGAGTTTTTTTAATAAATCAAATTGTATTGCACCTTTGGAAATTACAATACAAAGATTTTAAAACATAAAAAACAAAACAATTAAAGGGTGAAAATGGAGAAAAAATCAAATGTGAACAACATGTTAAAAAAGTGAACAAGTCAAAAAAATAGGAAAGAATACGTTAGAAAAAAGAAAACAGAAATTAATTAAAATTATAATCCATAATCTTTAAATTAATATTGAAATACGGGAAAATAAAAAAATGAGGAAAGAATACTTAATTAAACATAGAAAAAAGGAAAGAAAACAAAAAAAGAAAAGAGAAATTGGAATCCGAAAGAAGAAGGGAAAAAAATAAAATAAAATAAAATAAAATAAAATAAAATAAAGCAGTCAAAGTCAAACTTTGACCGCCCAATGGGATGCCGCCACGTGGCGTTCGGCTGGTGCACAAGGGTGTATGTTTGGGCGTACACGCTGGCGTACACCGTACGCCACGTGTACGCCCGCATCAGCATTCTCCTGCCGCCACGCGTACGCACGCTGACGTGGTGTGCGTACTCCTGCTGCAGAACGCTGCTGCGTATGCTCTAACACATAGCAACATCATGAAATTGATGCTCTAACTACAACACAAGACTTTTGTAACTCCACATTCTTCACATATCATCAATTACTTCTTAATTAATATTGCTACGAAACAATAAAAAATTAAAAGAATTACAAAAAAATTTTCCTATATAATTTTTAACTTAATTTAAACACAAACCAAACCTCCTCTTCTCATACTCCATCTCCTCTCCCTAATCTGGCCCCCCAACATACCTACATCCACATATAAAAAAGTAAAATTAAATTAAAACAAAAATCAAGAATATTTTCATATTTTAGGGTTTAGGGTTTAGGAGAATCTTAATTACCTGCCCAACATCATGACAGTAGCCTGAGGATTGGTCCCCGGCGAGTCGAAAAAGGTTGAGCCATCGACGACTCGGAGCCTATCCACGCCCAAGACCCGGTAATCGGGGTCGACCACCTTCCCCACATGGCACCACCCGTGGTAATGCCAGATGGGGATGACCGTGTCCTTGCAGAACTGCTCGAGGGATTCGGTGTCGTTCGTGTGTTGAGGTATGAGGTTGACGTTGGCCTCGACGCTCATGTTGAGGAGCTTCTCGACCACGTCCTGATCCAGCTGGGTGTATTTGGTGAAGTGCTTCGACTCTAGGAGCTTCTCGACTATGCGGATCTCGTAGGTCCTCCGGGTGGGAGAAGTAGTTGAAGGTGATGGAAGGGAAGGATCCTCGTCGATGTTGGTGTATGAGAGCTTGACCTCACCTTGTGAAAGAGGACGAGCGATCTTTTCGATGATGAAGCCGCCTTGGAAGGCTTCCCGCGGGAGATTCCTCTTCCGGTTCCTGAAGTCGTGGATCGCTGCATGCGTTCTTTGATTCGGAGGGATGGTTGAGAGCTGGCCTATCTGTTTACGTGCAAGAAGGAAAGAAAGCATGATGAAATCTGCATCCAGGATCACAAATTTAACAGAGCATTCAAATCGAACCGTATAGTAGGGTGTTAAGTTTCAAAATTGATTATTCAGGTATTAAAGTATAAAACAATGGAAAAAATCGAACAAAATATTATTAAAGTGAACAAACGAGGATTGGCTCCCACGGAGTGTGGAGCAACATATCATTTATATTGTTAAAAACTAAGTTTAAAGTTAAATACAACATGATATACAAACTTTGGTTTTTAATCATCATCCGAATCTACATCATCTGCATCATTCAAAAGAAGTTCAAGTTGGGGATTGTATTGGGAAATGGATCTCCATTCTGAACCCTCCTTGTTTTCGTATTGGCTTTTCCGCAAGGATGAACTCTCGATCTTCAAGATTTGCAGAGACGAAGATGCCTTGCGCAGGAGACGGTCCGGCAGCTTCTAGAGGCAGGGCATGATGGAGACGGCAGCGGATTCTTCTTCCTCCTCCGTTATGTCCTCCCACTCCGACAATACCAGACAATCAGAAATGTGAAGCTCCTCGAGTTTACGAAAGGCAATTACTCCCTTCGCAGTTGTTGATGATGATGATGGTGAAAGAGAATCTATTCCCAACAACTCCCTTCCCAAACACTTCGATTCCTCCATGCCCATGATTCTCAGAAATTCCAAGGAAGGAAGTCTTCTGATACGGGAAGGGCTGACCAAGAGGAGGAACTCGTGGCTTCGCCCGAGCAAGAGGAGGCCCCCGACGTGATGACTTACGATACGAATGAGGAGTCGTTGGATAGGAGCGACGGGGGAGATCGATCGGGCCGTCCGAGGAGACGCACGCACGGCCCGAGGAGGCTTGAGGATTACATTGTTTATCGTTAGTTTGTTTTCCTTTATTTGTTGAACGTGGTTTGGGCTTGGCCCGTTTCATTATATTTTTTAGTCGAGCGATCTATAAGCTCCGTTACGGGTTTTCTTGTTGGTTCTTTCCCGATAACGTAAGTCGAACCAACCTAGGTCTAGGTTATATATACAGGGATCGGGTGTATTCATCGCATCTATGAAAAAAACCCTACTTTTGCCCTACTTTTATTTTCGCAGCTTTCGTGTCTTGGGAGCGTACGTCGAGCTCGCATCTCGCGTCCCCCGTTTATCTTCTCCGATAGGTTTTATCCTATCAACTGGTGCTTTCATCCCGAACCATGGCGAAATTTCAGAACAACGCGGGCAACAAGGGCATCACGCCGCCTGTTTTTGGTGAGACTCCTTCGGGCTCAGCGCCGTCGGCGTCCATGGAGTCTGTTTTGGAGCGATTACGGCGATTGGAGGCTCGCTACGCCGACGAGGAAGAGCACAGCGGGGGTTTTCACCGTCCCGAGCCCGACCCGCCCTATGGGATGCCTCCGAAGTGGAACACACCGGCGTGGGTTCCCGGAGGTCCGTCTGGATCGAGTACCGAGACGCGTGTGTTGTCGGCAACACCTCCCACTCACATTCCGACCATGCACACGTCGTTGGATGCTAGGGTTTCGGGTGGAGGTCTGCAGTTAGGGCTTCGCCCTAACCCTAACCCTAACCCTATCACCAACTCTCACACCCCGTCTACGTGGGACTTGGGGCCTGTCCGAAACACGTGGGACCATCCTACCCTCCGCACGAGTCCGCAGCTGCACAATCAGGATCCGGGGTAACTCTTCAAGTTGGAACCACCAGTTTTCGATGGCTCCGAAGCAAGTAACTGGGTGACGAGGGTTGAGTACTATTTCAACCACATCATGATGCCCGAAGAGCATCGTCTCCACTACGTCGTGATGCTCTTCGCACCCTCGGTCACTGACTGGGTTTTCTCATATCGAGCGAGCAACCCGACGGTGTCTTGGCGGCAATTTCTTGATGATGTTCGCCGGCGATTTGATCCTCACTATTTCATTAACTACATGGAGCTCATATCGAAGCTGACGTAGACCGGGCCTCTCGTAGATATCGGGAGTTCGAAAGGATGATGACCCAGATTCAGGGCGTTTCTGAATCCACGTTGTTGGCCGTCTATTTGAGCGGGTTGCGACACCCACTCCGGAATCATGTGCGATTCCAACATCCCTCATCCATCGCATCAGCCATGGCAATTGCAGTGGAATATGATGTGGGATCCGATCGGGGCGCTCCTCCCAGGAAGCAATGGCTGGTTCGCGACGTCCGAGCATCGGGAGCTGTGGGATCCGCGTCCTCCGCCCCCGATCAGTTGATCACGGCCTCTCCAACAGCCCCTACAGCGCGTCCGCGGGATTACTCCAAGCTTCCCGTTGTTCACCTCTCCGCAGCTGAGCGAGCCGAGAAGACCAAGCTCGGTCTTTGTTGGTACTGTTCCGAGAAATGGGCGGCCGGGCACACGTGCAAGGGGCGATTCTTGGAGTATATTGGGCCCGATGATGATGAGGAAGAGGCTGCCGAGCTCGTGGATCCTTCCCAGGCCATGCCAGACGTGGTCGGGGCGGATATCTCTCACATGTTTCGTCTGGATGGCCAACCACGAGCGTCTGTTTTGGAGTTTCAGGGTTTTCTGGGGTCTACAGCCGTGAGGATTCTAGTGGATTCGGGGAGTACGCACAATTTTGTGCACCCTACCGTGGCAGAGAAGGTGCGTTTATCTGTGACTGCAATTCAGCCATTCAGAGTCTACTTCGGGAATGGCCAATCGTTAGTATGTTCGTCCAAGGCAACAGGCGCAGAGATCCGAATCCAGGGCCATTCCTTGCTCGTCGATCTGCATGTTATGAAGGTGCATGGACCCGACATTATCCTAGGGGTTGCGTGGCTGAGCTCGCTACTCCGGGTAACGAGTGATTACATCACGGGAACGCTCGAGTTTCAGATCAAAGGACGGCCTATTTGTCTCCGAGTGGAGCCCCGTACGTCGAAACAGATTTCGGCCAAGGTGTTTGCTTCGATTATGATCCATCAGAGCGAGGCCACGTGTTTTGAGATTATCCCGGTCGATGGAGGGCACGAGGGGACGGCCTCGAGGGACTCAGCCGTCGATTTTCCTTCGGACTTGCCATTGGAGGTTCGTAAGGTGCTTAATAGCCATAAGGGCGTGTTTTCCGTGAGTACGGGACTACCTCCATCCCGTGCTTTTGATCACCGCATTCATCTGCTGCCCCACACCAAGCCGGTCAACGTGAGACCCTACGGGTATCCGTACTTTCAGAAAACTGAGATTGAGAAGCAAGTGCGTGAGATGCTCGATTCGGGTATCATTCGGCGTAGCTCCAGCGCTTTTTCGTCCCCGGTGTTGCTAGTTCGAAAGAAGGACGGGACCTACCGCTTCTGTATTGATTACCGAGCCCTGAACAACGTAAAGTGGCGGATAATTTTCCGATTCCCACAGCTGATGAGTTATTTGATGAGCTAGGGGCAGCGCGGGTCTTCACCAAGCTTGATCTTCGTTCGGGTTATCACCAAATTTGGATGCACGAAGAAGACGTCTATAAGACCGCTTTCCGAACCCACGACGGCCATTTTGAGTTCCTTGTGATGCCGTTTGATCTCACCAATGCGCCGTCAACCTTCCAAGCAGCTATGAATGAGATTTTTCAGCCCTTGCTTCGTTGTTTTGTCCTCGTCTTCTTCGACGACATCCTCATCTACAGCAGATCTGTGGAGGAGCATGCCACTCACTTGAAAGAGGTCCTTTCTATCCTTGCTCACCATCATTTCTTTCTTAAGTTATCGAAGTGCAATTTCTGCTGTGTGACGGTTGAATACCTAGGTCACATCATTTCGGAAGGCAACTTGAAAGCAGATGCATCGAAAGTGGAGGTGATAGTGGCTTGGCCTCGGCCGAACTCGGTCCGCCAACTACGGGGTTTTCTCGGGCTGACAGGCTACTACCGGAGATTTGTTGCGCGCTACGCTATGTTGGCAGCTCCGTTGACTGACCTTCTCAAGAAAGGGGCGTTCGTTTGGTCCGAAGCGGCGGACGACAGTTTTCGAGCCCTCAAACAGGCTATAGTGACAGCGCCCGTTCTTCGCTTGCCTGATTTCTCGAAGACGTTCTATGTTGAGACAGATGCTTCGGACTTTGGTGTCGGAGCAGTTTTAATGCAAGACGAGCACCCGATTGCGTTCTTCAGCAAGAAATTGGGACCTAGACGACGGGTGACGTCGACCTATCACAAGGAATTCTATGCAATCGTTGAGGCCGTGCAGAAATGGCGCCAGTACTTGTTGGGGCGCAAGTTTGTGATTCGCTCCGATCAGAAGAGTTTGCTGGAGCTCTTGCAGCAGATTATACAGACGCCGGATCAGCAGCTCTACGTGCGGAAACTCATGGGCTATAAATTCGTGATTGAATACAAGCTGGGAACCTCCAACCGGGTGGCCGACGCCCTCTCTCGGCGTGACGAGGATGGAGAGGTGACGCCTGCCGAGCTCACGGATGCGGGGGTGAAGTCTGCCGAGCGCGGGGACGAGGAGGTGGCGCCCGATGAGGCCACATTGTTTGCAGCCGTGTTCCATCCCCTGCCTGACGTTCTCGAAATCCTTCGGGAAGATGTGCTGAGGACTCCCGAGCTTCAAGAGTGGACACGGCGGATTTCGGAGGGAACCGCGCCGGCCGAGTGGAGATTGGTTGACGGGCTGTTGTACCGTGGCCGGCAGCTCGTGGTTGCGTCGACTTCGGCTGCCAAGCATGCTCTCCTCTACGAGCATCATGCCACGCCGGCAGCAGGGCATCCGGGCGTTGATCGGACGCTTCGGAGGATAGCATCGAATTTCTATTGGCCGGGGTTGAGGAAAGACGTTAAGGAATTCGTATCGGCCTGTGTGGATTGCCAGACCACAAAATATTCGACTCAGAAACCTGCGGGTCTTCTCCAACCTTTACCCATTCCTTCTCAGGTGTGGGAAGCTGTCACCATGGATTTCATCACGGGGTTACCCCAGTCGAGGGGTTATACAGCGATCATGGTAGTGATCGACCGGCTTTCAAAGTACGCCCACTTCGCTCCCTTGCCGACAAAATTTGATGCATGGCGAGTAGCGAACCTCTTCATTGAGACCGTTGTGAAGCACCACGGATTTCCCAACTCTCTCGTGTCGGATTGGGATACGGTGTTTCTTAACGAGGTTTGGGAAAATATTCTTAAGTTGAGCGGCACTAAGTTGAAATTCACCACGGCCTACCATCCTCAGTCGGATGGCCAGACCGAGGTCCGGAATCGTGGATTGGAGCAATATCTTCGGGTGTTTGTGGCGGATCGACCCAACAAGTGGACGTCATTTTTGCCGTGGGCCGAATTAGCTCTCAACTGCACGCATCACGAGGGGTTAGGTACCTCCCCGTTTATGGCCCTATACGGTCGGGAGCCGCCTCCCCTAGTCGCGGCTGAGCCACTGATATAGGTGAAATTTACCTTGTTTTCATAGCCAAAAAGAGTCGATTTGGTGTCTCGATTGTGTGATATTGTCTATAGTTTATATGATTTTTAGTATATGGGACAATATTATGCTTGTAGGTGTTTTTATGTGTTTTCAGGCATAAATCGATGATAAAACCCCGAGACGAGAAAAGGCGTGAAGATCGAAGCTTAGAATTCAAGATTTGAGTTCGAGTGAAGGCCTCTCGATCGACCTCTCGATCGAGAGGTATGTCGAGAGGTGCCTTCTGCCGCAGCTATCGATCGAGAGCAAAGATGATACCCTCTCGATCGACCTCTCGATCGAGAGGTCTGTCGAGAGATGTCCAGACGGGATTTTTCTCCTTTATTAATTAGACTCCTTTTTGGTTTAGATTTTCCTTATGTAAATTTCTCCTATATATACTCTTAGCCTAGCATTGTAAACCCTAACTAGCATTACTTTTACATATTTTCTAGCACACTTTTACTTTAAAGTTTGTATTCAACATTGGAGCTTTACAAGTTTATTCAAGATTCAAGTTTCGAAGTTCTTCGTGTTCAAGATTCAATTCCAAGTTTTTCTTACTCTTACTTTTTAAATTATGTTCTTTCAATTCTTTGTGTTTATGTTTGCTTTAATTATGTCTAGCTAAATTCCTTAGTTGATTTTAGGGATTGAATGCCTAATTGAATTTATGTGAGTGTTCTTGTTCACAATTAGCCTTCCAATTTAGATGCATGTTTCATGGTGCTTATTCTCATGCATAGTTAACTGGCCATTAATTGTGTATGCATAATTATGTGTTTATGCCTTGATAGGGTAATTGCATAATAGATCTCATGAATACATGATATAATAGTTTGATTTTCTTGATTGATAATTGAATTATTATATGTTCATATATAATTGATTTGGTGTCTTAGTTGAACCTAGTTGATTATATTGTTGATACTTGTTCTATTTTGCACTTGATTCGATTCTTACAATTCGAAAGAATATTAGGATCCTGTTAGGTGACTACTTGCATTGCTTTAATTAGGGTGTAGGTTATTTTTGCATGTATCACATCTAGATTGGATTAAGTGGTTAATTGTATTCATTAATTGCTTGCATATATTTGATTAGGTAGGCTTCCCTAGAATCAACTCTTTTCCTTATTTGTTCACTTTCCTTATTTATTTAATTACTTGTGTCTTAAGTTGTTTTATTTGACTACTTATTTCTTTATTTACTTATTTCCTTATATGTTTACTTGAGAGTCTTTTTATTATTTGCCTAGTATAAATACCACATCCTAAAATCCTAAAAGTCTAGACATCAGTTTAGTTCTATAGTAAAGGTACTGTGTGTGTTTTCGGTTATTCAGTCCCTGTGGATACGATACTCGTACTTTCGTATACTATACCTATTTTGTGTGGTAGAAAATAGTGCGATCAGCCACCCGCGTCGTGCCCCCGGGACGTGGCTACGGTTATTCGTCAGCGGGGCGAATTATTGGTGGAATTGCGCCGCAATCTTGCGAAGGCTCAGCAGCGGATGAGCGCGTCGGCGAACGCCCATCGCCGTCACGTGGAGTTTAACGTCGGAGACAAAGTCCTTTTGAAACTCCAGCTGTACCGCCAACACTCCGTGGCGCGACCAATCTCTCAGAAGCTGGCTCGGCGGTTTTACGGCCCGTTCCCGGTCGTGGAGCGCATCGGACCAGTTGCTTACCGTTTACAGCTGCCGGAAGGGAGTCGAATTCACAACGTCTTCCATGTGAGTTTGTTGCGACCCTTTGTGGAGGGGATGTCGGGAGAAGGAGAGGAGTTTCCGTCATTTTTTGCTAGGGGGGGCGTGTGGTTTCGAGGCCGGTGCGGCTTGTGGACCGGAGGCAGATTTTGAAACATGGCGCGTTGGTGGAGGAGGGGTTGATTCACTGGGAAGATGACGACGGTCAACGACCTTCGTGGGAGCCAATGCATGTCATTCAACGTCGATTTCCCTCTCTCATCCTTGAGGACAAGGATGCTACTAACGGGGAGGGAGTTGATACGGGAAGGGCTGACCAAGAGGAGGAACTCGTGGCTTCACCCGAGCAAGAGGAGGCCCCCGACGTGATGACTTACGATACGAATGAGGAGTCGTTGGATAGGAGCGACGGGGGAGATCGATCGGGCCGTCCGAGGAGACGCACGCACGGCCCGAGGAGGCTTGAGGATTACATTGTTTATCGTTAGTTTGTTTTCCTTTATTTGTTGGACGTGGTTTGGGCTTGGCCCGTTTCTTTATATTTTGAGTCGAGCAATCTATAAGCTCCGTTACGGGTTTTCTTGTTGGTTCTTTCCCGATAACGTAAGTCGAACCAACCTAGGTCTAGGTTATATATATAGGGATCGGGTGTATTCATCGCATCTATGAAAAAAACCCTACTTTTGCCCTACTTTTATTTTCGCAGCTTTCGTGTCTTGGGAGCGTACGTCGAGCTCGCATCTCGCGTCCCCCGTTTATCTTCTCCGATAGGTTTTATCCTATCTTCTTCCCAAGGGTGGAAATGTCCACGGCTCATAACATCCATTCCTGAGATAAATTTTCTTTAGTGAGCTGAACGGCGATGAGATCCATTCCGGAAGTCTGGAGCCCATATACCCGCAGATCGCAAGTTGTTTCAGCTTCTGCAGGTTGGGCTGAAGAGCTTCCATTAACTCCATCCACAATGATGACGACAATGACAACGACCCCTCCACTTCTTCATCCTTGTTGAAATAAATAAGGAGTTTATGAATGTAGATCTTACTCCTTAAATATGCTTCTCCAGCATCCTTAACCAACTCTTCAAAATCACTAGTATTATTATTGGGGATCTCGATTACCAAATTCAGAAATCCAGTAAGACTGTTGAGCTTCTTCAACAATCCCAACTTGTTCCAACCTCTCCTTCCATAGAAGTCAGTTCCCAACATACGGAGACCACTTAACTCGCCTAATCCACGAGGAAGACAACGACTTGCAGGTGTGACAGCAATGAGACGCTTTTGGAGGTTTCGGAGCTTGTGTATCCCTTCAGGAAGTACTTGCAGATTTTCACAGTGATACAGATACAAGATTCGCAACTGAACCAAATTCCCAATTTCACTTGATAACTCCTTAAGCTGCCTATTCTCACTTAAGGTATCTCAACTCAACCAAATTCCCAATTCCACTAGGTAACTCCTTTAGTTCCTCATCTATATACTACCTCCATCTCATCTAATTAGCTACATTTGCATAGTAACATTTTCGGCACGCTTTTCCACCGAAACCTAGTACGGGTTTAACGATATAATATTAAAATATTATTTCTTTTACGGGATACTACGAGTGTCGGACTATCCCGTAAAAAAAATAATATTTCAAAATTATATCGTAAAACTCATACTAGGTTTCGGTGGAGATGCGTGCACGTCACATCAATAAAGAAGTGTAGCTAATTTAGTGAGATGGAAGTAGTATTATATAAAAACAAAGTACGAAGGATATTTTGGTAATTACACTTCAGTTTTAAATTGATTTTTGTACATTTTTTAAAATATTGTTTTTAATTTAAACAAAAAAACTTAAAAAACGGGAGTTGGTTTGCAACGGTTGTACTAGGATAATAAAATATTCTACATCTTTACAAAAAGGGGGCGAATAGACACACCCCTTTAAAAGGACACATTTTCCTCTACAAATACATGTTATTTTGGAAAAATAATTATATTGGTCTGATCTAACTATTTAGCAAATGTCATTGTCAACCGTATCTTCAACAAATAAGCCGGCGTTGGAACTTGAAAGTCCATGGCCACACAAGACGATGGAGCCCAATAAAAACATTGAGAATGATCTATAAACTGATAATCGGTATGTCTTAATTTTTGTTGATAAAGTAGTATATATTCTTTGTTATTGCCTTGCGGTTTTCGAACATAATGAATTTTAAATAATTATTTAATGTGAAAATAAATATAATTTCGTGTTATTTATTACCATCAATAAATTTGCATGAGTTGATTTGTGTATGGTAAATATTGTTATAGGTAAAATATTTTATTAGAATAAACTATGGGCCCAAATTGTTTATAAATAGTAATTATATTATAATAATTGTATCTTTTAAACTTAAAAAGTATCCAAAAATATCAAAATGTCCAAGATCTTTATGTTTCCGTAAAGTATATTATGTCTGCACTTAAGTTTTGTGTTGTTATTTCGGTGCATTTTTTTGATATCATAGTCATAACATTTCCTTCTTTAAAAAAATGGTGTTGCTCTTATCCTATTATATGGAGTATTATTGATGATTATATTATATTCGAATAATATATTTAATATAGTATTGCTATTAGATAATAATAAATAAAAAAAGAGGGTCCCAAAGTGGAAATTAGTATAATATGATGTGGAACAGAATATAAAAAATTAAATATTCTCGTATAAGTTGTATTTAAGTTGCGATTTTAGATATGTGTGGACCATTATTTATATATGCCAAATACCGCAAAATAAGCTTGAAGCTTCAATTTTTGTTTGGAGAACTTATCATGATAATTTATGTGGCAAAATAAACATTTCTCTATGAATTTCGGTTGTTTAAACGACACTGAAGGGCAATGCCATGATATAATTGTAAGATAATTATTGCTACATAATTTTGATCCCATCTAAAAGTTCCTTATTTTAGAAAAATTGAAAGAAAAAAAATCCATTTAAACTTCAAAAAAAAAAAAAATCATTTATATGAGAAAGGGCAATGCCATTATATATTTGTAAGATAATTATTGCTACATAATTTTGATCCCATCTAAAAGTTCCTTATTTTAGAAAAATTGAAAGAAAAAAAATCCATTTATACTTAAAAAAAAAATCATTTATATGAGAAAGGGCAATGCCATTATATAATTGTAAGATAATTATTGCTACATAATTTTGATCCCATCTATTTTTAGAAAAATTGAAAGAAAAAAAATCCATCTATACTTTTTAAAAAAAATCCATTTATATGAGAAATAGGGAGTTTCAAATGCTAAAGAAATGGTTATTCTATTGATGAGTAAATGATAAGATATGGTTAAAATATATCTGACCATCAGCATATCAATTTGAATTTCCTAAAAGTAGGCCATCACACACAAGTACATTTACATTTAAAAAAAAAAAAAAAAGTTAATAATTAAGGAGACATTACTAGGCCATACACAAGTACATTTACATAAAAAATATATATATATTAGGAAAATATTTGATAAATACAAGACTTAACACAATTTACTATAATGAAATAAAATTCCGTGCATCGTGTTTTATCTTATGCTTGAAATTTGCTACTATTTCAAATGTTCCATAAAGTATTATCACTAATGACATATATTGCCAAATTGGATATTCTAATTTGTAATACCAATAATAAAGGGATTAAAATACAAATTGAGAGCATTGATATCGGCACAATTGACATGTGTTAATATCAAAATTTACCAAAATAACTAGTGCAGTGCCCGTCGAAATTCGACGGGATTCAATTTATTTTGTGATTTTACATAAAATTTTAATACTCCCTCCGTCCTCTATTTGTTGACGGAGGGAATATGGGCACGGGTTTTTTCGCATTTTATGGTATAATAATAAATTAATGTGTTAAAGTGTTAAAGTGGAATAATTGTGGGTCCATTTGAATTGTTTAATAGTATTAAAATGATAAAATAATAAAAAGTAGATGTATAAAGTGTTAAAGTGTTAAAGTGATTGTGGGGTCTACGTCCAAAAATGGAAATTGTCAACAAATGGAGGACGTCCCAATATAGTATTAACGTCAACAAATAGAGGACGGAGGGAGTATAAAATACATAATGTTCTATATAAATTATTTTATTCTGCCCGTTACGTGTGAAGATAAATAAAATAAAATATGTTAAGACGTAATATTATAAATTTTCAATTAGCTTGTTACTCGATAAAATGTTAGCATTAATAGTGTAAATTTGCTCATTAATTTTTTTGTTAGCCCGTTGATACAACGTTAGCATGAATTGTGCGAATTTGCCCGTTAATTTTTTTGTTAGCCCGTTGTTCGATATAACATTAGTATGAATAGTGCAAATCTGCCCGTTAAATTTTTCGTTAGCTCGATAAAAGTTTTAATAAAAATTACATAATTTTGTATATTAATTATTTCAAGTAGCCTGTTATTTGTAGTAAATATGAAAATTTATTAAGAAATTAATATTTTTACGATAGATATATTTTATATTTTATTTCGTCAATATTTAACATGAACCGCTTTAATATATTATTTTTGAACAAACGGGATTCAATTTATTTTATAATTATAAATAAAAGTTTTAATAAAAATTACATTCGTGGAGTGAATTTAGTTGGGGATTAGTTGAGATGTAGACCTATTTATATAGGTTCTCTATCTCGATGTGCGATGAAAATCATTGTTATAAATTTACTAATTAGATTATATTATTTAAGAATTTACGAAGAATGAAATTTTAAACAAATAGAAAATCGTTTGATTTTCGTTTTTGAGATTTTTACATTAATTTGTTGGAAATATATACTTCTATTTATATAGGTAATACATTGTTAAGTTCTTGTAAAAAATCGATGTGGGACAAAATTCCTTAATTTGATATATAATTGAATTAAATTATTAATAAATAAGTCAAATCAATGAGAATATTGAAAAATAATCACTAAAATCATACGTGATGCCACGTAGGACGAAGTTCCATAACGCTAAAATATTTTATCAGTAAAATATAATATGCCCTATATATAAAATAATCACTAAAATCATACGTGATGCCATGTATGACGAAGATTCATTATATTTTATGTAAGGGCCTTATATATAGTTTAGTTCCCGTTCTAGGTATTTTCTCATCTGCCCGTGATATTCTTTTGATTTGGGTTTCCACGTAAATGAAATTCGACGGAATTCAAATTATTTTTTAATTATAAATAAAGTTTTAATAAAAAATTACATAATTTTATATTAATTATTTCAAGTATAACCCGTTACTCGTAGTAAAATGAAAATGAGTTAACAAATTAATATTTTATTATAGATATATTTTATGTTTTATCTCGTCAAATTTTAACATGAACCGCTTTGAATGTTATTTTTAAATAAATTTTAAAATAAAATAAAAATATATTATGCCGCCGTTGTTTATTTTATCTAAATACCCTTCAGATGGATTTTTTTTGAAGAAATAAAAAGGGTATATAAGGGTTAACTTTTCTTAAAGAACTATAAGGTTTAAGTCATGTCAAAATTCAATATGAATCACTTAATTAAAAAAATTCATAATTAATTCAACTATTAATTATGATAAAAGATTGTATATTTATTATATCGTAAAAGAAATAATATTTCAAAATTATATCGTAAGACCCGTACTACGTCTCGGTGGAAATGCGTGCCGAAAAAGTAAAAAAGAAATGAGTCAACTTCCTAGGACCGGAGTGATACTATATAGAGAGAGAATATCTCGATGTGGCACAAAATTCCTTATTGTAATAAATTATTCAATTTAATACGTGAAATTTATATACAGTAATTTATTTGAAAATTTTATCGTGTACCGCTTTAAAATGTTATTGTAAAGGGGAATATTTTGATGATGGGTAACAAATCACGTATCATCAAAATATAGAATAATACTATAAATCAAATATGAAAATCGACCATTAATACAAATATTATATAAATACTACGATCCTAATTAAAAAACAAATAGTCTAATTAATCCTAATTAAAGGATTAATTTTGTTATATTATATTTTTCCGCTTGCTTAAAGTTGAAGGTGGTTTAGGAATATTATCTATATAGGTATTCTATCGTCAAGTTCTTGTAAAAAATCGATGTGGGACAAAATTGCTTGATGTGATATAGTTGAATTAAATTATTAATTAATAATTAATAATGAATAATTAATAAGCCAAATCAATGAGAATATTCGAAAATATTCAAGAAAATCATACACGATGCCACGTAGGATCGGAATCTATATTGCTATTATATATATATTGATGTTGAATTTCGAAAAAAAACAAATCATGGTACATATATTACTCACAAAAAATCATGCAAATAGAAGTTTTTTCTTTTACAAAAAGGATACATATATTTTTTAAACATCAACATATAATATTAAACTTATTCATATCAAAATTGTTTACATTGTAGAGACAATATAATATCAACCTTTCACTAAAGTTGGATATGTTATTGTTGCAGTCCCGAATAAAGTTTGGGTCCGCGCATCATGCGGGCAATTTTTCTAGTTGTGAGATAAGTTGAGACGCCTCAACTCAACCAATTTCCCAATTTCACTAGGTAACTCCTTTAGTTTCCCATTGTTAGATAAGTCGAGGTACCTCAACTCAACCAATTTCCCAATTTCTCTAAGCCGCCTCAACTCAACCAATTTTCCAATTTCACTAGGTAACTCCTTTAGTTTCCCATTGTTAGATAAGTCGAGGTACCTCAACTCAACCAATTTCCCAATTTCTCTAGGAATCTCTTCTAAGGAGCATTCTTCTAGCAAAAGTGTCTGCAAGAAGTAAAGCATACAAATAATTTTGAGGTCTTCCTCCGACAAGTCATTACAACTTAAGTCCAACCATCTCAAGTGAATCAACTTTATCATTCCATGAGGAAGACCATTGACAGAGAGACTTCGGCAATTGAATCTAAGCACTCTAGCACTTGCAAGACAATCGCAAACATTCATAGGCGATCCTTTACCCCAAACTAAGTTGCGATATTCTTGGACCCGAGAAAGTAAAAGGGAGCTGCAAACTTGACAACTACTCTTTGGCAATAAGTTGTCATAATCCTTCCTAAGGAACAGAGCAAAATCATGTACTATATCATGCATTTTACACGATTCTATCAACCCATCATCACTTTTCTTAATGTTTTGAAACAAAGAACGCATTGCTAAACTATTAAAGTAGTCTCTCCTTTTAATTTCCACTCCACCATTTTTTCCAGATACAGATCCAAGATAATCTAGTGCCATCCACTCTTCTATCAGTCCCTCAGCATAGATATAAGTGTCTTTAGGATAGACAACACAGTATGAAAAACAACGCTTCAGGACAGGGGATAGTTCATTGTAAGTTAGAAGAAGATGAGGAAAGAGATCTACCTTTGCCTCCTCCAACAGCCATATCTCACTCTCCAATACTTTCTCCCACTCTTCCGAACTGTTCTAGAACTGCAACAGAGTTCCCAAAACATTTGCAGCAAGAGGCAAGCCCTTGCACTGGCCGGCTATCTTCATCACCACGCCCTTGAATTCTCTACAGTCCTCCTACTCACTCTTTTCTCTCATTTTCTCTCATTTTTTTTCGCATCAAAGAGAACGCAACCGTATAGTAGTATCACTTTTCAATACTATACATACACTCAAATGAACTTTGAACTCCAAAATGAAATTTTACTCTAAACTAGAGTGTGATTGGTGATGCTCTAACATGTTAGATTACATAAAACAGTAAATTATATTTCAGCAGTGAAACCGAAAATACTCATATTAATACTAATAAATAGAAGCAAAAATGTAGGTTTACAGGAAGAGTTTTATAACGAAAAGGAAAGGGTATAGAATGAAAGTAATAAGCATAGAAAAGCCTTACTTAGGCCTGGAAGCAATCCATCTTTACATCCGTGACATCAAGTTGCAGTATTTCTGCTCTGCATCCCAATATAGAACCAATACTGCAAAAGTACAACGTAAAATTGGTGAAGACAAAGCATTTATCCAATAATCTTTAATGCTATACTAAGAGAAATTCACAGATTTGAGTAAGAAATCACTCTTTAAACAGCTTGAACTCCGATATTATGAAAACATTTCTAGAGACACTGTTTAAATTTTAGACGTTCTCTGTACCCAAAAAACCAACTATGACAGTAGAAAGAAACTCTGATCTGATTTGTGGAGTTGAGACGAGTGGATAAAAAATAACTATACATGACCATATAAATGTGGTGTGATTTCGCACCTGGGGTTTGTACGTCCGAGATCTCCATGGACAAATTCCTTGATATAAGTTCCAGCCTGGTTAAGATACAGTTGTAACAGTCAGCTTATTTCTGAAAATTCAACAAAATATAGGTTTGTTGAATTTAAGACAGCATATGTAGAATCAATCATACACAGAAAATACTTAACCTGAGTGCATAAATGCAACAGGAAATATTGAGAACTACCAGCTATCCTCTCTATTTTCATCCTGTAATATGATATAAAAGTAAACAAACTGCAAAGGAGAATGAAGGTAAAACTTTTGCAAGTAGAATTTTCCAACCAGTGTATGGTTCTTTCACGTTCTAATGGGCTTCGACGATGGAGAACCCTTATTGGTGTTTTCTGAAGAATTTGCTGCACAAAAAGTCAAAGCAGTAAGATCGGGAGATCTACTAAAAAAAGATAACATTTTGATTTTAACAAACGTTATCCAAACAACAAGCTCGAGAACAGTCGGGGAGAGATGTAAATGATAAGCAAGCAGTTTTCACTCAGATATGAAGTATGAGGGAGACAGACAATGACAAGCACACACACAAACACACAGTGTATAGAATTACCAGGTCCGTGAGAGTTGATAATTTTTGCTCATCTTCATTTTCAAAGGGACGAGAAATCCACACTAGTGCAGCATACTGTTTCTGCAAATACAAATAGAACCATTTAGTAGTAGTGGTCATCATGAAAGTCAACTATCAAAAGCAAAAGAGTTACCTGCTTCTCAGCTTCTCCTTCACGCATCAGCTCCCATCCCTGACTACCCAGAAACCTAAGATTCTTCACCCGCACCTGCACGAGCCAGTGTTATTGCACTCAATTAATTTGTATGATTTTAGTGCAGAAAATTTTAATCAACTTTACTAGGATCCAGGGCATACATATTTGCTTTCGGAACTATTTATCTTGTTTTCAATCTCCTGTATCAACAGATCGGAAGGAAATTGTCGTGCATTTTGGATCTCAACCAGAAAAGGTCGCCCCTTACCAAGCATGCGAACCTGCATTATGTTACATGTGTGTATAAATATGCATCATACAGAATTATGGAGAGAGGACAGAGGTTCAAATCAGAACAGCTAACTATTAAAAGATTCAATTCTTTACATCAATGTCTTCTCTGCCAGTAGCATGGAACTTGTAGTTGTCACCCTGACACATGGGGAGGATATTGCTACCAACAATTTCCTGCAAAACAAGAAGAAAAAAAATGGGTCATGTTTTAGCGTTGTCGAATAATAATTACTGGAGCTTTACAAACTTAAATTGTGCAGCTTTTCACCTCAACAGATGCTTCACCCATTCGTTCGTCGTCTATAATCCAGCGTGACTGGCTGACATTTCTAGAGTACTGCATGAAAGATTAACAGTATGATTCCAGGGAATTTCCATTAAGGTCAACCTTCGTTGGTTGAATTTTTAACAAGATGGACAGAAAGAAAAATAAATAAAATTAAGAGCTAATAGAAAACAAACGTATTGATGACTTAAACCTAAAACCATTCTGACATCAAAAGCATTAAGCATCCCAGAACAATTCTAACCCCCACACCCAATAGGGAGAATAAAAAGAAAAACCAAGGGTGTATCAACCTGCAAACAGTAGTAACATGCTTTTAAATACACCATATATTGAAATATAAAAACATGATTTTTCGTGAGTGATGCTTATACTAATTCGGTCCTTCTACTACTGAGCAATAATTTGGGTAAGTATATATGAAAGTCCAGTATTACCCAATACCCTCCTACTAACTGCAAGTTAATAAGCAAAAACTGACAGTTTTAACTGTCACTTCCTGCTAAAAAAGAGAAGTAATGGTAAAATATTGCCAAAGTGTGATTGCAATAAATGAAACCCAAAACGGCATAAGAAAAAGAGCTCTAAGGCTTTTAGAACACAAAAGGTTGGACCGTCAGCACTAGCATGTGTAGAGACTAGAGAGCATCAATATTTTTTCATGATAAATTTGTTGCACCTTAAGATATCTCCCACCAACATAAACAGAAGTCTTGTAGCACTGGAAAACCAAGGAGCAGCAATGATTGACCTGAAAATAACAAGGTCCCCATCTGTTAAGTTCCAGCGTTTTGCACTTCAATTCTCGTTATGACGAAAAAAATCAGAAATTTTAACTCCTTATAGTGGAACAAGTTTGACATGAAAGAAAGAAGAAGGAAACAAGCCACCATAGGGCAGTACACACCTTCTCCAGAGGGAATTTCGGGAAACTAGTCTCATCATCTTTGTGCTCAGTCTCATCATCTTTGTGCTCAGTTGAAGAATTTGTAGTGTGGTCATGACTTTCAACCTTTTGCAGGTCAGCAGAAGTCTTCAAGATATCAGTGTTATCTGTCCATTTAATAGTATAAACATATATAATTTGCAGAATCAAAAACGACATATTTCACATGAGTCATGACCATCTTCACGGTTCTTCTGATATTTTGTATGAAATAACCAGTAGATTTGTTCAGAGAATGTAGGAATTATATCAATCACTTGAACCTTAAGTATCCATTTCTACGAAACTGCGCATTTAATGATTCATTGCATATTCTAAAAATATACTTCTCTCTGTTTGATATATGTCAAAGAGCATGCTCAGGATCAACAATTTAGAAGTAGTATTTTCCAAGCAGTAGTTGATAAATTATGGAAAGCATAAGCATATGCTTAAGATGTTGCTACTACAATAACATATTCTCAACCATATTTTTCACAAAACTAGTACTTATAGTTATCTCCTCAAAGCCAACTACAACTGAAATTTTATGCTGACTCAAGTTCTTCATTCATTATTCAAGTTCAGATTAGTAAGATACTGCTGGTGCACCAGGACAAGATTTAAATTACTGCAGTAAGGATATGTGGGAAGAAACAGTTGCAAAACAAGGAGAAAATGGAAATGAAGGAAACCACTTGCCTTTTTTCCTTCTCTTAGAGCATCCATTTGTGTCACCAATGGGCTGTTTGTTGGCTGATGCATCAGAGAGTGTGTACGTCAATCGAACTGGGAATGAACTTTCTTGACATATCACACCCTGCAGTAGCCGCAAATATTTTAGACAAATGTACTGATATGACTCAGATGAACCAAGACCAATCCCCTTCTAAAAGGTAGAGTGTAACCATCACAGCTTCCTTCAAGAAAGTTAAGAAAATGCTATATTGCAAATTATAAATCAAGTTTCTTAGAAGTAAAAGATACCAACAACTTCTCCAGAGGATTTGCTAAAGATAATTTGAGAAAATCGTTCACGGTAATGCTTGCAGATGGAAACTTTTCTGCAAACCAAGATTCAGAGCTATACTTGTCTTTGATATATTACCTGAAATTGGCAATCTCTTTTCAGAATGATATCATTATTAAGAAAACGATTTTTCCAACCACCAGAACACACATTCAAGAATCTACGTCACTCCCTTCAAAAGAAAAAAAGAATCTACATCACTAACCAAACTGCTTGTTCATTGTCGACCACAACTGGAGGCAGTGACACGTGGAGAGAGAAGCCATCAATTTTTTCTCCCCCTTGCTTCAAAGGGTCTCCAACTGCTGCAGCAAAATCACAAGCATGATTCTTTCTCACCGAAATTCCTTTGTCATCAATATATAAGAACTGCATAATGCCTATACACACCCTGCAAACTTCCTCGAGTTCGTTTTCTGCATCACCCATATCTTTATTTTCCCCACCACCACTATTGGCTCCATCAATCTCTGCTAATTGGCGGAGCATCACACTCAAACAAGGCGTTGCAACTGAAGGATGGGAACATATTTGTTCGTGCAAACAAAATTGCTTAAGGATACAGCGTGCACAAACCTGTATCAGTAAAGACAGCTTCATCATATAAAGCATACAACATGTGCAGCCATCTACAGCACTCAATCAACTTCGAGAATCAAAAACTAGCAACATAACTGTTTTCGATTCAAGGAATTGCATTCGCATAATCTGAATTTGAGAATAAACCATCTAATTTTAATAGAAGCGATTTCGATTTCTAAAGCAAACAGAACACCGAAATTCGTTTGAATAATCAGATAGCAATTACTGGATTAGAAAGTTCCGAGTTTTTCAGAGAGGTCGACTGCAAACTCATGTATACTACATTGGATAGCAAGCAAGCAGGAAATTAAATTCGATTGAAGGAAACGAAAAGAACTAACGCCATTGGAAAGCAAGTCCTTGACGGCTTGTGACGGCAGCGAGCGGACGGCGAGGCGGAGGAGCTCCAGCTCATTGTTATTCGCTTCGGCGGCGGAGTTAATGTGCGCGGCTGTGGTACCAGTGAGAACCGGAGCGCCGCCGCTGGCCATTTGAAACTGGAGTCCAACGTTAAGGAAACGGCGGCAGCTATTTCGCTGTTTGTAAACTGAACCCCGATTTTACCAAGTTTCTCAAATATTGCAATCAAAACCCGGTCCGAGCGGCCGTACGAACCCGGTTATGTTTAAAGACTTCAAGTTTGATTCTCTTTATCCCGCATATTAGAATGGAGAGGGAAACGGAACATGTTTTAAGAAAATGGTATTTCCTTCATCTTTTTCAAGTTGAGAAAAAAAAAATTGTGCAAAAATTAGTGTAATGCTGCTTAGTTGTTATTTGTTAGAGGGTGTTAAATAATTGAGGGGAGGATGAGGAGTCTACCTTTTCTTATCCATATCGAATTTCTAATCTTTCGGACCGATAGTTTGTGCTATTCGAACAAGAAACCGGTTCTCTATAAGAGCATCGACATTAAAGACCATGACATCGGCTGTTTTTTTTTTTTTTTTTTTGCAGTAGAGACTTGTGGCTACTGTTGATTTTAAGTGTTGACTGAACTATGCTAACTGGACATTTTATTGTGTTCTTGAATTCTTGTTTCATTTTAATTTTTTCGTCGTTTGAATACGAGATTTTAAATAAATCAATATGTATTGCACATTTGAAAATTTTTACAATTCAATGATTTTAATACATTAAAAAAAACATAAAAAAACTAAAACGAGATATCGCGGTTATCGGCATGCCCAAATTTTCTAGATCATATCATCCTACAGTTTCTTATGGGCTCTTGCATTGCGGTTAGCGGCTTCCTATTGTTTAAGTCTTGCAAACAAGCTATCAGAACCTTGTCGTCTTCAACTATCATATTGTGCATGATAATACAATCGTACAAGATTTATGTTATATTTTATATGTAGCACATTCGGGCCAGCCACGAATAATTTCCCACCGTGTTTGTATAACACTGAATGCTCGCTCGATGTCCTTGCTCGCCACTTCTTGCTTTTGGACAAAATGTCGTCTCTTCTCATTTGTCGGACATGACAACGTTTTTATAATAGTAAGCCACTTGGGATAAATACCGTTGGCAAGATAATATCTCATTTGATAGAGGTTGTCGTTTGCCCTGAAACTCACACCCGGAGCAACATCGTTTAAAATGTTGTTGAATAGGGAGGCTTTGGTTAAGCACGTTGATGTCGTTGTTCGAGCCAGCGATCCCAAAAAATGGATGTCAAATTCATAAGTTTGAGTATCAATTTCATACAATCATATAACCAGTGGCGACTCCAGAAATTACAATTCGGGGTGCAAAAAAAATTATATACAATTACGTCATTTCGAAAAATTCTCTCTTGACACTTGCAGTAGCATCCGAAAGAAGCAATATCAAATTAATGATCAAAAATGAATATATACTTCCTCGTAATATTGATTAGTGAGTATTTCTTAAATATATGTGAGACATAAAATATAAAAACAAACACTATTCGGTGGGACAAGAGAAAATACTACTCCCTCCGTCTCTCGATTTCTGAGTCTCTTTCCTTATTGGGACGTCTCAAGATTTCTGAGCCCTTTCCTTTTAGGGAAATAATTAACATACTAATGGTGCAATTAGTATTCCCTTATTACAATTATTTTTCTTTAAAAATCAATTTCTCAAAAACGATTTCCCTGCATTTTGGCCACCTGCGATTTGCGAAAATCAAATGCTCGAATTCCAGAAAATATACGCAACAATCACACCATAATTCTCCCTCGCCATCACCATCAAAAAATTACCAGAATCTAAAACCTAAATTATGGCTCCGTTTCCATCAAAATTTGCAGACTAACACACAAAATTGGGGAAAACAACAAGTGTTCTTCTTCGTTCTTCCTCTCCAGTAAATTCAACAGAATAAATCATTCCGATAAAATCATCTTTCTGTGAATCCATTGTAAAATCAGATGACCTAGGAGGCGACGGGGATGGGGAAACGTCTCCGGCATTGCCGGGCGGCGGCAGAAGCTTTGCAGATCCAAGAGGATATCGGTATGCGATATTAGGGTTCTTGAGAATAGGGGTTTCTCTGTGAGAATAGGGGCTTCTCCATTGCGGCCGCAGGAATCATCAGAAAAAACCTAGGCGGCGGACGGCGCATGATGACGGAGACGATGGACAGTTTTTTAAGATTCAAGGTAGACGAGAGAGGGAGAGGGGAGAGAACCGTGGGTTTAGAGAGAGAAAGAAAGAGTGGTAGAAGTGAGGAAGAGAGAGGGGTAGGTGGACAATTAATTTTCCCTAATGGCTTAAGCATTATGGGCCTGATTTTTTCCTAACAATACAATTAAAACACTAAACCCTCCCGTCTAAATTCCCGTGCCGAAAAGAAAAGGCTCAGAAATCGCGAGACGGAGGGAGTCGTAATAATTTTTTTTTGGGGGGTACAACTGTACCCCCATTGCCCCATGCTGGAGTCGCCACTGTATATAACTTTGGCTACAATCCAAAATACGATCAACTAACTCAACTATCTAGGTTGACTCATTTATGAGAAAGTGAAATGGGAGCTTAAAACGGCAGTAAACACTTCAAGCTGGGTTGATGTGTTCTCCAATGGTGAAACTCTCTAACTTAACACTTGAGAAATATCTAGCGGTTTTGAGTGTTGAATCGGATATGGTTTTGAGATAGAATTTTTGCAGCGTTTCTAAGCTTTGAATCTTGAATTTCCCGTGAGAACTGTTCCATTGAAGTGGGAAGCTTTATATAGGCATAGTTTGAAAAACTAGCCGTTAGAGTCTGTGCTGACGTGACAACTAGTCCTTGGAGACTTGCTAATGTGGCAACTAGCCATTAGTGTTGATTTATCACTTCCCGTTGGTACTTGTCCTAGCTTGCAACTGACGTGGCAGCTTAGGTGACAGGTTGACCTACGGAGGTAGGTCATCGGCCTGAGGCACTTTCCAGTAGCTTGATGTCTTGATTTTGAGAACGAGCTGAAATACGTGTAGAGCAGGTTGACATAAGAACTAGTTGTCCTTATAAAATAATATATTCCAAAAAAAAATATTTTTTCAATTTTTTTCATTTTTAGATTTTAATTTATTTTGAGCTTATAAGCTATTTTATCTAAACACTTTGACAACTTATAAGATCTTATATCTAAGAGCTTATAAGCTCTTGAAACATCTTATAAGCACTTAGGAGGTGCTTGGTATGAGGTAATAGGGGTGGGAATGGAATAGTCATTCCTACCTCTATTCCATTACCCCGCTTGGTTCGACTTTTGTGTCGGGAATACACATTCCCGAGGGAATGACTATTCCCACCTCCATGGGAATATGCATTACTTGAATTTTCATGGTTATAGCTATTCTCATCTCTTATATTGACCAAATATTATTTAATTTATTTATAAATAATTAAATTTACCTTAATATTTTTTTTTAATATATGAGTATATTTCGTCATTACTTTATCTCTCTAATATTTTTGTTTCATCATTTTCTCTCTCTAAAATTTTTGTATCTCACTACTTTCTATTTCTAAAAAATTTATCACACCGTCACTTTCTCTCTCTAAAAATTTCCACTTTCGTCACTTTTTCTCTCTAAAGTTTTCATTTTCGTCACATTCTCTCTCTAAAATTTTCTTTCTCTCTCTAAAATTTTTCACTTTCGTCACTTTTTCTCTCTAAAATTTTCTTTCTCTCTCTAAAAATTTCACTTTCGTCACTTTCTCTCTCTAAAATTTTCTTTCTCTCTCTAAAAATTTCACTTTCGTCACTTTCTCTCTCTAAAATTTTCTTTCTCTCTCTAAAAATTTCACTTTTCTCTCTCTAAAATTTTCTTTCTCTCTCTAAAAATTTCACTTTCGTCACTTTCTCTCTCTAAAAATTTTCTATCATCGTTTTCTCTCTCTAAAAATTATCTTTTATTACTTTCTCTTTCTAGTTTTTTTCTATCTCATCGTTATTAAATACTCCCTCCGGTCTTTTACAGTTGAGTCGAAACTTTTCGACACGGGAATTAAGAAGAGTTGTTTAGTACTTTAAGTATGTTTTTATTTGAGAAGAGAATGAGATTATGTTTATAATTGAGAAGAGTTGTTTTAATTAATATAAAAAATGTTTTTTATTAATTAATATTTTTTTTGTTTTTCAGTTTATTTTAAATTAATTTAAAATTTTCTGGATTTTTTTTTATAAAATTATTGTTGATGTTTAAAATTAAAATAAAAAACTTTTCTGGATTTTTTTTTTATAAAATTAAAACTTTTCTGGATTTATTTTAAATTAATTTAAAATTTTCTGGATTTTTTTTATAAAATTATTGTTGATGTTTAAAATTAAACTAAAAAACTTTTCTGGAATTTTTTTTTATAAAATAAAAACTTTTCTGGATTTATTTTAAATTAATTTAAAATTTTCTGAATTTTTTTTTTATAAAATTATTGTTGATGTTTAAAATTAAAATAAAAAATTTTCTGGATTTTTTTTTAAATAAAATTAAAACTTTTCTGGATTTATTTTAAATTAATTTAAAATTATTTCGAGAGAGACGGCAATGGCGATAATGGAGAAATTGAGAAATTGGGGCGTAATTAGTATGTTAATTAAGTAAAATAAGGGGTACAATTAGTTGTGTGTTTAATACTTAATTTTTACCCAAAAAGGAAACGACTCAACTAGGAGAGACCGGTTCAATCGGGAAAGTGACTCAACTGTAAAAGACCGGAGGGAGTAGTATAGTTGTATGATTTAAATACAAAATTGTAATTTATTTTATTATATAAATGTTAAAGAAAAAAAATTGATTGCATTACTTTGGTTATTACTTGTGCAAACCAAGCAAGGGAATGGAAATTTCATTCCATTCCTTTCCCACACTTATTGCATTACCTCATACCATGCACCTCCTTAGTGCTTATAAGCTCCTCAAAATAAGCTTATAAAATAAAGCTTATAAAATAAAAAATTATCTAAATTGATCTTAATAAACGAGTACTTCACTAGTTATTTTTATTCACTGCGTATACAATTATTATTTAGGTTGTGTTCTCTTTGATGCAAAAGAAAATGATATAAAAGAGAAAATTACTCTATAATTTCCACTCTTTTTCTCACCTTTTCTCACATTTATGAATGAGGGGGAATTTTACTCCTTAAATTGGAGAAAATATTTACAACACCAAATTGGAGATAAAATATTTTCTCTCCATTGTAATGCAAATAAAGGGAGAAAAATAGAAAATGTGAGAAAAAAAGTGGAATTTAAAGGGTGATTTTCTCTTTTCTCTCATTTTCATTCGCATCAAAGAAAATGCAAACTTAGTGAAATATAATTCCTCGAAATATCATTGATAATGATAATTTTGGCTATAATGTCCAAAACGACTTTTATTACGAATGGAAGATAGAGAGTAATACACAATCTTATTAATAGCAAATTACAATTATACAACATAATCGGTACGTCAAACATTTAAAATATCTTCTGCAAGCAAATCAACAATTTACAACGACAACTGCTGCAATAACAATTAAACATCAAAAACATTTGCCACCTTTCTTGGTCTTAATGTTGAGACCACGACATGGTTTTCCTATCATTTTGTCGGTTCTCTATGTACGAGGTTGTAAAGATGAAAGTGAGAAACCAAAATGAACCATTATAAGCAAATAATATAAACAAATAATGTACTGTTTATATTATTTGATTATGTGGTTTATATTGAATTGAATGCAAGCGGAGCTACATGAAATCGTACTGTTTGTCATGAAAATAAGTGCATGAATGCTGATTACAAACTTTGTTATCGAATTGAATCAAAGGGATCCCATGAAGAAGTAATGACAACTTTTAGCTGGTCATTGTCATATTCCTGTTACTAAACTATACTTCTTGTTATAAAATTATCACTAATTTTTTTTTTTTTCACAATTATCCCTGAACTTATATTCTCTGTTTCGTCAATAATTTTTTCCTATTAATTTCATCTCATATGGTAATTAAAATGCCATGTAATCTACCGTACAATCCTTTTACTTGAAGAACAAATAGTTTAATAAATTTATATGATGTATGCATTGTGGAATTTCGACTGCCTTTGCTACAACGAACGAACTATAGACGGCAGACCATCGAGGGTGAGTAGAGCAGTCGGAGATGGTCATTTACCGTGGTGGCCATTTCACAATTAGCAGGGGCAGACCGCTCAGTAGGACTTTGATGTCAGGATTGAAAGTTTTAGAAGGCCATAAGGCGGTCGATAAAACATATGATCTAAACTCTTCCATTATTTGTGTGCACAAAGCCATATTTATGCTTTATTATCACAAATCTTTTTAAATTGTTTAGCCTGCTAGAATAAAATTATAGAGAAATGTATGAGTTGACGCCCTACTTCATAGGAGTTAGATGATAATTAAATACTTTAAACGATTAGTTTTTATTTTTGTTTTTTAAAGTAAAAGTAATCTTTAGTAGCCTACGTGGTATTTTGGTAGTCACGTAAGAAGAAATTGATACGAAAATTTGTGGATGAAACAAACTAAAAGTTTGATGATAGTTTTGAAATAAAATAAAGTTTAGTGATAATTTTGTAAAAGTGATATAGTTTGATGATATTTCGTAAAATTATCCTCGAAATGACTTAAATTACGAATGGAAGCTAGAGAGTAATATGCAATCTCATTAATAGCAAATTAATAGCAAATGAGTACATCAAACATAGAAAATATCTGCTGCAAGCAAATCAAAGATGTACAATGGTACGAGCAAGAAATAGAAGAAATATTTGTTTTAGGATGTTTATTTACTGGTTTCTTAGGTAATGGTCTTTAATTGTAGTATTGTATCTAGTGTGCGTGTGTTGACCAAGCGGTAGGGGTTTAAGATATGGGGTCAAAGGTTCCGAGTTCGAGTCTTCCATGGTGCAGGGCCGGTCCAACAAAAAATGAGGCCTGGGGCAACACATTATATTACATATGAGAAATATATTTATTTAAATATATTTGTGATAATTATGTAAAATGTCATTCCACAATAGCAAAAATTAATATATGTCAGAATTATAAAAACACACAAATTTTGTCAAAAGTAATATTTTTGGACCATAATACCCTTACCAAGGAGAGTGTTGGCCCACTCTTTTTCACTCTCCCAAACCCATTCCCCCCCCCCCCCCCCCCCCCCCCCCCCCCCCCGAACGGCAATTTTTCCCTCCTCTCCCATTTTCAGCTCGCCCCCACCCCCCCCCCCCCCCACGAACCACCCCCCCCCCCCCCGACGAACCACCTCCCCCACCCCGACGAACCACCACCCCCCCCCAGGTTCTTCTCTCTTCAACTGTTCAACCTTCCCTCTCTCTTCATTATTTCGGCTTCCCCAACCTGTCTCCAAGCTCAATTCGACCACTCTTCAACCACTCTCCAAGCCCAATTCGACCTCTCTTCAACCTCTCCAGACCGTGCGTCGTCGCCGGTAGTTCAGACCGTCGCCGGAAGTCCAAAAACTTCTCGCCGGAAGTCCAAATCGTCGCCGAAGTACAAGTTCCGTCCTTGAGCCGCTGTCGGAAGCTCACAGTCGCCGGAAAATAAATTTCATCTCAGTTTGTGTCGCCGTTTATTATCTAATCGAGATTCGCATTGATTCAAGGTACTATACTAATTTACATCTCAGTTTGATTCGCATCTCAGTTTGTGTCGCCTGGAGCATTTTACTTCCATGAATAATTCCTCAATAGCTGCTTAATTGATGAATTACTTGTTTCAAACCCTGATTTACAAACCTGTATGTTCAGTATAGTAACTCGTTGGTACTGAAGTAACTATTAGTACCATTAGATATATGTATGCTAAATGTGTTCCATAATGCAGATGAGCCAGCGTTCGATGACCATTGTCCACGGAGGTGACTGGGCTGACACCGACGAGTATAACGGCGGCCGAACAGAGCTCATTCCTATGCGCGAGTTTGATATGAATTATAAAAATTTGTTAAGCAAGATTGAAATGCGTTTGAAGAAGCCGAAGGCTCGCTACTTGTATGAGATAGATGCACTGGTTATCTCCCCAAAAACTAACCAAAAGGTTAGAATGAAGATCACTGATGATTATGAGTTGGCATTTGTAATGGCATCAGACTCGGCTCCCGTGTTGTACATAACTACAACATCGGTTCCTGCTGATTCGGAATTAATAAGTCTAGTGTTGCGGCAAAACCGGGTGGCTACAACTCCAGTTCCAACTCCATCAAGAAAAAGGAACTTGTCGATGAGAAATTCAGACAGGTTACATGACGATCTTAACGATGAGGAGGACACCGGGTTACTCCATCGAGAGATTGAGCAAGAAGTTGAGGTTGAGGATGAGGATGAGCATGAAGTATTTGAAGATGTGGATGATGAGCACGAGAATGAGCATGAGACTGATTCTCATGATGAAACTGATGAGGTTGGGAGTAATCAAAGTCAAGAACGCTCTGTTTCATCCCTCCCGGACCTGAATCAGACTTTAAGAGAAAACAGTTCTATTGTTCGACAATGGACTATTCCGGGCACCTCTTTCCATGCCTCAGTTCCCGTGGAAGATTTTGGAGGAGGTCGATCCTCATTGATTGATGATTGCAGAATGAGCACACTTGAAAAGGATTCCATTTTCACCAATAAAGCCAGTTTGATAGCATCATGTGGTTTGTATCATCTTGTAAACCAGTTTGGGTTTGTTACTAGGCGCTCCTCCAAAGAGTACTATCATGTTGTGTGCAAGCATCATGCGGATACGTGTTCATTCGTACTAAAAGCGACAGCTATGGGAAGAGCTTGGATTATTGATGAATGGGTGACGCACACATGCGAGAAAGACCTCAGATATCATAATGAGCCGACGGTATATTCTAAAGTTTTAGCTTAATACTTTGTCCCTAATTTGATGGTAGACGGCGTTGTGCTTAGGCCGAGGGACATGATGGCGCAAGTACAACGGTTATTCGGTGTGCAAATAAAATACCCTCTCGCTTTGGCAGCAAGGAATCAAGCCCTGACTTTGACTTATGGTGAGTCAAGCAAGTCATTTCAGATGCTTCCAAAATATTTATATATGTTAGAGCAGGCAAACCCTGGTTCCGTTGTTGATTTGTTGACCGATGCTACTGATGGTACTTTTATGTACTGCTATATGGCTGTTGCTGCATGCATTAGAGCCTTCAAGGCTTGTCGTCCGGTTATTGTTGCCGACGGAACGCATTTAAAGGGGAAATACAAGGGTGTTATGTTCGTCGCTGCTACGAATGATGCCAACGAACAGGTTGTACCCTTAGCATTTGGGTTGGGAGACAAGGAATCTGATGCATCATGGACCTGGTTTTTTCAACGGTTGCGGCGCACTTTTGGGCGCCCTGAAGACATGTTGATTGTTTCTGACCAACATATCAGTATCAAGAATGCTCTGGATATTGTATACCCAGGCATACCCCACGCCCTATGCACATACCATTTACGAGGCAATATCAGAAGATGGGGGAGTCATGCGATTGAAATGTTCAAACATGTAATGGCCCGCAAATTCGATAATCTATAAATCTAAGTTATGATAATAAGTCACGAGTAATACTCATATTTATAATTATCAAGTATGATAGCATGTTATTAAACGAAGGCAATCTTAATTAATTTACATTATGGGCCAAGCCCATCGGTTCATGATCGAACCGTTAGATAACAATCGAACCAAACATTCGATCAATACATTGAAAAAAAAAAAAAAAAAAGTAAATTAATAACAACCCACATGTCAATAATAATAATATCATGAATAATTAAATGATTATACAAATTAAAACAGATAATTAAGGGAATACATGTATGTATTCGTTGCTTGAATCAAAAGAAAGACAAAAAAATAGAATAGCAGAAAAGGTGGCAGAGAAGGGAGAAGGGACAGCAGCAGCAGAGGATATTCTTCCAGTTTTCCAGCTTCATTCTTCACCCCTACACCTTCTTGAGCCACAAGAAAAACAAAGATGCAGCAGCAGAGAAGGGGCAGAGAAGTGACAGCAGCAGCAGAGGATATTCTTCCAGTTTTCCAGCTTCATTCTCCCCCCTTGCACCATTCTTGAGCCCCAAGAAAATATCAACTTGTCCCTCAACTTGCCACCTGCAAACTGCAAAGCAAAAAGGATAGGATTAGAGAAGAAATCAGAAATAAAGGACTCTATCTCTTACACCTAGCTAGACTTGCAGTAATCAAATAATGCATCTAACTATTGCATAAGGAATGAATTAATACACATTCAATGTATTGTTAATGCACAATTTCACAACCAAGAAGAAGTATAAATACCCCAACATAAACCATAAATCAGTTTTCTACTTCACACCCTTCTCATCACTCAAAAGAAATAGATTTAAGAGAAGAAGAAGAGGATCTAAGGAAGAGGAAGGGAAAAGCTAGCAACCACAGCCCTTCTAACATCTAGTAAGCATATTATCACCATTTTCAAATTAAACATCAATAGGAAGCAAGCATGCTAATTTTCAGATTCGATTTCAATGGAAGCATGCTAAAAATTGAACTCTTGATTTAATAATCAACCAAGCATGAGCTCCTAATGAACTACTAAGCTTAAGTATATTTCGACACACTCTATGAATCATAGATACAATAAAGCATGATTACTAAGTAGTTAAAACAACGTTCATGCTCATATGTTAAGAAAATAAAACCTACAAGCCCTACTGCCTCTATCTCTATTAATTACCTCTAACTTCAATTGATTTAAATCATGGAATTTAAATTTAATAACTATGAAATCAGACTTTTCTATGCATAAAACGAAAGACGAAGATATATATGCACATAAAAGTTACGAATCGAATATTAAATAAACAAAGAAAGGGAGTCGAACCTCCGTCGAGGCCAAAGCCCCGACGGGAGAAGAGCAGTCTGCCGGGGCGGCAAAGGCGGCCCCGAGTCAAGCTTCGACGGCACTCTCCACCGCTGAGTAGCTGCTGTCCCAAACCCTGCATAAACAAAGAAATGTTAAAACCTTAAAATATATATATGAATGCCGAGAGAGTGAGAGTTCAGAGGGAGGTCTCCGGCGACGGCGTTCCCCGACGGGCGTTCCAGCGCCGGCGTCTCCCGGCAGCGCTCCCGGAGCCCTGCAAGCAGGGGAGAAGAGAGTTAGACAGAGGTTTAGAGTCGTGGAGAGGAGAGGAGGAAGAACGGGAGAGCGAGGGGACGACGTGGCCAGCGACGGCGAGCCTCGCCGCCGGCAACGGCGGCGTCGACTTCAAGCTGTCGCGTCCAGCCCGATTTAGAGGGAGTCGGAGAGCAGAGATAGAGAGAGGAGAAGGGATAGAGAGAGACGGGGGAAGGAACGGGAAAGGAGAAGGCGAGGTGGCCGGGGACGGCGGCAGCTCTCCGGCCGACTGGACAGTCCGAGAGGGAGAGGGAGATGGGGCGGATGGCTAGGGCTCGTGAGGGAGATGAGATTTGGGGAAAATAAGAGTGAGGGAGAGGATTTGTGTTTTTATATTTAGGAGTAATCAGTTGGGCCGGGAATGGGCTCAGGTTGGGCCGATTAAATTACGGCCCAACTGTTTAATTTTTTTTAAATACTTCGTATGTTAATACCATAAAATTTAGACGAGGAACGTTATAAATTACCGAGAAATATTTTATTTATTTAAATAAAATAACTCGACTAATTCGAGCCTATTAACGAAGCTCGATAAATTTTCAAGCCTAAAATAGCCTATTTAATTCATGAAAATGAATTATATTATAATGTTGGGTTTAATAATCCAATAATATATATATATAACTTCAAATAAATTATTATTCGAAGCTTATGAGGATAATTAACGGCTATCACTAGCCAAGGAGAATCATTAACTCCGATTAATAATCTCACGATATATTAACGGAACGATAGTCGAAACGAGAAATTAGGAAAAAGGGATAGAATATTCCTTTATTAAGAATTTTTAAATTCTTTAAGAATAGAAATTCTTATAACTTCGCTTTTAAATAGGTGGGAGTCGATCGGAAGGCGAACGACACGATCCTATTTGAATCCAGCTCTTTTTACGTTATTTAAGGTGGGCTTTCTTATACAAGTAAAGTTATAGAATGTATGATGAAAATGTTTATTTCCAAGTATTGTCATGCCATAAATGTTTTGATTTATGTATGACGCCTATCTGAATTGGCTACGCCAATTTAAGTTAATCGAATTCGGGTCCTCGTTAAGACTTGCTATCTTACTTGGACTAGTGTACACAGGACCGTGAGTCATCTTCAGGGTTGGCCGGTCAGGTGTCGTGTGAGGTGGCCACCTCCTCGACACCACAGTTTCAGATATGGTAGATTACGAAAGAACTTAGCATGCATGCACTTTTAGATCACAAGAACAGTTTTAGTAAGCATGGGCTCTTTTCAATAAAACCCCTATGTCTTACAGTTGAATGGCTTGACAATTATTATGTATAGTTTTCGGCATGTGCCCACTGAGTACTTTCGTACTCAGCCCTGCATGTATTTCTAAATGTGCAGGTTGAGCGAGATGATGTGAAGTGGCGAGTGGAGCTTTTGTCGTTATAGATTAGGACTCTCGGTAATACGTGTCTTCATACATGTATTCAAGTATTCTTCCGTTGTGCAAACTCTTGAGCTTTCGAGAATTGTTTCAAGTCATGTAATAGATTATGACAAATATCCTTGTATTCTCATTTGAGATCCCAAGTTGAGACGCTCAATGGTATAAAGTGTTGTTCAAATAGTTATACGAGTCATATTCCACACACAATCTTATACCCCCTTTCTTTCCCCTACTCTTAATTCTCATCCCTAGTCATGGTTTCCCGGCTTAACTATCCTTAGTGAAGTTCGGTCGTGACAAAACAAGCTGCCGATGCATATAGGCCAAGTGACTTTGTGGCGCGCATACAAAACCTAAAAGATTTTTCTCCCGGTGCACACGATAAGTTAATGGATGTTGATCCTGTTAAGTGGGCTCGTTCCAAATGCCCTGTTCGACGATATCGATTCTCAACTTCTAATGCTGCCGAATGCTTGAACAGACGGCTTGTGTGGGCGAGGATGCTCCCCGTATGTACTCTATTCGAGTGTGTCCGCACTATGATCGGACATTGGTTTACCGAGCATCGTGCTGAGGCCATGGCTAGAACTGAAGAGTTAACTGCATACGCAGAAGCTAGATTGATACGAGCGAATGAACTGGCTCGCAAAATGGTTGTTGAGGACATTTCTCCAACCAAGTTCAAGGTATCAAATGGAATCACGCATCACGTCGTCGACATTCAGAGCAAGGAGTGCACTTGTCTGATATTTAACATGGACCTTATTCCATGCTCTCACGCCGCGACAGCCATACGGTATTTTACTTTCAAACAATTATGATTTTTTGGGTACAGTTGGAAATATTATACCTAGTACAGTGTCATTACTTCTCTATTTATGGTGGATTATCACTTTCTACTATGTGTAGCCGAACGAAGCAGAATGTCGATGCATACGTTAGTCGTGTCTACATTACGTGAAATATATGCTGGAGAAGTGATGCCGATTCCTATGCCCGATGATTGGATTGTGCCCGAGGAGGTTAGTTCGAGGATTGTCAATGCGCCGGCGAATCCAAGCCAGGCCGGCCGGCCACGTGTTAGTCGTATGACTGCTGGCTCTCAGTCCTCACGCACAGTAACCTGTTCTCGATGTTTTGCAAGGGGACATTATAGAAGCACTTGCACTGCCACAATACATATGACGATCGAGGAAGCTTCAGCCTCAGCTTCAGCCAATCAGGGGTTACCTAAGCGTCGGAAACCGAAGCGATGCAGTGTTTGCGGAGAGGCTGGTCATACACGTCCGAAATGTATGCAAGGGATTAATGCATAAGGCCATAGTAGTATCAGTAGTAGAAGCATTTCTAAGCATTTCCATCTGATGTCAGATTTTTCAAACTGTTTGTGTTTGTTGTAACATTTAGCACTATTAGTATCATCATGTGTACTATTAGTTGGAACTATATGTACTGTTAGTGTCATCGTTGGTACTGATTGCTCTTTGGTAGTACCAATAGTAATGTAAATTATGTACCAACCTTACCTAGGTTCCATCTGTTACAACAAATACACTGTTCCTTCAGCTATAGTTTGTTTATACAATTTAATGGGCCAACCACTAAAACAAACGACGTCGTTTTCTGGTCCATGTTATATTTAAAGAACACAAGGCCCATTTCTACAATTTAGGGTTCTTCTTCAAAATTGAAAGAATGTCGTCCTCGAGCTCTCTTCCTCTGGCGGGCAACCTAGATGGACCTCCCCTCCAACCCCTCCAAGTTGCGTGCACGGAGTGGCTGCTGATACTCTAACCTCTCACACGGAAGAAAACCCTGGGCGTAGATTTTTCTGCTGTCCATTGAGGAAGGTATGCAACGCACGCACTCTGTATTTGGGGTTTAATGAAGTTTGAATTTTTTTTTTTTTTTTTAATTCCTCTTTTATGCAGTGGGATGATTGCGACTTCTTCCAATGGGTGGATTTGCCTGAACCTACCAGCTTCTGCCGAAACAATTGCCAAAGCCGCATGAACTTGCAGACTCTCGAGTACGGTGAAGAAATTTATCAAGCACGACAAGTTGAGAAATCGTTAATCGAGAAACTGAGGTTGACAGAGCAGGAGTTGGAAGCTCTTAAGGCTGAATTTGAGGTTACAGTTCAGGTCGAAGCACAAAAGAAGTGGAATGCGATGAAGAAACTAGGGCTTTTAGTTTTGATTTTAACTGTTTTGATTAAGGTTACTTTTGGTTAATCAGTTGCGTAGTGGACTATTAATGGCTACCTTTCGTATGTATTATTCCCTTCTAACAATCTGTCACGTGTAAGGAAATGCGTCCTATACAACTTACTCATTTCCCACCTTTTTTATGACAGCTTTAGTTGGAACTATAGACTACAACTGTGAAAATAGTATAATATCTTTATGAACAGTAATAAGATCTAGTGTTTTGTCCTATTCAACTTACTCATTCCCAGCTTTTTGCATGCAAGAGATCCATCCATATCTCAAGGAATTTTGACCCATACTCTTGCGTGTTTCTATGGGGGAATCGTACTAATTTTGCAGTTGCTATCATGCATTTAATTTAATTTTATTTAAGGGGCAACATGCATCCCATATTACATGAACACTTCTCCCTTCTCAACATTCACACTTAATCCCATTTTGTTGGTTACCAAAATGTGCTTCGAAAATGTATCCTCACAAAAAGAGTGGTTCTACCGTAAACCATGGAACAAGGAGCTCGATCAAGCCTTCATTGATACTCTCATAGGCGCTTTGGGAGGGTCTCCACAGTTGGGGAATGACCTACCGGGTGAAGCTCTAGTACTTGTGAAAGACAACTTGAACGCTACGTACGGCCTAAAGCTCATGTGGAATGATGCATACTCAAAGTTCACTCTCTTGAGACGTAGGTACGATACGTTTAGATGGTTGCTTTCCGTCGATGGTGTGTCTTGGGATCGTACTCAAAACTATATCTTCACTACCGACGTTGTGTGGAAGTTTGCTTTTAAGGTATGTTATACGCATTTCATTGACAATGGTGTGGGGGTTTATGCTTATGCTCTATTAAATGTCCATACATCCTGGCCAAGCCCGTGACGGAAGCTTACTACCGTGAATGAGAGCCCTTGTATGATAAGATGGTCGTATTATTTGGTTTCGAATACGTGAAGACGGAGACGAAATCGATCAGCATCGTTGAAATATCGGAGTCCGAAAATGTCAACAAAGATGATGGAGAAGCGTCTGATGAGGTGACATCACCACCGATCCTGCCCCGTCGCCGACTCTTCCACGACAGCGGAGCAACAGCAAGCCGGATGTCCACTGAGTTTACGAACACACGCCCGCCAAAGTTGCCCGGCAAAGGAGGCAAGTTTATACCCAAGGAGCCTGCTCAGCCCTCGAGCCCTGGATCATCTCCGCTGATGTGGTGGAAACCATGACGTGCGAACCTATCTTAACTTATATGTGTTTATTTTAGTGTAGCTGTTCATGTTAATCTTCATGCATTTTGACTCAATCGTCTGTTGGTAATCATGTTACTAAGGTGTCAATAGTACGTACTATAGTTTGGTATTATCGTCTCTGTTAGTTCTAGTAGTACTCTTTCTCTTATGGTACTAGTGTTAATGTTTGTTTCAGTAGTACACTCTTCCATTTTATGATGTAATGGTTGTTTTGTCTTTCATAACAATATTGTTCATGTCTGTTCTGAAGCGTCTGATGAGTGTTACTAAACACTTGTACTAATGGCACATCATAAATACACGGCATAATTACATAGCATAAATAAATACATAGCAGGGGCCAAAATTATCTTGGTCCCTACCTACTGCCATTCACATACTTACATACCTGATTTAGTACTGCTGATGTTATTGGCACCAAGCCAACCACCGATAATAACTTATAAAAGCAACACACAAAAAAAAAAAAAAAAAAAAAAAAAAGATTAAATAGTGTGTTTGGTACATCCCACTTCAAATGATAATTTTGTTTAAACAAATTCCTCCCCACCCTTATAACTGCAGAGTATTTCCATCTGTGCTGTATTCGTAGATCGTTTGGGCTATGTGCGTCCTCCAGCTTTCAATGGCATCAGTGTTCATGGGAACATCACGCTTGTCGCAAAGCCGATTCTCCATGACCTTGAGTGCCAATGGGCCACAACTCCAGCTGTCATCCTGAAGAATCCGGTCAGGGCCCAATGGTTCGAACTCCAGCGTCCACTCGGTGAACCGAATGGACTTACCCTGATTGTATTTGATGTTCTTAAGCAGCTGGGGAAATATGCGGCCTAATGGTCTGAAGACCTGCCGTCTGAGCGCTTCAACATGGTCAGTAAATTTTCTTTGATTTGTGTCCCACAATACCATCCTGCCCTCCCTCATATGAAGCACACACATAGCCCAATGCGCGGAGAAGTGACACAACAATATGAGCTGAACAAATACATGAATAATCAATTAACAGATAGTACTAAAGGAACAAATTAGTACCATGTTGTACCAATAAAAGTTGGTACAAAGACATAATATGCACAACAGTACCTTATGCGCATCGACCCACTTCTTCAGCCCTCCCCATTCAGGCATCAGCCCTTCCGCGAACATAGCCAGTCGATCAAGCTCCTCATCGGGCACAATCTCCTCCTCGTCAGCATCAGGAACACCCAACCCTCCGGCTCTTTCCCGTTCCCATGTAGTTTTGCCCACACCTCATCCACAGCAGTCTGCATTAAATGACACAATTTTAAACTTTTTAAGTAGGAAAAGATGACAAAACATACATATAGTTGAATATGCCACAATGTTTACCATGAAGGTCGGGCCCATGACCACGTTCTTTGGGTTGGGCTTCTTTAAGTAAGCCGAACGGGGAGACTTGGCCATAATTGCCACGAATGGATCGACATGCTCAAACCCAAGCATTGTCGTCATGGTCTTGATCTCCACAAAGTACGACCTGTCGACTGTGTAGGGCAGACCAACATTTCTCCTAATATACATCAAAGTAAAGCTAATTAGATTGGTAATTGAAAACTATAATCATATTTAAATTTAGATGAAAAATACGAGAAATGTATTACGCTGGTGGATCGTCCATGGTCATGAAGTGGGCAAAATTCTTGCCCCGCACCTCTTGAGTCCGGAATGGACTTCTACAAACCGCCGAGGGAGTTTTTCTCCTAACCGGGCGACCCGGAGGCGGTCTGTTTGTAGGGCCATGGGAAAGGACAATGGCCCTGGACTCGGAGGGGGTTGGGCTGCTTTCACGGTGGGGCTGGAGAGGAGATTGTGGAGGGACTTCCTCATGAACATCAAGGAGGGGGGATCGAATGGGACTGTCCTCTTGATGGGGCTGGGGAGGAGATTGTGTTGCAAGGCTTTCCACATGGTCATCTCGGAGGGGGGAGTGTATGGGGCTGTCCTCTTGCTGGGGCTGGGGAGGAGACTGTGCATGCCTATCCTCGTGAGGGACTCGGAAGGGGGGGTGTGGATGTGCATCTTCAGGCCTCTGCCAGTGGAAATCAAAATATGTTAGTACCGTTACACCCAGATAGTACTAGTAGAACCATCTTGTATATATAGTACTATCAAAACTATTAGTACTGATAGTTCTAATAAATTCCACAAAACAAAATACAATCTCCTTACCGATGTTCCAGCCTCTCTCCCGTCTCCCGATGCAGCCGGATCTTTGTTGTACCTTTCCTTGAGGAATGCTGCAAATGCCTGAAACAGATCTACTCCTCCAAACAGCTCAGTTTTCATTTTTTTAACAACTTCATCAGCCGTCTCCTCAATCATGCGCTTCCGGGATGATTCACCAGTTTCTCTGCTGGTTCCTGCTGGCTCATTTGTTGTCCTCTCTCTCTCTCTCTCTTCCTTCTCTCTCTTTCTTTCGAAGCTGGGATCGTAGATAAACTCGAAAAATGCATCATCGGGCTCAATGCTCCTCCAGAACCTTTGACTCATCTTTACGAGCGTTGGCTCCAACCTTCCGTGGACCTGCAAATAACAAATTACATGAGTTGTATCAAAGACTGAATTAACAATGGTAAGATGTACAAATATATACCCGGTTGAAGAGGTTGATGGCGATATCGCTCCATGATTTCTAATAACGGAACCGCGCCCCACATGGCAGAGCATCCGCTCTCCGTATCACACCGATGTGATCCCCAAGAGCGGGAAAGGCACAGTATATCCAAGACAGGAATGCGAGGGAGTTCCCTTGCAAATGGTAAGACTCACCAACGCCGCCCTTCAACAAGTGCGGCCTAACATGGGTCAGCTGCCTGACCAGGATCTGGTACGACATGCTTCCCCACGGGAACTCCTCCCACTGCCTTCTATTCTCCACCAACAACCAAACCCAATCAGGTATCTTTGAATTAGTGGGATCCAATCTCAAAACAATAAAAACTGCCAAAAAAACCTTGCATAATTTCAAAACATCAGCATCATCGGGTACAAACTTCACGTCCTTGAATTTCCTCCACACCTCGTTCGGCGTCTGAGGCACCTTTCCGAAGATACGGGTGTAGAGGGACGAGTCAGGTATTTCGGCGGACTTGTATGGGTCGAAGGAGCTGCCTCCAAACCTCAGCCCGGTCATGAGGGCGAATTCTACTCTGGAAAACCTCACTATGTCGTCCTCCTCCCCGACCTGGTAAAATATAGCGGTGGGGTCTGGATCGGGCGTCCCTCTAACCTCTCTTGAGATCATGTAGTGAATACATTTCCCAAATTTGACGATCGTGTCGGGGTACCTCATGTACACACCGAGCGCAGAGTTATCCAAGGCCGTCGAAACGGCAAAACTGTAGCTAAGTAGCTTCTTCCGGATGGTTCCGATCAGATTCTCTTTGCCACTCATCATGACCTTATGTGGTACATCTATGAGGTCGGGCCTGAAGAAGTTCCACTGCACCTGGTATAACATGAAGAAGCAGTTGTGTTTAGCAAACAAAATACCTCAAACAAAATACCTCAAGCTCACTGCACATGGTACTAATAGAAGTAATGGTACTAATAGTACCAGATGACACCTTTCAATAATGTGGGCCCCACATAACCAACAACGAAGAAACAAACAAACAACGCGCCAAAGTGAAGATCCATAACAACCAATGGTTCTATAAGTTACATTAGAACCCAATGACAAATTTGAGAAAATTTTGATGCAAATCCAGTACGAAAATTTTGATAGAAATCGGACCAAAATCAAGTACGAATAAACCCAATGACAAATCTGAGAACAAAATATTGGTAAAAATCGCCGCAAAATCAAGTACAAATCAACCCAAGAACAAATATTGGGACAAATCGAAGCAAAATCCATGCTTTTTAATCCGAAAAAATCGGACCAAAATCAAGTACGAATAAATCATGCTTTTTAATCCGAAAAAAAAAAAATAAAATACCTCAAGTTCATTGTTAGGGTTTTCTTCTCTGTCGCTGCCGGAAACGGAAGCGCCGCTGCTTTCCTCCGCCGAGCCGCTACCCTCGTTTGAGGCGTAGTCGTCAATCGCGGCGTCGGAGTAACTTGGTGGGGTATCCTCACGCACGTACTCGCTGTCTGTGGAGGACGCCATTATAGACCGGAAGTGAAGAGAATAGACGGGAAGGCGGCGACGGCAGCGTGAGGGGAGTGGAGAACAGACTCCACGGCGGCGGCGGCGTGGGGGAGTGGAGAAGAGACGGGACGGCGGCGGCGGCGTGGGGGAGTGAAGAAGATGCAGAAAGAGAGAGGAGAGGAGAGGGAATGGAAATGGGAGAGGAGAGAAGAGGAGAGGTTACTTGTGGGGGTTATTCGAGGCATGGCAGGAGACCGGGGGGGGGGGGGGGGGGGGGGAGTTGAACCGTCGATTAAACTGCAGCAGTTGTATTCAAACCCTCCCTCAAATTTTCAGGTTTATGATGGAGGGAAAGTAAGAGGGCATTTTGGTCCAAAAAAATAAATTTAAGAGGATAGTTGACAAAATTTGTGTGTTTTTATATTTCTGACATATATTAATTTCAACTATTCTAGAATGACATCTCATTTTTTCCCCCAATGTATTTTATATTTTCGTCTATAAAAATTGAAACATTACTCGCTTTTGTATTGTGTGTTTGATAGAAATAATATTAGATCTAACTTTAATGCACATAAAAGGAAAATAATATGTTGTTGAAATTTAATTTATATTTCATCGTTCAAATCTTTTTTCGAGTGATTGTTATTAGAGGCAAAAGTACCCATTTTGACTTAAAAAAAACAATTTTAGGTATGGAATATAGTTTACAATAAAAATACCCACATTTTGGTATGGTGGACAACAATACCCTTACTTTTAGCACATGGTCACTCCCTCCTCCCTTTTCTTTTCCCTACACGTGTTTCTCTCATTCCCTCCTTTTTTTTTTTTTTTTCTTTTTTTTTTTTTTTTTTTTTTACTGCTTTATCTATATATTTATTTATTTATTAATTATTTATTAATTTATTATTTTTTTCGTTTTTTCCAGAAATTTTTTCAGTTTTTTTTCAGTGTTTTTTTTTTTTTCAATTTTCTACCGTTTTTTGTATATTTCGATAAGTACAAGTACACAGTAAATTTAGGTTCTTTTAGTAATGTGTACTAGTAAGTGGTAAACGAATAATATCAAATTTTACTGTGTACTGATAAGTCATGAGGGACTAATATCAAATTTTAACATCAATTTCAAATTTCATTGTTCTCGTTAAAACAATCGAAAGTATAATAACCCAGTATAAGATGCAGAGCTTTACACAAAACCCAAACCCTCAAAACCCAAAACCCAAAAACCCAAAACCAAAAACCCAACCTGGAGAGAAAACCCAAGCTACGAGGTTGAAACAAAATCATAGAAAACAAACAGAAAATTCAGCAAAATCAAAATTGTAACTGTAGTACACAATACATTTATATCATCTAGTACTGTTTACCGGTAAGTGGTAAGCGAAAAATATCAAATTGTACTATAGTACACAGTACATTTATATCATCTAGTACTGTTTACCGGTAAGTGGCAATGTTGTCTGCTCGTGCTGAACACTTAGAGGGTACGCTTCCATCAATGAGAGAGCTATTGCAATGGCATGATAACTTGCAGCTGTCTGAGAGGATTGCAGGAATAAACATATTACTTCTGAAATATGCAATCTTAAAGTATGTGATGATCTAAGAGTTGAAGAAGCGCTTACATCTTTTCAAGTGCAAATCAGTAACCATACCCAGGGGCAATTCAGGAAAATCTAGCCCCATTTCCATCAAAGCATACCTTCAGCACAAAACAACACGATTAACACGAGGTTTAGAACCAAAGAATCAATCCAAGTCAAGATTAAAACTCACCTGTAAATCTCTTGGCTACAAAGGACCTCCATGAAGTTTGCAACTTTCGGCTCGAGCTTGCAGTGGAGGGCAGCTGTGCCAAGCTGTCTCAACCCCAGACCCCCGTGTCGAACCTCGACTCCATCATCCTACAAAACCACATTCCCTTAGACATCCAGCACTCGAAATATGAAAATGGACACAAAATAATATGACCACGCACCATGTCAATAGGGAATAGCTTCTTCAGTTGCTTCTCTATCTTCTTCTCTCTCTCCCATGGCTCAAACTTGTTGCCAGTCACCTCTTCAAACTGTTTAGCAAACTCTTTGATTGCCTTGTCCACGTCATCCCTTTCCTCCAACTTCTCATCTACTCCGTCGCCAGTGTCGCCTATTCTGCCCTTCTTATAGTACATGTAAAGCGGGCCTTCAGGTACTGTAATGAGTTGCAAAATGCAGAACCTACACCGAGTCAAAAAATTAATCAACCAGCGCAAGAAAGCAACACGATAAAGCGGCACAAGAAGTCTGTATACAAGAGAGCCGTACTCATTTTGCCCCGCCCCTCGATCACAGAGAGTAAACGCACAATTGTACAATATTCCATCCTTCTCCAGAATCTGGCCACCAACGTCTAGCAGTTTTGTGTCCTTATGCACACCTCTCTTCCCGTATATCTTAAGCTGAAGTAACAAGAAATTTCAGAAACATGTTACACAATCAAAACCGGGTAACACACTCGGTTCTCTTGAGAATACCTCCGACGTAAGGGTTTCAAGAGCTTCCTCGGAGGGATCCTGATGATACAAGGGGATGCTTTTTCCACCTACAACAAGATCACTAACAATGTCGTAGGCATCCAACGGTAGAGGCTCTTTCTTCTCGATGCTGTCGCTTAGCCAAGCTTCTCGCACTATCGGAATTCCCCTTTCCCTGAAAGAACAAAGCATGGGAATATCAAATCTTTGTTTCTTGCAGTGAGGCATAACTTCAAGACTTATCAAGAGACAAAAGAGACAAAAACTCCAGAGAATTCTTACAGAGCTCCAAGTACAGAACAAAAACACACCTTAGTATCAGAATTCCATGCTATTTAGCAGTAAATAATAGTTGAGGATGCATATATCTTAAAAACTAACCGTTGATATGAAGCAGTTTTCTAGAAATTCGCCCAGAAACGCCTAGGTTATCAGAAATTCGCCGTAAATTGTTGGCTTGTCGGAATCGCCTGAAAATTGATGTGGAGACTCGTACAACAGAGTAGGACGTACTCCAAAAATTTCAGCCAAATCGCACGAGTGGATTTTGCAGAAAGTGACGGAACAGTAACGTCGCCGCCGGAATCTGCAGAACAAATTCGCTGTGCAGGTTGATAACTTTGCAAAAATCAGAGCAGGCAAACGGACTGTCGGAATCGATTGAAAATTTGTGTGTAGCTTCGTATATGTATGAGGGGACTCCAGAAAAAATTTGAGCCAAAACTGACGGCCAGAAATCTCCTCCCAATTCCAGATCAGAAAATCTGTTGCCGGAAGGGAAAAACAACGTCGCCGTCGATCCACCGGTTGGATTTGGCTGAAACTTTCAGCGAACCTTCCCAGATGCAGGGCGAGGTCCACTATGAAGTTTGGTTGCAATCGGCCGGCCGGATTCGCCGGAAATCGCAGAGCGGCGCCAAAACCCTAATTTGGGTTCGCCGGCGGATGGCTTCACAACCACCACCAACGTGTGCGCCTTGATGAGAGGGTTACGAATCTGTGATTTTGATGGTAAGATTGGCCGCCGCCGTCGCCGGTGAGAGAGAGGAAGAGACTATGTGAGAGAAAGGAAGGGAGAGAAGAGAAGAAGAACCATCGTTTTTTTTCAGACGAAAAATAAAGCCGAGCGGCCAATAATAAATATCTAGGGTTATTTTTGTCCACCCAAATCAAAAATTGGGTGTTTTTATTGAAAACTATATTCCATACCTAATATTGTTTTGACAAAGTCAAAAGGGGTAAAAACATATATTATCTCTTGTTATTATATAACAAAAGATATAATTATATATATGATGTTTACATGCAAATATTATACACACTTTTAGATTTGTATTGGATTTTCTTTTTGTGAAATAATGTAAAACCAAAAAAAAAGGACAAAAAAATAAGAACAAACAAAAAAAAAATAATTTTAAATAAAAAATAAGATTGTTCTGAGAGAAGGAGATATTAAACCATGGTCAAAAAGTTCAAAAAGGAGGTCTCAACCATCAAGCCAACCTACCTAAATATATTATTAAATGTAGTTAAATACAACTATACACATATAAAAACTGTATCGGCCGGCAAAAATTGGGGGCTTCTTTTTTCCGGTGGCCTGAGGCGGCCGCCTGAGTCGCCTCATGGTCGGACCGGCCCTGCCGTGGTGTAACCTTTAAATTTCGTGTTGATTGTTTCAAAAAGATACTCCCTCCGTCTCACTTCAGTAGTCCTCAATACTATTTTCGTCCGTCCCACTTCACTTGTCCTCTTTCCTAAAAAGGCAAAAATTAACCCTTACTTTTGATGTGGACCCCATACTTTTTCAAATTTAACACTACGCATAAAATCCCGTGCCGAAAAGAAAGAGGACTACTGAAGTGGAACGGAGGGAGTAATAAAAAACAATTTGTAGTATTGTATTTGGACCAATGTTAGAAGTTCAACTAGGATATAAGTCAAGTCTAAGCCCACTAGTTATATGTGTCAAACTTATTTAAGTATCTATTATATTTTGGCTATCGAAATAGAATTTAGAAGGAACCCTCGTTAGTTTTTTGCTTCTCATTTAGAAGATTCAAAGTTCTACGCACTCGAAGCGTAATTATCGATACGTCTTGATCTTGAGGCGTATCATACAACGACAAGTGCTGCAATAACAATTACACAGCAAGAACATTTGCCACCTTTGCGGATCAAGACCACGACATGGTTTGCCTCTCATTTTGTCAGTTCTTTACGGAGTAAAGAGGAAAGTCAGAAACCAAAATGAACCATTATATATATAAGGTACATTATTCGAATATGTAGTTACATGAAATCGAAGTTAAGCAAGTAATAATGGGTATTTTAGATTGGATGGAGTGTAAGCGGTGCCACATGAAACTAAATAAGTGCATGAATGCTAATTATAAACCTCTTATCTAATTGAATCCAAGGATTGTGGAGTGATTATTCTTACCATACATTTCCCATGAGGAAGTTACGACTAATTTTAGCGAGATTTCATCGCCATAAAGTGCCTCTTGCGCCTCCAGTATTCTTTTAGCTGATGAAAGGACTGATGGGCTGCAATCTTCCACCTCTAAAACACGTAGTGTTGTGATATCTCCAAATTCAAGTGGGATCTCTCGCAGTTTGTAGCAACTTTTGATAAGCAGCTGCTCCAGAAATGGGAAATGGCTGTAGTCAGCTTCCATGTACTCTAGATCCAAGTCTTCCAACATAAGGTATTTTAGACTCGTAAACTCCCCCTCCACCAGCGTCCACCCAGGGCCGCAGAAAGCGGAACCTTGCAATTTCAGCACTTGAAGCAACGGCAAGCAACCAATGCCTGTCATAAGATCCCAGGAAAATCCGCATCCGCCCAAGGTTAGCTTTTTAAGACTAGACGGGAAAATTGTGAGACTAGATACAGCTTCGCGTGGTCGAAAACCAATATCCGTGAATACGCATTTGAATGACTCCAGGCTATCGAGGCCAGAAAAAACAGGATCGTCATCTGCAAACAAGTTCTCAACAGCGTGGTGCGTGGACTCAAACCATATCCCGATCTTGATTAGTTGCGGCACCCTTGAAAGGATTCCTGGCGTGCAAGTACCAACACTCACACCCGAAAGCGTCAGAAGTTTATCCAGGAACATGGAATCTGCCATTTCAGCATCAAGTGGATCGGGCAGGTCGAACCCCATACAGTAGAGGTGCCTCAATTTGCGCAGCTTCCATATCTCCAACGGTAGAGTGACCGAGGGATGAACCCTCTCGCTCCGACTGATGATCAAGGTTTCAAGGTTCCAGAGCCTAAATATGGATGACGGGAGCTCCCCATTGAACGTGATGGCAAGGTACTTCAAACCAACTAATCTAGCTATCGCATTTGGGAACTCCCAGAATCTGATCGAAAGCGCGTGGAGCACCCTCAGCCTTCTCAACTCCAGATACAGTTGCAACGGTTGAAAATCCGTTGTTTGACCTCCATCACTTCATCGTCCAAACCCACTATCTCGTCGTACCTGCCCGACACAAAGCTTGACGAAATCGGAACATCCGGAGCAACAGCCGGTGATAGCTGGCCTGCCCCCGTGAGGAAATCTTCCTTGGCCTTGAGCAAGATGATTAAGGAACCAAGCCTTGCTTTCTCCTCCGCCAGTTTCTCCGCCAACTCCGCAGTCGAAATATCGGATACAGATTGAAGAAGAAGATCTGAAAGATGGCATTCGACCAGATCTCGAATACTCTGCAGCACATCCTTGATTTCTTTCTCCAGATCCTCGACGCTGTTGCTGTCCTTCAAAGAGTTCATTTTATCGAAAAAGGATTTAAGGTAACAGAGGTCGTCGTAAATTTCTCTAACCTCTGATTCGGGTATTTGAAGTCTGGATCGAGAGGGATCCAGATGCGGCTCTAAAGTCTGTTTCAGAGAAATCACGAGCGCATAAGCCATTTTTCTTTTTGCCTTTTTTGCTGCACTTTCTCTCTCTCCCTCTCTACTGCGGCAGGTAATATGTATGTACTTCAATAAAATGGCAAACTATAAAAGGAAACAAGGTAAGTTCCTCAGTTTTTTACTTGCAGGCTGGCGTTTCAAGATGAAACCAGATTGAAGTCAATGCCTCCCTCCCACCCCCACGTCTCTCTCTCTTTTTTTTTTCTTTTTTTTTTTTTTTTTTTTTTTTTTTAATAATTTCAGTCCTCATTATACAATGCTTTTTTAGAGCAACTATATATGGTGACTAATTATGTGTCATAATCAATTTTGAATTTCCCTTTTTTCATTATGCTTTTTTTTTTATTTAAAAAAAAAAAATCATTGATATAGGTATTTGTCCACATGCTTTGAACTATGGGTAATATTTTTCAATACCCCTTTTCAAAACCCTCATGTACAAAATACCCCTTCTATAAAAACAATGCACAAAATACCCTCTAACCTATAATGCCCCTTATCCTTGTCTATTTGCAACCCCAATATTGCTATGGACAAGAATTTTCTTGGTTTAAAGTATTTATCCATTGGATAATTAGTAAAAATGGGATGAGAATCTCGTTTTCGCCAATTATGATCCTACGCTTCTACAAATGGTATCAGAGCCCTAGGTTTATTATGGGAATTATATTTATTTATTACGTATTGATTATTTACTAACGGAGGAGACACCAAGTTAAAATGGATCGACCGGACTATTGTCCGAGTTGCGAGTGTTACAGAGAATATCTCCAATTTTTGGGGAATCGAAAGGCGTATGAACTTTCTCAATTAAGAGAAAGCGAAAGGATTCTCCGAGACGTTCGAGAGTATGCCACTCCCGACCAAATTCGGACCGGAGAAGGTGTGGTGCAGAGTTACTTAGATCGCCTCTGGATAAATTTTTATCTTGAAGGAGTTCTAAGGCGAGCGATGAGGAGGTTTCACCAAACTCATACTCATCCCAGATGACGGAGTCAACCGGAGGAGTTGGCCCTAATTTCCTAGAGATTGAACCTGATTCACCAAAAATCTCTAAGGATTTAAGGGAGATCCAGAAGACGGTGCAAAACTACGGCAACGGCCAGTACGGAGTACCACAACAAGTTGAAAAGATATCTTCTCAACAAGATGAAATCCTTAACATCTTGAAAGATATCCAGCAACGAGTGGAGAAATTGGAACAACCACGTTCCAGTTCCTTCAGAAGGAATTTCGTCTTTAAAGGCGAATCAAGCAGTCCCCAGACGGTACTGCCCATTAAGGATCCGAACCTGAAGGATCCAAAACAAGAATTCATAAACAGACTGATTCGAGATGGCAAATCTTGAAAGGATCGGTTTGGAAGATCTACAGGAGTTGGCAGAATCATTTGCTGACCTCAGGATGGTGGATCTAAAGGTGAACGAGAGAGAACCGGAACAAAAGCCATTTGTTGAAGCCGGATCTTCGTTCCATGAGCAGTTTGAGGATAGGAGTTATGAAGCTCACAGAATCAACATGCGTAATTCAAGGTGGAAGCCCTCCAAAACACAGGACACTCCTGTAGGAAAGGCAACAATGGAACCTATCCATCCATATGGAATTCATCTCAACCTCGACGATGTCAACTTCAACGAGAGAGAGGAAGCCATCGAGGAATGGAAAAATTCTATGACTATTGCAGCAGCCACTCTTGATATGAGTCAAGATAGCTTTGCAAGAACTCTCGAGGTGAGCCTCGTGGGTGTGGTCAGGATTGCTTGGGAAGGAATGAGCCAAGATACAAGAGACAAGTGCCTAAAGGGAGACTATCAAAACATGGCTCCTTCCATGGCGGATGTATTGAAGCATCATTTCCTAGGGGAAGGATACTTCAAGGGATATGATGAAGAGAAAAAGAAGAAATACTTATTGGCGTTCTACAATCTGAGGCTCGTGGTCTTGGAGCAGAAGACGCTCAACAAGTTTTTAAAACTCTTCACCTTATATCAACATCAATCTAGGATTGATGAAGAAAAGGCCAGGGAAATTTTCTTCCTAAAATTTCCAAGCCCTTGGAGAGAAATGCTTATTCGTGGATATACCCCAGGTATCCATGACAGCGTTGCTAAAAGGATGTCCTATGTGCATGCCAAGTTGATGGAATGGTGTCAACAAGCTACTGCACAGAAGAACGTAAAGAAGTTGAGGAGAATGAACAAAACCACCCTCAACTGTGAAGGCAGTGATCTACCAACGGTCATTGGAGAAGAACCTTCGGTGAAACGAAGGTATAAGAAGAATAGGTTCCAACCCTATTCAAAAGAAGGAAAATCCAGGAGAAAATCTTGGAAGCCAAGAACTATGTGGTCCAGACAAAAGGCCGGATCATATAAGTATGGACAGAGAAGCGGTCCATCCAGGAGCAGATTTCAACCCAGAAAGACGGACCAGTCTCGGGGAAAATTTGCAGGCAAGAAAACTTTCAGAAAAGCTCATGCTAGAGCCAATGAAAGTTTCAAAGATTGCAACTGCTGGACGTGCGGTGCACTTGGGCATATCTCAACCAATTGCCCAGAGAACAGGAGGGTGAATAGATTCGAGTCAACACCCGACATTGAAGACGCGATCTATTTCAAAGATCTGATACAAGTTTATCAGTTCGAGGATATACCCTCTGATGAGAGTATATATGAAGCCGAAGAGGACTTCGACAGTGAAGATTCTTATGGATCCAGTGATTCAGAATCCAACTGAAGAAGAGGTACATCATCAGGAATGTGAAGATAGAACCGGATATTCTAGCCGGACGATTATCTCACAAAGCCAGATTGATAAGATCATGAAGAAGAACCTGAGTATACAAAGATACCAGGGTTTTTCAGCCGGGAACATAGACCAAGTTCTAAGGAACTTCAGTCTAAAGAGTCGAAAGCACCATATTGTCTATGGGATCACGAGACGAGAAATGGCGCTACCAATCGAGCTCACGGGGAATCAAGTGGAGATGCAGTTGATTCCAGCAAGCGATATCCGGGAAGATCTATCAAAGATGAAACCGGAAGTTGCAGAAAAGATGAATTGGATCCACATCGGAGCAATTCAACTCGTGCTTAAATCAGCCTTGTTCGTAGGAGTCGATTCACCAATCGACATTGCCATATGCGACAGGCGAGTACGAAACCTGCAAGATTCGGTGATGGGAACCATCACAGGAAATCTATGTGCTGGACAAGTGGTGGGGATTATCTATCCAAAGATTGCTTACAATCTTAATGACACCAGCTTCAGCAAAGCCCTGACGTTGTATCAGGACTTCAAAAGAAAGGATTTGGTGGAAGAAGGAAATAGACCTTATTCCATCACATATCAGGTATCTTATGCGCTTTCCAACTCCCATCATACTGAGTTGTTCTTGGGAAAGCAATTCATTGAGATACCAGATATCTTCAAGAAGGTGACAACGGCAATTTGTCCCGATAGAGTTGAGATTCCACGACTGAGAGATGTGGATATCCAAATTCAAGACAGGGTAGTCATAAGACATGATCAAAGTCTTAGATTACATTCTGGAAGATTATCATTCCAGGGAGATAGGATTACTTCTCAACCATTGGGAAGGAGCCTGAGTCTGAGACAACCTGCCCAACCAAGGTTGTTGGACTTCAACAAGACGGTTATCACCATCAAATGTCCAGAAGGATGGAGAGAAGTAACCACCAGATTTGATACTACAAGATGGGAAAATGATTTTCCTTGTAATGTCTTGTATTATCTGGAACAACCAGAGATCCATCACTACAAGGCCATGATCGAGATGGGTGGATGGAAGGTTGAAGTCAAAGGCCGAGCAGGAAAAGAAGAAGATATTCTTATCCTCGGTCTAGATTTCCTCGAGAAATACAAGCCCTGGAGAAGCAGGGAAGGAGGAATGGAGATCACGATCAATGAGAGAAAGCTGTTGATCGGATGACAAGTCCATTCTCAATCTACATTCCTATTGGAGTGTTGTATGAGAAATATAAGGCAGAATACTTTGCTGCTTATATTGATTCAGGTGCAGGGATATGCACAGCGAGACGTGAAATCTTCCCAGCAGAAATTGAGGAAGAACTACCACGAATTGCGGGACGAGACTTTTCCAAGCGGATCTTGATTCTATCAAAAGGAATTAGGGCAGTGGAAATCTTGATTGGAGGAGCAGGACAGACGCCTTGGTATAAGGTTAAAACCCCTCCAATTTATTTTCATGATACCGGTGCAGATATCTTGCTCGGTAACAATTTCTTGCAGATGTTCAAAAGATATATGCAGGATAATGAGAGGCAACGATTAGTGTTCACAACGCAGTGTGATCACAAAATCATAGTTCAGAGAATGAGAGGAGCATTTAATCGACAAATGCCAATCAATTTTCGCAGCAAGCGTGGTGATGAAGGACTACTTCGGAACCCGAAAATGCAGGACCAGCGACGATTCAACGAAGCGTTGTTGGATTATAGGATCAAAGGGAAACTTAGCAAGAACGATGAGGAAAACATTGCTAAGATCCAGATCCTAAAGGTATCTTTAATTTGTAAAGATATAGAAACTGATACACAGGTATCATTGGAAGATGTCAAAAGGAAAATTGTACGTTGTTACAATGAGAATCCTTTGGCATGGTGGGAGAAGAATCAACTCAGAGCAACCTTGAAGGTCAAACCTGACAAGGTTCACGAGTTTGTTCGATACAGGCCGATCTTGATGAATATCAAAAATCAAGAGGACATGAAAGGCATCATCAAGGAGCACCTTGACATGAAGCTGATCGAACCAGGAAACTCACCATACAGTAGCCCAGGCTTCTTGGTAAGGAATCATGGTGAGATTAAAAGAAATAAACCTCGACTTGTTATTAATTACAAAGGTATTAATGACATTTTGGAATTCGATGGTTATTTCATACCAAGTAGAGAACACCTTATTAACTGCATAAGAAATGCAAAGCCGCAAAGGTTTTCTCAAAGTTTGATTGCAAGTCAGGTTTCTACCAGATTCGCATGGAAGAAGGGAGTAAGAAGTTCACAGCTTTTTCTACTCCACAAGGACATTACGTTTGGAACGTGATGCCAATGGGGCTAGCTAATGCACCCTAGATTTTTCAGAGGAAGATGGATAATTTATTTAAAGATTATTCATCATTTATGTTCGTTTATATTGATGATATTCTCATAACATCAAAAGATATGAATGAACACAATAAACATCTTGAGATCTTTGCAGATGTTTGTTACAGAGAAGGGCTAGTACTGTCTGAGAAAAAGGCAGTTATAGCAACCCGGAAAATGGAATTTCTGGGAATCGAGATCGATGAAACGGGGATTATTTTGCAGGATCATATCGTGCAAAAAGTGAAAGATTTCCCAGAAGATCTCAAGGAGAAGAAGCAACTTCAAAGCTTCTTAGGAGTTGTTAATTTTGCAGGAGCATTTATTAAGAATCTTGCAAAATACAGGAAGGTCTTTAGTCCACTTCTAAAGAAGGATGTTCCATTCATCTGGACTGAAGACCACAAAGAAGGAATGAGAGTATTGAAAGGAGTATGTGGGAACCTCCCCAAACTTTCAATGCCACAGGACGAAGATGATTTAGTCCTGTATACCGATGCAAGTGATCATTGGTGGGCAGCAATCCTTACAAAGATCACACCAAATGGAGAAGAACCATGCAGATACTGTAGTGGTTTGTTCCAAGCAAATGAGGCCATCAGATGGCACATTAACGAGAAGGAATTCTTTGCAGTTCGAAAGGCGTTTAAAAAATGGCCTTTATTTTTATTAGCAAAGAAATTTACTTTGAAAGTCGATAACACACAGGTTAAGGCTTTCTTAAAAAACAAGATAGAATCTAAACCTGAAAAGGCTAGATTACTAAGATGGCAAGCTGAATGTCAATATTTTGTTTTTGACATTGTTATTGTGAAATCTCATGAGAATGTTCTTGCAGATTTCTTGACAAGAGATGGAGCCAACTGAATGTAGCTCTATCATGATTGCCCAGAAGCATCTCCGAGAGAACCTCGAGATGTTATCAAAAGAATGGGACGAGTGTGTCTTGAGGGCTGAACAAGCCGGAAAGATACAAGCTGTCGACAAGACGAAAGTCACCGACAGGATACAAGCTTGCAGGATGGCACAAACCCAGTGCTGGAATGCAGTACAAGTGCCACTCCTTCGGGCGTCCTCTAAGGAAAAAGAAGTGATTCGGTTGCCGGCCCCTATAACGGCAGCAGAGGATTCAAATACCTCTAGCACAAGTCCTAAGTTGGTGGTATCTACAGATCCATCGGCCCAAGGAAATGATGAGGTTCAGGTGTCCAAACCTGGATTATCATGTCAACCCAGCACCTCTGGGGTTAAAGAGGGAGAGATCAATCTTAGGCCAATGACTGGCAAATCTAAGGTTGATACTAACCAAGTTATTCAAGTTTCTCCATTTTGGCAGGCATATCAGGCTAGTTGGGAGAAGCTTCTTACAAGAAGGGGATTGAATCCAAACCATTGTATTATTGATGGTTCAGGAAAATATCCCAGGGTGTGGATGAAGCCAGGTGCAAATCCACATGATGTCAAGCAATGGTATGATTTTGGAGCTCTTGCTTCAGTTTCAACCATATCACCGACGTTCGCAGAGATCAAGAATCTACCTAGGTGGATTCAAGAAGCTGTGTACGATTCATGGGCTAATAACGATCAACTTAGCTGAGGTGATGTTCTGGAGTTATACTTTATAAGTGCAGCTCCCGAACCAGCAGGAAAAGGGAATCACGAGGCCTTCTACTACATAAGGCTAAGGAGACCCGACGAGAGAGCCTTAAACAGTGTTAAGGCAATTGATGGAGATGCTCCACTCGTCTCCACCATCTCAGAAGATGAAATCTCAACGCGACGAGCTTGGGGTTTATGGGTCTGTCTCACAGAGATGGACAAAGTCAAATACCAGTTCAAATTTTATCAGAACTCGGTAAACGGATCTTTCCTGTTAAACACTATAACAGGAAAAACCACAAGATTCGCAGAGGAAGCTTTCGAGAGAAAAAGGACTCTGCTATGGGAGAACAAGCTGGTGGTGAGCAAAGAAACTCATCGCAAATACTGCAACATGGCTCATTTCGGTCATTGGGATGAACGCATTTGTTCGTCATGCCAAAACCAGAAGGAGCTGGAGTTCGGGAAAGGATTCAGACCTAGAGCAGGACGAGCCCGAGCCACCGACAAGAAGGAGTCCCTTGCGGTTCCAGACAAACGAACGCCAAGGGCCCCGGGGAAAGGCTTTCCCAACAAAAGATAGTGGAGTCATGTGACTCTACTCAACAGGAGCCCCACTCAAAAAGAAGACGACAAGAGTAGGCTGCAGGAGAGTGACGTTCCACCAACAATTTCGGTGGCAATCAAAGATGGAGGTCCCAGACTCCATTCATCAAAGTTGCATTATCAATACCTTTCGGTGGAGATAATGACAGATCAACCTCACCGGATGAATTATTATAACTTTCGGTGGATTGATTAATAAACTGGCCCTCACCACTACAGTAATTTGCGGTGAAGGAGGAAGATGCCAACGACTTTAGCATCCGAGGCAATAATGCAGGATTTGGTAGATGCAATTCAGCATCTATATAAAGAGAAGAATGAAGGAGGAGAAGATCATCGAACATTTTCTTCAGCTTCTTCAAAATAAACTCTGTAATAGTTTAGTTTTCTTTTGCATGAGTGTTTCCATTTCCGCTACCATAGGTAGCTAAACAAGTTTGTCTCCTCCCAAAAGGAGATAATCTTTATGTAATAAATAGTTTATAATTTCCTAATAAAATTTTGGGCTTCTGCTCATCACCTGTCGCCAAATTTTAATTCTTGTATTTACCAACAAAATACTCTACGCCCCGGGTAGAAAACGAACGAGGGCTGTGCTGTTTGCTGCTGAAGGAATTCGTGGCTGGAACCATCCGGTGCTCCGCGTGGTTGGAATGCGTTTGCCGTAAAACCCAGACGGATAGGACCCGGCAGCAACTCGGTCAAAAGGTATGAAGTTGGTATTTTACAAAAATTTTAATTTTACGGAAGAGTGATGGGCCTGATGAAATTTTGCATGGCGGAAGTGGAAATATACAAAACGAAGAGAAATTCATTGTATAAAGGGCATTAATGACATTTCAATTTTCAAAGGGGTAGTTTATACATGCTTTTATGTTGAGGGGTATATTGTGTATGAATGAATTGAATAAGGGTATTGAAATTTTCTACCCTTGAACTATTAAAAATGTACAACTTGTTTGTTAATATTAATTCTTGGATTTGAACTATTAAAAACGTACATACGACTTGGCTCTTCTTCCTCGGTTCTTTCTTCATGTTTCCCGATTCTTCTCTTCCTCGTGATGTTCCCTTTTTTTTTTTTTTTTTTTTTTTTTTTTTTTTTTTTTTTTTTTTTTAAAAATTTCTGCAAGTTGAGAGTATACAATTCGGAGAAAGGTAAAGTTCCTCAAAAGACTCATACAAGGACTTACACTTCAAGGTCATGGGTGCGGAGATGAGTATTGTAGGTTATTGCCGATGAGTACAACATATTATGGTTTGATTGATTCATGGTTATAATGTTACTTCCTCTATCTCACCAATTAATTTTAGGAAATTTGTATTTGACATATCTATATATATATATAAAGAGATTACAATTTTGGCAGTTATTGATTTAGAATTGATTTCGGAGTCAATTTTGCAATTAATTAAAAGTTCAGGGGTCTAAACCTAAAAAGTATAAGTTAAGTGTGAACAAAAAAACTAAGACGTCATTTTCTCTTCTCTCTTTCCCCTCTTCTCTTTCCTCCTTGCCACTTGGCAAATATTTATTGGTTGAAATAATTATATCAAAATAAATCTTATTTTTAAAATAATGTAGATAAATATTTATTTGAAAAAATTAAAAATTATACCATAAATTATGATTTTCAATTCTCTACAAATAGACACCAATATTGCTATACTTTGAATCGCAAAAAAAAAAATCTCATCTCATTTTCTATTATTTGATATTTTGATTTTATATTTCAAACAATTGTAATTTTGTATTTTAACATATATTTATAATTTACTTCTATTTTCTTTAATGCCACGCGTTAAATCTCTCCTATTTATTTCGATTTTCTTTTCTATAATTTTTATTTAACTTAGTGGTCTAAAACAACAAGATATCGGCCCAAGTTTAATGGATCCGAAAATAGAAAAGAAATAAAATAAATATACCATACATTGGGTGACACAATATGTTTATAAGTCACTTTAAAAAAAACCATGAAAAACATAATTGTTCATATATGTATAAATTTCATAAACAAACTATAATCTACTGTTTTCACTTAAATCAAGACGTGACTTTACTCTTTTTTTTTCCTCTTCTTATTTACACTTGCAAAATAGTCTCTTTTTTTAGGGTTCAGTTTCTTTTAGGATTCAAAATTTTTTTTTTTTGGGTAGGGTTTAGTTTTTTTGATTTAGTAACTCATGTTGACGCATCAGGCGGGACGACAAATGTTGTATATAAAGAAGTGTTCCGAAATGTATAACATATTGTGTTGTTGTAGTGCACTAACATTATATTTGTCTGCTCTTAGTGTGTGTATGTTTACGTTTCGTTTCGCTGCTCTTATTAAATATTCGTAACTTGCGGTGTCGCGCATCGCGCGTGGGCGATTACTAGTTATAATATAAACCTAACTATTTATAATACCTATTTGAATTTTAAGGGTTCGAAATATGTGGTTGTGTGTCGGATATGAATTCTTAAAACTTTTATTACAAGTTATTAAAAAGTAGAAATAAATCAAACAACAACATAATTATAGACCATCTAGCAACGAAACAACATTTTATTCTTTGTTTCACTAGCCACTCTACTTTATAATGACGTAAATATTTCATCGCTATCCGATCAAACCAGCCAAACCAGTTAAACTGGTCTGACCACAAACCGGCTATATAGCTGGTCTGATTTTGTTTCAAATTCAACTATCGACCAACCCAATGTAAACCGCCAAAAATCTAGCAAAACCCGGACGATTAAAATGAATGCTCACCTTTCCACTTTTTTCCAAGTAACAATTTCATCTACTCAAAAGAGATCAAAAGTAAAGAAAATGAGTTTACCTTAATAATCAAAATCCAAAGATTGAACTTATGTTGTGGCTTAGCATTCATTGCTCTTCTTCTTCCCTTTGGAGTCTTCTTTAAAAGGGATGAACAATTTCCCTCCCATGAAGGCTTGAAGAGCCTCAGGAACAGTGGCGACTCCAGAAATTATAAATCGGGGGTGCGAAAAAAATTATCTAGCATCAGGTCATTTTGACAAATTCTCTCTCGACACTTGCAATAGCAACCGAAAGAATCAATATCAACTTAATGAGCAAAAATTTATATATATATATATATATATATATATATATATGTCCTTCGTACTACTGAATAGTGAACATTTCTTAAATATATGTGAGACGTAAAATATAAAAACGAACACTATTCGGTGGGACGGGAGAAAATACTAGTAACAAATTTTTTTTTTGGGGGTACAACTGTACCCCCATTGCCCCACTCTCCCGTCGCCACTGCTCAGGAATCTCGACTCCATCCTCCGTTTGGCTGTTCTCAAGGATGCAGCACAAAGTCCTCTCAGTTGCAGTCAAGGTGGAGTTTAACATGTGCACGTACTCTTTACTCTTGTCGTTACCGCCCTGCAACGATTTAATAGCGAGTTCGGGTTTATAATCCATGATTAGAATGTATAATTAGTTCTAAGATAAATAAGAGATGATAAGCACAAAATAAAGTCTACCTTTTTTTGTCCATATCGAATTTCTAATCTTCTGGACTGATAGTCAATGCAATTCGAACAGGAAACGAGCTCTCTATATGTCTTCGATGCTGGAAGCCACCCTTCCAAGTCAATACTTTTTTTCAGCAGCATCGTTCAGAGCACCCGAGACAACAACCACAACTTGATACGGAATATTTAACTGAAGTAATAATTTCACAAATTTCAGTTCAAAGCATCTAATCTTCAGGGTCATTAATCATCAAGTAAAATCGAATTTATTGTGGCCGGAAACGATACCAGCTTGTAGAAGTCCTCGGAATTTTTCAGCATTTCTTCATGCATTTCCCACGAGTCATTTCCGTTTGGACTAGTGATACAGAATTGTTCAACCTTTTCAAACTGATGGACACGGAAAATAACCAGAGTATCTCGACCATGCGAACCAGCTTCTTTCCTGAAGCAGGAAGAATATCCTGCATACCTAAAAGAAACAAGGAATCTCATCAAACATAAAATATTTAAAGTAAACAAGGAAAGAACTCTGTTCTCCAAAACAATACGAGCTTACATAAGAATACATCAAATTGGGTCTTTCTTTACATAGATCTCACACCTCAAAGGGAGTTGGGTAGGATGAATCCAATCGTCCTGATGATACGCACAAAGAGGCTGTTCACCAGTAGCTATCAGATATTTGTCGTCGCCCTCTCCCGTAACCTGATACACTCACCAAAAGTCGAAATGTTTTTTCATACTAGAGCTATCAGATGTTTTTTCCTACAGCAACAATAAGATAGCACAAATACAGCCTTAAGTCAAAAGCTACATTTTCCTATAAATTTTTTTAAAGAGAACAGAAGTATGACAGGAATCTCATTTAATCGCAATAAAATTGTAAAATTAGATAAATGGAAACGTCTCAAAGTATATCAAGCTACTATTGTCTAAAAATCAACTTATAACTTTAGGTGGTACAACGATGTCGTTTCTTATATAATATATGTAAATGTTTCATTGTTCTTTTGTTTCAAGTTGATTGTTGTTTGGTTTCTTCAATTCCAGCTCGAAAGCTTGCAGCTTGGCGGCGGCGATGATGGTAGTTACGACGGCTGCGAAAGCATAGCTCGAAGGATTTTCTTTTTGTTGGGGGTGCATTAGATCGAAGTTGATTTGTAGCTCATTTCTTACATAATGTCTTAATGTAAAGCAAGATGGTTAGATTTTACATGTTTATTGTTAAGATAGTAAGATACTAAGATTGTACATGTTTTCTTACACCTGATTATAAGAATGGAAGTAAGAATGAGTTTGTTTCTTACTTAACAAGTCTTACTGGAGCACTTGGTTGTAAGAATTTACACAGATAGAATGGACATTAGCTTTTACAATAGGTAGTAAGATTGTACATGGATTCTTACCATATATAATAAAATTGAAAGTAAGAATGATTTTGTTTCTTACTTAACAAGTATTAATGGAGCACTCGAAGATAGATAGTTAGAATGAATATAACTTTTTACATAACATTTATAAAATTATACATTGTTTCTTACCATATGTGGTAAGAATGAGTCAGTTTCTAACCAAAAGGACATTTGCAATTCTTAATAAAAAAAAAAAAAAAAAACTAAAAACTGTGTATGAAAATTAGGGGGGAAAAGGAAGAGGAAAAATAAAAAAGAGAAAAAGCATCTTCATGGAAACTATAATTTCAGATCTTTACTTAACAAATCTTATTGAAACATGTTTTATTGTAGCTCGTTTCTTACATAATGTCTTAATGTAAAGTAAGATAGTTAGATTTTACACGTTTTTATTATTAAGTAAGATAGTAAGATTGTACATGTTTTCTTTTTATTTTTAAGTAAGATAGTAAGATAGTAAGATTGTACATGTTTTCTTTTTATTGTTAAGTAAGATAGTAAGATAGTAAGATTGTACATGTTTTCTTACACCTGATTATAAGAATGAAAGTAAGAATGAGTTTGTTTCTTACTTAACAAGTCTTACTGGAGCACTTGGTTGTAAGATTTTACACAGATATAATGGACATTAGCTTTTACAATAGGTAGTAAGATTGTACATGGATTCTTATCATATCCGATAAGAATGATAGTAAGAATGAGTTTGTTTCTTACTTAACAAATCTTACTGGATCAATTGGTTGTAATATTTTGCACATGCAGAATGAACATGATCTTTTACAATGAGCGGTAAGATTGTACATGAATTCTTACCATATATAATACGATTGAAAGTAAGAATGAGTTTGTTTTCTACTTAACAAGTCTTACTATAGTTAGAATGAACATGACTTTTACACAACATTTATAAAATTATACATTGTTTCTTACCATATGTGGTAAGAATGTGTAATTTTCTAATCAAATGACTTTTGGAAGAAAGATTGAAAGTAAGAACGAGTTTGATTCTTACTTAACAAGTTTTACTGGAGCACTTGTAAGATAGATAGTTAGAATGAACATTACTTCTTACATAACATTTATAAGATTATACACTGTTTCTTACCATATATGGTAAGAATGAGTCATTTTCTAACCAAAGGACTTTTACAGTTCTTAAAAAAAAGAACATTCGTATTTTTTTTTAGAAAAAAAAATAATTGAAAACGACATTTGAAATAAAAAAATTAGAATAAAAAATAAAGAAAGAAATAAAAATGTTGTTGATGAAAATTTAAAAAAAAAAAAACAAAAGAAAAGAGAAAAGATAAAAGGTGATGTTGACTTGTCATGTGGAGAAGAGAAAAAGTAGGAGGGCGGGAAAAGTAAGGGTAAATTGGGAAGAAAGTTGAAAAGTGGGTAGAAATTGAGTTTTATTATAATTGGGTATAGTTTTTAGTTTCTCTTAGGCATATTAGGTAGAATAATTTTTGCCCCTTAATAAAATAACAATAACAATTATAATTTTACATATAATATGGAATAGAAAAATATAATAGAATCCTAAATGAACTACTAAGTATTTTATTAGTTACCTTTAATGATATTCTATTCATACATGAATAGATCTACTATTCGATATAACATTGTGCATGTTTCAATATGCTCATCTCCACTTTGGACTTCATACGTGGTTCTACCCGCCTCGCCCAAACCTAATTGGGACGGGTTTGGGTATTATAAATTGCTACTATTCGACATGAAATTGTGCATTTTTCGATATGCTCATCTCCACTTTGGACTTCATGCGTGGTTCTACCCGCCTCGCCCAAACCTAATTTGGACAGGTTTGGGTATTATAAATTGGGTTTGGAACGGGTTTGGGCAATAAAGTAGATATTCGGAACGGGTTCAGGTCTGGTATGAGTATACACCTTTGAGAACCCACTACCCAAACCCATTTATATATATGGTAAATATATATATTTCACATGCATATAAAAACTATATTTATAGTTTAAAAATATTTTTTTATAACTATTAACAATTTTAAGGTTTTTATAAATATATACAAAGTTGAAAGGATATATCTTAAAAAATCTACTTGATTAAAACATATATCGTTAGTTTTGTTATTTGTTATATGTTAATATTTAATTTGATATTTATTTTGCATTTTGTATATCGTTAGTTAGCATTTATTTAAGATACACACGTTTATATTAAGAAAAATTGATATATATAAATATAAATATATATATATATATATATATATAATTTCTTATAAAAAATTATTACTATTAATTTTATTTGGTTTTAACGGGTAATAAACGGGTATTACCTGATGAGTTTGGATATTAAAATTGAATTTTTTACGGGTTTTGGACGAGTATGAGTATATAAAATTTTAACGGGTTTGGGTTTGGGAAGTGTTTAAATGGCAGGTACCAGGCCCATTGACATCCTAAGAATGATGATATGGGACTGAGTGCGATTAGAGAATTTGCAGAATGGATACTTAAGATAGGCGACGGTGTTGTCGGGGAAAGTCTTGGCGATGGAGAATCTGAGGTCACACTATCGGATGATATTCTCCTGCATAGACTAATCTGATGCAACACTAGTAAAGAGCACTTACCCAGATATATTACAAAGTGCGCTTCTAAGCCAGAATATTTCAAAGATAGAGATGTACTAGCACCAACAAATTTGCTTTACTATAACGATAAATAAGAGTCAAGGACAACCTCTGTCTAACGTAGGGTTGTACTTACCAAAATCGGTCTTCAACCATGGGCAGTTTTACGTCGCGATATCGAGAGTCACTAGGAAAAAATGTCTCAAGGTTTTGATATGTGACAAACATGGAAAGAGCTTCAACACCAGGACTAACATTGTGTACATGGAAATATTTCAAAAGTTGTGAGGTAATTATAAAATCATATATTTATACTTTACTAGTAAACGTAACGTGCGTTGCACGTTTTACCTCTATTTTAATTTGAGTAATTTATATTTCCAACTTATCGGAATTGACATGTACACCTGCAAATAATATTTTTGTAAATTTTATCACTAATGCTTACTATTAGATTGATTCACTAATAATAATTCTTTCATTTTCTCAGATCTTATAATAACTTAACCACTAAAAATAAAAAGAAGCACTCTAGATAACTTAAATATTAAAAAAATTAATATCTTGACGTTGTCTCGACAACAAATACTTTGTTAATAAATGTCTATCCATATTTGTTAAATCATTATGTACATCATCATCGTTAATCAAAATATAAATAGAATTTTACTTTTATATAAGTAATCAACATAACTTTTATAGGAATATTTACTGTATTATATACTTGCCATTAACTTTTAAAAAGAATACGAATGTGTTATCTTTGATAAAAATAAAATAAAAATGAGAACACTATGCGTGATGTAATTTTTGTAGTAAAAAGAACATATCACATATATGTTATAGACGACAAAGAGAGTAATATTTTTATAGTGACACATAAAATGCTGAAATAAAATGTGGACTTCAGTAAAAAAGATTATCATAATTTTATGTAAATCAATAATTTAAAAAGAAAACCAAAAGTGTTTTTTTAGATATTATGGATATTTATTACCTATATTTTTATTAATGAACACACATACACACACACAATGAGGTGTTTGAGCCATAAATAGGTTCTATAAATTTTAGTTCAAGATTATGCATTACAAATTTATAGAAACTAAAACATAAGTAAACGCATAATTATAGTTATTCAATATGGTTGAATTTTTGGATGAATATTCTTTGTTTTCTACGTCCAAGGAAGTGACTTAGCTTCTTACAACTTGAGAGCTAAAGTAATAAGTTTTACAACGGAAGTCTAATCTTCAACCCTGACACTTGAAAGATACACAATTTTCCAACAATCAACTCAACACTGAACACAATCTTAATACTCACTCAAGTTTGAGTGTTGATGAAGAAATATTTAACTTTGAGTATCTCTTCACAAGAATATGATCATAGTTGAATATTCACAACAAAAAAAATTAGGTTTTTGCCACGCATGTATATGTCACTAAAAGTATGATTATGTCCGAGTATAGATCTTTTGCCACACACGAGTTAAGTGTCCTCATGTGTCGCTATGTACTCGCCAATAAAAGTTTTTACTCACATATATATATATATATATATATGTGTGGGGAAATAGTCTAATTTTACCTGTACATATATTTGTCTTTAATGTATATTGTATATGTGGGTAATTATATGTAATGATGATGTGGAAATGACATAGATTGATGACGTGGCTATTTGTATGTGTGGGTAAATATTCAATGTTATGTTTGGATGATAAATGATTTTGTGAAATCAAATTATTAAATATATATATATATATATATATATATATATATATATATATAATTATATATGGACATTATGAAAAATTAATAAGTTGTGGGTGAATATCAATTATGCACGAGAACAATTGACGAATAATCTAAGGATTTGATATTGTTTTTGCATATCTAGTTCGAGAGCAAAATGATCTACAAGAGAGCTTGAATATGATGAAGAACTTGAACATGTTGAATTTTTTCATTGAGTGTTGAACTCTATCTAGTTTTAGGATAGACTCGTAAAACTATTTGTTGCATGTTGCAAAGATAGTCATTTGAATATTCTTTTTGGAGGGTGATCATCCGCAATAATTAAGTTTCCATTTTTAGTTAGGTTACAACACTCTTTCAAGTAGCTTTACTACAATCGCTAATAATAATAAGGTTGTAGTTTGCCGTTTGCCGTTCTAAGTTGAGTTTGTCACTTTAATAGGTTTGGCTTTCGTTAGGGTAGATTGGGCCGACAAAAGTTTATTCTCGTAGGTTCAGCGCAAATTATAATTAGTACAACAACTATTTGGCAAGTTTAAGTCATTGCATGGAATCACTTTAATAAGTTGTTGATTTGAAAAGTCTTCTTTTATTTATTTGTCACGAAAAACACACATACACGCAATTACAAAAGGCAAAAGAACACAAGATTTGTTCACCTACTTCGTCTTATAACTACGTCTGGAGCGATGCTAAGTCAGGATTTTCTCACACTGTTTTTCAGATACATAATACAAAAAGAAGACAACTATTTACACAAATAGCAGTATACCCTAACCCTAAATCAATTAGGTTTAACTGGTCTGACTCCAACCTGTTCATTTCATATTTGTAAATAATTAAAGCATTCAAGTTCCACATAATTCTTTCATTCAATAGGGGTTAAAACTTGTCATAAGAAAAGAGTTAAAAGTGTTCTCCATCTAAGATTTCCAAACTTAGCTACTTTTTTCTAAGCAATTTTAATATTATAATTTCAAAATGATATCACATAGAACTCTAAACTTTGAGACATTTATGATGTATGTCTTAGGCATTAGCATTATGAACGTTAGACACACACACACAAATCGTTACCTTAGTTACTTCATATTTCATTCACTTTATACATAGTTCTTTTATTGCAAAGACGCCTACGTCATTCGACTCGCGTGTAAGAGCTCGCCATGTTATACAAACTGAATTAACAAAATATATAGCTAAAAAAATGACACTTTCTTGACCCAAGGATCATCTTAAAATTATTTGAGCTTAGTTACCATATTCCAAAAAGAATATTGTTTTAGGTAAAATCTTACCCTCTACACCGATCTAAACACTACTTATATTACTCCACCAAACATAACTCATATTTTCCATGACTCTAAGATCTAACCGTCACACAAAATTATTAATAATGTTATAATTTTTGTATCACAAGTTAGGAATAATAACAGTTTATATATAAAGAATTTATTTCCTATAAGAATTATAATTACACTTTAAGAATAATAAAATCATAATGTTAAAGTGACTTAATTAGATTATTAAAAAAATACAAAGTAATAAAAAAACTCAAGAAATTTGAAATAAAATAAAATCATTATCTCTATTTTTCTTGGTTATGGTCAAAAGCAAAGTGAACTAATTAAGTGGGACAAAGGGAGGAATTGAATATTAGAGAAATAACAGTATACGTTTTTTTAAAAAAAGAATTAATAACAATATACATAGATAATACACACTCATATTTCATTGTGGACTCGCAGTACCATCGTCAATCAACATGTAAACGTGCCATAAATCCATAATTGAACATATCAAACATTTATCTAATGAGATTTCGTTGGTTTATTATAAAAATCTTTGAAATCCCAAGGATAATATTTATCACTCATTTCTTTTGGCAACACGTCTTATTTTATTTGTCTACATTATTTTAAATAAAGTCCAAATGAGATTATAAAATTAATTTGGATCACAATCGTTCACAAAACTCATAGTTTCACTCTTGTTATTTTGTTTCAATTGGAATGCAGTTAATATAAAATCGAATTGTTTATTATGTTTGTGTTAGTCAAACGGTAGGGAGTTAAATTATAGGACCAAAGGTTCCGAATTTAAGTTCTCGATGGTTCGACCTTTAAATTTCTTATTGATTGTTTAAAAAAATAAAATCGAATCGCATGACTAATCATGCAATAATTACTCCTTTTTTCTAATAAAATAGTAATAATTTTTTTTCTTAATTATTCAAAGTGATCAATACTTTAGTTCTTTCGTTTTCGTTTTGGTTCAACTCAATACTTTAGTTCTTTCGTTGTTATGAACACTACGCTCGCATATTTTTTTTTTTTTTTTTAAAAGAACAAGAAGAAAGGAATAAATTAAATCATCTCAAACAACATACTTTTTATATGAAATAGATTATGTTTCTTTTAATTTTAATAAATGTAAATCCAATTATATTTTTTATACCTTAATTATGATTATACTTAATTACTAACTTGTCCTTGATTTAAAGTAATTTTAAAGGACATTATAGGCAATACATTATTTTGTAACTTAAGGCTCTTTTTAGTATAGGTATAGATACATATATAAAACTATTATATTTGGATCTTATTTTCTACGATTAAATTTCTTTATTTACAAGAGATTAAATTGCATGAGGAAGAACGTGTTGGGAATTGTTAAGGACAAATATGTTAAGGGGGAACCTATAAGGGACATTTTAAGAAATGTCCTATTATTTTGATTTGATCCCAAAACCCCCAAGTGTCCTATTCTCAAGCGACCCATTTTGATGTAGGAAATAGGTTAGAATTTTTCTAAGCCTATACTGTTAGGATGACTCAATTTTACTTAGGTTTTTAGACTGCAGAAATCCCAAGTGAAGGCCACTCACTTAAGTGTGTTTTCCAAGCGAAGCGAGACTACCAAGCCGAAGTGAAGCATGCCGAAGAACAGCGAAGCAAAGCGAGCGCTACAGTGGAATCAAAGCAAGTCCACCAAAGCGAAGCGAGCGCTACAAAGAAAAGCTGAGGCGAGTCAACACGGGTCAACACTTTCTAAAGCAGTCACTCGGGAACTTCTCTTCCCAAGCAACTCGCTACAAAATGACCGTGAAGCGACTCACTTCAAAGCGGACGCTACAACTTCAAAAGCAAAGCGAGCCACCACCTACCAGAAAGCGACAGCACGACTCCCGCTCGTATTTTGAACTCTAGTCAACAAAGAGATCGTCGCATTAATTACAAGATCTCCACATGTCTAATGCGGAGTGGAGTAGAGGAGTTGACTGCCAGGCCGACAGGGCGCCGCTACAGTACTGGCTCGCTCCAGTTACTGTTGAAATTGTATTTTAGCCATCTTTGGCAAAAAGACAAACTGGCGCGCCTGAAAAGCTTTCCGCCTGTGCAAGTACTGTCGAGAGGAGGAGGGACAAGGCCACCAACCAAGCAACGGATCTCGGCCAAACCTCCGCCTATAAATAGTGAAGGATGAAGACGAAGAGAAGTAGAACACTTCCTGAGCATTCGAGCGCCTACTGCAAACAAACACTCCCAGCTTTCAAGCAATCTTTGAGTCTTCGTTTCCAAGTGTTCTCCGAGTTCCAGCCTTATCGGAACTCGTCTTCACAACCTTCACACCTAGAGTCTAAGCTCATTCCATATTCAAGCTTAGAAGAAGAACTCCAGCCATTTTTGCATCTACTGTAAAGAGTTCTTCATAGTGTGTTCGTCGAAAACCAAAAACCCTAACCCTAGTTCTGTTTGTTAGGTTTTTGTGTGTCGTCGTTAGGTTGTTTCGATCCAAGGCTCTACCTTCATCGATAGTAGAAGCCTCGATCATAGAGTCTAGATCCAAGCTTACACTTTCATTAAGTGAAGCTCGATCGAAACTAGGTTGTAAGGAGAACCCGTAATCTCCCTGTCAACGGACTGAAGCGAGTGAAGCTTCCAGTCCAGTTTAGGTTTTTGGTGTGAACCCGGAATCACCCAGCGTCTGACAGATCCAAGCGAGTGGAGCTCGATCTTGTCTCAGGCTTTTGAAGAGCCCGTAATCTTCAAGTTCTTAAGTGAAGAGAACGAGTTGCCTAGCTAGTGCAACAAAGTGGACGTAGGAGTTTCATCTCCGAACCACTATAAACTCTGTGTCGTATCTCTCTAACCCTAAACTCTTTATTTCCTTGCTTGATTACTCACTGCACTTGCATCTAAACAAACATAACTTGGAACTTTAAATACTTAGGAAAGATTTAGCTCACCAAATTTCCGCATATACGAGTAAAGACTCACTCTTGATCAAGTGCTCACTTCGGTCAAGCAGTCAAGCTACAACTGTAGATCTAGCTTCAGCTAGGTCTTAAGTGAAAAAGCGAGCTCTTTACTTGACACTCTGAGTTAAGGAAAAGAAGTTGAAAAACTTCAAAATACGTATTCACCCCCCCCCCCCCCCCTCTACGTATTTTTCCTATAACAAACCGGGACCAACAGAACGAATAGCTCCTACGCTTAGAACGTCGAATATATAACTATAATATAAATCGACATTGAATTGGTTCTTCATATTTAATATTCTTAAATTCTTTTTATTGTTTGTAAGTACATAAAAATCGAGAATATAGTCTAAAATACTTTTAAAAAAAATTCAGTGGTAAAATATCAAAATGTTAAAAATAATTGGAACCCGTCGATTTTCGACAGGCAATAAACTAGTATATATATATTTACATGGATATCCAATTCAATAATATAATTTATACTATTATTGTGTATAAAACTAGTGTTGGCATTTATTTATTTATTTATCTATTATAGTTACACCTTAAATATACAACAATTCAATATTTTACTCAAGAAATTTCATGCTTATAAATAAGTGATTAAAGGGGATTTCAATAAATAAGTACACTTATAAAATCATCTATACTAAGAACGATTAAATAAATATCTTAAATTATATAAAATCTTATGGCAAAAGATGGGGTATTACGTATTGGTACATTTATGATTCGGTATTATATATACTCAAAGATATCATTTAATAGGGTCGATTTTGGCTATTATGTTAAAAACGACTTTTATTAAGCTAGAATGGAAGCTAGGAAGTAATATGCAATATCATTAATAGCAAATGAGTACATCAAACATCGAAAGCATCTAACCGCAAGCAAATCAACAATTTATAGCGAGAAGTGCAGCAATAACAATTAAACAGCAAAAACATTTGCCACCTTTGCATATCTTGATCTTTATGTTGAGGAGACGACCTGGTTTCGTTTCCCTCTGATTTTGTCAGTTCTGGACAAGGTAAAGATGAAAGTCAGAAACCAAAGTGAAGCATTATACAAGGATAAGGTACATTATTTGATTATGTAGTTTATATTGAATTGAATGAAAGCGGTGCCACATGAAACGTACTGCTTGTCATGAAAATAAGTGCATGAATGCTAATTACAAACTCTGTTATCGAATTGAATCCAAGGGGTGTAGAGAGATTCTTACCATCGATTACCCCATGAAGAAGTAATGACAATTTTTAGCTTGTAATAGTCATAATATTCCCGTTGCTCCCGCAGTATGCTTTTAGTTGAATCATTGACTGCTGGGCTGCAATCTTCCACCTCTATAACACTTAGTGTCTCAACATCCGCCAATTCAAGCGGTAACTCTCGCAGTTTGTAGCAGTGCTTGATAATCAGGCGTTCCAGACTTGGGAAATGGGTGTATTCAACTTCCATCCACTCTACATCCAAGTCTTCCAACATAAGGTATTTTAGACTCGAAAATTCCCCTCCGACATCCTCCACCGAGGGCCACAGAAGGCGGAACTCTGTAATTTCAGCACTTGAAGCTGCGGTAAGGAAACAATGCCTGTCATAAGATCCCAGGAAAATCCGCATCCGCCCAAGGTTAGCTTTGTAAGACTATTTGGGAAATCGATGAGATAGGATGCAGCTTCGCGGGGTCGAAAACCAATATCCGTGAATACGCATTTGAATGACTCCAGGCTATCGAGGCCAGAAAAAACAGGATCGTCATCTGCAAACAAGTTCTCAACAGCGTGGTGCGTGGACTCAAACCATATCCCGATCTTGATTAGTTGCGGCACCCTTGAAAGGATTCCTGGCGTGCAAGTACCAACACTCACACCCGAAAGCGTCAGAAGTTTATCCAGGAACATGGAATCTGCCATTTCAGCATCAAGTGGATCGGGCAGGTCGAACCCCATACAGTAGAGGTGCCTCAATTTGCGCAGCTTCCATATCTCCAACGGTAGAGTGACCGAGGGATGAACCCTCTCGCTCCGACTGATGATCAAGGTTTCAAGGTTCCAGAGCCTAAATATGGATGACGGGAGCTCCCCATTGAACGTGATGGCAAGGTACTTCAAACCAACTAATCTAGCTATCGCATTTGGGAACTCCCAGAATCTGATCGAAAGCGCGTGGAGCACCCTCAGCCTTCTCAACTCCAGATACAGTTGCAACGGTTGAAGATGCTGAGAGCCCACACAGAGAAGCGAACGCACATCTCTAGCCGATCTCATCAAATTACGCACTTGTTTGAGCCCGAGTAGGACGTTGTTATGGACGCCCAGCCGCCGCTGCTCTTCAATGCCTTGTGGTGCTACGTTTCCATTCCCCATCTTCACCAGATGAAACAGCTTATCCTCTCGAGCTTCACGCACGCATAGATAGTGAAAGGGCAGGGGAACTCTGCAGCTTTTGATCCTGCCTCTTAAGCTCCGCTCATGAACTTCAACAAGGTATCTTGAGACAAGATCCTCCAAATACTCCTCAGCCTTTTCCTCTAATCTTTCATTTTCGTCTCGGACAGGACTGACAAATCCCTCGGCGGCCCACAACTTGAAGAGCTGAGAAGTGGGGATGCTGTAGTTGGGAGGGAATACCCCCAAGTAGAGAAAGCAGGCTTTCAAATGATGAGGCAATTCATTGTAAGAAGGTTTAAGAATCTTTTGTATAAGTTTATTTACATCTTGATCTACTGCATTCCAGTTTTCCACCGTTGCTGGCATTTTGGACAGGAGATGGCCAATCTCGACTACCGCAAGGGGAACAACTCCTAGCAATTTTCCAGCAATCTTCTTCCCGACATTCTCCAATTTCGGAGGGCACCTTCCGGCTTCAGGGAACGAAATCTTACAGAGCAACCCCCAGCATCCCGAGATGGTCAGGAAACGCTTCAGGTGTATGTTTTCCTCTGAGCAAGCAACGCGAGCCACCTTAGTCGTCGTTGTTGTCAGCATGATTGCACTGTGGTTACTAGAATCTGGAAAAAGCTGTTCAAGTTGGCTCCAGGCACGAGTATCCCTTATGTCATCCAGTACAACCAGATACTTTCTACCATATAAATTCTTGAAGAGCTGCTGGCCTAATTCATCAGCCGAGTCCCGTTCATTCATTTTATCAAATTCCAGTTGCCTCAGAAGACTCAACAGCAATTCTTCCAGCTCATATTCTAAACCCACGCTCACAAACAAACGCACATCAAACTCGTTGATAATCTCCGGGTCCTCAAATACCTTCGCGGCCAGAGCAGTCTTGCCGATGCCAGCTACCCCGGTTACAGATATCACCCGGAGCCTGGGAACATACCTGGATTTGATAATCAGTCGTTTCAACCGGCGGCTGGGATTCCAGCTGGATATAATCAGTCCTTTCACCCCGATCACTTCGTCTTCCAGTCCCACTGTCCCGTTGTTCCTGTCCAAGCTAAATCTCGACGATATCGGAACATCCGCAGCAACAGCCGAAGATTGCTGGCCTCCCCCCGTGAGGTAGTCTTCCTTGGCCTTAAGCAGGATGATTAAGGAACCAAGTCTTGCTTGGGCCTCCGCCAACTCCGCAGTCGAAATCTCGGATACAGAGTGAAGAAGAAGATCTGAAAGATGGCATTCGATGAGATCCCGAATAGTCTGAAGCACATCCTTGATTTCCTTTTCCAGATCCTCCACGCTGTTGCTGTCCTTGAGAGAATGCATTTTATCGAAAAAGGATTTAAGGTAACAGAGGTCGTCGTAAATTTGTCTAACCTCTGAATCGGGAATTTGAAGTCTGGATCGAGAGGGATCAAGATGTGGCTCTAATGTCTGTTTGAGAGAAATCACCACTGCATATGCCATTTTTTAAAATTTTTTTTTGCTGCTCTCTCTCTCTCTCCCTCTCTACTGCGATATGATTCAGAGACAAGTAATATGTATGTACTACAATAAAATGATAGCAAATTATAAAAGGAAAACAAGGTAGGTTCCTCAGTTTTTTTGCTTGCGGGCTGGCGTTTCAAGATGAAACCAGATTGAAGTCAATGCCTGCCTCTCTCTCTCTCTCTCTCTCTTGGATACTGATTTATTTGTCTATGTTTTTTTAATGCCAGTGCACTTGCCTTCATCCACTTGCCTTCATCTTTTGTAGTGACCACTGTCTATATGTTCGCATTATGCAATGTTTTTTTCTAACTACTACTACTATGGTGTATACTACTTCTATCCTATTTTAATTGTCTCATTTTTTCTAATTAAGTTGTATTCTATGGATTGTCATGTTTTTGGGAATTGAATGAATTTGAATTAACCCTTCTCACTTTTAACGTTGCACCTAAAATCTCATACTAAAATAACTAAGTTGAGTGAAATGGGACGAAGGAGTATCAATTATCAATTATATATCATAATCAATTTTCCTTTTTTGTTTTTGCTTTCATTATTTTCCTTCAATTCTTCAATATTTTGATTTAGTCTAGTTTTATACTCCTGATTTTAAGATACATTGATCCAATCAAATTTATATTATTTGAAATTCCCTCTATCCTGATGAATTCAATCTATTTCTTTAATTTTTATATGTATAAAATAATAGAAAGAAGTTGTATCAAATGAGACGGAAAGAGTATAGTGTATAGGGGTGTTCATAGTTTGGTTTAAACCGTAAACCAAACCAGATCAAACCGTATTTTGCGGTTTGATTTGGTTTATGGTTTGAAAAAATATGGTTTGGTTTTATATTTTCACAAATTATGGTTTACGGTTTAGGTTTGGGTTTTGAAAATATATAAACCAAATCAAACCGTAAACCGTAAAACCGCAATTTAATTATAATAAATGTAATATTAATTATTAATTTTGACATAACTTGCTTTCAATTTTATTACATCGTCATTTAGAGTTAAAAAGTAATACTCCCTCTGTCCCATGGCAATTGTTCACTATGAAAATGGCACAATAACCAACGCTATAAGAGATAGGGGATTTTATATTATATTGGTTGTGAGAGTGTAATGTTTCCACTTTAAGTAAGTGGACAATTAAATGGGACGTCCCAATAAGGCAACATGGACAATTGTCATGGGACGGAGGGAGTACTAAAAGATGAGTACTTAATACATAGTACAATTTAATATAATTCTTTTTTATATAAAAGATTATATCCATCTCTAAAAAAATTATTTTTACACTACCAACTATATTTCTTACTCAATATTTATTGAAATTTTAATTATTTTCTTTGAATGTATCACATAATTTTTGTTATCTTATGAACTCATTTTCATGAACGATTTAGATTTTTATAAAAAAGTGTTTTTACTATTCATACTCAAATACAAACATATAGGTACTAAAACCGCAAACCGAACCGCACCAAACCGCATTTATGTGGTTTGATTTGGTTCGGTTTTAATATTAATGTGGTTTGGTTCGGTTTCGAAATTTTAACAAACCGTATTATATGGTTTGGTTTGGTTTTTAAGTTAAACCGCACCAAACCAAACCGTGTACACCCCTAATAGTGTAATATAAACCTTAATAATCTGAATAATTATAATTTCCAATTGATTGTTTAGGATTTGAAATATATGTTTGTATGTTGGATAAATTCATAAAAGTTTTATTACAACTTACTTCACACCATAAATTTAAACCCATTTTAACCCTACTTCCCTTGATTAGTACTATATCACACCATTGTAGACTAATGACAACAGGGTTTATTCTTAAATGGTATGAGTATACTACACTCACCCTTAATATGAGATATAGGTAGTATTTTAAAAAATAAAAAAATAAATGATTACCAAAAAAATCAAATAACAACATGATAACTACATACCAGCTAATCTGTAATGACGTAAATATCATCGTTATTCGATGCAACCAGCCAAGCCAAATCAACCGGTCTAACCACGAACCGGCTATTTCAAATTCAAAAATCAAACAATCCACTGCGAACCGCCAAAAAACTAGCAAAAAACGGCCGACAAAAATGAATGCTTACCTCTCCACTTTTTTCCAAGAAACAATTTCATCTACTCCTTACTCATCTACTCAAAAGAGATCAAAAATAAAGAAAATGAGTTTACCATAATAAACAAAAATCAAAATATTCAACTTATGATGTGGCTTAGTATTCATTGCTCTTCTTCTTCCCTTTGGAGTCTTCTTTAAAAGGGATGAACGATTTCCCTCCCATGAAGGGTCGAAGAGCCTCGGGAATCTCGACTCCGTCCACTGTTTGGCTGTTCTCGAGGATGCAGCACAAAGTCCTCTCAGTTGCAGTCAAGGTGGAGTTTAACATGTGCACGTACTCTTTACTCTTATCGTTACCTCCCTGCATCGATTCAGTAGAGAGTTCGGGTTTATAGTCCATGATTAGAATGTATAATAATTTTAGTTTACTTCAGTTAGGGCATATATAGATTTAGAACTGATAGAAGAAACTTCTGATATAAACAAGAGAGAATAAGCACAAAACTAAGTCTACCTTTTTTTGTCCATATCGAATTTCTAATCTTCTGGACTGATAGTCAGTGCAATTCGAACAGGAAACGAGTTCTCTATAAGTCTTTGATGCTGGAAACCACCCTTCCAAGTCGTACTTTTTTGCAGCAGCATCGTTCAGTGCACCCGAAACGACAGCCACGACTTGATACGGAATATTTAGCTGAAGTAACAATATTACGAATTTCAGTTCAAAGTATCTAACCTTCAGAAATTATAGAGTAAAATCAAATTTATTGTGGCCGAAAACGATACCATCTTGTAGAAGTCCTCAGAATTCTTTAGCATTTCTTCATGCATTTCCCACGAGTCGTTTCCGTTTGGGCTAGTGATGGAGAATTGTTCGACCTTTTCAAACTGATGGACACGGAAAATACCCAGTGTATCTCGACCATGCGAACCAGCTTCTTTCCTGAAGCAGGACGAATATCCTGCATATCTAAAAGAAACAAGGAATCCCATCAGATATAAAATATTTAAAGTAAACAAGCAAAGAACTCTGTTCTCCAAAACAATACGAGCTTACATAAGAATACATCAAATTGGGTCTTTCTATACATAAGATCTCACACCTCAAAGGGAGTTGGGTAGGATGAATCCAATAGTCTTGATGATACGCACAAAGAGGCTGTTCACCAGTAGCTATCAGATATTTGTCGTCACCCTCTCCCGTAACCTGATACACACACCAAAAGCCGAAATGTTTTTTTATACTAGAGATATCAGATGTTTTTTTCCTACAGCAACAATAAGATAGCACAAATACAGCATTAAGGAAAAAGCTACATTTTCCTATTAAATTTTATATAGAGAACAAAAGTGTGACAGGAATCTCATTTACGTAATAAAATTGTAAAATTAGATAAATGGAAACATCTCAGAGTATATCAAGCTACTATTGTCTAAAAATCAACTTATAACTTCAGGTGGTACAATCTTAAAGAGGCAGGCTATGTTAATGCAGAAAACTCTCAATGTGTTTCTTGAGCCATTCGTCTAGAAGAAAAGATTACCTTGTAAAGTTCCTCATCAAATTGAGACAACTGAGCACATTTGGCCATTACATCTTTCCTCATGAAGAAAGGAGTCTGCAATGCTGTAAATCCCCTATTCTCCAGAAAATCGAGGCCCAAGTTGATTAGAGCTTGATTAAGCCGTACTCCATCTCCTTTGAGATAGTATCATAGTAACCTCTACCTCCAGCAACATTTGCACCTAACATATTGAACCCTTGTTTTATTATTTAAAAGCTAGTTGAAGACAAACACTGAAAACAAGCTAAAGCTAACAAATGGCAGCTGAAGGAGTATATTCCTTCCCAGGTCCAACATTGATAGTAAAACGAAATATCGCGAAAGAGAGAACAAAAATAAAGGATATCCTTGAAGGCTCTATAAGTAAAACTAAAATTCATTACTTAGCACAAGGTAGCTGCCATTTCACATGCTAAATTACTTAATATATTCGAACTAGTGATCCATACTCTGTTCTTTTTCTCCTTTACAGAGAAATAGAAAACCAAAACGTAAGTACTTATTAAGTAGTCATATACAATATATTAGACTAGAACACTAGAAGAGTGCTAGTGAACTGGTCGTATAAGAAGAAAGCTCGCCAATAAATCGACTAAAAAAACGGTTATAGGAATTCCCACAAAATATTTTTAAATAAAGTGAGCACCTTTCTTTAAATCAGCAAATCCAAGAAGATCAACAAGCTCCACGTGATTCTTCAGCTTTGTGTCCATCCTCTTCTCTCCCCATGACCGTATAACGGCATTGTTTTCCTACAAAATATATCACACTTCATTGAGAAATGTTTTTTGGTAAACTTTTGACGAATAAGAAGAACTGAGAATATACCTCATTATTGTCAATTGGGACAGAATCATGCACCAGGTTTCCAATACTTGATAATCTAGATTGCAATGCATCTAGAGCGTCCTGCACCTCCGCCTCCTTCTGTACAGTCAGTTCTCGGTTTTCCTCCGTACTTGCAATCAAAGTACTTGCATCTCCTCCAGACTATCAAAATCAAAGTGAGTCGCATAATAAGTCCAATAAAACTAAAGAAAACACCTCAAACTGAGTTCACTAATTACTCAATGTTGTTAAGTTGTATCAATATAAAATAGATGGCTATTCAATACATAAATAGATGTTTAAACGACTACTTCCAGGAATCCAAAGATTATCAAGGAGGTATACATTCGTTGCTCAAAGCTAAAGTTTCCTTATATTTCACTTTTGTTACTAATGCATATGATGATCCTGCACTAGCGCAATCACGTTGCAAGTGAAAAGTTCTCTACCATTGAACTAAAAACTTACGCATAAGCAATCGGAAAAGGGAAACAATATGGAGACAAAATCATAAAACCATCCCAGTCTGTTATTCATCGACATTGTACTTTCACTTATTCCAGAGGATAGACAACACTACTACCATCACATATCAACTTAACTTTTCTTCCCTCGACACCATTTTCTCAATTCAAAGCAGCAATTCCTTTCTAAGAAGAAATTGCTAAGGATAATACTCGAAAGAACAAATTGACAGTGAAATCAAAAGGCAAAATGCAGCACACTCACGATTTTCAGGCGAGCAATCTCTTTGCTTATCTTGTTCTTTGACGACCTCAATCCATCCAACTCAAACTGGCCTACATCCACATTACCTCAAAGTTTAAAAATTCACAAACATTGACTAAAAATCAGACTTCAACAAAAATAATAATAACACAAAATCAGAAAAACTCGTTCTCGATTAGAAACTCACGCTGCCTCCAAACTTTGTCAAGCTCAATCACTTCATCAACAACATCAACACTCGCAAAACGACGTCGCTGGGACTCCCTGATTACCTCAGGGTTTCCACCCTTCTCCTCACGAAAGAGATTGATGTCCAAGGTATAGCTTTCCCTTTTAAAACTCTGGCTCTGCAATTTCCGCACCAATATTCAGCCTTAATATTGTTACATAAACCAAAAAAAAAGAAGAACAGCTACAGCAGTAAGCAAGCATTACAGTCGGCCCAAACTAAGCTAGTACCAGTTTCTAAGTGAGGAGGAAGGAGGGAAATACCGGAAAAGGTGAATCTGCGCGATCGCTCGGAGTTGGGATGCTAGAAAAATGATTGATTTTCCTTCCATGAGCAATCGAACTGATCGTGGGGAAATTCCGAAGAATTGGAGAGAAAGGGGAAGAGGAAGATGAGAGCGATGGAGATGAAGAAAGAGAAACAACACGAAACCGAAAATGGAGTGGGAATTTGAGCACAGCGTTCATAGATTCTTAATTTTCTACAAAAAATTATCCTCCTTTTTCTGCAGAAAATATTTGATACTGGTATCATTCCTATTATTTGTAGTCGATGTTGAAATCTATTTCAAAATTTCAATCTTACTAGGGCTCTTGAAAAGTTGCATATACAATCTCTACTCCGGCTCGTTTGGTCGGGGGAGAAATGTCTTATCGACTCAATTGCACCTTCTCGTCTCAATTCAGTGATATTTAAGATAAAATCGGGGAGAAATGTCTTATCGACTGAATTACACTTTCTCGTCTCAATTCGGTGATATTTAAGGTAAAATCGTTTGCACTCACTTTATCGTTGTTGGTCGGAGACTCAGAGGAGAAATGTCTTACCAACTTAGTTACAGTTCCTCGTCTCAGTTCGGCAATATTTGAGATAAAATCGTTTTACCAAGTGAGCTACACTTTGTCGACGTGCTGCTGGTTCTCATGAGCTTCAATATGTTTATATTTCTTCAGATTCATGAGCAGTAGTGATGAAGTTAAGAACAAAAATGCCAATTCATGAACAAAAAACTATGCAATCAATGAAAACAAAAGGTCTCATTAGATTATCACAAAACTTGGAAGAAGCATACAACACGAATAAAAATGGAAAAGAACACACCTAAAAACGCTAGAGGTAATCTATCGGAACCACAGCCAAAAATGCAAAGTTCTCAGCGAAAAACAACTGAAACTGTACGAATTTTTGCCAAAACCTCCCTTCACCAAGCAAGAGAATTTTTCCAGTTTTTAACAAAGAAAGTTACAAGTTGAACATGTTGATTATCTTGGTTATAATCCTTGACATGATGCCCTCTCACATCCTGTCTTCTCTTCTTCGTGGTGCGCAGGTGATAATTTCGTCGACCCTTAGAATCATCTCAGCAGCTTCGGTTGCTGAAAGCAACACAGCTTGCTTCACTTTGAAGGCCTCGGATATTCCTCTCTCAGCCATATCTCCCACCTGTTACAAAACAAGGAAACTCGAAAATTAAGCATCTGTCATTGGCAAAACCACAAAAATAATCCCCTGTATCCATTAAAAAGCGAAGAATCATGTTGATTCAAGAAATGAAATAAACTAAAAAACACAAAAGGAAAGGGTTCTCAATCAATTAAAAGAATGTTTGTTGGTTTATCATATACCGTATAGCTCTTCAGTAAACATTGACGGTGGACATGGACACTACTCAGTTATCTGTTTACCTCAAGATGACACTATGACCTTTCTATTCCAATTTTATATCATAACAAAGTTTAATAGCACGGTTAGCATCTAACCAGGGACACTTATTCTGACCTCATAGTAATATCTATTTATGATCTTAAAGAGAAGAACAATTAAGAATTGAGTTTTCGTTAGTGACTGAAGTGACTTACAGCTCCAGAGATGACATCGATTCCAGCAGTGCTTCCATCCTTGTGGTGCTCTGCACGAAGTTGAGCGACTAACTCAGCACTATCCAAGCCAGCATTGTCAGCAATGATAGTTGGAATGGCCACAAGGGCCCTTGAAAAGGCTTCAATGGCATGAGACCGTTTCCCTGGAGTTTTCCTGGCAAGTTCATCGACTGCTTTTGCCATCACCATCTCAGGCCATCCACCTCCAAGCAAAACTCTGCTGTCAATTACGGTCTGTGACAGAACGCACAGGGCATCATGCAGAGATCTTTCGGCTTCATCCAACATATGAGGACTGCCACAATTACAAAACACAGATTCATCATTAAGAAGTAAAACCTCAGGGTAACTGACAGAAAATATGATATGCAATAACTTCTTATATGAAAAGGGTATAGTGTTAGTAGACAAGACAATACTACGTACAAATCCCATTCTCAAACAAGGCATGCATATACATATTGACAGATTATTATACCTTCAAGCTCAGACAGCTTATATCACCATGAATAAGGATGTTGACAGATTATTATACCTCCTAGAAATTTCTTCATCCGGGTAATATTTAAATGCCCAGTTACATTAAGGATTTCGTAAATAATTATTTATGAGCCACTTAAAAGTCATTGGTACTCCATCCTCAATATAATAATACAAATAGAACTCATATTTACCTTATGGAAAACTACTTAAAAGCATGAGTAAACAATCAAATAGCTCTCTTTATAGAATATATCTGACAACCATGTAAATGAGGTATCGCCAAAGAAATGTCACAGTAAAATATGATAAGCAATGCTAGAACAGAAGAATGAAAGACTCAAAGATATACCTTGCCCCTCTCAATACGATTGTACAAGCCTGACCCATTTCAACGCCAGAAAAGTGAATCAACTTGTCCTCACCAATCATAATTTCTTCAATAAGCTTGCAGTGCCCAAGCTTGACCGACTCTGGATTATCGAAAGTTGATGCAATCTCACCCCCAGTTACAAGTGCCAGCCTCTCAATACCATCAAAATCAGCATGCTCTATAGCAAGTATTCCGGCATCAGCAAATAGTTCCTCTGGGAAATTGTAGATCAACTGGCGATTAACAAAACAATTTATCCCATGATTTATAATCTTTTGCACCTTCTCCCTCATCTTATCCTTTTCAGCCACTTCAATCTCAGCAACCTTAGCCATTGAATCAACTCGAACACGTGCCCCATAAATTTTCACTTTATCTGTGTCCATTGCAGTATTTGCCACCAAAATATTTGCGTTCTCAATACGTTTTGGTTGGCCAACACCAATTTTTTTATCCAAAATAAATCTGAGGAAAAGTGAGTTTAAATGAGACAGACACCAAATGCAACTAGAACACAGATAAGCTAAGAGATGTTAATGAAAAGTAAGGGAGACAAAAGAGTGTGTAAAATATATAAACATGTAATACTACTACCTAGTACCAAATTATAATATTCAATGACTAATTATATTAGAAAAACTAATATTTGAAATGCCAAATACAATTGAGTTCCAAAAGAAGTAAGTCAAAAAGAAGAAAGAAAAAAGGAAAGAGGAAAGAGAGAAAAGAAAATGATTATCGGGTTATAACTTACCCCTCATCCAGAAATGATTCTTTTAGTGAACCTCCAGGCTTCTTTATGATTTGAATGGATTCCAAGTTCGTACTCCCCTGTAAGAAAGAAATTTTGAATCAAATTTTCCCTCATCCAAATTATTTGGATGTTGTTTGTAGAAGAAGAATTAGGTTCTTATCACTCAGTATAGTAACTAATAGAAATGTAACTGAATGAAGTTGGGTAGAATATCATGTGATTCATTGTAGGAATGTCATCTTATCATCTTTTCAAATTTTAGCAGTTGCTAGTGCATTGCAGCTCTAGATATATTGCAGCTCATCACTACCTCTTCAATAAACAACAACAAAGACACAAAGTTCACAATCCATCCACCAAATAAAATATGATAATACCTTCAGTCTCATAACTGCATCAACAGCTAGTTTTGCAAAATGTTCCTTATCCTGAGAGAGAATTTTAGAACTCAAAGTAGTCATTGCAATCTTCATCAGGTCGGTCTTGAATTTCTCTGGATATAGAAGACCATATAACAATTATTAGGGTTTGACAATACCCACCAATATAGGGAAGCTAAACAACATATTTTTATGTGAACCACTAAAACTATTCTTTAACACAAATGCGAGCGACCTATATGTCAGCAACTACTAGTAGGCCTCTCGCGAGAAAATGCAGTATCACGCACACCCCAACAATTAGTTGATTTTAAAGCATAAGCAATTAGCAATGGGATGATAATAAGGCATAAGTACTGAAGATTATTAGTTGTTTGGAACAATATTTCCAAAGGAGTTACCAGGAATCAAGAACCAAGCAGTCATTGAACTGAAGAGATATAGAATTTAACGGTAAGAAATAAGAATAAAAGACTACAAGAATAATCACCTGCATCCGACTTATTATCGACGACCTTCTCGAGCAATGCATTTCTCGCACATTCAGCTGCCATACGATACCCTGGCATAACAGATATAAATAAATAACTACAATGAGAAGGATTTTAGACAAAGATGAATTTATACAAATAATACATTCCACCCATTGACAAAGTTTTTAAACTGCCTAAGCAAAAGAAACAGACTACTTACTTGAAGTATTCCAGAAAAAACTCTAATCAAATCATATATTTTTTTTATTTGTTTTTTAACTCGATATATAACGTGGAAGCAAGTATTTTATATAGTACAATTTGGATGGGTTAAACAAGAAGCATGCAAACCTGCAATAATGGTCATTGGATGAATTTTGGCATTGACAAGCTTTTCTGCCTCCCTCAAAAGCTCGCCAGCTAAAACAACAACTGATGTTGTACCATCACCAACTTCATCATCCTGTACTTTCGAGATATCTGGCGACGTATGTCAAGGCTCAACGATGATCAGATACTTCTTAGACCATCATTTAAAAAAATGTTTGCTTCTGAAAAATACTTCGGTTCTTAGAAGAGATTACAGTATATTCATATCTTAAGATTCTTATAAGTGGATTTTAGAATCCATGGGCCTAATATAAACTATGTTTTTCTTCTTCAAGTAGAATACTAGTAGGTTATAAGAAAATTTCAAAGTTTAACAATAACATCACCCCTGCTATAAAGCGTAGATTAGCTAAAGTAACTGGTGTCATAAAATTCTCGTTAAACAATGTAATCAGCCTATATGAACTTAGAGCAACATGCAATAGCAACACAGCATCAAGGATACCAACAAGAACTTTGGCAGCAGCATTGTCAATGTGCAGGGACTTCAAGATGGTGGCCCCATCGTTTGTCACAGTTACTATGTGCCCTCTGCCAGTGGATTGCAAAATTTTATCCTATGAGATGAAGAATTTACACTTTGATTAACAATTTGTTAAGAGTTATTGCAAATTTGCAATACAATCCAAATAACAAGATCTTTTACCATCCCCTTAGGCCCCAAGGTTGTCTTAACCAAGTCAGCAATAGCCATGGCTCCAATGAAGGAAGCCTGATAGAGAAGACAGAACATAGATGTTAGAAATTAGCTGTTAGCATAAGGCCAATAAACATGCATATGGGATTACTCTCCCTTAGTTTGGTACGCTACCAGCGTGATCCAAACAGGATGCTCAAATTGGTGAATATTGTGATTATAAATGATGCAAAATACATTACAACAAATGAAACAATACTTACCATCCGGGCTCGCTCACCCTTTTCTTCTGTGGCCTCATTCTTGAAGAGTTGTTCTACCTATTTAATCAAAAGCCAGGTGCATATTTAGAGAATACAAAGATTAGAGATTTCAGAAAGGAACTAAATTGTTTAACAGCAGTCAGAATCTGTCGTACCGCCATTGCAGCAAATGCTGAGAATGAAGATGGCAAAGCACACAACCACAGAAGATATTACCCTGGAAGACAGAAAAATAAACCAACACTGTAAATTAACATGAGTATGACTGACAATTACAGCTCGGAGTCTCAGACCATCCAAAACAACAAATACCACATCTAAAGTACCGAACATAACCAATGGCTTTAACAAATAAAGGATGATTATATGGTAGCAAATATGAAAGAACAGTAGTAGTTCTTATTTCATGAATCCAAAAGGTCCGAACAAAGATTAATTAACACCGACAATTAGAGAGTCAAACAATTCCACCAAAATTAAATCTTGAAATCTGAACTCAAAAAATGCTATTTGCAAATGCGTAAGGATTCACCACATCCATGTGCTGTATCTTTGCACTCCTAATTAATTACCGAGCGACAAATAACCGGAGATCTAGCTCAACATAATAAATCTCAAAATGCAACCTTTCTCATCCCACCATCCCAGGATCACTACACTTAAACCCTAAACCCTAGTACTCCGGAAATGAACCGACAACTATCACGAGAAAAAAGAAATTATACAGTAGCTTGGTCCATAAACAAAACTAGAGTCCAGAAACCCTAACGAGCATTCAGAACTACATTCACAAGGCAATATCAGCACAGATTTCTAGCGACGATCAATCAAGTGTCCATAACTAAGATGAATATGGAATCATCAAATCAAAAAAGCAAAAAAAAAAGCAAAAAAAGTGAGAAGGAAAATGAAGAAATGAAGAAACGAACCTTCGAGTTTCAGCAGCGGAGAGAGGCGGAGAGTAGAGACTGTGCGAGAAGTTGTGAAGTAGTGTGGAGAGAACTCTGGGGGCTTTTTGTAATTATGGAAGAGTTCCTTCTCGAGTGATTCATAAGTGAGAGTTTTACTACGCATGTTCCGCTTCAATTACTTTGTTTATTTCAATACGAAATTTTTGACACAGTGTTAAAAGTAAAAATTAACGAGTCACATAGATCACATTGAAAAGTAAGGGTTAATTTTTTACATTTTAGTTAAGTTAATTCAAATGGCACATCCTGATTATAAAAGTAAGTCAAGCGAAATGAGACGGATAGAGTATTAAATATTTGAAGTCTTTTGTTGTACATACTCGTATTAAGTAAGGAGGAATGATTCAATGTCCGTCGTCGACATGCTTAATACGTTTATGGATAACGTGGCAATATTATTATTAATAGGTAAATTTTAAAGGGGCAAGGACAAAATTAGCCACTTTCATAAAAAAAAGTCTTTTTTAGCCACATATAATAAAAAGGTCTTTTTCTAGCCACTTTGGACCTAAACTACCCATTATACCCTTACTACCTAAAATTAAAAAAATATTTGAAATAAAAAATAAAAAAAAAAACCCTAACCCCCAATTCCCAAACCCACCATGCGGCTCTCTCTCTCTCCTTCTTCATCTCTCCCTCTTCTCCCTCTGCTCGCCGCCGCCGCCGCCGTCGTCGCCGGCGGCGGTTGTTGTGCTCTCTCTCTCTCTCTCCCTCCTCTCTCTCTCTCTCCTTCTCCCTCAATTCCCAAATTCCCCACCGTGCGGCTCTCTCTCTCTCCTTCCAGCGGGGAACCCACTTCTTCATCTCTCCCTCTTCTCCCTCTGCTCGTCGCCGCCGCCGCCGCCATTGTCGTCGCCGGCGGCGGTTGTTGTGCTCTCTCTCTCTCCCTCCTCCCTCCTCTCTCGATCTCTCCCTCTCCCTCCCCTCTCGATCTCTCTCCCTTTCCCTCCCCTCTCGATCTCTCTCTCTCCCTCCTCTCTCTCACTCTCCTTCTCCCTCCTCTCTATCTCACACACATTGCATAACAACCATTGTTGCCGTTGTCACCACCGGACAAGGTCAGTTCGAGCTCCATATATAGCAGATTCCTCGACAGCAAATCGGGAAAGACGACACGAACACGAGCGAAACAGTCGTGAATACTCGATCGTGCACACGAACACGAACAAAAATGTCGCGAATATCCGTTCGTGCACACGAACACGAACAAAATTGTTGTGAATATCCGTTCGTGCACACGAACACGAGTAATCCTGAATTCGTGTAAATATTTCATTAAGGGTATAAATGTCATAAAATATGTAAAGTGGCTAGAAAAGGACCTTTTTATTATATGTGGCTAAAAAAGGACTTTTGTATTATGAAAGTGGCTATTTTTGGGTATTCTCCCAATTTTAAATATATTTTAAAACTTGTTTTTTTTAAAAAAAAAAGTAAACCCTAATTTTTTTATAAAAATAAACATAACATTGTCACATCGGTTATGGACATATTGAAAATGTTCACTATGGGTACAAGAGTGCATCTGATAAAGTAAGAGTGTTAGTAAATGACCAACATTGTCACAAATGTGATTACGAGGTTAAAATGTGTTATACTATAGGACATTCGAGTTAAATCTGTCACGAGAAGGATTTTATCGGGTTAAATTTTGTGTGTTTTGCTTATGTTAGTATTATCAACTACCATTTCCGTCTCATTTTTCTTAATACCTTTCTATCATATTATTGTAAGAACAATTTAGCCCGATAAAATATGTCCAATAGTAACAAACCTAACAAATGTGTGACAATTTATCCTTATGAATAGGGATGTCAAACGGGTCAACCTACCGGGTTTCGGGCTAGCCCTATCGGGTTGCGGGCTTTTCGGATCGGGTTAATCGGGTTTTTTTTTTTTCTTTCGGACTATTATTTTTTGACCCTAACCCTAACCCACCGGGCCATTATTTTAGCACATACTTTTATAAATTTTTTTTTCAAAATTTATTAAATATTGTGAATTTAACAAAAATATTTTTGAATGTCAATCTTTATTTACTTTTCACCAAGCGGCGAAGTAAAAAACGTATAGAATAAAATGAAGTTATATTTTTATTAAAACAAATTAAAAATATTCAATAATACTTAAAAACACAACCTAATTTATCAAATTTATAAGTAGAATAATAAAATATGTCATGAATTCATAATTTATAGTAACCCACCGGGCTTTCAGGCCAGCCCTATCGGGCTCGGGCTTTTTTCGGTCTAGCTCTATCGGGCTTTTTTACTTTCGGGCTATTATTTTTTGGCCCTAACCCACTATTTTTTTCGGGCTAATCGGATCGGCCCGTCGGGCTCGGGCTTTTTTGACATCCCTACATATGAATGAGATGAGACAATGTTATTCAGCTAACTAATCACAACCCGTTCTTACATCACATATGCATAGTAGTGCTTAGATTTCAAGATCATTTGACTTGACCGTCTTTACGTTAAGGTTTTGTCGATACTAGATGACGTGTTATTGCACTTCTCTCATATATTTACACACATGTATTGTAAAAATTAAAATAAATGAATATTATTCTGCTTAATATAATGCGTGTTATATTACGTCTAATGATAATCATATTTTATCTTAACATCCATTTTCCCGACACAAAAATGCATGCAATGAAACAAGGGACGTTGGTGAGAGAGAGAGGGGGAGTAAGACACATTATAACAATACAACTTCATTAAATACTATAATTAGTAATTGTGTATATATAGAAACTGATACAATATAATGAAACAAGGATAAAACACCCTTGTGCAAATCGAAAGAATAGGACCTCGAGCTAAGGTCACTAAACAAGCTTGCAAATTAACAACACTTAACCCTAAATTCTGCATATATAGGTGCTGATCTAGCACCTCCAACAATTTCAAAATCTTGTACTCTCTCTCTCTCTCCCTCTCATCTCAGATATACATATGCCTCAAAGCGGCCTCGTACGCCTCCCGCTCGCCCGTCCGCAGAGAAGAGCATTCTTGGGGATCGGGTACTCGTCTCTCAACGACATTGATGCTGTGTAGACCCTCAGGTAAAGCTGCTGCCCTAGGTACTGTCGGGCCCAGAACTCCGATCTTAAGTTCCACATTCCCACGTTGTCGAGTGGGAGATGAATCGCGGTCCACGACTTGGGATAAACCTGCATTGATCATATGTATCGTCGATATAAGGTCTGACCTTATAGCCGAGTTTAAAATATAACCTTCTATAAGTGTTTCTTTCTAACCTGAACTGTGCAACGAGAGACTGCATCGCGTAGATTGTACACGTTTCTGCTAGCTGAATTCCATTGCCCGCCGTCCATTCTGATTTGTGAAGACACGAGTTAGAGTAAGAGCGAGAAAGGAAGGAGAGAGGAAGAGAGAGAGAGAGGGCTCACCCTACTACAAAGAAGGAGTAGCCGCTGAGGTGATAGCTCTGCACAATATCTTCATCGTTTTGGAGCACAATCTCAATGTAGGATCTGTAATCAGCCCCTAAAACCGATGTGTCGAGGTATACTCCTCCGTAAGTAGGAGCATCGGGCACACTCCCAACTCGGAAGACTCCATCGATCTTGAAGTAATCAGCAACTTTCAATGGGGTGTCGGCTGGCCTAAACGACACACTGTTGATCGCATACCTCTGCTTATTGTCGACCTGACCGGCAGAGCTAGCAAGCCTGATCGTTCGTGTCGTGTTTATCATGCCGTAGTGGTAGGATCCCTGTGGGTTCGGCCTCGGTCCACTAGCCGTAAGATTAGTCCTGAAACAAATACAATTTGAAGAGAATTTGGTCAATCGATTTCGATAGACTCGGTTTGACTCTGCTTATGCACCTGATAATAATCTAGATTATATATGATACTCTAGAAAATGTACGAACCTGATGGAACGGGCTTGGTTAAGGGACCAGTCGACCTCCACGGTCGGACCGCCAGGGAGTGGACCTGAGGCGGGGCCATTGGAGTTGGCATAACGAAGCAAACCAGTCGTGGAGAGAACCGGGGTGGTGAACCGGGTGGAGGCAACAATGTAGTAGTCGTGAGGCGGCTGATCAGCTGTGACGAGCACCGACATGCACTGTCCGAGGTGAATGTCAAGGGAGGAGTAGCTGATCTGGAGAGTGTGAGTTCCTTCCACTTCCACCACCTTCATCTTGTGCCCTTGGATTCGGAAGTTCAACGAGCTCTGCAGCCCCACGTTGCATATCCGGAATCTGTACGTTTTTCCTGTTGAAGATGGCCACACATACGAGAAAACAAAGTCGGAAAGTGAGCCAAAGATCATGAACTTTGCTTATTGTTAGCCCGAATGAAAACAATCCGAACAATGTTATAATCGCATGAATGTAAAGTTCGTGCATTTTTTTGAGACGTTTTGTAAAAACGACGTGCAAAAGCATAAACAATTGAAAGTTCGTGTATTTTATCGAGAAAGACCTTGTTGAAGGGTGAAAGAGGTAGTATTAGCACGGCCATTGATGAGAACTGCATCAGGGAAAGGTAACTTGTTGCCTCCGTCTAGGATTCCCCTCAAGGCCTGTCAATTTCAAAGAATAATGATCAGTGTTTTAAAAACCGAATCGAACCAGCCAGTAGAACCAGTTGCTTCAATGGAACTCAACTAGGACGGAAGTCATGCGGGTTTAACCTTCGGTTCGATCAATAGCTGAAACTTGCACGTGGGAAATGAATCCAACTTGTGTTGGAATATTAATAAAGAATTAAATTAGTATATAGGAGTAAGTTTTAATTTTTGTAGTGGGCCCAAGAAGGTAGGTGACGATAAAGAATCCAGCTGCAAATAAGCCCAATAGTCAAAGGCTGCAGCCAACACCAGTAATTAGACTTTCAATAAATGGGCCCACTAAGCCACCGACACTCCCAAGAAAATTAGAAGCCCATTCGCCGAGGCCCCGAAGACGGAGAATCTTCGTTTCAGTCGTTTTATTATTTTATGTCTCACATATGTTTAAAGAAAGCTTATTATTTTATGTCTCACACATGTTTAAAGAAAGCTTCAAGTCCGTACCAGAAGAAAAGGAATCGTTCATTCTTATATAGGAGGTCCGAGACTTTTTCCAAATCGATATCAAATAAGCACCATAAGTGGAGGAAATGGATATTATACAAACGTTTGTAATACAAACATTCGATCATGACCTTTCGCGTGTGTTTTATTTTATTTTATTATTTCTTTAATTTTAATACCCTTTAAAGGTCAGAATTGAGCAATTGCATTCAAATCGTTTGCACCATCTCCTTTTGCCATAGGTTGTTCTAACAAAATTAATTAATATAAGAGAAAAAGTTAGAGAGGGAGAGAGAGAGAGGGGCTTACAGTGTGATTAGCAGCATACCAATCCCCAATCAAGACAGAGAAATCATCGGCAGGATTATCGAAAGGGACAGGGATTAGTGGCCTACTTAAGATCTTAATCCCTCCAAATCCACCAGCAGCCTTGTGGAACCCTAGTGAAGGGAAGTAGAAGAAGCTTCCAATTTGATCCTTCATTTGAAGAATGTATGTGAAATTCTTCCCTGGTGGAATTGGACATGTTGTCCCCAACAACCCATCTTCATATGAATTCCTCCTGTTTTGGATCCCATTCCTACAAACCCAAAAAATGAGTTAAATCCAATCATGAAACAAAATGATCAGCAACAATACTCTATCCGCCTCGTTCAAAACATCCACTTTCAACGTTCAAAAAAGAAAACGATAACGTTTTAAATGAGACTTTTAAATGAGACGGAAGGCGGAATAACTTTAATCAATATTTAGAGAAGAGTGAGGCAAGACAACTATTTGACAGCTAAAGAAGGCAAGGACAACATGTGTTTATCTTGAAGCATATGTCAGAAACAATTCCACTCAATTATTCACTAATCAGAATCCTTGTTGGGTCTTTTCTTTTTTCAATTTTTTTGAAATATTTTAAATTAACACATAGGATTCTTTGTTTTTTCAACCATCTATTTATTTATAGTGAATGCCATGTGTTTGTTAAACAAAATTTATTTACATAATTAACTTCATTAGTCTAACATTTATTTATTCTTATTATTTTAAAGCATTTAACAGTAAATTTAAAGACCGTACCACAAAAAACTCGAAATCGGAACCTTTTGGTCCTAATATTTAACCCTACTGTTAGTCAGATTGAAATATCATTTGAGATTAGAAAACAACCCCTAAAAATGTAATAGCCACACCATGATATAAATATATATACACATATAAATTTAATTGATGTTAATATATTTTTTTAATACAAAAAATTGACTTAATTTGGCAACATGCGCAATAAATATTTATTTTGTCGACTAGATCTCCTTTGTCAATTTAATTTTGGATATATTAGACAAATTGATTTGGACTGTTAAATTAAATTAAAAAGTGGTAATGGATAGGAATTTCTATATAATTAAATCTATAGATTTAGAAAAGAAAAAGGAAAAAGAAATGTTTCTTGACAAAATATATGTCGATGCCCCCATGTGACTTTACTTGCTTCTTGATAAAAATGCATGTGGTCTCTTTTTTAAGATCTAGAAGCTTTTATCCATTAATAAACTATGGATGAATAACAGAAGAAAAAGGTATAAAAACAATTAATAAGGAATAGTACTTTTTAAGAAAATACAAAATAACCTCGTCTAACTAATATAGGAATAACTTTCTTCCCAATACGCAAGATTAAGATAAGAATAATTAAGTGAATAGCGCAATGTCAATGAGGTTTCGTAAGTAATATTCATATATTAGTGGGGCAGACGAAAATGAAACGGAACTATGTATTAGTGAGACGAAAAGAGAATAAATTAATTAAGGTGTCAATAATATTGATAAGGGAAATCGAAAGAGCCTGAAATATATGTCATTAAATATAAATTCTGATTTCGGATAGTGCAATTATTGAAATTGAAATTCATTAATAGCAAAATGTGTAAGTAGGTGAAGATTTATTTTTTGCTATTATTATTCGTACTTCAAAACATTAATATCAATATTAATGATAAAAAAAAAGGGAAATAAAAATGAAAATAGTCCTCCTCGATATCTGCATTTTTGGATTTCGCACCCATCTTGTTAAATTCAGGACTCTTGTTACTCCCAATAATTAAATTACTTTTTACTATTTCACAATATATGGTTTTACTAGTAGTATTTTCTACTCCCTCTACCTCTTAAATTAAAACGATAGCGATAGTAAGGTAAATTATAATATGAAACTTATCATGCAATGTATGGAGGCAAAAGTAATTTATTGACACGTATTAATTATATTTCATTTAAAACTCCAATAAAACAGCAGAAAAACAAAAAAGAAAAAGAAAAGTGCCGACAAACCCCCCTTCACTTAACGCGGAAGCAAGGCATTAATGGCTAGCTAATCAAGGGCAAATTAGTCAATTTCAATGCACTAAAACCCAACAACAGCCGTAATAATCACTTAATCATGTGATTACTAATTTAATAATCATTTCCGTCTCATACATACGTATATAACTTTTTCCAGTACAGGAATTAAGACACGAATAATAGTGGTGAATAAAATAGTATAAATCGGTATTAGTGGATCATAATTTTACCGTTTAAGATAATACTCCCTCCGGCTCAAGATTCGTGACACGTTTCTTTTCAGCATTTGTGTCAAACGTTTTCGAGCGTCTTGATGATGAGTTTCAAAATATCTTTTTAAGAAAATTTTTTTTTACGGGATACTACAAGTATCAAGGTATCCCGTAAAAGAAAAAATTCCTTAAAAAAATATTTTGAAACTCATCATTAAGACGCTCGAAAACGCTTGCCACAAATGCTGAAAAGAAAACGTGTCACGAATCTTGAGCCGGAGGGAGTATCTTATACTCAGTATCAAACGAACGCATGAAAATAAATTTACCCTTAAGTAAATGGGACGGAGCGAGAAGTATTTTATTTAACGACTTATTCCATAATCATAGATCACTTAAAGCAACACAAGAGATCAAATGTGGACTATTAACTGCAAACATAAATAATTAAAAAAAAACACGTTTTTGTGAAAAAAGTGGGAGGTGAAGGAAGAAGAAGCGAGTGCGTGTGTGCGTACCAGTGAATGAGGAAGGGCTCGTCCAAGCTGTTGAAGACGTTGACGATGATGTTGTCGTTGGTTACGGAGTAAATATCCGGTCCCGGAAATTGCCCATTTATCAATATACCCTAGTTTTCACCAAAAAAAATTCAAAATTCATCGATGGATCTCTGCTACATTGCGCTGCGAAATCTAGAGAGAGAGAGAGAGAGAGAGGGGTAATGTTACCTGTTGGGGAATGCCGAGGGGCCAGATGGTGCCGTAGGTGACATTCCAATTGAAGAAGCGGTAAGGATCCTCTGCTACTGCGGCAATGGCCAGGAACGCTAAAGCAACCGCTAATCTTAGCGGCATGTTTGGGAGAAAATGGGGAAACAGCAAACACTAGTCTAATCCTCAATGAGAGAGAAACTAGAGAGAGAGAGGGAATGGGTGTTGTTGGGATGTAGGAGAGGGAAAGGGAGGGAGGGAGAGAGGGGGTATTTAAACATAACAAGTGCGCTGCAGAGACTGCGGCTGCCCAGAAAGAGACTTGTGTCTCTCTCTAGTCCAGCTGTTTTCAAATTTTAATTTAATTAAAATGAATACTAAATGAGAAGAAAAGGTTGGAGAAGAGAAGGAATTATATTTGGAAAGTAGTAGGTTTTATTTGGCTCCAATTTCATGAATGTAATTGCGATCTTCTAATCTTACTACAGATGTCATTAATTAAGAGCTTCCTAATTTAATAAAAACGCGTTAACTTCTCAATCTAGGGGTGTAATTAGATATTTCCGCGTCCCTTATCAATAGTCTTATTTTTTATACTGAAAAGAATTAAGTAATTCTCAATGAACGCCATATTTTTCACTTTAACACTTTGTATTGAAAGAAATCATGATAATTGGTCCGGAATAGAGAGTCCCTCTCACTTTTAAATTTGTATTTATATCGATTTACGTTTCAATTTTTCCAGAATAGTGTCTCTGTTGTATTGAAATGGAAATTCAAACACATCTCCAATTCTCTTAACATGAAACATGCTAATGTGAAGATGTAATTAAATTTGAGTTTGTGAATCAAAATGTACAAATAATTATACAATATAGTTCGGTTTTCCCTAATTATATACTTCCTCCGTCTCATTTATGTTGTCTCACTTTATATTTAATAGAGTCTATTATAATAATAAAGCGAGACAACATAAATGAGACAGAAGGAGCAGTGGCTACGCCAGCATGGGGCATTGGGGGTACAACTGTACCCCAAATTTTGTTTTTATTACTAGTATTTTCTCTCATTTCACCGAATAGTGTTTGTTTTTACTCCCTCCGTCCCATTTCAGTAGTCCTCAATACTATTTTCGTCCGTCCCACATCAGTAGTCCTCTTTCCTAAAATGGCAAAAATTAACCCTTACTTTTGATGTGGACCCCATACTTTTTCAAATTTAACACTACGCATAAAATCTCGTGCCGAAAAGAAAAAGGACTACTGAAATGGGACGGAGGGAGTATATTTTATTTCTCACATATATTTAAGAAATACCCACTATTCAGTAGTACGAAGGAAGTATATATTAATTTTTGCTCATTAAGTTGATTCAGTTGCTACTGCAAGTGTCGAGAGAGAGAGTTTTTCAAAATGACCCGATGCTAAATAATTTTTTTCGCACCCCCAAATTATAATTTCTGGAGTCGCCACTGAGAATGAGTAATTAGGATCGGATAAATGATGCCAAGATCTCCATTTAAAGTTTAAAACAATATTTTCATTGTATTTTATGTATAGGACATTTAAAATGGACAAAAAATTAAGTAGGCGGAGACATTTGAAACGAGACGGATTTTTCGCTTAGTGAGCAAATTAATGGAGTGATAATGCAGCTCAGATAATTCAAAAACTAATGGTGGAGACATGTATAAGAAACAAAGCATAATTCGAAATAGACTATTCAATATGATTAGGGAAGATGGTGACCCTTGATGAATAATAATCCAACTCTTACAAATCCAGATCTCAGTTTATGCAAAAACAGAAATCTACTTTAATCTACATGAAAATCAAAACCTTGTCCCTTTAAAGGAAATAAAATTATAAAGAAGTTAATTTAAATAGATTATGTGTTAATAGCAAATCAAATATAAAAGTATTATTTTCTTTGAAGAAGGCTGAAACTGTATGATGCTATTTTATAGGTTTGTTGGAAAATTATCAACTTAAAAAAAAAAAAAAAAAAAAAAAAAAAAAAGTTGGATTACAGTAGTGAAACAATTGAATCCCAGAGGCCAGAGTATTAGTATCAAGATTGTAATAAAACAAATTAAAAAACCAAATTAATGCAGAATCCAAAGGGGAGGTGTCGGTGATGGGGCCTATCTAGGAGGAAGAAAGTGGGCCCAATGAAAATGTTAAACCGATGAACATCTCATGCACTCAAAATGAAATATTACTTAATGCATCTGGTGGTATAGCGATATCAAATGTTTCGAGTTCGTATACTGGTATTACATAATCCAATCTTTAGATTTATTGTTTAATTACTGCTTCAAAAATGAAATAATGCAAATTTATTTTTTATTTTTTTAAAATGCAATCTTTGCTCCGAAATAAAATAAAGTAAAATGCATTCCATATTAATGTAACATGGATGGTAGAGTTCCATCAATGTTGCTTGATAATGCATATACTTTTTCATAGAACTCCATCCTCAGTCCCATTCAAAATAAAAATAAAAATTGCTATGATTGTCCTATTTAAAATGACATGTTTCGTTTCAATATTTAGGAAAAATATATTCCCTCGTAACCTCGTCCTCTATTTACTAATTCTATTACTACATCGGGACATTCTCAATTAATATGATTCTTCACAATATTCAAACCCTATCATTTCTCCACATTTTATTATCTCTCTCTCTCATTTTAGTATCCAAAAAATATCAGACATTACGAATGAAACGAAGATAATAGTATATGGAGTATTATTGAAGGAACAATTTTGACTAAGTTGCGCCTAAATAAACTTAACTAGACAGGGTACATTTGCTTTCCAAAAATATAAATTAATATTCCAACAAAAAAGAAAAGAATAACACTGAAACATCGGAAAGCGAGGGTCAAACCGCGTACCTCGAGCAGCTCATGCAATCCTCAGGTAAACTGTTTTTTCCTCCATCTCCCTTTCACATTGCCAGCTTCTCAACCCTTTTTTTCTTTCAGGTATTAATATTATAATCTCAAGGCTCCGTCCCGTAATAAGTGTCCCTACTGTAGCATAAATTACATTACAGCGGGGAAACTTATTCAGAGACGGAGGGAGTATACTTTTTACAGTTGCATAGCAAGGTAAACAATTTTTCACACCAATAAACCCTTAATGATACAATAATCGCCTATATTCGGCAAAACGGGAACATAATATGTATAGTGTACAATTCTCATCACTACTGGTAGTGTATAGATGTTTGCTTCAGCATAAACAAAACTTTCAGGAGCCTAAAGGATCCTAATCAGTGCTAGTAACAACACAGGGATTTATCAATATCCAATGAATAGGATTTGCTTAGATGGGGACTTACTCAATCAGAAGTCGAGCGACCCACATTGCTTGCTCTGTAAATTATTCGTTCCATTAGTTCCTCTAGTATCATTACTATCCACGCCTCGGGTCCGACCAATACCTAGCTTAGGCAAGCCTCGGTTAAGCCCATCGAGAAGGACGCATGCTTTACACCATTTCTGCATTTAGTACACATGTATAAGAATAAGTTTACTTCGCTTGGCTGCTTAGATGGATAAAGTAATACTCCTATAAGGTAATCCACCACATGCTTTGATGGAGTGAACATTTTTGAGCTCGTCCAATCATGTAATCCTTCACATGCTGAATCATATACTGATATACTACATAGTCAATCTAATTTATCATCCAAAGTAAATGACCTATGACGAACATAAATATGTGAAATCTGAATACTAATTCACAAGAAAATGGCACAGGCAACTAATCAATTACACAAAGCAGTTCAAGAAACTAGCAACTCCACATAAGAGATAGTTTCTCCATAATCGACAAAACAACTTTCGAACATGTAGTGAAAAACTTCTTAACTGACAAGCAGATACACATACAAGCATAGAAAATCGGAAAGCTACTAGTTATGTGTCAAGTAGTACATCAGAGAAAGAGAAGCGGCGTGTGAGTAAATATCATCATTAGATTTAAGTTACAAGTTTTATTATTAAATCCTATACCGAAGAACTTCAATGCAGAATGTATATGTGATTTTCTAGAGAAACGGAAGGTAAACATGTTACATACGACAATAGGGAAGCATTCTCACCTGGCTAGATATGTAACCACATCTTTCACAATTTCCCTGCTCCGGCATTTTTGTATGAGTTGCTATCCTAAAATCTTCACCAGATTTTATGATGTCGAGTATAGCTCTAGGCCTAACATTACAAACCACGATAAGCAGTGTTACACAAAAATAAAGGAGTATGTTAGAGATAACACCAATTTTCGGAGAGACTGTTAGGACCTGATTCTCTCCAAATCTTTAATGAACTCTCGAGCAAAGCCACGATAAGCATTCGGGGAGTATATGCCTGCAATTTTAAAGGGCAAATATAATGATGCAACAGATTTTGAGCAAATTTTATCAGGAAATTAAGAAAAGAAAAGGACCCTTTTTTTATAGGCCAAGTAGGCTTAAAAGAAAACACTAGATACAATCAAAAAGTGCATGGAATATGCAACAAATACTTACACTCGGTTGAGAAGTAATCTAGCCGTTTGAAGTATGCGTACGTAGAAGCAGGTTAAGGGTACAAGAGTTTAATGCTCTCAACTAACAAGTAAAATAGACAAGATTGCTAATAAAACGCTGCTACAAGCACAAAATTAGCAAAAAAGAAAGCATGGAATTTCTAATTCAAAAAGGATATATCACAATTTCCTTCTCATAGGTGTACTTAAAGGGCTTGCATCTTGGAATAGGTCCGTCTTCACCCGTAATTATAGAAGTACATCTACTCAGCCTGGCATGTTATCAAGAGTTTCCATTGATCAAGCTCAAAGAACGTGTAGGAGCACAAAAGGAAATGATGTTTGAAAATTATTACCTAGCAATGTCGCCTCTTAATATGTTAAGTAGAACTGTTTCAGCAATGTCGTCTGCATTATGCCCTGTTACTAGCTTGTCCACTTTTAGAAGAGAAGCACCACGGTCGAGAGCCTTTAAGAGTTCCCATTGTTAGATTTCCAGAACTAAGTTTCCTTTGTAGAAGTTGCATAACGTTAAGCAACGTTAAAAGTCTAGATCATTTATAGAAGTTGCTTGACGTTCTTTTCATTATATCTCAAATCTCATTACTTTTGTTTGGAGACTGATAAAAGTCTAAAACCAGAAGCTTACAAGGTCTTTCGTAACAAGTAATACTCAGAAGTTTGAAAAGTGGGCACTATATGAATAGAAAGAAAATAATGCAACAATTCTAAATACATACTTTCGAGGTTAGGAAGGAACCCATTACCTGGCGACGAAAAACACCACAAAACGTGCAGTTGTTCTTTAGGCCTATTAGCTTTACAATCTCATCCATCGTCCACCCATATAAGTCTTTATAGGAAACGACTTTAAGAGGAAGTCCGTACTGAAAGTAGCATGAAATGCATCAATCAATTAGACACTACAGAATCCAAAGGGGGAAAGAAAAACTAATTGCGAAAGGATACTAGGTCATCTTGTAGACTCTCCTTAAGCTTCTACCACTAAACATATAGTAATATGCTATTAGCTGTAATAGGTACAAGCACATTGCAAGGTTGAAATATATATTCAAAATCGGCATAGAACGAAAGAAAACTTTTAAAATCATGCAAGAATTGCCAATGCTCAAAATATATACACCATACCTGAATTTCATTTCGTTTGACAGTTTCGAGTGAATCATCCCTGTAACCAGTGATGCCCTCATCAACTGAAAGCAGGAAAAGATCGAGGCCATAATCGTGCCTACGATTCAACTCCGACAACACGTATGCAAGCACAGTGGAATCTGCAGCAACACACACCCGAAAACTACAATCAAATGTAATTTATTTCTGCCAACAAAAAGAATCACATATACAGAACAACCAATTCCACTAATTCGCTAAACAATACCAGTAATAATGCGCATTCAACTTTGAGCACTAAACCAATCAACGAAAAATAAATTAAAATAATGAGAGAATAAAAGGGAAGAAACTCCACCTTTTCCTCCGGAAGCTCCAATTGCAACGCGTTCGCCCCGCTTGAAAAGATGATTGTCCACGATTACTCGGTGAATTTCATCTTCGAGCACTGCGTAGAAACACTCTTTGCATATCTAGTGCGAAGAGGTAAGGGGGCGTTTGTTTTAGTTAATGGATTGAAGATGAGACTGAGAAATTATGGCAAAAGCTTACTTGTTCGAGGGTTTTGGGGCGCTTGAGGGCGGCGCGCCTGGAGTTGCAGATGGTGCAAAACCTACCGCCTCTGGGCTTCGCCGCCGGCTCCGCCGCTGCTTCCGACGACATATTAGCACAGTTGGTGCAGCTTGATTTTGTATTCGAAGAATTTTTAAGCTTCCGAAAATTTTCTTCCTTTTACTGAATTTTTTTTGGAAATGATTAAATAGCAGTTAAAATTTAATTTATATGGAATTTGAGAAATATGATAATACAAGAATATATGTCCCCCAAATAAAAAATTTCAACGTTGATTATGGTTTACAATACTTTTCATTTTAAGCAATGTTTTAAAAGTCGAACCAACAAAGCTTTCGGTTTGCGATTTTTCTGGTTAAATTGTGGTTGAACCCATCAAAATTGAAAATAAACTGGAAAACCCGCAAATTGAAATCACAATCAATTCATAGTTCAACTGATTTAACCGTTAATTCAGTTCATTTTTTAAAACATTACTATCAATTTAACCACCGATTCGATTCGGTTTTTAAAACATTATTTTAAAGCTTCAACAAGAATAAGAAGAAAAACCTTACTGTGTTTGTTTGGGATGAGAATTTGATTTGAACAACATAGTAATTTTAATTTTAATATAAGACGTTAATATCTTATTCTTAATTTTTTTAAAAGCATTACTAACAAGTAACAAATTTATGAACCACATCGTGAACAACTTAAACTCAAGACCTTTAGTCTCGATAACGTAACCCCATGTTGTTAGGCCAGCCAACACACGCGCACACATTCCTTATCTTTCTTGGTGTTTGATCGAGTAACTTGTTCGAAAATTTAGAAGGAGAATAGGGCTAAAAAAGGAATAGTAACATCATTCAAACTAACAAAACACCCCATTACCCATCACTGGGGAAAAAAACATATACAGGTATATAAACGAACTACAACCGCAGGAACTGGGAAGCAGCCTGTTGAGGGGCAAAAACAAGTATTAACACTACCATATTTCCAAATCTAATTTTAGCTCGTCGCAATTGTAAACCGGTCTAACCGTAAAAAGAAGAGCAACAGTCCGTGCATGTATGTCTCGGTTAGGTAAAGTAGATACAAATTGCAAGAGATAAGCGTTGGGATAACCGTAAGGCGTCCCTTACTCCTATGATCCCGTTTCTTTCTGGAGTCTCCTTGATACATCAAGACGAAGCATTTCCATGAATTCCTGCAAGTTATTTCACAGAAATTTATGAGAAATTTATGCTGCATAACATAAGCAGAAAATAGGCAAATGAATGTTGACCTGGGCAAGCTCAGGCTGGCTGCATAATTCGGTTAGTACGCCTTCCTCTTCATTGTGACCATTAGAGACGTGCAGTGCCCTTGCTGCCATAGAACGGAAAATGTCATCGGGGGAAGATTGATCTTCAAGCCTCTGCACCACTGGTTGGAGATCCACCACCTAGATAAGGAAACCGAGCAAGAATTTAATATCATACTCGAGTAAGGAAATGAGAGGCACATGCTTTGAACAAGAGTTTTCAGTTTTAAATTACCTACACTGTAATCAACAATATAAGAAACATGGGGCAAACTTATATAAAGAAGAATGAAGAAGGAAGAAAATAACTAATAGATATTGATAACGACATTAACTGAAAATCTCAAGCAGCAAAAAGTGCAATTCCAAGACGATAGCATAAAAGGTCGGGAACATCCACATCAATTAGAATCAAGTGGGGAGAGGCATCCCATAAATTCTGAAACTCAATTCAATTGTGAGTCGTAATTCAGTCACATCGTAAATCCAAGATGTGACTAAATATTACGTTAGTATTAAGGTTTCGGATCCACAAGAGGCTAGTCCAAGCATGTGATGCATGCAAATGAATATATTACGAAATCAATCATACAAACCTGACGGTCATCAGTGATTGGTGGCACATCCCTTCTTGAATTCTCAAAGGACCCCGACTCTGAGGGAGGACTTAGTTGAGAAAAGGAAGACATGCCCCCTAAAGCTTGAGAAACAATAGGCATCATTTGCTGCATCATACCCGATAAATCAATCCCTCCGCCTTGGCCTCCATTACCCGATCCCGAGAACATGCTTCCAAGATCTTGACCTTCCATTTGCTGGGCCATCTGATTCAATGTACTCCTCATTGCCGGATTTTGAGTAAATTGCTGAAACATATTTCTCAACATATCTGGGGAACCAATTCCAGTTTGCTGTGATACTCCGGAGAATAAACCATCGAGAGACGGACTGTGCAGAACTTGAGACATTGCATCCACTATGTCACCGGGCTCATCATCGTTATGTCTCACTTCAGGCAGAGGATTCACATTCCCACTAGGGGAAAGTGATGCAAGAGATTGCAAAACGTGTTGCCCAACTGCTATAGAATTGTTGTCTTCTTTACCGGAACTTCCATTATCACTGATCTTGTCCTGTGTTCTAGCCTGCCTACTTGGCTTCTATGCAAATTTATTAAAAAAGAAAGGGGGAAAAAAAAAAAAAGCATGTAAGTGATAGTGAGAGAAACAGAAAAGAAGAATGTGCAACATTACTGTAGCCTAGAAACAATTTCCATAATAGTATCATTTTTGTGAGGTAATTTTTCAGCCAGTATAAGCTTTGCAAGACCATTGAGGATAACAGGATTTACAAAAAACACATGCAGTTTTTACTAGCTAAGCAGAGCTGAAATCAGATCTGCAACTGTTTAATACTCCATCCATCCCTCACAAGAGGAATTAAGTTTTAAATTTCTTAATACTTACCCGATAAGGAAACATATCCTCTTACCGGGGACGTAACAAAAAGGGAAACGTATCCTCTTGCGAAAGGAGGGAGTAAGTAAAAGTATCTACCTTGCCATATATAATTCCCAACATGAACAACCAATGCTGAGAGGAAAAACAAGAAACAAGTTACCTTAGCCTGAAGGCCTCCCAATCCCAATCCAAGAGGCACTCCGGTAGATCCAGCTGGATTATCATTACTATGACTGGATCCTGCCAGTACCTTAGGGATTTCAGCATTATCAGATATAACGGACACATTATCAGGACCTCCTTGAGAACTGGTAGAAGTTTCAGTTTTCCCCTGGCAGTTGAAGATCAGTTAGCACAACTGCAATTAGATTAGCAAACTACCATATTGATCAATTATCTTATTTTACCTGGTCATCTATAATAGCAACATTTGGTAAACTTGGATTAATTTCTCTAATCCTGCCACAGGACAGATCCCTCAAGTCATCTTCTTTAGATCCACCAACAGGTTGGTCTTGATGTACCGAACCCTCTACAATTAGCCAACAGGAGATGGAAACAGTTAAACATAAATTACATAAGGCATGTAGATTAATGTTTTCCTCATGTGCCAACCTGATGGTGAAACACTTTCATTGTCCATTTTGCTGGCCAACTCTTTAAGTTGAGCTATTATTTCATCCATGTCTGATGTAGGATCTGAAGGCTGTGAAACATCAGGACTGGGTTGTGAATTACTAGAATTGGAAACTGCAGCGGGTGTAGTGTTCTCATTCTGTCTGTTTGTAGGCGCTGTTCTTAGTACATCTACTATTTCACGAAAGATGGAAGTATGATCTGAAGGCTGTGAAACACCAGCACCGGGGTTCAAATTACTAGAATTGGAGACTTCAGCAGGTGTATCGTTTCTAGTGTGTATATCGCTGGGCGAAGCTCTATATTGAGCAATTATTTCATCCATGGGAACTCCATCAAATGTATCATTTTCGTCGCTGGAAAACGCTCTAAGATAAGCCATAAAAGTCATAAATCCATCCATGTCTGTGAAAGGATCATCTGAAGGCCGTGAAACACCAGGACTGGGTTGTGCATTACTAGAGTTGGAAACTGCATCAGCTGTAGTGTTTTCATTCTGTCTGTTTCTAGGCATCGTAGTACGTCCTGCATGTATTTCACTAATGAGTGAGGTATGATCTAGAGGCCGTGAAACACCAGCACTGGGTTGCACATTACTAGAATTGGAAACTGCAGCAGGTGTGTCATTTTCATTCTGTGTGCGGCTGGGCAAAGCTCTGAGTTGAGCGATTATTTCATCCATGGAAACTTCACCTGGTGCATCTTCTACATTTAGGTCACTGGGCCACGCTCTAAGGTCAGCCATTATTTCATCCATGATTGAGGAATAATCTGACTCTGACGGCCGTGAAACACCAGGACCCGGCTGCACATTACTAGAACTAAAATTGGAAGCTGCAGAAGGTGAAAAGTTTTCATTCTGCCTGTTTCTGGGCATTTGAGCAAATATTTGACTAATGCGCGAGGCATGATCACGTGAAGCACCAGCACTGGGTCGCATATTACTAGAAGTGGGAACCGCAGGACGTCTTGATGGAATAGAAGGTGCAGTTCCATTTGCTCGTTCACCTATCAAGTTTTCTCCATTAGAATCCCTATTACCCAATGGGGACATAAGAGGTGCAAGAGAAGCCCCTGCTTAAGGGAATTCTATTGAGACAGTGAGAACCATGACAGTAAAGAAGACTAGAAAAGACATGCAATCTTCAATGCGACCCACCAGTATGAATATGGATATTTACATTCCTTGGACCATTGCCAACACCAAATGCACCCATAGCCACAGGACTTGATGCAACACCACTTGAAGCCCCAAAAAGAGAGCTATTCTGAAGAGGGAATGGCTGAAAATCCAGCATAGCAATCATAAGTCTTAATATATTCACATAGAAAATAGCGAAGTAGCACATCAGTCATCAGATGAGTGAAAATATACATAGAGCTTTCAACAAATGCTAAAGAGAGACCCGGCTGCAGGCGCAGAACTTGACACATAATGCAGACAACTAAACTCCACAAACAAGGATATTTAACTATACTGCAAATCAAACATATTGCTGATTACATCAGTGTAAACAAGTAGCAAATGTTTCCAGCCAAAATATATAATCATATTAAACCTTCAAGAGAACCCAAATGCTTCAGAATCATGATGATTGCAAGCGTGGATAAATTACAACTGGGACATTAGAGCCACTAAAAAGACCCTGAAAATTATCAGGGAAAGAATCATATACCTGAACCATAATTGGATTAGGCCCTGATGGAGATATGTAAACAGCAGGTCCAGCATTAACAAAGGATTCATCCTGCATAAGCATCAGAAGAATATTAAATGACTCAACCAGGGAATGAGAATGCCTAGCCTGAATTCAAGAGCAAGGCCATACAGGAGATCGTCCCAATTGGAGAGTCAAAATGATCCTCCCCAACTCAAGAAGAAGTACACCCAAGTGCTGCATGGCAACACCTATACGCATGGATTCTGTTTGAACTTGCTCCCTTACTGAAAGATCACTTGAACCTCTCCCTTGGACCAAACGGCTGGCAGTGTTCTACAAAGACAAGTTGCAAAATTTTATATTTGGAAAGAGATAGAAAGAGATCATAGAATGGCAAATAAATAATAATTCCATTAAAATGATGCTAACAGATAATGCTGAAGCTGCAGTATCACGAAGAAGATGCTGGGCATGTTGTAGAACAATGTTAAGAGCCTCGACTGTTGGATATCCATGAGAATTTCTTGGCAATTCAGAAGAAGATGAACTGATGCTGGCAGTTGGAGGTTGATTTTGTTGATTACCTTAATTTTAAGACAACATAATCATAGTGAGACATTACACTTCAGTAATCCAAAGCTACAAAGCAGCAAGTTATTACCATTTTGTGAAAGAACCAACTCCATTTGATTTATAAACTCAGTAATTGTGGTCAGTGCATCAGGAATTGGCTAATCGAGATGAAAAAAAATAGTTAAGAGTATATCCATATAACATGTCAAGGCAACTTATAGAAACATTTTTTTCTACCGTGTTTAGTGATGGGATTGCAATTGCTGGTCCCATATGGGATGCAGATTGACCAGGCCCACCTTGCAAAGGAACTGCTTGATTCGGACTATCAGCGTTAGACCGTGATTCTGTTCCATTTCCTTGAGAAGCCTGAACTCAAGAAGATAAACATTCATAACCCCATAATCAACACTCAAATGATAACAGAGATTCTAGATTTCAAGTATCAGGATCCAGTAATAAGAGTTCAGGAGGCAAGACATCATATAAGTAAAGCTAACATTTTACGCTGTGGGTATAGTGTAGGTTATACAGCAAATTGAGTCTACATACCACCTCTTAGACACTCGTAACAGAAAGAAACTCTTGAAAATAATAATTAGTCACTACCATAACACCCGGTGGAACACCTCCAGCCAGGTTGCCAAGTCCTACAGAATTCAGTACTGCACCAATGACCTACAGAGTGCAAATTAATTAGTTACTTTTAGAGATGTTGCTTCGATAATTTCATCATCAGATAAACCAAGTAAATCTAGTGTGGCTGCAGCTGAACAAAAAACATACTCGGCCTAAATCTGGTGCACCAGCTTCCCCTGGTTCTCCAACATTTAATGTTCCTAACACAACACTATGGGAAATATGCCCAATACGTGGACGTGCGCCACCAGAAGTAAAATCTTGTCCTGCAAAAAGAGGAACTGAAAATGGAAAAAGGAAAATCTTCAGCCATATCAGTCTATTCACACCATCCTTAGAACCTACAATGAAAATGCAACTTCACCTGTGGTGGGTTCAGGTGGGGGCTGAGGTTGCCTTTCAACTACGTGTAATGTGTCCCCATTCTCGACATCTGTGGTGTAGCTAAGGTAGGCAGCAGCCGCATCACAAATAAGATACAACGTATATAAATTTCAGAGAAACACGCATCACGACGAAGACCAAAACATTGAAAATCAGATTTTAGTACAATAAGCAGGTTAATGAAGCTGAAATATCATAACAGCCCAAGAGTTTTCTACATTCCAGATTAAAGAATGAAAATCTCAATGCAGATGCAGAAAATAACTTAGCCCTCCTAAAAATAATAAGCAGAATTTCACAAAAGTCAAAAGGGAACAGGAAAGAGCCATCTCATTACATTCACGGACAAATAAGTGCAGCTGATCTCACAGTTTCAGCAAATCTCTCAACTTTACAGAGGAAAGTAAAATGACTCAGCTTAGTGGTAGTTGGATTATGAGGCAGTGAAACAATATGCAGGATACTGTACACTGACATAAGGTGGTCATCCTTCAAGACCTTGCCCCTGAAAATGAGCCGTTGCTGCAGAACAGGGATGCCAATTTGACTAGAAATTTTCTCCTTGAACGCTGAGACTGCAATCTGGAACGTGCAAACCCAGAAATGAAGTTGTATTTAGTATTCTAAAAGTATTATGGTCCATGCAATTACATCTAGTATATTTGAAAGGGCCCTGCAGGTTCATGCATTCAAATGTAGATAAACCTAGACAACCATGATGCAGATAGTTTCTATATGCTTCATAGATCAGTCCCATGGCACTAAGAGAACGCTTTAATTCTAAACATGCTTCAGAAAACATTTCTCTCATGAAATGATGAATTCAAGATGTATGATCAGTTTTCTTCAAGTACCTGTTCTTATATTACATGTAGAGATCATTTTGATTTTTTTAAAAAAAAGGAACAACAGTGTGACTTCAGCCTTTAAGAAAGAGAACTAGATTCAGGCATGACCAAATGGCAAACTTCAACCTAATGCATATGGAAGACTATAATATACTGTAGATTGCAGAAGATAAAGACTGGAGTAATAACAAATAAGGGTTTACATTCTTATTAATATGGAAACTGTAAATCTGTGAGTCCAGGGTCTTGATATTGAGCTGAAGAGTAGACCCGGAACTTTCAGAAGAGACATCTCTTAAACTCGAACCTTCTCCTGCTTGAAGATTTGCCATATATCTTCAAAGGCTAAGTATCCGAGCACCAGGAGAAAAAACAATAATCAGATAATCAGAATACAAATTACAAATTACAAAATAATCAAGATGGTCATTGAAGTGAATGAATTCTGGAATTCCTGCACATCTAATGGGAAGTTACCATTTTAAATTTAAATGCCATGATACTCTAACCAACAAACAGACATGCACACACGAATAGAGGAGAGAGAGAGAGAGAGAGAGAGAGAGAGAGAGAGAGAGAGAGAGAGAGAGAGAGAGAGAGAGAGAGAGAGTGGGGGAGAACCTAAATCTAGGTCTACAGATGAATGAAGTAAAAGATCAGGTGAACACTAAGAAATGCAATTAGCAATGAAACATACAAAAAAAAAAAAATGAAATGAAATGAAATGAAGACATATTCTTGCATTGAGGTATAAAGCATGCAAGCTGGATACACCCTTGGACTTTGCTAAAGCTTTTGTTATTGCGGCCGACATTCTATACATTTCTGGCTACCAGGGAGCTTAGCAAGGTTTCATCACTCAAAATTGTAAGGTTAAAAAATCAGCCATTTTCATTCAATAAAACACTTAACAAGTGTGTACATCAATTCACAACTATTGATACGAAGCAATGAACGCCAGAAGGCACGTAATTCCTCTTTTGTTCAGCTAATAACCAAATACTATCACATATCCAAACTTCATAAATCCACAGCATTCCACCATAAATCCATAAAATGCAAGGAAAGCAACTGCACTATTTCATCTAAAACGACCGTAACCAAATGCACATAAAAAGAGATCCACATTCAATACCATCACAAAGCCATGAAACCGTTTAAATGGAAGCATTAGAAATTTAAAGTCAACATAACACAAGAATCGGATATTTCACCAAGAAAATTAAACAAGCAAAAACAAAACCAGTAAATCATCGCTATCTAAAACGTTCATAGCTAACAATCAACAAAAAGGTACAGCTGCCCCTAGGGTTTCAACTAAAAAACGGCATAAAAAGGATAAAATCACTCTCAAACCTTTTCAAAAGGATCATAACCTTAGAGTTGAACATAAGAATTACACACAGCCCAAGAAAACAAAATGTAACGAGCGAAATTCAGCAAAAACAAAACAAAAAAATGAAAATTACCAGCTAGGGAGAGTGCAGTTAGCAATGAATCACGTATTCCAGTATGATCTGCAGATATGGCAGAAATTCTTCGGAGTAAATTTGTTGCTAAAAAACAAGAAATCCAGATTTTTCTTCCATAATTTCTTGCCAAAAATTCCGATGCTATGCCGGGAATTAGCGATGAATTATATGAATTGAGGAATAATACGAAGTTTTTACCTGAAGAGTGTTAGAGACTTCTCACTTCCTCCAAAAATGAGAAAGAGTTTAACGCAAGTCAAAACGTAATTCCAATATTTCAACTCAATACAAAGCAATGCTAAATTTATTTTGTCCCCTTAGAGCATCTCCAACTACTTCATTTTAAAGTATTACTTCATTTTGGAGTACGGAGGTCATTCCAACCGTACTCTATTTTGCAGTTAGAGTATGAAGTATTGAACAGTAAAACTCTATATATTAAGTTTTACTGTTCAATACTTCATACTCTATTTTCACTATTCAAAAAAAATTAATTGTAGATATTGAATTATTTAATTATACTTTTCATTGTAAATAATTATACTAATTCGTATATCATATTATTTCGATTTATTTCATTTACTCCTATTTATAAAAATCACATTTGAAGTATTTATAGAAAAAATTAACATTACATAAATTAAATTTTGCTTATAATGTATGTTATGATGATTAATATAATTAATATTTTGCTTTAAAATGATGAATTTACAATTTAATAGTTCAAGAAGCCATAATTTTTTATTTAGTTATTATTTAATTTTCAATTTATGTTAATAAATCATAGTACTATTATTTATTTAATTTTTGTCAACATTGTTAAGTTATTAAAATTAAATATAAAAGAATAATAAATTAAATATATAGAGTACGTGGTTGGAATAGATTTTTAAAATAGAGTACGTGATACTTCATTTTGAAGTATAGCATACTGTAAAATAGAGTACTGGGTTGGAGATGGTCTTACAACCAAAAAGTCGAGGGTCGATTCACTGTACCATTTTAGGTGCATAGATGCGTGAGTTGTGTTTATTTGATAAAAAAAAACTATATGTATACTTATTTAAGGTTTAATATTTTGGGCTATCAAACTAAATTAGTTGTTGAATATGTACTTTTTTCAATCTTAATTCTATGATTCGGGGCAATCACAATTTCGACGTGTTTTTTTGGAGCAATTTGCATGCTCGGTTGAATGGAAATAAAATTGCTCAATTCTCATGTTAAAAATTATTCAGAATTTCACACTTGAATCGTCGAGTCAACCTGCAAAATAAGTTCGGAGGAGGGCCTTTAAGGAGAGCTTCGATGCTCAAATCAGTAATCATTCTCGATTAAAAGAAAGCGGGAGACATAGAGAAGCCCCACACTTGAGATTTCCTAACTATCCTGGAGTGTTAGATTCACTCGGGATAGTCGCACGTGGACACCATAATCGGAATTGGGATTTCAAACACTCGAGCAACCATTCCACGTGAAGAAACGAGCAAGTTTCTCTCTCAAAACCTGACGGAACGTTTTATTGCACGTAAGTTAAATTGTAAATTGCGATCGAGATGTGAGCTCCGTAATTGTTATTTCCGTTGCACGATACCCTACGCTTAATTACTCCATGGGCAATCTAATGCTAAGCATATTTCAAGAGATACTTGTATACATGCTACGTTTCCGGGCATATTTTGTATTCCAAAATCACATAAACAATTTTGTCGGTACTGGTGTACTCTAATTTGACTCATTTCGTCTCACAATAGAGGCCAAATAAACAGAGGGAGTATTATTTTCAATCAAACATATCATAAGCTTATATAAATATTGTATATTTACAAACATATCGCAATCACAATCACAATCACAAAGAATACACGCCCCAATCTAGACTATTATTGCTTAAATATTCATACATATAACATTAATAAACCAAACACCACCATAATCACATATTCTTTTATTAACATAAGTTCTTAATTTAATTGTGATAAGCACCTTCCTTTTCCTTTTCCTTCTCCTTCTCCTCATCGCCTTTGGCGTAGCCAGGAATTTTCTCCTTGATCTTCTCCAAAAACCCCTTCTTCTCCTTCTCGTCGACCTCCGGGCCAGGGGTAGACTCAGTCACCGGTGCCGGTGCTGGTGTAGGTGGCGGCGACGCCACTTCCTCCGCCTTCTTGCCACCCGGAAGCTTCTCCTTGATCTTATCTAGGAGCCCTTTCTGCTCTTCTTTCTCCGCTCCATTTCCTCCGGTACCAGTCTTCTCCTTCTTTTCCTTCTTTTTCTTGATTTTCTTTCCATCTTCCTCTACTTCTTCCTCACTCGACTGCAATACAAAATTTCAATCGGTCCATTAAAATTATAAACTTGTGATTTTCGAGAAATTTTGTATTTCTCAAATCATTGTTTTATCTAGTTACAATTTAATCTGAAAATTGCATATATCATTATATTTATTTCGACAAGTAAAAGAGTCTAAAAGGGTATAATTTAATATCTTGTTTCAAAATTTCAATTAGTATAACTTTTGCAATCAAAGTGAATATATAGGAAGTATAGAAAAATTAAAGTACTAAATTTCAGATAAATTTAAGTACATGCAAAATAATAGAATCTTGTCATTTTAAATATAATCGAACATAGCAAGTAACTATAACAAATAAAAGTGACGTTACCAACGAATTGATGGAATATCAGATATTGACACGATATATTGATGATTAAAACTACGTTGTTTCGATGAGATACATGGAGGGAACTTACCGAGCTACTAGAGCTATTCGACCGACGAAGCTTCTCGAGCAAGCTTCCGTGTTTCTCCGACTCTTTGTCCTTCTTCTCCTCCCCCGATACCTTAACTTTCTCATCGAATTCGGTGGCGATTGCACCGCCCTCGCCTTTCTTCGTCTCCTCCTCCTTTTTCTTCGCCGCGAAATCGAACAATCCACGATCAGTGGCCTCCACCTCGTCCACGTTAGGGGAGGGGGAGATGACGGCGGCGGCCGATGGCTCGTCGATCTTCTTCTCGGGGTGGTTGTACTCGGCCATTATCTTCTTCTAGTATTGGAAATAGTATGAAAAAAATGAAAGCTTAATGCAATTGATAGAATAATTGATGATGAAAACGATGATTTGTGTTGGATAGGAGTGAAGGGAGGCCGGTTATATATAGGAATGAATAATTGATGACATATGAGACGTGAGTGGATTATAATATATTGTGACGTGACTAATAACTATATGCTATATTTGAAAATATATATTCTTGAATAATTGGCACTTCAAAATATCGATCAATTATCGAAGAATCATGCCAACTAGTAGTATAATGATAACCTTTAATTATTCTTATCTTATAAAAAAATTAAAGAACTATGATGATAAGCTTTTCTATTTACAATTGTCCTCTATACCTCCTCGCATTTGTAACGTCGCCGACCTTATCAATTTCTTACTTTCTTTTTAATTTTTGGTATCGCCGGATGGTTGTTGCATGTTAATAAATAAATTGTTATTAGTTTAAAAGAATGTTCCTAACACATACAGTAAATAATAAACCGTCAGTACAATAGAAGATGCAATGCACGCAATAAATATGATTCGAAGTATTTAGTAGTATTAACCTAGGTTTGATTTGTATGTAACAAACACTACATATATGTTAAACTATTATTCTCTTTGTCCCACTATATAAGATAATTGTCTGTTTTTCTGTCGTATATGTTATACCGTGTAACGCACATATGCAAGCTATCAGTACAGTTCAATTGATATGTTTCTTTTAGGCATAAGATTTTAGGTGTATTTTTAAAATTGAAAACTAAAAATTCCACATTCAAATGTTAGAATTATTTTTTTCCAATTCAGAAAGCATACATATTCATATCATACGAAATGATCTAACTAGAAAATAATTCAATTTAGTTGGAACGGAATGGAGCGAGTAAATGATATTGTGATTGAAGGGGATTGCATGATGTTATGTGAAAGAGAACAAAAACTAAGGAATTTGCATTCAATAATTCAAGAGATAATTGAATTATTATTTTTTTTTTGAAAAAACAAAGCCACTTGTCCTCTCTAGCAGCAACACGAAAGAACCGGAAAAAGATAGAAGAAGCGAAGTGGAAACTGTAACCATCCTCCACTTACATACTGCCACGTAGGCAGCAGCTGTTCTCCGGCGTCGGCCGTTGATTGGATAGCTTCTCTGCCGTTTACGAGCCGTCGATTTAAATAGTAAGTACCTCCGGCGAGATTAATCGTGTGCTGCACAGGTGTACATGTTGCTGTGGGCCGTCATCGTTCAACATTGGGCCCACTCATGTCTTGAGGTCGGTTTGTAGGCCGTCATTGTTTAAAAATATACTCTCTTCGTTTGTGATTTTTAACGCCTCAGAAGGTTGATATAGTGTGAGATGTGTTAAAATACGAGGTGATGATTGAAGTGATGTCTAGATGGTATATTTGTTGATGATCTCTAGCGTTTCAAGGGAGTCACGAAAATTAATATATTCTGGTGATGTGATCAAATACGAGGTGCTGATTAAGGTGACGTTTAAATAATATAGACTTTCATGGTCTTTAGCGCCTTAAGGGCCTGTTTGGTAGCCCAGATTAGCCCTAGATAGGACTATTAATCCGGGCTAATCCGGGCTTGTATGTTGTTTGGTACACCATATAAATTATAATGGGAGCCCGGGATAAGTAGAAGGTCCGGCACTATTTCACTATTTACTCAAGATATATAATCTACCCCTATCCCCTAAGATAAATAATCTCAACTAAATAGTAACTCTTGTGCATATCTAATTTTCCCCTTTTGCCCTTACTCATCCTTGTTAAAACGTAAACCCCCTTTTCTCTTGCTAGATGTTTTTTTTTAAAAAAAAAAAATTAAATTTTCATATTCATTTTATTTTTCGATTTTTTTTTACTTAAATTTTCATGATGTTGAATTTTATTTTTTAGATTTGAGACTGAATTTTATTTTTGATTTTTATGATCGGAAAAAAATGGAATGTTTCTAGAACAATTTATCCTTACATGCATGCAAATAAATTATTTTAACAAGATTATAAAATATATATATAAAAAAAAGATGGATAATAAAATACAGAAAAAAAAAAATAGATTACAAATAATGGGGAAAGTTTTGTATGCTAAAAATATTATTGTTTTTAAATGATAGTGAAAGGTTATTTTTTAATTATTATACTTTTTACAGGGGTATTTTTGTCTTTACAACTTTAATCTAGAGTTGGAATCTTGCCTACCAAACGCTAGATTAGTTATCCGACTTTTTTTATCTCGTCTACCAAATAACGTGTAGGATTAATAATCTTACTACTATTCACACTATTAATCCTAAGTTTATTTATCTTTACTTATCTCATCTTATCTACCAAACACCCCCTAAGGAGTCAACACGATGTTCAAGATATTGTGGTGACGTATTAAAATATAAGGTGGTAATATGTTAACAAGATGTTCAAAGGGTATAGTTGCAATTTTTGTAAGAGGCCAACTGCCTAAAATGAAGAACCCTAAAAATTTTGGACGAACGAAGAAGGAAAGAGACATTAAAGATTGTAGACGGAGGGAGTAATTGTTTCTGTTGTAGGCCTAATGCCTAAAAATGAAACGATCCAAGGATCGTAAGCAACTTTAAAAGAAAAATGTAATTGTAGATCGAAAGAATATTTCACTTGACATTTTTTAATTTTTTCAGGTGTCAATCTTATTTTAGCACGGCTCGATTTTTCAGCTCACTTCGGAGTCGTGGTGGGTAAATATTTGGAAGAATTCTGGCAAATCCAAGGAGCAAATTTAGCGGTGTTTACAAATATTGGCTAGTCACGTTATAAAACGATGGATCAAAATGCAAATTTAGGTATGTTTGATATTGAGAGGTTTGGGATGCAATTATGAAGAGATATGTTACTGGGTTTGGACTTCTCTCGTGTTAGAATTTAGAACTGACTTTCAACTTCATCCATTTAATTCTTAGCTCAATTTAGAAGAGTTAGATCAATGCAATTCAGGTACGAATTGATCCACTTTCCGTGCAACTAAAAAGATACCAATAAGTTCAATAAGTTCATTTCTTTCGTGTAATTTGAAAATTATAGAGCTGTCAAATGCACGGCTGAGTCGACTCAACATAGCCCAACATGCCAAGCGCATGAAAATAGCCCTAGTTGGGCTGCCCCAAGTATTTTTCGGCTCTTAAAATCCCCCTACTATCTAACCGGTAAGGGCAGTCGTATCGGGCCATAAGGGTTCATAGTTTTTTGCTTAAAAAATTTTTAAGTTCAAAATTAATTATTATAATTAAGTATATTAAAAAACAACGCATGTATAGTATTGTAGACAAACTAAGAAAGACTAAGATAATTTATACTCCCTCCGTTTCACTGGGAAAGTGACATTTCTTTCGGCACGAGAATTAAGACGGGAGTGATAATAGTGTGTTAAAGTGAAAGGTGGTGGGTTAAAGTGACGTGTCTGAATTTTATGAGTTATAATTTTCTATTTTGAGAAATCCTATATCAGTGGAACGTCACGAGAAGAAAAATGTTCATTTATCAGTGAACAAGGAGAGTAGTATTAGCCTATTGTTCTCGGGCTTTTTTCGGCCTAAACACGAAGCCCATTGGTCTGCTGGGCTGGGCTAAATAAACACGCTTTGTTGAGCCTTTATTTTGGAGACCAATTTAACCTAAAATTTAATTTGAGTAGCAGGTTTATCGGAAATACTCCTTTGTCCATTGTGAGAACGCTTAATGTGCGCGCTACAGCTGTGATAGTGACACATAATATAATCTTTTATTAGGATTTAATTTCATGCGATATGTTAAGATACATATATTTACGTCATTTCATTTCATTAATTAATATCATTGTCACATCGTCCGTGAGCATATTGAACGTATCTACAACGAGCTATTGGAGCATTACTCGTAGTTTGATATCTAACTACACTATCCAACTCCTCCAATTCACACTAAGGTAGTAATGTTGCCAAATTATTACTACTTTTGTCTCATTTCATTAGTGTCATTTGTTATTTTTGTATGTTTGGTTGCTATTAACTTTTTTTTTTGCAATCAACTCTTTTTTTTAAAAATTGATTACATCCACATTTCTCTTCCTTCCTTAGTTCATACGCCCAAATCAGATGGACTAATAACAAGGTACGGAGGCCGGAAGTATTCCTGTATTTGCTTTTCTCTTTGATTAAATGTAAATTCTCCCTAAATTATCGAGATCGAAAACACAGTTGTCCCATGTTTAAAAAAATGGAAGGCATGTGATGTGATGCAAACTACACTTGTATTATTATTATTCCCTCAAAGTCAACCTCTCATCACAATATATCTGTAACAACAAACAAGTTAGAAATTAGCAGAGAAAACCAGAGGTGAAAGAAAGAAAGAAAGAAAATGGCTTACAATCTTCAACCTCTCATCACCACCCTCCAACAAATCCTCAACCCTAATCAAACACGATGGAATCTTCACCACAACAAACCCCTACTCGAATCCCTCCTCCAAAAATCTACTTCCCTCCAAAACATTCTTCAAAAATCTCCACTCTCCAAAATACAAGATCTTGAGATCCAAATCCGAGAGGCTGCACATGAAGCAGAAGATCTGATCGAATCACACATGGTCGATGAAATGCTCCATGGCTCCGAAGGCACGACGAGGGCGAGGAACCTCACCTTCGTCGCACCGGATGGTCTACACCGAGTCGCCCAAAAACTCGATCACTTACTGCAGGAAATGGAGATCAAGCTCGAGGAGGTGGGAGGAGAGAGCATGTGGAGGAGCAGCTCATCATCGAGCGGGAGCAGTGGCGATTATTCGTCTCATGATCCGAGTTCGAAGAGCATCGTAGTGGGAGTCGATAAAGATCTGATGCAGCTAAGGGATCGGTTAACCGGAGCACAGATCAAGCTCGAGGTCGTGCCTATTGTGGGAATGGGCGGGATTGGAAAGACCACTCTAGCTCGAAAGCTTTATCAAGATCCGTCCGTCGTTTCCCGCTTTGGATCCCGTGCTTGGGCCACGATTTCACAAGATTTCGATATGAAGGCGGTTCTATCGACTCTCGTTCGTTGCATAACCGGAGAGGATCTCGATGAAGATGGCGATTCTTCAAGAGATGCCTTGTATAAGAGCTTGTACGGTAGAAGGTACATGATCGTGTTGGACGACGTTTGGAACATCAAATTCTGGGACGAGATAAGGATGTACTTCCCGAATAACAACAACGGGAGCCGGATCGTGCTAACCACTAGAGAATCGAAGGTGGCAAGCCACGCGGCTTCGAAGAGCCCTCAGCATCAGGTGCAGCTGCTGAGCAAGTCCGAGAGCTGGAATCTACTTCGGCAAATCGTGTTCAAAGAACAGGGGAAATGCCCTGATTTCTTACAAGAGACGGGACGAAAGATTGCTAACGACTGTGGCGGCCTTCCTCTGGCCATCAGTGTGATCGGAGGGGCCTTGTCGAAGATCAAGAGATCGAAAGAGGAGTGGGAGAATGTGGCAAACGACGTGAGGGCGGCAATTGTGGAATCGGGCGACGAGCAGTTCTCGAAGATACTTTCTTTGAGTTATAATCACTTGCCTAACCACTTGAAGCCGTGCTTCCTGTACGTAGGGGCTTTCCCCGAAGACTATGAGATCAATGCCTTCAGACTAGCACGTATGTACGTGGCCGAAGGCTTCTTGAGAACGAACGGAGATGATAAAAGCTTGGAAAAGGAGGCAGAGGACTGCCTCGAGGCTCTCGTGGAGAGGAATCTGCTTTCGGTTGCACGAAAGAAGAGCAACGGGAAGGTATTGAGCTACAAAGTCCATGATCTGTTGAGGGATCTATGCATGAGGAAAGGCGATGAGGAGAAGTTTCTACGCGTTGTCGCTGAGAGCTCCGTGGAGGCCGGATTCTCAAACCGGCGGCGCGTGTGCATTCACGCGTGTTATGGACTCAAGGAAGGCTGGCTTGCAGCAGCGGAGTCTACGTCGCACATTCGATCTTTTCTTACCATCTACGATCTCGAGCTGCATGCGCCTCTGTTCCTGCCTACGGTGTTCTCCGCATTGAGATTGGTGAGGGTGCTGGATGTAATCGAGACGAAGTTCAATCGCTTCCCAACGGAAGTATTTGAACTTGTCAACCTGCGATACTTGGCATTCTCCTGCAACTCAAGCATACCTCGTGGAGTTTCGAGGCTGTCAAATCTGCAGATCTTGGTCGCTAAACTGGCGATATTTGATGAACACGGGTCCCCTCTCGTCTTGCCTGAGACGTGGGAGACGTCTGAGATATGGGGGATGGCAGAGCTGAGACATCTGGAGCTGAATGGAGTGGTGGTGATTGAAGATGGTGAGTGCATGGAAGCTTTTGTACATAGGAATCTGTCCTCGATCTATTCATTGAGGCTGACTCCTTCGCTTGAAAGGAAGTCTTTCTTCCGGCAGATTCCGAACATCACAGAGATGGGAATCTATTGCGATTCATTGCAGTCTATCGCAGTGGTGGATCTCAGCCATCTTCACAAACTCGAAAAGCTGAGATGCGAGTCCAGTTTAGTCGGGAAGGGTAGGTATTTCCTCGGCATGCTCTTGTTCCCTCCTAATCTCAGGACCCTCAATCTCTTCAAGTGCGAAGTACTTCCAGAGGTGCTGACGGCCATAAGCGCGCTGCCAAATCTGGAAGAGCTCAGAATACGCAGGTGCTGGTTTGGAAAGGACGAAGAGACGGGCGAAGAGGCGTGGAAGGTGGGGGAAGGAGATGAGTTCCGGTCACTCCGGTTGCTGCACCTTATCAGCTTGTCGCTCGTGCAATGGACAGCCGACGAGAGCAACTTCCCGAGACTCCAGCGCTTGGTCATGGAGAGATGCGAGATGCTCAAGGAGATACCCATCGCCATGGGAGAGCTTCAAACGCTGGAATTCATGGAGGTGGACGACTGTGGGTATAAAGTTGGGGAATCGGCAAAAAGGATTCAGGAGCTGCAAATCGACTATGGCAACTCCGACTTTGAACTTCATCTTGGACGTACTGCTAGTTCGAGCACCCGTGCAATGCTCAACACGGTGTGTTTCTAATATCATTCGTGTAATAAATCGACCCAAGTCGTAATCTCAAGGAAGGCTAAGCACGGAAATGTAGAGTGTGGAGAGTCGAAGCTTTTTTTACTCAAATATACAACTGAATATAACAGAAGATTTTACAAGTGGTGTATGTAGACCTAAATATGCATTAGTATCTTAAATTTTTGAAGATGGAATCAACTAATCAAGCCACAAATAACTCAGCCTTACCATCGATGAAGAGGCTCATGAACTCTTCCTCGTCGATGGTTTCTTTCTCCATTAACAACTGGGCGAGCTTGTAAAGAATGTCGATGTGGGTCGTGATTATCTGTTTGGCTCTTATGTACGCTCTGTCTACGAGCTCCCTCACTTCAGCGTCCACCACATCTGCTGTGGCCATGGAGTAGTCTTTCTGGGTGGCCATCTGCAGTCGAAGCATTGTATGGCTATGAGGAAGAGTTGTAAGAAACTAAGAATCGATAAGTACCTGTTGTCCGAGGAAGGGGTTTCCACCGGACGCACCAATGGCGATTTGTCCGATTTTCTTGCTGAATCCAAATCTCTCGACCATCTGCCTTGCTACCCTAGAGACTTGCATGAAGTCGTTTGATGCACCCGTTGTCACATTGTCTGCTCCGAAAATAACCTCTTCCGCTATTCTGTATGATCAACGAGAGATGAGAAACGAAGAATTTATATCATGTTGCGAGAAGAAATCAACAATATAACCACATCATGTGTATCCAAATTCATAATTTTTTTATACTCTAGAAATAGTTTACGATCACCTCTCGGATAAATCAAACCGAAACATAAATTTTCCAAGGATGACGAAAAACTGACTTTCCACCAAGAGCAACTGCACTCTGATTCTCTAGGTAGCTTCGACTGTACAGCCCAGATTCGAGTCTCTCTTCACTTGGAGCAAAGAAGGTAAGTCCACCGGCTTGGCCACGAGGAATGATCGAGATTTTAGCAACTGGGTCATATTCCGGCATCAAGGCACCAACCAAAGCATGTCCAGCCTCTACAGTAAAGCACAAACAGTTGCAATTAAATAACCAATTTCAAGTAACATAAGTTACATAACAAGCAAAAGATGATCCAATCCCCAACATTCTTCATACCATGATACGCCACGAGCCTTTTCTTCTCTTCAGAGACGACAGCATTCTTCTTCTCTGGTCCAGCAATGATTCTATCCAGAGCATCTGAAATCTCGTCTTTGCTAATTTCCTTGAGCTCGCGACGTGCTGCAAGAATGGCTGCTTCGTTCATCAAATTCTGCAAATCAGCTCCAGTGAAACCTGGAGTCCTCCTTGCAATCTTGTCGAAGTCCACATCCTTTGCAAGAGCCTTTCCTCTCAAATGCACCTTTTTCAAGAAAAAAAATCACCCAATAAGACTATGAACAATCATCCATTTCCTTATTTGACCACATTAAACTCGGAACATAAGCTAGTGATTTCCAGTAATTAACATGTACGAGTAATCTTCGATTATACACAGCTCAAAAACTATTATCATCACTGAGAAAGGCACTTAGCTATAAGATCAATAACAATCCCATACAAAAAGCCTTATGGAAATCTACCATTTTTCAATACCAAACTACTAGAGTTCATAGCATTGGAACCTATAATACATACCATCTCAAACTACCAAAGAACCACGGTTAGGCTCAATCAAGGATCAACTCCAATCCATACAAAAACCGTAAGGAAATCGAGACCATAACGTTCCAAACTACTGCACAATTATGGTTGAAACACACTCAAAGCTCACACAATGTATAGCAAACCAAACAATAAGAGAAAAATGCTACTGAATTCTAAAAGCAATAGGCCTATAAGAGAAAAACCCCACTGACCTGAAGAATCTTGACTCTCCCAGCAACATCAGGTCTATCCACAGTGACCTGTCTATCGAATCTCCCGGGCCTCAACAAAGCCGAATTAAGAACATCCGGCCTGTTCGTCGCAGCCAACACAATGACACCCGAATTACCAGTGAACCCATCCATTTCAGTCAAGAGCTGATTGATAGTCTGCTCCCTCTCATCATTCCCACCTCCCATCCCTGCCCCTCTCTGCCTCCCCACAGCATCAATCTCATCAATGAACACAATGCAAGGTGCTTTCGCCTTTGCCTTCTCGAACAAATCCCTCACCCTCGAAGCCCCACCCCGACAAACAGCTCCACGAACTCCGAAGCAGCGCACGAGAAGAACGGCACCCCGGCCTCTCCGGCCACCGCCCGTGCCAAGAGGGTCTTCCCTGTACCAGGTGGGCCCACCAAAAGGCAACCTTTCGGGATCTTCGCACCCAATGCGGTGTGTTTTTCAAGAAATCCACCACTTCTTGCAGCTCCAGTTTCGCCTGATCGGGACCCGCCACGTCAGCAAACGTCACGCCGGTTTCTGGAACTTCCTGTAACTTGGACTTCGACCGGCCGAAATCCATCGGCCCACATAGTCCTCCGGGCCCGCCCTGGGCCCGCCTGAAGAGGAAGAAGAGCCCTGCGAAGGCAATTATAGGGAAGAGGAGGTTTCCGATGAAATTGAACAGCCCGTTACCGGAATCGCCCTCGGAGACGGAGATATCGACGCCGTTCATCGCCAGAATGTCGATCAGATCGGGGTCGTTGGGCACGATCACGCTGGCCCTCCGGCCGTCGACGGCGGTCAGCTGAAGGGTGCTTCCGTCTTTACTGAACCTCACCCTCTCCACCTTCCCCTTCTTCACCGCGTTGAGGAACTCGCTGTACCGCCACTGGGACCCATCGGGGATGTCGGCGGAGGACTGGGCCTGAGGCTTCGGCGCATTCAAAATCAGATTCTGACCGAGGCGACGAGGGGCCGGGCTTCTGCACCTCCACCTCAATCACCTGCGCGGCGGAGGCGGCGGCCGACTGTATGATAAGTTGTTTTTCCGTCTCACTTTATTAGTACTGACCCTAACCGACCGTTCTATTTTACTAGTCTTATTTTATAAGTAAAATATTAAAAATTAACCTTGTTTTCAACCGAAGTGGGACAAAAGAAGTATGGTTCAATTTTGAAGGAAAATAAGGTTACTTAATGTACCAACCATTGAAGTTGCAGTGCACATTTATAATTTTTTTTACGTGGGATGAATTCATTTTGATAGGCTAAGATATATATTTAAATAATTCTATGTGTTAATATCATTATCACGCTATTCGTAGATATATTAAGCGTGTCAACTGTCTACAATGGTGCATTGGAACATTTTGATAGGCTAAGATATATATTTAAATAATTCTATGCGTTAATATCATTATCACGTTATTCGTAGACATATTAAGCGTGTCAACTGTCTGTAATGGTGCATTGGAACATTACTCGTAGTTTGATACTCCCTCCGTCCCACTTCACTTGTCCACTATACTATTTTGGTCCGTCCCATACCACTGTCCACTTTCCTTAAAAGGCAAAAATTAACTCTTACTTTTTGATGTAGACTCCTTACTTTATCAATTTAACACTGCGCATAAATTCTCGTGCAAAAAAGAAAGATGACAAGTGAAGTAGGACGGAGGGAGTACTATCTAACTACACTATTCTAACCAATGTTTTAAAAACCGGAACAGACCGAAAGCTGAGCGGTTCAACTCCCTAACCCAAAAAAAATTATATTGTGTTGAAAGAGATTTGAACTCTAACTACACTATTCTAACCAATGTTTTAAAAACCGGACCGGACCGAAAACCGAGCGGTTCAACTCCCTTACCCGAAAAAAATTATATTGTGTTGCAAGAGATTTGAACCCATGACCTATTAGGTAAAAAACTATCAATTTTATCAACTAAGCTACGAAAATCAATTATACATAATAAGATAAGTAAATCTATTAATTGCAATTGACATAATAAAGTATTATTTTTATATTATTGTCTATTTTAACTCTATTTAATTTCAATAATTTTTCACCTAATTTTCTTCGAAATGACCTATTAATATAATGTTTTATGATAATAAAAATAATTTTACATATTTTTAATCTTTATATAGTTGTTAGAAATATAAAATTAAATATAACCAATAAGTTTTCACCGTAAATATATATTTAAAACATGATATTTAAATTTATATTGAGAGTAAATTTCTTTGTTATAACTTTAATGTATTTTTTACCATATAAGTTATAAATTTATTTATATTTTTATGTATATCATGTAGTTTTTATAATTAATATTATTTAATAATTAATTTAATTGCATAACGGTTCAACCATGGTTTAACCGGTTCAACCAATTGAACCATGACTCGAAAGCCTCACCGGTTCGACTTCCGGTTCGATTTTTAAAACATTGATTCTAACATTATCGAGTTTTCTCTCAAAAGAACTTGACATCTAAACTGCATGATTACTCTCGTATGTTGTATCCACCGTGAACATACATAACAAGTTTGCAAGTGATGTGATGATAATTTATTAGAAATTTTGTTATGAATACATTCTCTAAATTTAACACTATTAAAAAAAAAAAAAAAACCCTAAATAAAACAATTATTCAAATTTATCTCCAACAATTTAAATTAAAAATCCAATTTTTTGATAGAATCCAACTAACATGGGGGTAATTTGGTACATTTGTTAAAATCACAAGACAAAAAATTAATTTTATAATTAAAAAAACAGTGGAGAGAAAACGTTTCTGTATTTTCTTCTTCATTTCCCTCTTTCCCGTTCTCCGATAGTTGGTTGAAGATCGCCGTCGCCGGTAGTCGCCTTCTCTGTCGCCGCCGATCTCCTCCACGCATCGAAGCAATTCGATTCTTACCGATTCGATTTTGGCGCCGAATACATCGTAAATCGCGTGTAGTTGGAGAGGAGGCGGGGGGAGGAAGAAAACCGGGCGCGGCGGCGCGTGGGGATTGGAGATAATGATTACACGATCGAATTTGGCGGAGCAGCTGAGAGAGTACCAGATTCGGTCCAAGCACGATTGGGCTTCCGTTTCCTTTTTCTCCTCAACGACCAATCTCGCCTCTTCGAGGTATTTAACGCAGCTCTTTCGTCTCCTCTTTCCCAATGTTTTTTATGCATTGAGAATTGAAATCAGTCGTGGCACCATTTCCATTTATGTTTAGCGGTTTCTCTAGTTTTCTTTTATTCAATAGTTTGGGTGGATTGTTGAGGGAGTTATGCTTGTTTGGGATACTATTGGAATAATTAATGATCTTGGGGTTTTACGTCTTTCTTCAAGATTGAGGGATTATATTACCTTAATTCGTTATTGATACTGACTAATTAGGAAATAATGTATGCCATTTTTCTGCAAGACTGAGCAAATGTTAGCTATCAGAAGTTTGTTGTAATGTTGATTTAACGGGTACAGCGTGAGGCGTGATAATCGGAGGTCATTTAGGTTGGCAGTTGTGTATTAAGCATGACAAATGTGTATTTTGTTCCAAGTAACTTATGGGATTGGGATCCATTTAAGTTTTTTCAAGAGCTTCTAATAAGAAGAGCTGAGAGAACTTTTGGTGACCTCTTACCGCTGCACGTTGAGGTATATATATCCATATCCCTCAAGTAGAAGAGGATTAATATGCTTAGAGACTGTTGATACAGCTCCATCATTGAAGTTTACGTAATCAAACAGCGAAAAACCGATCACCCCGAACTACATAAGGAAAAAACTGATCAATGCCTGATACTGACAAATACAAGTGAGTTGTATTGGTGCTATGTAGGAACATTCACAAATCTTCCGTAAATACATCATAAACTCAGTTGAACTGTTCATAAGCTGGGCTATCATGAGATGCATAAAGTGAATACGGTCTTGTTTGCGACTCATTGTCGTCTCCGAGGCTTTCAGTTATCATTAGGATACTGAACTATTTTGTCAAGGAATGGTTAATCACTCTTTGGGCCATATTTATTGGATATTTCGTGTTTAAAAGTTTACTTGTTTGGACATCTTATATGCTTTGGTAAACGAGGTGTAAAATGAAGGAGCTCTTTGAGAATCTTTTCGTATGTATAATCATCTGCCTTTCTATCTTCCATATCTAGAATCTAATCCCCACAATATATAGGCCTTTAGGTAGTCATTACTGAGACTTCGAGAATTCTCAAAGTTGGTTTTTGTCTAGGCCAAAAATCCCCCTATTTATTTGTAAAATTACCTCTTTATCGTTAGCAACAAAGAGGGGCCTCAGGTGATACATGAAAAGCCATTAGTGAAAATGCCGGTGATCCCTTCCAGGTCGCCCGTCAGTTATCGCTTGAAGTGTTTGCTATGGGAATAGCTCCGCTCCCCCTTATAAACACTTTTCACTGAATGATTAATAGCATTGTCTGATAATATTTTTACGTTCAACTACTAAATAGTTGTCATTTCTTGGAGTTGCTTTATATCTTTATTTGCCATGGAATTGCATTCTTGATTTGTTGAGTGTTCAAGCCTCCTCTCTAAGTGACCATATTATAAATTAAGATGAGTTATGCATTATTTCTTGCACTCAGTCGTTTCCTTATGAACAACTCATGGCTTTCCTGTTCTTCCCGATTCTCAAGATTCAGTTGTATTTCAGTTTAACTACTTTATACCATCAACATTAAATTTTTCCTCTACACGACTTGTAATAAGTGGCGGTTCCTTTCTGTTTACAGGGTTGATGTCGCGATCTTTGTTATATGGGAACTTATCATACTGGCATTCCTCGTTTTCTCAGCTGTTTCCTTATATTTCAGTCATGTGAGGCTCGCAGTTATTTTTATTTTCATTACTACGCTAATGTTTCTACTTATGAAAGTTACGAAGAAAGTAAGACTTGCTCGGAAGAAGAGGCGGAGGATGCTCCTTCCTCTGTCTATGTAACCGGGAAATTTTGATCATTATTGTTCTTGCCTCTTTGATCGACCTTTTTTGTTTTTCTCAATTTTGAGGTATTTGTAATTGTATGTGATGGGTAGATGATGAAAGTTTGTAGATGGTGTGGCTAATTCTGGTTAAAATTTACTGCTTAGTAATCCATTGATTTTTTTTTTTTTTTTTCATCAGTTTTACTTGCTCATTATGTTTGCTATAAATATCAATATTTCACCGTTGCAAAAATTTCTTTAAAAAATAAGATATATATAAAAAAAAAAAATCTTCTAAGTGAAATAAATAAATAAACAAACAAAAAAACAGAAAAAAAATATTACTGTAAAAAAGAAGAGGAAAAAGTATAAAAATTATTTCTTCTAAGTGAAAAAATAAATAAATATACATACAAAAAAAAGAAGAATTATTAAAAAGGAAGAGTAAAAAAGATTGAAAAAATTCCGTTGCCGGGACTTGAACCCGGGTCTCTCGGGTGAGAGCCGAGTATCCTGACCAACTAGACTACAACGGATTTGTGAAATAAGTGCATTATTTAATTTGAATATAGTATTAGTTTATAGTTTTCAATGAGAAAATTCTTTTAAAAATCTCAGTTCTATTGATATCTTATTACGGGTCGTTTGGTATCCATATACGTATATCAGATATGGGTATCAAAAGATCTAATATCTATATACGTTTTTAAAATTTGAAATAAGTGTATTTACAATTGATTTATATGTTTATACTACTATATAGTAGAGTTTGAGTCTTCTATAAATTTGTCTACAAGTTAAGAGTAAAATATGCAAAATTTCTTATGAACCACATGTTCTAAATGGAATAAGCACATAATTAGAAGATAACCGCGAGATAAAATTAAGACGTAGACATGAGGAACGAGGCCGGGGGAGTACAATAAATACAATAATGATGGAAAACTTGATAGAATAGGAAATATAAGTAAGTTTTGTGCCAATATGTAATTTTCGGAAACTGCGAGGGCAGTTTAAAATTCTAAGTGTGATCGCCAGTTTCGTTTCCCCCAATTTGCAATCAATCAGGTGGTACCCTAGCTGAATTCAATTTGCAATCCGACGAGAGAAAATGGGCGGAGGACACGGCCACGGCCATGGCATTACGTACAAGGGCGTCCCTCTTCATCAGCCTAAGCGCTGGCACACTGTCACCGGCAAAGGCCTCTGCGCCGTCATGTGGTAAGAAAACCGCTTCCGTATATTCTTGCATTTCGCCGTATGCGTACCGTGATGCGTGTGATTGGCTTGGTTTTTGATCAATTTGTTGTGAATGTTTTGAATCGGTGTTCGTCGCGAATTGCTACTGATTCTAGTGGCATTTCCGTTTTTTTTTTTTTGATATTTTTCCTGATTGACCTTCTTCCGTTGTGGCTGATTCCAGCTCTAGTTGATTGATTATGATGTTAGATCTGTGCGTTCGTTCGTGAACTGGAAATATTCCTCTTGTCATGGTTCTATGTTTTTGCCTTTCTGAGTTCCCTTTCGTTTTCCTTTGGTTGGTTTTGGGGGAGTATGTGAGGCTGGCATTCTTGATTCCGGTTCTTAAGGTGAAAGATTTCCCCTGAGGAATTGGTGAATGGGCATTTGCGGATGATACCTGGCTTGCCTTTGAACTTACATTTTTATGGAGTTGAAATTTGAATAGGTAGCAGTTAGTCCTTCAAAGGATTCTTCTACAGCATTAGGTTGTGAATTTTCGTGCTATACACGATGTCTTCCAACCATTTGATCTCAGTGTTAAATTATTAGTGACTCAATTAAACGTCTGTTTTGATTTTGCACGATGCTGAGGTGCTTCACGTGTTAAATGGCTCTTTTGTTCTTGCATTGCATATGGCGTTGTGTGTTCTTCGTAATCATGCAATTTTTTGTGACAAATATGGTTTTTGGTATAATTCCTCATTACTTCTTTTTCCAAGTCTGCTCTCCCTATATTTTTCATATTTATAGAAAATTGCTTCTAGTTTTTCCTGAAGTTGAATTCTGCAATCGGGCGTATCTCTGAAACTTTTTCTTTTGGAAGGGTACACCTATGTTTTTAAAAGGCATCCTTCTTCATAAAAGTACTTCATCTACCTCCAAGGTCATTCAATTTTTTATCATATGTTGTGCTCTATTTATACTATTGTTTAATCCCCCATCTCCTCTCTTTCGTACAACTACTCTCCTTTCTCCTCCCTTTTCATTCATTGCTGAGTTCTTCCCACTTTATTTCTGATGTTTTACATTCCATAAGTAGATGGATGGTAGTAGTTCTAAGAAAAATACAATTGCTCTGATCTCCATCATAATGCCCCAAGATGAAATATTATAGAAAGGCCAAACAGCTTAAAGTTTTCAAGATGTCGTCAGTTTTTTCCTGGTATGATATACCATGGAGATTGTTAATTTAGAGAAGGGACCTCCATGATTGGTCACTCAGAATCATCTAATACTGGTTTTTCATGACATTGAGCTTTAAATATGCTTTTCAGTTGCTAGTAACATGTTGTATTTTTCAGGTTTTGGATTATGTATAGGGCAAAGCAAGATGGTCCCGTTGTGCTGGTAAGTTTTGATCTCTCTGGTGTTGTTGGGAAGTTTATTCTTTCTAATAGCTTGCATGCCTTTAAGTAGTGCTGTTGAACGATTTCTGAATTAACTTCATGTTTTTAGGGCTGGAGACATCCTTGGGAAGGTCATGATGATCACCACTAGGTAATATATAACTCGCCTCTAATTTTCTATTTTGAATCATTTGGTAATGACCGTATGAAGTCTGTGGTTATAACATATCTCACATGCAATTCAACCCTCTTGTTCATCTCTATCCAATAGACTAACTACGTTAGTTTAATTGTTATGTAGCTATGAAATTTGCTTATCCTTTTCCTGTCCAAGAAACTGCTCATTAATATATATAGCGAATAATTAGTGACGCTGTAAATTAAAAAATTCTCTGACCCATCTAGAAGTCTATGCTTGAATATTTTAGTGTATACACAGATGCTATTTTCCAAGTGTTGCACCAGCTTACTGACAAACAATTGGTGAATACTTAATACACATTGAAAACTGCAGTGACCTCTCGTACATTCATCCATGATTTCATTGAAGTGTAGGGTTCTAGCATTTAGGCAATGTGGATTTCCATATTTGGTAGTAGGAAGTACTGGATTTTTCGGTGAGTTAGCTAAACTTAGTTGCATCGGCTGGTTCCCTAGTTTGTTTCTAAGATCATCTATGCTGTATAGGAATACCTTCAATTGTAACTAGACAAGTTACAATGCGCTCTAGTAAGGGCTTATGCCTCAAATATTAGCCGTTCTTTTTTGGCATCACGACTACAGATCTCGTTCCACAATAATATAAGTAGTATAGCATTATATTATTTGTAACTTATACGAATAATTGCAATTCCTCAATCTCTTCTTTTGTGCCATTTTTGCAGAGCTGTGGTGTAATTCTAATATTGCATGAAGCCTGATTTGTATGAGCAGCAGCTGCGACCCTCTCTTTGGATGTTATGTACAATAAATCGACTGAGGAAAAGTCGTCTAAGCTTGAGACATTGTACAAGTTTTTCAGACAAGTATTTATTTTCCAATTCTGTGATCTTTTTTCTCTATTGTGTTTCTTGCTTTAACACACAATTCCCCATTCCAGTCTGAGAATCTACATTTTCTCACTGGGAAGAATGAAAGAGGACCATTTGAAACTTGTTGAGAATTTTCATCCCTCCTTCGATTTAGGTTTTTCTGGAGATAACCAAAGGGACATGAATATATATGAAACGGGACGTTTAAATAGTAAGGTTTAAGCGAAGTGTTTTTATGCCTTCTCCTAGTATCGACTTTACCTTATGTAAGTACTCCTTATTTAATTTTTCCTTATGTAAAACACAAGATAACATAATTGTAATGTTATAGGGAAAATAAAACATCTAGAAAAAATGAAATTCAAAATAAGCATATGAATTAAAGTCAAAAAAATTTGTCAAATAAAGAGAAATTATGGTTTCCATACTCTCCCTGCAATTATTCTTTTCCGATTAGTTGAATATTACTCCCTTCATCCTATTTTAATTGATTTGTTTTATTTCGGTAAAAAGTGAATGGTAATGATTAATTCTTTACATTTTTAGAAACAAACCAATTAAAGTGGAATATCTCAATCAGAAAGGGAAGCCACTATTTTTAAAATCTCCACCTAGACGATACACGGTAGACTGTCGTCCTATTAACATTTAATCCGACTAGACACTAAGTGATACTCTATCGTTTTAATCAAAACTTAATTTTCTTATGTCTCTATTCTCCTTCCTCCTTTAATCATGAATTTGAAAATGATATTATGATTAATATTTATCTACATAGTTTGTACTAAGACATAGTATAAAAATAGTAAAAAACATATGCATTATAGTCTAATTTGTCTAGTAATCTTCTAGGCACCGCTAGACTCCTGTCTAGACACAAGTTCCTACCCTACCACCCTATTAATGTCTAGCGACTTTTAAAATAATGCCTATAAAGAATGAAACCGAGGCAATAACAACTAGTCAATTACTTACTAAATAAATCCATCTTTCTATCTATTTTTTGTGTTTTGAAATTGGAGATTAAAGGAAATAGAGAAAAAAATGTATATTTTCTCTATAATTAATAAATAAACCCATCATTTTATTTATTGAATATTTGTGTTTTGAAAATGGAGCAAGTGTCTACTATTCTTACTGCGAAATCCAATCCCCTTTGTTTTTGTCCTCACTCCCTCCTTTCTTCGACTGGATATTATCACAAACACGTAGAGGTAGAGCTCATCCACGCAACACTCAAAATCTATGGCTTCAATTCAGTCATAATTCAACTCAGATTTCCCCAATTCCATAACACTTTCCTTCTACAAAAGATCCCTTCTCCACTTGGGGCAAAATCTTAGTATAAACTTCGACGAATCACAGTCAGAAATCAAGAAAGCTCAACCATTTCCATGGCGTCGCCGTTAACTAACCCTCTACTCTCCTCCAACTTCCTGGGCAGCCAAGTCTTCATCTCCGCCCCCACTCCCAAAACAGTCCCGCGAAGATTTATTGTCCCGAAATCGATCCTCGACGAGAGTAAATCCAGCAAATCGAGGAACCTCAGGAACCATGCGGCTATGGCTGCTATACTCTTCTCTTCGATCACGCCGCAGGCGTTCGCGGTGGACAGTCCTCCGCCGCCTCCCGCCGCGCAGGTGATTGAGGTGGAGGTGCAGAAGCCCGGCCCCTCGTCGCCGTTCGGTCAGAATCTGATTTTGAACGCGCCGAAGCCTCAGGCCCAGTCCTCCGCCGACATCCCCGATGGGTCCCAGTGGCGGTACAGTGAGTTCCTCAACGCGGTGAAGAAGGGGAAGGTGGAGAGGGTGAGGTTCAGTAAAGACGGAAGCACCCTTCAGCTGACCGCCGTCGACGGCCGGAGGGCCAGCGTGATCGTGCCCAACGACCCCGATCTGATCGACATTCTGGCGATGAACGGCGTCGATATCTCCGTCTCCGAGGGCGATTCCGGTAACGGGCTGTTCAATTTCATCGGAAACCTCCTCTTCCCTATCATTGCCTTCGCAGGGCTCTTCTTCCTCTTCAGGCGGGCCCAGGGCGGGCCGGGCGGGCCCGGAGGACTCGGCGGGCCGATGGATTTCGGCCGATCGAAGTCCAAGTTCCAGGAAGTTCCAGAAACCGGCGTGACGTTTGCTGACGTTGCAGGGGCCGATCAGGCGAAGTTGGAGCTGCAAGAAGTGGTGGATTTCTTGAAAAACCCGGATAAATACACCGCATTGGGTGCGAAGATCCCGAAAGGTTGCCTTTTGGTGGGCCCACCCGGCACGGGGAAGACCCTCTTGGCCCGGGCGGTGGCCGGAGAGGCTGGGGTGCCGTTCTTCTCGTGCGCGGCTTCAGAGTTCGTGGAGCTGTTTGTCGGGGTGGGGGCTTCGAGGGTGAGGGATTTGTTCGAGAAGGCGAAGGCGAAGGCACCTTGCATTGTGTTCATTGATGAGATTGATGCAGTGGGGAGGCAGAGAGGGGCAGGGATGGGAGGTGGGAATGATGAGAGGGAGCAGACTATTAATCAGCTCTTGACTGAAATGGATGGATTCACTGGTAATTCTGGTGTCATTGTGTTGGCTGCGACGAACAGGCCCGATGTTCTTGATTCGGCTTTGTTGAGGCCCGGGAGATTCGATAGACAGGTCACTGTGGATAGACCTGATGTTGCTGGGAGAGTCAAGATTCTTCAGGTCAGTGGGGTTTTTCTCTTATAGGCCTATTGCTTTTAGAATTCAGTAGCATTTTTCTCTTATTGTTTGGTTTGCTGTACATTGTGTGAGCTTTGAGTGAGTTTCAACCATAATTGTGCGGTAGTTTGGGACGTTATGGTCTCGATTTCCTTACAGTTTTTGTATGGATTGGAGTTGATCCTTGATTGAGCCTAACCACGGTTCTTTGGTAGTTTGAGGTGGTATGTATTATAGGTTCCAATGCTATGAACTCTAGTAGTTTGGTATCGAAAAATGGTAGATTTCCATAAGGCTTTTTGTATGGGATTGTTGTTGATTCCTTATAGCTAAGTGCCTTTCTCAATGATGATAATAGTTTTTGAGCTGTGTATAATCGAAGATTACTCGTACATGTTAATTACTGGAAATCGCTAGCTTATTTTCTGAGTTTAATGTGGTCAAATAAGGAAGAGGATGATTGTTCATAGTCTTATTGGGTGATTTTTTTTCTTGAAAAAGGTGCATTCGAGAGGAAAGGCTCTTGCAAAGGATGTGGACTTCGACAAGATTGCAAGGAGGACTCCAGGTTTCACCGGAGCTGATTTGCAGAATTTGATGAATGAAGCAGCCATTCTAGCAGCACGTCGCGAGCTTAAGGAAATTAGCAAAGACGAGATTTCAGATGCTCTGGAGAGAATCATTGCTGGACCTGAGAAGAAGAATGCCGTCGTCTCTGAAGAGAAGAAAAGGCTCGTGGCATATCATGGTACGGAGGACTCTGAAAATCGCTGTGGATCATCATTCGCTTGTTATGTTACTTAAAATTGGTTATTTACTTGCAACTACTTGTGCTTTTCTGCAGAGGCTGGACATGCTTTGGTTGGTGCCTTGATGCCGGAATATGACCCAGTTGCTAAAATCTCGATCATTCCTCGTGGCCAAGCCGGTGGACTTACCTTCTTTGCTCCAAGTGAAGAGAGACTCGAATCCGGGCTGTACAGTCGAAGCTACCTAGAAAATCAGATGGCAGTTGCTCTTGGTGGAAGGTCAGTTTTTCATCCTTGGAGAACTTTATGTTTCTGTTTGATTTATGCGAGAGGTGATCGTAAACTATTTCTAGAGTATATAAATTCTTCGTTTCTCATCTCTCGTTGATCATACAGAATAGCAGAAGAGGTTATTTTTGGAGCAGACAATGTGACAACGGGTGCATCAAACGACTTCATGCAAGTCTCTAGGGTAGCAAGGCAGATGGTCGAGAGATTCGGATTCAGCAAGAAAATCGGACAAATCGCCATTGGCGCGTCCGGTGGAAACCCCTTCCTCGGACAACAGGTACTTATTCAATTCTCAACTCTTCCTCATAGCCATACTATGCTATCCGCACTCGTAGGTTCTCGATGATTCTGAAACACGTGATGCTTCGACTGCAGATGACCACCCAGAAAGACTACTCCATGGCCACAGCAGATGTGGTGGACGCGGAAGTGAGGGAGCTCGTAGACAGAGCGTACATCAGAGCTAAACAGATAATCACAACTCACATCGACATTCTTCACAAGCTTGCCCAGTTGTTAATGGAGAAAGAAACCGTCGACGGGGAAGAGTTCATGAGCCTCTTCATCGATGGTAAGGCTGAGTTATTTGTGGCTTGATTAGTTGATTCCATCTTCAAAAATTTAAGATACTAATGTATATTTAGGTCTACATACACCACTTGTAAAATCTTACTGTTATATTCAGTCATATATTTGAGTAAAAAAAGCTTCAACTCTCCATACTCTACATTTCCGTGCTTAGCCTTCCTTGAGATTACGACTTGGGTCGATCAATTACACGAATAGTATTAGAAAGACACCGTGTTGAGCATTGCACGGGTGCTTGAACTAGTGGTACGTCCGAAATGAAGCTCAAAGTTGGAGTTGCCGTAGTCGATTTGCAGTTCCTGAATCCTTTTTGCCGATTCCCCAACTTTATACCCACAGTCGTCCACCTCCATGAATTCCAGCGTTTGAAGCTCTCCCATGGCGATGGGTATTTCCTTGAGCATCTTGCATCTCTCCACGACCAAGCGCCGGAGTCTCGGGAAGTTGCTCTCGTCGGCTCTCCATTGCACGAGCGACAAGTTGATGAGGCGCAGCGACCGGAGCGACTGGAACAGGTCTCCTTCCTCCACCTCCCACGCCTCTTCGCCCGTCTCTTCGTCCTTTCCAAACCAGCACCTGCGTATGGTGAGCTCTTCCAGATGCGGCAGCGTGCTTATGGCTGTCAGCACCTCCGGAAGTAGTTCGCACTTGTAGAGGTCGAGGGTCCTGAGATTCGGAGGGAATGAGAGCATGCCGAGGAAATACCTACCACTCCCGACGAAGCTGGAAGTGCATATCAGCTTTTTGAGTTTGCGAAGATGGCTGAGATCCACCACCGCGATAGACGGCAACGAATCGCAATAGATTCCCATCTCTGTGATGTTCGGAATGCTCCGGAAGAAAGACTTCCGTTGGAGCGAAGGAGTCAGCCTCAACGAATAGATCGTGGTCAGCTTCCTCTGTACAAAAGCTTCCATGCACTCATCATCTTCAATCACCAGCACTCCGTTCAGCTCCAGATGTCTCAGCTCTGCCATCTCCCATATCTCGGACGTCTCCCACGTCTCAGGCGAGACGGGAGGCGACTCGTGTCCATCAAACATCGCCAGTTTAGCAACCAAGATCTGCAGATTCCACAGCCTCGAAATACCACGAGGTATGCTTGAGTTGCAGGAGAATGCCAAGTATCGCAGGTTGACAAGTTCGAATACTTCCGTTGGGAAGTGATCGAACGTCGTCTCGATTACATCCAGCACCCTCACCAATCTCAATGCGGAGAACACCGTAGACAGGAAAAGAGGCGAATGCAGCTCGAGATCGTAGATGGTAAGAAAAGATCGAATGAGTGACGTAGACTCTGCTGCTGCGAGCCAGCCTTCTTTGAGTCCATAACATGAGTGAACACACACGCGCCGCTGGTTTGAGAATCCGTCCTCCACGGAGTTCTCGACAACAACGCGTAGAAACTTCTCCTCATCGCCTTTCCTCATACATAGATCCCTCAACAGATCATGGATCCTGTAGCTCAATACCGTCCCATTACTCTTCTTTCGTGCAACCGAAAGTAGATTCCTCTCCACGAGAGCCTCGAGGCAGTCCTCCGCCTCTTTCTCCAAGCTTTTATCGTCTCCATTCGTTCTTAAGAAGCCTTCGGCCACATATATTCGTATGAGCTTGTAGGCCTTGATCTCGTAGTCTTCGGGGAAAGCCCCTATGTATAGAAAACACGGCTTCAAGTGGCTAGGCAAGTGATTGTAACTCAATGAAAGTATCCTCGAGAACTGCTCGTCGCCCGATTCCACAATTGCCGCCCTCACGTCGTTTGCCACATTCTCCCACTCCTCTTTCGATCTCTTGATCTTCGACAAGACCCCTCCGATCACACTTATGGCCAGAGGAAGGCCACCACAGTCGTTAGCGATCTTTCGCCCCGTCTCTTCTAGGAAATCGGGGCATTTCCCCTGTTCTTTGAACACGATCTGGCGAAGTAGGTTCCAGCTCTCGGACTTGCTCAGCAGCTGCACCTGATGCTGAGGGCTCTTCGAAGCCGCGTGGCTCGCCACCTCCGATTCTCTAGTGGTTAGCACGATCCGGCTCCCGTTGTTGTTATTCGGGAAGTACATCCTTATCTCGTCCCAGAATTTGATGTTCCAAACGTCGTCCAACACGATCATGTACCTTCTACCGTACAAGCTCCTATACAAGGCATCCCTTGAAGGATCGCCATCTTCATCGAGATCCTCTCCGGTTATGCAACGGACGAGAGTCGATAGAATCGCCTTCATATCGAAATCTTGTGAAATCGTGGCCCAAGCACGGGATCCAAAGCGGGAAACGACGGACGGATCTTGATAAAGCTTTCGAGCTAGAGTGGTCTTCCCGATCCCGCCCATTCCCACAATAGGCACGACCTCGAGCTTGCTCTGTGCTCCGGTCAACCGATCCCTTAGCTGCATCAGATCTTTATCGACTCCCACTACGATGCTCTTCGAACTCGGATCATGAGACGAATAATCGCCACTGCTCCCGCTCGATGATGAGCTGCTCCTCCACATGCTCTCTCCTCCCACCTCCTCGAGCTTGATCGCCATTTCCTGCAGTAAGTGTTCGAGTTTTTGGGCGACTCGGTGTAGACCATCCGGTGCGACGAAGGCGAGGCTCCTCGCCCTCGTCGTGCCTTCGGAGCCACGGAGCATTTCATCGACCATGTGTGATTCGATCAGATCTTCTGCTTCATGTGCTGCCTCTCGGATTTGGATCTCAAGATCTTGTATTTTGGAGAGTGGAGATTTTTGAAGAATGTTTTGGAGGGAAGTAGCTTTTTGGAGGAGGGATTCGGGTAAGGGTTTGTTGTGGTGAAGAGTCCATCGTGTTTGATTAGGGTTGAGGATTTGTTGGAGGGTGGTGATGAGAGGTTGAAGATTGTAAGCCATTTTTCTTTCTTTCTTTCAACTCTGGTTTCTCTTGCTAATTTCTAACTTGCTTCTTGTTATAGATGAATTGTGATGAGCGGTTGACTTTGAGGGAATAATAATAATACAAGTGTCTTAGTAATTTATACTACCTCCATCCCGTTTAAGTTGGGACGTTTCTAAATGGCACAAGAGCCAAGGAAAATGGGATAAAAGGGTGATGTGATGGTAAATTAGAGTTTAATTTAATTTAAATTATTAGTACTACTCACATCCATTTTTAATTAAAATTAATTTAGGCTAATTAAGTGTGATGTAGATGGTGATGTGATGTTAAATTATTTCCTTTTATGGAAACAGGTCTAATAAATGAGACGTCCCGAAATGGAATACGTCCCAACTTAAACGGGATGGAGGTAGTATTAGGTTTGATTGATTGGTTATTGTTTAATAAAGGGTGGTTGTGTAGTTTGCATCATACCACATGCCTTCCATTTTTTTTTAACATGGGACAGCTGTGAAAAGCTAAGCGTCCGTCGTTATTAGTTTCATTTAAAATGGACGCAGAAACTAGAAAAGAAGAGATATCCCTTAATCTCATACAAGTAGTCTCATTTCATAAAATGATAAAGAATACTTGACTACAATTAACTCTTTTTCCTTATGTTCAATTACCATCCTCATTGGCTATTGTGTCATTGTCAAATGAAACTACTTATATGAGATGGAGGTAGTCTGATTGTAATCGGTTTTAATGAGAGAGAGTTAATTCTAGTCAAATTCTTTAACATTTTAGAAAATACGACTAATAAGTGGAACATACATAAATGAAAAATAAAACTAATGGAATGAGACATAGGTAGTTTTAATTTGATGGTCTTAGTGTGAATTGAAGGAGGGTGCAGGTTCGATTCGAATTCATTAAGTGCCCGGTTCATTCGGTTATTTTAATATTTGGCCAGTCTTCAACTGTCTAAAGAAACTTATGAATGTTTAAAATTGAATGGGTTGAACCGACCGATACAGTCTGATTTTTTAAAACCGATATGGGATATGACATATTTTGAAAGCATTAAAAAAACGTGTCGAATGAAACTGAGTAAAAACTATACCAACTCTTCTTGATAAGTCTGAAAGTTTTTATACGTGAATCTAAATTTACATAGAAACTTTTCTTATTTGACTTTGACATGAATGTTTAGTTGAATATAGTTCTTATTTTTGGTTTCAGATTAAAAAGAGGAAGAAGAAGAACAACCATTGTTCTTTTGGAAAAGGAATAAAAACAACTATAAAGTCCAACCATTCTTCATTTTTTATTTTTTGTTTTTAGCTAATACGATAACTAATCTCACTAATTACTATACACTTTAATAATCACATACAACACATACTCCTTGTTATATAATTTATACGTACTAGCGTTTGAGCTCATGCTATGCACATATAAAAGTATTATAATCCGATAATTAAATGTTCTTAATTAAGTAGTAATGAACAATCAAAATAACTCTAATCCCAACTTGTTGATTAGAGAGAGGCATCCTACTATTACTATTAGACTCCACCCTAATTATGAATTGTGAGATTGGTCTAATAAAGAATTAAATAGAACTATTAGTTATGGTTAGGCCAAGCTATTGCACATATGTCTATAATTTTTGTTAAGTTGGACCCTCTAATTTTAATTAAATACTATGAAAAAGAAAGTGTGTTTTGTTGAGTTCATGTCCTAAACAAAAGGTGTATGTTTTGTATGTGTGTTATGGTTAATGTTTAAGATCTCCGTAACAAAAGATATCAAATTCGGATACTTCTTTAATCCCACTTCATTAGTTCTGTTTTTTTCGACATAAAATTTTATGTGCAAATATTAATTGTTATTAAAAGTTAATTCTTTTCGTTTTACGAAACACAACTGATGAAACACGAAATAACAAACATGACTAGTGAAATAAGACGGAATGAGTATTAATTAATCATGGTTAGGCCGATCTATCGCTTTCAACCAATCGCCTTATTACACAGGTTTGCCTATTTTTGTATAAAATCAGAATCAACAGACGAATTATTAATTTTACCGAAAAACAAAATTTCTCGAAATATTTCTTGAAAAAGAAAAAAAAAATGTTAAATTATGAAATAATTTCGCGGGAAAAAGTAACGCCATCTTCTCCAACACCTCAAAATCTCCGAACGTACAAGCTTTCCATGCTTGACCAGGTTGTACCTTCTATTCTCTCCCCACTCCTCCTCTACTATCACAACACTACCCCAGCACGAATCGACGGTTCAGATTCATTCATCTCAAGATCAACGGATGAACTGAAAAGCTCGCTTTCCGAAGTTTTAACCCGATTCTACCCCTTCGCCGGAAGGGTAAACGCCGGAGGCCTATCCATTGATTGCAACGACGGCGGCGTTCCGTTCACCGTCGTGAGATTCGGAGGCGAAAGCCTATCTCATTTTCTCGCAGATCCAGTGCGGCGGCGGCGCCTCTTGCCGTGCGATGCGAGGAAGAGCGGAGGCGGTGGAAGCAGCGTCGTGATGATACAGATGAACCATTTCGACTGCGGCAGCGCCGCCGTCGGTGTGATTTTCTGGAATAGGACGGTGGCTGAGTTTCTCAATTCGTGGGCGGCGGCGACGAAGGGTTCCGATCAGTTACCCCTCTCCCCTAATTACATCCTCCCCTCTCTCTTCCCGCAAACAACAGATCAAACGGAGGTAGGAACCGCCTACTCTCAGCTCGGCGCGGCGATTCTGAGGAGGGGGAAATCGGTTCTGCGGCGGTACGCGTTCGACGCCGCCGCCATCGCCGCGCTGAAGTCCAGATCTGGCTCGGAAAACCCCACGCGTGTGGAGGTGGTGTCGGCGCTCCTATGGAGGTGCTTCACCTCCGCATCCCTCGCAAACGGCAGCATCTTCTCCGCCGTGACTCAGTCCGTCGACCTCCGGCGAAGAGCGCAGCCGCCGCTCCCCTCCGAAAGCTTCGGAAACTTCCAGGACCTCGCCGTGGCGGCGCGCGTCAACGACGGCACAACCGATCTCGGCGAGCTGGTGAGAAAAATTAGGGATTCGCTCGCCAAAATCGACGGCGATTACATCAGCAATTTTCGCCGCAGCAGCGGCGGCGGTGGAGTATCAGTATTTGGGGGTAATCAATGGCGGCGATTTCGGGTGAGGGAAGCCGATTAGGGTTGATGCGTACAGTGAAGGGAGCGATTCTGATGGTGGAATATTTGCAAATGGGGTGAATTTGATGGAGATGAGCGATGGAGAAGGGATAGATGCGGAGATGATTCTCGACGAGAGGTACGTTTCTGCGTTCGAAAATGGCGATTGTCTTCTTCCTCGAGCTTCCGTTCACCATCAAAGTGTTTCCAGTTCAAAACACTTCATTTCGTCCCAACTGTGAAGGTTGATTGATGAAGTGAAGCTCGACTATAAATAAATTACGAGATGATTCGAACTTCTGACTTATCTGGTAGTTACATGTTGATCGATAGAGTGAAGTTCAAGTATTTCATTAGTAGTAGCTATGGGCATAGGTTGTGAACCTCATATGGACAAGGAAATTGTTAAAAATGGATAACGGATAAAGCGGTAAGTCTCTATAGTAAGACAAGGTTCGTCGTTAAAAGTATTATTTTACGATAAATCTTTATAATAAGACAATGTTCGTTATTTTACAATGTTTGTTAAAAGTAGTATTTCAATGGGTTCGGTTGGTAGATACGAAGGGTGGGGAGTGGGGAAGGGAGGATCGGAGAAGTATATGTCAGTTTTCGACGGAGGCGAGGAGTCGAGAGCTCTTGCTTCTGATGATCTTCATCCCCTTCAGATCTGATCTTCTTCTTAGGTAGGGTTTGTTGTTTTCAAAAAAATTGCAGTACGATGAACTGTTTAGTTATGTGTAAAGTTGAGTAAAGAAAACTAAGGGGAAGAAATCCCTCAATAGAAACTAAAAAGTTTAAAGAAGAGTTGATTTTCTTTTTTGTAACAAAAGACTTTTGAAGTTTTAACAACATAGATTTAAAGGTCATGTCAAAGAGGACTCGAACTCAAAACCTTTGACTTTGAAACTTAATTCATATCGTTAGGCCAACACACATATATAAAATTTGTTTGGTAATAGTGTGGGAAATGACCTTGTAATTGATTTAGCCAATAACCAAGACAAAAATGAAAAATGGTTAATTTCTTCCTAAAAATTACATTTATGGAGAATTGATTGGTCTAAAAGATTAGAGGTGTGTGTATTATGCTAATGATGAATTGATAGATTTGGTTTATTAGTGCATGTCCGTCTTTAAGCATGTTCACCAAATTCTTCAAAACGTGACTTCAAATAAAACGAGGCACAAAAAACTATAAAGCCCAAATGTGACTTCATCTTCTCCTATATTTTTTTCCCTCTTCTTTCTTTTTTTATTCATTCCAAACTAAATTTAAATAAACCTCCTTATTCTAATCAATTTAAATTTAATTTTCAAATTTCCAATACCTTAACCAGAACTATTTGCATATTTGTTATATATTTTGTATGATACTCCCTCTGTCCCTTTGGAGTTGTTACACTTCTTTTTAGCATTTGTCTCAAGCGTTTTCGAGAATTTTAATGATAAGTTTTAAAATAACTTTTTAAAGATTTTTTCCTTTTATGAGATAGTAAAACACTTGTAGTATCTCGTAAATTTAAAATTTTCACAAAAAGATATTTTGAAACTTACCATCAAGACACTCGAAAATGCTTGAGACAAATGCTGAAAAGAAATGTAACAACTCCAAAGGGACGGAGGGAGTATTATCGTAATATAATTATTCTTTTTAAGTGATATTTTAATGAAAAAAATGTATCTCAAAATTTTAATTTATACAACTCGAGGTCTCGATATTGATTGAGACGGGCTGTTATATCCGTTACTTTAATTTTATTTGTTTCACCTCTCTTGTTGGACTCCACGTTGTGATGATTAACTATGATTCGAAGAATTTCATTTCCCAAAATCCCAGAAACATTGGGATATAGAACTTGCATTTCCAACGAGCCAAATCTTTACTCAATTTTTGATGATACAATCTTCGCACTTATATCGATAATTAGGCGTGAGGTAAGTTTTTTTATAAAAAAAAATACAAGTTTCCTAAATTAAAAACGACAAAGGTACTCACGAAGTCGTTAGAATACCTCAAACGCGATTTATATAGAAGTTCTAAAGTGGGCTTAAAATCTTGAAGTCGATGGGATTTACTATGGCGAAATTAAAATAAAAGGAAAAGAGAAAAGAGAAAAGAGACAAATAATTATATGTGTAGAGAGAGAGAGGAGAGGGAGAGAGAGATCCAAAGAAACGCCGTGTGCTGACAATCACTGCTATCAATCGTTGTGTGGACAGCACTGATTAGATATTTATTCAGCGATGGCTTCAGTTCGTCTTCGCTGTCGTTCATCAATCTGCATTCATTCTATCGTATTCTATATACTTCCTTTTAATTTGACAAGTTACTTATGTGTATATATATATATATATATAAGGTATAAAATAATAAAATGTATCTGTAGAATGGATAAAGTACATATATTTTAATCCAAATAAAACTAAAAATCAGTACTCACCCAGTCACCTGTGTCTTTCTATTTAGCTCGTTTGTTAACTACTCCCTCCCGTTCCACTCTATTTGGCTTATAGAGTGAATAGATGTGAGGTATAAAATAATAGAACAGGCCAAATGGAGCGGAGTAGATGGAGTATATGAGTGCTAATGGAGGGAGTAACGAATAATGTTAGATAAAAAGAAACAAACTTTTAATCCAAATTGCATTCACTATAATGTAACGTTTTCAACATGTTTTATTCTTCTTCTTAATCACTCTCATTTAAAATCATTGTTTTCGTTTGAAACAGTTAATTTTTTCAAAAAAAAATGTAAATCATAGTAGGAATACGCCTCGGAATCGAGACGTATCGATAATTTAAATTCCAAATCTTCTCGAAGAGAAGCCAAAAACCAACAAAGACGAAGTGTTCCTTCAAATAGGTTTGACACTAAAATCTAGTGGGCTTAGATATTCTAATTGGACTTCTAACTTAGGCCCGAAAATAATACTACAATTAAGGAACATAAAATAAAAGATAGTAAATAAACATTTGTTCTCATACTAACTATCTCTCTCTTTCTTGGCCGTATCATATATAATACCTTACGCATGAGGTCATATGGAAATTTTGTTTAAGCATAAGTGTACTATATTCGTCCATCACATGCAATTATTATATAAACATATAAAAACCCTAAATTGACAGAGTTCGAGTCATGCGTGTGCTAACTCGAAAATATTTACCATAATTCATCAAGTAAAAATGTCAATCTCTTTCTGAATATCAGATTCTATCTAAAGGTTAATTTTGTTATAAATGTACATAATGCATAGAGTATCAAATTGCATAAAAAAAATTCAAAGATTCCAAATGAAGAAGTAAAGAGTTGAAAATGGGCAAAGAATTTAGTGAAAATAGTGCCAATAAAGGTAATAAAAATAAAAAAAGGCAGCCAAAAGCAAACAAAAGCAAACTTTGTTTTAAAATTACCAGAAACCACACATCCCTTTCTCTGCTTTTCCTAAAAGATCAACACCTGATTATCACTACACATGAGAGAGAGAGAGAGAGAGAGAGAGTCTTTGTTTCTTTGTTAAAATTAGTAAAATTTCAAAACTGAAAATAATAGAAACCCACCATTTCCTCCCTTGGTTTCTAGTTTTCATGTTCATCTTATTTTGGGAAATATATTGTCTAAATACCTAAATTATTCAAATTCTATTGATTATGTTTTGAAAAATTAATAAATTTATTCACGTGGGTGTTAGCGTAAAAAAAACTAATAATAAATGATTTTTAATATAATTTTTTGCTATTATATTTTTCATATTTAAAATTTATATGAACGACCTGAATAATAACAATATTTCAAGTAGTAAAATACTCCATCCCGCCCCTCCTATACTCCTATAGCATATACCATTTTCTTTTGCGTACGAGTATTTAGTCGAAGCTTATTAGAAATCACACGCAGGGGCTCAATATTTCGAAGCATATTTTATTTTGTTAAAACTAACATTATAGATTTTAAATAAACCTCGATCGCAAGGCTTTTAATTTGATACAAAAATTATTAAATTCAGTAAAGAAATAAGTTAAAATAATTTTAGAATATTGAAATTCTAATTCTAATTATATTGTTCGTATAATTATATGGGAATCAATCTTATCGTGAGAACCGTGAGAATCCTCTTATTTATATATGTAACTAGTTTAGAGCCCGTCGAAAATCGACGGGATTTTATTATTTTTTAATTTCTAAATAAATTTTTAGTAGAAAAATACATAATTATTTGAAGCCTCCCGTTTACTTGTGGTTATAAGAAAATAGGTTAAGAAAGTAATACTTTGATGATATATAGGTATATATAGTGTATCTATCCCGTCAAGATTCGACATTTTGACTTTAAAATGTTATTTTAAAGCAATATAAAAGAAAATTATTAAAACAGGTTAAGTCACCCACTGTTTATTTTAATTAAAAGAAAATATAAAGAGGTAGCATTTTAAAATTGTGATGTGTGATAGTTTAAATTGTAAATAAAATAATAAAAGTAATTATATTTTTTTTCAACGTGATCGTATTGAAGCAATTCGTCGAAAGAGGCTTATTTTAAATCACCTTGAGGCCTCGATCGAACCCGTTCGCCCTTATAAATGGGTCCGTTCAAGAAATGATGAGAGAAATTAAACCCTACCTAAGTAATATATGGCTCAATCAATATGATGTTCGTTCCCCCCTTAAGACTCGTCGAGCCCAAGGTCATTTTTATGCTTGGAATCCATCGGGCTCGATCGAGCCACTCAAGCTCAGGCCCAATTCAACTTACGTTTAACAATTGATAAGGGGTCAATCAACCCGTTCGCGTTGTTTAGCTATGCTCGATCAACACAAATGAGACTCTATCATGGAAGAAGTGTGCAACTCTGTATGGTTATGGTTTTCTGTCTAGCGTTTTTAAGGTTGTTTGAATTGCAAGGAGTGAATTTATTTTATTTTATTTTTATTATTTCAGCAAATTATTGTATACAATAATGTTTTTTTAGATATAATATCATGTGTTTTAAGAATCATGCTTATTTAGCATTATAATTATGCTTTCTATCATGACAACCGTTGATCCTTACAAAATTCAACAATCTAGATTGATTCATAGTCCTCACCAATGCAAGTAGTTCAAATCCATAAATTACAAGTAAGTAAATTAGATTAATAATTCAATTTATTCACTCTAATTAAATTTAAATCGAAACTGGTTATGAATGAGACGATCCAATATAAAAATTTTACGAACGGAAAGGAGGAGGAAGCGGTAATTGACTAGAGTGAAGTGTAAAAGTCAGTAGTTTTTACCTCAGCAGTTTATAACCGGGACCCGTCGCTATCATGCGCCACGGAGTCACTCTCACTTATTTTGCGCCTCCAAAAATTCTCTCCTTTTTATCGCATTTCTTTCACTTCACTTCCTACAATCCAACAAAATTCTCTCCATCTCAACAATTTCTGCAACCAAAAATCTCGTTTTTCTTCACCATCGACCTCGGATTTTCCTCTTAGTTCCCCGCTTCAAGTTCTACTCCGGTGAAATTCGGTGAGAAATCGGAGATGCAGTTTTCAGGCCGGTGAATTGACGCCGGAGGTCTAAATCAGATCTGTGAGTAAATCGGCTGTGCTTATGTACATCTTTGTGTGTAATTTATGTGTGCTGTGAGCTGTTAGTGTGATTTTGTTTGTGTTTGTGTGCTTGAGTTGATTTGCGTACTGTACTGGCAGTTTGTTACTGGATGTAACGCTTCTGAGATCTTTGGTGATGTAGTTTGCTGCTGTTGTAAGATTTGTTCGAGTGTTTTTTTTTTTTTTTTGGTTGAAGTTGTTATTCATTCTTCGAGAAGCTTGTTTTCAATTTGCCGTTTGTGCAGATTGTTGAGTGGTAATTGCATTAGCAGGGTTTTCGTGAGAGTGTTGATTGGATGAGAGAGTGAATCTCGTTGGTCTGAGCTAGTTTGGGATATTTCAGTTGTGGATCTCAATGTGTGTGGATTTTTAACTTTAGTGTTGCTTTGAGAACTTGCTGGTAATGAATTATTGAAGAACAAGTTGTTTTAGTTATCCAGACTGCCAAATTTGATACTACATTTCTTTAGTTGCTAATTAGTGTCGTTGAGTGCATTCGCGTTTTCTTTTCTTTTTCCTCTTTGTGATTAATCGGTGCTTTACTCTGAGACTGTATGTAGTTTACTAGTTTAGTGTAGTATTAAGTGAGAGTTTGATACTTTCACAGACACATTTTTTGGATTCATGGATTTTTGATCTGATGGATTGCATCGATTTTTCATGGCAGGTGAATCACATTATTGTATGGATGCAAATGCATAACTCAGATGAGAAGAACTGATGTTATTTGCGGTAGAAGGAGGAGGGTTCTTCTCTTCTTCAGCCTCTGGTTACAGTAAGGGCCTGACCCTTCTTTTATTGGGTCAGAAGAACGAAGAGAAACCCATGAAAGTGACGCCGTGGAATCAGTATCAGTTGGTCGACCACGAGACTGATTCTGATCTCCAACTGGCTTCCGTGAAGAACCGCCCTGTCCGCGGTTGTGCCTCCTTTGTTTGTTTTGGTTGCACTGCTGCTGGACTGGAGAACCCATCACCTCTAAAAGTTGGACCCACTCAAAACAAAGAAATCTCCCCGTCACCAACTATTGATGAGAATAGTGATTCGAAGAATTCAGATGGATGTGTTGTTGTTGATGACGATAGCAAGAGGGATTCAGTTAGCCTTAAGAGTAGCTTGAAGAAAGCAGCCAATAGTGTTGCGATTGCTTCCACAGACAGAGGCAATGGTGGCGGGAGAAACAGTGCACCCGAAGCATTATATGAGGAAAATGATGACGTTTCTTGTCAAACAGAGAGAAGAAAAGTCCAGTGGACAGATACAATCGGGGGAGAGCTTTTTGAGATTCGGGAATTTGAGATGAGGTATGAACACTTATACCATGTCATTGTGCTGCTGCATACATGTTTAGAGCTTATCTGTTTTGACTGTTCAAAATTTCTTCCACGATTCTTGACGGTCATGCTGATACAAAAGGTATAGATATTCCACAAGAGAATAAACTAAAATGTTTAGTTTTACTACTAGAAATAAGAAAAGCACTCCTAATCAGAAATTGAATGACAGAGAAACGACCTTCTTTCAATAGAACACAAGGGTATCTAGAATCAATATAATATAATGGCATATCATATTTCCCAAAATTTAACAACCTATGCATATTACATGTCCTTTCAATGGATCTGACTTCAGACTTTACCAGATCTGCGATCACTTCAAATCTCAAAACGTCTGCACTATACAACATATTTCGCCTCTTTTGCTCATTTAAATAATTATTTCAGCAAGTGATTATATATTAATTTAATATACGTCAGCACACATTATATCAAATAGGAAACCGCTATTACGAGTTTTCAGAATCTCAACACTTAGTTAGCCCCATTACTTGTAGAAAATTTGAGTCTGAAATCTAAGTATTTGTATTTATTGAAATGCAGCACTGCAAAGTGTCAATCTTTCCACCCTGCATCTACATTGTATGTTAACAATCTTTGACCACGTAAAACTGACCACAAAATGAAAGTAGAAAGCCTTCCAGCAATCTTGATAGGATAGAAAGCCAGATTTAAGATAAAATCATCAGGGTACGAAGATAGTATACTGTGTTACGCATAATGTTCAATCATATACGAAGAACATGTTATACATATATAAACCTGTGGGCAGGCAGTCCACAAGTAGTTCTAGCATGACTAAGATTGATGTCAAGTACTTAGTACCCAAACTTATAGACACGGAACCTCAGCAATGAAATCCCATGCAATCAGAAGTATGAGGTAACATTCACAATTTAATCTTTTGTCAGCAGCACAAATGTAATACTTCCTCCATCCCATTATTGATGTTCCACTTGATATATTTACGTGAAGTATAAGTTAAGAAAGTGGGACTTTAATAATGGGAGTAAAAGAAAAATGAAGAGCTGATTCAAGCAAGCTACATGTATCAGCATGACTGTACTACTGAAAGCTAAGAAGTTATGAAAAGAGGGCTCTGTCCGGTCTTGCATGCTATATTGTGGAATTAAAACACTTGCTGTGATTTATTTGGGGTTTGGACTTTGGAGTATGTGAGGGTAATATTGCAGTGAAATTACATGTGAAGTGTGAACTTGGTTATTTTAGAAACTCCGTGCAAGTGTTTGATGAAATTACATGTGATGTGTGAACTTGGTTATTTTAGAAGCTCATGCTGCATTATATTTATTTCCGTTCAGTCCCACCAAATTACGTTCTTTGAAATTTCAAAAATTCATTCTCTGCAGCGAACGAGTAACTCCCTTCTGGTTACTACTTATGTTATCTGACCTCCTGCAATTTGACACATTCTCTTAGCCTTTGTTTACGCTTTTTATACACGTAGTAGCACTTATTTCCTGCAAGATTAAGTATGTTTATGCTTGTTACACAATATATCCTTTAAGTCTTACTTATCTAACAAGGTATGATCATGTAATCTCAGTGAAGATGGATCAGACAATGATTTCGACCATGGGAGTGAAAAGACGTGTTCATGCAGCATTATGTAGTCCGAGCTTTATCCAACCATTGTGATACGACCAGTTGCTGAACACCTGCTCATCGCGACTCCTGTTCTGGATGACGAAAAAGCAAAATTCGAGCTGCGCGGAAATACAGAGCGGCTGACATTGTTGTCTATATATTCTGGTCTGATATTCCGGTTCCTTTCTTTTTGCATTGGCATTTGATCTTTTCATGTTGGGCATTGACATGCCATTTGTTTGTAGCTTGTTTACTTTCGATTCAGAGATGTTTTCATCTCTTCTTGTGAGAAAACGAATGAGGGAGAAAAGGAAAATTCTTATTTTGTAGTTTGTTCATATGAAATAGAATTTATTTGATGGCTATGTAAAGTGATGCATATTGCTAGTCTATTATATTTGCATCTTCGGTTCGAATTTTATGTTATACGATCCCCGCTTGGAAGTCGATTCGGCGTGACCTTCTGATCACAGTTCAATCAGTTTGATCGAATCGATTGAACCGGGAATTGAATTTTTGTAGGAGAATAAATCAACAAATTAGCGTCAACGACTGGCCTTATTCTTGACTTAGTAGTTAGTACTTAGTAGGTTTCAATTTTATTTATTTTATTTTTTTAAGAATTTTTTTATTGTAACAATAACATCAAAATCGGTTAACAAATTCATACAATTGATACAATGTCATCCTTTTTCGATTGAGTTCGATATCTTTATTTATTTACCTTTTGAAATAAATAATTTTTAAGAAAGTATGAAACGGAGAGAGTACAACTCATCCGAAAAATTCAAGAAACGACGAAAAAACGAGAACTCGGACAAAAGAATATGGATGGCTTTTGTTGTGTGGGAAAAGCCTTCATCAAGAGCCATAGTTGCAATCATCCTTCACATTCATCGGAAGAAGCTAAGCCTATTTTAACTTTTCATAAACATCAAAACACAAATTATTTCCCAAAATGGCTTAATTTAAAAATAACAATAATAATAATTACAAAATATGAATATTTATGAAATATTCCATGCATACTGCCGGCCGGCCGGCCTTCTTCCTCTCACCTCATTCATTCTTCAAATTTTTGTCCTTTCTCTCTCCTCTACAAATGTCCCATTTTTTCATCAATTCCATTTTTTCATACTTTTCTTTAATAATAAAATCAAGAATATATAACCAAAATCATTGCTAAAAGCTAAAAAGTGGCAGTTTTTGATGCATGGGGTCCTCTCAGAGTTCGAAAACGCACGTGAATTCTCCGCCGATGGAGCTCGAGAAGCTGAGGCTGGTGAACGGGAGCATGAAGGAGGGCCCGAGACCTCGTATCGGGGGGCATCGGGCCAAGGAAGGGGAGCGAGAGACGAGGAGGAGTAGTAGCAAGAGCAGCAGTGGGGATGGGAGTAGGGGAGAAGTTTCTAGAAGGGAGTCGAACGACAACGGGTTGATGAAGAAGGCCGGAGAAGACGAGCTGGTGAATGGATGGCCTAAGTGGCTAGTTGATAACATTCCTAGTGATGTTTTGAAGAATATTGTTCCAAAAAGTGCTGATTCTTTTAACAAGATTGATAAGGTTTGTGTTTCTTTCTTTGAATTTGGCTCATGTTTGTTAGATGGTTCTTGTTTAAGGGCTCGTTTGATAGGGATGTTAGGATATTCGGCCCGAGATTGAGTTTCGGAAAATAATCTCGAAATACATGTTAAGTAGGAAGTTTGATTAAGATTAGCTAATTCAACATTTATTTAGTTTTCTTGCAAAATCTTTCAAGAATTGTTATCAAAATTGAAACTTTAGAAGGCCCAAATTGTTGGAAATTAATTTTTGTATGTCCCAAAACAATAATTTATTAAGAATGGATCAAGAAAAGGAAAGAAATTGAATTTTTGGATTGATCAATGGATTTGGTAAGTGCAGGTAGGCCAAGGAACATACAGCAATGTGTACAAAGCTCGGGACAAGGAGACGGGAAAGCTCGTGGCGTTAAAGAAGGTTCGTTTCGACACCTCAGAGTCGGAGAGCGTGAAGTTCATGGCTCGAGAGATCATGATTTTACAAAAGTTAGATCATCCGAATATCTTGAAGCTTGAAGGATTAGCCACTTCAAGAATGCAGTACAGCCTCTATCTAGTCTTCGATTACATGTATTCGGACTTAGCAAGAATTCTGTCGAGGCCTGATGAGAGACTAACAGAGCCACAGATCAAATGCTATATGCACCACTTGCTCTCTGGCCTTCACCACTGCCATGAGAAGGGTATTTTGCACCGAGATATAAAGGGTTCGAACCTGCTAATTGATAGAAACGGCTTGCTGAAGATAGGCGATTTGGGACTTGCTAATGTTTTCAATCAAGAGAGGAGGAGGCCCTTGACTAGCAGAGTTGTCACACTTTGGTACAGAGCTCCGGAGCTGCTGCTCGGATCGACTGACTATGGAGTTGGGATTGATCTTTGGAGTGCCGGTTGCCTCATGGCTGAGATGTATGCTGGGAGGCCTATTATGCCTGCTAGAACAGAGGTAAACGTCGTTTTTCTTGCTCCGTTTCTTGATTGATGAACTCGTATATAGGCCTAATGATGTGAAATCTTGCATGAGATGAAAGTGAGACTTATTTCTTGCAATCTGCTTGTTGATCAGCTAACAATAGGCCTAATGATGTGAGATTTTGATTGAAAATCGGAGGTGAAACGAGATAAAAAGTGCGACTTGTTTGATATCTTGGCCTGATAATGTGCTTGTTGATCATTCAGGTTGAGCAACTGCATAGGATTTTCAAGCTGTGTGGAACACCTAGAGATGATTACTACCGAAGATACAAGCTCTCGACAGCGCTTAAGCCTCCGCAGATATACAGGCCGAATCTTCGGGAAGCTTTCAAGAACTTCCCCTCTGCTGCAGTGGATCTCATCAGTACTCTACTCTCGCTCGATCCAGGAAGCCGAGGAACGGCTGCTTCTGCTCTTCAAGATAAGGTAAACTAGGTGTCGGTTTGATGTTTTCTTCATGGTTGCAATGCTTATATGGAGATGTTTAACTAGGGTTAGTTTGTGTTTTTGCAGTACTTTCAAATGAGCCCTATAGCTTGTGATCTCTCCGGTTTGCCCCCAATCCATGTTGATGAAGACGATTACTCTGTTGTTAATGAGAGGAGAAAGTAAGTTGAGTGTTTATATGATGTTTCCTAATGATTTTACAGAGAATAAAGTGTAACGTCGCTCTAACGAATAGGCACCGGACTTCGAAGTTGAGGCGTCGGAGCCAATCACAGAGAGAGCAAAGGAAGAAGAGCCCTCCACCTCAAAAACCAAGTGCAGAAATTGAAGCCTCAAAAGTGGTAAGATCATAGATTAAACAAAGTTATGTTAATTTCCTAACAAGGTACTTATTGTTTTTTATTTAATTTTTTCGAGAAAATGCAGACGAGTAAAGATTTGTCGATTTTTGGCTTGGATCCGGGAAGTAGTTCGACAAGCTCATCCTCCACGAGTGTTAGGCCACCGGGGATCGATGAGGGTCCGCCTCCACTGTTTCCTTCCCCGGTGGCTCCGGATCAGGACATGTCCAACGTTGTCACGAACATTAAAAACCGGCCTCCGATGCCGAACCCTAGAGGTCATCAAGTCATAAACTATAACATGAAACATGATGGTCCAAATAGATTGGACAATGTTCAAAGGTCAGCTTCATCTAGGGCATTTGGAAGTATGGAAAAGAAGCATTTACTTAAGCTCCATTCTCTTGAGGATTGAGAGTTATTGGTGAATTGAACAATCAAGAATATTTTTACTTCTTTTTGTTATTACATTTTAAAACTATTTTATAGTAAACTATTCTTTACTTTTTTTACAAGGTTGAATATGATAATTATTTGATGTAAACTTTACTTCACATATATTTCTTTTGTTCAATTTCCTTAAACATATTAAAAAATTAATAGTATTGCAAACAAAAGCTCTTCATTTCTCATTCAAGAAGAAAATCAAACAAGAAATTATGATGAGATTATACAAATTTTCAGAGAAACATCAGAACGTTACAAATTATAACGAAGATCGTCGATTTTGGTCTTGATCCACTTGAAGCTCTCTCTCATCGATGCCTTCACTTTACCTTCTTTAGTGAACATGTTGTAGGAAGCAATCCTCTTCTTCCTCTTCGTCTCCGGATCGTTCGACGCTCCGAACCCCTCCTCCTTTATGCTCGGACCATTGAACGAATACGTTCCCGGCCGATCTTCATACCCTATCCCCGACGAGTATTGGGGAAACGATTTGCTCTTCTCCATCCACTTGATCTTCTTGTTAGAAATCTCTTAGTAGTATTGGTGTGTAATTTTGCATTTTGCTTTATTATATATAGTTGTTGAAAGGGGAGGGCAAAAAGAATTATAGAAGAAGAAAAAAAGCCTAATTTTTCGTTGCATGCCATGAAAAGGATATGATAACTTTTTTTTTTTCTTTTTTTTTCCCCTTTTTTGAGAGATTTAAAAGGTGATAACTTTTGATCAAGATAAATAGTGGAATATTTATTATTATTTTTTTGCACACTTTAGGTAGGTTGGTGGGGCCCATGTGATTCACTACAAAAATCCCTGCAATTACCTACAAGATTACCTACGGAATTAACTACGGATTTGTGTGGTTGCAGACGGATTGCCTACGGAAAGGTTCCGTAGCTAAAAGGCTCGTCGGGAAAATACAAGCCCGTAGAGAATCCGTAGGCAAATTTTGCTACGGAATAACTACAGTCTTTCCGTAGGCAATTAGTAGTTTGATGACGTCATTAAACATTGTGATCCCCTAGGGAATGCCTACGGATTGGCTACCCGGAAAAAAAAATTAATAATATAAATTCGCTTCCTTTTAATACTAATATTTTCCTATTTATGTATGAACAACAATAAAATAATATAAACTCAATAAATAATAGTAATAAGACAGAAATAAGCAAATAATTTCATTTCATTTGAAATATTCAAACAAATTTATTCTATTGATCTAATTATGTTACAGACTCTACACAGACACACAAAAATTATCTAAAATCCGAATATTACATAACAGTGCTAAGAAGATTGAATCATCTTCTTCATGAGGAATTCCAAACCAACTGCAAATATTGGATCATCAAAACCTGCATAAACAGCCTGCGAAAAGAGTTCCGACAACAGAAATGTGGAACAATATTCCTACATTATGATAAAGGAGAAGTTACAAAAACTCAAGAATGTTACCCTGCATGCGAAGGGGCGTAAGGGGGCGTAAGGATCTTGCAAGTTATCAGGTCCTACCCCAATGGTATCCCTTTCTTCTCTTTAATTTGCCTCTGTTTTGTATAGCCTCTATAATGGAGAAAGCATAATACTTGTGTTAAATATCAAGGACCAAGGGCAACAAAAGGCACAAAAAAATATATAAATACGAACACTAACATAACATGACATGAAAAATAACATGGCTTCTTCTCCTGCAAATGAAGCATAAAACATGAATTTGCAATTAGCACCAACACTAACACTTAAAGAACCTTAAACACTTGATCACAAACCAAATACCTGAACTCATTTATTCTCTCTCAAATATGGTATCCTGCCATAAAAGTAGAAATGAGCAGCTACATACATCTAAATCAGAAAATTCACTCCAACTTAACAGGAAGCATGAATCCATCAAAGCATGAATCTATCAGCAAATCATCACACACATATGTGAACTCAAGTAGCTAGCTAAATTAAAAGAAGTAGAAGCAATGGTCAATTAACTTGCAGTAAACTAGTAAATCCTTTTTTTCATTTGCTTTTAACAGATTGGGAGAACAAAGACCCTAAAATCAAAGTTCACACACACGACTGCAAGAGAGGGAGAAACAGATTGCTCTTACCTAATTGGACATTTCTAGGGTAGCAAGCGGAAGGCCGATAACAGGAATAGCTGCAGCGCACCAAAAAATGAGTTAGCAAAGAGGGGGTCGAGCGAGCAGAGAAGAAAGGAGAGAATTAATTGAGGATGCGAACGCCGCGTCGAGAAAAATCTGCAAAAGAGAAATAGAAAAATCGGAGATGAGGGATGCACGCACGAGAGAGATGACCTGAGGTATGGCGACGACGAACAGGTTTCTTCGGAGGCGAAGGACTCCAGATCTGATAATTACGGATTTAGGGCAAAATTCTGAGAAAAAAACAAATAATCACAAGTTTTAAGATATCAACAATTTCTGAGGAAAAAAATAAAAAATCTTCATACAAGATGTGGACGAACGCCGTAACAAAGACACGAAATAGACAGGCGATAATACGGCAACGATTTACAAATCAATGTAAACAAAATCAACTTCCGAAATAGAATCAAGCATGGAGAAAGAAAAAATCAATTCACCCCTGCGGCGAACAGAAAAATGGCGAAGACAGATAGAGAGAGAGAGAGAGGGGAGAAAGACAACGAAAACAAACCTCGAAAGCAATGGAATCCCCGTCGACGGCCACGAGCAAGGAATCCTCGGCGACGGCCACCGATTTCTGGACAGAAATTACGAGGAAAAAAACGTCATTCACCTTCGCGACACAATAAGAGAGAAATAGGGAAAAGAGAAACAGGGGAAAGAGAGAAATAGGGGAAAGGGAGAAATAGAGTGACGTGTCCACGGCGACCGCGACGGTGGCTACGGCGAGCTGGTCCTCCTAGCGGCGGTGGCGTAGTAAATTGAGAAGAGGGGTTTTCAATTAGGGCTCACGCCTGCTTGCAAGTGAAGTGAAATAAAAGTCTCAAGTATAATTTCAGATTTGCCTACGGATTCTCTACACCAAACCCCGTCGGCAAATAAAAAAATAAAAAATAAATCATAAAAAATAATTAATTAATCTGGCATCTAAAATTTAACTACGGAAATTGTCCGTAGTTAAATTCCCCGTTGTTATTCCGTCGGCAGTCCGAAGTTAAATGCAATTATTCGCGCGCGTCTTTATTTGGTAGGGAGTCCGTCGCCATTTTACTACGGAATTTTTTTTTGAATGCAATCCGTAGGCAATCAACGGGATTTTTGTAGTGATTATGGTATATGGAGACAGAAATATGCTTTCGGCACTTAGGGTTAGAAAATTAAAAATATTAGTGAAATTTCAAGAAAGTTTGATTTGTGGTGGGTTCTTCTTGCTCTCTCCGTCTCTTGCTATCAGTCTCATTTGGTTCGGATATAGATATGTGATTTATAATCGATTTTGAGTAGACAGTGTTAATTGCAATCAAATATTCTTTGATACGTTAAGAAATGAGACTAATAAATAGACAAATGAAACTAATAATAAGAGACGAGAGTAATAGTTTATATATATATATTTTGGAAAGTCTAAATATTCTATCCTAATTCTTTGATATTTTGGGTCTATTTATGTTAATATCAATGAATTAGAATAAAAGGATTGTAATATGCTTTGTGTTATGCTAATCGAACAATAATCCGGTAGAAGAAGAAAGAAAAATAGAATATGAATTTGTTTTGACAAAGTAATACCCCATCCCATTTTGTTTGCGTCTCTATTATTTTTTAACATATTTATTAAATAATAAAAATAGACGTAAACAGAACAACAACGGTAATGATTGGTTGGTAGAATGATGTAGGGGAACGTCTAAATCCGTTTATTGGTGATTCAAACAATATTGGAAGAGAACGCAGTTAAGATGAAGTTCTGTTGATTATATTTGAATGCTGGAAGAACACACAAGAAGGGGAAAACAAACCATGATTTCAAAATCAAAATTCGACTCCTCTCATACATAATGAAACAACGTGTATAGACTAATTTATACAGGTCAAGCCCACTGAAATCCAAAGACACAATTAAGTAAAACCCTGACCAGGTGACTTAGTGCACCTGACCACCGGGGTACTCTCTTTAATAAGGGACCCGGGTTCGATCCGCTTTGGGAGCGAATTTAAATAAAAAATTAAAAAAATAAATAAGTAAAACCCTAGAATTAAATAATAAATAAAGTAATATAATGGGAAATAGAAATTCAAAAGAATAAATTCTCCTTTTGCATGATTAAAGGGAGCCTTTTTTATTAAAAAATAATTTCCCATTTTGTAATTGGTGCAAAATAAAAGTGTCCACTTTATTTTTATTTTTATTTTTATTTTTATTTTTATCCCAAACAAGATTCGGAATATTTGGTCAAAATACGTGTCCATATTGAAAGAAAATTAGCCACGTCACATCAAATTGATGAAGAAAAATATTGGGTGTGTTTTCTTTTTATCAAAATTAAGATTAAAATGTGGAAGTTGTGATTTAATTGTGCAACTAATCGAATTAAAATAAACAAGAAATGGGGAAAATAAAATGCACATAGGTTGTGTGGATAATATAATAGGTTTAGTCAATAATCACTTGCTATAATAATGATTATGGAGCAATTGAGTACAATTCTTTTCCCCCTATACTTTATTGAATTTTCATCTTCATACAATCTCTCATTTACTACAATTAATATTTAAAAAACACACACGTTACTACTTACTAGTATTAAATTGAAATATTGAAAGAGGATTTAACATTTTCCATATTGGAAAGAAAACAATAAAGGGATGAACAACTATATATAAAAGTATACTCCAAATTGTACACACAACTTGCTATGAATAATCAAGTAAAACTACTTTTATGTAGAGAGAGAAAGCCAACACCTAATCATCAATCATGAGGGGAAATGAGAAAAACATGCTTCATCATAATTAGGCTTTCCTAATGAATTATTTCCTATCTTTTCTTAAAATAATTGTCATTCTTCTTTCCACACTAATATAAGGGATGTACAGAAGAACTTTCGTATTATGGTGTTCCATTCATCTTGAGCACTTTCTCAATATAGCAATAATCAAGCTTAACAAAATAAGCGGGATAAAATCTCACTCACAGTTCTTAATCTTCGTGTCCAATGGCAGAGCCAAGTGTAGCTCCCCATGGGCTAAAGCCCACCCCAATTCAATTTTTTTTTTTTTTTTTGGTAATTAGTTCTTAAAATTTTCGATTTTTATTGAGTATTTTCATTGTAAGCCCACGTCGAATGCGAAAAAAACAAGTAACTCTCGACTTGTCTGTATCCTCCACTGATTGAGCCTACCCTATTCGAAATTTCTGACTCCGCCAATGTTTGTGCCTACTGAAAAGGACTCAAGAACAAGGGGACGAAGCTGGGGTATTAACTTAGAACAGTGGACGAAATTATGATGTTTTTCCTGTCCTTAATTTTTTTCTGAAAGACTAATTAAAAAAAGGTAGGAATTTATATATTTCTAATTGGGCTAAGACCTTAAACTATCTGGGCCATATTTTATTTTAGTAGGACTAGGATTATTGAATCCAATTCCACAAAAGGATTAACTTTAGTTTCGTGTAGTCTGTTCAATTTTAGAATTTAAATGAACAAAATCTGTAAGGTGTATGTAAATATTTTCAAAATTTCAGGGACTATAAATAATACTCCACCGTCCACCATTTTGTGAACAAAATGAGTTTTCAGCCGATTTTAAGGTTTCGTAACAATGAATTTTATAATAAAACTTTGGATTATACTTTTTTTAATAAGGTAATGCAACACTCATAATACCCTACAAAAAAGACTATATATCTAAAATTCATTTTAAAAGTCTATCGTTGCAAAGTTATAAAATAAACTAAATAAAAGTCAATTTTTCAAGAAATAGTGGACGGAAAGAGTATTACGCGCGAGAGTTACTTAAATAAACATAAAATTAACAAGCAATAGACTGTAAGTAGCTAGGGGATATAAATTAGTAAATTACTAATGATTATACAATAATCTTACCAAATACGAAGATCAATTCCTCGAAACTCAACATAATATAGATAGGAAAATTGCAATAGATCAAAATAAACCAAAGCACTAATTAATAAGTGAAATTCTTCTTAATGAGAAGACATAAACCCTAACACAAAAAAAGAACGTACTCCATCACTTCCCTCATACTGTATATCCAATCGCGGTTGTGTTCGTGTGACGGTGTCGGTAGTGGTGGTGGTGGTTTTCCTAGTGTAAGTGGTCGTGATCTTGTCACGAGTGGCGGCCGTGGTTGTGGTGGTGGTAGTTGTGGTAGTCCTGGTGTAACTGGCGACCGCGGCCCTGGTTGTGGCACCGGGTGCCCTGGTGCAACTAGAGACGGCGACCCTACCGGTGGCGGCGGTGATCCTGGTGGTGGCACTGGGAAAACCGGGGGCCCTGGTGCAACTAGAGGCGGCGACCCTACCAGTGGCGGCGGTGATCCTGGTTGTGGCACTGGGAAAACCGGGGGCCGCGACCCTACGAGTGGCGGCGGTGAGCCTGGTGGTGGCACTGGGAAAACCGGGGGCCCTGGTGCAACTAGAGGCGGCGACCCTACCAGTGGCGGCGGTGAGCTTGGTGGTGGCACTGGGAAAACCGGGGGCCCTGGTGCAACTAGAGGCGGCGACCCTACCGGTGGCGGCGGTGAGCCTGGTGGTGGCACTGGGAAAACCGGGGGCCCTGGTGCAACTAGCGACGGCGACCCTACCGGTGGCGGCGGTGACCCTGGTGGTGGCACCGGGAAAACTGGGGGCCCTGGTGCAACTAGCGACGCCGACCCGGACCCTGGTGGTGGTGGTGGTGATGCGTTTCGTGTCTCGCATGTTGGCTGACCTCATAGACATAGCTATTATTACAAGAGAAACGGAAACTAAACACTTACAAATTAAAGGAATTAGTCGAATAATTAACTCGGATTTGTATTTATACACATGTGTTAATCTCTTCGCCTCTCCATTATATTAAATGGTAACACCAACGTACATGAATCGTTGAGAAACCCTAGAAACCAAATAGAATGTTTGGGTAGTTCATGAATCACGGGATTAATTAATGACATGATTTAAAAATACATTTCTCTCTCGATCTATATGTAATAATATAAATGAGAAATGTTAAGAATCGAACCCTCTTAATTATCTCAAGAAAATATATGTGCAATAATTATTTTATTTTTCTCCCACTAATTTGATTAGTTCTGCATGTGGGTATATCTTTAACTTATATATTCGGTATGGGTTGTTAGACTTTATGGGCGTCGTTGGGAATTGGGATGAGTCCATCGGTTATGTTCTTTTTAATATATATATATATATATATATATATATATATATATATATATATATGGGTGAGATCCTGTACAAAATAGGATTATCGTAAAAAATAAAAAATGATGCATTTTATGCATATAATTATAATGCATGATGCACATAATTATAATGCACAATGCATTATAATGCATTATCTATACAATCATAATGCATTTTAGTAAAATCATAATGCACCAGTTAATGTACACCGTAGATCACAAAGATCAATGGTCCAGATCATTTCTCATTTCTTACAGAACTTATCTTTTGTATGTGATCTCTCCGCTATATATATATATATATATATATATATATATATATATATATATATATCAATTGTGTATATATATATATATATAGTCGTAGAGATCAATTGTGTATTCTTTAATCTAGCTACCTAATAAATTTTGTTCTTCTTTTCTGCCGATGTAGCCAAAGCAATGTTGGTGAACCACGTTATTGTGTTTTTCTTTACGTTTCTTTTTATTTATCGCTCTTAATTAATCATGTTCTGTCACAACAAATTACTATTCAGAAACATAATTGATCTAGTATATTTTTAATGTATAGGGCAATATGATGTAAAAAATAAACTTAGATTAAAAAGAAGAAGAATCATTTCATGTAAACAAACTCAAATTAATACTTAAAATCCTCTCACTCTTCCTTATCTTCCTCTATCCAACATTCTTGTCATTCACATAAACCCAAACCCTATTGCAGCAGAAATTTTCTAGGGTTATCGCACCCGGAGGTACGATTACGGCACCGACGGAAGGATTATCTCGACGAATCACGGCCATAGCTTCGTCGCCGCTCTTTCCGACGAGGTTCGGCCATTTGTGTCTTGTACTTTCCAAAATCGCCGCAACAACTCTGATCGATATATGCATGAATAAGAATTGACATAATTGTAATAATAGATTATTTGCGGAATGAAATCTTGATGATTTTACGAATCATACAACGATATAATATACGCGTGCATTTTTTTATGCTTATACTTTATATAATATTTATGTGATATATATACTCCGTCCGACGTCTCACATGAGATTTGTCATATACTCATATGAGACGATATTTAAGGTAGGGTACTAGTCATATGAGACGAATAGAGTACTATATTATCGCATGTACAATAAATCAAATCTTAAAAATTTGATTTCATACATTTTAATTTAAAATAATTGATCACTTATAAAATACTTCATCCTTCTCATTCAAATAAAATGGCTTGTTGCTACGCATAATACATTCAAGAAATCAGTACAAATGAATGTAATGTATGGACATAATTAATTAAAAATTACCCGTTTTATTATTTTACAATTTCATATTTAAAAAAACAATCATTCTAAGGAGGACGGAAGGGTAAATTGATTAATTTTTAGGTTAGATTGATGTATAATAATTAATAACAAATGATTATACACTAACATGTACATCAAACATGAGAGTATATATAATATAATTTCCTTTTTCATCACCAAGAAAAAGTATACATGGAATAAAAAAAAGAATTGAACATACAATAATTAATTAATGTCATGAGGAGGAGGAGGGCGGAGGATAGAACCCCGAATCCCACGGCGGCGCCGGAAAGCTCCCGCCACCGCCTTCGTCTCAACTCCGATGATTATTTTCTTGCGGATCGAAATGTATCGTTTGCTCACTAGAGAATGAGAATGGATACGAAGAAGAAACGGAATCCGAAGAACTCGAATACAAACCGGCCAACGACGAAGCATAGAACATATTCTCGAACGTCGTCGGCTGCCCTAATAACCCCAAACCGCTGCCGCCGCCTCCGAGCAACTCCGAGTACTCCAAGTAGTCCCTACCGGAGGTTCGGAAGAACGACTCCGGCGAGGCGGCGGGTGGCGGAGGAGGGGCGGAGATGGTGAACCGTGGTGATTGAGAAGGCTGTTGGGGCGGCAGGAGCCGCACATGTTCGGGGAAGTTGAGCTTGGCTCGGCTGCCTCGGAAGCGCAGCGCCGCCTCGTCGTAAGCTCGGGCGGCGCCCTCCGCCGTGTCGAAGGTGCCGAGCCAGACTCTGGCGGCTTTCTGAGGGTCACGTATCTCCGCCGCCCATTTTCCCCAGGGTCTTTGACGGACGCCTCTGTATCTCCGCCGCCTTTCGCCGGTTTCTTGGTGTGAGGCGGTGGAGGGTTCCGGCGGCGGCGTTCGTTCCACGGTGAAGATGGGGGTGGCTGCCTCCGCCTCTGGAGAAAGATTGTAATTAGCCTTTGGATTTCGATTATTTACAATTATACACCCACCGTCAGCCAATCTTTTTACATGCATCGAAAAGTGGTTATTACGATAAAATTTTAAGCCTCGTTTAATATACCAGTATTCTACTTAATGTAACATGAAACGAGACTCAAATTTTATCATAACACCTACATTTCGTTACGTTGAAAGGTATGCATAAATTTTGTACAATTGAGTTTGAAGAATTTTTTATATTAATATATTTTTGTTTTCTGCAACAAGAATTAAGAAACTGTTTCATTCATACACATGCATGAGCATGATATAAACCATGCAAAATTAGTTAATAAATTAATAATTGAATTTAAAATGTGTTGAAAATAAAACTCATGTTAAATAAATAACAAAATCTAAAATCTATGAATTGATAACCATGTAACAGAGCAATTCCATGCTAAAAAAAAAAAAGAAATAAAAAGAAGAAGAAAAAGAAATACAAACCTGATTTAACACCTCTGAATCCCCGATATACCCTCTCAAGATTCCGCGAATATTCCGTCGCGGAATCTTCGATATCGTGGCCCCTTTTCCGGCCAGCCGAGCCGGAGCTCGAGGACGAATAAACAGAGGAAGGAGAATCAATGGAGGTTTGGACGAAATTCCCACCTCCACCGCCGCTGCCGCCGTGGTGTGGCTGACCAGAAACCGCGTGAGCCAGCGCCGTCACCATGGCCGACATCTCCGGCGACTCATGACCGGAACACCCCGGTAGCTGCGGCGGCGCCGCCACCACTGCTGATAGCAGGTAATCCGAGTGCGGCTGCTGCATGCTGAAGTACGGCATTGGGGTGGATGCGGAGGCGGCGGCGGTTTCTCCGCTCGATGTCGCCGGAAACCTGGCTCTCCCGCCGTAGTCGCGTCCGTTCGCCACCTTCGAATAAACTTTTATTTAATTAAAATAAGGAAAAGAAAAAGGAAAGAATAATAAAATTTGATATTTATTGTTTGGAATTTTTATTTTGATTTAGGTGGAGAAGTATATATAAGGAGGAAATAGACTAGGTTCAAGGAATTGGTTGCTGCCGTCAAGTGAACAGTAGTTTTTTTAAAACGTGATTAAATTGGTGAGCGGCACGTGGCAGAAAAGGATTTTTGTGTTTTTATTTATTTATATAAGTCGATAGAAATTGGAAAGAATAAAAATAAAGATAAGGGATGTACGGTAATGAATGCAGATTTATATACGTATATTAATAAGTTCACACTGGTTGACTCTTTCATGGATGTACGTACACTAATGCCCCACGGCCACGTTACACGACCACATCAAATCGACTATTTTATATGTAGAGAGAGAGAGAGGGGGGAGTGAAAAATGAAAATCGTGTTTGAATTGAGTTCTTCGATCGTGTCGAACACTTTGTAAAAGATATTTATTTAGGGCTTAGTTGGGCTACAAGAAGCTAAGCCGCTTCTGATTAGCCGATCGAATTCTCTATTACATTTTGGTATTGCATTTTGTATTGTACTGTAATTATTTAGGGTATTACTATTTGCTAGGGGTTAAACAAGATCAAGTCACTTCTCTTTTACTGATCGAATTCTCTATTGCTTTTCGTATTGTGTTAGTAAATAATTGTTACTCTATGTGCTAAGCTAAGGTATTTTTAGAATCAGAAATATAACTATTTAAAAGTCATGAATTATCGAAAATGTTGGTTTTCAGAATGATTTCTAACATGCCATAACACATGTCGGTGATTCGGTGAAATACGGGATACATCATTAAAATACAATAGATGATTCCATTCGTGAGATTATGAGAACGCAACTCTATCTCGATCACATGACATACTAATTTTATGTTTGGTAGCTAAGATATGATATCTCGGGGGCGGTGTAAATGTTAGGTCCGGCAGTTCAATTATTTTCTTATAATTTAATTTTGTCTGGTGAGAACTAAAATTTCTCTTAATATATATTTACTTTTCGACAAAATCAAAACATATATCGAAAAATTCTAAGCACGTAGATGACAGACAGAAAGAGAGTATGAATTAGATGATAAAATGTGGTTCGAATTCCAACCGTTCGCTTACGATTCGAATCATCTCAAGTGCATGCACAGATACATCACCTTTGATATCTCTTAAAGAAGAATTAAAATGGTATAAAAACGATAAGGATGAAATTAAGATTAGGATAAAATCAAACAAAAACGACGTCAACTACCGTACATGGTTAGGGTCAATTCGGACCAATCCACACGTGTGTAAACATAGGAAAGCCCCTAGAAAATCTTTCCTTCTTAGTAATTGGACCAAAATTTCTAACTTACAAACAAATTATCATCTATAAATATTTTCTATTAATTGGAGTCAATCAAGAAGGAATTTAATATAAATTGATGTCGGAAAAAGATGAATCCTATACAAAATTACAAATAATTTTCTCCCCTTTTAGACTACATCATTGATTTAATTATTCAATTTTTGATCCATATTTGACTCTAGATTTTGATTATTCAACTCGATTTCGTCATGCCATTAATAATTTATTATAAAATTGGTAATATTTTGTTGTTACGAAAGCAAAGATGTTTTTCTTTCATTGTTTTTTTTTAATTAAAAAGAAATGAAGATCTATTGAGGAAAGTAGAAAAAGTTACATGCCGACATGTATCAAATTGGAAAGAGTTTTTTTTTATTCTAAATAATGAAATAATTAAAATAGTATATGTGGAGCACAAGAGTTTGGAAAAAATTGATGGTTGACCAACTTGCCACGTGTGCTAGCCGGTGGGTGCACATGTATTATATTTGTCGTTTAGAACATTACTCCAACAAATTATTTGCCAAAATACTCAGACGTCCCACTTCACTAGTCTTATTCCTTTTTGACACAAGATTTCATGTGCAAGTGTTAAATGAAAAAAATAATGGTAAGTGTTAATTATTTTATTTTAGGAAACATGACTCGTAAAGTGGAACGGTTTAAATAGCAAATAGGAGTAGTAGTGAAGTGAGACGGAGGGAGTACTTATTACTCCCTCCGTCCCGCCCGATTTGGCCTAGTTCTTTTCGGCACGATTTTTAAGGAGGAGTAAATTATATTAATTAATAACCTTGAATTTGTGTTCCCAATAAAGGAAAATTAAAACTAGCCAATCAAATTCATTCTTAACAATTTAAAAGTATTAAACTAAAAAAGTGAAAGTGTAATGTTGGTCCCAAAAAGGAAATAGGCCAAGTCGGCCGGGACACCCCGATTTGGAAAACGGGCCAAATCGGGCGGGACGGAGGGAGTATTTCTATACCTTGTCATTAGTCTCGTTCGGATCGGACACAGTAATCAAGGAAATAGATGATATGTAGCTATAATCAATTATAAGGAGAGAAAGTTAATTATAGTTATGTATTCTGTAATTCTGTGTCATTTTAGGAAATTGGACTAATTAGTGGAAGAGACAAAAATGACATATGAGACTAGTAACAAGGGACAAAGTAGTACCATTCCGTCTCATTTCATTAGTCCTGTTGGAATATTTATATACCTCACATATGAATATCCTACAGTACTAATGAAATGTGACGGATGGAGTACAAATTATTGTTAATTGTGCCACAATAAATCTTCTGTCTCACTTCAATCGTTCAGCTTTTCAAATTGAGTCACCTCACACGAGTTATCTTGTTTTCTAAAATCAAAATAATTAACCCTTGCATCTCAACGTGAATTTCATATTTTTCACTTTTAACATTGTGCTTAAAATCTCGTGATAGAATGACACGAGTCAATTAAAGTAGGACATAAAGAGTATAAATTAGTCTCCATTTACCTACATGTGAGTGCTCTAAATTTAGCTCGATTTAAAATGTGCACGATCGGAATTACTTGTACTAATAAAAACGTGACAAGAATAACAAAACGAAAGAAGTACATGATAGAGATTATGAACCCATAACTAAGAGTAAAGGGCCACTTCAAAATCTCACGTTTTCAAAACATAAATAAATTAGAGGTTCGTTGTACTACCTCCATCTCATATAAGTAGTCTCATTTGCCATTTTAGTCCGTCTCATCTATTAGTCCTATTTCCTAAAATGGTAAAGAATACTTGGCTAAAATTAACTCTCTCTCTTCAGAATCAATTCCAGCCACACATTTCCTCCTTTATTGGCTATTGTGCCCATTCTAATGGGACTACTTATATGAGATGGGGAAGTATTAGATTTCATATTTCATTGCATGCTTCACAAATTGTGCATCACAATCCCAAATATAGTTTTTTTTTTTTTTTAAAGGAAAAGGAAAAAAGAAAAAAAGATACTAGTACACTGTACACATGTGTTGAATGTATAAAGAAAAAAAAAAGCTGAAAAAAAAATCTTCAACAGTCAAAGGTCAATTTAATAAGATTTCCCAATTTAATTACATCACTCGTGAACGTGACAATTTGCACACTAAAATCCAATAAATTAAGAGCATAGTATTTATTAAAAGAGGCAAAAAAGAAAATACCCATTTTGACTTTGTAAAATCAATTTTAGGTATGAAATATAGTTTACAATAAAAATACCCATATTTTGGTATGGTGGACAATAATACCCTTACTTTTAGTACATGGCCACTCCCTCCTCCCCTTTCTTCTCCCTACACGTGTTTCCTCATTCCTTTTTCTTTTTTTTTTTTTTTTTAAATCTATTTATTTATTTATTTATTTATTTATTTATTTATTTATTTATTAATTATTAAATTATTTATTTATAATATTTTTTTTCGTTTTTTCCAGAAAATTTCATTTTATTTTTTTTTATAATTTTCAATTTTTTCAATTTTCTACCGGTTTTTTGTATATTTCGATAAGTATAAGTACACAGTAAAATTAGGTTTTTTTTAGTACTGTGTACCGGTACATGGTAAACCAAATAATACTTCTTATAGTACACAGTAAATTTAGGTTTTTTTGGTACTGTGTACCGGTACATGGTAAACCAAATAATACTTCTTATAGTACTGTTTACTGGAAGTAGTAAACGAATAATATCAAATTGTACCTATATTACGAAGTACGTTCGTGTTGTTTTACTATTGTTTACCAGTAAGTGGTAAACAAAAATAAAACATTTCCGCAACAGAGATCCGAGTACTACAACAGGTTTTAGAGCAAGTAAATAAAAAACAATTCTTTGAGCCTGAGTGAAGAAATCCCTAGCAGTTCGTGCCACCTCTTCCTCAAGTATTGCCTCTAACACTAAGTCAGATCCCCTTAAATCATCTGAAAACAAATTCACGGGTGTGCTGTTCACAAAGATTTGATTATGTGATTCAATTTACACAAAGAATTACAAGGGGGGATCAACTGCAGCATATCCAAAAGTAGATAAGCATGTGATGAATATATAGATACATTACCTTTTTGAGAGGGCAACAATTTCGCACTCTCAGCTGATATAGGTAGAACAACAAACTGACCAGACTCATTCTTCAGCTCATTAAGAACTTCATCCATGGAATTAGCAGTCAAGGGAGCAGATTCAGCCAATCTTGCATATGCACTTGCTTGGTTATGTATATCAGACATCGACAAGTTTGTTGAATCTTTAACCTTAAGACAGTATGAAATTTCGTTACATAATTGAAGTTACACGAGAACTAGCATTACCATTCCGGTGTTACCTTAGTCATGTTACTGCTAACCGTGCTCTCAACTCTCACATTGCTCTCTTGAGTAGGTTGCGTGATTCCTTCTCCACTACAATCCAGTAACAAAACGGAATGTGAGTAACAAGAGAAATCTACGTGCACGCAACAGAAACAAGTTCTGACCAGATAGCTACCATTTGTAGGCGGTGGTTGGTTAGCAACTTTATCAACTAGCCTCGTCGTCAAGGGACCGGGATTCATGAAAGAAACTGACCGAATTTCATGGCGTATGGCTTCTAGTTGTGCCATTGTCTCTTGTAGTTCTTTGTGCACCTGTCAGATGTATCCGATTTCTCCATTCAAAACAATCGAACTGTGGAACAATCCGAAAAACCATAATCACATAAGGAATTGGTGACTATCACACTATTACCTAAGAAGTTATCACATCCCACACACAGAATGTACCAAAAAGCATTCCAGCAAAATACGGAAACAGAAAATCAGCACCAGTCATAACCATCAAGTCTTTTGACAAAATATACAGCAAGTTGATCCAGAACAGCACGCTCCATACAAGAACTCACCTATAGACATCAGTAAAAAGTTCCAAAATGAAATGAAAACTTGTTGCTATGCAGCATATAAAAGGAGTAAACATATTTCATATTCTATAAACGCACCGAAAACAAGTTCCATTAACAAAGTGAATTCCATTAACATGAAAAATAGCAAAAATGTGATGAATTTTCACAAACTGATCTAATAAAACATTTCAATGGCAGAAGCAACAGATCTAGAAAGTTACTATTAACATAATGCCATACACACACGGTCGCTGCAAATATCTCGAGCAGTTTAAAATCTATCTACATAAAAACAAAGATCCTGAACTAGCAATCGCAGCATTCACTCACTCAATCAAGCGTAAAATGACGAACTAGATCTAAATCTGATTATTACAGAGCAAAAGTAATTACACATCATTCACCACATTTCAGAAAGAGTTCATCGATCCGGTAAACTAAACGGTACAGCAGCAGATTCTATTTTCTCCAATAACCTCAGGATGCCCCTCTACATTACTCAAACAATTCAATTCCCCATCGTTTCAGCAAAAAATTGAAGAAATCATTACATCGAACAGGAGAAATGCAGAGTTAGTAACCTGGATAACCAGCAACGCAAATCCCAAAGTAATCCCCATATTTGGCACGGATGTGTTTGACCTAGAAAGAGAGAGTGATCAAGGGATGGCGATCGAGAAAACGATAGCTAAATCTAACACAGTAAATCGGAAGTGAAACCATTACGCGTACCTCCGCCCTCGCCGCCGACCTCCCCGTCCTCGGCCACCTCGTCGCCGCCCTCTCCCTCCCGATCTACACTCTCATCACCACCTCCGCTCGGTTCTTCTCCCTCATGACCTCCCTCTCCCACCTCCGCCGCCGTGAGAACGCAGAATCCGCCTAAATCGAAATCCCTAATTTAGGCCCAATTTCTCTCTCTAGCATCCCGCCACTGATGCTCGATCCCAACCACTTCTTCACCTCCTTCAACGCCACAAACACATCGTCGCTACCGGAAGCGAGCGGCGTTCTCATCAACACTCGCCTCACTCGAAACTCGAGCAATCGAAGCCCCCTGCACAAAAATGGCGTCGAACACATCCTCCCAATCGACTGCTGCCGCCGTTCTCGAAACCCTCGGCCGTCGATCTCACATGGCAATGGACGTTGCTCTTTCAGGCACTCGGATCGGAGGCTGCCGTCGCCGGTGAGAGAGGAAGAGAGTATGTGAGAGAGGGAGGGAGAGAGAAGAGAACATCGTTTTTTTTGCAAAAAAACGATAATAAATATTCCACCCAAACAAATATTGAAGATTGGGGTATTTTTGTCCACCCAAACCAAAAATTGGGTATTTTTATTGTAAATTATATTCCATACCTAATGTTGTTTTGACAAAGTCAAAAAGGGTAAAAACATATATTATCTCTTATTAAAATTTCTAAAAATTCATGCTTATTTTTGCTTTATTTTCTTTCCACTTTTGTTTTTCTCTTTGGCATCACTCTCATTACGTGCATGCTTTGTCCCCACAGTATCAAGATTAAAGAATTTTCGATTTAAATGTGTTCATACTTTTTCCTAAATTCCATCTAAATAAACCACGCCAAATATTAACAATTTTTTTTTTAGTTTTGGCTGAAAGTGACGTGACGGATACTTCATTTTATATTACTCCCTTCGTCCCGTTTAAATCTTCTCTGTTTCATTTCGACACAAGATTTTAGACACGTTATGAAAAGTGAAAGTTCACATTGAAAGGACAGAATTAATTCTTTTCATTTTATAAAACACGACAATTAGTGTGAGATGACCAGATTAGGAAAACATAACAATTTGGATAACATCAGTTAGAGCATCTCCAAGAGCAACACTAAAATAGTGTTGAGCACTATTTTAGTGCAGAGTTTTGCTCCAACAGTCCGCACTAAAATAGCAAAATTATAGTGCAATGAACAGTGTTCCCCTAAATATAGAGTAACACTATTCACTGCACTATAATTTTGTGTTTATCATTTTGTGCTCGTGTTTGTATCCGATTTTTATTTGTGGTGTAGTATTTCAATTTAGTTTGTTTTGTTGTATGAGTAATAATTTTATTTTTTTCTTTTCACAATTTAATTTGATAGGAGTATATGCTTATTTGTTTTGTGTGTATCAAATTTTTTTAATTATTTTTTTTTGTTCTTTTCACAATTTATCGTATGTTACTTGTAATAATTTAACTAATTTTTCTCTTCTTTTAAACTCTATGTATAATTTACGTGTGATACAAATATATATACAAAATGATTGTATAAATTGATGAAACAAAATATAAAAACAAAAATGCATTAATAAGAAAAACGTAAAATTACATAACATTGCCAAATTAAAGTACAAAACAAACTACACCATGCATGGGAACATACGTTAATATAAAACTGAAAAAATTAAAGATACATTTTTTCCCCTAATAATCCGAAAGTCCATCTCCACTTCCTCCGGCACCGGGAAATAAATTCCGAAACATATCAAAACCGTGAGCGTTGCCTTGTTGTGTGTTTCTTCGTTTCCGCATAATTTGTTGTTGCTCCAACCGGAAGTAATTTTATAATTTATTAAGAATGTAATTTTAAATATTTGCAATATCTACTTATTTTATCTTAATTAAATGAGTTAAAATTTATATCATTGTCATTTTTTTTAAATCATGTTCACATTTTATTAAAAAAATGAATGAAAAAGGATATTTTGGAATATTCCTTTTCTGCTGTATTTTAGTGCGAACTGTTGGAAATGAGTTACTATTTCTGCACTATTTTAGTGATGGTGCTGCTGGAAAATAGGGGAAACTGTTGGAGATGCTCTTAGTATATGACCTTTACACTATAATGATAATTTTAAAAATACATCTTTTAAATATAATTTTTGTTAACAAGTACTACGACACTAATGGAAATCGAATTTTTTTTTTTTTTTTTTGATCGGGCAAAAAACGATTTTATTAAAAAACGGTACAAGACGTACCCAACCCGAAGGTTCAAATTACAACCATAAATCGCATAAACGATAATTTTCCCAATTAGTGAAAGCCATATTCGAATCCACATCCCCTCTCACCATGCTCCAGCTCCAAAATCTACATTTTATCTCAACCTCAATTCTTGTGAAATCCCACACCCCACCCTCGAACAATACCGCGTTCCTCCATTTCCACAACACCCACGTCACGCACGACCAAAGGCCGCTCAATCTTCTACAATTAATTCCACCACCAAGCAAGTTAGAAAAAAGCCACCAGTGGCTTTGAACATCATTTGGCAAAACCCAGCAAGACCCAATCCACCTCACCATGCGACTCCATATTTTCACCACCTCCGCACATTGAAGAAAAAAATGTGATGCCGACTCCGTCACCGTGTCTGTGTTGCAGCAGCAACACCATTGATCCCTTACATCAATTAAATTCCTTCTGAGCAGGTTCTCCTTGGTCGGAATTCGATTCCCCAACAAGCGCCATGAAAACACTTGAACTTTAAATGGAGCCATCGATCTCCACACCCTAACCAGACGCCTGTACCAAGGGTTAAATGCAGTAGGATCATTCCCGATCGTAGAAAGCACCTTGTATGCCGCTTTGACCGTGAAGTCCCTGCTTCCCCCTCCCTTCCATTCCCACCTATCCTTCAAGTCCCTCTCCACCTTGAACCTCTGTAGCCATGACAGCAGGCCCTTCTCCCACTCCTTCTCATTCAATCGAATTTTGATACTACTACCAACAAATATCTAGAAATATCATTTTGAATATAATTTAAAAAAAAATAAAAAAATCGAATACTTTCGAATATCATTTTCAAATCAAAATCTAATCAAATTTAGTATTGACAAAACAATCAGATTTGAGTATCCGAATAGTATAACGAGTACGAATCGAATAGACTGTTATTCGCTTCGATTCCAGCAACAACAAACCCAGTCTTTCTCCACTGCAAAAATCATGCAATAATAACTTACAAAAACTCCATCAAAGCAGAAAACAAACCTCTAACAAAACGTGATGCAAAACAACATTAAACTCAACGAAAAATATACAGCTCTGTTCATTCAGTAGCATCAATGGTCACATACATCTCTATCTATCTGTGTGTAGAAATCGAGTTCGATAAATCGCAAACGACGGAGCCTTTGGACGACGGTTAAGGAAAAAAATAAAAAAAAATAAACTGTATAAGCCTCCTTATTAAGAAGGGGAATATAAATTATGTGTATCTTCTTGTACCAACACAGACCACAAACTCATCCAAAGAATAAACGAAACTCGGCACGAACGTAAACAAAATGACCGCGTACGCACCTTTCTTTATCTACAGACGATTCCCGCCTTTTCACCTGCTTACACCAGAAAAAAGCTTCGAGGAATGAAATGAGAGGATCGATCATCTTTGCTCCGATTCACACAGCTTTCTCTACGTATAAACTGAATTGACCCCTTTACCCCTTCGTGTCTAGTCACAATCCAGGCCACAGACCTCCAGCACGACTCCGCCTCTTGCTGTGAACGGGTTGATGCGGACCCAGAGCAATGAGAAGATCGAAGCAAGAAGAATCGACCACACAATGATGATAGTAGGGATCCTGTCTTGTTTCCCCATGAAACCTTTGAGGAAAGGGTATAAATGTACAATCACCCAAATCGCGAAGAACAGCCTCCCAAAGAGCGGGCCCCACGATTCGTAACCGTTGCTTATTGCGTTGGAGATCCCGACTACGACTCCGATGATGTTGAGGATCAGTAAAGTGAGAGGAGGGATCAATAGAGAAGTCCACTTGAAAAGGTAGAGGTCCGAGAACTCGCCATCGTCGGCTGCTTTCGAAGTGACGGTGAAATTAGTGTTTACACCAGCTAAGACTTTGAGTAGACCTTGGAGTAAAGCGAAAAAGTGAGACGAGACGCCACCGATCACCCAAAACTGCTCGTTTCTCCACATGTCATCGATTCCAACTCCTCCCCACTGCATCTCGAGTATGGTTGTGACAGCAATCGATATGAAGAGTCCCATGAAAACCAAACTTGCATAATTGCTTATCTGCAGATATTAAAAAGGAAAAAAAGTTAATATCTGCTACCGAAAAATCCTACATCCTCCATGATTTCAAGGTCTCGTAATTTAGATAACGAATAGGAATCATAAGATTGGTCGAAGTCGATAGTTTGGGAAAATATAACTATTTAGACAAATTTTCAAACAATTTAACTTGCTCAAACTCACCTGTGGCACGATGAATTTCCCCGTTATGAGGCAAACTGCTGGCAAGGTACAATAGGCGATCAATGGAAGCGACGTCAATGGATAAACGACTGAGTTAATGTAGGAAAATCTCTCGAGCGGTTTCAGACCACATCCATAACCATACCAAATAGGGCAATGCCTACTCAGGAGAATTTCGACTGATCCCAAGGCCCATCGAAGAACTTGATGGAGACGATCCGAAAGATTGATTGGCGCTGATCCTTTGAATGCGGGCCTTTTAGGTATGCAGTACACTGATCTCCAGCCATGGCAATGCATTTTGAATCCAGTCAAGATATCTTCTGTAACGGAACCGTAAATCCATCCAACCTAGTGATATAGAATGAATATAATTTATTAGTCAAGTCGATAAAAGGTAACAAGATAATTAAGTTCCTTAAACTGCGATCGTTGCATACCTCTTTTCCCCATTCAGTTTTATCTTCATAACCACAACTGATGACATGAATAGCTTCTTTCAAGAGTGATGCAGACGATGCTCCTTGAGGAACACCGCCTTCTTCTAGAAGCGTTGAAGCGATAAACACGGGTGATTGGCCGAACTTTTTCTCAAACTTTATCTGGGGCATGAGGGCTGACTTTTCATTGTCGATTCCTGAAGGAAACGAGAAAGCGAAAATGAACATATTGTTCGGGAAAGGAAAAGTGGATAATACCTATGGAGGATAATAGGTGATCGTAAAATAAATCATTATCTCTACTAACCTTCGATTCCTTCCTCAATATTTTCCAGAGCATGAATCTGAGGCGAAGCATCCTTGGTTTTAGTCTTTTTCTTACTCTCCTTCGTCTTCTTCCCTTTCTTGCCCTTCCTTTTCGATCCAAAACAACAGCAACACCACTTAGGCAAACAATTGCATGTTTTACCAGGTGGTTTCGCCTTTTTCGGGGCATCGAATCCATACAGTGCTTGCCTCCTAAATACACATCCAGTTCCCACATAAATTGGACCTTGAATCCCATCGAGCCCCTTCATATTAATCTGTTACAGAATCAAAGATAGTATTAGCCTTCATAAAATGCCTCAGAAACTACTCGTGACTAGTAATTCTAAATCGAGAGAACTCCACGTACATCAAAAAAGACAACGTTGCGATTCGAGTACCGATCGTGCCTATCAATTCCATCGAATCTTTGAGGAAACTGCACATAGCAAATCTTCTTTCCAGATTGTGGATCCATCATGAAACACATAGATTCCCTAAGCGCCTTGCTGTTGTTTATGTAGTGATCACAATCGACATTGAGTAGGTAAGGAGCGTTGGAAATGACAGCCGACACTCGTATCTGAATGCAAACAAGATAATCAAATTTAGATGGCTTGACTTGCCATATATTCATCTCAAACAGAGAACAGCGAGAACTTCGAGTAAATTCAAGAGTAGTTACCAAAGAATTCATAGCACCAGCTTTCTTGTGATGATCGAATCCAGGCCTCTTCTCTCGAGATACATATATAAGGCGAGGTAACTCGTTCCCTTCAATATCACGGACCCCGTTTGAACCTAAGAAAACCTGTCAAGCAAAGAGAAAATTCATTATGGCTAACATTATCACTCTTCTATCACACTGTATTAACTTCAAGCTCTAAAAATTGACGATAATTTCATCCAGCTCGAGCATTGTACACAAGGTCTTTAACTCGCTAAGCGATGAAGCAATTTCTAAGATGCATAAATATAACAAACCTGAATCATTCCAGGATGATCTCGGACGTTATTTCCAGGCCAAAGAGTTCCGTCTTGCATCGTCCAGCCCTCCTCAGGAACCTTTTGTGCCATGGCAACCAATGCATTTATTCGAACTCTGAACTCTTCATATTCTCTCTGCATTAATGCAATTTTAGCATTAGAGATTAATTTCATCAGAGCGAAATCAAAAGTTTCTCTCCAACTAGGAGAGAATGAGAAGATAATATGGAAAGCGGACTTTCATCAGCTATTGGACTCTTCAATAATCTTCAACTTGATATGCAGATCACAAAAGGGAAAATTTGAAAAGGAAGAATACCTTCATTGCACGACGTTCCCTCACAAACGTGGGCTCTACTTTATCTTTCAAATAGTCAACCTTTTGAGCAAAGTACCATTCAGGAGCACGAGGCTCGATTTTAAACTTTTTACAGAAGGGGACCCATTTCCTGGCAAACTCAGAGGTCTCAGAGAGAGCTTCGAAAGTAAGCATGGCAGCACCATCATCAGAGACGTAGCACGCAACCTTGTCAATCGGATAGTCCACAGCAAGAATAGATAGAACTGTATTTGCAGTAATAAGAGGAGGTTCCTTCATTGGATCCACTGTACTAACAAATATGTCCACTGCAGCTAACTCAGAGGGTTTTCCTTCTTTCTCGTACCTAAAAGAAAAGTTAAACGAGTAGAATCTCAGAATGTGATCAAAAAAAGAAAATGCGCAAACGCATACTGAGAGTAGAGTGAAGAGAGAAGTATATACCTCAGTGAGAGCCGATCAAGGTACGTCTCTCGCTTAATAGGACTCCACTTTGGGAACTGATCAAATATCCATGATACAGCAAACCATATTTCACATATAATTGATGTAAGCCATAACCCATAGGCACCGGGCACAGGATTAAGGATTCGATAGTGGAAGAACAATCCAAGAATGACGATCCGAAGAAGAATGACCATTCTGTAAGGGCTTATCTTGCTTGAAGGTATTGGTAGCTTCCTCGAAAGGGGTTGCCTGCCTTCATCCATCCTGCAACATTTTCAAAGAAAAACTTAGGACACGATACCATGGATTAATTTCATTCACTGCTTCTTGAAGAGTGTGGGAGTACAGTATGTTCGAGCACATTCTCTGTGCTTAAAGCACCCAGTACTCTTGTAATTGTACCATCACTTGTTCCGTTTTACAGAATTAAATGTTACGAAATCAGATTTCATAATCCATTATCAAGATGCCAGTTGATAGGTTTTCAAATTACAGCTGAGTTTCGATCTAGACATAGCCAAGTCAAACAGTGAGAGACAATATACTTTGATACTTAAAGCACCCAATACTCGTTCCGAAATAAGCTAAATCACAGAGTCAAGAAAAAGAGAGAATGAACCTACTTGGGAAGATCGGGATCGTCAAAATCATCTCCATCTATACCACCTTTATCTCCTTGGTGCTTAACCACTTGAAGTTTTTCATTCTGCTTTCGTTTCCATTCCTCCATTCTCTCCTTCCAGGCTATAGTTCCATAACCGTAAACTGCCAAGTCTTTTTTCGGATCCATTGACCTTGGCGGCACTACAATGTCGATAATTGCATAAATCTATTAGTTTAACATGAAAAAAAAAAAGAAACCAACTACACACCACCACATGAGATGAACAAGGCTTACAAGTCATGGATGAATCTGTATAGGGCATAGGATGGACTCGTTTTCCACGACTCATAAAAGGCGGCACAATGAGAGCATGCTTATCAGCTGAAATCGTGTCATCCTACACCAAAATGGATAGTTTTTATAAGCAAATGTGAATCAAGAAACTAAAGAAATATGCAAAAATTCGGGATGAAAATCTACCTCTTGGCCATAAGTAAGCAGTGGAATTTCCGGGTTAAGAGCCGAAGCATCCAATTCCGAGGAATTAGTGATTCCAGAAGCAGTGCGGCCAATATTATGCCTACCAGAGACAGCTGCCTCGTGAAAGTGATGAGGATTGCCATTGTAATCGAACTCATTATCCAAATCATCGAATTCATCTTCATCTTCGTCTCCATCCACTCGAGGGCTCCCTGAGAAATGCAGCAGCTCAACTAAACTACTATCCAAACAAATATGCAACCGATTGTATCAAACCATCAAAAACCACCGATCCGACTTACCTTTGATGCGCTTGAATCGAGTTTTGCACTGAGGACAAGACTGATTACCCTCCCTTCTCTCATATTCATAGCAGGGTCTACACACCGGAAACGCACATTCGTTGCAAGCAACAAACGGCTCTCCATCGACAGTAACTTCGATCTCATCTCCACAAATCTGGCAGATCTGCCCACTCAATTCCTTAACCGAAGTCACCTGCTCACATCCGATACCCGATTAAGACGAAATCGGAGATGCATTAACACTATCAACACGGAAACACTAAGAACAAGCAGCAAGATTCAAGATTCGGAACCCGAAAAAACGTCGGTGGCAAAGAAAACAAGCCAAGAATGAAACTGAAGAACAATAAAAACTGACTTTAAAGGGAAATTAATAGGCTTTAAAATGTCAAAAGCATAACATATTTTCTTTCCATTAACAAACTAATCCAGCAATAAATCCACTCAATCCAACACCAAAAAAGAGGCATTCAACATCAAGAAATTAATGAAGGTGGAAAAGCAAAAATCCAAACTTGAATCTGCAGAAACTGCTCAAAAACTACTTGAATTAGCCCATCTCCACCTCAAGAACAACAGTTAATTAATTACCCAGAAAAACAAAAACTCAAGAACAGCTGCAGAAAATCAAAATCAATTGAGAGAGAGAGAGAGAACTCACTCTTCCAATCTCATCGGCATTGATGAGAACAAACTCATTCCTGTTGTGTGAACCAGCAACAAGCCTCCCTTTAGTATCCATAACAAATTCACCTCAAAAAGGAACTCCCCCTCCCTTATCTGAACTCCCACCGCTTCACAATCAATAACTTAACTAAGAGAGAGAAAGTAGAGAGAGAATTTCCTGCTCAACGCCCATTGCAACCGTTAAGGAAAGAATGCACGGGCTTCTTCCACTGTTACTTTTCTTCCCTCACTTCAACATTAAATCCTTTTCCGCATTAACCAAAAAAAACCCAAATGTGGGTTTTAAACAAGAAATTAAATTGAGCTGAAAACCACGGATGAACAGAACTGCGGAGGAGACGACACTATTATAAAATTCAGTGAAGGGGGTGTTTTTAGAGAGAGAGAGGGAGGGGTTGGTTTGTGGGTTTACTTTCTCTCTCTTGATTCTTTTCTTGAGAGAAGCCCCGAAATTGAGAGAGGTAAAGGGTCTCTCTCTCTCTCTCCCTTTTAGTAAAAATTTGTTATCTTGGAGGAGTGAGCTGTGGGCGTTACTGTGTGTGCTGTGTGGATCAGAGGAATCGAAATAATAATCAAATACCCAACCGGTGGTTGAAGAAGGAGATCGACAAAGACAAGAAAACAATGTTTATGTGTATAAAGTATTTGTATAATTAAAGAAAAAGGAGAGAGAGAGAGAGAGGGGCAATAATGTGGTGGTAGTAATAAAGAGGAAGAACAATCGAAGGTCCAACGCGTAACGCACAAGGGACAGAGAGATCATCGATGTTTGTTTGGATCGGAGGTGTAAGAAAATGTAAATGTAAGAAAGGGGGGGTTAATTTTTCAGATACTGGGCCCGGGACGGTGGCGGTGGTGGAGGTGAAGCGGCTCCGCCGCGGCGGCGGCGGCGCTTGGGATTGGGAGGGAGGGGTATTTGTGTGATTTATTTGGGCATTTTTTTTTAACTCTTTTTTTTTCGAAGACTAAACTTTATTTTAATTTTTTTATGTTGATGGATTTTATTTTTAAACTAGGGTTGAAAATCTGAGCATGTGACTTTCTAGTTTCTATTATTATTATTATTATTTGGAAGTAAAATTCTATAGTACTAGTATTTGTGAAATTGTGAGCATTTCAAGCATTTCAAGGCATATTTATAAATGATAAATAATGTCGAAATGAAACATGACAAAACAATTTAAAATGATAAGTCTAATTGATCAAAATTGTAAGACAGAGATAGATTTTTCAATTGTCCGTCCGAATATATATGAAACGAAGAGAGTAGTGTCAATAATCATTTAAACAAATAGTAACAATTTATAGACAAAATGTGGCCATAATTATTTTGCACTTTGCACTCGATAACTCAAAAGAATTGCAATTTAAAAGTTCATTTAAAATCTACTACTCCCTCGGCTCCAGCGATAAAGGGACATTTTTCGTTTCGGATTGTCCCACTGATGTAGGACATTTTATAAAATAGAATAATCTAACTCAATAAAATTCAGACACATCCATTCATTTTAGCATATTATTATCACTTCCGTTTTAATTCTCGTGCAAAAAAAAAAAAGGTCTATTTCCCAGTTAAACGGGGGAGTATAACTTAAAAATGAGCTAGTTAACGAACTATATCTAGTTAACGTGGACGGAGAGATTAATTTTTAATTAGTTTTGCATTTGGGTTTGTAATCTTAAGTAGTGTTATACAACGATTTATTGTGACAACTTCGATAAAAATGAATTTTTACTATTTTATAAAATAAATAAATATCGTACCATTTGCGTGGGAAAGAGTGATAATATTAGATATAGTAGTCCAATTTATTTAAACAAAGTATACAATATTAAATTTTATTATTCAAAATATAATATCTCAACAGCAAGAGAGAGAGAGGAAAATTGAGCAAAAGTTGAAATTTCTTTTTAATTAGCCAAATAAATGGACAACAGTTATGAAACAGAAAGGTAGCCATGAAACATTACTTTATCATTTCTTTTTTTTTTCTTTCTTTGACTAAGCTAATAATAATAATAATAATAATAATAATAATAATAATAATAATAATAATAATAATAATAATAATAATAATAATAATAATAATAATAATAATAATAATAATAATAATAAATTATATTATAATTAAAATTAAGTAGGTGGATTGTCGATTTTAAATTGTGTTTTGTGTTTTTACAATTCCAATTATTAGATTATTGTTCTTTTAATAAAAATTATTAGATTAGATTATTGTTAGTAACTCTTATATCTTTGTCAATCAATATTAGTAGGAGTTTAGTGGAATATTAAAATGCGTGTGATGATATAATCCAACGGCTTGAAAAAGATTGCAAAAGAAGATGATATAAACGTTTGTAATATGATACAAACGAATCTATCGCTTGGCCAACACACACACACAAATTCGCTTCCAAAAAGAATTGAACCTGGAGGAGCCCGATGGTCAGGTGCATCACTTGGTTAACTAAGCATTTCTTAGATTTGAAGACAATGGACCACAATTAGGGTTTAGGCCGGTTTAATTAATTTAGCATGGGGTACAAACATAAATCAATTGAGATGACTTGTATACATAGAATTATATTAAAAATGTTAATTTGTAAAAAAAAAAAATAGATTAAAAAAAAAAGAAAAGAAAGAAAATCAAGATAACTTTTCTAAGAAGTGATTCCATAATCATGATAAAAGAAACAAATATATATACATAAGAAAGGGCCAGAAAAGGATTTGCCTCCACCAAGTTAGAAATAATTAGTAATCATTCGTCTCACCTCAATTGTCATGTTTTTATTATTTAACTATGAATTATTAAGTTTTTAATATGACATCCTTATATTTTTCATTTTAATACTGCGACTAATATCTTGTATCGGAACGAAGCAGAACTAACACACTAGGATAAAAGAATTTATAATTGTTGAGATGCCTTTATCAACACATATTGACCTACTTACATTATTTTCAACCTATTTTATATTTCATCCTATTCCTATATGGAATAGAATAGATCATTACTATTTGGCCCTCCAATTATTCTTGCTTAATTCTTGAGACATTTACCATGTTCAACTTATTTTGTGAAAAGTTTTTCTTTTTTTTTTTCTTTTGCCATGTGTCTCTACAGAATAATATGTACTTCTTCTTGACTACAACTCTAGGGGAATGTAACACTTTTGACTCATACTTCCCTCTTTCTCATATTTAATTCATGAATTCGTTGAGTCCGAAAGTGTTGAATATGTACTTGTCATCCGTTTGCGAATCCAACTTGTTGATAAATTGTTAAGGGTTGTACAGAGGTTGCGCCCTCTTGCTCGGGAGTTCGGAGGTGGAGCTCTCGATTCGAATTTTCTTGAGGATGTTTTAGTTAACGACGACAGAATCCATCTTATGGTACAATTTCTATATAAGGATGAACCTAATTGTATAAATAGAAGTTTCACTTTCACCTCATGTAGTTTCATCTAAAAATATAGTGAAAACCTTTCAAGGGCAATTTTGTCATTTTCCTCCTACTATTAACCTAGTAATCTCTTAATAGTAGTACTCCGTAATAAATATATTTATACACATATTATGTACATATATAGATTATTGTCAATATAAATCAATCAATTTATATAGAGAGAGAGAGGATGAGTGAGAGAGAGAGAGATAGACCAAGCATGTGTACAGAAATGCATTCACATGGCCCATGTTTTCCTCTTTTTCAATATATATATATATATATATATATTTTTTTTTTCTTTTTTAGAAAAAACTATACAAATAATAATAATAATAATAATAATAATAATAATAATAATAATAATAATAATAATAATAATAATTATTATTATTATTATGTACATTTCTTTCCCCCTGCGAAGAAGGTGTGACAGTGTGGGCCCATTTCGATGTTGCTTCCTCATATAGTGAACAATTATATTGGCCCATCAACATTTGTCACATTCAATTTCATATTATAATCTATAATTTATTTATGTATCATTACTAATCTCTCATCAATTGTATTTGTAGGCATGCAATGTGACATCATAGATCAAAAAAATATATTAAAATTTTTCAGTTTTTATATAAAAATAAATTAATTATTAGATTTGCAAGACAGTGGATGGTCTCATAATTTTTAATATTTCAAGAAAAATATTTAATTGATCTACAAAATTATTACCCATCCAATTTATTTTTTTTATTTTTTATTATTATTATTTTTTTATCGAACAAATATTAGTCGTTAGATTAGATGTTAGTACACCAAGTTTCTAATAACTCCAAGTCACCTTATATCTCTCCCAAATTTACTCTCAGATGGGATCAAACCCGAGTCACTCCTTAAAGAGATGAGCCCGGTGGCCGGGTCACATCCAATTGTTCTATTCAATAAGTATTAAGTTGTCCACTTTCAAGATCTAATAAATAATTAGTCTAAATTTATTGAAATGATTGAAACTTAATTTTATCAAAGGCTATGAGTAACAAAAGTTACTTCAAATTAATAATTAGTCAACCCAAAATTGGGATGAGATGGGGCTTGCATTAACCAAAAATGGGAGAAGGGGTAATTTAGCATTCTACCAACTTTTTTTTTCAATAAGAAATGTACAAAACTATCCATTTGTATAAGAATGTGTTGTTATATGTGTTGTTGATGCATTGACGACAATTTAGTATGGAAGGCGGAAAGTTATACAAAAACGATCGAGTTTACCTAGTTTTTCATCAAATTTCAATCGCAGATAGAAATACTATTAAACATGAAGAATAGGGTTTTGAAGTTACTCGATCGGAAAATACGAGCAATGTTATGATCCCTTCATCCCTTCAAATTCCAACCGATTTCAGATCCTAGCAGTGATCGGAAATTATACTGAAGGGAATCAACATCTGGTCAGTTTATGTTAACTGAAAAAATAAGGGGTATACCGTATAATAGGTAGTTTATTCAGAAAGTGAGTATTTTTATACATGCCTTACGAAAAAATGGGCATTATTGCACAAGCCTCAGTGTAATACTTGAATTTCTTAACATGTACTCCGCCTATTCGATCTCATTTAACTCGTTTATTGAATATATTAATAGTATAAGACAATAAAACACGTCAAAATGATACGAACAAATGGATTATATAACAAGCTTAGGATCCAATTTCCCCTTTACATCATCAAATATTAGGTTTTCTTTTTTCTTTTCTTTTTTTGAGGACAAAAAAATATATATATCATCATTATTTAATATATTTCTCCGTCGGTGGTGGCAAAACTAATGCAAAAATCGTAATCTAATTTATAATCAATAATATGATTAGTTAGGAATACATGTTCTAACCACTTCTTGAAAGACATAATAAAGTACAAATATCATAATAATTTTATAAAATGTGGCCCTACTTTAATTAAATACAAATTAATACTTTTATCTAATTTTGATAGCTATATATGGTAAGATTCTACGTGGATTGACTATTGATTGAACAAATTTAACTTTGTCATGACATAATATACATTATGATTTTACGAATGTTTTTCTCCATATTATGTGCATATTTAATATACTCCGGGACGATAAAAATAAAATTACGAAAAATCATTATAAATAAAACTAAATCCTAATTAAAATTTTAATCCTAAATTAAAAAATCTATTAAATATGTGCACGATGGTTTGGGAAATGTTTATGAAGAAAAACATAATTAAATGTGAAATTGTGCTTTTTTTTTTCCCTCTCTATTTGGCTCAAATAAATCGCATTCAATGAGGAAACAAAAATCCACTAGGTATAATTAGAAGTCACTATCATTCTTTTGAACCGATTAGTTTATGAATTTATAGTGAAAGTGACCATTTTAATCGGTAAGTTTGAGCATGTTAATTAAGTTCTTCAATTTTCGAAATAAAATCTTGAATGAAATGGTGCAACAGAAAAATAATATGACCCAAAAGTTTAAATTAAAAGCACAATATTTAATTTGTACAAGACCTCGATATAGATTGATACAGACCTGATCTTAGACCTGATCTTGATGCATAGAAGGGAACTATCTAATGAGTTAATTAATTTTTCTAATGAATTAATTATAAATTTCTACTTAAATATTTGGAAATAGTCATTATACATACGTTTGCTAACAACGTATGAATATGTGTGGTTTGAGTGATTTGAAAGTGTGGATATAAATACGAGGTTATGGAATCGGTGGTGAAAAACGCATTTATACACTGTCTCTCGTTTAAGCGATTGTTTTGTTTTTAACCGATCTTGTCGCAGTTCGCATACCTTTTAATTCTTGAATATAATCCAATTTTCTCAGATCGAACTTTTATTAGACTAGTTTTAGAAGCATCGGATGCTTCAATATTTAATTATTTAAATTAATAGGAACTAATCATTACCTAATTACAAAGTGATTATGCTCAATTAACCACTAATCTAACACGTGCAAGACATTAATTATCTTTAATTAACACTTAACCCTAATATGACATGTGGGCCATCATTCATTTTATCACGAAATAATACTAATCGCTACAAATTTCATGCTTTTGAATTAGTTTTTGATGTAGTATAGTAGTATTTTTTTTACTCATAACTTCATTAGGAGCAAATAACTTTCTTTATTTCTAGACACAACTAAACACGAGTAATTATTACTATTACACCGACTTGAAATTTAAGTGGGTTGTGTTAAAGTTACTAGAAAATTATTTTTCTATTCGCTGTTTATATACGAGTAACATGTCCGATTCTAAGCTTAGGTAAGGAGTACAATTATATAAGACGCGGAATCAAATAAAAAGGGATCCCAAAATGAATAATTACAGTACTACTTGTTCAATATTATGATGAAAATTATTGGAGCTCATACTACGAATAAGTTATAAGAGAAGCCTCATTATAGTCGTGTTACCTAATATTTACAAAACATAATTGTAGTAAATTTTTATAAACGGCTTGGACTATCGAAATCTCTGGATCTGGGCTGCGAGTAATTTAAAGATGCTATATTTAAGAAAAAAATATTACAAAAATATTCTCTATAATGGAATCATTTTAACGAAAAAATTAAACCTAAAAAGAAAAATTTACACTTAACACTATCACATCAACAAATGTTTATTAGGGTAAATAAACGTTTCTGGTTACGATTAACCATCATTCTTCATCATCGACACACTTAATATGTACACGTCTAATATTGATTATATATATTTAAAAAAATTGAAATCTCGATTAATTTTTATAAAACCAAAAATTGCATTTAATTAATTCACAGTAAATAAAGAGTAAAAAAGGCCACGTACACGGTACAACACAGCACAGCGTGAAAAAGTACCACCCATGTCCACGTCAGCAGGCGAGCCCACCTCCGCCATACACTCACCACGCGCGGCCCGGCCGCTGTGCTCACGCGCTACACCACCATTTCGTCGGTGGCAAATCGCAGCCAATAAAAAAAAAATCCCAAAAAAAATGAAAAATGAAAAATTGGCTCGGTTCGAATATTCAATGCACCAGTGTGCGCATTGCGCCACCTCCGCCGACACTAGAAAATCCGCCCCATCCACGGCGCAGAACGCGCCACGTGTCGCGCATATCGGGCGTCGATCACAGCTAATCGAAATAAGTGAAGTTGGTGTGCCGCTTTCATTAGCTGTCAGCCAATTTGTTGTAAGAATTTTCCCCTTTTGGAAGATATTTCCCTCTTTGCTCATAATTTTTTCAAATACTCGTTTCGAATTGACTTATTTTATTTCGTTATAAAATTTTAGACGTAGTCTATCAAAAGTAAGACGTGCATATTGAAAAATTAAGGGTTATTTTTTTCATTTAAGAAAATAAGTCAATTGAAGTGAAATGTCTCGATTAGGAAAAAAATTCCAAGTAAAATGAGACAGAAGTAGCTCCCTCCGTTCCCATATTATAGAGAAAGAAACGACGAAATTTTAAGAAAATGATAGGTAAAATTAAATAAAAGTAAGTGTAATGGAATAAAGGTCTCAACCCATGAACAGATGGACAAATTTGTCTATAATATTAAGGGTAAAATAGCCATTTTGTAAAGGAAATCTTTCGTTTGTTATCATTCACACTATTATGGGGTACGTCTCAAACGAGAAATACTTACACTAATATGATACTCTGAGGGAGCATATATTTAAATTGAGTAATCGTGAGGCGTCGTGTTTTTTACACTCCCGTTGAAGATTGAAAAAAACTGAGGTTAGGTGATAAATATTTCTTTTCTTAGCTAAATATTACTTTCTTAATGAAATTACAATAATTAAGATATTAATATTATTTTTCTTGAATGTGTTGTTCCAACTAGTTACTATAAATTAATTAATATAATAAAAATGAAGATCGGATTCGATTTTAATTAATTGGGCATAGATCAAGATCTTGTTGTTGGAAATTATTGTGATAAAGTTTTTTTTTTTTTTTTAAATAAATTTTATATTTTGGTCAATGTTCTTTGAATCATAGAAAAAGACTTAATAAGGACTAATTCTTGATAGGTAGTTGAAATTAAATAAATATTTTATAAATTTCATCTACCCCTACCGACACTTTTTTTGCTCAAAATTTGAGTCAAATTATAATGTACAAACAATTTTCTTTTAGTGAAAATATTTGTGGGTGTCACTCATTTTTCTTGTTATTTTATGTCTCCCCTTTTAACTTTAATTGCTTTTATTCATCGTGCCACCAACCTAGGAGCTAGGACTAGATGTTATAAAAGAAAATATGGTTAATTAGGGTTATGCTTTCCGATGGAAAGAGCCCGAGCCCGAGACCGAACCCATTTTATGTTTTGGACTCGCGTATGATATATAGAAAGTATAGAGTGATGACTTGTATAAGAATGTGCTAGTAGAAATCGAATATAATCGATATATAAATAACCAACATGCGAGGACATTTAGAATCGATAGATGGACAACGGAAAACGAGTACATATAATTAAGGGTTAGTTTGATAAGGTGGGTGAAATAAGGTATGTTATTTTAGAGTCGAGGGCATGCTGTTAAAAATAAGAATTGAGATTGAATTATCGAGGGCGCGAATGAAAGATCTTAAAAGGTATATATTTTTAATTATGCTTTTAAAAGTAAGAATCGAGATTGAATTATCGAGGGTACGAAAGAAAGGTTTTAAAATATAAATATTCTCTTAAAAGTAAGAATCGGGATTGAATTATCGAGGGCACGAAAGAAAGATCTTAAACAAAATAAAAAAGTTTAAATGTGGCTGCTGGGATTCGAGCCCAGGTCTCCACGGCCACAACGTGGAATTCTTACCACTAAACTACAGCCACTTTGTTGTTTGTTCAATCAAATATTATTTATTAATTTTAAGGCTTGAATTATGCAAGTTGGGTTTTTTATATAAACATGGTTTAGTGTGCTAAAAAAGGTGAAATCAACACACAGAGCAATGAGCATAAAAAGACTGACACTGAAATAGGTTAGGTTACAGCTTTTAAGTTTCCTGCAATGGAAACTATGGTAATTAATTAACTAACTACTACTCTACTCTTTCTAATTATTAAACCAACATCATTCCTTGGTACTTGCAATCATTCCATCATGGCATCTCTTGCTTGCTTAATCCCTTACAACAATCCCCAAATCTTTGTTCCAACACCACATTAATCATTTCATCCCTCTCTCTCTCTCATGAATAATACTCTCTCCGTTCTCCATATTAGCGTGGAGAGAGAAACGACACATGTTTTAAGAAAAATGTACGTAAAGTGAAGAAAAGTAGACAATAGTGGAATAAAACTCTCTCTGTTCCTCATATTACTGTGAAGAGAGAAACGACACATGTTTTACGTAAAGTGAAGAAAAGTATACAGTAGTGGAATAATGATCTCACTTTAGGAAGGTGAAGAGATTTTATTTAATATATTGAGGTATAATGATATATTTCCATATTAGTCCACCATACTAATTCAAAGAACGTCCCAAACGAAAAATACTTACATTAATATAATACTGGAGATGGAGTATGTTTTGAGATTATAAAAACACAATGGTTTTTGATAAATGTAAAGTCCTTTTTAATATATGAGGCCGCATTTATAATTTCTCGATGCAAGGATGGAAATTGACAGATTTTCTTATAGCTCTTATTTCGAAAAATTAAATGCTACTACTAATATTTATTTTTTAACCTTGACCAGTTGTCCCCTAGACAAAATACTACTCGTCCGTCCCGTTTCTTGAATATATATGGGGTATAAAACATCAAAAGGTCCACCCTCTTCTTTAAAAGACAAGCAAAATATTTGGGCCAAGATTCAAGGCCCAACTTTTTTCAAGATTTTCTACTACTTATGAACAATAATCTGCAATAATAGCACATCTCATCAACCAATTTCTATATGGTTTTTACTACACCTTCAAGAGCTTTTCGATAGTTAGTTTCGATCGAGAAACCGTAGCAAATGCTCGATAAGAGAGCTCCATACCTGCAGCAATGGATCCCCAGCATAATCAGATTCATCCCCACTTCATCACTCCAGCTCTCAGCCTGCAGTGTGGAATTGGTATCCGATAGTTCTAAACATACTGCAGTAGATTCGAGCCAGCTTAGATCAACCGGATCCTTTATAAATTTCAAGAAACCGTTTCCGGAAGAAAGCAAGCTCCAGACTTTTGGTGTGATCTTGGCAATGCAGTGGTACAGCCGGCTCTTCGTTTCCTCCAAATCGATCTCTTGATCTGTATTTGGGTATGAGTCCTTCATGCAAGAACAATTATCACATGTGAGTGTCAGCAAAGACGATAACTCTAGTGGGAAAGGCTCGTCTTTCGTGAAATCACTGTTCCATAACACGAGCAGTGATTCTCCTGCATTTGTCCAGAGATTTGCAGCAGTTGCAACAATGCCTGGTTCAGATATGAATAGATGGTTGACGATCCCCGCAAGCAACAAAGAATAAGCACAGCTCGTCCTGTACATGTTGAGAGCTTCGAGTTTATCTCCCTCGTCTTCAGAGCTGAGAGCCGATAAATCACTAGCTCGAACTTTATGGGCAGAAGCCAAGGTGGTGTATGCACTTAGAGAAAGATGACTGAAAGGACGGAGCTTCAACTTCGGAGGTGATTTTAGGGAAGAATCACCGATGCCACCATGGCGAAGGAAGCCTTCAAGCTTCTCACAACACGACTTTGCATCACCGGATGATAGATAGTCACTTATGGCACATTCAAAGTCTTGCATCGTCTTCTCTACTTCATTATCGTCATCTGAAGTTGCCTAAAACAGAAAAAGGAGCTCGTAACTGGGCTGCCACAATGCAATAGATGGAAAAGAACAATCAAGTAATCTTTAGAATTACTTTCACAAATTCAAATGCAATAAAAATAAAACGTAATGAACATGAGAGAGTTCAAGGTAAGCACGAGGATAAATCAAGGAATCAATGAAGGCAGCAAAGCTATAAATATGGATACACGGACACTAAAACTTGTAGATTACTGCAAGAAGTGGACGAGAAACGCTTAGTTTTTCAGTTCTTGCTTACATAATTCGTTCTTGCCAGCATACTAAACTATAATCTTACTTGAAGAGCAGAATCCACGTAGCTTCCCGGGACTGCACCACAGCGTTCACAGCTACAGTTGAACTTATACTTCGACCACAGTTCAGTCCGTCTAATTTCCTACCGAAACCAACACCAATCAGATGAAACAAATGCTAGACCAAAGGCATCGTCTTAAGAAGTAAAGCATGAAACAGGCCAGGAAACCATGAAAACGGATAATTGCTGAACTACTTCGAATCCTTTATACACTAAAAAACATGAAATATAAAAGCAGAGGTTGCTTTCAACAAAAATCAATGCGATCTTCGTACTACTTAACCACTTTGTCTGTTTTCGTTGCAATATTTCATTAAGCATTTCGTAAATTTACCAAGTTCCATATGTCATCCGTTAATCAATAGTCCTAACGTTTCGTAATAGCATGAAATCAACATAGATAAGCAACTCATAGAACACAACCTTAGGTTGCAACAAATCCGTGTAAGCAATAGTAACCTCTTCACCTTTGCTAATAGCCTTTACACTCCGAACTACAACTCTCGGGCCGTGACCGTTCCTATCTATATAATCGTAAACAAACAAAACTCACATCAATTACAAAGCTAACACAAACAAATAATAGTAAATTCTTTCACTCACATTAATCTTTACCTAAAAAACCATTACCATTTCTATAACTGCAGCTCACTTCTGCAGCTGGAGCAATCCTAAGAGGAACCAGCTGCTCATCCTTTTCCTCCGGCCCCACTGAGAAACGGTAGCACGAATTCGGAGAGCAACTGTGATTGATCCAAGAAAATGTATGATCATAAACAGCAACACCTATGCATCTTCCATTCATTTCCTGAACCTCCACTGCGTTCGTCATTACCAAACAAAGCACCATCTCTTCGAATACGAAGCATTTCTCCGAATTCACTTCTTTGCCCACGTTCATACTCCTTGCCTTCGCCATCATCTTCGCCCCCTCTCTGATTCTCAGAAAATTTTCATAACTTTCATCAAAATCTTCGATTTGGTTCTTCTTGATTTCTGGGAACACCAACTCCTCTCGATTTGTCATCAATCCCCCAATTCTCTCTTCGTATTCTTCAGAAATGGATCCTTCAGCAAAAATGTGAGCGAGGCGGAGAGAGAGGCGGAGGTCGGAGGAGGCGGAGTCTAGCCACGAGGAGGGAGGAGACCGGGCGAAGAGAGAAAGGAGGTGGCGCTCGGCGGAGGAGAAATGGAGGGCGGAATCGGCGGTGGAGCAGGCAAGTGAACAGTAGAGGGGAGTAAGAGTGTCATGAGTAGGGGCATGTTGGGGATTTCGGGGAAAAGCCTGCCGAGGGAGGGTGGCGAAGCAGGCGGAGCAATGGGAGGCGACGGCGGAGTGGTGGAGGACGGCGGCGAGAGGGCGGAGGGGAGGGGTGAGGTCTTCGCCTATGCTGATTTCTGCGATAGCTCTCATCTTCATTGTTGTTAGGATTCATCAAATGAAAAAAAGTAATGTTACTAAATTTATTCTTTTGTTCCAAATTTTCGGATGGGATCCTCTGTCCCCAAATTGGTGTACCAATGGTGTACTCAATGCAAATTAGTAAGTTTTAACATATACTGTATTAATAACCAAACTTAAAATGACAACTAAGAGAAAGAATTCAAAACTTCCTAATTTTACATCGGGTACACCATTGGTACACCAATTTGGGGACAAAGGATCCCATCCGCCAAATTTCATTTTCATGTACTCCCTCCGTCCTCCATTTAGTGACGTTATTACTATATTGGGACGTCCTTCATTTACTGACATATTCCGTTTTAGGACGTAGACCCCACAATCACTTTAACACTTTAACACTTTATACATCTACTTTTTATTATTTTAAAATTTTAATACTATTAAACAATTCAAATGGACCCACAATTATTCCAATTTAACACTTTAACACATTAATTTATTATTATACCATAAAATGCGAAAAAACTCGTGCCCATACTCCCTCCGTCACTAAATGGAGGACGGAGGGAGTATGTACTTTGATAAATGCCAATAGTCCGTCCCACTTATATTATTACTATATATGAGAATAATTTTTTATTGGCATGAAAATTAAGAAGAAAATAATAATGATGCATAAATAAATTAGTTAACGAGTTTTAGTGGGTTAAAATTTTGTTATTTAAGGTAATATCCTTATATCAATGTTATTTAAGGCTATGGTTTTATACATACTACTCCCTCCATCCCACTGGTATAAAGACCTTTTGTTTCGATACGGGAATTAAGGCGAGAGTGTTGATATTGTGTTAAAGTGATGGGTAACGGGTTAAATGTGTCAGAATTTTATTAGCTTAGAAATTTCTATTTCGGAAAAGGTCCCTATATCAGTGAGACATTCCAAAAAGGAAGGTCCCTTTATAAGTAGGACAGAAAGAGTATGTAATAAAAAGAAATGTATTGCAAAACAAGAGAGGGTATAAGAAGTACCGAGTACAATAAAGCATAAAGCAAAACAAGCCTCAATTTCAGAGGGCAAAAAGTTTCCAATTAAACTACTGAGATAAGTTCATCTTCATCTCCACCTCTCATTTAGGACGCACCAACTCTGGAATCGACATTTAATCTCATCAATATCCTTCGAGAGTCCCACGATTTTAAAGAGAACACAAGCTCATTTTCCCACCTCCTGATAACCCATGTGGCACATACAAGTATTTTAAGCAATATATGGAATCAATTCAAGGTAAACATTTTAAAATTTTAAGCAACATATGTTTAATTAAAAGATAAAGTTCACTCTAACCGGTATATTCTAAAATTTTAAGTTTAAGCTATTATGCGGGAATTTTGAATAATTACATGCAATCAATCACAATCGTATATATTGCCCCATATATTGTATATATCAATTGTTTGAAATGAATTATATTTAATTCATAAATATAGATTTGAACCACTCCCTATAAATATGCATAGTTAGTCAAGAATTATATTTAACTTTGTTATGATCATTAATAAAAATTTATAATATGTATATACACAAAGGCAAAGAACCTTTTCGTAAATCGATAGTTCTAACGTTACCTAATAGCATGAAATCAACATAGATAAGCAACTCACAAAACACAACCTTCTTATGTTGCAACAAATCCGTGTATAACGGCGGATGTAAGGGGAAGGGGATGAGGGCTTAATCTCCTGCCCAATCAAAAAAATAAAAAATTTACCATTTAAAATTTATTAAATTATGATTAGTTTGTGCAAATTATAGGATAAAATCCCTCAATCAAATTAAAATATCAAGTAAATTCTATTTTACTCAAAAATTATAAAATGTCGCCCACTTGTAAGCAATAGTAACTTCTTCACTAATAGCCTTTATACCTCGAACTACAACTTCCGGTCGTAAGCATTCCCATCTATATAATCATACACAAATAAAACTCACATCAATTATAGAACAAATTCAAATAAGAAATAACATATTCACACACATTATTAGTTTTACCCGAAATTTGTAATCTCAAAACGTCACCATTTCTGTAGTTGTAGCTCACTTCTACAGCTGGAAGCAATACCGTTTCTAACATTTCAGTGATCCTAGGCGAAGTAGAAAATAAGAGCTTTTATTAGTAATTTTTATTATTATTAGAAATTCAGTTATATAAAATTTAAACGATCTATGAATAGTAAACAAAAATTAACAATCATATTTACAACTTATCTTATAAAAAAGGAAATAATTAGACGGCTTGAGATTTGTTTTGTCTCATATACACAAAGGGAATGTAAGAAATATTTTGTGCGAGATTTGCACATACAAAGTTACTAAATCATAAGAACTTAAAAAAAAATCACATTTCTAAATAGATAAAATGATCAATCTATTCAACTTTTTTTTTGACAATGATATTGCGTCAATTGTCATGAAATTTTTCATACTTCTTGCTTTTCTGTTTAAATCTTGTTTAGTAACTTAATACATGGAATGAAAATTGATAATTTTATAGCCTCTGGAAAATAAGAAGTCATTCTTTTCGTATCGGCATTTCATCAAATATAATATATTCATTTTAGCCACGATGATTATAAATTCACATCTCTTATATTTCAAGCTATACTTCTAGCGGGTTATTATTTGAAGTTTAATCTATTGGGAATCACAATATAAGCCAATAGATTTCCACCCTCTCTACAAGTTCGAGCTTTTAGATGAGACGGAATTCTATCATGGTATCAGAGCCTTCAGCAAATGCTGAGGTCCTGTGTTTGATCCCGCTGAAAGCAATTCCACCCATATTAAAAATGTGCACTTGTTGGGCCTCCTACCCAAATGGTAGAGTTGAAAATCGAGCCCACAAGTGAGGGGGAGTATTGGGAATCACAATATAAGCCAATAGATTCCCACCCTCTCTACAAGTTTGAGCTTTTAGATGAGACGAAATTCTATCATAATCAAATTAACATTTCAAATATAGAGATGAATCATATGAGAACCATTGTATTGGTAAGAAAAAGAACCCAATTCGGACCGTTAATTTTGTAACGATACATGCTACTCTTTTGTTTATAATCTTTAGCACACTTGAATATGACATGAAGTTTAATATATGATGATGCGGTAAAGTAGTGTTGTGGTCTCACTTAGATGATTGGATTAGCTATTTTAATTGTAGGTGATTAAGGACTAGTAATTTAAAAGATTAAATAAAAAAATATAGTTCTTGACATCGTAGATTTTAAAATGGATTTTCGGTATATATATTTTCTTATAGGGTAATGTGAGTGTTGTAGTTAGGGATGACAACGGGCCGGATCTGGACCGGATCTTGCTTGGTCCAGATCCAGATCCATTTTTTTCCATTAATCCGGATCCGATCCAGATCCGTCGGGTCCGGAAAAATCAGGTCCGAACCCAGATCCAACAGATCCACGGGTCTATGGATCTAGACCCGGATCCGTGCTTTTATTTTTTAAATGTTTTTTTTCAATGCGCTACAATGACAATATTATATTTTTTTGACAAAAGTTAAATCATAATATGATTAAAAAAATTTACAATCTTTCAAATGAAATAGTATTATCACTTCAAAATTTACGAACGATTATCCAGTCCAAAACATAAATAAGAAGTGTATATTAAAATAAGTAGGAATAAATATAGAAGATGCAGTAAATAAGCAAAAAATAATAGTATAATATAGGGTTACGAAATAAAAATAATAATAATATAATGTATTTATAATATATCATATATTTATAAATAATAAATAAAATATATTATATATATTTAAATGGATCTTTTGGTCGGATCTGGATCTGAAATTTCAAATCCGGATCCAGATCCGAAAATTTTGTTTAAGATCCGGTCCAGATTCGTTAGTTCCAAAATTTGAAGACCCAAATCCGAAAAAAATGGATCTGGACCGGGTCCTGGATCCGTTGCCATCCCTAGTTGTAGTACCCTACAAAATTGTATATTATACACCAAAAATTGATTTTAAAAAGTCAACAGCGTCAAAGAATGACAGATGAAGTAATATTTTCTGATCATTTTTGTGTTCATCAATTAGAAGATTGAGGAAGTGAAGACATGGAGCTTTAATTTAGAGTGAAATGTTTTTATATTTTAAGGGCCTTTATCGTTTAGCTTTTACAAATGAGAGACTTGCAAGCATCTTTAATTAATTCCTCAATCAATAGAAAAATATTAATGCCTTAAATGTTTCTAGCTTCAAAGCAACGTCTTCCCCAGATTCAAACCCAAAATTATTCCAACAGTACATCATGAGCCAATCAAAGAATGTTTAGGTTGGAAGTTTTAGTGAATTGAAGAAATAACTTTTATTCAAATATAGGATCCCAAATTAAGTCCACGAGCATCTTTCAAATTTCTATACGAGGCGATGTATCTTAACAACAAATGATATACACTGTCTAGACGACGGTTGATGTATAGTAACTAGGGTCGAAACCCCTTCATGGACTAACATTGTCCTCTTAATTCATGTGAAAATTGGATCCGAAACCTCGCTAAATTAATATAATGTTTCGTATCGTCAGAGATTAGACGTCATTATAGATTTTCTTAAGGAGAATAATTAAGGTTTGCTTCTAGGTTTAGATTAACATAATATTGCCCTTTGAAATCCAAGAATCCGAAAACGGCATTTCAACCAACACTACCAAAACTTTAGTTGTCTCAACATATTATATTTGCTACATAAATACTATGATGTTCGAAAAAAATCACATGTCACATATAAAAAACTTTGAGTCTCAGCAAAAATTTAAACTCTAGCTTAGGCTTTCCTTATACTTCACAACATCACACTACACATATAAATACATATAGATATAGATAATATACGTATACATAAACTCCCCAATCTACAAGGTGAAGGCATACAAATTATGCAAAAATCTCAAGTATAATATTCGAGGTATTTTATGATTTTACTGTATTTATTTAAGTATTTTGTTTTAAGATTTCATATCGATATTATGTTAGATGGTTTAACTGTATATATTGCACTCTTATATAAATATTTGTGAGTATCAATAAATTGGATATTACTATATGCTTGATAATTGTTAAGTTTAATGATGATGATTTTTTAGGAAAAATGTGACGGATTTAGGTCTAGACCCGAAGACCCCATATCCAATGAATTTGGACATTCTAGTTTTTTCTTGACCCGACGAATTTGGACCGGATGTGGACACAATGTAAAATTTCTGAATCTGAATGGACCAATCACGATCCGGCCCAAATCCGGCCCTTACTCCCACCATAACTTTTATGCAAGTTTTTTTGAGAATAGTATAGTATGAGATGTTAAAAATATATATTCTAACTTCTTGTTTTTTGGAAATAGAGATAACTTATTGTTTATTTATTTTGTGCTATAAATTAACAAACAATAAGTTATCTCTATTTTCTTTCATTTGACATGTTTTATTATTTTATAGTACTCATATACTGTATTAAATAAACGAGTCAAATGAAAAGAAACGGAGTTAGAGACATACATAAGAATATCTAATCGCAATATGCACGATTCTCAACACATGCATTCCAACATTAAACTTAAGAAAAATCCAAACATAAAACAATATTGAATTTCTTGTAATTTATTAATTCATTTTTATAACTACTTCTTGTTACTTGATGACGATGAAGAACTTTTCTCATAAATAAACAAAAACAGAAATAACCATCAACATGCGCCATCAAGAACCAGAGCGAACGCCATCTAATTCCAAAATAAAATGTGTCGTACAAAAATATGTCTTTCCCCCGTAAAATGACATATTTGCCCTTTCAATAAATACTCGATATGTGACCATTACAGTTACGTATTTATGGGGGCACACATGAAATACACGACCACGCCCGGGCTCTAGTACTTGTGGCTATGTATTCGGGCTCGGGCGGGATATCATGCAATACACGACCACAACCAAACCCTAATCGTGATCGTGTAACATAGTCCGTTGCTTGTTAGGAAAACTTCGTAAGAGTGGCTAAAATTTACATATTTTTATAGGACTAACTACTTTATTGTTCTCTCCAAAAGCATCATACATTATAAAAAACACATCACAAACTTCCACATCAAATTAACAGGTAAAATTAATCAAAATGCTTCATTTCTTCAAAAGAAAGAAGAAAACCACAGAATCCAAATCAACTCCATCTTCTTCCACCATTTCCAAGAGATGGAAGGTCCTAAGCGGCCTCAACCACTGGGAGAACCTTCTAGAGCCCCTCGACCTCGACCTCCGCCGCTACCTCATCCACTACGGCGAGATGGCGCAAGCGACGTACGACACCTTCAACTCGGAGAGGGCGTCGAAGTACGCCGGCAGCAGCAAGTACTCGAGGGAGAACCTCTTCCGCCGAGTCGGGCTCGACAAGGGCAACCCGTTCAAGTACCGAGTCACTCAGTACTTCTATGCCACGTCATCGACCGAGCTTCCCGGCTCGTTCATCGTCAAGTCGTGGTCGAGGGAGGCGTGGTGCAAGGAGTCGAACTGGATCGGGTTCGCAGCCGTGGCGACGGACGAGGGGAAGGCGGCGCTAGGGCGGAGGGACATCGTGATCGCGTGGAGGGGGACGGTGATGACGCTCGAGTGGTTCAAGGATTTCGACTTCGGGCTCGTGCCGGCGCCGGAGATATTCGGAGGAGACGGCAGGCCTAGGGTTCATGCAGGGTGGCGCTCCATTTATACCTCGGATGATCCGAAGTCGCCTTTTAATAAGACAAGTGCTCGAACTCAGGTAATTAAGACTATACTCCTTCCGTTTTTTTATAAGTGTCTTCTTTCGTCGTAAATTTATACAAATGCTATATCTAAATTAATTTTGACATTATTTATTGTTTTCTGTTTTTTAGACACCAACTTATACTATACATAACATTAATTATAAGGATGAAATCGTAAAATTTTAACTATTTTACTATCGAATTTCGAAATGAAAAACTTGCAAAACACAGGTTCTAACTGAGGTGAGGAGACTGGTAGAACTATACAAGAATGAAGAAATCAGCCTAACCCTCACAGGCCACAGCTTAGGCGCCGCACTCGCCACGCTGAACGCAGTAGACATCGTCATCAACGGCTACAACAAGCCCACAAGCACACCCGGCAAGTCCTGCCCCGTCACTGCCTTCGTCTTCGCCAGCCCCCGCGTGGGCGACGACAGCTTCAAGGACTTCTTCTCGGAGCTGGAAAATCTCTACCTCCTACGGGTGAGGAACGCGAGGGACATCGTCCCCACGCTCCAGTTGCTAGGGTACACGGAGGTCGGGGAGGAGCTCGAAATCGACAACGGGAAATCGGGCTACCTGAAGAGCCCCGGCGGCGTGGCGATCTGGCATTTCTTGGAAGGGTACCTACATGGGGTTGCAGGGACGCAGGGGAGTAAGGGGGGGTTCAAGCTGGAGGTGAAGAGGGATATTGCCTTGGTTAATAAGCATATGGATTCTTTGAAGGATGAGTATTGTGTTGTTGCTTCTTGGTGGTGTGATAAGAATAAAGGGATGGTGCAGTTGGAGGATGGTTCTTGGGAGTTGATGGATCATGAGAAGGATGATTTTTGAGGACGAGTGGCTCGACATCGTGATTACGTTTTTCACGGGGACGAGATTCTGTAAAAAAGAAAATCCACCGTACAAAATAAAATGGAAATGCATTTTATGCATGAATATGTACAAATGTACGACATCATTCGTTATAATGCACCAATTAATAAAAATCGTAGATTATCGAGCAACAAAAATTTTCACAAATTATCATATAAGTATGAAACAAATAGAACCTTTGCTAAGTTCAAAGGATCAAGAATATGATGATGAATCAGTATGGGAAAATGTACATTTTCTATTAAAAGTTTCATGGCGTGTAGATGAGCTCACTGCTAGCTACAGATCGAGCGCTGCTGCTACTGCTTGACTTGCAGCGAAGCTTCTACTCGTTCGATGAGCTGGTCTGCGCCCATTGCACCCTCCTGAAAAAGTTCGTAGATTTACCAAAGTCATGCTTGGAAATGAATATTGTGAAAGGAGTATGAAGATTGATCATATCCCTAACAAAATCTTGTTCCAATAGGAGATGTATTAGTTCATTGAACCCTTATTTATCGACATCTTAGAAAATTCACGTCACTCGATATTCAGAAAGTGCACAACAACGAACAAAAGGTACAAGTACAACGATCAAGACAAGAAGTAACCATAACGATCATAGCCAGCTTAACTAGACTAAACTTTGCTGCGTTTCTTTTTTTATATTAGGAACGTAGAACTAAAAATACCAGCCATGAAAACAATGTGATCTAAACTAGTTGGTATGCAATCAACTTTATATGTGTCGAAACTAAATTTGAAGAAGTATTAATAGTATAATGAGTACTTACGAAGCGATCAAGTGGTTTCCCATCCTTGAACAAGATCAATGTAGGTAGTGCCTGTATTCCATACTTGTTAGCAATAGCTGGATATTTCTCCGTGTCGATTTTCACAACTTGGATCTTATCGATCATCGAAGAACTGACTTGTTCCAGGATAGGAACCATCATTTGGCAAGGGCCACACCTGGAGGCAAAACAGAAGCAGAGTTTTCTTCCAAGTAAAACTTCAATAACTAAAATCAAACACACAAATCGAAATGCCATCACGATTACACCTAGGAACGAAAGGAAAGAAGGAAACAGATAAATGCATTACCAAGTAGCATAGAAGTCCACCAACACTGGTTTGTCACTTTTTTCCAATAACTCATCAAATGTTGAAAATGACTGTTTCTTCGAGGCAACCTGATGATCATCCAAAACACGTAAACACTTCTTCCCTCGACTTCAAAATCCCAATACGGATAAAACTCATACAATTCCATGGGCATACAAATTGAAAAAACCTGTGTAGCGTCAATTACACACCAAGACCCTTTCCAATTACTTCGATAATGTATTCACAAGCAATTCAATCGAAGCATACAACTATAAACGGAGTCGACTAATCCGGACCGAGCTAATCACTTGCATCGAACTATACTACTCATATTGAACCAGACATCAATTCAACAGAACATAACAAGAACAACTAATTCAAATTCACAGAATTCTCTTGCCTAGCACATAATTATGCAGCAAAACAAGTAAGTTCTCCCTATCTCCATCACAGAAGCATAATCAATGAACCAATACAAAAATCAATTCCACACCAGAAATCGAAGCCACATAACTTAATAAGAACAAATCTCACAGCTCACATTAACACGAACAGATGAAATGCATTTGCCACAAATTAGCAGCAAGCTTATTAAACTTTATCAGTATAATTTAAGAGGAAAATGAAAAAATATAAATTCTGTATTTCACTAGATGAGTTACCAGAGAAAGCTTGCGACGCCGCAGCTTCGATTTAACGTACTGGCTCCGGAAATTTCGGAGCTCCGACGGGAACTGAAGAGAAGAAAAGCGCGAAAGCTTCGAGCTCTGAGACGGAGAGAAAGGGCACGGCCACCACACTGCGGTGGTGGTCGCCGCCGCTGCAGAAATCGCCATTTTTGGGGAATTTTTCGAGAAAAAGGGGCGAGGAATTCGGAGATAATATAGCAGTGGAAATTTATGGAAATTGTCGTTGAGCCAAAAAAGAAGAAGCAACGGAAACGTGATTTTATTTATTTACTATTTATTTGCACTATATCGGGGAAACTTATTTAAAGACGGAGGGAGTATTTATTTAAAAAAACTGTGGATAATCTAAATTCAGGTTCGACTAAATTCTGTCGAGCTTAAGTGTGTCTGGGGTGAACGGAATAAAAAGGCTCAATCGAGCCCATACGTGTCTTACACGCTAAGGCTCAATTATTGAACTCAATTGCAAAACTATGTTTTGCTACTGATAGGGCTCGATCGTGAACTATAGACTCGATTGAGCCTTGATGATCTCGATTGAGCTACAATGCATGTGTCGATCGAGTTGTTATGCAATTTGCAAAGTAGTCTCGATCGAGCTTTGATAACATCTCGATCGAGCACAATGTAGCAACCTCTGTCCATGTTTTCTCGATCATGACTGACGGCTTTTGGCATTTAAATCTCCGATAGACAATAATAAAGGGTCAGAATGTTGTGTTTCAACAAAAGTGGGTGCAAATTCCGATGAAGGTCATGAAAAACTAGGATTAATTGAATATGGCTCAATTTGTTATGAGTCTTATGACAAAATAGGATATATTCCTTTTCGATTATGCACAATTTTTATCGACATTAATGTGACACATTAGGATTAAAGAGTAATAAACAAACATAAACATAAATAATATGTTGTTCACCAACGTTGTGTAGGCTACGTCCACGAGCATAAAAGGAGAACATATATTATTAGGTACAAATTGCATAATAGATCTCTACAGCTCTAGCTCTGCATACCCCACATGTAGGTTTAAGGCGTATCAACATACATGTATTTTAGTAGTATGATAAAATAGAAAATAAGTTTAGATAATTGATTGGAAAAATATTTAAAATGTTGGCGTAGAATTTTATTAATTTATTATTATTTTTTTATCGAGCAAGACCCAGTTGTCGTATAATATATAAAAATCGAATATGACAGTGTATTTAAACATTAGTGTCACAAAAGCATAATCAACAATGGATCAATACAAAAACCGAATCCATACCATAAATCGAAGCCACATAACATATTATATAAGAACAAATCTCACAGCTCAAATTAACATAAACGAATGAAATACATTCTCCTTCTCCTTTTCCTTCTATGAAGATAACGCAAGCTCCGATCGAAGATGGCGATGGAACGAGGCGACGGCAGCGCCAATGCCATCCTCCTCCTCGATACAGGCAGCCAACTCCCTTGCTCGAGATTTGACCTAAATTAAACACACAAATGTGACTAAGATCACTTGAACATTGCAATTATATTTTCAACAACGACATGTATTCACATATATATATGCACCTGAGGTTGCAGCATGAATCTTATAGCTTCGGATAAAGATCCTGCTGTGAGTCGTGACACCGGAATCGGGGGTGGCCCGACTCCTTTCGCGTGCATAATCGAGCCCCACATGAACTGATCCCCAACAAATGGCACAATGGTGGAAGGACACTGTGTTTAGTTTGAAGTGTGTTAAGTGAAAATGCTTCAACTCTTTCAAGTAAATGCATGCATGCATTAATTTATTAATTAATTAGCAGAAATTTTTTGTTACCCCAGCTTTGACTCCAGCTGCTGTTGTTCCAGCTCCACCATGATGAACCTTAAATACACAAAATTAATAAGTCAGACGATATATACTTCCTCCGTCTCCTTAGAGATTATACATTTTATGAACGTGTTTGAGGTATAAAGTAATGAAACGGAAATGTAATACAACTCACCACAGCATGGCACTGAGGAAACAACCAGTCATGGGGGCAATCAGAAATGAGGAAAACATCTTCTGGTACATCTTCATCTACAACATATTTAGATGCAACATGAGAGAGAGAGAGATAAGATATGGTATGTGTGAGAAATATGAATCGATCTGAACTGTTGATCTATACTAAAATACACGGTTGATATTGACTAAAGAATGATCATGATCGCAATACACAATAAGCATGAGAATATTATAACCATATTATTTTAAGTAGTGTATGACTACATATATGTAGTGTATATTTAAAGCATAATTATTTATAGTTTTAAGCATTTTTCGCATATTCGCACACAATAATATATTTGCATTGTTTTTAAAACCTACACTTTCCCCTCTCTCTCTATGTGTGTGTACAACCAGATCAATATTATTATTATTATTATTGTTGTCGTTGCTGGTGTTATTATTATTGTTATTTATTGATGAACACAATTAAGAAGATAATGAGGCTACTTACTAGTGGCAAGGCCACCCCACCCTTGACCAATGATCCCTCTTTGTCCAGTGTTCTTCAGTGCCTTCAGGATGATGTTTGTAGTCACTTTGGAATCTTCTAGAGGCTTCACATACAGATCAAGAAGAAGAAATTATATTTCTGCCACTGGCATTTTAAGAAGAAAGTAAACATACAGATCAGATTATACGAGAACCATTTTATTCGTGAAAACACGCATAATTAGATACCATGCTACCAAACCCAACATAAATTGGTGCAGGCCCCTTTCCAATCCACTCAACTAGTTCTTGAGGAGGTTCATACTTTGATCCAAGATCCATAAAGCAATACCCCACAACATCAACTAGAGGACCCCAATCTGCAAATTAAATGAGTAATTAAACACGTAAATTAAGGCCCATTAATTTTTATTTATTTTAATGAAATAATAAAAATAAATACCATTGGGCTTAGGTAGTACATATGGGCTCCACATATAAGTTGTTGGGAAATTAGAAATTGAGATGTGGCTTGTGTTGAAGAGTCCATTAATAGGGCCAAGATTCAGCTTCTTCTTCCTTAGATTATTAATGTAGCCTCTTATTTTCCACCACATCAATAAATCAAGCACAACATATGATAGCTGAAGAAAGAAGAAGAAGAAAATGTGAGATCCACTTGAACTATTTTTCTGCCCCCGTCCACAATCTTTAAGATACGTATCTTTCTTTTTTCGTCTAGCTACAACCTCTAGACCTTTCTGTTTTAGTCAGTGGTGAGAAATAAATTGTAATCATAACTACAATATTAAACTCTGCGTTGACCCTTTAGGGCTTTAAAGATTATGGTCGAAGGTAGTATCATCGATTATTCAATTATATAAATAAAAAATAAAAAAATCAACATACCCAATATCCAAATCTGAGAGACGATTTGTATAAGAGAGGATGAGGAAAGGCACGTGTAGGCCTGCATATTTTAGCAATATGTAAGCATTCTTTGATGTTGGCTTGAGTGTCGAGGGTCCGTTAAAATCTTCTGTAAAATATCTTTCTATCCATTCTCTCATTTATTTGGCATTTCGATTTTATCCTATTATATTCAAGCATTCTATTTTAGTTATTTTTAATCCTTGATTAGACGAGAGCAAATCAATACCGTACGTGACAATACATATAGATATTTCGAACTAGGCCTCGTGAAATGTAATGAAAACGAGGAAATGAAAATGTACTGACGTCCAAGGAAGTGTGGCACATATGTGCAGGGGAATAGCAAGAGCTTCAGCCACCTCTACACTTCCTACACAAATATGAGAAGAAAAAAAAAGGTTTAGTTTATATAAAAATTAAAGTGACAATCTCTATAGTAACGATAAAAGTGCTTATTATTCTGAATAAAAATGCGGTCAAATATAATCTTATACCAATAATTACGAACAAAAGTGCAATCCGGCATCATTACCATTAGATCGAGCTAATAAAAGCAAAGGTGTGTCACTTCGAAAAAAATGTATTGACTTACCATAAAGAGAAATATTTGCAATCATAGCCTGGGGCCGAAAGGGTTCGCCGGTTATCGGGTCGGGTTGTGTGCAAGCCGGAAAAACGCTTTCTAGAACAGCCTCATATTGTTCTTTATATCGACGTGCAGTTGAGCTTGTATGCTTAGATTTTACGTAACCTATAATTAAGATTGAAAAAAGTATAAAGTTAGCAAGGATGATTTCGTTAGCCGTTTATCTATATCTATACTATTATAAAAAGTGTCTTGTTTACAAATTTTGATTTGCCTATTTTGCCCTTACAATTAAAATAAATCATTAGAATATTAATATTATCATTAGAATATTAATTCCGAATATATTTCAATTTATATTCAACTTATATTATTATTTTATTTATCTTCAAGTGTATTGATATTTATAATATACTAATAACATTAAAAATAATCATTATATATCCAACAAGATTATAGCATCGCACGTAACCTCCGCTAGTCATATAAAAAGCTTGACCATACGATTTTTAAGCAGTTTGGTTAACCGTGAAAAATGATACATGAAAGCCATTAACTGTTTATATTTTAAAATTTTTGACAAATTGAATGACAGAATTTCATTTTGACGGATTAAATCACGGAATTTTATGTAGCTCGAAATCTTCCCCCAAAAAAGGTCATGCAAAAAACGATGATAGTTGCAAAATGAAAGGCTCAAATCTAATTCGCCAAAAACGAATGAATGTTTGGGCCATAGAGGGTTCGAACTCGAGACTTTTGGCCTCGAAACTTAACTCCCTATTGCTGAGCCAACACACACCAAATCGTAATCATGTTTACTAATTGTTAATAACCGTAGATCATATTATGAGATGATCAAGTGTTTCGATCAATTCCTAATTCTCACTCTATAATGAATTCTTATACGATCCAATATGCCCTAACTCCTCAAACAAAAGAAGAAAGAAGAAAACTAGTACAAAGAAGCTTCATAAGCCTAGCTCAAACCTATAAACATCACAACTAATCCCTTTGTTCTACTTTATTAGTTCACATTTCCTTTTTTTTTTTTTTTTTTTTGTATGTCTCATTCATTATTCGTTCTGAAAAGGAAACAAATTAACATACAAAAACACCCTTCAAAAATTAAAACCCCTTTGTCCCGAATGGTATCATCTGTCCCGAATTATGTGTCCCAATTGTGTCCCAAATCCTAATTTGTATTAGTTAAATATTATAAAAATAAAAAATAAAAATTATGAGCAATATCTTACCAACAAAAGTGAAATTAAATGTTAAAAAATAATTATATACCCTAATTAGTTTAAATTAATGAACCTCAAACCTTCAATGATAATCCGAGGGTTGCCGCCAAGTGGGTAGAAATCTAATCCGACCGATTTAACCAATCCATCAAACTCAGAGTGAGTTGCCAACCTCACTCGGTGACCATATTCCTGCGGTTTTTGGAGAGAGAGAGAGAGAGAGAGTTCAAAACATGCATGCATAGAAGAAAATTTTCGAAAATTTCAAAACATGAAAATCGATCATGTATTCTATATATAATGTTCAAATAAAGTTAATTAACGGAAACCCTAGCTCGGCGAATAACACATAGTACTATATAAATAAGTGATTTGAAACACGAAACGACGAAATGTAAACACGAGGGCTTGCCTGAAGTCTCCTCGCGATCGCCAGGTAGGGCTGAACATCGCCCCTCGACCCGGCTACGAGAATGACAATGCTCAACTTCGGTATCAGCTCACCTTCGTGATCATTCATCGTTAAGATTAAGTAAAATTAATTCCAACAAACGGATTGATAAGCTAAAATTTTGAAAACGAAAGTCAAGAACGGATATATTAATATTAATATATACGCCACGAAGAGAGAAGATCATATACTATAATTTTGATTTATTTCTTTCTTGCAAGTTACTGCACTTTGTGAGAAAAAATATTAGTCACGTTGGAAACATATGTTTTAGTAATTTAGTTAATACTATGAAACTGCATTTAAAATTCAATTATTGCATTTCTTCAACCTTAAAATAAAATAAAATAGTTAAAATGTTTACCACTGCCTAATAAAATAATTAGATGAGATTACAACAATTTATGGAATATTATGAAATTAATATTATATTTTGGAGTAATATTCTTTTTCCATTTGCACTTTGTGAGATTGGGAATTTGAGTTTGAGATTGAGAATGAGATGCCAACTGCAATTAAGTGATGTACAAGTTTGTAATTATATATTGTTACAAAATACTAATTAGAAACTGAGTACTTACGAATATCGAATCGAAGAGAATCGCTCTCCTACTCACAGTGGACACTCTCGATGTGCTCACCGTTGATGTATCCGTGTTAAAGTTGCCTAGGCTATGATATATATTTATATCTTTTATTCATTAATTAATAGCATGTCACGTCATCGATGGACACATAAAAAATGTCCATGATGCATGTATAGAGGAGCATTCCTCTCGAATCGGATATCATTTGAATAGTGCTCGGATTATAGAAAACTATGTGTATTCAAATTTGAATAGTAAAATTTCAAATACAAATATCGAACCGATATATTTGAATTTTTTGAATTCTAGATAATTTTCTACTCTTTCGAGTATTTTCAAAAATATATAAATTATGGTCGGAGGGAGTAGCTAACTTGGCTCAATTTTCAATTACAAACCAAGTAACATACAAAATATGTAAAATATGAAAAAAAAATATAAGTCATTAAGAAACTATATAGATTCTATATACACTTTAATTTCACTCTATATAGATAAAAACAATAAATGAATTTATATATGTATGTACATATATCTAACCTAAGAAGCACAAAATTGGTAGCATAATTTCCCAACATAGCCAAAAAAACACTGCACAAGATCCACACCACTCCCTTTCTCCCTCTCCGGAGCTAACACGGTTAAAGGAAGCTCCAATGGCAGATAACGATGAAATGAATCGACTGCAGCAGCAACGCCATCTTCGTCCTTGATGCATTCGGCTAACTCCATTGCTCGTGATTTGACCTAAAGCACGATCGCTTTAGTTAGCATCATAGTGCACATTGTGAATTCATAGTAATTTCATTAACTTTATGCACATATATACCTGAGGTTGTAGCATGAACCTAATAGCTTGTGATAAGGACTCGACGGTAAGTTGAGATACAGGAATCGGAGCAGGTCCGATTCCCTTCTCGTGCATAATCGAGCCCCAGAGATACTGGTCCCCGCAGAATGGCACAATGGTTGTAGTACACTGTATAAATCAAAGGAGATAGTGGCTCAGGTGAAAACTAATTTTTTCGTGAAAACTAAAAGGAAAAAAAAAACAAAAAAAAAAAAGTTAGGTAGTTAAATACCCCAGCTTTGAGTCCAGCTGCTGTTGTTCCAGCTCCACCATGATGAACCTTAAATACTCAAAATTAATAAGTTGGACGATATATACTTCCTCCGTCCCTTTAGAGATATATTATACATTTTTTGAACGTGTTTGAAGTATAAAGTAATGAAACGGAAATGTAATATAACTCACCACAACATGGCATTGAGAAAACAACCAGTCACGAGGGCAATCAGAAATTAGGAAAACATCTTCTGTAATATCTGTATCTGCAATCATAAATAAAACATCAAGAGAAATAAATAAAATGAAAATAGCAAGCACAAAACCCTGATCTCTTAATTTTTTATTTTTTTAATGTTTTTTCTATTAGAAATTTGCACAAGATCATGACAAGCAGCAGATGCTTACGAGTGGCGAGGCCGCCCTACCCTCGATCGAGGATACCCCTCTGCCCCGTCTTTTTCAATGCCTTCAAAACGATGTCCGTGGTGCTCTCGGAATCTTCTAGAGGCTTCCGAAACAAATCAAGAAGAAGAAATTACTTATTGTCTAGGGCATCATATATATTTTGTAATTTCAATATATTAGCAAATTAAGTTTTACATGTATACATACCCTGCTTCCAAACCCAATATAAATTGGTGTAGGCCCCTTTTCAATCCACTCAACTAATTCTTGAGGAGGTTCATATTTGGATCCAAGCTCCACAAAGCAATACCCCACAACATCAACTTGAGGGCCCCAGTCTGCAAGTAATTAAGTAACGAGAAATGATTCAGGCCGTTAATCACAGTATGATCTATTGCATGTACAGATTTATCGGTGCATTTTAACCGATGCACTAGAAATCTGTAATACTACTGAAAATGCATTACGATGCATTACAATCTCTAACTAATAATGCATGCACTTGCACTTGCACTTGCACTTGCACACCCATTCATTCATTCCCACAATATTCATTACCAAAAGCCTCAAATTTAGTTACATCCACCCTTCGTTGCACAACTCATTTTAAAGCGAATACTCTGCGGGCATAACTAATAAACATATCGTCATATTGAGATGAGATCCCCTATCCCCAAATTGGTATATCAATAGTGTACTCAATATAAAATTAGGAAGTTTGACATACACTAACATCCTTCACAATTATCGAGAAAGAAAGATTATAAGTACATTTGGATAGTGAGAGAGAGCGAGAGGTCGACAGAGAGAAACCAGTGTTTCTGAGGACGGAGAGCTGCAGAATTTCCGAGCAGGCCCGACCTTGAGGAGGCCAATCTAGGCGACGGCCCAGGGCCCAGCATTGTTGGGGGCCCCAAAATTTGGATATCTCTATATAAAGTTTTGGTTAGGAAAATTTTTAAATAGATTGTTGGCTTAACCGGTTAATCCTTGTATTAAACTTGTAGATGACTTATGTTCAAATCCATTTGGATACAATACTTTTGTGATTTTTGGTGATCATGGGCCCCATTAATTTTCGGCCTATCTTTTTGTCAGGACTGACCCTATTTTTGAGAAATGCAGAATTTTCGAGAAAGAGATAGAGAGAGAGAGCGAGAGGATCTAGAGAGAGAGCAACCTGTGATGAAGAGCTCGAACGAGAATAACCTGCAGATTTTTCGAGAAAGGGCAAGAAATTAGATTTAGACAGAGCGAGCGAGAGCAACCTGTGATGAAGATCTCGAACGAGAATAACCTACAGAATTTCCGAGAAAGAGAGCAAAATTAGATTCGGATAGAGAGAGACCGCAAGAAACGTAGAGAGAAGGGGGAGGAACCTGTGTTCTGTAGAAGGATGGAATGCACATTAACTTGGAGAGAAAGTCTGTGTATATAGAGGTTCAATTCAGGCGTAGCCTGGTGCAAATTAATGTGTCGCTATCTTCGCTTCCAGCATCCAGAGCAAGAGAACTGGGTAAAGTCCATGGCTTGTGAACAACGGCTTCCTCTTCATCCTCAGGCGCAAACGCAGCCTGGCTCCAATACTTCGTATGCATCAGGTACACAGTGAAGGACGAAAGAAGCAACGGTACCAGAGCAAAGACCAAACGGACCGTGTGTCCAACGAACGCAAGCAACAGTGCCGCAAATAGCACAGTAAGGATCAAAAGTGTAATCTAAAAAATATAAATAGAAAAAAAAAGTCACGTAAGCTCGGTAACCACAAGATCAACGAACAACTAAAAACTAATCAGATATTACAGTGCTAATTCAACAACATCCGCTAACAATGAACGATATTGCACAATTTAGTAAAAAGTATACAACATTAATGTTGTTGTTTGTGTTTTGTTGTATTTTTATTTATTTGTGCACGTGTGGACTTGACCGATGAGTTAGTGTTGGTTATATGCGAATTGAATGATTATCCTTGCACAATGTGCGTGTTAACCAAATGTTCTTACAAATCCCTACTTTTTTATGTCAATAAGTAAAACAAATACACCATTTGAATGTTTTATCTTTTGTGGTTTTTTGTATTTGTATTTGTTTGTTCACCGATAAACATCAACGATAAATTAATGTTGATTTTATGTCAATGGAAAGATTATCCTTTTATGTTTAAGATTATCCTTCTATGTTTAAATTTTTGTGTTTGTTGTATTTATATTTGTTTTTTTCACGTCGATGATATGTCAATGAAAAGATTATCCTTCCATGTTGTATTTTTTGTATATATATTTGTTTTTTCACCGGTGAACATCACCGATAAATTAATGTTGATTATATGCCAATCGAAAGATTATCCTTCCACAATGTCCGCGATAACCAAATTTCATATTCTTGCTTTTTTAAGTTAATAAGTAAAAGGGATACCCAACGTTTTTTTTTTTTTTTTTTTTTTTTTGTTGTGTGTGTGCGTGTGTGTATGTGTTTTTTCCCCACATATTTTCTTTTTCATTGACATTCCCTTCATCTCTTACATTAGTATGATTTGACTTTTTACACGCATTTCAACACGTCAAGAAATATATGTCAAAATATAATTTGAGTCTAACTCGATATCTTAAAATTATTATGTTCGATATAGACATATATTATTGCATATCAAGTGTGACCCAATAGTTTTTTTTTTTAACATGCATTTTTTGACTCATTGAGATGCATGCAAACGGTCGAACCAAACTAATAAGAGGGGACGAAGGGTGTATTTTTGACCTTATTAAAATAATATTGTATAAGGGTTGAGTAGAGCATTGCTTCCGACCCATAAGAGTTTCGACGAGCCAATTTTAATCGAGAGATCCGGAACCGTTGGCCCGATTTGTTTGGGATGGATCAAACCATATTGGGCTAAGTTTTATGGGAATCATATCATTTGATAAAGCCAAAAAAATTGGGCCTAGATATGGGCCGCATCCCTTTAATTATTTTTTAAAATGTGAAAGTGACAAAATGCATGATGAAATTTGTTCATATTTTGGAGGTGTCCCTCATAAATATGTTTCGTTAGGCACCATCTTTAATGAAAGTCATTTTCACTATCTATTTTACATCCAAGAATTCACACTTTCATTTATTGTCTCAACAATCTCTAACTAATAATACATGCACTTGCACACCCATTCATTCGTTCCCACAATATTCATTACCAAAAGCCTCAAATTTAGTTACATCCACCCTTTCTTTTCACTTTTGTTTTTGTAATTGGATGTTTCTTTAACCGAATCTTTATCTAATTGCTCATAATTCAAAATAATTGCATCTAATTTCAACACATACGATTGGAGCAACCTAACAAATGCAACGTGGCCCCACATAACTATTGAGAGTCAAAATTTTACAATAAGAACCGATATTCTCTAGGGCTGAACATCGCTGATACGAGCATCGTATCTACGGAAGCACGGGAGGAACCCGAGTTAGTGTCGTACGACACGAACGTCGAGAATGAAGAACCGCGAGAGGAAGGAGGACGTGGCCGATCCACGAGACGGGCTCGGCCTCCTCGGAGATACGAGGACTTTATCCCTCATCGTTAGTTATTTTATTGTTATTTGATTTTATGTTTTTGGGCTTGGCCCGTCGTTGTTTTTATTTTGGGTCGAGCGAATCTATAAGCTCCTTTTCGGGTTTTCTTGCTGGTTCTTTCCCGGATCGTAGGTCGAACCAACCCTAGGGTCTTTAGTTATAAATAGAGGATAGCTTGTATTATCAAATCATCGATTAATACAAACCCTATTTTCCTCCAATTGCTTTTCTGCTTGTTCGAGTCCTTGGCGCGTACTACGGGAGTCTGACCCGCGTCCGTCTTCTTCGTCTCGTTAGGGTTAAAACCCTCACTGTCGCCCCTCGACCCGACTACGAGAATGACAATGCTCAACTTCGGTATCGGCTCACCTTCGTGGTCATTCATCGTTAAGATTAAGTAAAATTATTTCCAACAAACGGATTGATAAGCTAAAATTTTGAAAACGAAACTCAAGAATGGATATATTAATATTAATATATACGCCGTGAAGAGAGAAGATCAAATACTATAATTTTGATTTATTTCTTTCTTGCAAGTAACTGCACTTTGTGAGAAAAAATATTAGTCACGTTGGAAACATATGTTTTTGTTAATACTATGAAACTGCATTTAAAATTCAATTATTGCATTTCTTCAACCTTAAAATAAAATAAAATAGTTAAAATGTTTACCACTGCCTAATAAAATAATTAGATGAGATTACAACAATTTATGGAATATTATGAAATTAATATTATATTTTGGAGTAATATTCTTTTTCCATTTGCACTTTGTGAGATTGGGAATTTGAGTTTGAGATTGAGAATGAGATGCCAACTATAATTAAGTGATGTACAAGTTTGTAATTATATACTATTGCAAAATACTAATTAGAAACTGAGTACTTAAACGAATATCGAATCGAAGAGAATCGCTCTCCTACTCACAGTGGACACTTTCGATGTGCTCACCGTTGATGTATCTGTGTTAGAGTCGCCTAGGCTATGATATATATTTATATCTTTAATTTATTCATTAATTAATAGCATGTCACGTCATCGATGGACACATAAAAAATGTCCATAATGTATAGGGGAGCATTCCTCTAGAAATCGGATATCATTTGAATAGTGCTCGGATTATAGAAAACTATGTGTATTCAAATTTGAATAGTAAAATTTCAAATACAAATATCGAACCGATATATTTGAATTTTTTGAATTCTAGTTAATTTTCTACTCTTTCGAGTATTTTCAAAAATATACTCCCTTCGTTTTTTTTATAAGTCGTTTTTAGCTCAAGCACACGAATTAATAAAACTTAATGACTATTCTTTATTGTTCATTTTTTTCCTCGTAAATCGCATTTTTCATGTAAAAGTAGATGAAATTATTTTGGAAGAAGAGATAAACATTAATGGGTCAAGTTTAAAAATACCCACTTTTATAAGAAAGAGTACTTCTATACCCACATTATAAGAAGTATAACTTCTATACCTATTTTGCCTTGAAATGTCTTAAATACCCTTACTATTAGGGCCCACTTGTCTAATAAAACAAAAAATCAACTAAATATATAAATCAAACGTGGGGCTCACTATAAAATTCAATTCAATTTTTGTTGTACACTATCTCACTCTCTCAATCCACGATTGAACTTTCTTGTATTGGAAAATTTCAATCCATATATGACGTGGAAATTTAAAAAAAAAAAAAAAAATTGGAGGTCACGAACAACACATACACGACCACCAAAAATTGGATAGGAGATTGGCGTGTAATTTTTTTTAAAAATAGGAAATTGCATTTATTTACTTTCAACAACCAATTCTGTGAAATTGATTAAAAGTAGAGGTTGTTAGCATAACGTTAACTGAAAAATCAGAAAAAGTGAGAAAACAATAGCAATATCATAGACATAATTCATTTCATCACAACACTAAATTTGAAAAAATTGTTGAGAGAGAATATTTGTAGGGTTTCTCGAATTTCTGGAAAATTTGGAATCGATTCAAGACGTTTTTTCGAGACAAATACCAAGGTAATATTCGATTTTCTCTATTTATTATTTATAATATGCGAAAAAAAAGAAGAATTTTTTTTTGTTCTTTAGTACACGGTTGAATGTTGAAATCAACCGTGTATACACGGTAGAAACACCTTATTTGTCGTGTAAAGTTAACAAAGTCAACGGTTGAAAGTCAAAATTGTTGACTTTACACGATATTTTGGTACATTTGGCCGTGTATACACGGTTAAATCAACACTGTAACCGTGTAATTAAGAACAAAATTTTTTCAGATTATTAATTTTTTTTTTTTTTTTTTTTTTTTTTTTTTTTTTTTTTTTTTGTACAGATGGAGATGGGTGATCAGAGAATTCTTATCCGTCATAGCGGTCGTTGGGAGGGAATATCGTACGTAGGAGGAGACTCTTTTCTCGTCACTTATCCCATATCGAGTTTGAGCTATGAAAACGTAGTACGAGACATTCAATTTTACTTGGGTGACGAATCGGAGTACTTGCTATTCCATTTGACAAACCTCAACAAGCGGGAGACGGTGAAGGCCGTTTTAAAGAGCACCGGGGAGTTGCTTACAATGTGCATCGCGAGAAGGGAGATGTCGACGATCTACGTCATTAGTAGAGCAAATCGGGCAGCCCATACTAGCCAACGATCGACGATTTTCAGAACCAACACGTCGAAGAGGAGCCGTCGCCGAGTTCTAATGCATTTGAAGCCGAAGTAGGCAACGAAGAAGAGCCGGAGTCGGAAGAAGAGTCTCTCGAGTCCGAGGGTGAGGAAGCAAGGAATGTGGAGGAACGATCCCAATTACTTGAGAGCCTAACGGCTGAATTCGGAGCATGGATCCGCGAGCCCGGCCATATTGATAGGGTTATCGGGCTTCGTAGCATGCACTCACAAAACCAAGAGCCCCGTGACGACGAAGCTCGTGCTCGCGCTAACGAGGAGGCGGTTCGCCATTGGTTGATACCCCAAGTCGATCTAGACACCGCGCTCCCTTTAGGATGGATCGATCCCGACTTGGCACCGGCCTTGGGTCAGTTGCGAAAAGACGGATACTTCAAGAAGAAGGATGACTTGCATATAGCCGTCGGATTGCTGCACATGGATCTCCGGAAGGAGTATTGTATCCCTCGTTCCGACAAAGGCCGTGTGGGTTTTAGGTGCACTTCGGGGAAGGATTGCGAGTTCAAGTTGAATGCAACGCAGAAAGGCGGGATTTGGAAGATCAACAAGTACTAGGCCGATCACACGTCTCTAGTTGATTTAAATTCGAACAACAAACGACAGGTGCCGGCCATGGTATTAGGAGCATTCTACGCTCGTCGATTGATCACCGAGGGCGCAGTGTTGAAGCCAAAGGAGATGGTGGACGAGCTACGGAGTGAGTACGGTATTCAGATTGACTACCCGTTCGCTCTCCGTGTGAGGAACGTTGCTATAGAGATGACGTACGGTGCCTTCGACGAGTCTTATCAGAGGCTCCCTTCTTACCTCTACCTTTTGAAGGAGATGAATCCGGGCACCGAGTACGACATCCACACCTCCCACGTCACGGACCGTCTGACCAACTTCTACCTCGCCTTTGGTCTGTCCATCGAGGCGTGGGGAAATGGTTTGCTACGCCCCATGATCGTAGTAGACGGGGCGCACTTGAAGGGGAAGAATAAGGGGACGCTCTTTGTGGCGGTGACGAAAGACGGGAACGAGCAAGTGTTCCCCCTTGCCATTGGATTTGGTCCCATAGAGAACGACGAATCTTGGACGTGGTTCTTGGCCAAAGTGCGAGAGAGTTTCGGGGCGCCCTCGGACTTGTTGATCGTATCCGATCAGCACGTGAGCATCAAAAATGCGATCGACTCCGTCTTTCCCCATGCTGCTCACGGCCTCTGCTTCGTTCACCTCCAGAGGAATTTCGTTAGGTACTGAAGGCATGCGGGGGCTATATTCGAGTCTGCAGCCTATGCCTATCGAGATTCCCAATTCGATGAATATTGGGGGAATCTGAGGGACCTAAGCAGGGAGGGAGGCGGGATCTACAGGAGGTTGAGCGACATTGGCCTGCCGAGGTGGGCGAGGTGCAAGTGTCCCGTCCGACGTACGAGCTTCATGACTTCGAATCCCGCCGAGACGATGAATGCTCGGTTGTTGTGGGCTCGGAGACTCCCGATTTGTGCCATGATCGAGGTGTATCGGATAGTCGTCGAGAAGTGGTTCGACGAACATCGGACTAGTGCCCTAGCTCGCCAACATGAACTCACAGAGAAGGCCTATACGAAGATGTCGGGATCGTCGGAATGGGGCCGTCGGTACTCCGTCAGAGGAACGCCTATGCCCACCCTTTGGAGAGTCGAAGGTGAAAAGCAAACTTACCTCGTCGATCTCCAAAACTCGACTTGCGAATGCCGTGAGTTTGAGTTAGACGGCATCCCTTGTCGACACGCTTGTGCGGCGATAAGGTACAACTAGTTCTCGTATTATTTTAGTTTCATAGTTGTCGTATTTCAATCGGATTTCTAAACGTTTTTGTATGTTGTTACAGGCACTCCGGTGGGCGGGCAACTAACTACGTGAGCCATTAACCATTAAATGTCACTCCCCACCATTTTTTCAATTATTTGAAACACAAAACATTGACAATTAACATAACAACACATTAGCCATTAACATAACAATACGAATTCCCCAAACCATTAACAAAACATTTCGAAATCAACAAACAATTTAAATTAAATTAAATCAATCCGAATTCCAATGATCAATACAAATAAATTATTGTTCACCAATTTTTATGCCCAATCGACATTTTAAAAATCCTCTTGGCCATCTTCTTTCGGAATTCGGACACCACTTGCCTTTCGTCTTTGCCGACACCTTGGTTCTCCTTGTGCTTCCCAAGGAGCACGTCCAAATACATACACGCGTATGGCCCGCAACTTACCCCATCATTTTGGACATATTGGCACTCCGGAGGCATGAACTCGATATCCATGGATCGCGTGCCGTGGTTTTGCAAATACGGGTTATGCCTCGTGAAGTATTCGGCCTTGCACACCATGATCCTCGAGAAGAGCCTGGACAATGGCAAACATTGCACGGTTCGGTGTTGCTTGAGAGGAAGGTTTTTCTCACCCTCGTACTTCCAAGCAAACGAGTCGTACACCTCATTTGTCCACTTTGGCACGTTGACCCGGCACACGATGCAATGATTGGAGGACAGATGGCAAATGACGACAAACTGCCCCCAAAAATATATTAATTAAATATGATATTACCGAATAATAATTAAGGTAGACGTCCAAACTACTTACGTATTGGCCGGTTATCCAAGGGCGGTAAGTGCCAATCCCATCCAAGGCGACTATGAAATCGTAGGGGATTTGCCATGTCGTGTATTTCTTCGACACGTTTGCCAAGCCCATGCTAGTGTCAGTTTTGCCGTGAAATTCCTTGTACTCGGCCAAGAGTTTTTCCTTTATTAATTTAAACATTAAAACATATTAGATTTTGTTTTTCGTAAAATAGCAAAAAAATTTAATAATTAAATAGGCAACGGAACTTACGTAAAAATCAAGGGGCATAACTATATGTTGCTCATAGTTGACACATTCCCCGAGGCGGAACCCTTGTTGGAGCCTACGTGTCCAGTAATTCCAATACAGGTCCATCACCTGTATTCATTTCAAAATTTTGTTATTATTACGCTAATTAGAACAAATGTAATAAAAAATAACAAAATTTTAAAAAAATAATTAAATTACCTCGGCCGTGAATTCCTTCGTCATATCCTCGATCGATGTGAAGATCTCTTGGGTCAGGAAGTACCCAGTCTCTTTCATGATCACGTGTGGGACTCCCGAGGCTCGAAACCTCTCATATGGAGAGGATCGTGGAGGCTCTACTACGTATGGAGAACGTAGAGATGTAGAGGGGCGTACCACCCTCGTAGAAGCCCGGACCTGGCCTACCGGAACAGGGTGAGAGGAGCCTTCCTCCTCTGAGGTCTCATGCATTTGTTCGATTTCGTTAACAAAACCACTCAGATCATGGGAGCCTCTGGAGGGTTCAGGCTCGTCGAAAGGCTGGTGGGAGCGCCTCGAACCCTCATGACGGTCTGAGACGTGAGCACCGGAGGCGCGGCTCACGGAACGCCTCTGACTCTCGGCACCGGAGTGCCGTCTCTCCGAACGCCTCTGACTCTCAGCACGGTCCACGAGGCGGTACGCCTCTGCCGTCTCGATCTGGACATCCCTGAGCCCTCCAAGCGAGTGCTCACTGACCCGGACATCCCTGAGCCCCGCAAAAGACTGCTCACCGACACGGGACTGTCCCTCGCCCCCTGAGGAAGAACGGCTGCGGCTCGGACTCTTCGATACGAACTTCTTCAGCTCCCCGACAATAGCTCTAGCAAGGCGACCCAGAAATCTGGTACCTGAGCGATCATGCTCCCATCGGGACATCAGACGGTCCCCGAATAGGTCCAAGAAGTCGTCACCAAGGGGACCGCGCTCGTACGGATCTCCGTGTGCGCAGCAGATCAAGCCGGAGGGTCGGGGGTCAGCGTGCTCGCTCCGAGGCCTCTTCGAGGCCCATGATTCGGGCCTCCTCTCAACCCTCGGCCTAGGCATCTCGATCCCGCCGTCGGAATGAGCTCGCTCCGCTCGTGGAGCACGACGACGAGGGGCCACTGCCTGAGAAGCGTCCCTGCATTTGAGCTTCTCCACGGCCCTTGCCATCTCGCGCTTCGCCTTCGACACCCTTTGCTCGGGCGGGAGATTGGTTTGTTCGTGGCGCTTGGAGGGAACAAAGGCCACGCCAATCGGCTCGTTGTTGCCGAGAGAATGGACTGCAAACTCGAGAACATCGTGCTCGTCCGCCTCCAGAGTCGTATGAATCTCGAGCTACAACGAAAAATAAAACAAGAGGTGTTAGGAATCAATATTAATTTTTTTTTTTTTAAATTTCACCCTAAACCCTCGGCCAACTACACGACTGAAATTGTAATTCAGTCGTGTAGCACACGATTGGTTTACAATTTTGTCGTGTAAGGTCAACTATTTTGACTTTTAAAGTCAACAAAATTGTAAACCAATCGTGTGCTACACGACTGAATTACAATTTCAGTCGTGTAAGGTCAACAATTTTGACTTTTAAAGTCAAAATTATTGACTTGCACGAAATAATTGTAAATTTGTACGTGAAATAATTTAATCAAGACAAAAACATACTAAATCAATTACCTGAGGATCGTCGAGGAAATGTCTGAAGTCGCACGAAGACGTGGAAGTGGCCCATCTCCTGAGGCGGGGGGACAGTGTCGGACGATCCCGTCGACCGCATGCTTGCCCCATGCGGGGGATCGCCTTGTAGGCCCAAATGTTCAGGGCCCAGACCGGCCCATACAGGTGATAGGCACCCCGCAAGTTCGTTATGAGGCCGGGGTCCTTCTTCATCACACTCAGCTGGTAGTGGAGGATTTGGTACGACCACGCTCCCCAAGGAAATGTATTCCACGATTCGTCGAACTCCACCAGGTACCATGCCCAGTCTTGGATCGTCGGGTTGTCGTGGCCGGCCAACATGAGATAGTACATGAGCAGGTTGGCCGCCCTTAGATACTGGTCCTCCGTGCCCAGTACAGTCGTGTCGTCGTTGAAGTCCGCCTTCAACTGATTTATCCTAGGGGATTGGCCCCCGTACTTCGTGTGGAGGAGGCTCCTATTGGAAGGGTCGTGCCGGCCATTAGGGTTGAATGACGACTCCCCGAAAGCCAGGCCCGTCACGATGGCGTACTCTTGGGCACGGAAGCGTATGTCCTGCCCACCTACGTGGAACCACCTCTCCATCTTGGGAATCGACTCATCCTCGAGCTCTCGGGCTAGAAGCTCGTGGAGGGCGTTGTTCGCACTCCCGCTCCTCCGAATTTCGAGGAGGTATCGAAACGGCCCTTGCTCGAATCGTTCGAGCAAGCGTTGCCCGCCTACGCGACGCAACACCCTCGGGATCGACTGGATCACGTCATCCCGTATGTAGAGGTTAATTTGCCCCCTAAACCCTTGCATACGGCCCCTCATCCATTGAAACCTAGGCTGCAAATCGAGAAGAAACAAAACGAATCAAAAAAAAAAAATTCCTGAAATTTCATGCATTGTACTCGGCCTATTACACGACTGAATATGCATTTCAGTCGTGTACTACACGGTTGAAAGTGCATTTCAGTCGTGTAAGGTCCATGATTTTGACTTTCCAGTCAAAATCGTTGACCCTACACGACTAATTGAATTTTAAATCGTGCAATTCACGCCTAAATGCAGCAAAAAATCGTGTAAAGTCAAAGAGAAAATTCAATTTTAATCAATTAAAGTCAATATACACGAGAAATTACACAATTTTGTCGTGTTACACACGATCAAAAGTCAAAAATGATTCTTACCGTGGAAAGTCAACAATTTCAAAAGTCAAAATTGTTGACTTTACACGGTTTATTTAGACTTTTGATCGTGTATTACACGATTTAATCTCCGATTTTACCGTGTACATATGAGCTCACTACAAAATTGCCAGGAAAAAAAAAAAAAAAAAAGCGAATTAAACCATAGTATGCTTCATGCTTATTAACAATGTGCTCGAAACCATAACATGTTTCATGTTTTGCATTCGAAAACAATAAAATATGAAAACAACAAACTTACCGGCGGTGGGAGGTCGGGGTAGACCTGGGGCTCCGCCGGTTGCTCCTCCGGCGGCTGCTGCTGCCGACGGCGGGAGGCGGCACGTCGGCGTGGGAGGGCTCGGTTTGAGGGCCCTGCTTCATCTTGGTTAGACATGTCGGTGACGGCGACGGCGACGGCGACGGCGACGGGAACGGGAACGGTAAAAATTTTCCGAGATGGGGGGGGGGGGGGGGGGGGGTTAATTTTTTCGATTACACAACTGAATTGAAACTGTAATTTTCGTGGAAGAGAAAGAGGGAGAGGGAGAGGGGAGGGTGGGGTAGTTAGAATATTCAATTTTGGATTTATGTCGGGTGGGGCCCACGACATAAATTCAGATTTTGTTGTTTTGTATAACACTTTTGTTTTATTAGAAAAGTTGGAGGATATTTTTGACATTTCAAGGCAAAATGGGTATAGAAGTTATACTTCTTATATGATGGGTATAGAAGTATTAGTTTTTATAAAAGTGAGTATTTTTAACTATTATCTCAACATTAATTGTGATAAATGAAGATAATGAAAACAAGAGAAAAAAATGAAGAATAGTTAGTTGGAAATTGAAAACCTTATCTTGAAATATGAAAACGACTTATAAAAAAAATAAAGACAAAAAGCTAAAACGACTTATAAAAAAAAACGGAGGGAGTATAAATTATGGTCGGAGGGAGTAGCTAACTTGGCTCAATTTTCAAGTACAAACCAAGTAAAATACAAAATATGTCAAATATGAAAAAAAAAAAAAAAAAAAAAAAAAAAAAGTCATTAAGAAACTATATAGATTCTATATACACTTTAATTTCACTCTATATAGATAAAAACAATAAATGAATTTATATATGTATGTACATATATCTAACCTAAGAAGCACAAAATTGGTAGCATAATTTCCCAACATAGCCAAAAAAACACTGCACATGATCCACACCACTCTCTTTCACCCTCTTCGGAGCTAACACGGTTAAAGGAAGCTCCGATGGCAGATGACGATGAAATGAATCGACTGCAGCAGCAACGCCATCTTCGTCCTTGATGCATTCGGCTAACTCCATTGCTCGTGATTTGACCTAAAGCACGATCGCTTAGTTAGCATCATAGTGCACATTGTGAATTCATAGTAATTTCATTAACTTTATGCACATATATACCTGAGGTTGTAGCATGAATCTAATAGCTTGTGATAGGGACTCAACGGTAAGTTGAGATACAGGAATCGGAGCAGGTCCGATTCCCTTCTCGTACATAATCGAGCCCCAGAGATGCTGGTCCCCGCAGAATGGCACAATGATTGTAGGACACTGTATAAATCAAAAGAGATAGTGGTTCAGGTGAAAACTAATTTTTTCGTAAAAACTAAAAGAAAAAAAAAAAGAAAAAAAAAAGAAAAAAAAAAAGTTAGGTAGTTAAATACCCCAGCTTTGAGTCCAGCTGCTGTTGTTCCAGCTCCACCATGATGAACCTTAAATACTCAAAATTAATAAGTTAGACAATATATACTTCCTCCGTCCCTTTAGAGATATAAAGTAATGTAACTCACCACAGCATGGCACTGAGGAAACAACCAGTCATGAGGGCAATCAGAAATTAGGAAAACATCTTTTGTAGTATCTGTATCTGCAGTCATAAATAAAACATCAAGAAAAATAAATAAAAACGAAAATAGCAAGCACAAAACACTAATCCCTTAATTTGTTATGTTTTTTCTATTAGAAATTTGCACAAGATCATGATGCTTACGAGTGGCGAGGCCGCCCCACCCTCGATCGAGGATCCCTCTCTGCCCCGTCTTTGTCAATGCCTTCAAAACGATGTCCGTGGTGCTCTCGAAATCTTCTAGAGGCTTCCGAAACAGATCAAGAAGAAGAAATGACTTGAAAAGGAAACTTATTGTCTAGGGCATCATATTTTGTAATTTCAATGTTAGCAAATTAAGTTTTACATGTATACATACCATGCTACCAAACCCAATATAAATTGGTGTAGGCCCCTTTTCAATCCACTCAACTAATTCTTGAGGAGGTTCATATTTGGATCCAAGCTCCACAAAGCAATACCCCACAACATCAACTTGAGGGCCCCAGTCTGCACGTAATTAAGTAACGAGAAATGATTCAGGCCGTTAATCACAATATGATCTATTGCATGTACAGATTTATCGGTGCATTTTAACCGATGCACTAGAAATCTGTAATACTACTGAAAATGCATTACGATGCCCGAAATATTATTTAGTTGTGCATAAATTGCATCGTTTAATGCTTGTTATGGAGAAAACATACATTGGGCTTGGGCAAGACATGGGGGCTCCACATGTAAGTTGTTGGGAGATTAGAAATAGAGACTTGAGTTGTGTTGAAGAGTCCATTGATAGGGCTAAGATTCAGCTTCTTTTTCCTCAGATTATTAATCCAACCTCTTAGTCCCCACCATATCATTAAATCAATCGCAACATATGATAGCTGTATGGAAAGACAGTCAAATATCCGTGTATGAGTGGGACGAAAGGAGTATTAAATTATATATATCAAGAAAAGAAAAGGTAACATACCCAATATCCAGCTCTTTGAGATATTTTGGGTAAGAAAAAGTGAGGGAAGGCATTTGTTGGCCTGCATATTTAGCAATAATTAATATGTTAAGCATTTTAGCTAATTCATAAGTTTTCCTACGAAGAAAAGGCATATGTTTTGATGAATACTAGTAATAATTAAAGAACGTAATACGAAGAACTCCCTCCGTCCCACTTCACTTGGTTTTCTTTCCTAATCGGGACGTTCCACTTCAACTGATTTGTTTTTTAAAATGAAAATAATTAACCCTTACTTTTCAATACGGACCCCTTACTTTTCACTTTAAACACTGTGCCTAAAATTCCGTGTCGTAATGAAACAAGTCAATTCATCTCTGACGGAGGGAGTACTGCAGATACGCCTCAAGAACGAGACGTATCGATAATTCACGCTTCGAGTGCGTGTAAACTCCAAATCTTCTCAAAGAGAAGCCAAAACACGAAAGGTTCGTTCAATATTCTATTTCGATAAAAATGACGGCCACAATACAATGCACCTTAAATAGATTTGACACTAAAACCCTAATGGGCTAAGAGCTATATCCTAATTGGACTCTAACATAGGCCCAATAACAAAACTACAATTAAAAGACCATTAAACGAAAGACTAGTAAATAAATATACGTACTAAAACTAACATCTTATCTCGTTCTTGGTCGTATCAACTGCATAGTTAGAGAGAGAGAGAACGTACTTACGTCCAAGGAACAGTGAAGAATATGTGCAGGGGAACAGCAAGAGCTTCAGCCACATCTACACGTCCTGGTTTTGTGTATAGATTTATATCTAATTAATTTTCCACTATTTAATAATTTAGGTTTATCTAAATACATGAAATTCATCGTAGGTTTAAGTAGCTAGTTTATAAATGTGGAAAAAAGGATCGAGCTAACCATAAGTAGGAGGATTAGCGATAATCGCCTCGGCCCGAAACGGTTCACCGGTTTTCGGGTCGGGTTGTGTGCATGCCGGAAGAAGAGATTCCATTATGGCCTTTAATTGTTTGCCTTGCGTAGCTATATCTTCCCGTGTAGTTAATAGCGGGTTTTCGGTTCTCATAAAACCTATTATCAAATCAAATTATGAAGATAAAACTCATCAATAACTCGAATGAAAATAATCAATCAATCACCCTAATTTATATCCAAACCTAATGGCGAAAGCACTAGTAAAATGGTATCACGTGATTAAAGATCGTGGATCGAGGGAGTACGAGAGATATGTCTGTTTTGTTACATAAATTAAACTATTTTTTCGAATTATTAAGCGAGCTGTCGTGTCAATTTAGATAAACCTAGTTAAACTTGATAAATATTTCTTCAGTTCCATAGTACTACGTAATTAATTACTGTAGTATATAGTTCCTCCGACCTATTTCAGTTGACGCGTATGTTGAATATATATATTAGATATAAAATAATGAGACACGTCAACTAGAATAAGACGAAGGCATAAATTAGTATATAAAGTAGATCGAGGTCTGACCTTGAACTATAACTCGAGGGTCTCCACCAATTGGATAGAAATCAATTCCAGCCGATTCCACCAATTCATGATAGTGAGAGTGAGTTGCCAACCTCACACGATGACCTAATTCCTGTTATTTTATTTCTATTCAATTCCACATATTTATATATGAAATTAGTCTGACCTACTCGATCCCTTCATCGTTCCATCGATACAGAGATCATTTTAATAAAATCGAGTCCATTGTAATAATGAATGAACTGTTTATCAATGAGACGGAGTATTTGACTAAAGCACCTAGCAATCTTCATTTGCGAGAAATTAATAGTACGAAAATAAAATATCAAATTCGTTACAAATCGACTCCATTCTGATAACTTTTACGTTTGGAAAATTTTCTCCAGCACAATTTTCGAAATCGAAATTCCAACCTTAATTTACCCTTCTAAAAAAACGAAAAATAAACTTACGAATTACGTCAAGAGTATATTCAAACTCCACAACTCGACAATCATATCTCATGTTTATAAAGCTTGAATCATAAGAAACCACGAAAAAAATGCGTATATAAAACGACGGCTTGCCTGAAGTCTCCTCGCGACAGCGAGAAAAGGTTGGACGTCGCCTCTCGTTCCGGCTACAAGTATCGCAATGCTCAACTTCGGTATCGATTCGGTGCAACGGGCCATCTCATCTATAAGATTAGGTGCAGTGGTCTTGAATTTCAAGAAATGGTTGAAGCTCTCAAGAACCAAAGCTAATTGAAGAACACATATACACACACGCCATGCAGAGAAGGGGAGATGAAGATTATGTTTTATATATGATTGGATATTTTGTTTCGTGTAAGCAATCAACAGTGTAATGGAAAAATTAAAATTGTTGATTAGCTGTAAATAGGTTAGCTAGTTGTGCCATGTGACAAGTCAATATATATGAGATTATAGTATTGATAATTGAACTTTATTTAATAATTAATACAATGATTAGATGAAGTTAAGTTGACGTTCTGTATATATATGTTTTACTCCATCCGTCTCACTTAATTAGTCCACCTCGGGTATGACACATAGAAAGTAGATATAGAGGGGTTTTGAAAGGTGTTTTGTGTATTAAAATTTGTTTCGTTTTCAGCAAAGTGGACTAATAAATGAGACATACGAAAAAGGAAAGGTTGACAGATAAATTGGGAAGGATGGAGTGGCAGAAAGAAACGGAAACCTGTTACAAATAATCTTTTCATGTTCTCTAATAATTAAATCTTGTAGGGTGTGTAGATCATGTCATTGAGAAAAGGTGACAATTTAATAAAAATAGATGTACCTTTAAAAGTGACAATTATTATTAAAGAAAATGTGACAATATAATAAAAATTAAAGAATTGATAAGTTTTCAACAAATTTAAACATTAATAAATAATTGATATATTAATTATAAATGAAACACTTCGACAATTGAGTCGGGAAATTCACTAGACAGCCTCTACAACGACGCTCTCATCATCGGATAACGGCATGGTCGGGAGATGTCGATGAAACGCTTCTACGGCCGCTCCGACACCATCCTCGCCCTTGATGCATTCTGCCATCTCCATCGCTCGAGATTTCATCTGCATCACAATTATTTCAAAAAAACCATCACGGCCACGTCAATTTTTATACATATACACACAATGAATTACGATCATGCTTTTTGTATATTGCAATCTTACTTTCTCTCATGACAACTATAAACACGACTGGAAAAAATCAACGGTTAAGATTGATTCTCAATTCCTACACTAGAATTAAGTTTCTACATGCATGTTGAATCTAACGCCGCTAGCACACATAAGTTTAGTTCGTAAAAATACATACTTCTGGTTGGAGCATGAGCGTTATGCCTTCTGACAGAGATTCGACGGTGAGCTTCGATATTGTGATCGGAGCAACTCCGACACCTCTTTCATACACCATCCTTCCCCACAGAGGTTGATCGCCGCAGAACGGCACCACCATCGTCGGACACTGCATGTGCACGTGCATGTGCATGAACACAAAACGTTAACTTACGTAACTAATTAATTAATTAATTAAGAAAATAATGCAAAAATTAAGTAACTAATTACAAATATACCCCTGCTTTAAGCCCAGCTGCTACCGTCCCGGGCCCACCGTGGTGCACCTGTTGCAAATCCATTTTAAATAACATTAATTAATTAAGTAAATTATTATGAAAACAAATAGCTGAATCAGTATCTAATTCTAAACCTAAATTATATATGCAATTAAGTTTTAAATTTGGACTCACCACAGCGTAACACTGAGGAAACAGCCAATCGTGAGGGCAATTCGAAAGCACGAAAACGTCGTCCGGAATGTTTGCATCTGCAAACGTCAGAACACGACGACTCAGATCCTCTATCTCGACTTCAAATGACTCGATTATAATTTAGTCTAGCAATTATTAATATGAAACGGTCATAATATCTGATTTAAAAAAAAAAAAAAATGATTTGAGTTTTTTATTCAATAATCAAGGTATACACTGTTCTCTTATAATATTTTTGCATTGGTAAATGTTATACAAGGTTCATTATATTTTTCATATAATATAATACTTCTCCGTTTACAATTTTTGTGTTTTTAATTCAGTTTTCAGCCGTTTACTATCTTTATGCTTCGTCTATATATAGAAGTGGACCCATATCAATAATTCCATTTCACACCTCGACTATATATTCCCTCCGTTCTACTTCAGTTGTCCACTTGTCCTGCTTTTCTAATCGGGTCGTCCTACATGAATTATCTTGTTCCTTAAAATAAAACGAATTAACTCTTACATTTTTTAAGTGAATCTCTTACTTTTCACTTTTAACATTGCTCCAAAAATCTCTTGGCAAAAGGAAACAGGACAACATAAGTGAAACAGGGGGAGTATTTAAATATTCACTTCACTTTACCACTCGTTCTTACTAAGTGTTACTAAGTGGGACCCGAAAATAACTTCAACATACAATCATCCCAAAAACTAAAATCCGTGTCATAGAAATCGAAACACACGGATCGTAGACGGAGAGGGAACTAAGTTGGAAAGAGAGAGTGATTGAGAACTTACTAGTGCCAAGACCTGCCCAACCTGAATCGATAATTCCTCTCTGCCCAGTTTTCTTCAGAGCTTCCAAAATGAGAGTGGTGAGTTGCTCTGATTTCTTGGGTGGCTAATCAATGGGGAGAAATTAATCACACATTAATTTACTATAAATATATTTTCTTAGAAAATAATATCAACTACTAATATTATATTTGGTGCCGGAAAAAAAAAAAAAAAAAAAATATATATATATATATATATATATATATAGGGAGAGGATCAAATAAGAATAGAGCATTAGGTAGGAAATAAGAATGAATCTAAGCCTTCCATTTTCTTAAATCTATGGACGACATTTATTTTCTAATTTACTCAATGTATTTAACAATTAACATTTATGTGTGTGGGGGTAAGAATGTAACTTTATTATATGATGTAACCGCCGACTTCCGTATTTTAGGGATTTAATATATTGTGTTAATTTAATTATGGTGTAAATCTTAAAAATCATTCACTTTCTCTTGCAGTCAACTTTGTCTGTTTCATTGTGTGGATTTATAGTCAATCATATTTAAATATGAATTGTAGTTGGATTTTTTATGTTCCAACGAGAGGTTTTGCAATTCATCATTTTATTGGATAAAATATTAGTTGAGTTTAATTATTTTTTTAGAGTTTAATCATATGCATTATTAGCTTGTGTGTGGGGATACATTCTTGATATATTTTAATCTTTGAAATTTTCTACCCTACTGTGTGGTTCATTAATAGTTGAATAAAGAAAGACCCCAATTTGATTTTTTTTTTTTAAAAAAATAACTAAGCTTGAAATAAATTCGACACTATTGACTAAATTATAATTTTATTTGTATCAATGCATCGATGTTAGACTAGTGATGCATTTAAAATTATACATAAATGCATCATTTTTTGACATAATATATATATATATATATATATATATATATATTTTAAGAGTATACGAGAACTAAATTATAATTTTATTTATATCAATGCATCGATGTTAGACTAGTGATGCATTTAAAATTATACATAAATGCATCATTTTTTGACAGAATATATACATTTTAAGAGTATGCGAGAACTAAATTATAATTTTATTTATATCAATGCATCGATGTTAGACTAGTGATGCATTTAAAATTATACATAAATGCATCATTTTTTGAAGTTGATCGCTTATGCATGGAGGCAGGATTCTCACTTGTATACGGAGAATATTTGACCAAAAATAGGGATATTGGCTGGTAATTTTATTTTCACAATTTTACCCCTTTTTCTTTACTCTCTTTAATTGTAAAGTGAATTTTGGAACATTTATGGCCGTAAGATTTAGCATAATCGATGGTCTTTAATTATTCTTATTTCCTACATATCTAGTCATTCTTATGAGAACCCTACCCTCTATATAAAATCAAGAAATTAATTATTATTTAATTATTATTTGTCTATTACGTCTCAAACACATAGACACAATTTTTTTTCATTTTACGATTTATCAATTTAATATAGAAAAAATAATATTTAATTGGAGATTATAAAACTCTAAATGAAAAAAATAAACCCTAATTGGAAAAATAAAAAACCTAACTAAAAATAAAAACTTTAATTGGAAAATAAAAAACCTAACTAAAAATAATAAACCCTAATTGGAAAATATAAACCCTAACTAAAAATAATAAACCCTAATTGGAAAATATAAACCCTAACTAAAAATAATAAACCCTAATTGTAAATTATTGAACCCTAACTGAAGATCACTTAACCCTAATCGCTGAGAAGTAATCCTGTAATTAATCTTAATTGAATTTAAAAAGCAAATCAACTAGTGTTCTTATTAAGTTTAAATATATAGCTAGCGATTAAAAGCATTAAAGAAATTTTTCAATAAAAAAGCATTAAATAATTAATGTTAGTTAGAGAGAAAAATAAGGAAGAAATACCAAATCAGAAAATTGATTTCAAACGTGGCAAGTGTCGCGCCACAAGTCGCTTAGCAAATGGAGCTCAACATATCAATTTTGTATATATATATATATATATATATATATATATATATATGGCATTTTTAAGTGTCCTAAAAAGCTAATTTTCTACTGATGAATAAAATAAAGCATTATGTGCCCTTATTGATGACCTAACATGAAAACGATAAGACGTGCCATCGGTCCATATCTATTGCATCATGTTATCATGTCGTGTCAAAACTTACGAGCCCTAGTCTAGATATGTGCGATAGACAAGCAACAAGAACAAAACTTACCAGTACAACGCTTCCAAAGCCAACATAAATAGGCCTGGGTCCCTTTTGTATCCAATCCACAAATTCTTGAGAGGGTTCGTATTTTGTTCCAAGGTTTAAGAAATTGTACCCAACCACATCCACTAGTGGGCCCCAATCTGCATATATGGAAAGGATCCGAATTAGAATCTTCGGATCCCTAATAATAATATATCTCAATGTCATGTCGATAATTTTTCTATTTAGGGTTTAATTTTATTAAACAGGATTTATTTTTAAAGAATATATAAATCACATTTTTCCTTAAAAATACTATATACTAGTATTCCTACATCAGGTAGTAGTGGGGAATTTTCTGCACGTTAGTGGCATTTGGGGTATGTGCAGCATGGACGATCGCACAGGGGTACAGGAGGAAAAAAAAAAAAAAAAAAAAAGGGTCCCCAAAAGAAGCAGACTGCTTTTATATATGCGTATCCGGCAAAACAAATGAAGTCCACCTAATATTTAATTAAAAACCACAACCCATAGGTAACCATAAGGCCTATTTTTTAAAGTCCATTATTTCACGTTGATGAATAAAAGAGTCCAAATTACGGTATTACGAGCCCTCAACCTACTTAGTTTCTATTCTATATGTTATTTTGTCGTGCTTTTGGGTAGGAGAACATTCCTCTTTAATTCGATTAATTCAAATTTGCAAACCATGTACATACATACACATATCAATAGTACAAACCTTTGGGTTTGGGAAGTACATGGGAACTCCACATATAGCCTGTTGGTATATGAGTAAATGAGACATGGCTTGAGTTGAGGAATCCAATTGGACCCAAATTCAGCTTATTTCTCAATTCATTGATGAATTCTCTTATTCCCAACCATATCACCATATTCACTAGAGGATAAGATAGCTGCATGCATGCATAAATATTTGTTAGTTTGTACTTTCGTCTATAAACAAGTTCTGATACGAGAGATACGACGAATATGTTCGGACCATTGATCTTAGCATGATCTATTATGACTGACGTAATCATAACTCCAATACAATATAATTAAGCATGAATTTTTAGTTATCTTAAACCTCGTAGATAATTTTTAACTAAGAAATTGAGTGATTCAGAGCTGATCTTATTTCTCATATTAGAACTTATTTCAACACGACTCATTACCGATCCACCCTCTTGAGCAAATGGGTGGGGGAAAGCTTTTGTTGGTCTGCAGAGAGAGTACAACTTGACATCAAGAAACTATTAACAACAAATCAAACATTATATTTCTTTTTTGTTCAAAAAAGCAAAATGAATGATGAAACATAAGAAATTAGTTATAACGTACGTATATGGTACGGTGAAGAAGATGTGCAAGGGAATACCGAGACCTTTGGCTATATCCATACTTCCTGCTAAATATATCAACCAATAATATTTTAATTTTGAGGTTACGAAATATGGACCAAAATAATTTATAACGACCAAATACTGACCGAAGGCGGAAGGATTTGCAATTATTGCTTGGGCCTTAAAAGGTTGGCCGGAAACCGGATCGGGTTGAGTGCATGCTGGAAGGAGAGATTCGATAATTGACTTAAGTTGTTGGCGTTGCGTACCAATATCTCCGGGTCGGGTCAGTAGAATACTCTTAGCTCTCACAAAACCTACCATATATTCAATATATATGATCTCTTTTGAAATAAAATGATGCTGCAAATTAATTAAAATGTGTATGGATTTTACATTCAGCTATAATGCGAGGATCGCCGCCAATAGGGTAGAAATCTAATCCAACTGACTTCACAAATCCTTCAAATTCCAAATGAGTTGCAAACCTCACGCAATGCCCATATTCCTGCAGAGCTAGGGTTTAAAATATGGTCGGACGAGATTGCATATATGGGTTTTCGAACAATTTTGGGCGGGTGTAAGTACATTTTAAAATTAAAATGATATAGAAACTAAAAAAATCAACATAATTTTATTAAATAATTTTTAAAAAAAAAAAACAACAACAACAACACCCGAGCAATCGCCTGGGTTCTACCTTTGCATCTCTCCGGTATTACTATACATATCCTTTAATGTGTATATGTGGAGTATATAATATAAGAGATTATTAAGTACGTAAGGGTTATTCGACTTTTTAAAAAAAATGGTTGAACCAGTTGTACTAGTATCAAATTTAGTAACTAGAAAGATCATAAATGAAAATCGAAATACTCCCTTCGTTCACGATCTTTAAAATTAAAAGTTCCAACATAGAGTTTAATGTATTGTGATGATGTGGTAAAGTGTTGCTCGGAAGGTATAATTGGCGAGAGGAGATGGTGCAAACGTTCGTGATACGAACGTTGAATCCTTATTCGCTAAGGGTATTAAAATTCAGAGATAAATAAAATAAAACACAAACGAAATGCCAGGATCGAACGTTTGTATAATCTTCATTCCCATATAATTGTAACTTTTCGTGTGGGTTCCACTTCCCAAAAAGGAAAGAGTTTATAGATAGTAGACGGTAAAAAAAACAAAATAGTGCGAAAGATCTCGACGGAAGGAGTACATAAATTCGAATTTCTTAATTACCTTAAGCCTCAAGGCAAAAGCCAGAAAAGGCTGAACATCTCCTCTTGTTCCAACCAAAAGAAGAGCAATCTTCAACTTCGGCACTGCACTTTTGCTTTCTTCACCCATCGATGAGTTGAAAATGGCCAAACAAAAAATAAAAGTGGCTAAAGAAATTTTAATTTTCGTAAGTATAAACTCTCCCAAGATTATGTATATATATTATATATACCTACTTGCGGAAGAAAATGAAAGCTATAATTATAAATATAATTAATATGAGTTGAAAATTTTTATATATAACGTGCAAGCAAGTGGCTGTGATTCTGAAAATCTTCATAATATTGCAGGAGGGCAATGCACGAGATTTTCACGGATATGTACGTACTCCATCCGTTTGTTCTAATTCGATCTGTTTCGTCAAAGTGAAACGGGCCAAATCGTAGCAAACTGAGGGAGTATATTGGCCATAATTGAAGACTTTTTCTTGCATTTCACTATAGAGTGATGCTATTCGGCCATAATGTGGCCGGCCATAATTTAACTTTTTTTTATTTTTTATAATATCAAATAATTTATATATTTATGCCAAACTTTTTTAGATTATAAAATACTCAAAAAGTGATACTCCGTATTTTTTACGTATTTTTAAAATTAACCCTTTAATTATTTGATAATTTTTACTATTTTGAAGTATTTTTTTACCTTTTTACCAAAAAAAAAGAAAAAAAATGTAATTTTGTGGAAAAAAATATTTTTAAATTAAAATATGAAAGTAATAAATTATAGTTATCATTTTCAATTTTTAAAATTATAAATATTATGAAAAATATTGTTGTGTGGCCGGCCACATTATGGCCAAATAGCATTATTGTTCACTATAATATATAGTCGATATTAAAGGTTACACCTCCGTCGTGTTTCTAGAATATACGTGAATATAAGATAATAGAAACTTATCGTCATTTTAGGACGGTGGAGTGTTTCGCTTCTAATATCGAAACTTCATTCTATTAAAAATGTTATCCACAAGAAGATTAATCCTTAAGTGCTAGTAAGTAGTAACCAAGCTTTTCGAATACTCCAAAAAATTTATTGCAATTATTATTAAAATTTTGATCTATAATATATTGCGACAAAAGGAGATAGTGCAAATGTTTGTAATATAAACATTCAATCCTAGTCTATCAAGGATATTAAAATTAAAAAAAGAAAGAATAAAATAAAATACAATCGAAAGGTCAGGATCAAATATTTGTATAATCTCCATTTCCTATATCGTGAACACGTTCAGAGACAGAAAAGCAGGGTTTAATTACTAATATAATGTTCCAACGAATTGCACTTAATCATATTTAATTCTACTAGTAATAATTAATCAATAATTGTGCCAACTATACTCATTAAAGTTGTTTTAATTTTCTTATATAAAGTTGGCGTCACCTTTATTTTAGAAGACCTTTCTTACAATATTTTCCTTATTTCCTTCCACTTTCGTTTAATTAAATATTGTTGTTACGTACGATTTAGGATTAGGATTAATTGATATATTCATATATATTAATTAAACGAAACACTTCGACAATTCCTTCAAGAAATTCACTAGACAGCCTCTACAACGACGCTCTCATCGTCAGATAACGGCATGGTCGGGAGATGGCGATGAAACGCTTCTACTGCCGCTCCGACACCGTCTTCGCCCTTGATGCATTCTGCCATCTCCATCGCTCGAGATTTCATCTACAACACAATTTTTTCAAAAAAAAAAAATCATCACGGTCACTTCAATTTTTATACATATATATACACACATAATGAAATCTTTACGATCCTGCTTTTTGTATATTGCAATCTTACTTTCTCTCATGACAATTATAAACACGACTGAAAAATATCAACGGTTAAGATTGATTCTCACTAGAATTAAGTTTCTACATGCATGAAACTAACACCACTAGATACACATACACAAGTTTAGTTCGTAAAAATATATACTTCTGGTTGGAGCATGAGCGTTATGCCTTCCGACAGAGATTTGACAGTGAGCTTCGATATGGTGATCGGAGCAACTCCGACACCTCTTTCGTACACTATCCTTCCCCACAGAGGCTGATCGCCGCAGAACGGCACCACCATCGTCGGACACTGCATGCGCATGTGCGTGAACACAAAACGTTAACTTACGTAAGTCATACCTTAATACCTATATAACTAATTTATTTAATTAATTAAGAAAAAATAATGCAAAAATTAAGTAACTAATTACAATTATACCCCTGCTTTAAGCCCAGCTGCTACCGTCCCGGGCCCACCGTGGTGCACCTTTTGCAAATCCATATCAAAGAAAATTAATTAAGTAAATTATTTAAACAATTATAGCTGAATTAGTATCTAATTCTAAACCTAAATTGTGTATGCAATTAGGTTTTAAATTTGGACTCACCACAGCGTAACACTGAGGAAACAACCAATCATGAGGGCAATCGGAAAGCACGAAAACGTCTTCCGGAATGTCAGTATCTGCAAACGCTAAAACACGACAATTGAACATTGTGTCTAAAATCTCATGCCGAAAAGAAATAAGACAATTGAAATGGGACGAATGGAATATTTATATATTCACTTCACTTTAATACTAACTCACATTAAGTGGGACCTAAACATCCAATCATCACAGAAAATAAAACTCGTGCCATAGAAATTGAAACACGGAGTTCGTGAACGGAGGGAGAATTAAGTTGGGAAGCTAGAGAATGTGATTGAGAACTTACTAGTGCCAAGACCACCCCACCCCGAATCGATAATTCCTCTCTGCCCAGTTTTCTTCAGAGCTTCCAAAATGAGAGCAGTGAGTTGCTCTGATTTCTTGAGTGGCTAATCAATGGGGAGAAATTAACCACACATTATAATTTACTAGAAATATATTTTCTTGAGGAAAAAAAAAAAAACACTATTTATATTTGGTGGCGAATCGTATAGACCGACCTAGCTAATGCTATTTAACGATGCAATAACAATCGACTTACGTCTAATTCTACACGAGGTCTTAAACTTTTGAACGGCTACCAAAATGGTAGCTAAAACACGAAGCTTTTGAGTAAAAGAAAGCATCGATGAGCCCTAATTCGAACACGATAAGACGTGCCGCCAGTTCATTTATATCGCATCATGTTATTACGTCGTGTCAAAATTTACGAATGTTTGAAATATTTGGATCTTAGAAACGTACCATTACCATGCTTCCAAAGCCAACATAAATAGGCTTGGGTCCCTTTTGTATCCAATCCACAAGTGCTTGAGGGGGTTCGTATTTGGTTCCAAGGTCTAAGAAATTGTACCCAACCACATCGACTAGTGGGCCCCAGTCTGCATATATGCAAATATTAATATGAATAGAAAACCGAAACGGATTGGGCAGGAAGGACAATTAAAGGGGATGAAAATAATATATATCTCCATGCATCGCACAAGTGTAAAATTTAGTCTGATCTAAAACACGAAGCTAAATGTACTCAAATAGTACTAACCTTTGGGTTTGGGAAGTACATGGGAACTCCACATATAGCCTGTTGGTATATGAGTAAATGAGACATGGCTTGAGTTGAGGAATCCAATTGGACCCAAATTCAGCTTATTTCTCAACTCATTGATAAATTCTCTTATTCCCAACCATATCACCTTATTCACTAGAGGATAAGATAGCTGCATGCATGCATAAATGTCAAATTGTTAGTTTGTACATTCATCTACAAACAAGTTCTGATACTAGAGATACGACGAATATATCCGGACCATTGATCTTAGCATGATCTATTATGACTGACGTAATCATAACTCCAATACAATATAATTAAGCATGAATCTTTAGTTATCTTAAACCTTGTAGATAATTTTTAACTAAGAAAATCGATGTTTCAGATATAATCTTATTTGGACTTAACCCGTTACTGAAATAATAAAAATGAAGACCATACAAATCTAGCTTCCTGAGCAAATGGGTGAGGGAAGGCTTTTGTTGGCCTGCAGAGAGAGTACAACTTGACATCAATCGTTTATTTAAAAAGGCGAAATGAATGATGAAACATAAGAAATTAGTTATAACGTACGTATATGGTACGGTGAAGAAGACGTGCAAGGGAATACCGAGACCTTCGGCTATATCCATACTTCCTGCAAAATATAACAACTAATGATATTTTGATTTCGAGATTACGAATTATGGACCAAATAAAGATTCACTATAATTTATTAGGCAATTAACGACCAAATAACTAACCGAATGCGGGAGGGTTTGCAATTATTGCTTGGGCCTTAAAAGGTTGGCCAGAAACCGGATCGGGTTGAGTGCATGCTGGAAGCAAAGATTCGATAATTGACTTAAGTTGTTGGCGTTGCGTACCAATATCTCCGGGTCGGGTCAGTAGAATACTCTTAGCTCTCACAAAACCTACCATATATTCAGTGTATATATATATATATATATATATATATATATATATATATATATATATATATATATATATATATATATATATAATCTCTTTTGAAATAAAATGATGCTGCAAATTGAAATGTGTATGGATCTTACATTCAACTATAATGCGAGGGTCGCCGCCAATAGGGTAGAAATCTAATCCAATTGACTTCACAAATCCTTCAAATTCCAAATGAGTTGCAAACCTCACGCAATGCCCATATTCCTGCTGAGCTAGGGTTTAAAATATGGCGGGACGAGATTGCATATATGGGTTTTCGAACAATTTTGGGCGGGTGTAACTACATTTCTAAAATCAAAATGATATAGAAATTACAAAATTCACCATAATTTTATTAAATAAAAAATAATAACAATAATATCAACAACACCCGAGCAATCGCCTGGGTTCTACCTTTGCCCCTCCCTGGTATTAATTACTATATCCTTCTAATGTGTATATGTGGAGTATATAATATGGAAAAGATATTAATTACTTAGGGGTAATTCGACTTTTTAAAAATTGTTGAACCGGTTGAACTATTATTGGTTTAGTAACAAGAAAGGACAAAAGGTTAATTAAAACCCAAATAACCCATTTGTTCATGATCTTTAAAACGAAATGTTATGACATTGTGATGATATGTTAAAACGTTGTTTGTGATGATGTGGTAAGGTGTTGTTCAGAAGGTGTAATTGGCAAGAGGAGATGGTGCAAACGTTCGTAATACAAACATTCAATCCTGACCTTCTACGGGTATTAAAAATATTAATGAAGAAATAAAATAAAACACAAACGAAAGCCCAGGATCGAACGTTTGTATTACAAGCGTTTGTATAATCTCCATTCCCATATAATTGTAACTTTTCGTGTGGGTTCCACTTCCTAAAAAAAGAAAGAGTTTATAGATGGTAGACGGTCTGAGAAAGGAAATAGTGTCGAAAGATCGTGGACGGAAGGAGTCACTAGTAGAAAAATAGCTTTTAAGAACACTTGAAAATGTCAAATTAAAATAGTTATTGTTACAGTTTATTTATAATGGCATTTTTTAAGTGTCATATATGCCGATGTAGCAATAGATAAAAATGTCACGTTAAATATTTTTTTTCATGACACTTTTTACCAACGAAGTGTCATATTAGTGTTTTAGTCAAATGCAGCGTTAGCTATTGCATTATTGGGTAGTTTATAATGACATTTTTTGCAGTGTCATATATGTCGATGTAGCTATAGGTCATTTTTCTAGTAATGAGTACGTACGTTAACTTACCTTGAGCTTCAAAGCAAAAGCCAGAAAAGGCTGAACATCTCCTCTTGTTCCAACTATAAGAAGAGCAATCTTCAACTTTGGCATTGCACTTTTGCTTTCTTCACCCATCAAGACTATAACCAAATTTCAACACAACCGCAAAACAAAAAATAAAAGTGGCTAAAGAAATTTAAATTTTCGTAGATATAAACTCTCCAAAGATTATGTATATATATTATATGTATACCTACTTGCGTAAGAAAATGAAAGCTCTAATTATAAATATATGTATAATTTATTGAAGATGGTTGCGAGTTGAAAATGTTTATACATAACGTGCAAGCAAGTGGCTGTGATTCTGAAAATCTTCATAATATTGCAGGAGAGCAATGCACGAGATGCTCGCCGATACGTACTCCATTCGTTTTTTCTAATTTGACATGTTTCGTTAAAGCGAAATGGATCAAAATCGGAACAAACAGATGGAGTATATTGACCATATAATTGAAGGCTTTTTCTTGCACTTCACTATAATATATAGCCGATATTAAAGTTACTCTCTCTGTCGTGTTTCTTAAATATATGCGTGAATATTATGGGTGAAAACGGATCGGATACGGGAGGATAGTGCTCATACAGTATGTTATATTATATTTTTCTCTCGAATCCGGAGTCGGATATGGAAGAGCCGGATTCGAATACGAATTCGGAACATTCGCTATATGGACATGGGACGGATACCAAATGAATCTGGGTCGGATTCGAATAATTACAATCGTATAGTAGATTCAGAGTTTACGGCTTAGGTGGGTCTTCTTCCATTTGCGGGGTGAAGAAGAACTCAAAAAACCGCAAAGAAGAAGAAGAAGAAGAAGAAGAAGAAGAAGATACGTCAAAAATACATTTTATATTTTTTTATAAAAATATAAAATGTATTTTTGACGTATCGTATTCTTCATTTTTAGATAATTGACGTATTTTCGTCCCCGTATCGTATTGTACTCCTATTTCGTATTTGTTCCCGTGCTTCATAGTTAATAGTTAGTAATTTTAAAAATAGATATTAGTCATTTTATAAAATTAAAATAAAAAAATTTTAAATTTTTGATTTTTAAAAAAATTAAAATAATAATTTTTTGAAAAAATAATTTAAAAGGTAATATGAAAATATACAGATATCCGGATTTGTTATCCGGATAATATACGATAAATATGGTAAAACTCGGATACGGTCGGCTACTATATAATCCGAATCCGATCCGATATCCGAATTCAACTATCCGTATTTGAATCCGTATCCGTCCGGATACCAATTCTTTATACAGAATTCAATACCGACCGGATATGGTTCCGAATCGGTCGGGATATATCCGATCCGTTTTCAACTTATTGTCATTTTAAATTGGAAGGAGGGGTAGTAGTTAAACACGCGATTAGAGTGTCGCCGTCGAAGTTAAGTTCAACAAGAATTAATTGATTGATTGATCGATGGGAGAGAGATAATCCGCAGTTTTCAACTTTTATTGTTATTTTAATTTTTATTTTGAATTTATGATTAGGACAAATCGATCGATTCGTTGTATAAAATTAGAATTTGTGATTTCGTTCATAAGCCAAGCAATGCATATACGTAACTAATATTGCTTGCGTGCCATGCATGTACGAACACGATAATACTCAAAATGTCTGATCGAAAAGGGAACGTTTCATTATTTTAAACTTTATACATATCCATGAAACGTTCCCCTTTCTATGGGATGGAGAGATCAGAGATGGAAGGAGAATTAAGATCTTTTTCTTCTTCATCATCGTCGTCGTCGTCGTCGTCGAAACTTCATTCTATTAAAAATGTTTTCCACAAGAAGATTAATCCTTAAGTGCTAATAACTAAGTTTTTAGAATACTCCAACAAATTTATTGGAATTATTAATAAATTTTAGAAATATTATATTCCGTAACAAAAGGAGATAGTACAAACGTTTATAATATAAACGTTCAATCCTAGAGCCTATCAAGGATATTAAGATTAAAGAAAATAAAATAAAATATATAACCGAAATGTCAAAATCGAACGTTTGTATAATCTCCATTCCCTTTTACATGAAACCTCGGAAACCACATGTTCAGAACCAGAAAATCAGGGTTTAATTACTAATATAATGTTCCTTCGAGTCGCATTAATCATATTTATTTTCTACTATGTTGTAATAATTAATTAATAATTGTGCCAACAATACTCATTCAAGTTGTGATGGAGATAAACTACTACTACAATATCTTAGATTAATTCAATATTAGAGTTGGATTTTCAGAATTTCTTAATTTTGTTCTTCTTATTACAAAGTTGGTGTCACCTTTTTTCAGTTAAGTATGGTTATTACATTTAGAATTATAGAGCAATAAACAAATAGGAAACGTAATGAAGACATACGTTTACGTGGTTCTCAGACAATGATTTGGTTATGTTCACGCGCAAAAAAGAAGACTTTTTTTTTTTTTTTTTTTTTTTTTAATGTGTTTTCATATTTCTAGTTAAAATTTTCAATTTCGAACTAACTATTCTTCATTTTTTTTTCTCTTGTTTTAATTATCTTAATTATCACAATTAATATTTATTTCTTCTTCCAAAATAATTTCATCTATTTTTACATAAAAAATGCGATTTACGATAAAAAAGATAAACATAAAAGAATAGTCATTAAGTTTTATTAATTTATGTGAAAAAACCCCTTATAAAAAAAAATGAAGAAAGTATTAATAATTTACTGTATGTTCAAAGTCTAAAAAAACACTAAAAGCTTTCAGAATTTATGTTCAAGTCTACAAAACCGATGTTAGACTAGCAACAAAAACTGAGATAAATTATGTGTGTGTAATGTTCATGATTAAAGGTATCGAGTTCGAATGTTCATTGTACGATCTTTAAAAATTTCCTGTCAATAATTAAAAATAAGATAAAATAATATTTCATTCGTACCATTTTAATTGTCCCACTTTCCTAATCTGTCGTCCCATATGAATTGTCTTGATTCCTAAAATGGAGAGAATTAACCCTTATTTTTCCCTTACTTTTTACTTTTAAGACCGTGTCTAAAATCTCGTGGCGAAAAGACACACGACAATTGACATGGGACGACGGGAGTAATAAGTTTTGAATTTAGAAACCCACCACGCTTCCAAAGCCCACATAAATGGGCCCCAGTCTGCAAATTTGGAAACCATGAAATATTCAACTAACCTTTTTCTAGGTTAGAACTTGAAAAAAAAAAAAAAAAAAAAAAAAGAAAGAAAGAAAGGAAAAAAAAAAAAAGAAACACAGGGATCGTAGACGGAGAGGGAACTAAGTTGGAAAGAGAGAGTGATTGAGAACTTACTAGTGCCAAGACCTGCCCAACCTGAATCGATAATTCCTCTCTGCCCAGTTTTCTTCAGAGCTTCCAAAATGAGAATGGTGAGTTGCTCTGATTTCTTGGGTGGCTAATCAATTGGGAGAAATTAATCACACATTAATTTACTATAAATCTATTTTCTTAGAAATTAATATCAACTACTTATATTATATTTGGTGCCGAATTTGTATAGACTGACTTAATATGAACATGATAAGACGTGTCATCGGTTCATATCTATTGCTTCATGTTATCATGTCGTGTCAAAACTTACGAGCCCTAATCCAGATATGTGCGATAGACAAGCAACAAACACAAAACTTACCAGTACAACGCTTCCAAAGCCAACATAAATAGGCTTGGGTCCCTTTTGTATCCAATCCACAAATTCTTGAGAGGGTTCGTATTTTGTTCCAAGGTTTAAGAAATTGTACCCAACCACATCCACTAGTGGGCCCCAGTCTGCATATATGGAAAGGATCTGAATTAGAATCTTCGGATCCCTAATAATAATATATCTCAATGTCATGTCGATAATTTTTCTATTTAGGGTTTAATTTTGTCTAACGCGATTTATTTTTAGAGAATATATAAATCACATTTTCCCTTTAAAATACTACTCCCTCCATCCCGCCAAAGACGTTACATTTCTTTTTGTTAATTTCTGGAACGTTTTTCCACACTTCTTGATGAAGTGTTTTAAAATAGATTTTTGAAGATTTTTTTTTTTTGCGGGATAATACAACTATCATAGTATCCCGTAAAAGAAAAAATTCTTCAAAAATCTATTTTAAAACGCATCATCAACAAGCGTGGAAAAACGTGCCAGAAATTGACAAAAAGAAATGTAACGTCTTTGGCGGGACGGAGGGAGTATATACTAGTATTCCTACATGAGGTAGTAGTGGGAAATTTTCTGCACGTTATATATGAGCATATTTAGAGTGGGTAGGAGCAGCGGCATTTGGGGCATGTGCAGCATGGGCGATCGCACGGGGGTACAGGAGAAAAAAAGGGTCCCCAGAAGAAGCTTACTGCTTTTATATATGCGTATCCGGCAAAACAAATGAAGTCCACCTAATATTTAATTAAAAACCGCAACCCATAGGTAACCATAAATTGGGCCTATTTTTTAAAGTCCATTATTTCACGTTGATGAATAAAAGAGTCCAAATTACGGTATTACGAGCCCACAACCTACTTAGTTTTTATTCTATATGTTTTTTCGCCCCACTCTTGAGTAGGAGAACATTCCTCTTTAATTCGATTAATTCAAATTTGCAAACCATGTACATACATACACATATCAATAGTACTAACCTTTGGGTTTGGGAAGTACATGGGAACTCCACATATAGCCTGTTGGTATATGAGTAAATGAGACATGGCTTGAGTTGAGGAATCCAATTGGACCCAAATTTAACTTACTTCTCAACTCATTGATAAATTCTCTTATTCCCAACCATATCACCATATTCACTAGAGGATAAGATAGCTGCATGCATGCATGCATAAATATTAGTTAGTTTGTACTTTCGTCTATAAACAAGTTCTGATACGAGAGATACGACGAATATATCCGGACCATTGATCTTAGCATGATCTATTATGACTGACGTAATCGTAACTCCAATACATTATAATTAAGCATGAAATTTTAGTTATCTTAAACCTCATAGATAATTTTTAACTAAGAAAATCGGTGGTTCAGATCTAATCTTATTTCTCATATTAGAACTTGTTTCAACGCGACCCGTTACTGAAATGTTAGAAATGAAGGCCATACAGATCCACCCTCTTGAGCAAATGGGTGGGGGAAGGCTTTTGTTGGCCTGCAGTGAGAATACAACTTGACATCAAGAAAATATTAACAACAAATCAAACATTATATTTCTTTTTTGTTCAAAAAAGCAAAATGAATGATGAAACATAAGAAATTAGTTATAACGTACGTATTTGGTACGGTGAAGAAGATGTGCAAGGGAATACGTAGACCTTTGGCTATATCCATACTTCCTGCAAAATATATCAATCAATAATATTTTTTTTGATTTCGAGGATACGAAATATGCACCAAAATAATTTATTAGGCAATTAATGACCAAATAACTGACCGAAGGCGGAAGGATTTGCAATTATTGCTTGGGCCTTAAAAGGATGGCCGGAAACCGGATCGGGTTGAGTGCATGCTGGAAGGAGAGATTCGATAATTGACTTTAGTTGTTGGCGTTGCATACCAATATCTCCAGGTCGGGTCAGTAAAATACTCTTAGACTACCAATATCAGCGGCAAAATCGTCCCAACCCCAACCTTTTGCATTAAAAAATAAATCAAAATAATTCATCCAATGCATGTAGAGGTTGGATTCCATGCAACCACCAACCTTGAGAGGTTGGGTGGTTGGTATATTATTTTATTATATTATATATATATATATATATATATATATATATATATATATATATTATTTTATATATATATATATATATATATAAACTTTATTTTATTTATATAATATAATAAATAAATAATTTTTTATTCAATATATATTTGAAAAAATAATACATATATTATATTTTGTGAAAAAAATTCTCTATAAATAGAGATCACATTTTATAAAATTTTCTACACCTTCAATCAAACCTATTTTATTTTTCTCTCCCTTCTCTATATAAGTTTTGATGGATCCCAATAGAAATTCTTTCTCTGATTATCAAAATTACTCCAATTCTCAAGATTATTATCCTAATCTTGATAATATCCAAAGCTCTCAAGAACTACAAACTCCCATTCAATCTCCTAACTATGTAGATTACCAACCCACAGAACAACTCTCTCAAAATTCCTCTAGAAGGCAACCACGAACAAGTGTTTCTAGTCCAAAAAGTTGGACTTCTCAAGAAGACATAGTGCTTATGTCTTCATGGTGTATTGTCAGTGAGAATCCAATAGTTGGAAAAGATCAAAAGGAGGCCACCATGTGGAATAGCATTTGGGAACTATACAAAAAGAGTAGAAATGAAAATTCGGGAATGATGCTGGGAGATAGATCCGCGGAGTCGCTGAGAAATCGTTTCAAACGATTGAATACCAATGTAAACAATTGGATTGGTGCATATAAGGAGGCTTATTCACAATAGAAGAGCGGTTGGTCCCCTCAAGATATTCATGATGCAGCTCAAACAATTTATGGGAAGTCCAAATTTACCCATCAAGATGTTTTCGATCAAGTGATGTGTCACCACCCCAAGTGGGAGCTGAATTTGGGTGGAGATCGTACACGTGCTCGTGCTAAAGTTGAAGATAGCTTTGAAGATGATCGCGGAAGCTCAAAAAAATCAAGAACCGATGAAGGAAGAGATGTTCCAAGTGATACCACTCCAGAAACTCCGGTCAGTGATGCAGCAACTATTCGTCGTCCACTTGGTAGAGATAAGGCCAAAGCCAAGATCAAAAGAAAAGGTAAAGGTAGTACTTCATCACAAGGTTCTTTTATTTCTGATGAATTCACTTCAGAAATGCGAGCTATGAGGATCACACGTGAAAAAGAACTTGACGCAATGAACAAATTGGGTGAAATGAGGATGAAATCTGCTATGCTCAATACCTTGATGGGCAAGAGTAACTTATCTCCGGATGAAGAAGATCTAAAATTTCGGCTAATGGCAGAGTTATTTCCTTAGGAGATTGTGTTTTAGTTGCAAGTTATTTTCAATTTCTGTCCTTTTAGTTGCTGTATAAGTTCAATCTATGTAACTTTAGTTTCTGTCTTTTTAATCAATGTCATTTCTATTTTATATATTTGGTAGTTTTTCCATGCGGAGGATAACTAAACCATATAATTTTCAATAATATGGAAGGGAATAAATATCGAAGATGCTAATTTAAAAGATTATATTACAAAATTCATTGATTAGAAAGTACTAATATATAATTCAACAAATGCGTACTAATAAGAAATACATTCTTTAAGATTTTAAGAGTAAGCCAAAATCTTAAATGAGCTTAGACGAATGTCATACATATCATAGTTCTTATCCATAAATATCAATACAACAAAAGCATTTCACAATCATAGCCATGCATATCCCTTTTATTGAACGTATCCCAACTTTGTCTGTTCAGCCTACAGATCACACTTCTAGAGCAACTAGACGACATATTGAACGTGTACGTGAGAAGGGTCACGATAGTGTGTTCGAGCAGTACTTTTCGCATGCAAAAGTCATTGTTCGAACGAATAATGAACAAGGTAGTTGCTGGAGATGATTTCTTTCAACAAAATCGTGATGCTACCGGTCGTTTGGGCATGTCTTCCATTCAGAAATGTACTGCAGCTATGAGGGTGTTGGCCTATGGAACCGGAGCCGACTTACATGATGAGTACCTGCGGATGAGTGAACAGGTAATAAGGAAATCACTTAGTAAATTTGTTGAGGGTGTGATTTCTAACTTCGGTGGTGAGTATCTGAGAAAGCCAACTAAAGAAGACATGTCATATCTTTTACATGTTGGTGAACAACGTGGTTTCCCGGGCATGTTGGGCAGTATCGATTGCATGCATTGGGAATGGAAAAATTGTCCAAAAGCATGGGCAGGGCAATATGGAGGAAGAAAGGGTAAGGCGACGATCATTTTGGAAGCAGTTGCTTCACAAGACTTATGGATATGGCATGCATTTTTTGGAACTCCAGGTTCGAAAAATGACATTAATGTACTTCACCAATCTCCTATTTTTAATGATGTCTTAGCAGGCCGAGCTCCAAAGGTTAGCTATGTTGTAAATGGTCGGGAAAGGAATATGGGATATTATCTCACCGATGGTATATATCCTTCATGGGCAACGTTTGTCAAATCTATTACCTCTCCGCAAATTAAGAGGCACAGATTGTTTGCTCAACATCAAGAGGCTGCCCGAAAAGATGTTGAGCGAGCATTTGGTGTTTTGCAAGCTCGTTTTTCTTTTATCAAACGTCCATGCTTATTGTGGGATCGTGATATGATGGCAAAAATAATGATTGCATGCATCATTATGCACAATATGATTGTAGAAGATGAAAGAAGCACTTACCTAAGGTATTGGGATCCTACAGAATTTATGGAAGATCGACCTACACATAATAATATGCACAATGAAGATGTAGAAGAAATAGATGATGAAACTTTTGTATTTTCTACAGAAAGAATTGCGAGCCTGAAGAAGTATATGACAAACAGGGCACAACTACGTAATAGAGAAGATCACAACACTCTTCAAAACGACTTGATCGAGCATATCTGGCAAAAGTTCGGTGATGGCGATTAAATGTGTATTTCATACTATTATGTTTTGTTAGTTGTTTATTTAATTTTGTGATTTAATTGCAATCGTTTTGGTGGTGAATTGAAAACGTTTATGTAATATGTGTTCATACTTTGCAAAATACTTATTCTCTCATTTCTTGTATTTTTAATTATTATTCGAATATAATTAAATTATTATTAAAATTATATTAAAAATTTATATATAATGTTGGGGTTGGGTAATTTTAAATGGTCATGGATAAACATATAAAAACAGAAGTGGTTGAGGTTGGATGAATAGTAAATTAATATAAGACAGAGAAATTAATATAATAATGTGAAGGTTGGATGGTTGAGGTTGTTGATATTGGTAGTCTTAAGTAGAAACTTGGGAGCTAAATTGTTTGTTTCAATTTCACATTACAATTTAACGAACTTTCTTCGTCCCGTCTGATTACACCTCTTTTTATTATTTTATGCATCTGTTAAAATAATAAAAACATGTGTACTAATGAAAACGGACGAGGGTGTAACTAATTTTCTTAGACCGAGGGAATAAGTTAACTAATCATGTGCATACGAATATTACAGATCCATCTAGAGAAAAGATACGTCAGCTAATATTACATAGTATATACATACCTTTATGTTCTAATGTAGTATATACATACCTTTATGTACCCAAAAATATATCGAGATACTAACCATTGGGTTTGGGCAATACATGGGAACTCCACACATAGCTAGTTGGTATCACTGGTGTTCAAAAGAACCGGAATCGGCGGTTAAAACCGAAATCGGAACCGAAACCGGCGATTTTTTAATCAGAACCGGAACCGGCAGTTCAGAACCGGAAAAGGAACCGGTGGAACTGCCGGTTCGGTTAAGGTTCCTAAGGCTTGGAGCCGTAACCGGCGGTTCGGTTCCGGTTCCGGTTCCAAACCGGCGGTTCTAAATTTTGGAACCGCCCAATTTATATAAATTTTATTTTTTTATTTTTTTTCCTTAAATATGATTTCTAAACAAATACCACTCCGGTCCTAGCTTCTTGACTCATTTGCTTTTTGCACGGGAATTAAGACGAAAATGTTTAGTGTATAAAGTGTATTTTGTAGGGAATGTAATGTGGTTTATGTATTTAAACATATTTTAGAAACAGAGCATCATATATGCATAAAAACATGTTCTTGTCTGATCTTAAATGAAAGATCGTATAAAGACCTTTAATTTGATATAAAAATCATAAAAATCCGATAACAAACGAGCAAGTTATAATAATTTAAACTTTCGAAATTTAAATTATATTGAACTACGTGCAGAAAAATGAGTGGATGAGATTTAAGTATAGAATGTTAAGTGTAATAAGGGGTTTACTAATTGTACTAATTATACTCTAATTCTTTCCAAAAAAGGAAATGAGTCAACAAACATGGGACGTCCCAAAAAGGAATATGAGTCAAGAAGCTAGGACCGGAGTGGTATAACATTATTTGTTAAACTTTATAAATAATAACTAAATATATATAAAACTTGGACTTTTTTCAATTATATAAGTGTTATTCTCAAACACCCATTTGTTATTTTTTCATTGTGAGATATTTAACACATCCCAAAGTATGAGAAGAGTAGCACATCTCACTATCCCACATTGAAAAACTATCAAACTTGAGAAAAATGACACTCTTATAAAAGCACATACATTTGTCCTACATTAAAAAAATAGCATATAAGGGTGTGAGGGGAACATGCACCTATACAATTGAAAGAATGTCCAAAGCCTTATAAAATAAAAAAAGTTTAAAATTTGAAAAAAAAAAAAATGTCCAGTTTTTTCCGGTTAGAACCATAACCGAACCGGAACCGGAACCGTGTGTTGGCGGTTCGGTTTCGATTCCTCCCCCGACGGAACCGTAACAAGTAGATAGGCCTTTTTTTTCCCTTCCAACTTAAAAGAAAATGAATGATAAATCAAGTAGAATTATGATTTTTGGATTTAATAAATTCTATATCCATTTTTAAGATATTAAAATGTACTAAAATAAAATTATAATTAAAAAGAATACGTCGAAATGAAAAAACGACGTAGTTGTCAGAGACCCATTGTGGGGTGTAGCGTATTGAGGAATAAATTCCCCCAAAAGAAGAAGTTGAGTATTTATAAACCGTCAGAACCGAAACCGGTCGAACCAATCCGGTTGGTCCATAAATCGAACCGGATTCACCGGAAAACCGGCCGGCGGCGTGTACTCCTTGGCTGCTGCGAAACGCCTATCACTATCTCAGTTTCAGCTAAACCAGGTCGAGACATTTGTAAGCACAGCACTGAATCTGAGGATTACGCTTTCGTTTCGCATCCCCTAATCGAGAAATCGACGTCGGAATCCATGGCTCCGGATGAATCGGAGCCGCCGCGAGCGGGCAAGAGGTCGGCGGACGACGTTTGGAACGAGATCGTGGCGGGAAAGCATCAGCAGCCGAAGAAGGAGATGATGACGCTGGAGGATTTTCTGATGAAGGCCGAGGAGGGGCCTTCCGGCGGCGCAGCAGCGGCGGTGGAGCTGAAGGAAGAAGGATCGAGCGGGTGGATCGGTGATAGGATGGATTCTGTAGGGGAGGAGGGTATGGGGAGATCGAAGGCGAAGAGGAGCTTCAGTTTGTCGGCGGCGCCGTATAAGGCGGCGGAAGTGAGGGAGAGAAGGATGATTAAGAACAGGGAGAGTGCCGCGAGGTCGAGGGAGCGGAAGCAGGTCCGATTCGACTCTCTTTCGCGTGTGTTTTCGCTGTTCTATGAAATTTCGCTTTAATTAGATGGTTGAATATTTGATGATGTTTAGGCCTATGAAGCTGAATTGGAGTCGATGGCGGTGAGACTGGAGGAAGAACGTGATGTCCTGTTGAAAGAGAAGGTAAACTGACTTGGCGTTTCCATGTCTGAGTATCTCAAGAATATGGATTTGTGGCACTCAATTTCAGTTTCTAGATCGAGATTCCGCTAACTTAGAACTGAGCTTAGAACTCGAACTGAGTTAAAAGAATTTGAATCAGATTAGAAGCTGTAAATAAGAAAACATATTAGGCAACTCGAAGCTACTAGGGAGGTCGTTAACTTATCAGACATGATATTATTTGAGCTTCAATCATTTTGCTTGATGATGCTTGTTTCTGTGTTCTTTGTGTATGAAATGTGTGAAAAAATTACAGTGCGGTATTGGTGCTTGTTTGGTGTCTTTACTGATTGTTGTCACTGTTGCTTCTTAATAGAGAGTATAGATATCATATTCATGAAGTTCATCTGTTTTCGGTTCATGAATAGAGACTCGTTATTTCTTATATCTGCACTATCTGGTTAGATATGCTAATTAAAGCTGCTATTTTCAAAGCAAGGTTATTAGTGAATGTAACAGTGCAGTGTTTGGTCATTTTACAAGATTGTGCTTTGCATTTTGATCTTCTATTCCAAAATTTATTCAACTGTTCTATTAAAATAAAATATCTAAACCGCTGTGGACTTTTTAGGTAAGTATTCTTTATAGTTGGTTGATAATATAGCCTTCATATATATGCATGTCTGTATCCAGCAAAATCCATCTAAAGCTCAAATGCTCATGTCTGCCATTTGATTTAATTCGTTTCCAGTATATGTGAACTCTTTGTTATGCGTGTTCTCTATCCATTGTCTATTTCTTTGACTTACGTAGACAAACTCATTCCATATTGTTCCTGTTCCAGGAAGAATACGCGAAGAAGAGACTTAAGAAGGTAATTTTCTGTTACATTTCATAGACATCCAACATCATGCCTGCCTGTTTTGCTATGTAGAGAACCTTGCTTTCGGTTCTGATTTTGTATGAAATATAGCTTGCAGAAATTAAATTCCTTGTGATTCCCTATTCCCTTCCTTTTGAAAATTTTATTTTATGAACGACGGGGTTACTGAAGTTTATTGCTCTTTCTGCAGCTTATGCAGGGTGTTATACCTGTTACAGAGATGCGAAGGCCACCTCGGATCCTGCGGCGAATTTGCTCTATGTAGTGGTAGTCTTCGGCATTACTGGAGTCATGAGATTAGACTTTGTGCCAAGGTATAAAATATATGAGAGGGAGAGATTAGTAGGGACATAAATAAATCAAAAAATAAGCATTTTTCCTAGAAACAGCTCACTGTTTTCCAGTTAATAATTTGGGCCATTATTGATTATTTAATGGCAGATAACTAAGGGAAACCACTTAGATAACTCCCTTAATATTAGCTTGCACCACTAATTTATGGACCGCTGAGGACGGTGGCAATCATTACGGTGTTGACGAAAGAATTCTTAGTTTTGTGCCATTGAGTTTCCTAGCATGCCTTGACCTGACCGGATCCTCTATTCTTGTTTGTAAGTGACTCCTTATTCCTATATCATAATGATGTAAAAGTACCCCCGATATGTGTTTATCATATTGGAAACGAAGATGGAGTACTACTTATTCAACAATTTGATCAGACTGATTTTGGCAATTGGAATTCGTGAACCATGGGTAACTCTTGAGTATCCACTGATAAGTTCACAATCATAGTGGAAGAATCACTTGCTAAATACACTCTGGCTGCTCTAATCATTTTAGAATAATTCAATTAACCCTTCTCTTGTCTGGGTCTGCCAAAGTGGCAATGGATGGAGTTGCAGAGTGGGGAATTCCACAGGTTCTGAAAGTAGATTTTGTCGGTAAGTGTTCTTAATTCTTCTTCCCATCTCTTAGTCTCGTCTCTTTGTTATTCTCAGTTTTCCAGCTCAAATTTTCTTGCAGCCACTACAATTCCAAGAATAAGAAAGCATTATCTGCAATTTCACTTGGTGATAATTTTCACAGCATGAAATTCCACTTCTCACTCTTTAAGCTGTTTATTTTTGTCAATTTCTTGTTTTCGGTTTCCATAGTAACCTATAGAACGTCCCATTTTTCATGAGATCTTGTTTTTTCCTTAGGTTACCTAAGATTGTCAAAAATTATTGTAGAAGTTGATTCTGCTACATTTGATCCTTTATATCTAAGCATTTTGAAAATAGATTCTCCACCCGTTAACATATTCGCATGGTGAAGGCAGTTTTTCATGCCAAGCATGTAAAATTCTTTACTTCATATGTAAATTCAGTTATTCTTTGACTGAGTTCATATATGCGTGGCAATGCAGGTTGTGGGGCTTTCTGCTGTTCGGATAGCTCTGTAACTTTGCTGGTGATGATGATTATCGAAAGAGAGAGAGGGGGGTGGGAGAGACATGTTACAGGTGATTATTATACTAAACCCTACTTTGGAATTATTTTTGGACCAAGCAATCGATCACTTGAACCATTTTTCCTACTTGGTTCTTCTGTGATTCCCTTTTTCGTGGTCTTCGTTTTCTTATGTTGTATGTGAGTTTTAGGAATCTTCTTCATGAACTCTTCTTATAGAAATACTAATTCTAATGTTTACAAAGTTCACACCTGGAGAAAAACTACACCTACATTCTGCTGAAGATTTTATCACCCCATGAATTGTAACACACACACACGACACTTGAAACAATTTGACAGTCTGCAGAAATCGAACATCAAAGCCACGAGAAGTAATCAATCTCTCCTCCTGCTAGTTTGGTGCTTACTTCTTATCATTTGGATGACAAACACCACAAAAGTCAGAAGTAAAGTCGAACCAGCTACGAGGGGCATGCACATTTTGAACCCTTGAGACCTCTCATCTTCCTCTGCCTTCCCAGGATCAGCTTCTGAGGCTTCTTCAATAGCACATGGCCCTACCTTTTCTTCTTCCAATCCTTTATCAAGATCTTGCTTGTAAGTTTCCTCATCTATTTCCTCATTTCGTTTAGGCTCGGCCGTTTCTTGTATATCATCTTTAATTTCATGTTTTTCTTCTTCTTCCTTGTGTATGTCAGCTTTGCCATGAATGGACGGAGAAACTAGTTCCCTTTCTCCTCCACCCTTAAGATCTTGAAGTGAAAAAGGTTTTTCTTCGTGTTTCGCTACTTCAGGTCTTGCCACAGCGCCATCAGAGGGCATCGTGCTGTCAGCTGCTTTGCCTTCTTCGGTTCTTGCCTTCGATTTCTCATCTGCTCTCTTTTCATTGGAAATCTGCAGACTTCCGGACCCCGTCCTAACAAGCTCCGGCTTATCCTTAACTTCTTCGATGGCTGTTCCGCTAATTCCTTTGACCTTCTTCGGCATGGTGATCGTCAGGGTCGATTCGTCATCGTTGAATCTGGCCTCGATCAAGTCCAGAATCACCCCTTTCGGAATCCTGTAAACTTTCTTGAATCCCTTAATCTCCTTCTCTTTCTTATACATTTTCCACCCCACCATCACCGTTTCTTGCACCTGCCTTTCGCCGCCTATTCCGATCAGACTCCCGTCTTCGTTTATATCGATCTTTATGTTCCTTCTGTTATAACCTGCAACAATTTACGCACATAAATCAATAATGACTAAATATTTGAATAGATAAATACCTGCAAACAAAATAGCACGGGACCTTTGAGATGAGCAGTGAGGGAGAACACGGTGTCCGTTTCTTTGGACACGAACACGGGCCCGGCTCGATCTTTCGCGATCTGGAAATTCGAGGTGAAATCGTCGGCGATGCTCGTTAACTTTAGTTCCAGGTCCATTTTTGTTGGTGAATTTTCAGAAAAGCTTTGGTTGAAGGAATTGGGAGAAAGTGAGGGAAGCAACAGTTATTTAAACAGGATAAAGAAGGGTGTAAGAGGGGAAAGAATATATGCTTTGCTTAATTTCTGTAATTGAAAAGGTAAAAAACTGACGCCGTATCCTTGGCGGGAAGCTAAGTTTAAACATGGGTAGCATGTCTTCCGTAACATCTCATGCGCTCTTCTGTGACTTGTCTTAGACGAATCGTCCTGCTCCACATAAAGGTCGGAAAGCTACAAGACATAATCGATACAAATCGAACTCAGGATTTCACTTAAGGGGAGTCATAAGGGTCTTTTCCTTGTCACTAGGCTAAGGGGTCACTGGATTAGCGTGTTCTTGGTGTATACATCAATAAAACTGCACTTACTGAAATCAGTATTACCCCCATTAAAGTTCTACAAACCAATTTACTCACACTCATTAAAGTTAATACTACTATTTTTTATATAGAGAGATGATACGTCACTCCTTACTCTGTGGACACTTTCGTGGGCAATGATTGTTGTTTGATCATTTTATAATTATTTGAAATTCTTTAGGTATTAATAATCAAATTATAAAACAATATATTTTCGATTGTTTTATATTCTAATACCTAAAGAATTAATAATGAAATTATAAAATTTACAAAATACATAAAAATTGAGTCTCGATTTTCATATATTTTGTAAAATTTATGATTTCAATATTAATGTACTGTATAACATAGTAGATATTAAACAATTGCAAAAATCGAACAAAATAATACTAAAGTGAGCAAACGGCGATTGGTGTCCATGAATGTGCTCACAGTTTGGGGTACGTCATATCATTTCTCTATACATTCAGGAATTTCAATATGAGTTTTTTTAATCTTGTTTTGTTTTTTTAGTCGAAAAAATATATTAATACACAAGTCAAAATAGATACTCGAATTCTTTACAGTACACAACATGTACCACAAATCTCTTTCATTTGAGTTTATTCGGACAACATCAAAAGGATTCGAGCAATCCTTCACCTTAAAGTTGTAAAATGAATGAACGATGGTTCTCTAAGTACATACCCGTTACTCACATTATGAATATCATAATTCATTTAACTAAAGGAAAAAAAGGGCAAACCTTTTTGTTATGAAATCGGAAAAAGAAAATCTGATTCTACTTCTACTTTGGTTAAGCAAACAAAAGCATGTGAAAGTGTGATGGCTCCAAAGTTGTGGTACAGAAAATTAGGTGGGAAACTATCTTTTAATAATAAATGAAAAACGATGGGTGGGCCCACACACGAGGCCAGGAGCAGTACAATGCCAACAAAAATCAACTTTTTGCTTTTAAAGCTCTGTCCCTTTGCATGCATTGCTGTTTGCTTCTCCTCATTTTTTCAACTTTCATTTTTCCTTTTTTATTTTTTAGATATTTTTTGAACTTAGCTTTGCTTCTTCCACTTGGTGCTTCATGCTTAAGATATTCTCTTTGCTCATCTCACTTGATACTTTAGATATTTCGACGAGCCTCATGATCCGTAAGGGCTTCAGTTTATGCTTGCCCTATGCAAAATAAGTACCAAGAAATCCAAATAAACATAAAATGGTAAACAAGTGCAAATATTGACTTTTTCTATGATAATAATATTATAACTATATAAATAGTCACTTATGTTCAGGGATATCAGTTCGCTCCCCAAATCCTCATTGGAACCAAATAGATGACAATCGTGTTTATTCTGATTGGTCCAAATTATGAAAAAACGAATGGGTTGACCCGATTGACACTCATTGATTGTATGATATGTTGTGATTTCCTTTTGGCTTTAGAAATGTTTACTTACCACAAGAAAAGATTTAAGGGGCCACAAGTTAGACAAATTTAGATCGTTTTCAATTGATAATTATTGTAGTAGTATGATATCGTTTTCTATGCAAAAATTGTTATCTTTTTGAATAATACTAGTAGTCCAGCTCATTGGCCCCTAACCTATACTATTATTTGTTGGCATTTGCATGTATAATAACAACTTTTTGCATTTATAACCATTTAAGTTGCTCCGGTACTCTCTCTCTCTCTCTCTTCAGATTTGAGGTGATCTTAGTACATTTTGTCACCCATATTTTCCCTTCTAGAATAAATAAAAGAATATTCAATTCAAATTTTAAATCATAAATATGTTTCAATTTCTATATGACCGTTTCTTTATAATCTCTCCGTCTCACTTCAATTGTTCTGTTTTTTTTTTTTTTTTTTTTTTTGATACAAAATTTTAAGTAGTAGAACGACCCGATTAGAAGAGCACGACAATTGAAGTGAACGAGTATTATGTATAGAAATCTAGGAAGATGGTGATACATCAATTGATTTTGTCCAAAATTTAACCTATTTTTAAAACCCCCTTCCATCTAACTACTATTGCAGAAACTTAGACTCCATTCCTTCGATATCAAACGATACGTTTCTAAATATATATGAAGTGTAAAATAATGAAGCGTATTATTTGGGACGGGATAAAAGAGTACATAGTTAAAAGTCAATTAAAATTGCCTTGTTAATAGTTTTATTAGGCTAAGGCATGTGAAAGTTTTAAGCACCATTTGTGTCAGTCAATGAGTTGTAATGTGTCTGTTTTCTTAAACAATGGAAAGAAGGAAAGGATATTTTTTTGCATCAAAACCAAGGAAAGAAAGATTTGTTGATTGCAACTTGGTTCAAATTCAACATTTCTTCCCAAGAAAATGAAAACGTGCAGGCATTAAACAAAGAATTCTTGCTCTAGAAGGCTAAATATATCCTTTTCTTGAACCCTTATCAAGAAATTAAATATTACCACAAGAAAACTTTGGTCCCTCACTAAAAAATAGTCCTTTTCATGATTAATTTACTAGCAAAAACAGGGCAATCTTGGCAAGAAAACTACTTTTGGTGTAATACTCCATCCTCCTCGATCGAAAAGGGAAAACAAACGTTCTGAATGAGACGGGATCATAATAAAAACGAACACTTTGAACGGGACTGATGGAGTATCATCTAATCCTTCAAAGTTCAAACCCATCATTAAGAATATGAAATGTATCTCACCCAAAAAAACAACCAAAATCAAATAAGTGTTCAAATGCAAACTGCAGATTTCCCTCATCAACACAAAAACAAGCCCAAATTCAAGCAAGAAATGCGAAATCCAAGATGAACAAATCAAGAAAAGCATGATCGAAGAGAATCGGAGGCGAAAATTACTCAAAATTTTTCATTATACGAAGAAAAAGAGATAGAACACCATGGACAATGAGCAAAGTCCAATCTTTTTTGTTTCCCTCCTAATTTATATACATAGAAACGATGATTATGTAATAAGTACAGAGATTCAAGTATTCTAAGTTCTAATTCCATTTCAATCACGCCCAACTGAATCCATACCCTCGGTTCTGCTTCGAACGATTCGATGAAACACTTCTCTAACCTGAAATTCGAGCGGATCGAGCTCGCCCCTCAAGGCCTCGTACACATTTCGAACTTCTTCGACTCTCTGCTTCACCTGGCCCTCCCTCTCTTCGGACAACGGGAACTGCACCGAATCGGCCAGTTCGTTCAGATGCCTCGAGCATTTCTCGATCCCGTGAATCTCCTTCAGCAAGCCGCAGGAGTTTTTTCTCTCCCTCTTTTTGGATTCCTCCAGGATTTTCTCGTGGAGGGAGAGGATCGGGGCGGCCCAGACGAACTGCTTCGAGGCGGAGAAATTCGTCTGCAAGCCTCGATCTTGGCAGGGAATTGCGGCGACGAGAGCCCACATTACGAAGAGGAGGACGTGGTTCATTGTGAAGACGGCTAGATTGAGGCCGTTTGTTGCGGCAGTCTCTGCTGCCCGCGGCGGCGCTAGGTTGTTTCCGATCGCCTGCAGCTGCTTGGCGGCGGACCATGATCTGGAGACGCTCCATGAGAGGGAGCGGAAGTGGCCGATGGTTTTCGGCTCCCGGATGGCGTTGTTCCGGCCGAAGGAGCGGTTCCTCTGCGCGAAGGTGGAGCTCGTGTTCGACTGCTTCTCGTCGAGCATTCCGATCGCCAAATCGACTAGGGCTTTTTTGGCGCGGCGGAATTGGCCTTCGCCGGTGCTTCTCTGTTTGTCTAAGGCGCAGAGGATGATGTCGAGCTGCTTCTGCCACTGCCGGATCTGCTCGATTCCGTCGCGAATGGCATTGCAGACATCGAGCGCCTTGACGCTCCGCTCGAAGTAATCGGCGACGAGCTTCTCCATCGGCGGTCGGGCGAGATCGGACTTGTTGTTGAACATCACCATTTTGAATTCCTCCTGGCAGCAGAGGAAGGCGTCGAGGAGCCTCCGCAGCCACGGGATCGACAGGAGGTCGTCGGAATCCTCCGCCGCCGCCGCCAATTCGTGGAAGCGGTCGGCGACGTGGCGCTGGAACGCCTCCACCTCCGTCTCCTGCCCGCCGGACTCCGGCGACGCCGACCCCATCGAGTGGACCTGGTCGCGGCGGCGGGAAAGGATCGAGAAGAAGAAGCCGGGATTCGACGGCGGCGATGATGGCGATGCGTCGCGAAATTCAGTAATCGGCATTTCCGCTCACATGAAAATTGGGGCAAATTCCCAAATTCAAAACCCTCAAAAATCCCAAATCCTTCCTCAAAAATCAACCCAATCACAAACAAAAATCCAATCTTGATGCAAAGAGAGGACAAAAAATCAAAAACCCAGAAAAATTCCTCCGATCAGAGGGGAGAGAGAGAGAGTGAAGTGGAGGATGAGAGAGAGAGAGAAAATGGGATGATTTGAAACCCTAGAGAGAAGTGACATGGTTATAAGGGGAGAATTTGTACCGCGTAATTAGATTGTTGGGAAAAGTATATATTTTTTTATTTTATTTTATTTATTTATTTTCAGACAGCGTGCGAAAAGTCTTCATCACTGAGTAAACAGTTTATTTCTTAATTTCGCTAATTTCCGAAATTCGGATTTAATTAATTAATGTGAACCGATTTGGAGAATATTGTAAAAAGTGGGAATTGCTGGGGCGAAAATTGGAAAGTCGAATTAATTTGGGAAAGGGCCCGAATTGGAGGGCCGAGGAACTTATTTACTCGCCGAGGACGCGAATTAGACACGCGTTGCCTTAATATTTGCAACTTAGTCCCTAAGAATTAAATATTTTCTTCCGAAAATATTTTTTTTTAAGATTAGATTATGGTATCATAAATTTTTGGAAAATGGGATTTTTTTTGATAATATATGTTTGTTTTTTTTTTTTTTGGAATGCGAAAATTAATGACATTTGCTTCAAGTACCGAAAATCCTTACCGAAATGTTAAATGTAAATTATAAAGGGTACGAATATTCTACAATTAATTAAGTATTTACGATCAAAATAAAAGATTGCTAAGTATCCGAAATATATAAAATGTATTCACAACAAATTTAAGAGGTTTCATTATTTTTTATCTCATATATATTCAACGAATATATCAGGTTTTATGGGGCAGAGGAGTACATTGCAACTTCTTTTGCTATTGATATAAATCACTACTTTATTGTGGATGTGATACGCTTCGAGATCGAGACGTATCGATAATTAACGCTTCGAGTGCGTTTAAATTCCAAACCCTCTCAAAGAGAAGCCGAAAACCAACAAAGAGTTCATTCAATATTATATTTCGATAATGACGGTCATGATACAATGGAACCTTAAATAGGTTTGACACTAAAACCTAGTGGGCTTAGATATTCTAATTGGGCTTCTAGCCTCGGCCCAAAACACTACTACAATTAAGGAACATAACATTAAACATTAAAGACCAGTAAATAAACATTTCTTCTCACACTAACTATCTCTCTTTCTTAATCGTACCAGGATGATAAGTTATTAGTTATTGTAATTAATGTATACTACTAAGGTACATTGAAACTTGAATTTACATTAGATGACAAAGTGTAACTCAATTGGTAAAACAAATATTCAAAATCGAGAGTTTGATTCATGTTCGGTGACTATGCTTGTGTTTGTGTTGTGTACAATTCCAATTCATATAGCTCGATTTAGATGGAACTAGGGTTGCACCACAAATCACAAAGGTCAAAGTTGAACCATATTTCCATTAGACAAACACAATTCATACATCCACGTATTGATTGAAAGTGAGTCGAATCATCGACCTTTTAATTAGTGGTTGGAGGGGAAGCGTCTTACTACATGACTGTGCTCAGTTTTCGTTATAGTTGAGAGTGTCGAGACCGAGACAACAACCATGCATTTATTACAATAAGTATTTACCACATGAATCAACAATATAATTCCTCCTAAAATTATGCATTAAATAGTTAAAACCGATATAAATTCTAGATTTTCAAATTAGTGGAACATAGCATTGATAAGTTTCAAATTCTATTTAAAAAAATTCAGTACAAGTGCTAGAATAGAATACAGCGCCGAGTCATTGACTGAGTCAATGGGGAGTAATTGACCGAGTCATAACTCAGCCAAACTCGCCACTCAGTCTCCTACAATTAGTGTTACGCTGTTACTTTCATCACGTTAGACGAATTCTAGCATACTTTCGAATAGTCTCAACCAAGATAATTAAGTCAATTTTTTATTTTCAAACCTTAGGAAAATATTTAAATTTATTATTTAATGGAGTCATATTATATGCTTTTTAATTTACTCTTTAATGACTAGGAAATAAATAAGCAAACATATAAAATTCTGAAATTGCCAAAGAAATTAGTGATTATAGTTATCGAGCCTTGATTTTCGATAACTAAATACGAATATAAACTATTTTATGTCTTAATAATTTATAACAATGTTCAGTTATTTATAGATATTGTCATCACTTGCTATGTCTGTACAGTATGTTGGTAACATTATTAAATAGTTTTTTTTTTATTATTATTATCGAAGTGTTTCACATCTATCCTTCAAAAAATAAAATAAAAATTAATTATGATCTAAATAATTGCAACTGACAAAAATTCAGGTCGTGTGCCCAGACTTTATCTCACTTAACATTATATATATGCATAAAATTATCTGACTGAATATAAAAATAGGCTAACAGCTGATGATCTTCAGACAATAATATAAATATTGATTTTTTCTTATAATATATATATATATATATATATATATATATATATATATATATATATATAATATATGTTCATGTATATAATGTCGTGGACCTTAATTGGGGTTTGGTATGAACAAATTTGTATCATTCTGATCGTGAAAAAATTGGGTACGTAAAGTATCGTAGCTGACTAAGAAGCGTAGTTAAAGAAGGGTTTCCGATCGCTAGCTGATCCAAACCCTAAACCCATGGTTACAAGAAAAAACACTTCGTTACATTCACATATAATGTATAAAATCATCTAACCAGAATCGAAACGAGATTGGCATAAGTATTTAGAATCGAGATTAAACTAATTCACTATAATAGAATTAGATTATAGCCATTTGCCAACTAAACATAGATGTATATGTAAAATGTAACAAGAAAACATAGTAGCTGGCTTTGAAACTGACAAGAAATATATAGAAAAATGGCGAAATATAAATCCCCCCAATAAAATTCTTGATCAAGGTACTAATATATTATTATACTCATAGAAAAAATGTTAAATTAATCATTACACGTGTGGGCTGCTTCTTCCTAGAGAACATACTATACTATATGAAGTTGATATATTAACAAAACTCTTAAATCTGGAGCAGCTGTCAACTTGGATTTAATTAATTAATTAGTTAATTAATTAATTAATTGTTTTAGGTTTATTAATAAACTCTGACTTGTGCAGTATCACTCAGGTTTAAATTTATTCTATTCTTCTTGAAAATTTTGAATTGTTTTTTCTATATATTTCATGTGATATGATGTTATATTTATATACTATATCATCATACTGATAAGAGAGCAACTCTCTTACCAAACCGCGGCGAACGAGACGTTCACCGAGGGAAGAAAATCGACAGTCGCGGGAGAGAACCCGTCGATCACGTCGGTAGAAACGAGAGAAATAAAACACGGCAAAAAGAAAGGCGGCGTAAAAATAAACTAGGGTTTCTGTATCATATAACTTAAGATTTTTAAAGTTGAACCCTCAATTTTGATGGTGATCACAAAATCCAAGAAAAGATATCAAAATTTTGAAAAATAAATGCAGCCAAATTATGTAAGTTCGAGGCTACATTGAACATGGGGAAGATGCAAACCAAGGAGAGATTTGGTAGTTTATTAGTTGGAACTTCCAACTATTGTTACACAAACTTCCAAATCTTATCGACAAAATGTAGTACTCCCTCCGTTTTTTTATAAATCCCTCCATCCAATAAATAGTAAACAATTTTTTTAAATATATGTGATGTATAAAACATAGAAATGCACAATATTCGTTGCGAAGGAACTGGCTACTAGTGAAGGAATTTGGCTCACTTACTAAGCAATTTTGTGGAACAATGAGATTAGGGATATATGTCATTAGCAAAGAAATTAAACATCACTTTCATCATTTCTCAATAAAGTTGATTTCAATGTTACAATTTTCAAGAAAATGATAACTCTCACTAATTATTAAAAAGATTACTCCCTCCGTCTTTAAATAAGTGTCCCGAGCCGCCAATTTGAAAAAACCAATGAGAATGCTAAAATGACACTTTACCCTTAAAATCCTTGATTATTTATTTATTTATTTTTGTCTTTCTCCCACTTTTAGATTTTCAAGAAGGGTAGTTTTGGTACTTTTGTATAATTTTTGCTTGGAAAAATGTGATAGGACACTTATTTAGGGACAAAATTTTTGGCGGCTCGGGACACTTATTTAAAGACGGAGGGAGTATATGCGATTTGTGAAAGTGATGTAAAGCCTAAGTTTAACGTTTCCCCACCTCATTCACTCTATCTCAACTTCTTCTTCTTCTTTTAATAGTTTATGTTTAACGTGTAAGAAAATGACCAAAATAAATAAATAAATAAATAAAGATAACTCAAAGTTGAGACAAAGACACCATTTTAGCCTTTGAAATTATCTCATCATGATGTCAAGCAAGTATTTCTTAATGATAGCAAATTGAGCAAAAGTTAAACGATAAGTTTAAGAAGCAGACGAAAGACATCTCAATTGGTAGGACGATGACCTTTTCACTCTAACTAAAAAGTCGGAGGTACATAACTATAAGACGAACATCATATCGTCTACCTTTAATTTCATCTGGGATAACCTTTTTATTCCAACTTGTTAAAGCATCACTTCAATTGCGTCAAGTATTTGCACGGTTAATATATACTCCTCTGCCCCATTCCAATTGACGCGTTTTTATTATTTTATATCTCGCATATATATTTAACTTAAATGGGAGGGAGTATATGATTTTTTGCATTTCATTTTATTAAATTAGAATATCCCAACTTCATCATAATACACACATTCATACAATAACTATATATATAAATAAAAATAGAACGTGGGACACATTAAAATACTCATTTTCAAAAATCTATTTCCAAGAATAATTAAATATATTTAGCAAAACATTTATCACAATTCAATAATATTTAGTATGTGGGCTGCACTTGGGAGTTATGTGTTGAAATCAAATATTAATGAAGTGTAACAAGATAGGGGTTTGGCCCTCTAACTAATGACATGAAAGGTAGGGTTTCACAAATTTTTAATAAAATAGTAGTACATCAATTATATAAGTAAATTAAAGTAGGAAAACCATAGGCCACCAATTTCCTTTTACTTCATTTTCATGAATCTTGACTTTGAAAATTTCAAGTTGTGACATGCTCAACATTAGTATTAGGGGTAATATTCCAACATATGATTGAGTTAGAATGGCCCATTTGGAGAGGAGAGGGGGGGGGGGGGGAATATTGTAGTTGAGTAGGCCTCTCTTTTTAGGTAGAAAAATGTGAGACTTGAACTAACTCATGTGTATTGTTTGTAGCCCATTTGAATCTTGTGCTACATTATTTAATGTCATTGCAATTTGATAATAATTAATAATACTACAAATCTTTGTAATCTTATTATTTAGTTTTATAATTCATTGTGTTAGTCCATGTGATTATACAAAATTTGTTTTTCCCGGCCAAATGTTAACGTTAAAGCTACCCATTTGTTTCATATCGATTCGGGAAATTTCAAACTTTTAATATAGATTGAATGACCCTTCCTCCATGCAAGGCCTTTTAAGGGAGTGAATGACCAATTTTAACATGGTATAGGAGCTAGCCCGTCCAAAATCCACGATGGTTTATTTATTCACATTAAAGCTGATGTCTTCTTGACCTACTCGTGCAGGGACGTGTTAAAGTCAACCATTTATCCCACATCAACTTGGGAAATGTGTCAGACTCCAGTGGCGGATTTTAGGGGGGAGCCGGGGAAGCTCCAGTACCCCCCTTCGAAAAACGAATTTTTTCACTTTAATTTTATGGTAAACTTTACTCGGCCCGTTTTAGTAAATTGACTTCGAGCAATGGGTTGGATAATTCATTCATTGGGCTAATTATTTTGGAACAATTTGTATGAGCCCATTTTGAGTGTAATAATTTTGTGGGGTTGTTTTCTGATTGAGATTTCATGCAATTTCCTATTCACTTTCGTCACATCCAAGATAAAACATTTTTTAAATATATTTAAATAAATAGAATAATATAAATTTGTCGTCTTGAATGGGTTGGAAGGAGTTCTACATTCCCAATATTCATGTTAAATTTCAACCTACATTGGTATTGAAAGGTAGGTAAAGTAGTGATAGTGAAAAATTAAGTTATTGAGCAAAGAAAAAAGATAAATTGTTAAAGATGATAAACCTATTGATAGGAGTGATAAAATGATGGACCCTACATAATTTTTGTTTAAATAAGCAAAATTTTAAGGTTGAGGGTATTCTATTAAAAAAAAAAAAAAAAAAAAAAACATGAATATTGAGAATGGAAAGGAATACTATGTGATACTAATGTAAGAGTAATATTTTGATGCAACATTATAATCACCTTAGGGGGTGTTTGGTATGTAAGATTAGACTAAATTAATCTCACCTTTGGATGTTTGGTATGTAAGATAAAACCCAAGATTTGCCCAAGATTTAGTCATGGATTATTGCCACATAGGATTAATCTTGCCACCTAGGATTAATCTTGCCATTTTTTGTCTTGCCCCCTCCCCTAAGATTAAAATAATCTTGAGTGATTGAATCTTGGGCAAATCAATATTTATCCTATATTTAGTCTAGTCTTACATACCAAACAAGCCCAATAGACAACGCAATAAACTAAAACAACATAATACTACTGTTATTCAAGGCTAGGGTTGAAAACTTGTACCCCGAAAACATTCTACTAGAATTGACTCGACGAAACTTTCGTAAGTCTCACAAAAAACAGTCAACTGACTCTTGTAGGTTGGGACGAATAAAATATTTACTACACATACTTTAACCTTTATACCTGAAAGGGATATTTAAGCTTCATCACACAAACCGAACATCCTCAAAATTTTCTTAAATTAGGTAATGTAGTAAAAATTACTACTACTAATTTCTTTCAAGTAATAATAAATTAAGATGAGAAAAAATTAGGCGGCGGCAAAAACTGGTTCGATAATTTGGCGGCAAAATTCTGTAAAACTAAAACCCCTTTCCTCCGACGCCGCACACTCACCATCACCTTGCATTGTCTTCTACACGAAGCTGGAGGTCGTAGTTGCCTTAGTCAGACTGCTGCACCTCAAGAATCCGTTCCGCTGAAGCCACTGCAGAAGCCCTGCAACCACACAGCTCGATCAATCGGAGCGTCGGGATCTCTCCGATGCCGCTGGGGATACTCTTCAGATTGCGGCAATCGCGCACACGCAGGTGGCGGAGCACGGGAAAGTTCCCCTCGTCGCATCTCCAACCGGCCACCTCCATAAATTCAAGACTCAAAACTGGAGGGAGCCAAATACGTCGTCGTCTTCCTCCCCTACCACCCACTCTTCCTCCCTTTCAAACGCGCATTGCTGCAACTTGAGCAATTTCAGTTTCCCCAATCCACACAGAGCCTTCATCGCTCTCTCGTCGATCAACAAACTATCCAGGGTTAGTTCTCTAATGGTGCAAGGAAATATGACTCTGAAAGGTAAAAGGTTACCGGCATTGTCCAATCTCGATCTGCATCTCAACGTTTCGAGTCCGAGAAGATTGCTGAGGTCCACTGCAGAGGACGGCCACTCAGACATGCGGATCCCCAAGTCTGGATATTCGGGATGCTTTCGAAGAAACCGCAGTCAATCGAAGAGCTCGTCAGAATCACCGACGAAATCGTCTGCAGATTCTTGTGAACAAATCTTTTCATGTGCTTGTCATCCATCAATATTCCTCTGCACAACTTTAAATGTCTTAGATCAGGCATCTCCCATATCTCAGACGCCTTATCGGCCCCGTCGAAGCGACCAACCAAGGATTGCAAGTTCAACAACCTTGACACACCACTAATAGTGCAAATAGCTAATGTTGCATTTGACTGAAACACTAATATAACACTTCGTTGGTAGTAATCTTAACTCGAAGACGCCACGAGATAGAGACCGGAACCATTCATCATAAGTCCGTATGTAAGTTCGAGCAAATGGCATGGTCTCTGCTCGAGCAAGCATATCTTCGTTGTCTTGCGGTGTATGAACACTCACGCGGTGCCAGCTACAGAATGTGATCGCGTCCGCCTCGTTGACAAGTAGAAACTTCTCCTCACGAGCTTTCTTCACACATAGATCCCTTAAGAGATCATGCATGATGTAACTCTTTGGTGTTCCATTGAACTTTGAACTTGTTTCTTCTAACCAAAACTAGGTTCCTCTCCACCAGAGCCTTTAGGTAGTCCTCCCCTTCTTCCTCCAAACTTTTACTATTACTGTTTGATTTCACGAATCCTTCGGCTACCCACAAATATATGAGAGTCGAGGCCTTAACTTCGTGATCTTCGGGGAAAGCTCCCATGTACAGAAAACATGGCCTCAAGTGGTTCGGCAAGTGATTGTAACTTAGAGATAGTATATTCGAGAACTGTTTGTCTGATTCCGCGATTTGAGCTCTTACGTCGTTTGCAACATTCAACCATTCATTTCTTGATCTTTCCACCTTAGACAGGAGCCCTCCAATCACATTGATGGCGAGAGGAAGCCCTCCACAATCACTCGCAATCTTTTCTCCCGTGGCTCGTAGTGTCGAAGGGCACTCCTCCTCTCCTCCAAACACGATTCGGGAGAGTAGCTCCCAACTATCGGACTTGCTCAGCAGCTGCACCTGATGATGCTGCAAGCTCTGAGAGACTGTGTGTTTCGCTAACTCCGATTCCCTGGTGGTTATCACAATTCGGCTCCCGTTAGTGGTGTCTGGGAAGTAAATCCTCATTTCATCCCAGAATGCGGTGTTCCACACATCATCTAACACGACCATGTATTTTCTACCGTACAGGCTCTTGTAGAGAGTATCTTTGAGTTCATGGATTTTCTCTTCTTCAGTTTGTTGCGTTTTATCTCCAACACGTTGATCGAATCCTTTTCCAAGTACGCAACGAAGGAGGCATGATAGAACATCTTTCATGCTGTAATCTTGTGAAACTGTGGCCCAAGCACGGTAACTAAAGCGAGAAACAATGGAAGATCGTGATAAAGCTTTCGAGCGAGAGTGGTCTTACCAATCCCGCCCATCCCCACGATGGGTACGATCTCCAGCTTGCTTTCTGCTCCGGTCAGCCGATCTGTTAACCGCCTCAGATCTTCATCGACTCCCACCACAACGCTCGGATCTGCACCGCTGCTCGTTGAACCGCCTCTCGACATCTTCTTCTCCTCCTTTCCTTCCATGAGCTTCGCTGCTTGTTTCTCCGCAGAGTCGAGCTCTTCGATTACTTGCTGCAACTCCGGCTGTGGGAAGGTAAATCTGAACGGGGATGCCTTAAAAGCATCTTATCAACCATGTGTGATTCGATGATGTCCTCTGCTGCGTGTGCTGCTTCTCTGATTTGGCTTTCCAAATCACTTTCTATCCCAAGGTTTTGAAGTGTGGATTTTTCAAGAATCTGCTCCAGAGAAGAAGCTTTTTCGAGGAGGGATTTGAGTCGTCGTTTTTGGGAACGAACTTTCCAGCGTCTTTCTTCAGGAGTGATGAGAGGTTGAAGATTGTAAGACATGTTTTTCAACAAGAAAAACTGGAGCAATGGGAACGATGATACCAATCTACGAAACTGGGAAATGATGTTTAAATGATTTGAAGCATATTCTGCCCAACTTTTCAAAAGCAATGCGATAAAGCACGAAGAAAAATTCAAAGTTTGGGCATTTTTTTATAGTAAAATTTACCTAACATTAATATTATTGAATCAATTTCATTTCAGTGGGTACTCACTCTTTGGGTGTTACCCACTTCCCACTAATAGCAGTGCGGATACTCCCTCGTCTCGTTCAAAATGACACTTTTATACTCTTTATGTCTCATTAAGTTGACTTTCGTTTATAGTCGGGACGTTTCAGTTCAATTGATTTATTTTAATCGTTACTTTTCAATGTGAACTTCTTACTTTTCACTTTTAATACTACGTCTAAAATCACATTTCAAAATGAAACAAGTAACTGAAATGAGATGAAGACAATATCATTTAATACCGGATGAGATCCTCTGTCCCAAATTGGTGTACCAATGGTGTACCATACGTCAAATTAGGAAGTTTTGAATTCTTTCTCTTAGTTGTCATTTTAATTTTGGTTATTAGTATATGTCAAAATTTCCTAATTTTATATTGGTACACCATTGGTACATCAGTTTGGGGACAGAGGATCCCATCCGATTTTATACGCACATATATTTTAAAAACGTACACTCTCAAACGAGACAGAGTAAGTAACTGTATTAGGAAACAAAGAGAAGAAATATATAAAGAAGAAAACATGGAAGAAACCTTTATCTCAATGTAATTTGTGGAATTGTGTATTCTCATCTCTCTCTCTCCTTATACATGGGATAAATTAGAAAATTACCGGGGCAGAAATTTGGCGGCAAAATTCTGTAAACTCCTTTCCTCCGCCACCACTGCTCCGCCGCGACGCAGACTCACTCTATTTTCCCTCCACAAATTGAAGCCCTAGAGTCTTCTCAACTTCATTGCCCAAACAATTTCATCGAATTCCGCCGCGAAGATTCTGCCATGGATTCAACAGCAAAGATGATTGATGCTATCGGCGGTCTGGTATTTATCTACTCATTACCAGATTACCTTTTTCTGAGTATGCATTGATATAGTTTGAAATTTAGGCGAATTCCGTTCACCATCTGTTCCATCATGAGCTCGTTTTGCTACTGAATTAGGAAGATAAGTGCCTCAAAACTGGGATCATTTTTTTGATTTTCTCGTGAATAATTACTCTTTTTTTTAGTTGAAGCAACTAATTACCTTGATTTTTCTTACCTCCCCGTTTACGAGTTAGGGATTCCTAATTTTGATGGATGTTATTCCCCAGTTTTTGCAAGCGTTAAGCCATAACCGTGAAGAAATAGCAAACCGATAAATATTCAATGATCATTTTGAGTTTTCGTGAATATAACTCATCATTTGGATGGGGGGAATGTTGGAAAATAGGCCTATGAACATAGAACGTTTCCACAATTGCGAAGATCGGACCCCCAACATTTACTGTTCGGGATTGTTTTAGTTATCGTTGATAATCGTCGAGTGTTGGCAGTCCCTATTTTTGATAAGTAGATTGCCTAACAGCATCCCTGGTATCAGTCCATGTCTTGCTCTTTTTTCACTTTACAATGTTGTTTTTCTGCATTTTAAGTACTTCGATTGAACCATGTTGTTCGTGTATATTTGAGTTGCTTGGCTTTCCATTTTCATCTCATTATATAGTTTGTAAACATTATGGAAGCTTTATAATGTATTCATTTTTTAATACATCGTTGATGATAGAGTAATGGAAGAAAATTACTCCCAACATGCAGGAATTTTGACAGGTTTGAACTCTTTTTAGGTTATTGTAATGTAATTCTTTTATTCAATCAAACATAACTAATAGGTGAAATCATTTGTATGGTTCGATGCAGATATTAATAATAACGCTGATCTTGCAAATGTGCTAAAAGACAATGTGAAGGTGAAGATTTGAGTAAAACCCAATATGATGAGAACGACTGAACGAGGTACTATCTGTCACTTTCCTTATAGATCAACTGAACAAATTGCAAAACAATGCTCCAGATTGACCCTTGCACAACATTTCACTCGCTAAAAGTTCGATTCGGAAGTTAGTGTGAATAATGGAGTAGGTGATGTTTTTTTGTTCCTTATATGGGAAAAAAATCCCGAATAGCTACAGTATTCGTCATTTACTAGAAAACATGCAACTAATCTTCACCTCTTGAACAATAGATCACAAAATGGCTGTGCTTCTCCATAGATTCGATACTTTTTGAATAAGTCAGCTGAAGTGCCATACATATATCGGTAAGTGCAAGTGGATGAAGACCTTTTCCTTTCTGTTTAATTTCCGGTGTTGCAACCCTTGGCAGTTATTATGTGAGTGACAAGATGAGTTTTGTCCCTCTAATTAATGCCTATAGGTAAGTGTTTGATGGCATCTAGTGAAGCCAAGAAAAGTGGGGTAATGAAAATTAAGACGTATGGAATCACGAAAAACACAGTCCACCAATTCCCTTTCCCCCCTGTTTCATTATCTTAAAACTCATATCTTGACTTTGAAAATTTCAAGTCTTGTGATAGTGTTATGTGTATTATTTCATAAATAATTGAGTTCTATGAAGCTGTTTTATGCATTTCCCTTATTTATTTCTCTTTTCGGTTTAGTCAATTTGAGGATCTTGTGAACGGGACCACACTTGTTTGAGCTCATTAAGTCTGTATATATCTTCCTAAGTCTGATATATGCTTGCCACTACACATGCAGAAATAATTCAAGTTCCGGAATATTTTGAAACGATGAGTGGCATGAATCCAATTTTCGTTTCCCTCCTTATTTTCTCATTCATGACTTGTTTCAATCTTATTTATGCCGTTTCATGTCCACTCACTGAAAAGCAGTCACTTCTTAACTTCAAGCATTCTTTGCTAGATCCTTATAATCAACTCTCTTCATGGAACAGTGAAGTTGATTGTTGCAAATGGAAAGGTGTAATCTGCAACAACTCAACTGGCCATGTTCATCAACTCCATCTTCATGGTATGAGTTTGAAAGGCCGAATCGATCCATCTCTGGTAAATCTCAACCATTTAAATCATCTCGACTTGAGCCTCAACAATTTTGGAGAGACGATCCCTTCTTTTATTGGATCATTCACAAACCTTGAGTATTTGAATCTGTCTTTTGCTGGATTTCATGGAAAGGTTCCCCGTAGTATTGGAAATCTTTCATCTTTACTCTGTTTGGATTTGGCTGGCTTTCCTAATATAGTATCTTCCGATCGTCTCAAGCATTATCACAGTATTCATCTAGCTGGATATCCACAAATGGAATATGCTGCAGTTGTGAACTATCCAAATCTTCTACATGTTGACAATCTTGAATGGTTATTGCAGCTTCGTAAATTGGAGCATCTCAACATGAATTTCGTGAACCTCAGCACAGCAAACGACTGGTTGCAGGTGATCAATGCACTCCCTTCTTTGCTACACCTTCGTTTTCAAAATTGCAGTCTTGATTACATATCATCTCTAGATTATGTCAATATTACTTCCCTAAATCTCCTCGACCTCTCGTCTAACAACTTTCATTCCTTCGAGGGCTTAGCATGGATTTTCCGGCTCAGCAGCCTTCGTTATCTTGATCTAAGGAATAACTCTTTCATAGGGCCGATTCCAACTAATAGCAATGCTACTCAACTAGAGTATATTGATCTCTCTTCTAACCTTTTCAATTCCACAATTCCCAGCTGGCTCTATTCTTGTAGAGAATTGGAATTCGTCACTTTGGATTTTAATCTCCTAGATGGCACTATACCACCACAGTTTACTAACTTGTGTAGAATACGAACATTGTCCCTATCCTTCAATAGGTTTCAAGGAAAACTGTCAGATTCTTTCGGTAATATGTCGGAGTGCTTCTTGGAAACTTTGGAAGTATTAAATCTACAGTTTAATCAACTCTCTGGTCATTTGATAGATCATTTGGGAGAATTCAAGAGTCTTCAATCTCTTGTTCTTGCCAAAAATTCATTTTCTGGCAAAATTCCGTCTAACTTGGGAAAGTTGTCGTCGTTGGAAATTTTGGGACTGTCTCGTAACAAATTTACCGGAAGTCTTCCTGATAGTTTGGGCCAACTTTCCAATCTTCAAAGACTTCATATTGGAGGTAACAAGCTAGAAGGGTTAGTGACCGAAAGTGTCTTTGCAAATCTCACGAAACTACAAATCGTAACTGCTTCTGAAAACCACCTGACTCTGAAATTAGGCAAGCATTGGATTCCTCCTTTCCAACTTATGCAACTTAGACTAGGGTCATGGAACTTAGGCGAAGGCTCGGAATTCCTTCATGGCTTCAGACACAGAAGAATCTTTCGGCCTATCTTGATTTGTCCGATACAGGAATCTACGGTAATGTTCCTAACTGGTTTTGGGAGATTCAGTTCTTGAATCTTTCTCATAACCATCTTCACGGGAACATTCCGGATTTCAGTGGTTCGAAAGATGATCAGTACATGTATTTGAGCTGTAACCAGTTCGAGGGCTCGTTGCCTCGAATTGGAGACTCTTTGAAGGAGCTGGATCTGTCCGATAACTCACTCTCTGGAGGTATAGCTCACTTCCTTTGTGATGAGAGATACGACACTTATTCGTTGGAGATCCTTCATTTGGGAGACAATCTATTAAGCGGCGAGTTACCGGATTGTTGGATGAAATGGCCATCGTTGAGATATTTGAACTTAGGCAACAATCGGATGTTTGGAAGCATCCCAACTTCTCTCGGGCTTCTAGCAAATCTGCAGTCTTTGAATCTCGATCACAACAAATTTTCAGGGCGCATACCTTCTTCGATGCAAAACTGCAAGAAGTTGCTAAAGATGGGGCTTGCAGATAACGTTCTTGGTGGAAGTATACCGACATGGATCGGAACGAGCCTAGTTGAGTTGAGGATTCTCATCCTGAGTTCTAACAACTTGAGTGGTGAGATTTCTTCGGAGATTTGCCACTTGACCTCTCTTCAAATACTGGATCTCTCAAACAATAAACTCTCAGGCATAATTCCTCGGTGTCTCCACAACTTCACTGCAATGGCTATGAAGAGAGATTTGCCCGATCTGTACAGACAATACGGTGGCGGAAAATCTCTCTTCTCATTCTCTGTTTACGTGGGAGGCTTTATCGAGAGTGTGCTGATCGTCACAAAAGGAAATAGATTGCGGTACGACACCATTCTGCCATTGGTTACAACGATCAACCTCTCGAAGAATAAACTATCCGGAGCTATCCCGAATGAGTTGATGAGCCTGCTGGAATTGGGATCACTAAACTTTTCAAGAAACGAGTTGAGAGGTTCGATTCCTGAGTACGTCGGAGATATGAAGCAGTTGGAATCTCTTGATCTATCGAGAAACTCTTTATCCGGTCTAATCCCGAACAGCCTTGCAAGTATAACTTCTCTGGATTATCTAGACTTGTCTTACAACAACTTGACTGGAAGAATACCCGAAAGCACTCAGATCCAGAGCTTCAACGCTTCGAGCTTTTTCGGTAATGATCTTTGTGGTCCACCATTGACGAGCAACTGCAGCGGTCCTGGAAATGCAGACGGTGGAGAGAACGAAGAGGATGACGAAGCGGAGGTCGAGTGGTTTTATGTGTTTGTAACTTTGGGGTACGCATTGGGATTTTCAGGTGTTTGCACTGCACTAGTGTTGAAGAGGAGGTGGAGGGATGCATGTTTAGGGTTTGTTGAAAGGGTGTGGAATGAGATTTGTGTGTTTGTTATTATTAAATGGAGAAACCTCTCATTGCCATCTCCTCCAACGTAGGTATGAAGATTTGCAAGAATCTTGTGAAACGGACTGTATATTTCTAGGCCAAATCAAAGCAAACAGAGGGAGTATATTTCTTTTATGGTCTAATCCAAGTCTTTCACTTGTTTGTGACTTACCGTTCGAATTAAGTACAATTACATAGTAAAATATACTTGTCGTGTTCTGCTGATAATGAGTTCATTTACACTAATATCAGTCGACTATACCAAGTGCATAATATCCAATTTCTTGCGTCGATTTATTGCTTTCTTTTGACTATGTTAACGTGCATGATTCTGTTACGTTTTCGAACTAGAAAATGGTACGGCTACTATTTTACGCATCATAAAAAATTCCAAATTCTTAGCTTATCATTGGGTTAGTTGGTTTAAAACACATGAACTTTACCTCATTTTCTTTGATGACTTTCAAATCTTTTTGAAAATTAGATTTCTTTGAATTGTTTTAATACAATTCATCTCTTCAATATCAAACAAAATACATGTATATGTATTTCTTTTTTCTATTTTTAGCATAAAACTATGTCTTACCTTGAATTCAATAGAATTTATAACAAATGTGAAGCGTTTGTGATTTTGTTGACTGCTAATAGACTTTCTTACAAGAATTTAATTTAGTGTTTTTCTTTGACCTTTGTTCTAAAATACTTCCAAACCATTTCATCATAATCCATACTAGCTAGTCAATGCCATTCATTCAAAACTAAGGTATTGAATTCGAATCTTCCATGATGTCATTTTTAAATTTCGATCGTTAAAGCTTAAAAAAAGTCACTAGGGAATAAGCATAATTATTGTTGAATAAATGTCAAACGACCCTAACTTCACAATTCCCTAAGTAATATTCATACGGGTCTTTTAAAATTAAATTTTCGCAATAATGATTTTTGTAGTAAAATATTGGACCGGACATCCACCAATAAGTTTGGACTCATTCAACAAAATCTGCTAATTGGAGGATTAATTAATTAATCAATTAATTGTAAATAAATATTTTCATTGTCGATTTTATTCTCATAAACTTAATTATTTGGATTTTTATTATAAAAAAAATAAAATTGGTGAGTTGGTTGCTGCTGTTATTGATAAAAAGAGGCAGTCATTCATGCCTCAAACTTGCACGTAAACCGAAATTCAAACTTATTATTGCCAACGTGATTTCAATCATTTGACCATCACTTTCACCTAATCAATTAATAAGTAATAACATAATTATGCAGTGCAGAAGGGACATCAACACCGAACACGTGGAAATTTATATGATTTATTAATTTTATTAGTTTGCTACAGTAAAACTTGTAAAACCAGTCACTTTAAGAAGGCTGATTTAGTGGCGGGTCCCGCTAAAAGCTGTGATGATGTCATGCCTGTCCATGCAATTGAAATGTCAATTTTTATTTTATTTTTTTTAATTTACGCGAGTTTACGTTTTTTTTTTTTTTGAATTTTTATTTATGTATTATTTGTTTCTCTCTTGATCCTTTTTATTTTCACTTCTCTATGCAATTCTTTTCCTTTATATATTTTCTTCATCCATGTACTTAGAGGAAATAATAATTTCTTCTTCTCGTATAAGATGACACATTCTTTTCTAAGCCGTCACATACTAGATGATATATTTCTTTTTTTGGAAAGAATTAGACATAGATAAGAAATAATTCAAACACAAAATTTTGCACTCATTTCAATATAACCTAAATTATAAACTTAAAATGATCATAACTTGTCGTTTATTTATCAATTTTACAATTTTAATATCAAATTAAATGGTTCAATACGTTATTTTTTTTTTTTTTAATTCAAACATCAATGTTTTTAGAAGTATAAACATAGATTAAACAAGATATAAAGCTTGCAACACTTAGATTCATAAATATTTTAATTCTCATGCCAAAAGAAAGGTGTCGTCTTAAACGAGACGAAATGAGTAGTATTTATGTAACATAAAAAAGTGATTTATTTATTATTATTTTTTTTTTTTCTGATTTCACCTGATTGTAAATCACTCACGATCAATTTTGCTTTGATATTCTTTGATATGGGAAAGAGTGAGAAGAGTGAACATATGAAGAAATTTAGAAGACAAAGAAATAAATTAAAAATTACTAAAAGAAATAGCAAGATATAAAAATAACACTAATAAAAATTAATTATAAAAACACTGATAAGACCAAGCAATAGTAAAATTATAAAATTGAAATGTACACTATAACTCATTAAGTATGTGCGAATACACTGTTGCAAATTTTTACAATAAAGTTTAATTAAAATAAAAAATAGGTGTTTCGTCTCACTCATTAGTCTTGTTTGCTATTTTATGTCGTATTATTACAATACTAGTTTTATTTTCTATAAGTGAAAAAAATAACATAATTCTTATTTTCAATATAGACCGCTTACATTCACTTTTAACACTTGCGTATAAAATTATTAGTCGAAAAGAAATATAACAAGTGAAGTGAAACGGAGAAAGTAATATACTGTATATAAATAATACTATTCAAAAATAAAAATGAAAGGAAACATAGGATACGTACAAAAATAATTTTAAAAAAAATGAACATTTCAATTGCATTTGCAGCATAACATTGTCACAGCTTTTAATGGGACCCGCCACTAAATCAGCCTTCATACCGGTTTTGCAAGTATTACTGTAGCAAACTGTAATAAATTAATACATTAAACAAGTTTCCACGTGTAGGGCGATGATGGCCTTCTGCAATGAAGAAGGAGGTAGCATCGCCCTCACCGTATACATATATTATGCACTTAATTAAACAAATTTAATTTTATCAAAGATGTTTTGAATTAAAAAAAATTTAGTTAATTGGAGAAAATAAATTCCAATTCAAGCTATTCCCTTTTCAATTAGGCAGCTTTGACAATTAGTTGTTTACATTTTTCTTTTTTCAAACAAATGTGGAATATTTAATTCGTTGATATGCATTGAACCTATTTTCCAGTATGCAGAGCTGGTCGGAGACATTATGATTTATGCATTGTTAATCTTAAGGGTATTATTTGGCTGAGCTGATTTGTTGTGTTCTTATTCTCTATTTATACATTTGTAGAGAGTAAATCTATAATCTGTAACCTATCCACCTAAATTATACCCGTGGACGTAACCAACTCATTATTTATGAATTACGTAAATATGTGTCATTTTAACGTCTTATATTTGTTTATCGCTATGTTAATCATAATCCGTTACAACGTAATCTATCATCCCCACCCTTTTTACCTACATGCAGCCTTTCACTTTGGCTGTCAAAATCAGTAGAATTACCTACCCCCAAATGATTAATTGGGGATTAGATAGAGAGAGGTTGGTAAACATAATAAAATAAAGTATTGGTTAGTATACAATGGTCTTTACCTCCCTCTTTGGTAACTACATGAGATAACACCTAATATTAATTGTGTAAATAATTGAAACAAACAACACAAGTACACGCCCTCCACATATCAATTTTATATTTTAGGCCAAACTCCAACAAGTGATATGTATATGTGTCTCTCCACCAACCCATTACAAAGTCACCACTTGGTTTATATATTTATCTAGCAATAATATAATAATAATTGTAAAAGTAAAATAAATTATTACTTAGTTCACCACCTTAGGATTTTTTTAGAGAGAGAGAGAAACACCACCTTAACAAGTGATTTATCTCATCTACTAAGTGAAAACCTTGAGAAATTGAGGTTACAGTACACCTAATAAATAAAAAGAAGAAGAAGTGTGTTGGTCAAAATTGGAGAATCTCTTTAGGTGATAGAGGACAAGTTTGTTTGGCTTTGACAACTATGAATCTCTAAGGTGATAGAGCACTTATTGTATGTACATACATTACTAAGTTATGAATTTATAATATGAGTTCAAAATTCATTACCAACTAAGAGTAACAAGTTAATATTTATTTATATGTTATTCGTGTACGCAGAGAATCTATTGTGTAATCTGTAACCTAGTTGCTTAGTAAAACATGTGCTCTTTTTTTGTTCCTGGACGTAGCCAACATAATATTAGTGAACCACGTAATTTTGTGTCTTCTTTACGATTCTGTTTGTTTATCGCTCTTTAATCATAATCCGTCACAACAATATTGATGGTCCAGTATATTAATATGAAGCAAAATACTTGAACTAGTAACTATAGCGCAATCTTTCAATTTATGGGGTTAAAAGATTAAAAAAGAAACTACCTTGAACTAGTCCTCTTTCATTCTTAACTAACTATACTTAATTTGAGATAATCAAGTCTTATTTTGTTTGACCTACTTCAAGAAAAAAGAAAAAAGAAAAAAAAGACTACCTTCCTCTTCATTTATTATCATTTGGTAGAGGTTGATTGATTGGTAGTTCTCTAATTTTAATCTTTCTATAATTTGTATGGTAGTTTTTAATTGATAAATATGGTTGGTTGATATTTAATTAATTAATTACTCCTCATATAAGTGTATGCAATAGTTAAATAAATAGTTACATTATTGATTGTGACAAATTTATGTTTCTTAGGATACCTAATACCTATCCCATTCTAGTTTGTTTGTCTTTCACTTTCATATCTTTGTTTTGAATTTTTTTAAATATTTCTTACCTATGGTTACAAAGTAGTGGAGACTTAATACCTTTACTTTAAATGAAATGCATTATTAAATTAATTTCATCTTATTTTTCACAAGGGTTTTGATTATGCCACTTTCTCACCAACCCTCCTTTTCCAAAGTTGACATTTCTATATTGTTTTTAGTGCAATCGAAGAATTGACACTCAATTCTACTAATAGGAAATACTATGAATTAACATATGTGTATACAATAAATTCAGAGGGAAAGAAAACTCACACTTTGTTTCTGACTTTATGTTCATATGAGGTCGCAAATATTTTGGAGATCGAAAATTCAGTATTGCATCGACAAATGATTTTCACGTTCACATGTGAAAATTTTATCGAAAGCTTAATCATTACTCTATTTGTTTCACTTAATTAGTTCATCTTTCATTTTTCATCTGTCTTATTTTATTAGCCAATTTTCTAAAAAGAACACAAAAACACCTTTTAAAACCCATCTACCTCTGTTTTTCTTGATCTCTGTGTCACACCCTAGGTGGTCTAATTAAGTGGGATGAAGAGAGAGAGAGAGTATTTGTTTGGGAATAGCTTCAACACATATCAATTGTCTGTCGATGTACTAAGATATGTAACACGAAAATGCAAACAGATTATCTAATTCGAAAATTTATCAACAAAAACATTGGACGGAGTTGGTAGATACACACATACACATAAACACAATCTACGAAACAAAACTAGCCAGAAAAGGTTGAAATTAAATAAAATTTGCTAATAATAATGATCATAATAAAGAATTAAATTATTTAAATTTATTATTTTTTTTTTTAAGGAAAAGGAAAAGCTGAAAAGGTCTCCTCAAGGTGGAGATTAGAATATTGGACGTAAAAAATTCCAATTCATTAGCACTAAATTGGATTTTTTTTAAAAAAAAACAACAACGAAACAAAACAAAAAAACCATTTTTATTTAATTTTTTAATATATAAAAAGCTGAAAAAGTCTTAGTGGAATTATTTTGTCTCTACACATAAACACACAAAGAAATAAAAAGAAATAAAGAAAACAAATAGGTGGATTCTGAGTGTTTGGCAATAGTCTAAAATAATTATTAAAAATATAATTAGTGTTTGAAAAAAAGATGCCAAAAGCAATCATCCACTGCCGATTCGGCCTACCCAACTAACTTATGCTTCTTCCAATTTATTTTACTTTATTTATATAATAATCTCCTAATTTCCATTGACGAAGTAATTTACAAGCTGTTGATATATATGGAAAGAAAGTGATCGACCACCATCCATTTTCCCTATATTCTCCCAAACATACCGTAGAGAGAGAGAGGAGAGGCAGAGGATGAGTAGTTCAGAAGAGGAGGGCGCCGGGCTGGCGGAGGAGAATCAGAATGCGGCGGCGGCGGCGGCGGCGGCGACGGTTCCGTTCTTCAAGCTCTTCTACTTCTCCGACTCGTGGGACAAGATTCTGATGGTGGTGGGGACCCTCGGCGCCATCGGCAACGGCATGAACCAGCCGCTCATGGCTCTGCTGTTCGGCGAGCTCGCCGACGCCTTCGGCCGGACGCAGACCGAGAGCGTCCTCCCCGTCGTCTGCCGCGTGGCGCTCAAGCTCGTCTATGTCGCCCTCGGTTGCGGCGTGGCTGCATTTCTACGTAAGTATGCAGAACTCTGTTCTTTTTTAAGTACTTACTGCGACCTTTTGGTTGGAGTGGAAGCGTCTTACTGTTTTACTGTCTGTCAGTTTGTTATTACTGGTCAGCAGTAAAACAATCATCCTTTATCTTTCTCTCTCTATAATGTTATTACAATGATGGTTGTGACAGAGGTGGCATGCTGGATGATAAGCGGAGAGAGACAGGCAGCTCGGATCAGGGGACTGTATCTGAAGACGATCCTGCAGCAGGACATCGCCTTCTTCGACATGGAGGTCCATACGGGGGAGGTGATCGGGAGAATGTCGGGCGACACCGTCCTCATCCAGGACGCCATCGGTGAGAAGGTCGGGAAGTTCGTGCAGTTAATGGCCACCTTCTTCGGAGGGTTCATCATCGCCTTCTTCAAGGGCTGGCTCCTGACATTAGTGATGCTCTCGTCCATACCGCCGCTCATGATCTCCGGCGGGATCATGTCTCAGGTGGTGGCTAAGATGGCCACTCAGGGCCAGGATGCGTATGCTGCTGCTGCCATCGTGGTCGAGCAAACGATAGGCGCCATCAGAACTGTGAGTACCGAGTACTGAGTACCGATAGTCACTTTCGAATGTTATTAGTATTTGTTACTAATGTTATATGTGTATGTGTATGTAGGTTGCTTCTTATACAGGGGAGAAGAGGGCTGCAAAAGAGTACAACAAGTCTCTCGACAACGCGTACAAGTCGGCCGTGCACCAAGGACTAGCCACGGGGCTAGGCCTCGGAGCGGTTATGTTTGTGATGTTCTGCAGCTACGGTTTAGCCGTCTGGTATGGCGCGAAGCTGATCCTGGAAAAGGGTCATTCCGGGGGAGATACTTTTACGGTCATCGTTGCAGTTTTAACCGGTTCCTTGTAAGTGTATATATATTCAATTTCTAAAATATATCTTAGTTTGAAATATTATATATATGTTGTCCACGGTGATTTAATCCTGGGTCTGTCACATCAGGTCCCTAGGGCAAGCTTCGCCCTGCATGACAGCGTTCGCAGCAGGGCGGGCCGCGGCCTACAAGATGTTCGAGACAATAGAGAGGAAGCCCGAGATCAATCCATTTGACAGTAAGGGGAAGGTCTTGAGCGATATCAACGGGGATATAGAGCTCAGAGACGTGCATTTCAGCTATCCGGCCAGACCGACAGAGCACATCTTCAGTGGATTCTCTCTGACTATCCCTCGGGGAACTACCGCCGCCCTGGTCGGGCAGAGCGGGAGTGGAAAGTCGACGGTGATCAGCTTGATCGAGAGGTTTTACGATCCCCTGAGCGGGGAGGTTCTGATCGATGGGACGAATCTCAAGGAATTCCAACTCAAGTGGATAAGGTCGAAAATAGGTTTGGTGAGCCAAGAGCCAGTGTTGTTCATGGGAAGTATAAAGGACAATATTGCTTATGGAAAGGAAGGTGCAACTGATCAAGAGATTAGAGCAGCAGTTGAGCAAGCTAATGCTGCTAAATTCATTGATAAACTACCGCAGGTAATCTATTTATTACTCCGTCCGTCCCACAAAATTACAAGCGTTTCTATATTTTATACCTCACATACGTTCGAGTTTGAGAAAAATAAAATATACGCACTGTCATTTTAGGAGCTGTCTAATTAGTTTAATTCATTAGAAGTCTTCGTCCACCTATAATCATTGTTATTCTTATCATCATTAGTAATGAATCAACTTATATAATTTAATAATTAAATCCACCAATTATTCATCATAATCATATTACTTTTACCATTGCCATTTGTACTACTGATTTATTAATTTTAATAAAACTAATCATCTGAAAATTGTAGGCAATCTATTAATCTTTTGTACTTTAAAAAAGATTATTAATTTACAAATATGAACGTATTAAAGTATGTATAGCTTTAATTTCTCTAACAAGTTTGTTTCAAAACAAAAAAAATTCACATAATAGAAATGTATTTATATTTATATGAGATGTTTGCATATGTGTGTATGGTGAAGTGATCATCATATGCATGAATCTTGTACAATTTGCAGCAGGTGTTGAATGTAGAAACTGTTGTGTGTGTAGGGTGTGGATACTTCTGTCGGCGAGCACGGGACTCAGCTCTCCGGTGGACAGAAGCAGAGGATCGCTATAGCCAGAGCGATCCTAAAAGATCCGAGGATTCTACTTCTCGATGAGGCCACGAGTGCACTGGATGCAGAGTCGGAGCGAGTAGTCCAGGAGGCCCTCGACCGGATCATGGTGAATAGAACGACCGTCATAGTCGCTCATCGTCTCACCACAGTTAGAAATGCTAACATGATTGCGGTCATCCACAAGGGAAAGATGGTTGAGAAAGGTACCTTTAGTAACATACCATACTTCTAAACCTCATTATTATTAGAACGAACTTGTTCAGGTCAAATTTTCGACCTTTTAGTTGGAGGGGAAGCGTTTTATATCTCTAACTTTCTGTAAATTTACCAACAGGGACTCATGCTGAGTTGTTGGAGGATCCGGAAGGAGCGTACTCGCAACTCATAAGGTTGCAAGAGTCGCATAAGGAGGAGGACGAGGAGGTCGAGGAGATAGAGCCGAGCGCAGAGTACTTGAGGCAAGCGAGCGAGAAGGCGACGCTTCTCCACTTGATGAACATGAGATCTACCAAGTTTAGAAGCGGAAGCCGCAACTCGCTATCCATCACATTTAGCCTGTCGAGGGGGGTGAGCGTTGCGAGAAGCGAGTACGAAGATCTTGAGCTCTCTTCCGAGGCGCTCAACAAGCATCCTTCCGTTCCGCTAAGCCGCCTTGTCGCTCTCAACAAGCCCGAGACACCGGCCTTAGCAGTAGGTGCTCTGGCAGCAATACTCAACGGTGCAATAGTTCCGTTTTTCGGCATTTTACTCTCCCTCGTGATCAAGACCTTCTACGAGCCGCCGCATCAGCTAAGGAAGGACTCCAAGTTTTGGGCGCTCATGTTTGTAGTTCTTGGACTCGTGTCGTTAGTCGTCTACCCGATGAGGACATATTTCTTCGCGGTAGCCGGGAGTAGGTTGATAAGGAGGATTAGGATGATGTGCTTCGAGAAAGTGGTGAACATGGAGGTTGGTTGGTTCGATGAGCCCGAGAACTCGAGTGGAGTCATTGGGGCAAGGCTCTCGGCTGATGCGGCTACCGTCCGTGCTCTCGTTGGCGATGCATTGGCTCAGTTGGTTCAGGATCTTTCCTCGACTGTCGTGGGGCTCGTTATAGCGTTCATCGCGTGCTGGCAGTTGTCGTTCATCGTCATCGCTTTGGTGCCTCTCATTGCACTTAATGGATACATTCAGCTCAAATTCATGATGGGATTTAGTGCTGATGCTAAGGTAGTTGGATTAAACAAAACCTTATTTTGCTATGTTTTCTTTTTCTTCTGTTCATAAGCTTACTTGAGTCATGTTTGTGTGTGTTCTTAGGTGATGTACGAAGAAGCAAGTCAAGTGGCGAACGATGCTGTTGGAACGATACGAACCGTGGCTTCGTACTGCGCAGAGGAGAGGGTTATGGAGATATACAGGAAGAAGTGCGAAGGGCCAGTTAAAATGGGGATAAAGCAAGGGTTAATCAGTGGTACCGGCTTCGGTCTGTCTTTAGCCCTATTGTTCTTCGCCTACGCCATGGCATTCTACGCGGGTGCTCGTCTCGTTGAGGCCGGGAAAGCTACATTCGAAGACGTGTTTCGTGTAAGTACACCACATCTCTGTACGCATCACAATAATATATGTATACATGTAAGGCAGCAGAACTCAGTTCTGACTCTGTGGTTTGCAGGTTTTCTTTGCTATAAACATGGCGGCGGTCGCCGTTTCGCAATCGAGCACGTTCGCCCCCGACTCCAGCAAGGCCTCGAGCGCAACCGCGTCTATATTTTCCATCCTCGACAGAGGATCGGTCATCGACCCGAGCGACGAATCCGGCACAATGCTGGACGATCTGAAGGGGGAAATCGAACTCAAACACGTCAGCTTCAAGTATCCCACTAGGCCTAATATCAAAATATTCAGAGACCTCTCACTCACAATTCACAGTGGCCAGGTATATCAGATATCTTACTGTCAATCAAACGAGCCCTTAACAGTCAAACATATCGAGTTTTTGTCTCTTACTGCCAACCAAACGAGTCCCTAATGAGTATAGGATATCCCAGTCAAACATATCAAACTTTATCTCTTACTTACTGCCAATCAAACGAGCCCTAATGAATATAAGATATCTAAGTCAAACATATCAAGTTTTTATCTCGTTCTGCCAACCAAACGAGCCCCCTAACGCATCATAATTTACAAATTCCAGACGGTTGCACTAGTCGGAGAGAGCGGGAGCGGGAAGTCGACGGTCATATCCCTACTGCAAAGATTCTACAATCCCGACTCCGGAGTGATCACAATAGACGGGATCGACATCCAAAGGCTACAGCTAAAATGGTTGAGGCAGCAGATGGGACTAGTGAGCCAGGAGCCGGTCCTGTTCAGCGGCTCGATCCGTGACAACATAGCCTACGGGAAAGGCGGGACCGCGACCGAGGCTGAGATCATCGCCGCGGCCGAGCTAGCAAACGCCCACAAGTTCATCAGCGGGCTGGAGCAAGGGTACGACACAATGGTCGGGGACCGGGGGGTCCAGATGTCGGGCGGGCAGAAGCAGAGGATCGCGATCGCCCGAGCCATCGTTAAGGGCCCCAAGATACTATTGTTGGATGAGGCGACGAGCGCACTGGATGCAGAGTCAGAGAGGGTGGTGCAGGACGCGCTGGACCGGGTGATGGTGAACCGGACCACCGTGGTGGTGGCGCACAGGCTGTCGACGATCAAGAACGCCGACGTGATCGCCGTGGTGAGGAACGGGATGATTGTGGAGAAGGGGAAGCATGATAACCTCATCAATGTCAAGGATGGATTCTATGCATCGCTTGTGGCATTGCATATGGCTTCTGCATGAGTATAATCATTTTTTTTAATTTTTTTGGCCTTGTTTTGCTATTGTGAAATATGAAGATTAATGTATACAATTAGATGAATAGACAATAAGCGAATTAGCCAGCTACAGAAGTGTATTATATTACTACATTAATTACAAACATGTATAATATATTATATCACTATTTATTCTCTAAGAACATTGATTGTAAAATTCATTTTGTTTGTGTTATGCTACATATCGATCAATTTATACAACCTGAATTCAAGGCATGTGAAGCAAACTATGCAACCATCCCTAATACCAGAGTTGTCAGTTTTCGACATAACACAATAAGCCGACACGAACACATACGGAATTTATAGGTTTGTGTCGAAGTTTATTGAGTTCGTATCACTAACAAGTTGACCAAATAAAATTATGATGTCACAATTATTATACAAAGTTAAACTATACCTTTCAATTCCTAAAACATTTCACTACCAGCCGTGAACACATTAATATAATTAAGAAAAATTATTAAGTCATTTTTAAATTACTATGTCCTAAGTAAAAAGAAATTATCAACCGTAGCCCCATGTGAAGTAGGGGAGCATTTTTGTGAATGATACTCACTTAGTTTGCAATCTTTTAGATCCGTTAATTTTTTAGTTGATTTTGAGGCTAATTTTAAAAAATAGTTTTTTCTACGGATTTATTATGATGTTCATACTATTGTATGGATAAACAATACTCTAAAAATCTATTTCAAATCTATTATTTACGGAACTTTAAAATTAACTAAAAAGTCGATATCCCGAGAGAGATGAGATCCTCTATCCTCAAACTTGTGTATCAATCGCGTACCCAAGTCAAAACTACGTAGTTTTGTTAGTTAAAAAATTTATTGAATTTGCAGCAATAAAAAATATAAGAACAAAACTATGTAGTTTTGACTTGGTACACGATTGGTACACAAGTTTGGGAATAGAGGATCCCATCTCATCCCGAGATGGCGGACGGAGAGAGGGGGAGTATAATATACTCCATTCGTTCAACTTCACTAGTGATATTTTCTAAAATGGAAATAATTAACCCTTACTTTTTTATGTGGAATTGTGGACCCTTATTTTTTTTTTCTTTTAACATTTGCGCTTAAATCTCGTACCGAAAATAAAGTGGGACATAGGGAGTAAATCGTAATTAAATTTCTAAATATATGCCCTCCTTTGTCCACCGTTGCTTTTATAAAAGTCTCATCTTCACGCGCTTTCCAAAAGAAAAAAGTTAAAAAAAAACATTAAAAAAATAATAAAAAAATCAAGGGCCAATTAGTTAGGAGTACTTAATTAAGTAGGTTCTAGTTAACATTCCTAAATTAAACCCAGGTTTTCTTTGTGTCTCTGCAAATTCAAAGAAGCTCTACTCTACTCACTCATGGCGGCTTATGCAGCTCTGCTTACTCTTATGCATATCATACGCCAGATAGAGAATCATCACTCCCCTCCGATTTCTATCGACGAACAACAACTCAAGTCTCTCACTGGGAAAGTCAACTCCTTGCTGCAATTTCTCGAAGGCTACAATTCCCCAGCTGCCGACAGCGACAAAGCGGATCCGTTGGAGATTCGCATCTCAGATGCAACTTATGCAGCTGAAGACGTGATCGAGTCGTATATATTCGACAACATTCTCCTCGCTGCAGCAAAAACTGATGATGGCGGCGGCGGCGGTGGTGAAATCAGTTGCATCAACTTCTATGAGGATCTACAGGGAGTGATCGAAGAGCTTGATCTGATCGAGAAAGAGGTGGCTGTCCTGGCGGAGACGGTGAGTGGGAAGGCTGCAGTCGAATCTCAGCCGCAGCTAAGGATCTCTGCTCGTACCGGTTTAATTGGGGGGAAGAAGAGCGTGATGGTGGGAATGGATTGCGAGGTGATTCAAATCATGGATTGGCTGACCGGAGGAAACCCTAATTGCCAAATCATCCCTATCGTAGGGATGGGCGGGATCGGTAAGACAACTCTTGTCACAAATGTATTTCAACACCCACTTATTTCGGAGCATTTTGATATTTGTGTATGGGCTACTATCTCTCAAAATTGTGACATAGGAGAAACTCTTAGGAATATTTTAACTCAAGCATTAGGGTTGGTGGTTGGGAAAGATGAGGAAGAATTAGGAGTAGAATTACATAAATGTTTATGGGATAGGAGGTATCTCTTGATAATGGATGATTTGTGGAGTACTGAGGTGTGGGACAAGATGAAAATTTTCTTTCCAGATTGCGAGAATGGGAGTCGAATATTAGTAACAACTAGACTTTCACACTTGGCTTCCTACTTGACAAGCTCGAATAGTCTTGACATGAGATTCTTAGACGAGGCCGGTAGCTGGAATCTGTTCTCCCTTAGTGTATTTGGTGAGGAAAGTTTTCCTTCCGAACTCAAGGAGATTGGAAAGAAAATTGTGGAAAAGTGTAACGGATTACCTTTGGCAATTGTTGTGATCGGAGGTCTTCTGGCAAAATCCTTGCGTACTCTAGAATATTGGGAGCACGTAGAGGAAAACTTAACTTCAATAGTGAATTCGGAGAATGAAGAGTACTGCTTGAGAATATTGAAAATGAGCTATAATTATTTGCCTGCCTACCTAAAGCCTTGCTTCCTATACATGGGAGTGTTTAACGATCCTTCAATTAGAGTCTCAAAAATCATCAGGTTGTGGGTGTGTGAAGGATTTCTTAGACCATTAAACAGCAAAAGCTTGGAAAGAATTGCCAATGATTGCTTAGAGGAGCTAGTTGACAGAAATCTCATTATAGTTGATAAGTTGGGGTCACTTGGGAAAATGAAGTACTGCAAAATCCATGATTTAGTGAAAGATATGTGTTTGAAAGAAGCTCAAAAGCAGCGGTTTTATTATGTCTTCGGGGGGCAACACAGTACTCGAGAGATAAGCAGCCAACGCCGCACTGTTTTTACCAAAATGCCTGCATTTGAGATAATCACTGGTGTCTTGAAATCTATGCCCCATGCGCGTTCTTATGTTTGCAATGATGTTGGAATGTCGCATTTTCCACTCTTTAGATTGTTGAGGACACTGCATCATCCACATGTAAACAATAAGTTTTTCCTACAGGAGGATGCGTTGCAATTGGTGAATTTGCATTACATTAGATTTGGTCCTCATTGTGGCGAGCACGACAGTTATAATCTCCCTTCTTCAATCAACTTGTGTTGGAATCTGCATACACTGATTATTTCTTCTTTCCGTGGTCTTATTGCACCAATTGAAATATGGAAAATGCGTCAGCTCAGGCATGTGGAGTGCCAGCGGATGTATCTCCCAGATCCTCGGAGCAGTGACAATACTGATGCTATTATCATGGAGAATCTAGAGACTCTCAAAGGAGTGATAAATTTGTATTTGAATGAAGATGTGGTTAAAAGAATTCCCAATATCAAGAAATTGAGCATAAGCTATGAGGAAAATCTGAATATGGGAAGAGCAAACTGTCTCAGCTATCTTCAGTGTTTGAACAAACTGGAAAGCTTCGCCTGCTCCACCAAAGATGGAAATGATAATTATATGCAGAAGATCAGCTTCCCACATTCGCTTAAGAAATTGAGTTTTGTAGTCGGCAAAAGTTTTCCTTTGGAGGAGACGTTGGAAAAGATAGGAGCACTACCATTTCTAATGAAACTCAGATTGAGGGGAGGGCAGTTGTTAACACGTAAGTGGGAAACAGTTGAAGGCCAGTTCCCCAGCCTCAAATATCTTTCACTGGAACGGTGTAAGAATGTGAAATGTTGGACAATAGAGGGTGAGGTCTTGCCCCACCTTGAGCGACTTCATCTCTATGGGATAAGATCATTGAACGAGATCCCTTCAGAAGTCGGAGAAATACCAACTCTCAAGTATATCGAATTGGCATTTTGCAGTGAATCATTGGAGTTGTCAGCTAAAAACATACAGGAGGAACAGGAGGAATTACAAGGGGTAATACCCTTTGATGTTCGAGTTGTGACATCGAAAACATCGGAATTGATGTCATGTTTGATAGATTTGATTCGAGAACGCTTACGCCTTCATCTTGAATTGTCAAATTTGAGGGGAAAGGGTTAAATAAGCCCCTAATATTTGTTCCTAAGTACAAAAGTAAACGGGAATTTTTTTTTTTTTATTATTATTTTTTTTTAATTGAGGTTCGGTATAAATACTTCCGTTAAACTTTTGTTAGTTGAAATTATTTTCTATTTACAAACTTCTTAAATAATGCTGCACATATTCATTATCTGCATACGAAGAGTCACTAGCTCTCCCGCTGCCTTTACTATCTCGTTGATTCTATTCTCATTTTCACATTGTCGGACTAGTGAGTTAGGAGCCGGTCCTTTTCAGCGGCTCGATCTGTGACAACACAGTGGCGGAGCCACATGTAGGTCACAGTACTTCACATATATTTTTTTTAGTTCTTAAAATTTCGATTTTGTCAGAAATTTTCATTATAAACTCATGCTAAATGTGAGGAAAATGAGTAGTTTTCATCTCTTTTGTGTTACCGGCAGCCAATCGAGTCCATCTTATTTGAAATTTCTGGCTCCGCCACTGTAACATAGCGCATGGAAAATGCGGGACCGCGAGCGAGTCCGTGTTCATCGCCGCGGCAGAGCTGGCAAACTCCCACAAATTCATCAGCGGGCTGGAGCAAGGGTACGACGCGATGGTCGGGGACAGGGTGTGCAGATGTCGGGCGGTAAGAAGCAGAGGATCGCGATCGCCCAAGATACTTGTTGAGTGTGTGTATTCAATGAAACAGTAATGGGAGAAATGTTCATCTTTTCATAAAACCATAAAAGCTGCTGAGCAGAGTTCAGTTACAATATATATGGAAAGATATCTAAACCTAGACAAAAAGCGTGAAAACAAATAAACCAACGTTTATCCTACGTGGCAAACAGACTAAAACGTCCGTTGGATCTGTGGAAGATCCAACGGCTCACAATTCCTCTCTCAGTATCGAGTCTCACCAAGGACAAAAACAGAACAGAAATAAAAATAGCTATAAAACTTCATCTTCTCCATGACTCCATCTTCTGCACTTCATCCCTGAACATACGAACTGGATAAAAACCTTCATCATTCTCTACACCCCCCCTCAAGATGGAGGTGGTGGAGATCAAGCACCTTCATCTTGCACAGCAAGTCGCGAAAACGAGGGCCAAAAAGAGATTTAGTAAAAAAATCTGCCAATTGATCAAGGGAAGAAACTGCAGTAGGTGATACAAAACCAGCAAGAAATTTCTCCCTAACCACATGACAATCAATGTCAATGTGCTTAGTTCTTTCATGGAAAACCGGATTTTGAGTAATCTGAATAGCAGCACGATTGTCACAAAACAGGGGAATAGGAGTAGGAGAATTAATGTGGAAAACACCAAGAAGAGCATGTAACCACACCAACTCCCTTGTAGTGATAGCAAGAGCTCTGTATTCAGCCTCGGCTGAACTAGAAGAAACTGTATTCTGCTTCTTGCATTTCCAAGATATTAGACTTGATCCCATGAAAACACAGAAGCCAGTCAAAGATTTTCTGGAATCTGTACAAGTCCCCCAATCCGCATCTGAATATGCTTGAAGATCAAATGAATTATTCACAGGGTAAAACACACCAAGAGAGGGAGACCCTTTTAAGTACTTGAGAACATGTACAGCAGCATGCCAATGGACCAGAGTAGGTGAGGCCACAAATTGGCTAAGCTGCTGTGTTGCAAAAGCCAAGTCTGGTCTAGTAAGATTGAGGTACAATAGTTGGCCCACCAATCTTCTATACCTTTCTGGATCTGGAAGAACATCTTCCTCACCTTGTGTTAGAGTAAGTGTCACGACCGGACTTCACTAAGGATAGTTAAGCCGGGAAACCATGACTAGGGATGGGAATTAGGAGTAGGGGAAAGAAAGGGGGTATAAGATTGTGTGTGGAATATGACTCGTATAGCTATTTGAACAACACTTTATACTATTGAACGTCTCAACTCGGGATCTCAAATGAGAATACAAGGATACTTGTCATAATCTATTACATGACTTGAAACAATTCTCGGAAGCTCAAGAGTTTGCACAGCGGAAGAATACTTGAATACATGTATGAAGACACGTATTACCGAGAGTCCTAATCTATAACGACAAAAGCTCCACTCACCACTTCACATCATCTCGCTCAACCTGCACATTTAGAAATACATGCAGGGCTGAGTACGAAAGTACTCAGTGGGCACATGCCGAAAACTATACATAATAATTGTCAAGCCATTCAACTGTAAGACATAGGGGTTTTATTGAAAAGAGCCCATGCTTACTAAAACTGTTCTTGTGATCTAAAAGTGCATGCATGCTAAGTTCTTTCGTAATCTACCATATCTGAAACTGTGGTGTCGAGGAGGTGGCCACCTCACACGACACCTGACCGGCCAACCCTGAAGATGACTCACGGTCCTGTGTACACTAGTCCAAGCAAGATAGCAAGTCTTAACAAGGACCCGAAATCGATTAACTTTATTGGCGAAGCCAATTCAGATAGGTGTCATACATAAATTGAAACATTTATGGCATGACAATACTTGAAAATAAACATTTTCATCTAAACATTCTATAACTTTTCTTGTATAAGAAAGCCCACCTTAAGTAACGTGAAAAGTGTCGATCCTGATAGAATCGCAACGTCAACCTTCCGGTCGATTTCCACCTATTTAGAAACGACGTTATAAGAATTTCCATTCTCATAGAATCTAATAATTCCTTATAAAGAATAATATATTCTTATTTCTAATTTCTCACTTCGACTATTGTTCCGTTAATATATCGTGAGATTATTAATCGGAGTTAATTATTCTTCATGGCTAGTGGTAGCCGTTAATTGTCCTTGTAAGCTTCGAATAATAATTTATTTGAAGTTATATATTATTAGATTGTTAAATCTAATATTCTCTTCATAATTCATTTCCATGAATTAAATAGGCTATTTTAGGCTCGAGAATTTCTCAAGCTTCAATAATAAATTCATATTACTCGAGTGGCTTTATTAGAATTAATAAGACTTTTCTCGGTAATTTATAACGTCCTTCTCGTCTAAATTTTACGGGTATTGAACATGCGAAATGTTAAATAAATTAAATAGTTGGGCCGAATAATTAACCCGGCCCATTATTATGGCCCAGAACCCCAGCCCACGACCCAGACTTAATGACAGACCCAAACCCAAACCCGGACTCGACCCGACCCGACCCGACCCAGACCCAACCCCCAATTCCCAAATTGAAAACAATCCCTAACCCACTCTCCTCACACACAAACACGCACACACACACGACATTATTCTTCCCCTCCCTTTGCTGCTCCTCTCCGTCGTCGGCGCCGCTCTCGCCGACGGCGAGGGCTTGCGTTGCCGGCGACGGCCGACTCCCTCTCCCTCTCACCTCTTTCCCCCTCCCTCTCTCTCTGACTCCATCTCTCTTTCTTTCTAGGTTCGCGGTCCTCTGCCGAGGCTTTTGCCGGCGGCGAGAGCTTCGGCCCTCGAGGCCGCCGCCGTCCAACAGGTATGTACTTCCTCCCTTGATCTCCCTCTCTCTCTCTCTCTCTCTCTCTCTCTCTCTCTCTCTCTCTCTCTCTGACCTTATTCTCTCACATTCGATTTTAGGGAGGCAGAGCACGACTGCCGTGAAGCCGCTGGCCGAACGCCGACGGAGTCCGCCGATGCCGTTCGTCCCGGGGCCGCCTCTGCTGCCCCGTCGGTGCTCCTGGACCGAGTCCAGCCCCTCCATCCCGTCGGGCCTCGTGCCTCGACGGAGGTTCCGTTCAAAACCTCCCTCTCTCGATTATAGAAACGTTTATTAGGTGTTTCTTTTAGGTTCGATTATGGGGTTAAATCCCAGATTATGAATGTCTTTTCTCATTCAAGCATGTAACATAATTCGTGCTTTAACACTCTTGTGGTTTCGATTATCTAGAGGTTCGTTTATGAACAAGTCTTATAGTTTAGGTACTTGATATGCTATGGTTTAAGCTTATGCATTATTTCTAGACATGCTTGGCTTCTTAGAATCTCATGCTTGATGTTTTATAACTCATATACTTGCTTGAGGACATTTAACTGAGTCATATTGTGAGTCTATGCTTGTATACTTGGGAGTCTTAAACATCCTTTATGCTAAGCTGAATTTTACTTAAAAGGATGGATTGAAGGAACTTACAAGTATGTAGTAGGGCTGTTGTTGCTAGCTATTCCCTTTCTCTTCCTTAGTCCTCTTCCTCTCTACTTACTCTAATGCTCTCAAGTGCTAGTATGTGCAAGTGTTTGAATGAGTAACCTCTTGGTTAATGGAGTATGGGGGAGTATTTATATGCATATATGGAGACTGATTTTGATGTCTTTGAAAGGGAGTGGAATCGGTGGGTGTGATGTTTTGGAGGCTCAAGAAATCCTCCAAGATTATGTGCAATTTCACACTCTATCCTTCACCTTCCTCTCTTTACTTTTCAGCAACTTGTTTAGTGTTTTGGGGGCTTATTCTCCTTCCGTTACTTCTCTCTTCTTGTGTGCAGGCTGTGGCCCCTACTTGGGCAAGTTGGAGGCTGCTTTCTTGCAGGAATTGGCTGCCAAAATGGACTTTTGGAAAGCTGATTTTTCAGCTTGATTAGAAGGGAAAAGGGAGTGTGATTTGAGGTGGAAGAGAAGCCTTTGTTCCCATTAGTTCTAGCCTTAGTCATTCATTTAATATCCTTTGTGTAATAACCCTTGTATAGCTAGTATTGGTTATGCATTATCCATTGTATATAAAAGTGTAATAGCTAGATCTTGAATTGATCTCTTATTTTCTTACGCATAAGCACATTTCTTGTATTATTCTTTTATTTATTCATGAATAGGTGCATTACTATGTATGGAATATAAATTATTCCATTATCTCCTTGCATTAGAATTCTTGAAAATAGATATGTACACACTATATTTATTTGTAGCGGGCTTCTCCCGTAATTATAATCGGGCTCGGCCCATATGGAGGTAATGGGCTCGACCCAATACTACAACTACTTTAGTAACGATTTACATCGTTAGTTATTAAATTATCGATTCGATAATTATTCGAATAGTTCGTAATAGATTCCGACCTAACATTATCGCAGTCGGAATTAAATTGCTAAATCGAATTTAATTACTTCGATTTCGTATATTAATACGAGTATCACTTGCAACTAATTATCAATAATTAGTTTTTTTTTATACTAACGAAAATGCGGGCCATTACATCCTACCTACCTTATAAAAATTTCGTCCCCGAAATTTGCGTACTTCTAATTTAAAAGCTCGGGTGCTTCCGAGTTCTCACTTTGATTCTTCTTGTTCGTGGTGTTTCCACCGAACCTTGAATGAAATAATAAACTTCTTTCTAAGACGTTGCACCTTTCAGTCCAAAACTTCTTTTACTTTATTCTTGCAACTGAGCTATAAATTTAAGACAATTTATCTTAATAAATTTCGCGCGTGTTCTCAAACACGTACTTTCTTACTTGCGTATGTAAGGAATCACATTATTCATACATTCTAAATTTGGAGGTGCTTCTAACTTGTATGCTACTTTAGCATATCACATTCTTTTTGGATATCATAAGGTGTTAATAAGACGAATTCTCGGCTTTACTTTATACGTGAACATCATTATTCACTCGGAAGGTGTTACCTCCAAGAAGACACCATCCACTATTTCAAGTTTATCTTTATTTGACATTTGTCGGCTTAGGACTTCTGTCCGTTCTAGCTTCTCTCACTCTCTTACAAACATTTCCTATCCCGAACCCTTCATTTATCGTATCAGGACCTTAAATCTTTCTTTCACCTATCTTGTCCTTATAGAGGGTAATCTACATTGTTACCCTTATAATACGTCATACGACGTCATACCTATTGTTGGCTGATAATGATTATTAGCAGGTCTATTTCTTTCTTTAACAAGTACGACTATTCTCGACATGTTCGATAGGCTCTGAATCTTCCATTCTTATTGCCTATTGGCTTGGTGATGGCAAGTTGTGCTAATGATTAGCTTAGTGTGAAAATCTTTCTGTAACTATTCCAGAATCTGAACGTAACTTAGTGACTTGATCCCTAGAGATTAAAATATTCACACTGTGTAACACACCACCCCTTAAACATATAACTGGGCTAACTTTTATCCATGACTGATCGAAATGGGAATCAAGTAGGACCCTTTTGTAAGTCGGTCAATAACTTCTAATATACAACTTTGTTTTCTTTCTTAGTTTTGGTAGTCTTGTCACAATTTCACAGTAACATGCTCGTAGTTTTACTACAAGATCTCCGAGGGTTGTAGATTCCATTAATGTTTTGGTTATGATCCAATTTATCATAATCAATTAGTTAACATGGTGGTCAACCATATCCTGAAACAATTTTACTTGTTTGACATACTAAAGCACCTTCAGGTAGTTGAGGTTATATATATATCTTCGTGTCTCCTGCCACAACTTCCATTCCTGGTCTTGATACATCTTGTGTTCCCATGTGAGAGGTTTATAGTGTATCTTTAGTTTTAACTTAAGATTTCATTCTTGAGCTTATCATCGTGTGGTATGCACAATCTCCTAACAATATTCTTCGGTATTATTATCCTTAACATCTGTATCTTCTTTAACTTCGTTTCTTTGCTTTATGCCTCTCGTTGACGTTATAGTCAATGTAGTAATTATCTTTTCTACCGCCTTGGGCGAGGTACTACCTTTAAATCACTATTATGAAAATCACTGACAAGTGTCTCCCCACTCGTGAGAAGAAGTGTTGACTTAAGGCGTAGCTTACGACTTAAAGCATCGACCACTACATTTACCTTTATCTTGGTAGTTGATACTACATTCGTAGTTCTTCACTAGGTCTACCTACCTTATTCGACACATATAAAAGCTCACTGTTCGAATTCGTTCTTGTAATCCGAGAGATTTTGCATTAACTCCATAAGGTTGATGCTTCTAAATTTTCAGGGCGTGCACCACAGGGCGTGCACAACTGAAAATTTTAAGTTGTGGGTAGGGTTGTGGTATAACCAACGCGGTGTATAAATTGTTACATTTCTTTCCTTTCATTGGTACTGGGATGCTTCATCCCATTCTCTGAGGCATCTATGTATGTTGCTTTTTCTTTTTCTTTCTCTTTCTCTTTCTCTTTCTCTTTTTATTTTTTTTTTATTTATTATTATTTTTTTATTCTAGAACTGTCATAATTAGAGCGACTATCGATTTCCCTTTCAACTATTGAAAGCATGACTAATGCTTAAAGTTCTACATACGCGGAATCACTTGCTTTAAAGACATTTTATTGGTCTTACTATCTTGGAGAATTCTTGACGAATCTCTAGTAATAACGAGTCACTCCTAAGAGGCTACGTATTTTATTTTGTTTAGATGAGTATTCTCATCCTTGTAGAGCTTTTGCTGGGTCTACTTAATTCCATCTGACGACACAATGGGTCCAAGTGGTGATGCTTTGTTAAGCTAGAACACATACTTACTTAATTCATCGTAGGGCCTTTAGCTTAACTGCTTTATCTCATTTTGCTTAGGTTACAATCTCAGTCGATTATATTACAACTGGGGTACATAATTCTCTCACCTTATACTTCTCTAGTATCTCTAATCAATCTTTTAAATTGGGGATTTATTGTAAGTCTGGGTCCATATCTCGAATGCTCCTTATTTCATATAGTTTCTTAACTGAAAGAGTTCCTAGAGGATTAGGTACCTTGGCATAGACTAACTCTCTGTATTTCTTACTCTGTTACACTTCATTGCTAACTTGCATTCATAACATCTCTTGCAATATTTTATTATTGTAGTCACTCTTTCGAGGATGACCAACCTTAAATCTTACTATTCGAAGTTTACTTTATTTCCAGTGGGGAAAAATTTATCCAATCCATACGAATGTTCTAAGGGTGTATCACCCGTTAAGTAGGGGAAATCTTAATCCAGATTTAGTCATCAACTTATACCACTAGTTAATACCTCTTTCGACGTGGACGTCGACTACATCTTGATCCCTTGCTATGTTTTTATGGGTACTGAGTTATCTCTTGCTTTAATGCATCCATGCACTTTCAAATTTCTTATGTTTTGGATCTTATGGGTGGTAACCCTCCAACTTTGACGTCTACGTTAATTCGACATTTATTATCTTTATGCTTTTAATCATTCATCATTATTCTCAAGTTCTCAATTGATGATAATCATGAAATTTTCCTTGGGGTTCCCTAAGGTCTCTATCAATTATCTATCCTCACACCTTTATCCATTTGAGTCTTATATCGACACCTTTACTTATTTATCAACCCTTGGACCACTTTATAACATACTACAGGTCATATTATCGTCTCTATACATCTTACATCTTAAATCTTCTTCTACCATCTGTAAGTCTCTATTCATCTCTATTTATTCTGCTCCCATCTCGTGGGTAATCTCTGAAGGGCATCATACTTTAAGTTATACTCGTGACTTGCAAATGGGCTTAGTAAACTCCATTGCTTGGATAGCTAATTGTATCAAAGTGGAATGAGAATATCTGGAAGGTATAATGACCTTGGTTCAATTTTGGCACAACAAGTAACCAAAATGTGTTATCAATAAATCATCTGACAAGCTAGGAAAGAATAATCAGAGGGTAGAAATGAAATGACAAAGGTCAGGGGGAGGAGACCCATTTTGTCGATACCCGTCCGATTTCTTGTCTGATGGTAACGCTACCGAGATTGATATTATGTGGGGTGATCAGTCCCGCATAGACACAATCTCAGTCACACGAAGTTCTAGCACTTTGGTGACTCGGTGGTGAAAAGAAGCTTTCGTAAACTTTTGGCGAGCTCTTTTAACTTCTAATTTTTCTAAACTCTATATTTTCAGAATATATTCCTCTAGGCTTCCAAGAGGCTCACGTAGGATATCACAACACAAGGTGTTAACATGATAAGTCTTCCTTTATATCACTAACCATATAATTCTTCTTACTACAACTTCAATGAAGTAGTTCTAAAATTTCCTTTATTCCTTAGAAAATTCCATCTCTAACTGGATGTGCTATCATTATTACTCATAACCTTTACAAGGGCGTGTAACCTTGTATTTTATTCTAATTGTACGTTGTAGAGTTTGGGGTTCTCCTTGGCATTGCCTCGCATATCAATCGAGGTGGTCTTATCAATACATGGTTTCTCTAATATCTTGATATTATAGACTCTTTCGAGTCTACGCCCTAGGACGTTTAGACTATCGGTAAATCTTAACCGGCCATAACAACTAATTTTTTTTTTTTTTTTTTTTTTTTAGATATTTATTCTGTAAAAAGTCGCACCTTAGGCGGCTCCATATGACTATGACTCTATGGTCTGGTTTTTGATAATAACTATTAGTGGTCGGTGTTCCCTTACCTTATCCTTTATACTGATCTTGCAGATCTTGTTCAACTGCTACCAGCTACTTAATTGACATCGTTGATGCTTTCACCTCCTTATACTTGTTACGAATAATTCTCTATTTATTGAGAATATAATAACATTACGTCATTAACTTATGAGGGTTCTCATGGTCATTCGTATTATCTACTATTGATGGACTAACGCTCCGCTTACTTGTATATCTTAATTTGGGCATAATATAACCTCATATTTACTTGTCAGGTTCATTCGAAAAGTTCTAATGGGTATAATCTTATCGGGAAACGATATCGGCTTTTACCCGTAATCTTTCATATAATCATTCCATAGGTATCTATCATCAAGGTGTTTGTGAAATTTCCTTTTCTAAGGACAACTTAATACAGAGGTCTTGAACAGCGTTAGAGCTTGTATTTAAAGACATGGTCTCGTTTAATGACTATAATGGACTTGTCGACTCGAAGAGATTTTCTAAGAGTATAATATCTGTGTAGGACTCGGAGTAACATATCATGAGCTAATCATGTATTGAAAATAACTTAATTGACGTAAGGTCTTTGGCTTAGATATAACATCATTGGTGTTAACCATATACATCCCAAAGGACTTACAATCTTAGGAATGATATTTATAAGATCATGGTAATGTCCCTCATCATCTTTACTAGTTCGTTGGCCGTAGATTTTCCAATCTCGTAATGGTGTCATGTCTTAAACCTTGTGATTGTGGGTAAATATTCTAATGGGACGTCAATTCGTCTAAATCATTCTCGTAAAAGACTGATAAGTTCGTTATGACCGAACTAACTCCATTGGCAATAAACAAGGTTACCTCTTCCTATTGGTGAACTTTGTTCAGGCCATAAACCTTATTTAGGTTCCAATCAATATGTTCTAATATTCGAACTTTAATATCTAAAGATCAATGTCTTGATACTCATAGGTACCTCTCTAATTAGGTAACCCATTGTTCTCGTCGTTCTCTTCTAACTTCACTTTAATCATTCGTTTTGCTACTATTATATTCCTTCGTCTAACCATGATGAGGTACATCTATGGTTTTATAGTGGTCTTATCTTTTGTGCCACAATATTTCTGTTAACTTATAATCGTTGCATTATGTAAAAACATTAGTGAACTAACGTTGTTCGCATGTCTTAAAAATTCGTAAAAGGCTAAGCCCATGTCATCGAATGACATTATCTTCATCGAGTCTCTCGCCTTGATTTCTTTGCACTCGTGCATCTTCATCGCCTTTTTCTTCTTCTTTCCTTACGGAAAGGAAGGAATTTCATTCCCTCAATGTCTATTATAAGTTTTCCGCGGAAAACAACTAGTTCGAGCGAGCTATGTTCTCTAGTAAGCCTTGTTCTTTTCTATATGTGATCTTAAATCCACTATGTTCTTTCTATTCTTCGACTTCCAATCTCGTGAAAGTCTTACCTTTCCTCGTTGAGCGCAATGTAGTGAAGTGCAGAGCTTTGTCGACTAACTCAATTAGTCTAGTGAATCAATACTAGACTAAACTTTGAAGAAGACTCTCGGGTTTCAGAGCAACCGTTGCTCTGATACCACTCTGTCACGACCGGACTTCACTAAGGATAGTTAAGCCGGGAAACCATGACTAGGGATGGGAATTAGGAGTAGGGGAAAGAAAGGGGGTATAAGATTGTGTGTGGAATATGACTCGTATAGCTATTTGAACAACACTTTATACTATTGAACGTCTCAACTCGGGATCTCAAATGAGAATACAAGGATACTTGTCATAATCTATTACATGACTTGAAACAATTCTCGGAAGCTCAAGAGTTTGCACAGCGGAAGAATACTTGAATACATGTATGAAGACACGTATTACCGAGAGTCCTAATCTATAACGACAAAAGCTCCACTCACCACTTCACATCATCTCGCTCAACCTGCACATTTAGAAATACATGCAGGGCTGAGTACGAAAGTACTCAGTGGGCACATGCCGAAAACTATACATAATAATTGTCAAGCCATTCAACTGTAAGACATAGGGGTTTTATTGAAAAGAGCCCATGCTTACTAAAACTGTTCTTGTGATCTAAAAGTGCATGCATGCTAAGTTCTTTCGTAATCTACCATATCTGAAACTGTGGTGTCGAGGAGGTGGCCACCTCACACGACACCTGACCGGCCAACCCTGAAGATGACTCACGGTCCTGTGTACACTAGTCCAAGCAAGATAGCAAGTCTTAACAAGGACCCGAAATCGATTAACTTTATTGGCGAAGCCAATTCAGATAGGTGTCATACATAAATTGAAACATTTATGGCATGACAATACTTGAAAATAAACATTTTCATCTAAACATTCTATAACTTTTCTTGTATAAGAAAGCCCACCTTAAGTAACGTGAAAAGTGTCGATCCTGATAGAATCGCAACGTCAACCTTCCGGTCGATTTCCACCTATTTAGAAACGACGTTATAAGAATTTCCATTCTCATAGAATCTAATAATTCCTTATAAAGAATAATATATTCTTATTTCTAATTTCTCACTTCGACTATTGTTCCGTTAATATATCGTGAGATTATTAATCGGAGTTAATTATTCTTCATGGCTAGTGGTAGCCGTTAATTGTCCTTGTAAGCTTCGAATAATAATTTATTTGAAGTTATATATTATTAGATTGTTAAATCTAATATTCTCTTCATAATTCATTTCCATGAATTAAATAGGCTATTTTAGGCTCGAGAATTTCTCAAGCTTCAATAATAAATTCATATTACTCGAGTGGCTTTATTAGAATTAATAAGACTTTTCTCGGTAATTTATAACGTCCTTCTCGTCTAAATTTTACGGGTATTGAACATGCGAAATGTTAAATAAATTAAATAGTTGGGCCGAATAATTAACCCGGCCCATTATTATGGCCCAGAACCCCAGCCCACGACCCAGACTTAATGACAGACCCAAACCCAAACCCGGACTCGACCCGACCCGACCCGACCCAGACCCAACCCCCAATTCCCAAATTGAAAACAATCCCTAACCCACTCTCCTCACACACAAACACGCACACACACACGACATTATTCTTCCCCTCCCTTTGCTGCTCCTCTCCGTCGTCGGCGCCGCTCTCGCCGACGGCGAGGGCTTGCGTTGCCGGCGACGGCCGACTCCCTCTCCCTCTCACCTCTTTCCCCCTCCCTCTCTCTCTGACTCCATCTCTCTTTCTTTCTAGGTTCGCGGTCCTCTGCCGAGGCTTTTGCCGGCGGCGAGAGCTTCGGCCCTCGAGGCCGCCGCCGTCCAACAGGTATGTACTTCCTCCCTTGATCTCCCTCTCTCTCTCTCTCTCTCTCTCTCTCTCTCTCTCTCTCTCTCTGACCTTATTCTCTCACATTCGATTTTAGGGAGGCAGAGCACGACTGCCGTGAAGCCGCTGGCCGAACGCCGACGGAGTCCGCCGATGCCGTTCGTCCCGGGGCCGCCTCTGCTGCCCCGTCGGTGCTCCTGGACCGAGTCCAGCCCCTCCATCCCGTCGGGCCTCGTGCCTCGACGGAGGTTCCGTTCAAAACCTCCCTCTCTCGATTATAGAAACGTTTATTAGGTGTTTCTTTTAGGTTCGATTATGGGGTTAAATCCCAGATTATGAATGTCTTTTCTCATTCAAGCATGTAACATAATTCGTGCTTTAACACTCTTGTGGTTTCGATTATCTAGAGGTTCGTTTATGAACAAGTCTTATAGTTTAGGTACTTGATATGCTATGGTTTAAGCTTATGCATTATTTCTAGACATGCTTGGCTTCTTAGAATCTCATGCTTGATGTTTTATAACTCATATACTTGCTTGAGGACATTTAACTGAGTCATATTGTGAGTCTATGCTTGTATACTTGGGAGTCTTAAACATCCTTTATGCTAAGCTGAATTTTACTTAAAAGGATGGATTGAAGGAACTTACAAGTATGTAGTAGGGCTGTTGTTGCTAGCTATTCCCTTTCTCTTCCTTAGTCCTCTTCCTCTCTACTTACTCTAATGCTCTCAAGTGCTAGTATGTGCAAGTGTTTGAATGAGTAACCTCTTGGTTAATGGAGTATGGGGGAGTATTTATATGCATATATGGAGACTGATTTTGATGTCTTTGAAAGGGAGTGGAATCGGTGGGTGTGATGTTTTGGAGGCTCAAGAAATCCTCCAAGATTATGTGCAATTTCACACTCTATCCTTCACCTTCCTCTCTTTACTTTTCAGCAACTTGTTTAGTGTTTTGGGGGCTTATTCTCCTTCCGTTACTTCTCTCTTCTTGTGTGCAGGCTGTGGCCCCTACTTGGGCAAGTTGGAGGCTGCTTTCTTGCAGGAATTGGCTGCCAAAATGGACTTTTGGAAAGCTGATTTTTCAGCTTGATTAGAAGGGAAAAGGGAGTGTGATTTGAGGTGGAAGAGAAGCCTTTGTTCCCATTAGTTCTAGCCTTAGTCATTCATTTAATATCCTTTGTGTAATAACCCTTGTATAGCTAGTATTGGTTATGCATTATCCATTGTATATAAAAGTGTAATAGCTAGATCTTGAATTGATCTCTTATTTTCTTACGCATAAGCACATTTCTTGTATTATTCTTTTATTTATTCATGAATAGGTGCATTACTATGTATGGAATATAAATTATTCCATTATCTCCTTGCATTAGAATTCTTGAAAATAGATATGTACACACTATATTTATTTGTAGCGGGCTTCTCCCGTAATTATAATCGGGCTCGGCCCATATGGAGGTAATGGGCTCGACCCAATACTACAACTACTTTAGTAACGATTTACATCGTTAGTTATTAAATTATCGATTCGATAATTATTCGAATAGTTCGTAATAGATTCCGACCTAACATTATCGCAGTCGGAATTAAATTGCTAAATCGAATTTAATTACTTCGATTTCGTATATTAATACGAGTATCACTTGCAACTAATTATCAATAATTAGTTTTTTTTTATACTAACGAAAATGCGGGCCATTACATCCTACCTACCTTATAAAAATTTCGTCCCCGAAATTTGCGTACTTCTAATTTAAAAGCTCGGGTGCTTCCGAGTTCTCACTTTGATTCTTCTTGTTCGTGGTGTTTCCACCGAACCTTGAATGAAATAATAAACTTCTTTCTAAGACGTTGCACCTTTCAGTCCAAAACTTCTTTTACTTTATTCTTGCAACTGAGCTATAAATTTAAGACAATTTATCTTAATAAATTTCGCGCGTGTTCTCAAACACGTACTTTCTTACTTGCGTATGTAAGGAATCACATTATTCATACATTCTAAATTTGGAGGTGCTTCTAACTTGTATGCTACTTTAGCATATCACATTCTTTTTGGATATCATAAGGTGTTAATAAGACGAATTCTCGGCTTTACTTTATACGTGAACATCATTATTCACTCGGAAGGTGTTACCTCCAAGAAGACACCATCCACTATTTCAAGTTTATCTTTATTTGACATTTGTCGGCTTAGGACTTCTGTCCGTTCTAGCTTCTCTCACTCTCTTACAAACATTTCCTATCCCGAACCCTTCATTTATCGTATCAGGACCTTAAATCTTTCTTTCACCTATCTTGTCCTTATAGAGGGTAATCTACATTGTTACCCTTATAATACGTCATACGACGTCATACCTATTGTTGGCTGATAATGATTATTAGCAGGTCTATTTCTTTCTTTAACAAGTACGACTATTCTCGACATGTTCGATAGGCTCTGAATCTTCCATTCTTATTGCCTATTGGCTTGGTGATGGCAAGTTGTGCTAATGATTAGCTTAGTGTGAAAATCTTTCTGTAACTATTCCAGAATCTGAACGTAACTTAGTGACTTGATCCCTAGAGATTAAAATATTCACACTGTGTAACACACCACCCCTTAAACATATAACTGGGCTAACTTTTATCCATGACTGATCGAAATGGGAATCAAGTAGGACCCTTTTGTAAGTCGGTCAATAACTTCTAATATACAACTTTGTTTTCTTTCTTAGTTTTGGTAGTCTTGTCACAATTTCACAGTAACATGCTCGTAGTTTTACTACAAGATCTCCGAGGGTTGTAGATTCCATTAATGTTTTGGTTATGATCCAATTTATCATAATCAATTAGTTAACATGGTGGTCAACCATATCCTGAAACAATTTTACTTGTTTGACATACTAAAGCACCTTCAGGTAGTTGAGGTTATATATATATCTTCGTGTCTCCTGCCACAACTTCCATTCCTGGTCTTGATACATCTTGTGTTCCCATGTGAGAGGTTTATAGTGTATCTTTAGTTTTAACTTAAGATTTCATTCTTGAGCTTATCATCGTGTGGTATGCACAATCTCCTAACAATATTCTTCGGTATTATTATCCTTAACATCTGTATCTTCTTTAACTTCGTTTCTTTGCTTTATGCCTCTCGTTGACGTTATAGTCAATGTAGTAATTATCTTTTCTACCGCCTTGGGCGAGGTACTACCTTTAAATCACTATTATGAAAATCACTGACAAGTGTCTCCCCACTCGTGAGAAGAAGTGTTGACTTAAGGCGTAGCTTACGACTTAAAGCATCGACCACTACATTTACCTTTATCTTGGTAGTTGATACTACATTCGTAGTTCTTCACTAGGTCTACCTACCTTATTCGACACATATAAAAGCTCACTGTTCGAATTCGTTCTTGTAATCCGAGAGATTTTGCATTAACTCCATAAGGTTGATGCTTCTAAATTTTCAGGGCGTGCACCACAGGGCGTGCACAACTGAAAATTTTAAGTTGTGGGTAGGGTTGTGGTATAACCAACGCGGTGTATAAATTGTTACATTTCTTTCCTTTCATTGGTACTGGGATGCTTCATCCCATTCTCTGAGGCATCTATGTATGTTGCTTTTTCTTTTTCTTTCTCTTTCTCTTTCTCTTTCTCTTTTTATTTTTTTTTTATTTATTATTATTTTTTTATTCTAGAACTGTCATAATTAGAGCGACTATCGATTTCCCTTTCAACTATTGAAAGCATGACTAATGCTTAAAGTTCTACATACGCGGAATCACTTGCTTTAAAGACATTTTATTGGTCTTACTATCTTGGAGAATTCTTGACGAATCTCTAGTAATAACGAGTCACTCCTAAGAGGCTACGTATTTTATTTTGTTTAGATGAGTATTCTCATCCTTGTAGAGCTTTTGCTGGGTCTACTTAATTCCATCTGACGACACAATGGGTCCAAGTGGTGATGCTTTGTTAAGCTAGAACACATACTTACTTAATTCATCGTAGGGCCTTTAGCTTAACTGCTTTATCTCATTTTGCTTAGGTTACAATCTCAGTCGATTATATTACAACTGGGGTACATAATTCTCTCACCTTATACTTCTCTAGTATCTCTAATCAATCTTTTAAATTGGGGATTTATTGTAAGTCTGGGTCCATATCTCGAATGCTCCTTATTTCATATAGTTTCTTAACTGAAAGAGTTCCTAGAGGATTAGGTACCTTGGCATAGACTAACTCTCTGTATTTCTTACTCTGTTACACTTCATTGCTAACTTGCATTCATAACATCTCTTGCAATATTTTATTATTGTAGTCACTCTTTCGAGGATGACCAACCTTAAATCTTACTATTCGAAGTTTACTTTATTTCCAGTGGGGAAAAATTTATCCAATCCATACGAATGTTCTAAGGGTGTATCACCCGTTAAGTAGGGGAAATCTTAATCCAGATTTAGTCATCAACTTATACCACTAGTTAATACCTCTTTCGACGTGGACGTCGACTACATCTTGATCCCTTGCTATGTTTTTATGGGTACTGAGTTATCTCTTGCTTTAATGCATCCATGCACTTTCAAATTTCTTATGTTTTGGATCTTATGGGTGGTAACCCTCCAACTTTGACGTCTACGTTAATTCGACATTTATTATCTTTATGCTTTTAATCATTCATCATTATTCTCAAGTTCTCAATTGATGATAATCATGAAATTTTCCTTGGGGTTCCCTAAGGTCTCTATCAATTATCTATCCTCACACCTTTATCCATTTGAGTCTTATATCGACACCTTTACTTATTTATCAACCCTTGGACCACTTTATAACATACTACAGGTCATATTATCGTCTCTATACATCTTACATCTTAAATCTTCTTCTACCATCTGTAAGTCTCTATTCATCTCTATTTATTCTGCTCCCATCTCGTGGGTAATCTCTGAAGGGCATCATACTTTAAGTTATACTCGTGACTTGCAAATGGGCTTAGTAAACTCCATTGCTTGGATAGCTAATTGTATCAAAGTGGAATGAGAATATCTGGAAGGTATAATGACCTTGGTTCAATTTTGGCACAACAAGTAACCAAAATGTGTTATCAATAAATCATCTGACAAGCTAGGAAAGAATAATCAGAGGGTAGAAATGAAATGACAAAGGTCAGGGGGAGGAGACCCATTTTGTCGATACCCGTCCGATTTCTTGTCTGATGGTAACGCTACCGAGATTGATATTATGTGGGGTGATCAGTCCCGCATAGACACAATCTCAGTCACACGAAGTTCTAGCACTTTGGTGACTCGGTGGTGAAAAGAAGCTTTCGTAAACTTTTGGCGAGCTCTTTTAACTTCTAATTTTTCTAAACTCTATATTTTCAGAATATATTCCTCTAGGCTTCCAAGAGGCTCACGTAGGATATCACAACACAAGGTGTTAACATGATAAGTCTTCCTTTATATCACTAACCATATAATTCTTCTTACTACAACTTCAATGAAGTAGTTCTAAAATTTCCTTTATTCCTTAGAAAATTCCATCTCTAACTGGATGTGCTATCATTATTACTCATAACCTTTACAAGGGCGTGTAACCTTGTATTTTATTCTAATTGTACGTTGTAGAGTTTGGGGTTCTCCTTGGCATTGCCTCGCATATCAATCGAGGTGGTCTTATCAATACATGGTTTCTCTAATATCTTGATATTATAGACTCTTTCGAGTCTACGCCCTAGGACGTTTAGACTATCGGTAAATCTTAACCGGCCATAACAACTAATTTTTTTTTTTTTTTTTTTTTTTTAGATATTTATTCTGTAAAAAGTCGCACCTTAGGCGGCTCCATATGACTATGACTCTATGGTCTGGTTTTTGATAATAACTATTAGTGGTCGGTGTTCCCTTACCTTATCCTTTATACTGATCTTGCAGATCTTGTTCAACTGCTACCAGCTACTTAATTGACATCGTTGATGCTTTCACCTCCTTATACTTGTTACGAATAATTCTCTATTTATTGAGAATATAATAACATTACGTCATTAACTTATGAGGGTTCTCATGGTCATTCGTATTATCTACTATTGATGGACTAACGCTCCGCTTACTTGTATATCTTAATTTGGGCATAATATAACCTCATATTTACTTGTCAGGTTCATTCGAAAAGTTCTAATGGGTATAATCTTATCGGGAAACGATATCGGCTTTTACCCGTAATCTTTCATATAATCATTCCATAGGTATCTATCATCAAGGTGTTTGTGAAATTTCCTTTTCTAAGGACAACTTAATACAGAGGTCTTGAACAGCGTTAGAGCTTGTATTTAAAGACATGGTCTCGTTTAATGACTATAATGGACTTGTCGACTCGAAGAGATTTTCTAAGAGTATAATATCTGTGTAGGACTCGGAGTAACATATCATGAGCTAATCATGTATTGAAAATAACTTAATTGACGTAAGGTCTTTGGCTTAGATATAACATCATTGGTGTTAACCATATACATCCCAAAGGACTTACAATCTTAGGAATGATATTTATAAGATCATGGTAATGTCCCTCATCATCTTTACTAGTTCGTTGGCCGTAGATTTTCCAATCTCGTAATGGTGTCATGTCTTAAACCTTGTGATTGTGGGTAAATATTCTAATGGGACGTCAATTCGTCTAAATCATTCTCGTAAAAGACTGATAAGTTCGTTATGACCGAACTAACTCCATTGGCAATAAACAAGGTTACCTCTTCCTATTGGTGAACTTTGTTCAGGCCATAAACCTTATTTAGGTTCCAATCAATATGTTCTAATATTCGAACTTTAATATCTAAAGATCAATGTCTTGATACTCATAGGTACCTCTCTAATTAGGTAACCCATTGTTCTCGTCGTTCTCTTCTAACTTCACTTTAATCATTCGTTTTGCTACTATTATATTCCTTCGTCTAACCATGATGAGGTACATCTATGGTTTTATAGTGGTCTTATCTTTTGTGCCACAATATTTCTGTTAACTTATAATCGTTGCATTATGTAAAAACATTAGTGAACTAACGTTGTTCGCATGTCTTAAAAATTCGTAAAAGGCTAAGCCCATGTCATCGAATGACATTATCTTCATCGAGTCTCTCGCCTTGATTTCTTTGCACTCGTGCATCTTCATCGCCTTTTTCTTCTTCTTTCCTTACGGAAAGGAAGGAATTTCATTCCCTCAATGTCTATTATAAGTTTTCCGCGGAAAACAACTAGTTCGAGCGAGCTATGTTCTCTAGTAAGCCTTGTTCTTTTCTATATGTGATCTTAAATCCACTATGTTCTTTCTATTCTTCGACTTCCAATCTCGTGAAAGTCTTACCTTTCCTCGTTGAGCGCAATGTAGTGAAGTGCAGAGCTTTGTCGACTAACTCAATTAGTCTAGTGAATCAATACTAGACTAAACTTTGAAGAAGACTCTCGGGTTTCAGAGCAACCGTTGCTCTGATACCACTCTGTCACGACCGGACTTCACTAAGGATAGTTAAGCCGGGAAACCATGACTAGGGATGGGAATTAGGAGTAGGGGAAAGAAAGGGGGTATAAGATTGTGTGTGGAATATGACTCGTATAGCTATTTGAACAACACTTTATACTATTGAACGTCTCAACTCGGGATCTCAAATGAGAATACAAGGATACTTGTCATAATCTATTACATGACTTGAAACAATTCTCGGAAGCTCAAGAGTTTGCACAGCGGAAGAATACTTGAATACATGTATGAAGACACGTATTACCGAGAGTCCTAATCTATAACGACAAAAGCTCCACTCACCACTTCACATCATCTCGCTCAACCTGCACATTTAGAAATACATGCAGGGCTGAGTACGAAAGTACTCAGTGGGCACATGCCGAAAACTATACATAATAATTGTCAAGCCATTCAACTGTAAGACATAGGGGTTTTATTGAAAAGAGCCCATGCTTACTAAAACTGTTCTTGTGATCTAAAAGTGCATGCATGCTAAGTTCTTTCGTAATCTACCATATCTGAAACTGTGGTGTCGAGGAGGTGGCCACCTCACACGACACCTGACCGGCCAACCCTGAAGATGACTCACGGTCCTGTGTACACTAGTCCAAGCAAGATAGCAAGTCTTAACAAGGACCCGAAATCGATTAACTTTATTGGCGAAGCCAATTCAGATAGGTGTCATACATAAATTGAAACATTTATGGCATGACAATACTTGAAAATAAACATTTTCATCTAAACATTCTATAACTTTTCTTGTATAAGAAAGCCCACCTTAAGTAACGTGAAAAGTGTCGATCCTGATAGAATCGCAACGTCAACCTTCCGGTCGATTTCCACCTATTTAGAAACGACGTTATAAGAATTTCCATTCTCATAGAATCTAATAATTCCTTATAAAGAATAATATATTCTTATTTCTAATTTCTCACTTCGACTATTGTTCCGTTAATATATCGTGAGATTATTAATCGGAGTTAATTATTCTTCATGGCTAGTGGTAGCCGTTAATTGTCCTTGTAAGCTTCGAATAATAATTTATTTGAAGTTATATATTATTAGATTGTTAAATCTAATATTCTCTTCATAATTCATTTCCATGAATTAAATAGGCTATTTTAGGCTCGAGAATTTCTCAAGCTTCAATAATAAATTCATATTACTCGAGTGGCTTTATTAGAATTAATAAGACTTTTCTCGGTAATTTATAACGTCCTTCTCGTCTAAATTTTACGGGTATTGAACATGCGAAATGTTAAATAAATTAAATAGTTGGGCCGAATAATTAACCCGGCCCATTATTATGGCCCAGAACCCCAGCCCACGACCCAGACTTAATGACAGACCCAAACCCAAACCCGGACTCGACCCGACCCGACCCGACCCAGACCCAACCCCCAATTCCCAAATTGAAAACAATCCCTAACCCACTCTCCTCACACACAAACACGCACACACACACGACATTATTCTTCCCCTCCCTTTGCTGCTCCTCTCCGTCGTCGGCGCCGCTCTCGCCGACGGCGAGGGCTTGCGTTGCCGGCGACGGCCGACTCCCTCTCCCTCTCACCTCTTTCCCCCTCCCTCTCTCTCTGACTCCATCTCTCTTTCTTTCTAGGTTCGCGGTCCTCTGCCGAGGCTTTTGCCGGCGGCGAGAGCTTCGGCCCTCGAGGCCGCCGCCGTCCAACAGGTATGTACTTCCTCCCTTGATCTCCCTCTCTCTCTCTCTCTCTCTCTCTCTCTCTCTCTCTCTCTCTCTGACCTTATTCTCTCACATTCGATTTTAGGGAGGCAGAGCACGACTGCCGTGAAGCCGCTGGCCGAACGCCGACGGAGTCCGCCGATGCCGTTCGTCCCGGGGCCGCCTCTGCTGCCCCGTCGGTGCTCCTGGACCGAGTCCAGCCCCTCCATCCCGTCGGGCCTCGTGCCTCGACGGAGGTTCCGTTCAAAACCTCCCTCTCTCGATTATAGAAACGTTTATTAGGTGTTTCTTTTAGGTTCGATTATGGGGTTAAATCCCAGATTATGAATGTCTTTTCTCATTCAAGCATGTAACATAATTCGTGCTTTAACACTCTTGTGGTTTCGATTATCTAGAGGTTCGTTTATGAACAAGTCTTATAGTTTAGGTACTTGATATGCTATGGTTTAAGCTTATGCATTATTTCTAGACATGCTTGGCTTCTTAGAATCTCATGCTTGATGTTTTATAACTCATATACTTGCTTGAGGACATTTAACTGAGTCATATTGTGAGTCTATGCTTGTATACTTGGGAGTCTTAAACATCCTTTATGCTAAGCTGAATTTTACTTAAAAGGATGGATTGAAGGAACTTACAAGTATGTAGTAGGGCTGTTGTTGCTAGCTATTCCCTTTCTCTTCCTTAGTCCTCTTCCTCTCTACTTACTCTAATGCTCTCAAGTGCTAGTATGTGCAAGTGTTTGAATGAGTAACCTCTTGGTTAATGGAGTATGGGGGAGTATTTATATGCATATATGGAGACTGATTTTGATGTCTTTGAAAGGGAGTGGAATCGGTGGGTGTGATGTTTTGGAGGCTCAAGAAATCCTCCAAGATTATGTGCAATTTCACACTCTATCCTTCACCTTCCTCTCTTTACTTTTCAGCAACTTGTTTAGTGTTTTGGGGGCTTATTCTCCTTCCGTTACTTCTCTCTTCTTGTGTGCAGGCTGTGGCCCCTACTTGGGCAAGTTGGAGGCTGCTTTCTTGCAGGAATTGGCTGCCAAAATGGACTTTTGGAAAGCTGATTTTTCAGCTTGATTAGAAGGGAAAAGGGAGTGTGATTTGAGGTGGAAGAGAAGCCTTTGTTCCCATTAGTTCTAGCCTTAGTCATTCATTTAATATCCTTTGTGTAATAACCCTTGTATAGCTAGTATTGGTTATGCATTATCCATTGTATATAAAAGTGTAATAGCTAGATCTTGAATTGATCTCTTATTTTCTTACGCATAAGCACATTTCTTGTATTATTCTTTTATTTATTCATGAATAGGTGCATTACTATGTATGGAATATAAATTATTCCATTATCTCCTTGCATTAGAATTCTTGAAAATAGATATGTACACACTATATTTATTTGTAGCGGGCTTCTCCCGTAATTATAATCGGGCTCGGCCCATATGGAGGTAATGGGCTCGACCCAATACTACAACTACTTTAGTAACGATTTACATCGTTAGTTATTAAATTATCGATTCGATAATTATTCGAATAGTTCGTAATAGATTCCGACCTAACATTATCGCAGTCGGAATTAAATTGCTAAATCGAATTTAATTACTTCGATTTCGTATATTAATACGAGTATCACTTGCAACTAATTATCAATAATTAGTTTTTTTTTATACTAACGAAAATGCGGGCCATTACAGTAAGGCCTGGAGGAAGGGGAGTGGCAGTGGGTTTGCAGCAAAGCAAACCATGATCTGACAACATATCCAAGATATACTTTCTCTGGTTCAAAGCAGTACCATCTGTTCCCCTTGCAACCTCCATCCCAAGGAAAAATTTAGCAATGCCAAGGTCCTTGATAGTGAATGCAGAATGTAATGAACTCTTCAAAGAGTCTATGAGATCAAGTGAAGGACTGGTGATGAGAACATCATCAACATATACTAAGAGAGCAATAAACTGATCACCAACTCCTTTAGTGAACAAACAAGAATCATGAACTGTGGCAATAAAACCAAGAGAAGTCAGGAGTTTTGTGAATTCAATATTCCATTCTCTGGATGCCTGCTTTAAACCATATAAACTCCTCTGCAATTTACACACCTGTCCAGTCTTGTATCCAGTCAAACCAAGAGGAATTTTCATATACACATCATCAGACAAATGACCATGTAAAAATGCGTTGTTCACATCTAATTGATGAATGGGCCAAGATTGGGAAGTAGCTACAGCAAAGAACATTCTCACTGTCACAAGATTTGCAACAGGAGAGAAAACATCATGGTAATCTACCCCAAGCTTCTGAGTGTAACCTTTTGCAACCAGTCTTGCTTTATACCTTTCTACTGTGCCATCAGCATTTAACTTCACCTTGAAGATCCATTTTGATCCAATGGGTGTCACACCTGGAGGTAAATCTGTGATAATCCAAGTGTGATTATCAGATAAGGCTTGTAATTCCTTATTGATGGCATCAACCCAGTGTGGGTTCTGTATAGCTTCTTTAAAAGAAGATGGCTCTTTAACCATGGTCAGATTGAAGAGATAATTAGTGTAAGAAGTACTGAGGGATGGGCTAATGGCATATGGAAATGTAGGTGGTGTAATGGTGATAGGATGAGTTATAAGTTGAGTGGATGTGACTGATCCTGTATAATCTGCCATCCACACTGGAGGTTTCTTGATTCTAGCTCCTCTTCCAAGAATCTGTTCTTCAGGTGAAGATTGTATAGGTGTGTGTGGAGGTGAGTTAACTTCTGGGGAAGAGAACTCAACTATGGGAGATTGGTGGACAGGAGTAGGATCATCAATGATATCTATGATTGGTATATCAAGATCTGGGTTATCTCCAACTGCAGGGAATGAAACAGTAGGCTCAGTTGGAGTGATATTATTAGAAAGGAAAGGGAATGTATCTGTGACGAACTTAACATCCCTGGATATGAGGATTTTCTCAGTACTCAAGTCAAATAGCAAATAGCCCTTATGAGAAATATCAAAACCCAGAAATATACATTTTATGCTTCTAGAATCGAATTTACCTCTGTTAGGTACCAAGTTAGCAGCATATGCTAAACATCCAAATGGTCTAATCATGGAGTAGTTTGGTGCAGTCCCAAACAGCAGTTCATGAGGAGTTTTCCACTCTAGTATTCTGCTGGGAAGCCTGTTGATGAGCCAAGTGGCTGTCAGTATGGCATAAGGCCAGAAACGAATGGGAAGACCACTTTGAAACATCAAAGCTCTAGCTGTAGCCAATAAATGTCTATGCCTCCTCTCCACAATTCCATTTTGTTGTGGTGTGTAGACACAGGACTTTTGATGAAAAATTCCATGTTGAGAGAACAAATCTGCCACTTTCCTGTTAATGAATTCTGTACCATGGTCACTTCTGAAAACCTTGATGTGAGCATCAAATTGTGTTTGTATCAACAGTATGAAGTTGGCCAGGACATCATGAACTTGTTCCTTGGACTGCAGCAGAAAAGTCCAAATGGTTCTGCTGTAGTCTTCAACCAATGTTAATATGTAAGATGTATGGCATATATTTGCCTGTGTGTATGGACCCCAGACATCCATGTGGACCATTTCAAATAACTCCTTTGTCCTTCTATTCAACACTGGGAAACTCTCTCTGGTTTGCTTTGCTTTTATACAAACCTCACAGCTTTCTATAATCTTCACAGCTTCATCAAACTGCTTTCCTTTGGGCAAATTCATGTGCTGCATAACACTGACTGATGGGTGTCCCATGAATATGTGCCAGTCTCTTAAGCTCATATCTCTTGGATTAAAGAAACTGATATAATGTCTTTCAATGACTGTATCCATCAAGTAGAGGTTGTCATGCATTCTGCCCACTCCAACCAAATGATCTGTGTTAATCCTTTGTAAGATGCAGTGACTAGCAAAGAATGTGCACTTTATGTTTAGATGCTCCACCAATCTAGCAACTGATATGAGATTACTGGTGAATCCTGGAACATAAAGTACATGCTCCAGCACAATATCCTTATTTATCCTTGCCTTTCCTGCATAGGCTACAATCCTCTCTGTCCCATCTGGAAGAAAAATAGAGGTTGGTTTTTCCAACTTGTAGGTAGTATAGAGAAGTTCTGGGTTAGCACAAATATGTGTACTAGCACCAGAGTCAATTATCCAATTCGATTCTATCATACTGGGCATAACAGCAAAGGCAAAATGCCCTTCAAAAGGGTTTGATTTCTTGGTTGTCTCCTGAACCATATTTGCATCTGGCTTATGATTGGATGAGGTGGGTTGGTGATGAAGGAACTGACCCATACATTTTGCAATTTCTGCCTGAATAATCTTGCTCATGTCTTGACCTGCTCCATCTCTTGATGCAGCTCTATCAAGTGATCCTTCTCCCTCTTGACTTGAATCAGCAAAATTTGCTCTATTTGGAGGCTGTCCTTCCTTTAATTTCTTGTACCATTCAGGTATACCATGCAGTTTGAAGCATTCATCCATCTCATGTCCAGTTCCTTGGCAATGGGCACATTTTAGCTTTCTCTTCTGCTCTTTGGTTAGCCATTTCTTGTATGGGCCTCCTCCCTGTTTTTGATATGCTGCAGAGTTCCCTTTGAACTGTTGTTGTCCACCATACTGTTGAGAACCAGTGTAATTCCCATTTTGAACATTCATGGCCATCAAATTTCTGCCATCTGGTTGTTGATCAGATAATCCCTTTTGATCCTCAACCTCAACCACCATGGAATATGCTTGATCAAGAGTTGGTAAAGGCTTTAGAAGCATAATCTGTGTCTTAGTTGAATCATATTGTTCATTCAATCCAACTAAGAAAGCCACCAGCCTACACTGTTCCTCCCTTTGCATTGACTTCTTCTTAGCATGACAGACACAATCAAGAGGTGGCATCAACATATCCATATCATCCCACATAGCATTTAACTGATTGAAATACATAGACACAGACAGACTTCCTTGTCTAAAAGCATAGATTTCTCGTTGTAACTTCAAGATTTTAGGTCCATTACTTCCCCCAAACCGTTGAGTAAGTGCGGACCACAATTTATAGGTACTTTCTATGTGAGAAAATGCATCAACAAGTTCTTTTGAAATCGAATTGCATATCCAAGTAGAAACAATATAATCTACTTTCAACCATCTTTTGTAAAATTTAGATTCAGAGTCTGGTTCTGGAAATGTACCATCAAGAAACTCAAGTTTGCTCCTAGCTGCTAATGCGCGTTTGATGGATTTGCTCCAATTAAGAAAGTTGGATCCATTAAGTTGAGCTGAAATAAGCTGCAAACCGGAGTGATCAGTAACAGGTAGGTTCAGTATCTCTTCAATCTGGTGAAAAGTAAGACCAGATTCCTCATCGATTTCCAGATCTTCATCTTCTTCCCGTTTTGGCTTCTGCACCTTTGGAATTTTGGGTGTTTCCTCTTCCTCACCTTCAGTCCCCATCGCAGTAACTTTAGGACCAACAATTTTCACCATTTATGTAAGAAATTTATGCAACCTGGCTCGGGATACCATGTTGAGTGTGTGTATTCAATGAAACAGTAATGGGAGAAATGTTCATCTTTTCATAAAACCATAAAAGCTGCTGAGCAGAGTTCAGTTACAATATATATGGAAAGATATCTAAACCTAGACAAAAAGCGTGAAAACAAATAAACCAACGTTTATCCTACGTGGCAAACAGACTAAAACGTCCGTTGGATCTGTGGAAGATCCAACGGCTCACAATTCCTCTCTCAGTATCGAGTCTCACCAAGGACAAAAACAGAACAGAAATAAAAATAGCTATAAAACTTCATCTTCTCCATGACTCCATCTTCTGCACTTCATCCCTGAACATACGAACTGGATAAAAACCTTCATCATTCTCTACAATACTGCTGTTGGAAAGAGTCGACGAGCGCGTTGGACGCGGAGTCGAAGAGGGTGGTGCAGGGCGCGCTGGCTGTCGACGATCAAGAACGCCGACGTGATCGCGGCGGTGAGGAAAATTAGAACCGCTCATTTTAAGTGGGAAAAAATAAAGTTTAAAAGATTTTAAGTGAAGAGAATTATCCGCGGTAGAAAAAATATGCTCCCAACAATTTGGCGGGAACTCCATGGCCAGTTTACCACCGCATATCTGTCCTCCGAGAACCGCCACCGCCACTCTCTCTCCTATCTCTCTCATGCCAAAAAAACAGAGCACCGCCTCTACTCCGCCGCGACACCACGCTCTCTCTTCCTCCCCCAAATTAGAATCCCTAGAATCCTCAATTTCACTCCCCAAAGCTTCGATCAGATTCAGACGCGAGGACTCTGCTACGGATTCAGCCGAGGAGATAGCAACGCAGTTTAACGCTTTCAGCTTTCCGGTAAGTTTTTTGAATTTTGATCGAATTAATTGCTTTGCTAATTATAATTCGCATCTGTCTCGAGCTCATTTCGTGGCTGAATTATGAAGACATTTCCCAGAAAACTGGGATTTCTAATCGGAATTTTGCTCACTGAAAATTCAATCAAATCTCTTCTACCCCTATACATGTATGACTAAGCACTTTAGTTTCAATATCTAACTGTAGCTTGTGCGCTCATATAAAATTAGTATCGAATTGATTGACTGATTGAATGGAAAGTAAAAAAGTACTCTAGCTAAGTTAAATTTGTTCTGATATATTTTTAGAAAAGTTTCACCACATCATACCGGGCCGAAAATTGTAGCAATATTTTAGGCGAGGTGTTAATTTGGCGTGAAGAGAGTGAGGGTTTTTCATTTCACTTTCTGCTGATGTAAGTATAGATGGCGGTCCGAGATGGACTAATATAAGTACGACGGAAGGTTCCATAACAGAAGTGTGTGCATCGAGTTTGAATCAGTCGTAAGTCCTTATAATCTTCTTTCTGCAAAAGGATAATTATCTTCTTAATTATGTGGTACTAAGTGAAAATAGAGATTCAGTCATAGATGGACCGATAATAAGTACAATGGAAGGTTCCAACTGAAGTACAGAAATGTGTGCATCAAGTTTTTATCAGTCGTCCTTATAGTTTTCGTGCTGCAACGGGAATTATCTCTTAATTGTGCCCACTTAAAATGAGCGGTTCTAATTATTCGAGAGTGTCTTAGGCTTTTGTTTATTCGAGATCGTTCTTGAGCATATCCATTATATATGTGATGGAGATAGTTTACATTTTGTTTAGGTTACAATATCTTAGAGTTTAGACTAGAATTGATTTTAGTATTCCCTTTTAATTAGGAGTTATCAACTAAGTAGTGTGGAGTAGAATTCATGAGGGTCTTAGGTTTCTGTTCCTCCAACTTCTTTGGATGTATATATGATATTTAGCAGATGCACCATGTCGAATGCTGCTGTATTTCTGTGATTCGGAACCATCAATATATGTTGTATACTATAGTTTCCAGTAAAACCTTGAATATATTTTCGTGCATGTTTAATATTAATTATGTACTTTGATGATATAAGATTATGAATAAAGCAAAATTATAGAATGAAAGAGAAATGGCTTGAAATTGTTTCCTTGTGTGGAATAATAAGACCACAATTTTCACAGTCGAATAAAATTCTTTATCAGTCTATATCATTAGCTTTGTCTCTTTTTAAGTCAACTTGACTTGTCTGCATACATATATGATAGCTAATTTTTTTGATGCTCCTTCAAATTTATCATTTCAATAAATGTATTTATTATTTCTTATATTTGATGTTCTTTTCTAGCAAAATTTTAAAATGAGATAGATATCATAGAAAACAGGCGATGAGGTTGCAAACTTATCAGATGCTTTGCTCAATGCTGAAAAGGATAATTTGACTTGTCTGGTTTATTGCATATGCATCTAAGAAACTGAAAAATCTCCAGTTGCACTAAATATGCAATTCCCGTCACGTCTTATATGTTAAAAAACAGTTGGTTTATTAGGTATTATTCTAACATTGTTTTAAATGCATGGCATTTAAGGGGAAATGTGACTAATTTTGTTAGAAAAGGCTATTCACCATTTCTTTTATATCTGAAAAACTGTAAATTTTTAAAGAATTTTCACCAAACATATATATACTCCAAGAACTGGTCATAAATTAGAATGAAAATAAAGATAATTAATTTTTTTAATATTGTATTAGTTGCAAGATTATTAAACTTATGTCTTCCTAATTTGTTTGATCAAGACTGATTGTAACTTCAACAAAAATCAAATTTTTATTTGGTAATTCCGACAAAACTTGAGGGACTGGAAGTGTGATATTGTAATTTACCCACCTTCGAGAGCTCGCCAAGTCTATATATATACCTTCCCTAGTCTGATGTAAAATGCCATTTTAACTGCAAATTCCTCTTAGTTCCAACATATTGCAAAAGATGAGTTGCTCAAATTTCACTTTGTTTTCCCTCCTTTTTTCCTTGTTTGTGTCTTCTTTCATATCAAGCAACGCTATGTTCTGCCCATCTATTGAAAAACAGTCACTTCTAAGCTTCAAGCAATCCTTGCTTGATCCCCACCACCAACTGTCTACATGGATCACTGAAGTCAATTGTTGCAAATGGAAAGGTGTCGTTTGCAACAATTTGACTGGCCATGTTCATCAACTCCATCTTCATGGTTTGATGGGCAAGATTAATCCATCTTTGCTCAATCTCAAACATTTGAGTCATCTTGACTTGAGCCTCAACAACTTTGGAGAAACAATCCCTTCATTCATCGGATCATTCAAAAACATCGAGTATTTGAATCTGTCGTTTGCTGGATTTCATGGAAAGGTTCCCCATAATATTGGAAATCTTTCTTATCTTCGTAGTTTAGATTTATCTGGCCTTCCACAGTACAAGTTTGTTGATGTTGTAAGCTATCCAAACTTGCTCAACCTTGATAGTCTTCAATGGTTGTCGGGGCTTTCTAAACTGGAGCAGCTCAACATGAATTTTGTGAACCTCAGAAAAGCACACGACTGGCTGCAGGTGATCAATACACTCCCTTCTAATTTGCTAGAGCTTCATTTAAGAAATTGTAGTCTTGATTACATATCTCCAACTCTACATCTTATCAATATTACCTCCCTAACTTTTCTCGATCTCTGTGACAACAACTTCCAATCCGTTGATCTCCCAACATGGATTTTCCAACTCAACAACCTTCTCACTCTTGGTCTACGTAACAACTCTTTCACAGGGCCGATTCCAACTATCAGCAATACCACCAAACTCCGCCTCATTGATCTCTCTTTTAATTTTTTGAATTCCACAATTCCCAGTTGGTTATATTCTTGTGAAGATTTGGAGCGTGTGCTTTTAGGTTTCAACTTCCTGCATGGTACGGTACCAGCAGAGTTTACTAACTTGTGCAAAATGCAGATATTGTCGTTACTAAACAATAATTTCGAAGGATCAATGTCGAACTCCTTTGGAAATATGTCAGAATGCTTCCTGGAATCCTTGAGAGTCCTTGATTTGGGATTTAATCTACTTTCTGGTCATTTACCATATCAAGTAGGAAAATTTAAGAGTCTTATATTGTTTAATGTTATGAAGAATTCATTATCTGGTAAAATTCCAGTTACCTTGGGAAAGTTGTCGTCTTTGAGAGCTTTATTATTGGGTGATAACAGATTAACTGGACATCTTCCTGATAGTTTGGGTCAGCTCTATAATCTCGAATCGCTCGACATCATGGATAACAAGCTGGAAGGGGTTGTGACTGAGAGATTCTTTGCTAATCTGACCAAACTAAATGGTTTAACAGCTTCTTACAATCAGTTGAGTTTGAAAGTGGGTCTACACTGGGTTCCCCCCTTCCAACTCAACGTACTTGCTCTAGGATATTGGAACCTAGGCACCAGCTCCCAGATTCCTTCATGGCTTGAGACCCAGAAGGATCATCTACTCTTTCTTGATTTATCGGGTACCGGTATCTCAGGTAGTGTTCCTGATTGGTTCTGGGAGGTCCCAACTTTGGACCTGTCTCATAACCGTCTCCAGGGGAAGGTTCCGGGTCTTTCTCATAACGGTAGCCAAGGGGATATTTTGAATGTCGATGGCAATTATGTCTTTCGAGCGATATCTCTGAGTTGTAACCAATTTGAAGGTCCATTGCCTCGGGTTGGAGGAGGGTTAAGGGAATTGGATCTTTCCAATAATTCATTCTCAGGAGGTATTGCTCACTTTCTTTGTGATGACAGTTATGATACTTATTCTTTGGAGGTTCTTCATTTGGGAGACAATCTATTAAGTGGGGAATTACCAGATTGTTGGATGAAATGGCCTTCTTTGAGGTATCTGAGCCTAGGGAATAATCAAATGTTCGGAACAATCCCGAACTCTATGGGGTTTCTTGAGAATCTGCAGTCTTTGAATCTGCACAGCAATGGTTTCTCTGGGCAGGTACCTTTTGCATTGAGCAACTGCACGAGATTGTTGAAGATGGGCCTCGCGGAAAATAATCTTGGTGGAAATATACCAGCATGGATAGGAAGAAATCTAGTCGAGCTGAGGATTCTCCTCTTGAGCTCAAACAATCTGAGTGGTGAGATTTCTTCGGAGATTTGCCAGTTGAACTCTCTTCAGATACTGGATCTCTCCAACAATAGGCTTTCAGGCGTAATTCCCCGGTGTCTCTACAATCTAACCTCAATGGTTACGAAGAGAAGTTTGCCCGATATGTTCAGAGTATATGGCAGTGGGAGACCTGCCTTTGCATACTCTGTTTACATGGGAGGCTTGACAGAGAGTGCTTCGATAGTCAAAAAGGGGAGTAAACTGCAGTATGACACCATTCTTCCCTTGGTTACTACAATTGACCTCTCAATGAACAATCTAAGCGGAGGTATCCCAGATGAGTTGACGAGATTGTCCGAATTGGGATCATTAAACTTGTCGGGAAATTTCTTGACCGGTTTGATTCCTCAGAATATCGGAGACATGAAGGAGTTGGAATCTCTTGATCTGTCCAGAAACTCGTTATCCGGTTTAATTCCAAAGAGCATTGCAAGAATATCTTCATTGGAGTATCTGGACTTGTCTTACAACAACTTGACCGGGAGAATCCCGCAAAGCACCCAACTGCAGAGCTTCGATGCTTCGAAATTTGCTGGTAATGATCTTTGTGGTCCACCGTTAACAAGTAGCTGCAACGGAGACGATGATCATGCCCATGCAAATGGGAAGAAAGAGAGGAATGAGAGTGATGAAGATGATCATGATGAATGGATTGTATGGTTTTATGCGCTGTTATCTTTGGGTTATGCAGTGGGGTTTTCAATGGTTTGTACTGCACTAGTGTTGATAAAGAGATGGAGATATGCCTACTTCGGGTTCGTAGAATCAACGTGGGACAAGCTTTGTGGATACGTCGCGATCAAATGGGCGAGGCTTAGAACACCATCTGCTCCAACCTCGTGAGCTTGTAATAATTTTAGCTTCTCTTCCTATAGTTTCTTTTTTTTCTTTTTCGCTTTTTTTTTTGGTAGAAAAATAGCAGCAGATCAACTTCATATGCACAAGAAAGTGAAAACAAATGCCATCAATATAGTAATGGAAACAGTTAAATGAAAGATGGTTAGTTTTCGCTTTCCGATTCTCGAATAGAAAGAAAGACTAAGGTGTCTTTCACATCGTAACATTACAATGAATACCGAAACTGCAACAAATTCTCAGCAATTCTCCCGACGACGGGATACAAATACAAAAGGTTCCTCAGACCCTTCGACATTAGGACGATGAGCAATAACACCAACACGAACACAAAACAGTGCAGGCCTTTTGAGTCATCAGAAAAGAAACAAGCAACAAAATAATATATACACACGCCTCTCGGTTCTTCAGTCCCTTCCCACACCAAGAATCCACTGAGCAAGATGAGTAACATAAGGCTCTGCTCGAGAACTGCTGCTCAGTATTGGTCCTAAACTCTGAAGCTCGGAAGAAAACTTGCGTTCAAACTTCCTGAAAGAGGAACGTCAAAAGTAACATTAAGGACACAGTCGAATGCTGCTAAAATGGGAAACATAGAGGGAAAACATGATTATTTGAACATACAAGATAGATTCGATAACAGTTGCGTTTTCAGATGTCACTTTCTGAGTCTGGGAACGGGTCCTTAATTTCAACTCGTCGTATTGATATAGCTCAGGACTGTCAGTCTCGGGAGCATCAATTGAATAGGTTACCAACCATTGAGCTGCTGCTGCATACTGAAGGCATATCGATTTCATTCTTTCCAGCTTCTGCAATGGAGGAAAGAATCATTCAGCAAAATTATGTGTAGCTCGAGGCATGTTAGAGAGACAATACGGAAAAAGAAATATTAGTAGTGTAATACGAAACAGACCTTGAGAAGAACAGGTGAGAGAAGCAAGCATTCTCTTAAACACTTGTCAAGGAAAAATTCATGATGTTGTAAAACCTGCATCAAGGAATTTATGGAAGTTACAGCAGCTAAACATATTCCAGGGTGTCAAACAAATTTGTATTTACGAACAGTGTATTGTCCGACCTCGTCAATACTCTTTGCAGTCTGAAGTCTATTATGCATGATATGCCAGTTGGGCTCAAGAACCTGAAAGCAATTGTAGTTTCATGAAAAGAAATTCAGCAACAGCACAACACCCTTGTCCATCAACATGTTATGGACAAAGAGTCGAACTAATAAAGAAAGATCGGGAATAATCAATTTGCAATAGCTTAATATAAACTAGTCAATTGATACACGGACGAGGATGATTAAAATAGGGAGACCTGCCTCGAAAGTCAGGTAATGCATAAGGCTGTTGATGAACTTGAGCATATTTCGGCACAGCAAAGAGGACACAGATATCGCTATTCCTTGCATATCAAGCCTTCTCAGACACTTTAATATACGTGTCAAGTAAGCATCATGAAGACGAGAATATAATGGGAAAAAAAAAAAGGTTACAAGCATCATACTTGATGTAATTGCCATGCAGCACAAAGTTGCCGATTCACATACTTGCAGTGAAACAGACACCGAAATATTAATTGGTATTTTGTCAAAGCCTTTCTTGAGATAACAAGTGATAATGGCCATCGAACCTGAAAATGAAAAGATTCATATTTGTAAACATCATAATGACTGAATTAGAGTGACATTGTTCAAAATCTTCATGTTTACAACCAGCAGTCGTTGAACCAGTCTAGTGATTAATAGATAATATCAGAATGAGAAACTGCCTTCTAGGAGGGAGTGGGAGTGGGGGTGGGGGTAAGCAGTACGCCAGTACTTTAAGTTGTATTCCTTCTGAACTACTCAAAACCACCACAACAAGCGATGCGGTACCAAGGCCTCAGAGACAAAAATAGACATCAAACTGAACTCTACTGCCATAACTAAAATCATCTTTTGACTATTGTCACTTAGACTAGAACTGCTTATAGAGGGTGACTCTGATAATGATGACTGATGCAAATATAACCAAGACTAAAAACACCAACAGCCTATCATTAAGAAACTAAATAGCTTGTTACCACCAGGGAGCTTCATTTAATGAGTTGACCAGCATAAAACGAGACAAGTAGATTCTTGAATATCAGAGAAGGAAGAATTGTTACAAACCTTGAAACTCAAAGAAAATGTTTCCAAGCCTGTAATGCTCAAAGGCTCCTCAAGATCATCATTGCTGGAAGTAATCTGGCTGATCTGAAGATCTTTGAGCTCACTCAATCTTTTCAATAGAGTGGTTTTCTCCTGGTAGAAACATAGTAAAGTTTATTGAGCAGGTCGTACAGTGAAGTTCCATGATATTATCAGTAACCACAAAGTATTAAACACTGACCACACAACAAGTTAAGTCCTCATGATATGGATCTGCCACAGCTGCTGTGGATCGCAATGCGAGGTCCAGGAGAGACTGCATAAGAGAAGAAGAATTTCATATAACCAATATAAAGTGTGTCAATTATGTATCTGAATATCTGATACTTCAAGACAAACGTAACTTCTTCTTGTATATAATGCAAGTACATACCTGCAGCTTTTCCACTGAAATTTCATCTGGCTTTTTCATGAGTTCCTCCCGAGCTATATCCATAAAGTGAACCAAAAAGTCACCCTGAAATCTTAATTTATAAGAAAAGTGAACTAAGAGATGGAAGCCTCTCCACTAGTTATAGTAAGCCTCTCATACTAAAAAGAAGCCTGAAGAAAACAAATATCCAATTCCAATTGGTCATATGAAATGCTATGGCCAGCAACCATTTCCTTGAAGTATTCGTTAATTGTTATTATAAAATATTAAACATGTCCGTTAAGTGCAAGATTTCTGAATCCCAAATTTATTGGTGAAACGCACAATTGATATGCTAGCCATACCTGATCGAGAAGTAGATAGTGCTTGATTGACCTCAGTTTTCCCATTAAGTCATACTGCCAGTAGTAGAGTAGAGATTAAGCCAAAATAGGAGTTACAATGGAAGCGAAAGCAGTAAAGCAGAAAACTGACGCCTATTTCCTGGGTCAGACCTTTTCTTTTATGAGGTTCAATAGTTCACCACTAGAAAAATCATAAGCAGCTTTGATGCATTCAAGGTAACGATGATTAGACCCAACCATAGTCAACTTTGTGTTTTCTGCCACAGGAACCTGCTCAAGATAATCAAATTAGAAGTGTTGACCATTGAAGTCAAAGAGTAATAGAAGCAGAGACATGTCATGAAACAAACCTGAATACAGTGCCCACACTCTCTCATGACATTTAAATATTTTCCAGTAGTCAAGATTGTTTCAGCAGCATTGGCAAGGAAACTGGGGATATCATCTTTCAAGCTGTAGCGCTGCTGCCAATACTTTGTATCGTAATCTTGCGTGAGACTTTCCTGAAAGAAGAAAATTTAGACCAGCTCCTGAAGCACCCAGTTATAAATGACGAAATACCTTTTGAAGAGACTTGTTCTCAGCAATAAAAAATTCTCCATATGGGTCTTCAATCACACCTTCATAGACCCACCTACAGTTCAAACATAACTCCCATAAAAAATATTATAAATCGCACCGTACTGCAATTTTCATCCAGGATGTTTTGTCACAATAATAGAAATCTAATTAGCTACTTTGTTGGACAGAATCGAAGGTTATTAAGTATCAACTTTGAAGTAGTGTAAAGAGTCTTTAACACAAGTTTGTCACTGAACATAGTCAATTTTCAAGCATAGTTTAGTTTAAAACACTATGCTGGCTCAATGATCAGCTGTAGAAGCTCCATTTCTCAAGGTTTAATGTACTTTTCAGAATCTTTATTCGCCAACAACTAGACAATAATCAAGTATCTCTGCAGGAACCTTGTCACTACTAGACCACGAACGAAGTTACCTCATTGAACACTCATAAACTCCAATAATGACTCTAAAATCCCATATTGCTTCAAAATGCAAGCATTAACTGCAATATTACCTCTCTAATATCCCAAGGTATGCTTGGCTTGCACTTTGTGACATCTTTTCCAACAAAGATCGCACTACGTGGTCGCCAGCCATGGCCTTGGCCTGATATTATTAGCACAAATGATTGCACCAGCAAACGATAGATCTACTATATTCAGTATTGCTAAAGCACTAAATGAATATTAACTAAGCTGTAACCAAACCTGGCTTTGCAAGAGGTTAAGAACAGCAGAACCAATAAAGTTACTTGCTTCAGCCTTCTTAATCACGATTGATAAAGCTTGCATTGACCCCAACATTGGCTGCAAGAAATTGTTAGATTAAGTTTGTAAAACCCTAATTTTTAGGGAAATACACAATATGTTGGTTAAGACGGAAATACCTGGCAATAGAACCATAGTCCTTGAACTGAAAGTTTTCCCAGACGAAACTGATGTTCAAGCTGCGCCACCATGGCTTGGTAATCCTAATATAAAAATTTGTTTAAGAGAAGTTAGTATTAGTTTTCTGTAATGAGCATTAGGAAATACATGGGCTGCAGTTCACACACTCCATGCCAGTTGAGCACGAGAAGAGGGTGCGGTTTAACAATTTAAGAATATTAAGTAATGCCACATTTCTGAACATAGATTGGGAAACAGATAATAACATACGGTCTCTTCTCCAACTACGTGGCAATGGGCCTATGGCATTTAGGAGGTTAATAGAACATTTGCGGGAACCATATATGCCACACAAATAGACATCCAAAACTTTAATATGATTACTGATACCAATATCACTAAACTAATCAACAAATTTCTTCCATAAACCATCCCAGAATTAAAATTGAGCATTTTACTGATTAAAATAGACTGGTGTAAGTACTGATATAATTAATCGAGCATGAGATGGAGGGAAAGAAACCTACAAGAAGCAATGTCCTAAGTGCTGCTGCGAAAGCATGATTGACAAGACCACTCTTGAACTGGGATCTTGACTCGACAAACTGATTGATAAGTAAGTAGCTCTCGCATAAAGGAAACATCCGTTTTGCAGATTCCTACAAACACCAGGATAAGTCAAAGAAGTCCCAAGTGCTAGACATGAGAACAAGTTTTCTGCAGAAACTAGAAGTGAAAAATATCCATTCCATTAGAACAGAATTGCATGAGATTTCTTGCCTGAAGTGCCAAATCCATCGATGGATCAACTTGGAAGGATATAATATCATCCTTTGCATGTGCTGTGTGGATAGAGATATAGCGGCCATCAATCCCAACCAATGCTGACAAGAGATCGTCAATAACAATTAATTCCTGCATTATGCACACATAATATTCAATACTGATCAAAGGCTGAGGACAGCCAATCTAAGAAATCCAGTAAGAGGTGGTCAACTAATGCATAAGCCACTATATCATCGAATATGCATAAATCTCAATTTCAGATTCATGGTAATGATCAAAAATACTACTTAGATTCATGGTATTATTACCTGAATTGCTGCATGGAAGCAACCTATAGGCTTCTCCATCCCAGGACTGCATTTAAGAGAAACAACCAATATCACTGACAAAAAGAATGACAATAAACTAATCTATAGATCAAATTCAACTCCTGCAAGAGTGTTTCGCCACCGGAAACTTCCCATCATCCATGCATGCAATTTTACACTATCAGCCGCACAAAGCTAAGTCAAGGTTCTGGCAGTTAGTTTTATTATCTTATGCTGCTCACCTAGGCAACAGCAGCCATTTTCTAGGCCAAAAATTCGGATTCATACAATTTACTTTGGAGCCAATTTTTCATTTGCACTCAGTATATAAGTCTCTTCAGTAATATCCATGATTCACATTTTCATTACAATTTTTGATTTATTTGCACACAAGTGTTCCTTAGTGAATCAGAATTCATGCTTACTTATTTACACCTTGCATAATACATATTTACAGTTGGCATTTTCAATCAAGAAACTGATGAATGCATGAATTTTCACCGGCTCAGAAAACTAAAACTGAATGCAAACTTGCAATCTATGTATCCCTCAAGGGCAGAATGCTACTTTAGGGGTTCGGTTGGTGCTTGCAACAGCTGCTGTGAGGGTTCGACCAGCACATTCTTATGGTGTTCATCCATCAACTCTGATCAAGAAAGGTACAGTTATACTAAGGTGTTATCCTGACTCACAGTTATCAAACTGAAAAGCAACGTGTTGTAAATACATACGCTTTTGTTAACATCTATCCCTGTAAGTTCTACAATGTTCATAGATCAAAATATGCTTCTGTTGTTTCGATATCTTTCTTAGTTTGTCACCATTTTCACAACGAAATACGTACGCTGACATTATCCACGACTCACAACTCAACTTCCATAGCAAAAGTTGCCCTAATTTTAAGGATATGGGGATTCAACTTAGTAAGCTAAGAAACGGAAACAATATTCAGGAATTCCATCGGCCCGTAATTACCAACACAAATGAGCTGAGCTATGAATAAAAGCAAAATCCAGAAATGCACCTACTTTCACACAAGGTATAAACTTCAAATATCGATTCCTTCGCCTTCTTCAAGTTCAAGTAGAAGTTGTTGCGAGTTCAATCATCACAACGGAATGAAAAATTCGAAACTGAAATAAAGTATGCTCATTACCAATCAACGAACTCTAATAAACATATCACCTCAGATCTTCTGAGCTACAGCATGTGCGCAGCTTCCGTCGCCAGGTGTACAGGAGTAGATCGGCAACTTTTCCGATTGATTTCCGGAATTGAATTTCACTGTTTGTACAGGAGTATATACAAACTTACGAAATTGTGCTCCGGTAATCACAGATTCGAAATTTTTTCAAAAAGAAGAAGCGCGCGAATTTGCTCAAACATTTATTGGAAGTGGAGATGGAACGAGAATGGAAGATGTAGGGTGGGGAAAGAAAAAAGCTGCGTTGAGAAGTCTTCTTTTTTTTTTTTTTTTTTTTTTTTTTTTTTTTTTTTTTCCGTTTTTGTTTTCTAATTATTTTACATTAGTTTTGGAAGCTGGGCTTTATCTTTTAGGTATTTGATTTGTTGGGCTTATCTGGATTTTGCTTGTTGGGCCTACACATAAGTGCGAGGTCCGCCATCTTTGTGCTTTTAATTTCTCGTTATCTTTGTGCTTTTAATTCTTCGTCTCGATTGTGCAACGTTTGAAATTCAATTTCACTTTTATTAATTAAAATATGGTTAGTAAATTAAAAATTAAAGTATATATAATTTTAAGATATCTCAATTTTAGTTTTAATTTTCTTATGGGTATGAATTATGATTTCATGGTTTTGCCAAAAAAAATATTATAAGATTGATAAAAAAAATATTTCTTTTGTCTGCCATATCTATGTGCTATTTATTGTTTTGAGAGCCCGTATAGAAAAAAAAATAATGCACATTTCTACATTACATGATCCAACATATATACTTTCTTATTAAAATATGTTTTCCTTCCCTTACAAAGTGGGTCTCATTTTTCACTAACAACAAAACTCAATGCGTGCAATTATTCTCATGAGACTCATTTTTATGCATTAAAATGCAACGTATTTAAAGTAAATTTCAAACACCAATATTAATTTTGACTAACTAATTTTTTATATTATTTTTATTAAATGTTTTTAATAATTTATGTAATATACTACCTAGTGTGAATTTCAATTTTAGTACCATAACACCTATAAGTTTATGTAATATTTTATTTATTTTTTATTTACAGATGGCTATAAAAAAGTCAAATGTATTATTGTAGAATATAATATTCTCTTTAGGTAAGTTCATTTTTTATAATATACACGCACTTAATACAATAAAATTGATAGTATGTTTGGGCAACTCAATTAATAATTGTATTAGAAATTATATATGTGAAAATATGATTATCAAATTCATTCAGACTTAATTTTCAATCAAATAATCTTTGAAAATGAGAAATTAATAAACCTGATGCATACATAAACGTACGTAATATACAAGTGTACTCACACGCTTATAAATACTTCTTCCTTTTACCCCTTTTGCGAAATAAGATTAAAAAAAAAATATTAATTGACCCAGGTACTAGTATTTATCGACCAAATACAGTATTAATCATTTAGAATAAGTGGTAGGAGGTGGCCCAACTACTAGGTCCAACAACAAAGCTCGGCCTATGCAGTTCAGCCCACAAACACAATTCGCGCGAGTCCTAATAGACGTAGAAAACTCGGATAGTTATCACAAAATAATAAGAGATAGACTCAAATGAGTCCTTATTAGAGTCAAATTCTAGATACTTGTATATAAATAGGGGTTAGATTAGAGTTAGATGATTCGTTCACACTCATTGTACTCTCTCCATATACGATCAATAAAGATCATCCCCTTTCCCGTGGATGTAGATTTATTCTAATATATCGAACCATGTAAATCCCTTCGTGTCGTTTTAATCTTCTACATTTATTGCTTTACGAAAATAAGATCGAACAATAAGCGAGAGTGCAATTCTAATAAAATTGCACACAAAAACTTTTCAAGCAGGCATAGAAAACTATGAGGAAAGATGAGAGATTACATGCCTCATTAAGCGTTGTGAAAATTCATCAAGCCAACGGCGAAGAGCAACTACAGAGGCTGAAAATTTCTGCCACAATTTGGTGCGTTTGATCCTCTCGCCGCATGATATTACACGATCGGCATTGTAAATCGACAGATAGAGGCCGACGGACGCGATGACAACGATATCGATAACAAGGGAAAGAGAGTGTGTTTCCATATTGGGCGTGATCACCATCAACGAAGCCCCATAGATGAACGCGATGGACGCCAACGACACCCACATCATGAGCAAGACGATAGTCGTGAATATTAAGTTGTTTGATGGGAATCCGGTGGTAAGTAGGAAGATGGTGACGAGAGAGGAAGCAAAAGCCACCGTGTTAGCTTGTTTGAAGGTCTTGAATATTTTGGGGCGGTTGGACGCCATCACGGCCTCCCCGGCTTTGCGGAGAGGGGACGACGAGTCGTCCTGCCAGACGCCACCGGGAGGGCTGACGGCTGCCTGGAAGGCCATTGTCGCTATTAGGACCACCACCACCATTGTCATGTCGCTTATTTTCCTCATGAAGGTTCCGTCCTCACTCAGACTTTTCTTATGTAATGCTCGAATTCTTTTAATTTCTTCGATGCCCCTGTCCGGAAAGCTTTCTTCGTAGATTTGCACCACTGTTTTCCCCTCGGAATTCTTTGATATCTCATCTATTTTATTGTTAACCACCAAGTATCGTATGACCTGAACATGGTAAACTTTTGTTATACTCCCTCCGTCCTCCATTTAGTGACATTATTACTATGTTGGGACGTCCTCCATTTACTGACATATTCCGTTTTAGGACGTGGACCCCACAATCACTTTAACACTTTAACACTTTATATATCTACTTTTTATTATTTTAACATTTTAATACTATTAAAAAATTCAAATGGACCCACAATTATTTTACTTTAACACTTTAACACATTAATTTATTATTATACCATAAAAATGCAAAAAAACTTGTGCCCAGAAAACAATGTCACTAAATGGAGGACGGAGGGAGTAGTAGGAAATAGTTTTAGAAAATCAAAATCAATAGCAAGATTAGTTGATGGATTTTGTTCAGCCAAAATGAACAAGATGTCAACATGAACATTCAAAATAAAACATGTGCACGAATTATTCGTCTATCAACAAGCTCTGATACCATGATAGAATTTCGCCTTAAGTAAAAGCTCGAATTTGTAGAGAGAAGAAATTTGTTCAACTTGCTTTAAGCGAAAAAAAACGAAGCGTTTGTATTTAGTTTATTTTTATTGTTTTGATTGAAAGATCCAAAGGTGTTGAAATTCAATACCTCAACTTGCTTTAAGCGAAAAGCCAATTGCACTGCGGTCTCCCCATCATCATCCTTCACATCGACAAGCTCTCCCAAATTCTCCATCAGAAACTCGAACGCCGCGGGCCGACGGTGCTTCACGCTTAGATGCAGCACCGTCTGCCCGCGGTCCAACCTCTCCGCAGCTGGGAACCGATCTGAACCGATCAGCAGTTCCAGGATCTTCACATGGCCGTTCACGGCGGACACGTGGATCGGGTTCATGCCCCGCCAGTCGCGCCACCAGCACACCTCGGGGGCTGCCAACAGCAGCGCACGGGCGACTTCTAAGTGCCCCTGCGCCGCTGCCATGTGGAGCGGCGACGAATTCTGGGAATCCAGATTCCGAGCTAGCTCCGGATAGTTCGCCGTTATTGTGTTGACGATGCGCAGCTGGCCGCGCATCGTCGCCACGTGCAGGAGGCTTCTGGAACGTGCGAAAGAAACTGCGTCGAGAAGATACAGGGGAGTATCTTCTCGGAGCAGCTCTACGAGTGTTGCTACGTCGCCGTTTGATGCGGCATCGTAGAGTTTCTTTTCTACTGTGTCTCCGACCATTCTCTCTCTTTCTCTCTCTATCGTTTTGTTGACCCAAGAAGAGATCGGGTCGATCGGTAGACATTATAAAATATAAGCACGAAAAGGCGCTTTAATTTTTCAAATTCTTTGTATTTTTTTATTTGCTGGGGTTGTTAGATTTTTATTTATTTATTTGCTTTATTTTATTTTAATCGGAAAAAAAAAATCTTATTAGATCACGAGTAAGAAAAAATGTCAAAAGAGAGGTACAATCACATAGTCTGTTTATACCAGTCAACGAAACTGCATCTTTAAATAATAGGAATATCCACAGGTTTAATAAGGTTGTTAGGTTTCTAATCACGTTTTTATTAATGCACGAGTAGTTTAGTCAAGATTATTAGGTTTTCTAAAATATGATACTACGATTAACGTAATGCATTTTCTCTATTTGTTCTTTTCGAGGTGCGTTTTGTAGAATTAACTAATTAAACGATAATGTGTAAATACACCCTAAAGTTTACATTAAAAGGCAAAAAATTCTTTGTACGTATTATATTTTGGGGCATATAACACCTTAATGTTTTTTATTTGGAGCAAATAATATCCAAAGAGTTTTAATTTAGGGTATCCAGTCTTTTTTACCATTTAATTTAATTTTATTAGTTAATATATGGTTGATAAACTCATAAATAACGCATAAATAAATTTTAGAGGCAAAAAATAATGTAACAATTTCCAACTTAAAAAACTAAATTTAGGTTTGGATCTTTAAAAACACAAAATATACCCATATTTTTTAAAATGGGACGAGATTGCCCCTGAGCATGTGCGTCTCTCTCTTTCCCCTCCCTCTTTTCTGACATACCAACTTGTGTCTCTACTTTCTTCCACTTTTTATGGCACCCACCAACTTTATTCTTTCTTTTCTTTCCACTTTTTTTTGACAACCATCAACTTCTCCCTCTCTTTTCTCCTTTTGCATGAATTTTCTCTCTCTTCTCACACCTTTTACTAATTTTTTCTGACAATTTCTCTCTCTTCACCACTAACAATTTTCTCTCTTAAGTGTATAGAGTGAAGTGACAAATTCTGCACGTTTCTAGTACAATTTTGTAATTTTCGTACCCGTGTTCTTAAGTACATAGAGTGAATAGATAAAATTCTACACGAATTTAGTAAAATTTTATAAGTTTCGTACTGTGTGTTTAAATGCATTCTAGTAAGATTTTGTAAGTTTCGTACTGAGTGTTTACGTGCATACACTGAATAGATAAAAACTCTGGACGTTTATAGTAAGATTTTTTAAGTTCGTACTGTGTTCTTAAGTATACTGATCGAAAGTAATAAAAATTATGCACGTTTTTAGTAAGATTTTACAAGTTTTCTTACTGTGTTCTTAAGTGCATAGAGTGAAATAATAAAAATTCTGCATGTTACTAGTACGATTTGTAAATTTCGTACTATGTTCTTAAGTACATGGAGTAATAAAATTTTAAAAAGTTCAAATAACATTTATGTTAAATTCGCACTAGGAATTGCGGTACGAAACAAGAAATTTGAAGTTGTCGTCTTCCTTACTAAAAAAACACATGCAAAGATGAAATATAGAGAAATACCAAAAATAAAGAAGTACGAAAATTTTCTGGTAGAATTTGTAAAATTTCTTACTGTGTACTTAAGTACAAGGATCGAAAGCAATAAAAATTCAACAACTTTAAATAAAGAAGAACTAAAACAAAGAAGTACGAAAGTATTAAAATCGTACCGACTTTTCAAATAAGATTTTCATAATATATTCCGAATTCATATGTGTGAGAGAGAGATAGAGAGAGAGAGAGAGAGAGAGAGAGAGAGAGTAATTGGACGTAATATATGAGTTCTCCTCGCACCTCCGATCCACCACCACAAGCGATGAACCTGCAAAAAAAAAGGGAATATGAACCATGGTTGTAGCTCCGACGAAGAGTATGGAGGTTGAGAGAGAAAGAGATCCGACCATGGTTGTAGCTTCGACGACGGCGGCTAGAGCTCTGCCCCACCGTCCTCGAGCTCGACCTCTCCTGCAACAACTTTATCGGAACTCTCCCGGAGACCCTCGCCGCCTGCTCCTCCCTCCACCTCCTCGACAGTGCTCCTCCGACGAGAGCTTGTTGCCGTCGAATCTGAAAATAAATGAGAGAAAAAGATAGAAGAGAAATTTGAATTGTAGTGAGAGAAATAAATGAGAGAGAAAAAGAGAAGAGAAAGAGAGAATGTGAAAGAGAGAGATGCGTGTGATTAGTTCAAAGATAAAGAGGAGAGAGGATTTCACAACATGACAAATCCCAAACCTAAAAAGTAAGGGTATAGTAGTCCACCAAAGCAAAAAAAATGGTATATTTTGTATTTTTAAACTTCCAAAACTAAATTTGGTTTTACAACTTGAAAGTGGGTATAAACATAGATATTCTCTAAATTTTATACAAAAAATACTATAAAATTAATACTAAATAATTATTTGTTAGTGTTGGAAAATGGAAACACTACTTTTTATTTTTATTATATATATATAGGTAATGGTTTGTGTGCAAATAAATCCTGGCGTGCTAAAATGCGAAAGATGCTTAAAACTATACAAAATCATGTTTTACAACACCATTATGCTTTTTAATGTACAAATTCATGCTTAAACCTAGTCATGCTTATGATACCTAATTATGGTCCAGATCTCTTCCTATTTCTCACACCAGGACTTATTTCTATATAATACATCCTCTATATATATATATATATATATATATATATATTATATATATATATATATATATATATATATATATATATAGAGGATGGATCATATAGAAATAAGTCCTGGTGTGAGAAATAAGAATAAATCTGAACCATTGATCTTAATTTGATCTATGGCTGTAATTGATTTAAGCATGATTATAAGGTATTGTAAGCATGACTAGGTTTAAGCATGAATTTGTACATTAAAAAGCATAATGGTGTTGTAAGCATAAATGTATACTGATTTAAGCATGATTTTATATAGTTTTAAGCATTTTTCGCATTTTAGCACGCTAGGATTTATTTCCACACGAACCATTCCCTATATATATATATATATATATATATATATATATATATATATATATATATATATATGTATGAAATGGAAGAATAAAATTATCATTGTGTAGAGACGGGAAGCAGTTGAAAATTCTTGTAGAGTTTTGAATCGATATAAATTATATTCCCATTGCACGAAACTAACAGAAAGAATGACAATAAAGTAATCTATATACAAAATTCAACTCCTGCAAGAGTGTTTCGCCACCTGAAACTTCACATCATGCATGTACGCAATTTTACACTTTCACTTTTCAGCTGCACAAAGCTAAGTCAAGGTTCTGGCAGTTCGTTTTATTACCTTATGCTGCTCACTGATAAGAGCGAGCTGCTCCTATCTCGAATTCGAACACCCGAACAATAATCAGTTCGACAGTCGCGGGCTCTCCCCGTCGATCACGTCGGAAACTTGCGCAACAAATGAAAGAAACGAAAAGGAAAAGACGTGAAAAATAGGGTTCTTTCTCATAGATGTCAATAATGAAACCCTAATTCTCTATTTATAATCTAGGACCCTGATTGGTTCGACTCGTACGATTCGGGAAAGAACCAATAAGAAAACCGAAAAGATTTACAAAATAAATAGACTCGATAAATAGATAATTGGGCCACGCCCGATTATCTCACAAAATCGTGAAACTTCGAGGGCTCTCGCGTTGCACGTTTGGGCCTTCCACCCATGTCTTGCACTTCCACTTCTTTGTCCAGCCCATCCAACTCGTCACCCTCATCCTCCTCATCTTCGGTCCAATCCGATACCACTCCCTCTTCATGGACTCCGTGATCACAACCCGTATCAACTCCCCCGTCCTTAACAGGCTCCTTGTCCTCAAGGAGCAACGACGGAAAACACCGCTGCACCACCTCCAATGGTTCCCACGAGGGAGTATGACCGCCATCATCATCCCATTCTAGCAAACACTCCTCAACTACCACCCCACGCAGCTGCACACTACGACGATCCAGCACACGAACCGGCCTCGCCACCGCTTTACCCCGAGCAAAGAACGTGGGAAACTCTGCTGGTTTCACCCCCGAGCCATCCACAAACGGCCTAAGTAGACTCACATGAAACACGTCATGTATCCGACTATCTTCCGGCAATCGCAACCTATAAGCCACTTCGCCAATGCGTTCTACCACTTCAAACGGCCCGTAGTAACGACGGGACAGCTTCACCGACACCGGCTTGGCCACCGAATGCTGCCTATAAAGTTGAAGTTTTAATAATACCATATCCCCCACACCAAAATGCACCTCACGGCGATGTTTATCGGCCGACTCCTTCATCCGCTGTTGCGCACGTTCGAGATTTTTCCTAAGCCACACCAACAACTCACCTCTACTCTTGATCACCTCCGCGACGGCAGGAGGGCAAGACGCCGACGGCCTCGCTGCAATTAACGGCGGTGGCTCCCGACCATATAGCGCCCGAAAGGCGACGTCCCTAGGCCGTCGTGGTGAAAACAATTGAGCGCGAGCTCTGCCCACGGAAGAAAGTTAGACCATTTTGCCGGCTGATCCGCGACGAACGCCCGCAAGTATTGTTCGAGTCCTCGATTCTTCACCTCGGTTTGCCCATCCGATTGAGGATGATAGGCTGTAGAGAATTTAAGCTTCGTTCCGCTGAGCTTCAACAAGTGCTCCCATACTTCACTAAGAAATATCGAATCGCGGTCCGACACTATCTTAGTTGGAAACCCGTGGTGTTTCACGACCGTCTCCACGAACAGATTGGCCACCCTCCATGCGTCAAAACTGGTCGGGAGCGGAGCGAAGTGAGCATACTTCGAGAGATGATCCACGACTACCATGATGGCCGTGTAACCCCGCGATTGTGGTAGTCCGGTCACAAAATCCATTGAAACTTCTTCCCACACTTGATAGGGAATAGGAAGAGGTTGGAGAATGCCCCCGGGCTTTTGCGTCGAGTATTTGGTAGTTTGGCATTCAAAACATGCCGCCACGAATTGCTTCACATCCCTCCTCATATGCGGCCAATAAAACGAAGAAGCTACTCGGCGAAACGTCCGGTCGACGCCTGGATGACCCGCCGAAGGTGTTGAGTGATGCTCGTACATAATCGCCATCCTCAACTCTGACGAAGAAGCCACCACCAACCTATGATCACGGTATAACAGTCCATCACGTAGAGAAAACCCCCGCGGTGCCGACCCGGCCTCCACAGCCGCGGTAACCCCTTGTAACTCGGGAATCGAACGCACCTCCGCCGGAAGTAATTCCAAAATCTCCGGCATAGGTTGGGAGATCGCAACGAACAGCTCCGAATCTGCCGTAGCCTCTTCCGAATCTTCCTCACACCGGGACAAAGCATCGGCTACTTTGTTTGCCGTTCCCGGCTTGTATTCGATCTTGAACTTGAAGCCCATCAACTTTCGGGCATATAACTGTTGATCGGGCGTCTGTATGACCTGTTGCAGCAACTCCTTCAAACTCTTTTGGTCCGTGCGATTCACAAACTCACGCCCGAGAAGGTATTGACGCCACTTTTGCACCGCCTCCACTATTGCATACAATTCCTTATGATAGGTCGACGTTATCCTTCGTCTCGGGCCTAACTTCTTGCTGAAAAACGCCAATGGGTGGTTATCTTGCAACAACACCGCCCCTATCCCTGTTCCAGAGGCGTCGGTCTCAACGATGAAGAGCTTCGAAAAATCCGGCAACCGAAGCACCAGCGCTGATGTCATGGCATGTTTTAAAGCTTGAAAGCTCTCATCCATAGCCGAAGACCATGCAAAAGAATCCTTCTTTAATAAATCGGTCAGTGGAGAAGCAATCATCGCGTAGTTCGAGATGAAACGACGATAATAGCCCGTAAGACCCAGAAACCCTCGAAACTGCTTCACGGATTTCGGCGTAGGCCATGCCACCATCGCTTCTAGCTTAGCCGGATCCGCCTTTAAGTTCCCCTCCGTAATAATATGGCCCAAGTAATCCACAGAAGTTCCACAGAACGAGCATTTCGATAATTTGACGAAGAACTTGTGAGCCTGCAAAACCGCCAATACTTCCGAGAGGTGCTGAGCATGGGCTTCCATCGTAGGGCTGTAGATTAATATATCGTCGAAGAAAACAATCACGAATCGCCGCAAAAGGGGCCGAAAGATATCATTCATGGCAGCCTGAAAAGTGGACGGGGCATTCGTCAAGCCGAAAGGCATAACTAGAAACTCGAAATGGCCGTCATGAGTGCGAAAAGCCATCTTATAGATGTCCTCTGCATGCATCTTGATCTGGTGATAACCTGAACGCAAATCCAACTTCGTGAACACCCTAGCCGACCCCAATTCATCGAAGAGCTCATCACAAGTCGGAATAGGGAAATGATCGGGAACCGTGACACCATTCAGCGCCCTATAATCAATGCAAAAGCGAAACGACCCATCCTTCTTTCGTATCAATAACACCGGCAAAGAGAATGCACTATTGCTCCTGCGAATAATACCCGTCTCCATCATCTCCTTAACCTGCCTCTCAATCTCGTTCTTTTGGAAGTACGGATATCTGTAAGGTCGGACATTGACTGGCTTTGTATTCGGTAACAAGTGAATCCGATGATCAAAACTGCGAGTGGGGGGTAATCCCGAAGGCACGGCAAAGACCGACGGAAAACCCTCCAACACCAATCGGACCTCCTCCGGGATGTCACTCGGAAATGCCAGCTCACTCTCGGTGCTCGCGAACTCGGCCGGGGACGGAGAATCCTCAACCGTAGTTAGCTCAAATAGGGTCCCCATGTCCCGGTGAGCGAATAGAGACATAAAAACCTTAGTCGAAACCTGTCTGGGACGTCGCGGCGTAATCTTCAAACACACTTGCCGGCCTTCGCATTGGAACTCCAACGTACCCTTCTCATAATCTGTCGTTACCCGGCGAAGCTCTCGCAACCAATCCATACCCAATACCATACTAGGACCGTGCAAAGACAATACAAACATATATCCACATGAAAGACATAACTCTGAATCCGTAATTCCACTCGCAAGCTCTTATAAGAACACAACAAAGATTGCCCATTACCCATATAAACCTGGAAGGGCGAGATTGGAGTCAAAGGCAGCCGACAACGTTCGGTAATCCGGGGGTGCATGAAATTATGCGAGCTTCCGGTATCGACCAAGATCTGCACCTCCGTCTTCCCCAAAAACCCAAGCAATTCGATCGAAGACGTTCGCGGCTGTCCATCGAGGTTATACAAGTGAGAGAGATCGGTGGTGACGAACTCGGGATCCACATTCTCGTCCTCCACTTTGTCATCAGATTTCTCTAAGGCCGCTAGATCCTCATCTGTTCCCATAAAAGCAAGAACCGGTTTCTTGCATGCATGCCCGACCGTCCACTTCTCCGGGCAATACCAACAGAGGCCTTGTCGACTACGCTCTGAACGTTCAGCCGAGGACAACCGCACAATAGGGAGCTTGGAGAATTCACGAGAACGAGACCCCGCAGTGGCTGAAACGGCCGTAGTGGAAGCCTCGGGACCACTCGGCGCCGGCGTGGAACGCATGTCTCTCGCTTGCCACGGTCTTCGTGACGTTGAAGGGCTTCGATCAGTCACACTATCGAACTCCGAAGCCACCGCCATTGCTGCCGCCACAGATTGTGGGTGTTGTAATCGAACCTGCCCTCGAATCGACTGACGCAAGCCACTGATATAAATCGGGAGGAGTGAAGATTCAGTGAGGCCGTGAGTCCTGTTCATCAATCTTTGAAACTCATTATTGTAGTCCGCCAAAGCTCCTGTCTGAGACAATTTGGACAGCAGCTCGATGTAGTTCACGAAATAATTAGGGTCGAAGCGTCGCCGAACATCATCCAAGAACTGCGGCCACGAGACGTGAGGATTGGACGCTCGATAAGAAAAAACCCAATCCGACGCCAGTGGAGAAAACAACATGATAACAGCATGTAAGCGTTGGTCGAGAGGTAATGAAATATAATCAAAGTAATATTGAACTCTCGTTACCCATGATTGTGCGTCCGAGCCATCAAACATCGGAGGATCCAAACGCATGTAGCGGGATGGCTCGGACGAAGTATGGGGAGGACCTCCTCGCGATTGAGGCTGCTCCCAAGACGAGCGTGGACCGTAGGGCTCCCGGCGGCTGACCACCGGCCTCTCCCACGTCGACTGAGGGTTAACGACGGGGTTGGTGTTGTGTTGGTCGAGGGGCGGGTCCCACGCCGTGCGCCATGCGTGTCCCCCATGCTGACCCGAAGCACCACGGCGGCTCTCCTCCACCGGTGACCATGCTGCCGAAGTGAGTGGCTGCGTTGGGGGCAGCGTCACCGTCGTCGATAACGTTGGGATGCTTCCCGACGGCCACGGTGGCGAACGTCCCTCCCACGGCAACTCGGACGGCTGTGAGGAACGTTGGTCCGAGGCATCCAGCTTGGCCTCTAGCCGTTGCAGCACCCGGAGCAGAGAATCCATCGGAATCGGGTCGGAAGTCGGTGAGGGCGGAACCCACGCCGCAGAACCCGACGGCTTCGAGAGCGGCGGCCAATTAGGGTTTGACGCACGATTATGGTTCATGACTGTCGCGGAGAGGAAGAGATCAATGAAAGCACCACTTGATAAGAGCGAGATGCTCCTATCTCGAATTCGAACACCCGAACAATAATTAGTTCGACAATCGCGGGCTCTCCCCGTCGATCACGTCGAAAACTTGTGCAACAAATGAAAGAAACGAAAAGGAAAAGACATGAAAAATAGGGTTCTTTCTCATAGATGTCAATAATGAAACCCTAATTCTCTATTTATAATCTAGGACCCTGATTGGTTCGACTCGTACGATTCGGGAAAGAACCAATAAGAAAACCCGAAAAGATTTACAAAATAAATAGACTCGATAAATAGATAATTGGGCCACGCCCGATTATCTCACAAAATCGTGAAACTTCGATGGCTCTCGCGTTGCACGTTTGGGCCTTCCACCCATGTCTTGCACTTCCACTTCTTTGTCCAGCCCATCCAACTCGTCACCCTCATCCTCCTCATCTTCGGTCCAATCCGATACCACTCCCTCTTCATGGACTCCGTGATCACAACCCGTATCACTCACCTAGGTAACAACCATTTTCTAGGCCAAAATTTTGAATTCATACAATATACTTTGGAGCCAAATTTTCATTGGCACTCAGTATATAAATCTCTTCAGTAATATAGTAATATCCATGATTCACATTTTCATTACATTTTGATTTGTTTGCTCACGCGTGTTCCTTAGTAAATTAGAATTCATGCTTACTTATTTACCCTTTTCATAAACATAATTACATTTGGCATTTTCAATCAAGAAACTGATTAGTACAAGAATTTTCATCAGTGCTGGAAAACTAAAACTGAATGCAAACTTGCAATCTAAATATCCTTCAAGTGCAGACGGCTACTTTAACGGTTCAGTTGGTGCGCGCAACAACTGATTTGAAGGTTCGACCAGCACATGCTTATGGTGTTCATCCATCAACTGTGAACAAGAAGAGTACAGTTATACCGAGGTGTTCGATCTTCTGACTCACAGTTATCAAACTGAAAGCAATGTGTTGTATATACATACGCTTTTGTTCCCATCTAATCATGTAAAAGAGTCTACAATTTTCACAATTCAAAATAAGTTTCTGCTGTTTCGATATCCTTGTTAGTTTGTCACCATTTTCACTACGAACTACGTACTGTAGAGATTGAATATCTCCTCAACTGAGGATTGTGCGTGATTTACATTGCATAAATAATGTGCAGAGTATGAGATACAAAAGGAAAGGATTACAACAAATCAATTAAACTAATCTACTGCATAATTATCGCTAACACCCCCCGCAAGCGAAGCGTGGGATTGAGGGAAACGCAAAGCTTGGATCGAAACATCTGGAATAAAGGACGACCAAGACTTTTAGTGAAAATATCTGCCAGCTGCAACGAAGATGGAACAAAACGTGTGACAAGATGTCCTTTCTCAACGAGTTCACGTGCAAAATGATAATCAATAGCAATGTGCTTGGCACGCTTATGGGAGATCGGATTTTGAGTAAGGAATAACGCGCTCCGGCTGTCAGTAAGAAGAAGAGGAGGCTTCGGCAACTTATATTTGAGCTCTTGGAGAAGAGTCGAACCCACACAATTTCTGAAGCCGTGTTCGCCATAGCTCGATACTCTGACTCGCAACTAGACCGAAAGACTGTGGGCTGTTTCTTAGCACTCCAAGAAACGAGATTTGGACCAAGGAAAATAGCATATCCATACATAGATCGACGAGTGTCAATGCAACGGGCCCAATCGGCATCAGAATAACCGATAAGAGAGGCCGGACCTGGTGTGAAAGAAAGGCCAAAACCAAGTGTGCCTTTTACATACCGAAGAATTCTCTTGACAGCCTGGAAATGTTCAATAGTAGGGCACTGTTGAAATTGACTTACAGTATTTACGGAGTATGACAGATCAGGCCGGGTAATGGTAAGATACTGTAAAGCGCCAACAAGAGAGCGATATAAGGTGGGATCCGAAAAGGGCGTGCCTTTGGCGGTGAAGGTAACACCGGGTGCGAGAGGCGTGGACACAGGCTTTGAGTCGAGCAGATTAGCACGGTCTAAAATATCTCGAGCATATTTCGCTTGGCTCAGAAATAAACCGGCGTCAGGATAGGAGACTTCTAATCCCAAAAAATAGCTCAAGCGACCAAGATCTTTAATTGCAAACTCCTTTCGAACTCGAGAAATTAATGCTTGCAGAGAAGAAGGCTCATTTCCTGTTATAATTATGTCATCGACATAAACAAGCAAATAGATAGTGGTGGATCCTTGCGAAAAAATGAATAATGAAGTATCTGCATGAGTGCCGGAAAATCCAAGATCAAGTAAAAAGGAGCGAAAGCGTTGATACCAAGCGAGAGGAGCTTGGCGGAGACAGTCTAACGCTTTTTTCAGGCGACAAACATGATTTGGATAGGCAGGATCGATGTATCCAGGTGGTTGCTCCATATAAACGGGAGAGGAAAGATGTCCATTTAGGAAAGCATTCTTGACATCTAATTGATGAAGAGGCCATGAATTCATTACTGCAATGGCCAAAATAATGCGAACAGTTGAAGCTTTAACAACTGGGCTGAAAGTGTGAGTGAAGTCGAAACCCGGAATTTGACTGAAACCCTGAGCCACCAGACGGGCTTTATGCCGATCAACACTACCGTCCGCAAGATATTTCGTTCGAAAGACCCACTTCGAACCTACAATATTTGTTTTAGGGGGGCGAGGAACTAAATCCCAAGTTCCGTTTGAACGAAGAGCCGCCATTTCTTCGTTCATAGCAGCAACCCAATGAGAATGTTTTAAGGCTGACTTTATACCGCGAGGAACAGATTCAGCAAGAAGTGCGCAATATAATGGAAACTGATTTGTGAATGCCAAGTCAGCGGGGTATTTCGGTTTGAAAATTCCCGATTGAGCACTGGTGCGCATCTGGTGTGTGCGCTGCGGGACAGCTGGCGGAGCAGCTGGGGGCTCCGGAAAAACTGGAGAAGCCGGAGGTGATCCAGGCGGAGGAGATGTTGGCGGAGGAGAGGGCGGTGGCGTAGGCTGAGGCTCAATATTGGTGACAGAATCTGAGTCAATCAAATGAGGTGGAGGTCGATTAGAGGCAGAAACAGTAGGCTGCAAAATATGATCTGCATGAGAAGAGCCAATCTCACGAAATTCAGATAGTTGAAGACTGGTAGATGAGCGAGGTGAGCTAGCATACGGAAAGCAAATCTCATCAAATCGTGCGTGACGGCTAATATATACATGAGAAGAATTAGGGTCGAAACAGCGGAACCCCTTGTGCTGAGTGCTATAGCCAAGAAAAACACAAGCACGACTGCGATGATCAAACTTGTTGGAGACATAATCACGAAGACACGGATAAACACGACAACCAAATACGTGAAAAGTGTCATAAGCAGGAGGGCGCCCATATAGAAGCTCAAACGGAGTAGTATTACCAATAACAGCCGATGGTAGGCGATTTATGATATATACAGCCGTACTAAACGCCTCAACCCAAAACTTCATAGGAACAGATGAGTGAAAAAGCATGGCTAAACCAGTCTCAGTGATATGTCGATGCTTGCGTTCGGCTCTACCATTTTGCGCAGGTGTGTGTGGAAAAGACATGATATGATGAATGCCACAATTTGAGAAATGAGTGCGCAATTTATTATTAACAAATTCACCACCGCCATCAGTCTGAAAAATTTTAATCTTGCGAGAGAATTGAGTTTCCACAAATTTCTGATATCTCAAAAACACATCATACAATTCAGACTTTGCATGCAACGGATATAACCAGGAGAAACGCGAGAAATCATCAATAAAAACAGCATAGTATTTAAAGCCAGCATCCTAAATAACAGGAGCAGGTCCCCATAAATCACAATGAACCACATCTAAAATATCTGCAGTGCGTTTTTCGTTTGCAACATAAGACAAACGAGTACTCTTTGCCAACTGACAGGAGTTACATAACCTCGGAGAGGGTAAAATAGAATTAATAGATAAGTGACCAAATTTCTGCAAAAGTTTAATAGTAGCAGGGGCAACATGCCCTAAACGATTATGCCAAACATCAAAAGAAGCATGGAGGCGTGAATTCTGATGGACCACAGAAAGAGCCGAGAGTGGAGAGTCCAAACGATATAAGCCACGGCTACGCCTTCCGGTGGCTATTATTTGCCCTGTATCCCGATTCATTATGCGCAACTGATGTGTATCAAAAGAGACAGAAACAGGAGAATCAGATGTTAGCTTACTGACAGATAAGAGATTTTTAGTGAGACCCGGCACCACTAAAACATCTTGTAACAGTAAACCAGATGGAAGTCGTAATGAACCAACGGCAGAAATATTGAGAATCTCACCATTTCCAACCGTGACGTGGTCGGAACCCGCATAAGAAGCGGATGAGTCAAGCAGGGCGGCATCAGTTGCCATATGGGCCGAGGCACCTGTATCCAAATACCAATCAGAGGGATTAGAATCATTTATATTGCAGCTGGTGTTACAGGCCTCGGCAATATTCGTCGTAGGTGGACGGCATGATCTGTCAAAGTTTTTATCAAAACGTTTTGGGCAGTCAAACACATCATGGTCAGGATCCCTGCAAAAGAAGCAAACACGAGGATAAGTTTTCCGACCACGGCCACGACCGCGATTGGAGGAACCGCCTCTGCCACGGTAATTATTGGAGGAGCCGCCTCTGCCACGGCCACCACCACGAACGGCTGTAAAAGCGGCAACGACGGGAGGGTTATCATCAACACCCTTCTGAAATAATTCATGAGAAGTAGCACGATTTAGGAGAGTAGTGAAATCCGGCAGTGGATCTTGCGCCATTTGTGCTGCAGTGAAACTAGAAAAAGAGTGACCGAGTCCGCGAAGGAACCAATGTGATTTATCGGATTCATCAATAGGGCGACCAATAGCCGCTAATTGATCACATAGAGATTTAAAAAGGCGGCCATATTCAGCTACGGACTTCGAACCCTTTTTAGCCGAGAGAAGATCATCTTTGATGCTGAGTTCTCGGGCTTTCGAGCCATGGCTATAGGCGTTAGACAACGCCAGCCAAACGTCACGGGATGTGTTACAGCCAATAACGACGGACATGGATTCTTCAGTCAAAGTAGAGACCAGAAAAAGCTTGAGAATCTGATCGCGAGAAGTCCAAGTGATAAACTCCGGATTCGGAGCAGGCTGTCCGTTCGTACTAGTGACAGTCGCCGGAGGAGCAAGAGACGAACCATCGACAAGAGGAAGAAACTATTGACTGGCGAGAAGAGGATGAATCTGGGCATGCCATAGCAGATAATTCGTCGAGGTTAATTTGATATTGACCATATGCACCATGGTCGAGAGAGGAAGATTAGGCGTCTCTGATTGAGCCATGAATTCCGGCGAGAAGAAGAGGAAGAAGAAGAGTTGGGGACGACGGCTGAAGGGTTTCAGTAAACCCTAGCTGATACCATGTAGAGATTGAATATCTCCTCAACTGAGGTTTGTGCGTGATTTACATTGCATAAATAATGTGCAGAGTATGAGATACAAAAGGAAAGGATTACAACAAATCAATTAAACTAATCTACTGCATAATTATCGCTAACACGTACGCTGATAAACATAATTATCACAACGGGATGAAATTTTTGAAAAAAAGTGAAATCAAGTATGCTCATTATCAATCGACTAATGCTAATAAACATAATCACCTCAGATCTTCCGAGCTACAGCATGTGCGCAGCTTCCGTCGCCAGGCGAACGAGAGTAGATCGGCAAACTTTTCCGATTAATTTCCAGAATCGATTTTCTCTGTTTGTGCTGAAGTGAATACGAACACACCAAATTGTGCTACGGTAATCACAGATTCGAAAAAAATTCAAAAAAAATGCGAAGCGCGCGAATTTGCTCCTTCTTTTACTGGCAGTGAAGATGGAAGAAGATACGTAGGGTGGAGAAAGAAAAAGCTGCGTTTGAGCTCTTTTCTTCTTCTTTTTTTTTTTTCTTTTTTCTTTTCCTAATTATTTTACCTTATTGCATAATTTTGAATTTAAGCTAACTGGGTTTTATTTTTTTGGTTTGTTGGGCTTATCTGGATTTTACTTATTGGGCCCAGACTTAAGTGTGAAGTAGGGGGTGTCAAAATGAGTTTTGGTATTCGGATACGTTTCGAAATACCTAATCCAAACATGTACTACAGGTTTCCGACCCCAGCTTAATTGGGTAGTGGGGCGGGTTACCCAATTAAGCCGATCATGGTACCCAAATAATTTTGATTAATGGAACTAGTAACAGCAAAATAATGTGGTCGGAGTCACTATAAGCAAAGTCAAAGTCTCCGATGCCATGATAGAATTATGTCTCGTTTAAAAACTAGAACTTGTAAAAATGAGTGAAATTTATTGGTTTATATAATATTTTCCGATAGTAGTACATACAAACACATATATGAAATGTTGAGTAATCACTAACACAAGCTCAATCGTCTTTTCCCTTCCAACTCCTTAACTCCACATTTCTCACAGACAACATAGTAGCATGATGCACATTCAAATCCAAGATGATTATACACTCCCCCTCTTTTGTGGCAAAGATCACAGTGTTTCTTGAGAGAGACACAAGTGAAATTGAGAGGGTGTTGAGGGTGAATTCCATCAAACTCATACCTCCTCCCCAACTTCATGTTCCTGAAATACCCGGAACCGGTCTTCAAGCAATGATGGTGGAACGAAGCGTCGCATTGGCAACAATGGTACATCCACTTCTTGGGATGCATTTCTTTTTCACACAATTCGCAGTAGAAGTCGGAGGGATGATCGCGGGAGGCGTCGAATGTGAGGGGCAATGGGTGCTTGTCCAACTCGCGCTCCATTACACTCATTGATAGAAGAGCACATCTCAGATCCAATGCAAAATCGCAGCCGACGTGGCTACAAAAATATCCAATAACATCATAGGAAAGGTAAGAGATACAGCCATGACAAGACCAGATAGGTATCATGTGATCACCTCCATATGGTATTGGTAATGATAATCTAGTGAGAATGAGTGGTGTGTGATGGCGGCGCGTGTGAGATGCATGCCGGATAGTAGTTGGTAGAGACGCGCACTTTACGTCTATCTTCTTCCCGCAATCTCCACACTCGTAACCCATCCCGTTCGTGGGAAGATCACAGAAGTCGCAATACCAGGGCGAGATGGCACCAATATCCACAGATTTATTGATGAGCTTGAAATTGTGGTTTTCACTGGGTGTTTTGAAGCAGCCAACATATATTTGAAGAGGATGAGAGTGAGACGAAGGAGGCGACGGAGGTAGTAAAGTATGGGGCAATTTAGAACAAATGGAATGGATAGAATATGAGCAAGCACCACATTCGTAGTATGGAGTTGAATTAGATATGGGAGTCACACACACATCACATATGTTCTTCATGAGTCCTTCTTCGTCTTCTTCATCTTCTTGTTGTTGTTGTTGTTTCATGGTGAATTTTGAAACGAAACTCAAAGGATGTTCGTGATAATATTCCAATAAAATCGAATCACAACCAACGGTCGTAGTAGTACTAGTAGTGTCAACAATGTCTCTTTCTCTCATCATCATCACAAAAGGTGTGATCAACTTGGAGGAGATGTCATTTGCATGCAGCGGGAACTCAACCACGGCATCTTCGTCACATCTGAAACAAATCGTCACGTACGAAAATTATAATTAACAAAAGAAAGACAATTAATTAATTAATAATGAATAATAATAAGCTATCTATCTTACAAGTTAGGGTAGTCGTTTACGGTGGATGATGATGATAATCCGAGAATGCACTTGATATGGACGAAATATCTGCAAATACTAATACACCCAACATGTCACATCTATATGCTTATCACAAACCTCGCACTTGTATTTATACCTACGATGCTCCTCTGGAAAAGAGAAGGCCAAGGAAAGCGGGTGGTGGTGGTGATTATGATCACCGGGGACAAGGAGAGGTAACAACGTCGCGCAACTCTTGTGAACCCAGAATTCACAAGTGCTGCATATATACGCCACGTCCACATCCTTAGCACCACAACCATCGCAGTAGAACGAAAAGGGAGGCTTCCTCATCAGTGTCAGAGGGTGGTGAGGGTGACTAGGGTGCCGCAACTCTCTTTTATCCACCTCTAATACGGCCTCGATTCCTATTTTCTCGCATCCTGCATCGAGGTTGAAATCACAAGTATCGCATCTGTAACCAAGTACATGAACAAGATCACGACCACAAACGTCGCAGCTAAGACTAACCGGCCATCGAGTGAAGTAAGATAGGGAAAGAGGGTGTTGGGGGTGTTTGGGGTGGCGAGTTTCACTAGGGAATTCCCCACACTTCTTGTGGAGGATTACCCTTTTGAAATTTCTAGCATGAAAGCAATTGTCACCTTCCATGCAAACATATGTCATCTCTAAATTGGCTAAGGGATTATTACACCCAAAACATGATTCTACCCTCCCCTACTTCCTTACATGTTGTTTTAGAATCAAAGGATGCGAATGATATGAAGGCCTAATCACTTTCTCCTCCATAATTCTCTCTATTAGAAAAACGGGTTTTCTCTAAACTGCATATAATACGGTTTTTTAGAACCACTTGCTAATTTGGAAAGGAAAAAAAGAGTTGTGATGATTATGTGAGAATTGCTTCACTTGTATTTGGATGCATGTCTATTATGTATATAATGGGAAAACAAATATACCAATATTCAAATGAAAGCAAAGAACAAATTTAATTTATCAATGTAAATTAAATGAGAAGGTACATACTGCATGCATGAAATTTATGTATACCAAAGAATTAACAAGTGCATTACTTTAGATTCAAGTGATACCTCTCCTCCTAAAGCATAAAACAAGTGACCTCTTCAAAAGGAAAGGCTCAATTGTGCCTTAGTACTTAAAGTTTCAAGTGTGTTTGTAACAAAAGAAAGAAATTCAAAAATGTGAATTACTGTAAATGAGATTTCTGTTCAATATTACTAAAGGTAAGCGTAGACGGGTGAGAAGGGAACAATTAGTGGTGGCTATCGTTCGATATACTTGTACTCTGAAACTCTCGATAGTGATTTGTTCCTTTGGGAGAAATTTCCCCCATACGTAGGTGTATTGAACACCATACCACGTGTTGGTGTTCTTTCTGTTTCAGTTCGCGTTATTGTTTCACACGTTGTTTCTCATAAAGTTTAAAACAAGCCACAAATTACATATTTTCATTTATTATCCATCTACAAGGACAAGAGATCATTTCTAGCTCCCAACTTTTTTGTACCAGTTGTGTATGAAATACTTATTACTTTTAATATTATGCATTTTCTTTCAATAATTTTATTTATTATGATTCGGAATAATTTAATGATTATTTTCTAGGATTCGCCTCTATACTTATCTTTTAACATTAAAAAACAAGGTTGTATCAAAAGCACTAGTCCGTAGATGGTGAGGGACCGATGAGTACGATCTTGATAACAGGGGAAAGAGACTGTGCTTTTGCATTGGGAGTGATCACCATCAACGAAGCTCCATAGCTAACCGAGATGGACGCCAACGACGTCCACATCGTGAGCATGGCCAAGAACGCGAAGAATTTGTTCCTCCATGGCCGTCCGGTGGTTAGTAGGAAGATGACGAAGAGGGAGGAAGCATAAGCCACCGTGTTAGCTTGTTTAAAGTGTTTGAATATCCTGGGGTGGTGGGAGGCCATCATGGCCTCCCCGGCTTTTCTTCCCGGTGAGTCATTGATACGGGTCTTGATCCCAATGACTATGAGGAAGGGCTGGAAACGGACGTGAGCGGAGAGGAGCACGAGTCGGGCAACGAGTTCGATGGGCTCGAGGAGAGAGAGCGCGATCAAGGCGTGGGAGGAAGGCCGAGACGTGCCATCAAGGAGCCCATGAAATTTCAAGATTTTATTAGATAATCGGGCCTAGCCCAATTATCGTTTTATCGAGTGTATTTTATTTTGTAAATCTTTTCGGGTTTTCTTGTTGATTCTTTCCCGAATCGTATGAGTCGAATCAACCAGGGTCCTAGATTATAAATAGAGGAATTAGGGTTACATTATTATCATCTATGAGCAAAACCCTATTTTTTCTTTTTCCCGCAATTCTTTTTTTTTTTCTTCTTTTGCGCCAATTCGACGTGATCGTCGGGGAGTGCCCGCGACTGTCGTGTATCATAATCGGGTGTTCGATTTGTGAGTTCGAGATAAGAGAAGCGTGTTCTTATCAACTGGTGCCTTCATTGAACCTTTCCCTTCCGCTTCCGATGAACCATAACCTTAATCGCACGTCGCAGCCTTCTTCGATGGCGCCGCTGACGTCTAGACCGGTGGTTTCTTCTGCGTACGTGCAGCAATCACAGCAGTCCTCGTCCTCCAACCAATTTCCGGTGGATAAGTTGATCACCGTGCTGCAGCAAGGATTCGCTCGGCTTGAGGCGCGATTCGACGCCTCTGATCAGCGCCTAGTTCCGCCGTCGTCGCGACCTAATCCGGAGCCGCCATACGAGTCGCAGGGGACTGGCTGGTCGTCGCCATGGCCGCCGGCGAGCATCCCGACGCAGTCGACGTCGGTGACATTGCCGTCGACGCAGCTGCTAACTTCGGCAGCATGGCAGCCGGGTGAGGATTATCGCCATGGTACTACGGGTCAGCAGGATAACCACGCGAGGCGCACGGCGTGGGACCCCCCACTCGATCACCGTGGCAGTCACGCCGTCACCGCTCCGCCCACGGCGTGGGATCGACCAGTGGTTAGCCGCGGGGGAATTACGGCCCTCGTTCGTCGTGGGAATCACATCAGCCACGAGGGGGCCCTCCCCATTCTTCGTCCGAGCCATCCCGCTTTATGCGTTTGGATCCTCCGATGTTTGATGGCTCGGACGCGCAATCATGGGTAACTCGAGTTCAATACTATTTCTATTATATTATGTTACCTCTTGATCAACGCTTACATTCGGTTATTATGTTGTTTTCTCCACCGGCGTCGGATTGGGTTTTCTCCTATCGAGCAAACAATCCTCAAGTCTCGTGGTCGCAGTTTTTGGATGATGTGCGGAGACGCTTCGACTCCACATATTTTGTGAATTACATCGAGCTCTTATCCAAACTCTCACAGACGGGGTCGTTGGCGGACTACAACAACGAGTTTGAAAAATTGATGAATCGAACTCACGGCCTTACTGAAGCCACTCTTCTACCGATCTATATTAGTGGGCTGCGTCAACCAGTTCGTGGCCAAGTGCGATTACACCACCCTCAGTCCGTGGCAGCAGCAATGGCGATCGCGTCGGAGTTCGAAACTGTGGTGGATCGGAGCAACCAGCCGCCGCGGAGGCCGTGGCAAGCAAAGGACTCTCGTTCCTTACCGGCGCCGCCCGTGCACGATAGCTCTACCTCGGCAGCCCCCGGGAATCGTGTTCGGAAGTTCTCCAAATTACCGATTGTGCGACTATCTTCAACTGAACGCACAGAACGCAGTCGCCAAGGCCTCTGCTGGTATTGTCCGGAGAAATGGGCAGTCGGGCATGCATGCAAGAAACCGGTGCTCGCATTCATGGGAACCGACGAAGCTCTTGCGGCATTGGAAAATGCGGAGGAGCACGCTGAGGACTCGCCTACGGAGCCTGAGATTGTCACCACGGACCTATCTCATCTCTATAGCCTCGATGGCCGGCCACGGGAGTCATCTATTGATCTTTTGGGATGCTTAGGGAACTCGAAAGTGCGCATATTGGTGGATACCGGGAGCACGCATAATTTTGTGCACCCCCGGATAGCGGAGCGATGTTGCCTCCCGTTGATTCAAATCATGCCCTTTCGTGTGTATATGGGCAATGGTCAGGCTTTGGTATGTTCTCACAAGAGTTTGGCAGTGGAGTTGAGTATTCAGGGCCATTTATTTCACGTGGATTTGTTTGTCTTGAAGTTGCACGGCCCGAGTTTGGTATTAGGGATGGATTGGTTGCATGAGCTGCGCCGTGTCACGACCGACTATGAGAAAGGCACGTTGGAGTTCGACAGTGAGGGTCGCCATATTTGTTTACACATTCCTCCTCGAAGGCCTCGACAGGTCTCGGCTAGGGCTTTCATGTCACTTTTGAGTCACCGCGATGTGGGGGCTGTGTTTGAGCTAATGGCGATGGAGACCGAGGGTACCGAGGGTACCGAGGGTGCAGTGGTTTTCCCTCCCGACATTCCAGGGGCCGTGAGCGCGGTTCTTGAGAGCTTTATATCCGTCTTCGCCGTCCCTACGGGGCTGCCCCCGGCGCGTCGCTTTGATCACAGGATTCACCTCTTGCCGAATACGAAACCTGTGAACGTTCGTCCCTACCGGTACCCGTACTTTCAAAAGAACGAGATTGAGAGACAGGTCAAGGAGATGCTGGAGTCGGGAATCATTCGGAGAAGCAACAGTGCGTTTTCATCCCCGGTTCTTTTGATACGAAAGAAGGATGGATCGTTTCGCTTTTGTATTGATTACAGAGCTTTAAACGGAGTGACGGTCCCTGATCATTTCCCTATCCCGACCTGTGATGAGTTATTTGATGAGTTGGGAAAAGCGCGTTTTTTCACGAAGCTAGACTTGCGTTCTGGCTATCATCAGATCAGAATGCATGACGAGGACATATTCAAGACGGCTTTCCGTACTCACGATGGGCATTTCGAGTTCCTAGTTATGCCCTTCGGCTTAACGAACGCGCCATCGACCTTTCAGGCAGCCATGAACGATATTTTTCGTCCCCTATTAAGGCAGTTCGTGATTGTTTTTTTCGACGATATCCTGGTCTACAGCCCCTCGCTTGAGAGCCATGCCGAGCACCTCGCGGAGGTTCTAGCGATTTTGCAGGCACACAAATTCTTCATCAAGTTGTCCAAGTGTTCGTTCTGTTGCTCGTCAGTTGATTATTTGGGCCATATTATATCTGAGGGGCTCTTGAAGGCGGATCCGGCAAAGTTGGAGGCAATGGTTGCCTGGCCCAGACCGAAATCCGTGAAGCAGTTGCGGGGTTTCTTAGGCCTCACAGGTTATTACAGACGCTTTATCTCGAATTATGCTATGATTGCATCTCCGTTAACGGACTTGTTGAAGAAGGATTCGTTCGAGTGGTCGTTTGAGGCATCGGAGAGCTTCGCGGCATTGAAGGAGGCCATGACGTCGGCCCCGGTCCTTCGCTTACCGGATTTCTCGAAGACCTTTGTGGTTGAGACTGATGCTTCGGGGCTTGGCATAGGGGCGGTGTTAATGCAAGACAACCATCCCTTGGCTTTTTTCAGTAAGAAGTTGGGCCCGAGACGGCGAGTGACGTCTACCTACCATAAAGAATTATACGCTATAGTGGAGGCTGTGCAGAAATGGCGACAGTATCTCTTGGGAAGGGAATTCGTGATTCGAACGGATCAGAAAAGCCTGAAGGAGTTGTTGCGGCAAGTTATACAGACTCCTGATCAGCAGCTGTATGCTCGGAAGCTAATGGGGTTCAAGTTCAAGATTGAATATAAACCGGGAGCAGCTAACAGGGTCGCCGATGCCCTGTCCCGTTGTGGAGAGGATAACCGTGGCAAGGAGAATGAGGACACATCCGAGGATGATGCAGAATTGTTTATAGCAGTGTCGCAGCCTATGCCGGATATTCTCGAGTTACTTCGTGTTGACGTTCGTTCAATCCCGAAGCTTTCCGAGTTAGCCGCGGCTATTGAGGCGGGAACGGCGCCGCGAGGGTTTCACTTAAGCGATGGTCTTCTCTTCCGTGATATTAGGATCGTCATGGCTTCGTCTTCGGGGGTTAAGACGACGATTTTGTACGAGCATCATTCGACACCGGCAGCGGGCCATCCGGGCGTCGAGCGCACATTTCGGAGATTGGCGACTTCTTTTTATTGGCCTCACATGAGGAAGGATGTCAAGTCTTTTGTGGCCGCTTGTTATGAATGCCAAACTACCAAATATTCAACTCAAAAGCCGGGGGGCCTTCTCCAACCTCTCCCAATTCCGTTTCAAGTTTGGGAAGAGGTATCCATGGATTTCGTGACCGGTCTTCCGCAATCTCGGGGATTTACGGCAATCATGGTGGTTGTCGATCGTCTCTCGAAGTATGCTCACTTCGCCCCTTTTCCTACACATTTTGACGCATGGCGGGTGGCGAAACTCTTCGTTGAAACGGTAGTGAAGCATCATGGGTTTCCGGCGAAGCTCGTGTCGGATCGGGATTCTATTTTCCTTAGTGAAGTATGGGATAATTTGCTCAAGTTAAGTGGGACGAAGTTGCATTTCACGACGGCTTATCATCCTCAATCCGATGGACAAACCGAAGTGAAGAATCGTGGCCTTGAGCAATACTTGAGAGCGTTCGTTTCTGAGCAGCCGGCGAAGTGGTCCAATTTCCTTCCGTGGGCCGAACTTGCGTTGAATTGGTTTCACCATGAAGGCTTGGGAACTTCACCATTTCGGGCTTTGTATGGTCGGGAGCCCCCGCCTTTAATTGCAGCTAGGCCGTCATCCACGTGCCCTCCTTCGGTGGCGGACGTGATTCGTAGTAGGGGGGAATTGTTGGTCTGGTTACGGCAGAATCTCGAACGCGCACAGCAACGCATGCGAGAATCGGCTAACAAACATTGTCGGGATGTGCAGTGTAGTGTTGGCGACATGGTGTTGTTGAAGTTGCAACTGTATAGGCAACACTCGGTGGCCAAACCATTATCGGTGAAGTTGTCGCGTCGTTTCTATGGGCCGTTTGAAGTGGTTGAAAGGATCAGAGACGTGGCATACCGGCTTCGATTGCCTGAGGATAGTCGGATACACGACGTGTTCCACGTGAGCTTGCTTCGGCCCTACGTGGAAGGAGGGGGCATGAACCCGAGCGAGTTTCCCTCGTTTTTTGCTCGGGGGAAGGCGGTAGCGCGGCCCGTGCGTCTGGTGGAGCGTCGCAGCGTGCACCGGGAAGGTCGTGTGGTCGACGAGGCCTTATTGGAATGGGATGATGATGGTGGCAGCGTTCCTTCTTGGGAACCGATGGAGGTGGTGGAGCGTTGTTTCCCTTCTTTGCTCCTTGAGGACAAGGAGGTTGATAAGGCCGGGGGAGTTGATACGGGTCTTGATCCCAATGACTATGAGGAAGGGCTGGAAACGGACGTAAGCGGAGAGGAGCACGAGTCGGGCAACGAGTTCGATGGGCTCGAGGAGAGAGAGCGCGTTCAAGGCGTGGGAGGAAGGCCGAGACGTGCCATCAAGGAGCCCATGAAATTTCAAGATTTTATTAGATAATCGGGCCTAGCCCAATTATCGTTTTATCGAGTCTATTTTATTTTGTAAATCTTTTCGGGTTTTCTTGTTGATTCTTTCCCGAATCGTATGAGTCGAATCAACCAGGGTCCTAGATTATAAATAGAGGAATTAGGGTTACATTATTATCATCTATGAGCAAAACCCTATTTTTTCTTCTTCCCGCAATTCATTTTTTTTTTCTTCTTTTGCGCCAATTCAACGTGATCGTCGGGGAGAGCCCACGACTGTCGTGTATCATAATCGGGTGTTCGATTTGTGAGTTCGAGATAAGAGAAGCGTGTTCTTATCAGTCATCCTGCCAGACGCCACCGGGAGGGCTGACGGCCTCCTGGAATGCCATGGTCGCTATCAGGACCACCACCACCATTGTCGTGTCGCTCATTTTCGTTAGAAAGACCGGATCATGAAAAATCTTTGTAGTCCTGTATGACAGTAGAATTTCTCTAAAAGAGACGTGGCTGGAAAGCTTTCTCTGTAGATTTATGCCACTGTTTTTTCCCTTTGGAATTCTTTGATAGCTCCTCTAAATCACAGTTATCCGATAAGTATCGTACCACCTGAAAAAGCAAAAATATGCACTTTATTCTTCCCCCAGCACCCTCATTTGAGAATATTTTGATCTACATGCGATTTGGTTTTGATGGAAAGATAAAATATACTTTCACGCTCAAGTACTTTTTAATAGGGATTGCTAATAATAAGACATTAGCGGGAGCTTAAATATTGGTATTCTGTTGTTTACCCATTGGTAATCATAAGTTCATGAATTAATCTTAATTAATGAATTTCTATAATTTTCAATTTCTATATTTTCTGTTAAGGTTGGATTATAGGATTGTTCCGTTAGTTTCATGACCTAATATAATTATAATATCCATGATGTTCGATTTATCTTTGAATTGTAGTTTTAGGTTGCGTTCTCTTTGGTGCGAAAGAAAATGAGAGAAAAGAGAAAATTACACTATAAATTTCACCCATTTTCTCCCCTTTTCTCACCTTTTATCAATGAAGGAGGATTTTACTCCTTAAATTGGAGAAAATATTTACAACACCAAATTGGAGAGATAATATTTTCTCTCCATTGTAATGCAAATGAAGGGGAAAAAATAGAAAATGTGAGAAAAGGTGAGAAAAAGGGTGGAGTTTATAGTGTAATTTTCTCTTTTCTCTCTTTTTCTTTCGCACCAAAGAGAACGCAACCTTATAGTAAAATTTTATCTTAGTATCTTAGTCTTTATTTTTATCCTGATTCGTGTAGATATGATTTTAGTATGTCTCCTTTTTACTCATTTTATTATTATAATATACTCAGGTGGAATAAAAATGGTCAAGATAAAAGAGATGGAGAAGCACTTGATTTGATGTCCCAAATGAATGTTTATACAATACTACAATTAATCTAAGGAACTGGTTTTAGAGTGCATAAGTGAGCAAATTCTTTTTAAAAGATTTAATTTTCCAAGGATTGTATAGTGTCTTAGTCTTTGTGACTATACATTCTAATGATTTCTCTAAAGTGAGATGAAATTACATTATAAAGAAAAAAAATAACGGGATTGTTGAATGAGTTTGAAGTAAAAGGGAAAAAATTAATTGTTTATATTGAACTAAGAACGTATAAACTAACGGAATACTGAAGCTAGATATGTGAAGAAGTAATTTTAGAATTTCAGATTAATTAATGATATTTATTTATTATAAATAGTAGTAGTTTATTAAAGTATTAGGTAATGCCAAGTATTTAGTGGTTTGTCGATCTTCGAAATATATGATTAATGAATATATGATGAATGAGAGATGTAAATAGCTTTCATATTATATGATACTTATAGTAATTATAGCCAATATGATGATTAATAAATAATATATAAATATATAGTAATGGATGAGAACTTTTCACTTTTTAATTGTATAATTTTTTTTATAAGTTGTAGGAACAAAATTGTATGTGTAGGATCGATATAAAAAACTTAATATATATCATTTTTGTCTATTTTCTGTATCAATTTATTAACGTTAGTAATCAACAATTAAAAGTATCAATAATTTCAAACTTCTTTTTATTAATAAAAAGGTTATACGTGCAATGCACGTTCTCTCTGCTAGTAAGCACAAAAGGCCGCTTAATTTTTCGAATTATTTGTATTCTTAATTTTTATATTTGGTGGGGGTTGTTAAGGTTTTCTAAAATATGATACTACTATGATTAAGTAGGTGGTCCAATGATTACCGTGAAGCATTTTCTTTATTTGTTCTTCTATGTCCCAAACTTTGTGTCCCAATCGTGTCACAGATCTCAATTTTTATTAGTTTTGTACAATTTTTTGCAAATTTTTTAATTTATAATGATTTATTTTAATTTTTATGATTATTTCTAGGGTTCACTAATCCAAATTAGGATATATAATTATTTTTTAACATTTAATTTCACTTTATTGGTTACATGGTTGAAATTTTCAAAACTAGGGCATATTACATTTAAAAGATCTAATTTATTTTGCATAAATGTCAATTACAATTTGTTATATAATGCAATTTTTATTTTTTTAAATATAATATCTAACTAATAGAAATTAGGGTTTGGGACACGATTGGGACACATAGTTTGAGACAGAGGATCTCACCCGGTTCTTCTCGAGGTGCTTTTTGTGAAATTGACCGATTAATAATGATGAAGCATCAAAACACTTATATTTTGGTGTAACATTTCCTATTACGCCGACATATATTTAGCATATTTCAAAACCATCAATAAAAAAATAATCATAAATAAAAATGCTTATTTTGAAACATTTTTACGCGTGTTAAACATATATCGGATCAAAATGAAATGTCACATCGAAATGTAATAGATAATTTCATTATTTAACTAATTGATTATTTTGTCGTTTATTGACGATTTTTAATACTACTACTAATAATATTACCTCCATCTCACGAAAGTAGTCCATCTTTCCTCTTTGGTCCGTCTCATTTATTAGTCCGCTTTCTAAAAATGGTAAAAAATATTTGGCTACAATTAACTCTCTCTCCTAACAATCAATTACAACCACATATTTTCTTCTATATTGTTCTTTATTGGTTCATATGCCAATTCAAAAGTGGACTACTTTCATGAGATGAAGATAGTAATAAACAAAGTCGCAACGCGCATCTTATGATTCATGTCGTTGTTACTCTTTGACTCTTTGTCTCATATGTCTTTTTTTATGTGTTGGAGTGATTATCTTTGGAATATGAAAAAAAAGATACCGGGAATATAGTCCTATAGGCTGCGTTTGGTACATAAGATGAAGCAAGATGAGGCAAGATGAGATGAATCATCTTGGTTCATCTCATTGTTTGGTACGTAAATGGAATAAACTAGAGAGCCCGAGATGAAGCTCAAGCCCGGTGCTATTTCACTATTCCGCCTTGATTACTCATCTCACGTTTTTGGTCGGATGACTCATCTCAACGCAATATTTTCTCTCTTTTACCATTTTACCCTTATATATTTATACAATTTTAAATAATAAAAAATAATAACAATACTAATAATAATAATAATAATAATAATAATAATAATAATAATAATAATAATAATAATAATAATAATAATAATAATAATAATAATAATAAAGGTTATTATTTAATCCCAACGACAAAAATTAAAATCGGTAGGCGTATTTACTAAGGGTAATTTGGTCAATCTAAATTTTAATCTAGAGTTCTGTAATTTGTACCAAACATAAAATGAAGAAGAGATGAATGATTCATCTTGACAACTATTCACATGAATCATCTTGAGATGACTCATCTTGCTTTATCTTGAGATGAATACCAAACGCACCCTTATTACTTTATTTAAATTTAGGTGTGAAACCATGCATTCACAATTTCCTAAGGATTATCATTTTAATTAATAGTAGTAGGTAAGACCGTAAGAATACTTTCTGTAACAATAATTTCATACCTAACTGCGACAAGGAATGAGATATTTTATTGTTAAATTGTATCATATACTTTTTTTCGTTTTTTTTATAAGGGTTTTTTTTATAAGGGGTTTTAGCCTTTTGTCTTTTTTTAATTTTTTTTTTATAAGGAGTTTTCATATTTTAAGATAATATTTTCAATTTTCAACTCACTTCTCCTCGTTTTCTCTCTCCTTTTCATTATCTTCATATATACCTCAATAATTAATGTTTGTTGGAAAAGCTTGAGCAAAGGATATTTTTGTAATTTCCTTATTTTATCTTGTGAATAATTTTGTGTATCAAACACTCTTCATAATATTAACTAAGGTTTGTGTATAGTCTACCAAACAGAGTATTAAACCCTTGTTTCATTTTAACCTTAACACACAAGACTATTTTTATCCTATCTTCCCTTATCCTAACTTGACTATCAAACAGGCCCTTAGTGTGTGTTTTGTGTGTGCGCTTGAATCATGGTTATTTGCTTATAGAAATTAATGGTCGAATACAGACTCTTTTTTGAGAATGTTGGTTACTGTTTGTTTGTTTGACTGAAATAATGTTGCATGTTGATGAGGATTTCTAACTTGGTGATTGTGATGTACTACCTTCATTCGGTTATATTAGTCTACGTTGTTTTATCGGGACATCTCATATATTAGTCCACTTTCTAAAAATGACAAATAATATGTGATCACAATTAACTCTCTCTCCTTAAAATTAAGTATAGCCACATATCCCTCTTTGTATTGGCTATTGTGCTCATCCTATTGTGGACTAATATAATGGGATGGAGGTAGTACTATATATGAACTGGGAACGGGAGTTTGTTTGATTAGTTGATATGATTTGGTATGATTGGGATCAAGCACTTCATATATATGCAGTGTGATGCTGATCTCTTCCAATTCTTGATAGCTCTCTCTGTTTGCTTTCCTGGCATTTTAGCCATTTTAATCATTTCGACATCGAAAAATTGAGTCAATGCTCGCTACCTCTTTCAATAAAAAGTTTATTTCATTTTCGAATGCAATACAAAACTTCCTAAGAATCTTTTTTTGCTTCGAACGCGTTCGTTGTTGTCTAACTTTGCAGTGGCAGATTCATGGTTATTCGTTGTTGTCTAGATTTGCAGTGGCAGATTCATTACGTGGTTACAATTATTACATCCTCCGTCTCATTTTATTAGTTGTGTTTGTTATTTTTGTCCGTCTCATTTTACTAGACATGTTTTCTGAAATGGAAAGAACTAACCCTGCATTTTCAAGGTGGACCCCTTACTTTTTCACTTTTAGCACTTGCACTGAAAATCTCGTGCAAAAAAAAAAAAAAAAAATTACTGAAATAGGACGGAGGGAGTACAATTTAATTTATGAAAACTGAAATCCACAGGCTTTCGTAGTCCAATTTAAATTTGTCACAAAACGAGAATTTATGAAGCTGAACAATAATATTCAAATATATCGTGTAGCTGAATCATAAGAAAATGTAAAGCGCCGATTAATCCGGCCTGTGGTTGATAATCGGGCGCAGAAACTTTCAGCCACCATTTGGAGCGTTTGATCCTCATGAGCAACATTCTAATTAGAAGATCCCACACGAACCCCAATATAAAGGTGCTGACTGACGCGATGACTATGATCCTGATAAGTGGGGAAAGAGACTCGGTTTCCATATTGGGGGTGATCACCAACAACGAAGCCCCATAGCTAACTGCTATGGTCCCCAGAGACGTCCACATCGCGTAAAAGACGAGAGCCGAGAAGAACGGGTAATTCGATGGGAGTCCGCTGGTTATTAGGAAGATGGTGATGAGAGAGGAGGCAAAAGCCACCGTGTTAGCTTGTTTGAAGTTTTTGAATAATTTTTTGGCGGTTAGTCGCCATCACGGCCTCCCCAGCTTTGCGGGGAGGGGACGAGTCGTCCTGCCAGACACCACCGGGAGGGCTGACGGCCGCCTGGAAGGCCATTGTCGCTATCAGGACCACCACCACCATTGTCATGTCGCTCACTTTACTCAGACGGGCCGTGTAGCGAATTAAACTTGACTTACGAAAACTTGGCTTACGAGATAGAAGCTTTCTTATTTCTAGAGAATCGGTATCAAGAAAGCTTTCTCTGTAGACTTGCCAATATATTTTCCCCTTGGAATTGGTCGATAGCTCGTCTAGTTTATTTTTTTGCACCATGTATCGTATGACCTGAACATTATTGAAACAAAGTTTGCTAACTTAGGAAAATTATACATTCAAGATTTTGAAAATTATGGGTCATGCTTAATTCTAATGCGTAATATAGATAATTTCATTGTAGGAAAAATAAAATTTAATTCATTTTAGTTTAGTCTTATTCTCATCATAAATTAGTATTAATTCGAGTGGATTATGACTCTAGTTCAAGTATAGGGATGGCAGTGGGCCGGATTTAGACCGGGGTTGGTCTAGTCCAAATTCAAACCCGAAAATTTAGAGTTAAGTCCAAATCCGATTCAAATCCACAGGGTCTAAAAAAAAGGAATCCGTGCCCAAACCCATAGGATTTAGCGGATCTCGGGTCTAGGCCCGGATCCGTAGCTTTAATTTTAAAAATTGAAGAAACAAAATTTTAAGTCAAAATTAAGAAAATAAATGAGAAAATAAAGTCTTAGTAGATATTCATAAAAAAATTGTTCACTCCATAATATACATTCATCACTTCATTTGCTAAAAAAAAGTATAATCTTAAAAAAATCAAATACAACATGTTCATAATTCTAGCAATCAAAGTTTTAAAGTTAGCTTTAGGTATAAGAGTATAAACAAAGTAGCAAATTATATATATACTATAATATATAAATATATATTAATATTTTATGCGGGTCCATGGGCCGGATCTGGACCGGATATGGGTTTTCAAAAAAAAAATTCCAGATCCAAAACTAATTTTTTTTGGTGACGTCCGGACCCGTCCCAAATCCATCGGGTTCAAAATTTGAACGGCCCAAATCCTACCCAATGGACTTGGACCAACGGATTTGGACCGGGTCGAAAGTCCACTGCCATCCCTATTCAAGTATAACACTATTGATATAATCGTAAAATGGAGCATTGTATACTTCAATATTATATTCGTTTCCGTCCCAAAGATATCGTTCTATTTCTTTAAATAATATTTTTATACTACATTCGACTCATAAATTTGGACACCATAATTAATGGAATGGCGTAATCTTTTTTCAATTATTTATAATATGAGTATTATATTATTCACAATGGAGGAAAGATTACACATTTGTTATAGGGCAACCCTTAAAATAATTATTTTGATATAAAAACACAAATATTAGCAACTCATAATAAAAACACAAAAACTAGCCACTATTACCAAATTACCCTTATAGATGAATACAAGACGCATTTATTCTTGTATTATGCAATATATTTATACCAATATATGATTAACATTACATAACTTATATATTCATGTATTGTGAAATAAAATCTGACACCAATACACTAATACATACATAATACTCCGCACGTCTCTCGCAAGAGGATATATATATATTTCTTTTTGGTACGTCCATAACAAGAGGAAACATTTCCTTATTTGGTTAAAATTTTGAACATGATTTTCTGGTCCCGATAGATCTAGGTCAGATCCGGACAAATGCAAAAAATATTGATCTGGATCTGAACCAATCTAAATCCGATCTAGATCTGACTCATTACCAACCCGAGCCATATACTAGGTGAACTAATTAAGTGGGATAGGGGGTAGAAAGGGGTGGGTCGGTACGGTATACCTTGACATTTTATTCATACCTTATACCTTACCTTAAATTGCGGTATGCAAAATATGTATACATTTACCTTATCGTGACTTTCGGTATACCTTAATTTCGGTATAGAGTAAACTCCATACCTTTACCTTACCGTACATTCGGTATATCTTACCACGGTACGGTATGACGGTATACCTTTGTCGTACCTTACTTTTGATACACCCAAAAAATATTTTTATACCCATTTTTTCATGTCGAAAAAATACTGTTAATTATATATATATATATATAGGATGGATCATATAGAAATAAGTCCTGGTGTGAGGAATAAGAATAGATCTGGACCATTGATCTTAATTTGATCTATGGTTGTAATTGATTTAAGCATGATTATAAGGTATCATAAGCATGACTAGGTTTAAACATGACTTTGTACATTAAAAAGCATAATGGTGTTGTAAGCATAAATATATAATGATTTAAGCATGATTTTGTATAGTTTTAAACATCTTTCGCATTTTAGCACGCAATGATTTATTTGCACACGAACCACTCCATATATATATATATATATATATATATATATATATATATATATATATAGGTAGTGGATCATATGAAAACTAAATATTTCGTGCAAACTGCAAACCATGCATTTTTATGCATAGCATGATGCATTTTAATGCATAACATGTTACATAAATAAATATATTTTTTTATTAATAAAAATGCATTATATAATATTATTTTTTTATGCAACATGTTATGCATAAATATGCATCATGTTATGTATAAAAATGCATGATTTGCAGTTTGTACGAAATATTTAGTTTTCACCAGAACCACTCCATATATATATATATATATATATATATATATATATATATATATATTCAACAATATTAATGATATCATAATATTATAATAACATTCAAATCACATTACAACTTGATATGAAATATATATTAGAGTTTTAGAATATTATAATATACTAATTTTCAGTATACGGTATGAGACGGTATACCTCGGTATTTGAAAGTTCATACCTTTACTTTACCGTAATTTTACGGTACGGTATGATACCTTACCAAAAATCTCGGTATACCTTAATTACGCTATTTTTTCGGTACGATATAGACGGTATACCGAGTTTTTGATATATTTCACCAGCCCTACTGTAGAATACAATATCAAAATTAGTACTTCATATGTCCCTGTCCCACTGATAAAGAAATATTTTCCTTTTTGGGACGTCTCACTGATATAGAGACATTTTCTGAAATAGAAAATTCTAACCCAATAAAATTCAGACACATCACTTTAACACACTACTATCCAGTGTTCTAAAAGACGCCGCCTAGGTGGCGCCTAGGCGCTAGTCAGTACCTCGCCGCCCGACTAATATGTAATCCGCCTAGGCTCTATGAGATACCCAACGAGCTGATCTTTAAGCTTAATGAATAGTCTATATGTGTTAATTAATCTACGTTTTGGCAAACTATACTACTCTATGCATAATTTTTAGATTTATAATTATAAAATTTACATATAAGCTGTCATAGTATTTATTATGAATTTGGCAACAATATTGTAAGAATAGTAAAAATAAGCATTATAGTTCGAATCCGCCTAGGCTCCCGCCTAGCTGCCTAGGCGCTAGTCACCCCTCCACCGTCCGACTAGCGCCTAGCGCTTTTTAGAATATCGCTACTATCACTCTCATTTTAATTTATGTGTCAAAACAAAAGGTCTCTATCTCAATGAGACGGATGGAGTAGCAAGTAATTTTATCACTAGCAATTCCAACAACTCAATTAATTTTTCCTTCCCAGCAAATCTCAATGAGACGGATGGAGTAGCAAGTAATTTTATCACTAGCAATTCCAACAACTCAATTAATTTTTCCTTCCCAGCAAAGTCATGGCAAACGATGCCGATTCAATAAGAAAATAAAAAAGAATGCGAAATTCATTACCTCAACTTGCTTGAAGCGAATAGCCGAATGCACCACGGTCTCCCCATCATCATCCTCCGCACACACAAGCTCTCCCAATTTTTCCACCAGAAACTCAAACGCCGCGAGCCGACGGTGCTTCACGCACAGGTGCAGCACCGTCTGCCCGCAGTCCAACCTCTCAGCAGCCGGGAACCGATCTGAATCGATCAGCAGTTGCAGGATCTCCACGTGGCCGTTCATGGCGGCCACGTGGACCGGATTCATGCCATGCCAGTCGCGCCACCAGTGCACCTCGGGGGCCGCCAACAGCAGCGCACGGGCAATTTCTAAGTGCCCTTGCGCTTCTGCCATGTGGAGCGGCGACGAATTCTGGGAGTCCAGATTCCGAGCTAGCTCCGGATAGTTCGTCACTATTACGTCGACGATGTGCAGCTGGCCGCTCATCGTCGCCACGTGCAGGAGGCTTCTGGAACATCCGAAAGAAACTGTTTTGAGAAGGTACGATGAGGTACCTTCTCGGAGCAGCTCTATGAGTTTTGCTACGTCGCCGTTTGATGCGGCATCGTAGAGTTTCTTTTCTACTGTGTCTCCAACCATTCTCTCTCTCTTTCTCTCTCTGTAGTTTTGTTGACCCAAGAAGAGATCGGGTCGATCGGTAGACATTATAAGCACGAAAAGGCGCCTTAATTTTTCATATTCTTTGTATTTTTTTATTTGCTGGGGTTGTTAGGCTTTTATTTATTTATTTACTTAATTTTATTTTAATCGGAAAAAGATCATCCGGTTCTTCTCGAGGTGCGTTTTGTGAAATTGACCGACTAATAATGATGAAGCATCAAAACACTTATATTTCGGTGTAACATTTCCTATTACACCGACATATATTTAACATATTTCAAAACCAACAATTAAAAAAAAAAATCCATAAACAAAAATGCTTATTTTGAAACATTTTTTAAGCGTGTTAAACATCTGTCGGATTAAAATGAAACGTCACATCGGAATGTAATAAATTATCTCATTATTTAACTAACTGATTATTTCGTCGTTGATTGACGATTTTTAATACTACTAACGACTAATAGTAATAAACAAAGTCGCAAGGCGCATCTTATGATTCGATCATGTCGTTGTTTCTCTTTGTCTCGTATGTCTTTTTTTATGTGTTGGGGTGATTATCTTTGGAATATATGACAAAAAAGATACCGGTAAAATAGTCCTATTATTACTTTATTTAAATTTAGGTGTGAAAACATGCATTCACAATTTCATAAGGATTATCATTTTAATTAATAGTAGTAGGTAAGATTACTTTCTCTAACAATAATTTCATACCTAACTGCGTTACAGAATGCGATACTATGTCCCCAAAATTGTGTTATAATCGTGTACCCAAATCAAAACTACATAGTTTTGTCAGTTTAAGAAATTATTGAATTTACAGCAATTAAAATATAAGAAAAAAATTAAGTAGTTTTGACTTAGATACACGATTTTATTTATTTATTATTTTTTTTGAAACAATAAACATTTTATTAAAATAAATAAAAGAATGGCTCCGCAGTGCGGAAAACCACTGAACCCCACGGCAGTGCCGGGGGAAAACATCAGACTGACTCAAAAACGAAAATGTGACTCATGGCCTGAATACAAGCCCAAATAACTAGCTAGGTGGGTTGGAATACAAACCTTAAATAATACTCCCTCCGTTTTTTTCAACTTGAGTCAATTTCCTTATTTGGACGTTCTTTTCAAGTTGGTACGTTTCCTTTTTTGGCAAAAAATAGGACCTAAAACACCTAATTAGATACAACTAATTGCACCCCTTATTTTTTTAATTAACACACTAATTAGGCCAAATTGGGCCCCAACCCATCGTTCCCAATTATCGCCCAAACAGAACAACTCTCTCCCCCCACCCCCTCTCTATCTCTGTTGTTTCCATTTCTTGTGATTCTATTGAACTCAAAAAAAAAAACCCTAGTTTCTCAATTTCTTTTAAACCGCCATTGTTGTCTATCTATTTCTTCCTCTTTCTGTTGAATTCCAAAAAACCTAGTTTCTCCATTTTTCTCAAATCGTCGTTGTTGCATATCTATTTCCTCCCATACTTATCCATGGCGGAAAATCCCTGGATCTGTCCGAAGGGAAAGCCTTCGTTGGTGGGGGAGAAGCGTTCTTCGCCGTTAGAGGATACATCTCTGCCGTGTAATAAATCGAAAGCCATTTCAAAACGAGCTAGGGCAGATGACTCGATTCCACAACCCAATTGTGTGGTCTCTCAAAAACCATTGGCTGCTATGATGGCTACCTGGAAGCGCTTTATCGCTGAAGAAGAAGCTACCCCTACTGTCCAAGGTATGCTCCACAACCACCCCCATCCTTACGACGTCCTCTGAAACCGTCGTCATTGGGCCGTAGGCTGCGTGGAGGAAGCTGACGGCAAAGGGAAAGAAGATAGCCCCAGCAAAAGGAAAGAAGATAGCCCCAGCAAAGGGAAAGAAGATAGCCCTCTTCCTATGGCATCTGATAGTCTCGAGACACCTGATAGTCTCGAGACAGACATATTTTTTCCCTTCGATATGTTTGGTGAGACTTGGGATCAGTGTGTTGCAGCAACCGAAGAAAAATTTCAAGCCGAAGAACAGCTTCGGGAATTGCTAAATAATCGGGGTAGTGATAATTAAGCATCTGGTATGAACATCCTCCCTTAACCCCGTTTAATTATATGATCCCTTGCATATGTTGGATAGATGATATATGTGGCTGTGGTCCTGTGGATATGAGTTGGAATTTTTTGTTGGAATTTTTTGCATATTTATTGGAGATCACTGCCATTGAATGTGGAATGATGTGGTTTCATCAATGTTGGAAAATTTTGTTTGCTTGAATCTATTGAGGATGATCTGAACAATGACTTTCAACATAAAGTAAATTCAATGCACTACATATTTTAAAACTAGTGTATACATTGCTTAAAGTTAATGATTTGAACATTGAGTTTCTTACAAAAAGTAAATGACATGCACTAAAATACTTTAAAAAAGTTCAAAAATTACACTTTTTCTACTAAGCTAGTGCATACATTGATTAAGCTAGATGATTCACATAATACTTTTTCTGAAATTTTAGCTTCTGCACAAAAAGTTATCCACAAAAACATGAGAATTAAGCTTCTGAAATCTTCAAGCTCCCTCTGTACTGAGCAACTGTTCCATTCCTTAGCAAATTACTAACTTAAAGTTCTAGCAAACCAAACCTTTCTTGTGTGCCTAATCTGATGCCAATTTCTTCAATTCCTTGAATGTGTCCTGTCTCAATTAGATAAGTTATGCAGTCCATAGCTAATTCTTTTGAACATTCAATATTCTTTGGTAGTTGCCCCTGCCTCATTAGTGCATCCTTGCCAATGTGGGGAATCTTGTAAGAGTTGTGCCCTCTTACTTTCAAAATCTCTACTAGGCAACACTGTAGAGTCAAGAAAACCTTGTTTAGTGTGTGAGGGGATAACTCATAAAATGACTGGATAACAACACTAATTAGCTCATCCAATGTTGTGCAAGCTGTCTCATGTTGAAGCGACTGAATTGCATTAAAAAAACCTAGGTCTAGAACATTGCAATCAGGGGAATTAGGTGGCTGTTGGACTAGCTTAATATTGAAACCATTTTGTGAGGCAGCTTGTCTAAAATCTGGATCATCATCCATGATGTGGGGTTTTGCATTATCTTGTTGGATTTTGATGTTTTTGCTTGCTCCTGCTGGCCACTTTTGCATGATAGCTGGTATTATCTGAAATGCATTTTACATTTGAACAAGTTAATTCAACAAGATCCAATGACTTCAAGAGAAAATTAAGAAGGAAAAATCTGCATAAGTATGGCAGTAGGTAGTGCATTGATTACAAGCCCTGCTATCATACCATTTGCATTCAACACATAAAATCTGACTTCTTGGGTAACTTACTTCATCTAATACATTCATTAGGCATTAAATACATTGATAAACTACATTGATAAGTGCATTAAATAGATAAAAGACTGACCTTTTCTATCATGGCTTTCTTGATAACTGCTCTAGTAATTTGTTCTACTGGTTTTGTCACCATTGTACCTTTGTCTCTGTGTTTACTCTTTCTAAGTGCTTCCTTCCTAAATGTGAATGGGAAAATCCCAATTTTCCCATCGAATAAGACAGCTCCATTTTCTGCAAGAACAGGTCTGCATACTGCACAAATGAACATTATTTTTCCAATGAACTTTTTGCTTTTACAAGACCTATATGGTTCAGGTTCATCTGGTGCAAGGTAGTATCTGTGGCTACCCTTGGTAATGTAGAACCATTTTTCGTCTATATGCACTGTGTTCTGCATATTTGAAAATCTAAGACAATTTAAAATTCTATCCAACTCCAAGGATTCAAGACTGAACCTAATTCTTAGCAGCTTGTTATCAGCTGTTAAGCTAGGCCTTAAGGATGAAGTATGAGCTCTTAAGAGACCAGCTTTGTACCATCTGAAAACTGTTGTTTTGCTAACATCCATCCGCACAGAAATGCTCTGGAGACTTCCTCGTTTGTTCGTTGGTATACTAGTAAACACGGTAAGATCTAGAGGTTTCAAAATCCTAGGGCTTTTGGTTTTCTTGCCTGATATAGAGTGAAGAAGTAACCCGCTTTCTTGTTGTTTTTTTGCAGCTCTCCAAAGCCTACTCACAGTTTGTCTTGAAATGTTGAACTTCATTGTAGCTTCTTGTTGCTTTCCTCTTGCTGGTTTCCTATTTGTGCAGCTTTCAAGAAGAAATTGTACCACCATATTCCTCTCCGCGGTTGTGAGATCTTTGCGATGCGCCATTGTTGATCGATATTGTTGATAATTTTTTCTCCTTTTGCATGTACAATTCCTCTGCTGAAAATGTTTAAGACTTTTGTTGTAGTTTGGTGTCTGAAATTGAGCAGGAGCTCATATGTATTTATAGATAGGGACCTTTTCATTTTAAGTGGGAAATTTGAATCCCACTTTAATTTTACTTTTTGGCTGAAAATTTGGAGATTGCCGCCTCTTGTAAGTGTTTGAATATTGATTTTAATTGTATCAGTTCCTCATATGATTGGCCCAATTAAAATTTTAAGTTTTGTTAAGTTTTAAGTTTCTTTTTTTGATTTATGTAGATTATGTTTGTAAAAAGAAATACAAACAGTAGAACAAACCTGGGAAAAAAAATTATCAACAAAAAACATTAATAAATTAAATTAAATATAATAAACAAATATTTTTACAAATACGCTTGGTAATGCAAGAATAAATTAAAATATAAATTATAAACATAATCTTATTCTCTCTCCAATTACCAAACACACTTAAACACTAAATACCACTATCTTAATTCCCGTGCCGAAAAGTTTTGACTCAAGTTGAAAAAAACGGAGGGAGTAGCTAACTAAGGTGGCTGGAATACAAGCCAAAAGAAAATGGTACAACGGGAATTGGGTGAGATAGACGTTTGTGGGGTACGACGGGAAGCAAACGGGGGAACGTGGCCCATGACTTTGGTTGGGGCACCCATCCACCCCATAGCATAAGTTGGGCAGCAGCGGCGCCAAGCCGAGCAGCAAGGCAGGCGCCAATCGCCAAGCTGATGGCGCCCCGGGACAACGATCACCCGTAGCGGGCTGGCCAAGTGAGACTCGGCCAGCGCCCAACAGTCAGAGTACACAGGCTCACGGGGTGCACTGTCCATGAAAAATGGCAACAGTCCCCCCCCCCCCCCCCCCCCCCCACACACACACACACACACACACACACACACACACACCATCATTTTAATACACATAATGCAATGTTACAAGTACATTCGGTGATCTACCTATTGGTGTTAACGTCCATATGGGACAGCACCGCCTCCGTCGGGAAAATATTATAAAGAACACGGAAAACATCAACCTTAACTTCACGAAGGATATTCGGGATCTGAAAGGGAACGTCTTGATGGCGAAGAAGGTTACGAGCGTACCATATCCGGTTCACCACCGTAGCGAGAGCAATCCATCGAGCTTTGCGAAGAACTCCCGACCCCGACTTGTTCCTTGTGCAAAACCTAATTGCCGAATTAATATTATTGATTCTCCCCTCCCCTCCATGCCGAGCCATCCTTTCACCAAGGCCCAAAGGCAGCCCGTTTTTGGATAAGCGAAGAACAAATGATCGTGGGACTCCTCGGCTCGGTTGCAAATACGACATTGAAGAGATTGGTCCACGTGAGTCATTCGGTCAACTGTCTTGAGCCTCCCATGTAGGGCAAACCAAAGGGTAACGGAGTACCTTGGAGGAATAAAATTCTTCCAAATTGCCTTATGCCAAAATAGAGACGTGCCCTTCGGTCGGAAGAACTCGTACGCATCCGCTACGCCTTTTCCTTTGAACCAAGCTTCGGTTGTGGCAACAGAATTGGAGAGATCGCCCCCACAAGTGGTCACAATCTCGTCCCTGATCTTGAGAAGGTTACGAACAAGCCCCGGGTCCCTAGCTTCTATGCGGGTGGTCCAAAAATCCCTACCATTTAAGATTTCCGTGTGTATCCAGCGCACCCAAAGAGAATTGGCCTTGGAGTGGAAGTCCCAAATCACCTTCGAGAGGAGAGCTTTGTTCCATGCCGTGAGATTCCTAAAACCGAGACCCCCTTCTTCTTTCGGCAAGCACACCGTCTTCCACGAGACCAGGCAGTATTTTCCCCCCTACAAGAATCTTCGGAGAAGAGAGTGAATGCGGTCAGTCACTCTGCCCGGGAGGGGGAGACACTGCAGCCAAAAACATTCCACACCTTGGACCACCGATCGCCGCCAAGGATAAGTATGAATTACTCCACTTGTTGATACACGCGGTGATACTCTCAATAAGAGGGGAGAATTGAGACATGAGCAGGTTTTTGTGAGACAAGGGTAGCCCCAAATATTTAACGGGAAGGGCTGCTTCGGCGAAACCAAACTTCTCGCAGATGAGGCTCCTCACAATGCCCGACAGGTTGCTGAAAAAAATTCTTGACTTGCTGGGGCTCACCGTAAGTCCGGAGGTGCTAGAAAATTCCTCTAATGGTTCAGCTAGGACCGTCATGGAGGAGACATCCCCACGTCCGAACAGTAGGAGGTCGTCGGCGAAGGCTAAGTGCGAAATCCCGAGTTCTTCACACTTAGCGTGGAAAGTGAAATCTGACTCCCTCGTCCTTTTCTTGAGAAGCCGAGCCAAGTATTCCATACAAAACAAAAAGAGTGTGGGTGACATAGGGTCTCCTTGACGAAGCCCCCGTTTCCCTCGAATAAAGCCGTGTACACCTCCGTTTATGGCTAGGCAAAAGGTCGGACAAGTGACGCACGCCATTATCCAATAGATAAAACACGGGTGGAAGTGCAGCCCTCGGAGAACCTCATGGAGGAACTCCCATGATATCGAGTCATAGGCTTTTTGCAAATCGATTTTCACCATGCACATAGGGGCGAGTTGCTTCATACCGTAGCGGTGAATGAGGGACTGAGCTAGGAGATAATTGTCGGCTAAGCTTCGCCCTTTGATGAAAGCGGACTGAGAGGGGCTGATTAGTTTCCCAAGGATTGGAGCCATCCGGTTATTGAGAATTTTAGTGATAATTTTGTACACAACATTAGTGCACGCAATAGGCCTAAAATCCTCCACCGACGGCTCGTGAGTCTTCTTGGGAATTAGCGTGACCGTAGTATGATTCCATTCCCTTAAAATAAGGCCGCGCTCAAAGAAATCCAGCACTGCCTTCGTTGTGTCCGCACCTACGACCTCCCAATTCTTCTTGAAGAATCCCGCCGGGAACCCGTCGGGGCCCGGGGCCTTATCATTACCGATACTGAAGAGAGCAGATTTGATCTCCTCACTTGTGATTTTGCTAGCAAGGTCCGCCTGTTCCTCCAAAGAAAGCACCGCACCTTCATTGAAGAGAGACCAGTCCACCATGTTCCTTGGTTTGGGGGTGCCGAATAAATTTTGATAAAATTCAGTGAAATCCCCGACGATCACGTTCATGTCTCCCGTGATCGAGCCATCCCTCCTACGAATAAAAGAAATAGCATTCCGAGTAAAAGTACTCTTAACAATCGAATGAAAATACTTGGAATTTTTATCGAGATTGTTAAGGTTAGTGGACTTAGCACGTTGGGTGAGAAAGGATAATTCCGCTTTGTCGAGAAAGAGGGAATTTTTCCGAGCTTGTAACTCCTCCGATCTGAGATCTGAATTGAGTGGGTCTTTATCCACTTTTTCTTGGATTAAATGTAGTCGCTCTCGGGCAGCCTTAGCCCTCTCCGAGATGTTGGCCAGGTCCTTCTTCTTGAGGGGGCCAAGGTCACTCCTAAGCCTCTTAAGTTTGCACGTGAGAATCTGCTGTGTGTTCAAGGCACCCACCTCCGCACCCCAACTGTTGCGAAGCACATTGTGGAATTCCGGATCATCGTTCCAAAAGTTGCAGTACTTGAACTCCCTCCTAAACTTCTTAATAGGGCTGAACAGTTCAACCGTACACGGGGAATGATCAAACCGTTCTCCCCTTGTGTGGAAGTGTGATTTTAATTCCCAGCCCTCGTCCAGCCATGCGCTGTTGAAAAGGACTCTATCAATCCGTGAGAAAATAGAGCCGTTAGTCCACGTGAAAAAACAGCCCGTAGAGGGGGCGTCTTGGAGATTAAGGTATGCCGCCGTGTCCACAAGCTCCCTAACTTCTCTTTCAATCGGAGGTATGCCCCCGACATGTTCATCGACGTCCATTACATTGTTGAGGTATCCGCACACGAGTAAGGGAAGGTCCAAGGCCATATGATTGATGAGAGAGTCCCAAAGCTCCCTTCGATCTTGTAAATGATTTTGGCCTTAGCACATTGCGAGTTGAAATTTATTGCCGTTGGAGATGCATCTACCGTAGCGTGAATAACCTGTGGCTCAATCAAGGAAACATTAGTATTTAACCGGGACAGATTCCACATAAGTAGAATCCTCCCGTTACGGACGGTATGGAAGTTGTCCGCTGAAGCCCATCCTCTAAGGAAATTTCTCTTAAATTTCTCTAAGGAACCGGCATTGAGTTTAGTCTCCGAAAAACCAAAAATCTCAATATTATTATTAGTAATAAACGATGTTACCTTCCTTTGTTTCGGCAGCTCAAGGAGACCGCGCACGTTCCAAAATTCGAGATTCATCGGAGCCGTTTTGATCGCCGAGTTGCTATCCCGGCACGGGTCTTCTTTTCCTTGTTATCTCTTGTGTTGTTGACATAGGGCAGCTCTTTCTCGGGTCCCCAACTAGAGTCATTAGACTCTGTACGGGATTCCCCGGGTGAAGCATCCACCCCGGCTGCCTCCTCACTCATTTTGGTGCAATTGATCTTCGCCGTTTGCCCCTTGTTAAGTCCCACCACAGTGATGGGCTCCTCAAGATCATCCACGGCCCTATCCTCTTGTAAATCTTCCGATGCAAATGAATGTTCCGATGCATACTCCATGTTGGTGTCCTCGTGCTCATCACTACTCTCCTCTCTCATATTCTCTTTCACAACTGGTGGGGAAGGTGGAGGAGGAATTTGGACATATTCAGTGTCCTCCGTTCCACTCCCACTCCCGTTCCCGGTAGCTGAATCCACTTGCACGGCAGGGAGGAGTTGTACGTGGAGGGGCTGGGTAGAGTAGAGGCCTTCCTCTAACACGGGGTTTGCTTGGTAGACATTCGGGTCCACACTCGGCGGTGGAGTAGCAAGATATGTGAGGTTGTTGGGGATGTCTATAGCTCCCCATGCACGCCCATTCTCAATGCCTTGTTGTTCCTTCGCAACGGCAGTAGGAGGGTGTGGTTTTTGGTGATTCCCACCCTCATTAGCTCGACCCGGTGGAGGACGAGAGATACTCCGAGGACGAGGCCCGTTGGGAATCTGCCGAGGCCGTGAGGCCCCACGGATACCCTGATGCTGGGGAGGCCGTGAGGAACCGCGCCCAGCCCCTGCCGTAGCCACAACTCTTCCATTACGTCCCTTCCGTCTCCAAACTTGTTGCCATCCCTCATCATCGCCCTTCGCACCATCGGTACCTGCAGGTGCACTACCTCGAGAGTAGCCTCTCGGGCCGGGGTATGTTTTTCCCCCTTGTCGACACATAGCCGTAGAGTGTCCCATACGCCGACAATGGGAGCAATATAAGGGATAAAAATCAAAAATGATTTTCTGGGAAACAACTTTACCGGAGGGCAGTTTGATTTTAATACACTCCGGCGGAGGATTCTTAGCATCGACAATAACATGGATACGACACCCATCTATATTAACTCTTGCAACTGTCCGATGATCAACTTCAACGGGGGTGCCGACCATTTTCGCAATCTTGGCAAGAGTCGTAGGCTGCCAGAGCTCTAACTGTAGTCCCGGCAAGGAGGCCCCTGAATTTGAAGTCCGGGGCTTGGTCGAAGCTGAAATTTTCCAAATTGACCTCATCTATCCAAATTGCGACACGGAATGAGATACTCTATTGTCAAATTGTGTCACATATCTTATTGCATATATAGATTAACGATAGATATATTGTGGTGAAATATCACATAAACTTAACTAACACGAATTTTATAAAAAAACTTAACAAAACACAATTTTAACCAAATTTTAAGGAAATGAGACTAAAATACCCCAAATGTAATATCACTTTCATCTCTCCCTTTCTCTCCTTTTCTCCCATTTTCTGTCCCCCCTCCCCCCCAAGTTTCTCTCACTTCTCTCTTCTCTCTTCTCTCTTCTCACCTCCTCCTACCCCTCCCCTCTCCCTGCTTCTATCTCCGATGCAAGTTGGTTCCTCGAGAAAGGACGACGGCTAGAGTTGGTTGCGGAAGACATTATCATAAATATTTTTTTCTTTTTTTTCTTTCTTTTTTGTTTTTTTAAAAATTATTTTGGTGCCTCATTTTCCATACCAAGTTATGCTAAGTTACATTTATTCAATTGATTTGGGTTATGTAATTATAAGGGGACATGTATTTGTATGTGTGTTTGTTCGATTGATTATTCTTCAATTCATTCTTGATTTTGATTGTATTAGTTTGAAGGGGAGAAATGTGTGCCCTTTCTCCCGTTTAATACTTTGATTAGTTATGATAAAATGAAAGAATTTTTCTTGTGAATTAAAAAAAAAAATATATATATATATATATATATATAGTAAGAATGGTGAGAAAACGAAAAGCTTTTGCAATCAATAGGTAAGTTATTACCATGATATGGATTATAACTAATAAATACGAATGCGTATGAAACAATAGATAAGAACGGTGAATAGTATATAAGAAATTGTAATTAAAAAATACAGATTATTACCAAATAATAGGTAATAGATTAAAATTTCTTACGTAGTTACAGTCACTCATGCAATTTTTCCGATCATACATATACAAATTAATAAAATCATAGTAACATGGTAAGAAATGCGATTTGTATCAAATTAGTAATATGGTTTAGTATATGGATATCATGGTTTAGTATAAGCATATCATGGTTTGTTGTTCTTGATTCACTATAAAATAATAGATTAAAATTTATTACCAAGTTACGGTCTTGATGTAATTTAACGAACACATATACAAGTTTTATAAAATCAAAGTAAGAATTGTGAGGAATGAGAAGTTGTAGCAAACCATAGGTTAGAAGTTAAAATATCTTATCATGATATGAATTATAATTAATAAATACGAATTCGTATCTAATAATAGATAAGAATTGTCAGAAATGCAAATAATAGATAATAAACTGTAATTGACAAATACAAATTCTTATCAAATAATAAATTAAAATTTGAAACCCTTAATTTTGTGTAGCAAAATGGAAGTATATGTACTAGTAATATAAAATTAAATAGAGTTATGTAGTGAAAAAGTAAAATTTTGAAAAAAATAAGTTGGGATGATGATTTTTTTGTTAGTGTATTACTCGAAAAGGATTCAAAATGATAGGCTTAAGATTCTATATATACTAATGTAAAAATAACGTTCTTTATATTCACGCAATTTCTACGTTTTTTATTTGTTTCTCATTAATTCTTATAGCCTCATATATATTCTCAATCTAGTGGAATTCGTAGTCTCCTTTCATTGTGAGAGGAGCCATGCCATTTTTTTCTTCTTTCTTAGTATGTGAGTATTTATTTTTTCTCAGCTAAAATGATGAGTATGTGTAAATATATACGTAATATTTAACTACTATTTACCTGATTTTTGATTTTCAATTTTCGATATAAATTAAACTTGATATCAAATTCTAAAAGAATTCAATAAAAATCTCTAAATTTCTTTGAAAGACTCATTTTGAATAACTAAATTTAATAAGATAAAAGTTGGGATATTACAATATTCAGGAATGACATCGGCTCGTAATTACCAACAGAAATCAGCTATAAAAAAAAATTCAAAATCCAGAAAACGCACCTACTTCCACACAAGTTATAAACTTCAAATATCGATTTCTTCGCCTTCTTCAAGCTCAAGCAGAAGTTGTTGCAAGTTCAATTATCACAACGGAATAAATTTTTTGAAAAAACAAAATGTAGGGTGGAGAAAGAAAAAGCTGCGTTTGAGCTCTCTTCTTCTTCTTCTTCTTCTTCTTCTTCTTATTGGGATTAGTTATATTATTAGTTATATTAATGTAATTAGCCTTTATTATGTATAATTGTTGGGCCTGTTTACGGTTCTCTTTAGTAAGGGTTAGGGTTTGTTTTTCCTATATATTCTTGTAACTCATCACTTTTCTATTGTGTGGAATATATTTTATCTTCACCAAAATTCTATATGGTATCAAGATCTCTTTAGGGTAACACCTCTTGATCCTCCCGCCGTTCCCTCCTATCGCTTCCGCCGCCATGGCCTCCGCAAACTCTGACGCCCCCATCGCTTTGAACTCAGCGATGCAAGCACCCCTCAAACTCACAAGCTCGAACTTCACTTCGTGGAAGTTTCAGTTCCAAACCCTCCTCACTGGCTACAATCTCATAAATCGTCTTCCCAAGGTCAATCTTAACATGTGTTCCTCCTTTGAAACGTTGTTTCGTCGTCCTCCCAACATGTTGAAACTCCGTGTGTTTGGTTGTCAGTGCTATCCCTGGCTACGACCATACTCCTCCCATAAGCTCTCTGATCGATCAAAACCGTGTGTGTTTGTGGGTTACTCCCTAACTCAAAGTGCATACTTGTGTCTAGATCCCACTACCAATAAATTGTACACCTCTCGTCATGTCAATTTCGTTGAGGATAGCTTTCCGTTCAGCTCGTCAGTCTCCACTCTAGTCTCCCTCGATAAGGCCACTGAGTCCTCTCCCAGTTCTCAGGTTCCGTCTCCTCCGCCAGTTCTTATCCCTACTCCGGCCGCTCCCACACCGCCGCCTGTGCAGCTCCCTCCTTCGTCCCCCGGTCGTCCTCCCTCACTGCTATCTACGCAGTCAACTCATCCTATGGTTACAAGGGCTCGCAACAATATTCGAAAGCCCAATCCGCGGTATGGTCTTATCTCTGATGTTTCTTCTGATATTGAACCCCGCACTGTCTCTCAGGCTCTTTCTGATCCACGATGGAGACAAGCCATGTCAACTGAGTTCTCTGCTCTATTGAACAATGGCACTTGGGACTTAGTATCTCCGGAGATGTCGTCGAATGTTATTGGTTGCAAATGGGTTTTTCGGATCAAACGAAACCCCGATGGCTCTGTTGACAAGTTCAAGGCTCGTCTAGTTGCCAATGGCTTTCATCAGCGTCCTGGAGTGGACTACACTGCTACGTACAGCCCTGTGATCAAGCACCCCACGGTTCGCATTGTAATTTGTCTTGCTGTCTCGAACAACTGGCCTCTACGGCAGTTTGACGTCAATAATGCGTTCTTGCATGGTACGCTATCTGACGATGTCTATATGGCTCAACCACCAGGTTTCTCTGATAAGAACTTTCCGTCGTACATCTGTAAGCTCCGTAAGTCCATATACGGTCTTAAGCAGGCTCCTCGTACGTGGTATATGGCAGTTCATGCAGCTTTACGTCAGTTAGGGTTTGTTTCTACACAGTCTGATGCATCCCTCTTTGTCTATAATCGCAATGGTGTTCAAGCATACTTTCTGGTATATGTGGATGATCTCATCCTTACTGGTAACTCGTCTTCGTTTCTTCAGTCTGTAGCTACATCGCTCGCGGACAAGTTTTCTCTCAAGGATCTTGGTCCGCTCTCCTATTTTCTTGGGGTTGAGGTTGTTCGCACTGCTTCTTCGTGTGTTCTATCGCAAAGAAAATACGTTACGGATGTCTTGGCTAAGTTCAACATGCTTGACTGCAAGCCAGTTCAAACGCCATTGTCTACTTCTGCTTGTCTCTCTCTCTCAGATGGTGCTCCTGCTGCGGATGTCTCCAAGTATCGTGCTGTGATGGGTAGTCTACAGTACCTACTACTTACGCGACTTGATATAGCGTTTGCTGTTAATAAACTCTCTCAGTTCATGCATGCTCCTTCGGAGATTCATTGGGGGGCAGTCAAGCGGCTTCTCCGCTACCTTAACGGTACTCGCCATTTGGGACTTCGTTATATAAGCTCGTCTTCTGTTGATCTTCATTGCTTCTCTGATGCTGATTGGGGAGGTAACGTTGATGGTCGCGCCTCTACTACTGCCTATGTTTCGTTTCTTGGCCCGAATGCTGTTTCTTGGTGCTCTCGGAAACAACGGTCTGTTGCTCGTTCTTCAACAGAGGCCGAGTACCGTGCTATTGCAAACGCTGCATCAGAACTTCAATGGATTCGTTCGTTACTTTCTGAACTTCATCTTCCGGTCTCTGGTACGTCTGTTATCTATTCGGATAACATTGGTGCAACGTATTTATGTGCCAATCCTGTGTTTCATTCGAGAATGAAGCATATTGCTATCGACTATCACTTTGTTCGTGAGTTGATTCAGTCGAAGGTAGTTCGTGTTGCTCATGTCTCGTCTGCAGATCAGCTGGCTGATGCTCTTACTAAGCCGCTATCTCGTTCTCGTCTTCATCTTCTTGCGTCCAAGATTGGCATCACTTGTCGTATGCCATCTTGAGGGGGTGTATTGGGATTAGTTATATTATTAGTTATATTAATGTAATTAGCCTTTATTATGTATAATTGTTGGGCCTGTTTACGGTTCTCTTTAGTAAGGGTTAGGGTTTGTTTTTCCTATATATTCTTGTAACTCATCACTTTTCTATTGTGTGGAATATATTTTATCTTCACCAAAATTCTATACTTCTTCCTCCTAATTATTTTACTTTATTGCATAATTTTGAATTTAAGCTAACTGGGTTTTATTTTTTTGGTTTGTTGGGCTTATCTGGATTTTACTTATTGGGCCAAGACTTAAGTGTGAAGTAGGGGGTGTCTAAATGGGTTTTGGTACTCGATACGTTTCGAAATACCTAATCCGAACGGGTACTACAGGTTTCCGACCCCGGCTTAATTGGGTAGTGGGACGGGTTATCCAATGGATAATTGAATACCAGAATAATTTCAATTATATTTGTATTTTATAAATTTTAGAATTAATTGTATTTATTAAAATTTGAGATTTATACACGAACTCATCCGTTATTTCGGTGTTAATTTCTGGTGAAGTACAATATATGAACTCGTGACTAATGGAAATAGTAGGTAGCAAAATAAAGAGCAAGCAAAATAATGTGGTCGGAGTCACTATAAGCAAAGTCAAAGTCTCCGATGCCATGATAGAATTATGTCTCGTTTAAAAACTAAAACTTGTAAAAAAGAGTGAAATTTATTGATTTATATAATAATTCCCCATAGCAGTACATACAAACACATATATGAAATGTTGATTAATCACTAACACAAGCTTAATCGTCTTTTCCCTTCCAACTCCTTAACTCCACATTTCACACAGACAACATAGTAGCACGATACACATTCAAATCCAAGACGATTATACACTAACTCTCCTTTGTGGCAAAGATCGCAGTGTTTCTTGAGAGTGACACAAGTGAAAGTGAGAGGGTGTTGAGGGTGAATTCCATCCAACTCATATCTCCTCCCCAACTTCATGTTCTTGTAATACCCGGAACCGGTCTTCAAGCAATGATGATGGAACGAAGCGTCGCATTGGCGGCAATGGTACTTCTTGGGATGCATTTCTTTTTCACACAATTCGCAGTAGAAGTCGGAGGGATGATCGCGGGAGGCGTCGAATGTTAGGGGCAACGGGTGCTTGTCCCACTCATGCTCCGTTACACTCATTGAAAGAAGAGCACATTTCAAATCCAATGCGAAATCGCAGCCGTCGTGGCTACAAAAATATCCAATAACATCATAGGAAAGGTAAGAGATACAACCATGACAAGACCAGATAGGTATCATGTGATCACCTCCATATGGTATTGGTAATGATAATCTAGTGAGAATGAGTGGTGTGTGATGGCGGCGCGTGTGAGATGCATGCCGGATAGTAGTTGGTAGAGACGCGCACTTTACGTCTATCTTCTTCCCACAATCTCCACACTCGTAACCCATCCCGTTCGTGGGAAGATCACAGAAGTCGCAATCCCAGGGCGAGATGGCACTAATATCCTTAGCCGTTGATTTATTGATGACCTTGAAATTGTGGTTTTCAGTGGGTGTTTTGCAGCAGCCACCGTATATTTGACGAGGATGAGAGTGAGACGAAGGAGGCGACGGAGGTAGTAAAGTATGGGGCAATTTAGAACAAATGGAATGGATAGAATATGAGCAAGCACCACATTCGTAGTATGGAGTTGAATTAGATATGGGAGTCACACACACATCACATATCATCCTCATGAGTTCTTCTTCGTCGTCGTGTTGTTGTTGTTGTCGTTGCATCGTGAATTCTTTAACGAAACTCAAAGGATGCTCGTGATAATATTCCAGTAAAATCGAATCACAACTTGTAATAGTAGTGTTAGCAACATCTCTTTCTCTCGTCATCATCACAAAAGGTGTGATCAACTTGGTGGAGATGTCATCTGCACGTAGTGGAAACTCAACCACGCCATCTTCGTCACTTCTGAAACAAATCGTCACGTACGAAAATTATAATTAACAGAAGAAAGACAATTAATTAATTAATGATGAATAATATAATAAGTTATCTATCTTACAAGTTAGGGTAGTCATTTACGGTGGATGATGATGATAATCCGATAATGCACTTGATATGAATTAAATATCTGCAAATACTACAATAATACACCCAACATGTCACATCTATATGCTTATCACAAACCTCGCACTTGTATTTATACTTACGATGCTCCTCTGGAAAAGAGAAGGCCAAGGAAAGCGGGTGGTGGTGGTGATTACTGTAAAGATCAACAATCGAAACAAGGAAATGAAGTCTTGGCTTGTGTTAAGCTGAAGAAGAAAACTGTGCAGAAGAAGGAGAAAATAGTGGAGAAGAAGAAGAGAAAGAAATAAAGGAAGAGTTGTTATTTCAGTTTTACATTTTTTTCTTACTTTCTATTTTTGCATTAGTTTTAATGTTGCTGAGTCAGCAATGGGTAGTAATATAAATACTGTAGCTCGTAGCTTATGTTGTATTAAGAGAAATATCACTGCAATTTTTCTGGGTTTTTCGCTAAGGAATGAATGGAGTTTTTTTTTCTTAAATCTCTTTTTAATTCGCTTCTCTGAAGCTAATATGGTATCAAGAGCACGCATTATTCCGCTTGTTTACTGATTTTCTGATTCTGTTTCACAATGCCGATGATCCAATCCCTCCATCAAGTCCTTTATACATTCATCCTAGTGATAATCCGGGTACTATCCTTGTTACTGAGTTACTAAATGGCTCTAATTATGTCAATTGGAGTAGATCTATGAAAACTGCTTTGCTAGCTAAACATAAGATTGGTTTTATTACTGGATCTGTTCAAAGGCCTGTAGACCCCTTGGATCCGACTCAGATTCAGTGGGATCGTTGTGATGGTATGGTTGTTTCTTGGTTACGAAATGCTACTATTCCTCAGATTAGATCTAGTCTTATGTACTTAGAAACTTCTTCTCTAATCTGGACTGATCTTAAGGATCGTTTTTCTCAAGGAAACATAGCTAGAATCTATGAGTTGAAACAGCAATTGTATAATCTGAGACAGGGGTCTAGTGATGTTAATACCTATTACACAGATCTCCGTGTGATATGGGATGAATTTCTGGATTTTCAGCCTAAATCTTGGTGTGAGTGTTTGACTCATGCTTGTAGATGTAATAGTGCTCAGAAATGGAGAAATCATCAACAACAGGATTTTGCTATGCATTTTTTGATGGGCTTGAATGATTCTTATGCTGCTATTCGTTCTCACTTCTTAAGTTTGGATCCTTTTCCTACTTTGTCTAAGATATTCTCACTGGTCATACAAGAAGAGAGACAGAAAGGTATTGGAAATTCTGGTGGTTCCTTGATTGCTCCAGCTAGTGAGCAACCCGGTTTTATCAATGCTTCTCATGGATATGGTGGTAGGGGAAGAGATAAACTGTTTTGTACTCATTGCCAGAAAACTAATCATACAGTTGATAAGTGTTTTCAGCTACATGGATTTCCTCCTAGTTTTGGAAGGGGGAGAGGACGTGGAACTGCAGGTGATTCCCCTTCACATATGCAAAAGTCAGTGCATAGTGTAGGTGCTCAGTCAAACAATGATGGAAGCCAACAATCTCAGCCTTATCCTATTATTCCTTCTTCCCCAACTCTCTCTGCAGAACAGTGTCAACAACTACTGTTGGTCCCGGTTTGCTATAGGAAAAATACGTAGAGGGGGGGGGGGGGGGTGAATACGTATTTTGAAGTTTTTCAACTTCAATTCCTTAACTCAGAGTATAAAGTAAAGTGCTCTTTGGAAATACTAAGACCTAGCCGAGGGCTAGATCAAAAGCAATCACGAATCTCTTGACCTAAGCTTAGAGCTTGATCAAGAGTGAGACTTTACTCTTTGTGCGGAATTTGGTGAGCTATAATCTTTCCTAAGTAATTGAAAATCCAAATTAAGTTTGTTTATATGCACGTGCAATGGATAATCGAATACTGTAAAGAGATTAAGGTAAGAGAGATACGACACAGAGATTTATAGTGGTTCGGAGATAACGCTCCTACGTCCACTTTGTTGCACGACGGCAACTGTTCTTTTCACTCAAGAACTTGAAGGTTACGGGTCCTTCAAAAACCTGGTCGGGATCGGGCTTCACTTGCCTAGATCAAACGACAGACGTAGTGATTGCGGGTTCACTACACAAACCTAACAAAGACTGGAAGCTTCACTCGCTTCAGTCAGACAGACAGGGAGATTACGGGCTCTCCTTACAGCCTAGCTTCGATCGAGCTTTACACAAACGATGTAAGTGTAAGCTTGGATCTCAACTCTACGATCGAGGCTTCTTCAATCGATGAAAGAAGGGCCTTGGATCTGAACAACCTAACGACAACACTCAAAACCTAACAGACGAAGTTTAGGGTTTTTGGTTGACGACACACTATGAAGAACTCTTTACAGTGAATGCAAAGATTGGCTAGAGTTCTTCTTCTAAGCTTGGATATAGAATGGGCTTAGAATCTAAGTGTGAAGGCTGTGAAGACGAGTTCCAATGAACTGGAAACTCGGAGAACACTTGAAACAAAGACTCGAAGATTGCTATGAAAGCTGGGAGTGTTTGTTTGCTGTATGCGCTCGAATGATCAAGTAGTGTTCTACTTCTTCACGTCTTCATCCTTCACTATTTATAGGCGGAGGGTTGGCTAAGATCCGTTGCTTGGTTGGTGGCCTTGTCCCTCCTCCTCTCGACAGTACTTGCGCAGGCAGTAGCTTTTGCAGACGCGCAGATTTGGACTTTTGCCGAAAATGGCTAAGTTCCAAGTTTAACAGTAACTGGAGCGAGCCAGTACTGTTGCGGCGCCTTTGTCGGCCTGGCAGTCAACTCCTCTGCTCCTCTCCACTTTCGACACGTGGAGATCTCGTAATTAATGCGGAGATCTCCTATTGACTGGAGTTCAAATTCGGAGCGGGAATTTGTGCTGTCGCTTTCTGGTAGGTAGTGGCTCGCTTCGCTTTGAAGTTGTAGTGGCCGCTCTGAAGTGAGTCGCTTCACAGTCAAATTTGTAGTGAGTCACTTGAGAAATAAATTTCCCGTGACACTACTAAATAAAGTGTTGACTCGTGTTGACTCGCTTCGGCTTTTCTTTGTAGCGCACGCTTCGCTTCGCTTTAGTGGGTTCACTTGATTCGACTGTAGCGCTCGCTTCGCTTAGCTTTGCTTTGAACTGTAGCGCTCGCTTTGCTTCGTAATTCTCCGGCACGCTTCACTTCGATTTGCTTGACCTGCTTCGCTTTGGAAAACACACTCAAGCGAGTGGCCTTCACTTGAACTTTTGAAGCCTAATCTAAGCAAAATAAAAGAGCCATCCTAACAGTGTAGGCTTAGAAAAATTCTAACCTATTAACTACATCAAAATGGGTCGCTTGGGAAAAGGACGCTTGGGGTTTTGGGATCTAATCAAAACAAATGACTTCATTTATCAAATGTCCCATGAAGTTCCCCCTTAACAATTTAGTCCTTAACAATTCCCAACAATTTCCCCCTTTTTGATGATGCCAAAACCCATACGACATAGATAAAAATAAATCTAGTCTATCTAACCGTGAAGGGAACTCCAAGCGACTGCTTCCTTTGCAGTTTCGTTTGTAATTTTCTTTTAAGTTCCTTCCCCTTTTTTCGGTTAAATTAATGAGTTTGTAGCAGAAATATAAAGTCATTCACAAAGCGAGTAAATGACACAGAAGAGAGACAGAAATTGAAATTTGGATATATGAACAAGAAGTTCACAAAAAATATGTAAGGAACTTGAAACTCGGAGGTTTCCTGCAGTTCCTTCCCAGTCATCCTCCTTTCCTTCTCTTGTCACTTCCCTTCTTCCTCCTTCTCCTTCTCTTCTTAAATAGCAGCAGTATCCACGTAAGCTGATAGCACTCTTGATTCCATAGAGTCTACTGTGTGGATACTAGGTCTTCTCCATGCACTCTCCAGCCTGAAGGCTTCAGTTACTTCCTCATCAATAATTCCTCTGTTAGGAACGTCCGTGCCTGGATGATAAGGCATGGCGAATTCCTTTAAAGCTGGTACCTTGACAACGATTGGCTTGGGCTCTGCTTGTTCAGCCATTGTGAAGATTTTGCGGCGCAATCTGTCGTCATAGGCGGCAAGGAAGTTGTTGAGTGCACTTATTCGAGAACACTCATTCTGCAGCGTGATCGCACTATTTTCTACCACACAAAATAGGTATAGTATAAAGAAGTACGAGTATCGTATCCACAGGGATTGATATACCGAAACCACACACAATACCTCTACTCTAGAATTAAACTGATGTCTAGGCAAATAAGAAATTTAGATTGTGGTATTTATAACTAGGCAAATAAATAAAAGACTCAATTAAACAAATAAAGAAATAAACAAATAATAGAGCAAATAATAAATAATGCAAATAACAAATAAGGAAAATAAACAAATAAGGATAAAACCAAGTAAGGAAAAGTGTTGATTCTAGGGAAGCCTACCTAATCAAACATATGCAAATAATTAATGAATACAATTAACCAATTTAATCCAATCTAGACATGATACATGAAAATAACCTAACACTCCGATTAAGGCAATGCAAGTCGTCACCTAATAAGATCCTAATATCCTCTCGGACTCATAGATATCAAATCAAGTGCAAAATAGAACAAGTATCAATAATATAATCAACAAGGTTCAACTACGACACCTAAATCGACTATATGCAAGCATATGATAATTCAATCATCAACTAAGAAAATCAAACTATCATACCATGTATTCATGAGATCTATTATGCAATTATCCTATCAAGGCATAAAAACATAAATATGCATACACAATTAGTGATCAAGTAATCATGCATGAGAATAAGCACCATGAAACATGCATCTAGATTGGAAGGCTAATTGTAAACAATAACACTCACATAAATTCAATTAGGCATCCAATCCCTAAAATCAACTAAGGAATTTAGCTAGACATAATTAAAAGAAAGGTAGAAGGAAGAATAAACATAATCAAAAGCATAAAGTAAAAAGAAAGGGATAGAAAAACTCTTGAATCTTGATAAATCTTCAATCTTCAATTGTCTTCATACAATAAATCTAGATCTAAAATATAAAAGTGTAAAGAAAAGAATAAAAACTAATCTAAAGAATGTAGGAGAGTGGAGGAACTTTTTTACAATGATAGGTTTAGAGGTATTTATAGGGTAGAAGTTTACATCCAATACCTAATTGTACAAGGAAACCAAGAAAAAAATCAAAAATTGCCTTTTAAAAGAAATCCCGTCTGAAACGGAGCGAGCGCTCCAAAGGGTTGGAGCGAGCGCTCCAATGCTGGTTCGCTGGGACTGCGCACGTCTTTCTTGTTTTGGCCGTAACTTCCTCGTCCGAACTCCAAATTGACCTCCGTTTTCGCCTACGTGCTCCTATCGAACTCCTCTTCAATAATATGCTTCCACTTTTCCAGAATAACACTTTTACAAAATCGTGAAAAGTCAGAACTTGGGATCAATACTTCATATCTTCCTTGGTTTCATCGCCTCTTGTCTTATCTTGGGTTTTCTCGACTCAAAAGCCCTAAAAACACTCAAAACAACCCAAAAGCGTAATCTAGCTCGAAATAACATAAACAATATAAATCATGAGCTAAACTATCAAAATACGACAAGAAAACAATAATATAACACTTAGAAAATAGGGTAAAAATACACCCTATCAAAATCCCCCAAACTTAAACATTGTTCGTCCCGAACAATAAACTAAATCTAAACTAAAGAATAGACAAATCAAGCAAACACAACATACAAGTATAATGAACTCTAAGGGCCTCATAGACCTTCAAAGAAATATCAATCAATATCATATAAGCAACCTCAAAGTTTTGACTCTACGAAAGTACAACAAAATCAAATCATGCTTCAATAAGGGAAACTCACTCAAGACATGTGAAGATATAAGTGTATAAGTGAACTCTCAACTCACAATGAAAGAATTAAAGTGTATAGGCTCACTCATAATCAATACAATGCAAAAGACTTACCATAGGCTTGCCCTTTATCTCAACATCTCCACCACTTAATTGCATGTAAGAACTAAGATCAATTAGGTCTTTTCCAAGGTTGTAATGTAGGCACATTGGTTTAGGGTAGGGAAAATATAGGCTAAGTGACTTGGACGTCTTCAAGTACCAACCTTTTAACAACTCCAAACTAGTATGGATTTAACTCCATCTTCTACTCGTCAACTCATTCTCATATATCAACCTTATCTCTTCTTAACCTTCTTCTATTCAACTCCCAAAATACTAAAAATTCTATCCATCCCTTTATGCTCTTTTTTTTTTTTTTTCTTTTTTTTTCTTTTCTTTCTTATCTTTTCTTTTGAACTAGGACTCATATATTTTTTTTTTTTCAAAACTGTTTTTCTAAGTCCTTTATTCACACTTTTTTTTTTTTTTTTTCTCTTTCATTTTTTTTTTCTTTCTTTTTTTCTAGAGCTTATAGGGATCTAAAATTCCTTTCTTTCAAAGGAGCTTACTAAAAAGACAACTCTCCAAACATAATCCCTAACAAAACAACTCCCAAGATACCCATAATTCCTCCTTTACCTCCTTTCATCCGGTTTAAGAAACAAAAAGGCTCAAAAGTGGCTAACAAAGGAATATATGTAAATGATAGTGTTTAGGAAAGATGTGGCTAACAAAAGATGGCCTAAAATCACTTCTAAATTCTTACACACATATGTAGTCTCAATGGAGAACAAAGGCAAGTTCTAGAAGTACAAATACATGTATGATACTCTCACGAAAGAAAATAGGCATAAACATGCACCAAAGGCTCAAATCCTCACGGGTTATAACAAAACGTTTCCCAAAATCAAAGCATAATCCTATTTCATCACACACATGCATAATCTCCACCAAGGTTCCAAACATAATATCAACCAATTATTCAAAGAAAATCATATAATCATTGGCCAAATTCAATCATACTCATAAATCATGCTTGACTCAATCGTCAAAACTCCTAAGACTCTACTAATATCCAAAATTAAACTAATATCCAAGAACGCATGCAAACGAGTTAACGAAGCCACACTTCCCTCTCCCCCAAACTTATTTCGAATCATGATGAAGGAATAAGTTTCAAGAAGAAGAAGTGGATAAGTTAACGAGCGTACCTTTCACCGAAGCTAGCTTACTATCGATCTTCTCCTCTTAGTCGAAACCTCGTCGAGAAAACCTACAACTCACAAGCTTCGAAAATTCTTGGATAAAAAGCTTAATAAAAGATAAGACTCAAAGAAAAACAAAAACAAAAATAAATAAAACAAAAACTGAAAATTAAAGATAGAGTTGGGTTACCTCCCAACAAGTGCTACGTTTTACGTCTTTAGCCCGACGATACCTCTTATCAAGGTGGATCAAAATGAAAGTTCTTCTCTCCCCCATCATCGAGTTTCTTCATGGCTCCATCGATTGATCTCTTGAATTCGGCTAACTTCATTGGTGGAATGGCTTCCAACTAATTTAAGAACTCGAGAATCTCCTCGCAAGCTCCATCCGGTGCCGGCGGTATAGGTGGTTTCAAGACTTGAACGGCAAAAACATCCTCTCGATGATCATCGGGTCTCTTCATTGCTTCATAGATGGAAATCTTCAATTCTTCTCCGTTGACTCTAAATGTCAAATCTCCATCTTGAATATCGATCAAAGCTCTCCCCATAGCTAAAAATGGCCGTCCTAAGATCAATGGTTGATTCTCATCCTCGGGCATATCCAACACTACAAAATCAGCCGGGAAAACAAGATTCTGAACTTGTACGAGCACATCTTCAACTATCCCCCTTGGATAAGAAACTGATCGATCCGCCATAGGTAGGGAGATAGTTGTCGGCTTCATCTTTCCAATCTTGAGCCGGTTGAAAATAGAGAGGGGCATCAAATTGATGCTAGCACCAAGATCACAAAGGACATTTTTAAACACTTGATCTCCGATCTTGCATGCTAGTGTGAACCTCCCGGGATCCTTTTGCTTCAATGGGAGCTTCTTTTGAATCACCGCGCTACACTCCTCCGTCAAGTTAATCGTCTCGAACTTAGCCCACTTCTTCTTCCCCGCCACCGCGTCCTTGATGAACTTCATGTGGTTTGGCATGTCTCGGAGAGCATCGAGAAGTGGTATGTTGATGTTAACCTTTTGAAGCATCGCCAAAAACCGTTGATACTTCTCGTCTTGCTTCGTCTTGGTCAATCGTTGCGGGAAGGGGGCCTTCGGAGTGTAAGTCGGAAATTGGGGCGGATGCTGGGCCTCTCGACCGACCTCTCGATCGAGAGAGGTGTCGAGAGGTCCCTTCTGACCTCGGTTTTTGACCTCTCGATCCACCTCTCGATCGAGAGAGGTATCGAGAGGTGGATTCTGCATAAGCTCGTCGTGGGCCTCTCGATCGACCTCTCGATCGATAGGGGTATCGAGAGGTGGATTCTGACCTCCAGTATTGACCTCTCGATAGGCCTCTCGATCGAGAGAGGTATCGAGAGGTCCTCGATTCGTCTCTCGTCCATCTCCCAAATCTTCGACTCTTCCTTGAGCGTTGGCTAGTTGACTAATTTGCATCTCCAACATTTGCATTTGCTTGGTCAAGGCATTGATGCTACTCGCCAAGTTGTTGTTCGAGGTGTTTTGAGTAAGCTCCAACGTCCTCAACTTTGCATCTTGTTGCGCTATCCTTGCCTCCGATTGAGCCATGTAGTGTCGAATCAAATCGTCAGTTGACATCTCTTTCTTTTCTTCCAAGGGTCGTTCTTCAGGGTAGAGTTGATAGTACCGATTTTTGAGGGGCCTCTTTGGTTTCGCCTTGGGTATAAATTCCTCCATCTTTTCTTCCAAGGGACGTTCTTCAGGGTAGCGTTCGGAGTACCAATCTTTGAGAGTTCGCTTCGGTTGTGGATCTCCCATGGTGGATGGTGGTGATTGATCAATCTCAACTTCTTCTTGATCCTTCTTCACTACCTTCGAAGCAAAAGATAAGACCAAGAAAACGTTAGATCAATCAAATAAAAACAGAAAAATAAAAGTGCCTAAATCACCTATTAATCCTATTTCGAAATGTCTATGTGAAATCTAATCAATCCCCGGCAACGGCGCCAAAATTTGATCGCACTATTTTCTACCACACAAAATAGGTATAGTATAAAGAAGTACGAGTATCGTATCCACAGGGATTGATATACCGAAACCACACACAATACCTCTACTCTAGAATTAAACTGATGTCTAGGCAAATAAGAAATTTAGATTGTGGTATTTATAACTAGGCAAATAAATAAAAGACTCAATTAAACAAATAAAGAAATAAACAAATAATAGAGCAAATAATAAATAATGCAAATAACAAATAAGGAAAATAAACAAATAAGGATAAAACCAAGTAAGGAAAAGTGTTGATTCTAGGGAAGCCTACCTAATCAAACATATGCAAATAATTAATGAATACAATTAACCAATTTAATCCAATCTAGACATGATACATGAAAATAACCTAACACTCCGATTAAGGCAATGCAAGTCGTCACCTAATAAGATCCTAATATCCTCTCGGACTCATAGATATCAAATCAAGTGCAAAATAGAACAAGTATCAATAATATAATCAACAAGGTTCAACTACGACACCTAAATCGACTATATGCAAGCATATGATAATTCAATCATCAACTAAGAAAATCAAACTATCATACCATGTATTCATGAGATCTATTATGCAATTATCCTATCAAGGCATAAAAACATAAATATGCATACACAATTAGTGATCAAGTAATCATGCATGAGAATAAGCACCATGAAACATGCATCTAGATTGGAAGGCTAATTGTAAACAAAAACACTCACATAAATTCAATTAGGCATCCAATCCCTAAAATCAACTAAGGAATTTAGCTAGACATAATTAAAAGAAAGGTAGAAGGAAGAATAAACATAATCAAAAGCATAAAGTAAAAAGAAAGGGATAGAAAAACTCTTGAATCTTGATAAATCTTCAATCTTCAATTGTCTTCATACAATAAATCTAGATCTAAAATATAAAAGTGTAAAGAAAAGAATAAAAACTAATCTAAAGAATGTAGGAGAGTGGAGGAACTTTTTTACAATGATAGGTTTAGAGGTATTTATAGGGTAGAAGTTTACATCCAATACCTAATTGTACAAGTAAACCAAGAAAAAAATCAAAAATTGCCTTTTAAAAGAAATCCCGTCTGAAACGGAGCGAGCGCTCCAAAGGGTTGGAGCGAGCGCTCCAATGCTGGTTCGCTGGGACTGCGCACGTCTTTCTTGTTTTGGCCGTAACTTCCTCGTCCGAACTCCAAATTGACCTCCGTTTTCGCCTACGTGCTCCTATCGAACTCCTCTTCAATAATATGCTTCCACTTTTCCAGAATAACACTTTTACAAAATCGTGAAAAGTCAGAACTTGGGATCAATACTTCATATCTTCCTTGGTTTCATCGCCTCTTGTCTTATCTTGGGTTTTCTCGACTCAAAAGCCCTAAAACACTCAAAACAACCCAAAAGCATAATCTAGCTCGAAATAACATAAACAATATAAATCATGAGCTAAACTATCAAAATACGACAAGAAAACAATAATATAACACTTAGAAAATAGGGTAAAAATACACCCTATCACAGCGGCACTACCTCCCAGAAATAATAGGCTTTGATGAATAGGTCTTTGTAGTACAGCCACAGCTCGAGCAGATCTCTCGGAATGAAATCCTCGATTTCCCTTCCGTCCAGGTGTTCATCCCTCTGTTTGGCCAATTCCTCCTCTGACCTGCTTGACAGTTGAGCCATAGTCTTTTTGAATTTTGCTCCCGACTCGCTGTTCCACGATGGACGCTTCGCGTTGAGTCGTTTGCGGATGTAATCTTGCTCCTCCTTGAGAGGATATCGACCAGACTCAACCATCTCCTTCGTAGTCACGTCACATGCATCAATTATGGCTTGAGCTTCACATGCTTCGGACTCTTCTGGCATGAGAGGGATGAAGGCGCTGCGCACTAATGAGGACTGGATGAGTAACACTTCACTGAAGTGTTCCTCGATCCGTGCGTTGATCACTTGGAGTCGCCTTTCATTACTCCTCTCCTTCCTCTCGCCTTTGCTCCTTCCCTCTTCTCTTTCCTTCCTCTTTCTCTCCTCTCTTCCAGCTTTTGAAGCGACTGCTTGCTTGACCTTTTGGCGCTTGGCCTCGGGGTCATCTTGCTTAGAATGTGGGGCAGCTCGCTTCAATGGCTGCTTCGGTGGTGGGGGAGGTGGCATGTCCTTCTTGGCAGCACTTGGAGGGACGACTGCTGACGAGGTGAGTGCAGCAGTGGTCGTAGTGAGTGCGGCTGTCGAAGTTGGCGCGGCGTCTGAAGTGGGCAGCTTGGGAGTAGCGGCCACTTGGGAGCTAGATGAAGCACCTGCAGCAATAGAATCTTTTGTTAGCTTAAACACCTGCTCCAACTCCCACGCCAAGGCAGCATCCTTCTCCTCCTGCACCCTCTTTTCCTCCTTCGTGATCACAGTGACTGGAGGATGTCGTGCAATAGAAGCACTCAGCACTTTTTCTTGAAGCGGCCTACTGGGCTCTTCAAGTTGTTTCAATAATTCCTCCTTCGAGAGTTTTTTCTTCCCCTTCCTCGCTTCATCATCCACTCCCTCCTTATCTCCTCCATCACCACTTCCTTCTTCCAATATTAACTCCACACCGACTCTCCTTCCTCCTGAACCTCCAGCTTCACCTTGCTCTACTAGTCCTTCCCTCATTTGTCCTTCCCCCTTTTTGGCATCATCAAAGCCAGGGGTTAGGATTATAGATTTTCCAGAGAGGGATTGTTGTAGTGAATTGACTGTGTTGAGGACAGTCTGAAGCATCTGCTGGGTTTTGTCCATGGATGGCGCCACAATTTCAGCAGTCTTGATAGATATCTCTTCAAGTAGATATTCGCACTGCCTCTCTCGCTCTACAACAGACGCCATCATGCTCTCTAAAGGCTCCACCTCTCTGAAGCGAGCCTCCAGCTCCGCTTCTATGGCTTTGGTGATCTTCTTGGTTTCTTCTTGAAGTGTGAGATCCAAGTGTTCCTTGGATGCTTCAAGTTCTGCCTTCATTCCGGCAAGTCTCCTTTCCCTTCGATTGAGAGAGTTGTGGAATTCGGCATCTGCAGTGATCCGTACTGTGAGAGTTTCTTTCAGTCTCTTGACTTTCTGCAGTAGGATTGACAGTTCAGCATTCTTCAAGTCAAGAGCCTGTGCACTGTTCCTCAGACTCTCCAGTTCTCTCTTGTCAACTGCACTCTCATCCTTGACTCCCTTCAACTCAGTTCGAAGTGAGTCAAGAGCCTTTTTGGTGTTGAGTAGCTCACTACCCTTCAACACTAGTTCTCCCTCCCTATCCTCCACCTTCTCCTTCAGCTCCTTCACTTCCTTCTCTAACACCTTCTTCTCTTTGATAAGAGTGATCAACTTGGCATTGACCTCCCTCAAGCGGCTTCTTTCTGCCTCAAGCAAGCCCTTGAGTTCGGTGATGGTTTTGGTGTTATCATCCACAAGCTTCACCTGCGCCTCCAGCGCCTTTTCTTTCTCCTCCAGAAGCCTTTCCTTCTCCTCCACCTTTCCCTCCAATTCTCTTTTCTTCCTGTCATAGTCTTCTCTAAGACTGATGACTTCCCCCGCCTTCCTCTCCATCTCTTCACTCATCTTTGTGATTTCGCTTTGAAGACTAGCGATCTCAGCATCTTTCAATTCCACCTCCTCCCTATGCTCTCTGATCAGCTTCCTTTCATGAGAGGAGGGCACTCGCTTTGGAACTGTGGTGAGTGGATAAGATTCCTTCACCTTGGCATCCAGCTTCTCCCAGAAGCTGGTCCCTTCAAGGAAGGCATGGAAGCCATTTTCGCCGATAAAATTGAGCAGTTTGGCTTCCATCTGGATCAATTCCTCCTCGGTGAAGGCTTTGAGGAGTCTGAAAATCTTGTAGTACTCCGTTCCTCGGTACGTGATGTACGTCAGAAAGTCGACTACATTCGTGTAGAACACGTCGCTCCATTCAACGCTCGCGGAGCTGAGATTGTAGCGAAGGTTGATTGTCTCCGCGGCTTGTTCTCTGTCTCGAACATAGCGTTCGAGAGCCCGCTTGTGATCGGTGAGAACAGGGGTTTTGAATTGAGGGATGATGGGAAGTTCTCCGAAGGTTTGGGCGGTATCGGCTGTAGCTGCCGATGTCGAGATGGATTGGGTAGGTGATGAGGTTTCTTGGGTTTCGGAAATCTGGATGGTTTCGGTGGGTGGTGGTTGTATCGGCTGGGATTGAAGTTGGGTGAATGTAGTGTAGGCAGCAGCTTCATCTGTGCTGAGGAATGGCACAGTGGGAATGTGGAAAGAAGATGCTGATTCTTCTTCACGGGGAGAGAGGGGGGTTATCTGTTTTGGTGGTTGTTGGGTTGATGAAGATTGGGGCTCTGGTGCTTGGGTGATTTGGAGTTGTGGGGATTGGGCTTTTGTTGGTGAAGGCTGGGGCTGAGTCGCTTCGATGTCCTCAAGCGGCTTCTCCACAGCCTCGCTTTCTTGGACAATCAAATCGACTCGCTTTGTCTTCTTGCCTCGCTTCGGCACGGCTCGCTTCCCGGGTAAAGCGACCGGCTTCACTTGGCTCACTTCGGCTTGCCTTTCGGCAACCGGTCTCGCTACGGGCACTTCAATTTCCAGAAGTCCCAAATCCATCAATTGCTTGGACTTCCTCCATTTGTCGTAGTAAATGGATTGCTTGTTGTAGATTGTGACGTCATCTTCCGGCCATGCTTTGCCCGGAAACTTCTTCTCCAAGGCATAGGAAAGCCTTGAGAAGAACTTCAGTTTCCCCTTGCGGAGAATCTGATCGGCGCTCCCCTTCACGAACGCAAAGTCGGCAGCAGCTTCATGGATTTGATTGAGGAACCAGTTATGCCAATTGAAGCTGGTTCCGGTGAGGCTGTCGACGATGACTGCTGTGGCGATCAGCTTTGTCTCGGAGAGAGTATCCAAGGTTCCGATGTAGCATGCGACACTCTTCGAGAAGAGCTCGCAAATGTGGTTGAAGGGGGCCTTCAAACTCGAACGGATACTTGCCTCCTTGAAATTTGGATCGGCTTCGGCGGTTGCAAAACGACCGTACTGAACTCCGGCCGAGAGACCCAAATCTAGTAATGAGTCTCCTCCTTCTCTCGGCAAGTTGAACGTGCCGATCAGTTCATTCATGTCTACCTCCACTGGCCTTCTCGTCTGTGGATCGGTGAAAGATGATATGTTTTGCTCCTTCCTCAAATTTAGCAGGAGCTCTCCGACAGCTTTGGCCAAAATCTTTGACGGGACCGCCGTCACAAACTTCCATAGGCCGGCCTTGGTCACGGCCCTACGGAGAAATCCATTCATCTCGATGATGGCTGGATCGAGATGAGGCTCGACATTAATGTGTTTGTCGACCTCCACGAGAAACTCCTCCATCGTCTCGGTATTCTTCTTCTTTCCCATGGTGGATTTTGAAAGATCTTGAAGAAAATTTTTAACAATGAAGTAGAAAGGGTTGAGACTCGTGAGTTGCAGAGTAATTGCAGATCTAACACGAGAATGGCAAATTTAGAAGGCTGTGAAAGGTTTGCAGTTCTGCCTCGTCCCATATATATAGAATTAGGTTATGGCTGACGTGGCAGGGGTAGGACTGTAATAACGCCGAAAATCCTGTAGGTAGGCGGCGGACGTGCGGTGATGGATCTGACGTGTCCGGCGTCATCACAGTAAAAGTGAACCGCCACTTGCTCGGCGTCGCCACGTGGCCTTCTATGGTTGGCTTGTCGTATACGGCGTTGATCGAACGGTTCCAGATTGGGGGCTGTTGAGATTCGACGGCTGGATCTTCTCCGCCTTTTCCCGCTTCAAATTCAAGCGTGTGAACACGCGCCCGTTATTTCCGTCGTTCCTGCACCTGCATTAAATGCACAGCAGAAAGTAAAATTGCACTCGAGTGCAGACAGCTCATACTCGCTTCATGCTCGCTCGCTTCGAGTTGGGCCGCTATGGCTTGATTCGCTTGAGAGGCATTCGCTTGAGTGACTGTTCTGCACTCGCTTGCGATGGCTAGCTTTGAGTGACGAAGCACTCGCTTGGCCATCTGAAGCGACTGGAACAAGAAATTGAATTTCTTTGCTTAATTTAAAATGTTTCTGACTTACATACTTCGAGGATAAACAAGAATGTTTTCCTCTTTGTATTTGTGTCAGATTCATTTCATATTTTCCACGTAGTGAGTGAAGGTTTCTAGCACGCTTCGGCTCACTTAGTGTACTTAAAATTGAAACACTTACCAGTCAATCTCACTTCGTAGGAGATTGATACCACAAATTGAAGACTTCACTTGAATTTGTTACCACATGTTGAATGCTACACGTTGAGTTAGATCTTCATGGCATTCATCTTCATGGCATTCATCTTCCTCTACGAATTAGAGAGTGAAGTGAATGAGGGAGAAAATGAATAAAGTACACAAGCTTACTACAACCCGAAGGGAGCATCACGTAAGTGTACTTATTCACGACGAATGGGGGATGAGTACAAGTCCTTATCTCAGAGCAGAAATGGACAGGATGACAATGAGAATGCTCTGACAAGACAATCTCGTATTTTACGCAGAAGCATGTCACCAGCCCTGCAACCTTTTGTATAAAAAGGTAAACCTTCAAGCTTTCCTACATTCTAAAGAATGAATCTGCAGTTGGTTCGCTTTGACCCAAGTTAGGGAAAATTGAGGCAATGCAGAATTCAAGATTTGCAGCATTCTTGCTCGCTTTGGAAGTAGCTTGCTCCGAGAGAAGCATTAGTTCCCCCTTAACCATATACTTAACAATTCCAATAAGTTGGTAGGGAACTTCTTCCAATACTCCACCTTTCTCCACCTAACTTCATTTTCTTCAAGCGAGTGAGATTTGAAGTGGCTCGCTTGAGTTGGTGAAGATCCGAAGCGAGTGACGCTCATGAGAACAAGCGAACACTCCTTCGTGCATCCTGGAACTAGCATTCTTCACCAGGGTCTAATAACCCTAATTCCATGCATAGCTGGTTGAATCGAGACTCAGCTAGAGGCTTGGTGAGGATATCAGCTCGCTGGAGATCGGTATGAATTTTCTCGAGCTTGATATCCTTTTTCTCGACATGATCACGAATGAAATGATGTCGAATTTCCACATGCTTGCACCTGGTGTGAAGCACTGGATTCTGCGAGATACATATGGCACTGTTGTTGTCGCAGAAGATCGGAATTTCATTCGCTTCAACTTTGTAGTCCTTCAATTGTTGACGAAGCCATAGGATTTGAGAACAGCAGCTTCCTGCGGCCATATATTCAGCTTCCGTTGTTGAAGTGGCTACACTTGTTTGCTTCTTTGAGAACCATGAGATTAGCTTGCTTCCCAAGAACTGACATGTGCCCGACGTTGATTTCCTATCAACTCGGCAGCCTCCATAGTCAGCATCGGAATATCCAGTGAGCTCCAAATTGTCTTCTGCTGGATACCACAGACCCATGTTGATAGTGCCCTTCAAATATCGAAGAATCCTTTTGGCAGCTTCAAGATGGCTGTGTTTGGGATTGCTTTGGAAGCGAGCGCAGACACCGACTGCAAAAGCAATATCTGGCCTGCTTGCAGTGAGATAGAGAAGTGACCCAATTAGGGCACGATAATCTGTAGGATCTACAGATTTTCCTCCTTCGTCTGGCTCCATCTTCCAGTTGGTATTCATAGGAATCTTCACAGCTTTAGCATGTTGAACACCAAACTTGGCAAGCATATCTCGAGTGTACTTGGCCTGGTTGATGAAAATTCCATTATCCTGCTGCTTCACTTGAAGACCTAGAAAGCAGCTCATCAAGCCAATCATCGACATCTCATACTTGGTCTTCATTAGCTCTCCAAACTTCTCGCTAAGCGACTGGTTTGGTGACCCAAATATGATGTCGTCCACGTAGATCTGGACCCATAGCATATCATCTCCATGATTGATGGTGAAGAGAGTCCGATCTATCTTTCCCTTTTGGAATCCATTTTCCACTAGGAATTGAGATAATGTATCGTACCAAGCTCTGGGAGCTTGCTTCAACCCATACAGGGCTTTCTTCAAGTGATACACTTTATCTCCCTGCTCGAAACCCGGTGGCTGCTCCACATACACTTCTTCCTTGAGTTCACCGTTGAGGAATGCGCTCTTCACATCCATTTGGTACACTTTGAATTTCTTGGCCGCTGCATAGGCTAGAAATAAACGGATCGCTTCAAGACGTGCCACTGGAGCGAAGGTCTCGTCAAAGTCGATTCCTTCCTCTTGGCAGTAGCCTTTGGCAACTAGTCGCGCCTTGTTCCTCACTACGTTGTGGTCCTCGTCCGTCTTGTTCTTGAACACCCACTTGGTGCCAATAACATGCTGAAACTTGGGATGATCCACGAGGTACCATACGTCGTTCCTGGTGAACTGATTCAGCTCTTCTTGCATGGCGATCACCCAGTTAGAATCGGCTAGGGCTTCCTCCACGCTTGATGGCTCAATGTTTGAGAGAAAGCAACTGAACATGGCACTTTCTCCAAACACTTGACTTCTGGTCACTACACCCTTGGATGGATCTCCAATGATTTGGCTAGGTGAGTGATCCTTGAGCCACGCTCGCTTTGATCCGCCAGCTTCATCTTCATCCGCTTCCTTGTCGCTCGCTTCACCGTCTGAAGCGACTGGATTGGGTGCTTGGCCTGCACTAGCTTCAGGAATCTTGGGGGCAGCTTCGACTTCTCCTTTGGGATCCTGCTCGCTTGAGTCCTTGATCTCATCATCTTCATCAAGCACGTCCCAAGTGAGTTGATTTGAGGGTTCCTTGCTTTGATTCTTTTCATTCGCTTGGGCCTGTTCCTGTGGAAGACTTAAAGAAGATTCATCAAATACGACATGGGGTGATTCTTCCACAATTAGGGTTTTACAGTTGAATACTCTGTAGGCTTTGCTAGATGTAGAGTATCCTAAGAATACTCCTTCATCTGCTTTGCTTTCAAAGGCTTTCAACTGTGACTTCCCATGCATTGTTGTGAATGAAGACCCTACAACCAAAAATATGGAAATAAGATATGTTAGGAATTCTCCCTGTCCATATTTCATATGGTGTTTTGTCGTGCCGTTTGTTGAGAAGCGTCCGATTCTGTGTGTAGCACGCCGTGTTGGCAGCTTCAGCCCAATACTTCATTGGAAGCTTCGAGTCAGCAATCATGGTGCGAACGGCTTCTTTGATGATTCGATTCCTTCTTTCAGCAACTCCATTCTGCTGAGGAGTGCGTGCTGAAGAAGTTTGATGTGCTATGCCATGCTCCGTGCAGTACGCTTCAATTGTAGAGTTCAGGAACTCTGTGCCTTTGTCGGAGCGAATGGTCACTATAGCTTGATTCTTTTCCACCGCCAATCGCTTGAGCAGTTGTGGCAGTTTGGTCAGTGTCTCCTTCTTGCTGAATAGAAATACAACCCATGTGTAGCGAGAGAAATCGTCGACTACAACTAGAGTGTACTTCCTTCCATTTACACTAACTGGAGTAACTGGACCAAACAGATCCATGTGAAGCAGCTCGAGCACTCGCTTTGATGAGGCTTCTTCGAGACTGGCGAAGTGCTTCTTCGTCTGCTTCCCTCGTTGGCATGGTGAGCATGGATGGTCTTTGATGAAGACTTCATTCGGTATGCCTTGCACCAAACCTTTTCGAGCTAAGCGATTGATAGCTTTGAAATTGAGGTGGTTCAAGCGTCTGTGCCATAGCCATCCAATTTCTGTAGCACTTCTTGCAACTAGACAAGTTTCCTCCTTGCAGCTGTCCCATTGTGCTATGTAGACATTCCTTTGTCTAACTCCAGTGAGCACAATCTGGGATGTGAGTTTGCTCTTCACAATGCACTTGTTGGAGATGAACTCCACCCTGTACCCTTTATCACAAAACTGTGAAATAGATAACAGGTTGTGCTTGAGTCCTTCCACATAGGAGACTTCTTCAATTGTGAGCTTTCCAATTTTCAGTGCGCCGTATCCCCTGGTGCTTCCTCGAGAGTTGTCACCAAAGGTTACGTGTGGACCCTTTTTCTCTATGTAGTTGTGAAGTAGAGCTTTCATGCCAGTCATGTGTCTTGAACATCCACTGTCCAAGTACCAAACTAGTTGACCCTCACTTGGCATGGGATCCACGGCGCTCACCTGCAATTAGACAGATTTTGGTACCCAAATCAGTTTGGGTCCTTGCAGGTTAGTTCCCTTAGGTACCCACACTTGCTTCACTCTCTTTTGAGATGAAGCTTGTGTCTTGGGCTTCTCGACCTTCGAAAACTTGGTGTACTGCCTAGAAGTAGCTTCACACGTGCAACAGTGTGTGCAAGAGGGGTAGCGGCTCGCTTCAGACCTACCTATGCTCTTCCCACTTTGCTTATATCCTGAAGCGACTCGCTTCGGATTAGCTCTGGGTTTAGAGACTGACTTAGGGTTTCTAGTCTGTCGAAGCGGCTCGCTTGGTTTCCTCGAAGCGGTCCAACTAGGGTTTTGACCCCGACTCGCTTGAGTAACCTTGGAAGTTTGAAGCGGCCTCTTGGGTGCTTCAAGTTCTTCCCCCTCAACGTTTGTCCGGTTGGACCATCTCCAGTCCGGATAACGTGACACATAGACATTACTCCTTTTCTTGAAAGGGAGATCCTTTGTCTCTCGTGTCTTGGCTTGAGACTTAGAAGCTTCAACAGTTCTCCCTTTACCCTTGGATTGGTAAGACTTAGCATGTTGAGTGCTAGGGATTGTTGAATTTTGCTTGCCCTTCGGATCTGCCCTTAAAGATATAGACATCTTCATTGGCTTCCTTTTAGGGCTCTCAGCCATTTTGCCTTTGTCTTTGTTGGTGGTCGCTTTGGATGCAGTGGGCAATTCCAAAGTGACTGATGGTGTCGTGTTTGAAGCACCAACAAAGACAGTTGGCTTGGAAGGTCCACCCTCATATCCAAGTCCTCCCTTTCTACCAAAAGGTAGAAGAGAACTCTCTAGTGCCTGTCTAGCGTATGATGCTTTATTTAAGTTGGCGACTAGAGTGGATTGGGTTTCATACCTTCCCTCCAAGCTTTGATGTCTAGCGAAGAGATCCTCGAACTTACTAGTCATGGCCCTTAGATTAAGTTTGACTTGGTCAAGCTCACGGGCTAGCTTTCGGTTCTCCTTCTCGCTTCGAGACAGAGCTTGTTTTACCACTTCGTGGTCGCTTGACAATTTTTGGTGCTTGTCAAACAACTCACTCCATGTAGAGGATTGTTCTTCCTCATTGACAGTGTGTGCTAGTGTAATTGAAGTGATTGAAGGATAGAAGAATACCTCTCCTGTTTCCTCGTCGGTGAGCGCCATAAATCCAAGATCCTCACCATCACTGGAATTTGGATCGGTGAATGCGTCTGAGTCGCTTGGTGGATCTTCAGTTGTAGCGACCGGCACTTCACTCGCTACAAGCGCTCGCCTTGGGGCATCCCTTTTTGCTTTCAGTTCTTCTCGCTCCTTCGCACTCAGCTTTGGGCAATCGGATTTGTAGTGGCCCATCTTGTGGCAATGGTAACATTCCACTTCCATCATGTCGCGCGGGATCGGCTTGGTCGTCTCTTCTCTCTTTCCTTTTCCTTCTCGAGCATCAGTGCTTCTCCCTTTGTACTGCTTGTAGAATCTTTTATACTTGCCCACTCGAGAGTTCATCTTGTTGAAGTTCTTGGATAAGAATGCAATGTGTTCTTCCAATTCTTCTCTTGTCATCTTGGCTAGCGACTGCTCGCTTGGCCCTTCGGCAGCTTTGAATGCTACTCCTTTTGACGTAGTGGGCGCTTCATCCTCGTCGTCGAGGCTCATTCGATTCAGATCAAACTCGTGAGCTTTGAGCTCGGAGAACAGCACTTCTGGCTTGAGCTTCGTTAGATCCTTGGTAGCTAGGTATAGCTCCTTCATGGTCTGCCACTTCCTTGTGAGAGCACGGACTATTTTCAGATTTACTTCCTTGTCTGTGAGTTCCTTCCCAAGCGAGTTGAGAGTTGCAGTAATGTTGGTAACTCTCAGCTCGAAGGCGTCGATGGACTCTCCTGACTTCATCACCAAATTTTCAAACTCCCGCATCTGAACGGCGAGCTTGTTTTCCTTGATTTTGTCTGTTCCTTGAGAAATGAGGGCTAGAGTTTCCCACATCTCCTTTGCTGTTGCGCACTTCCTAATCCTTGGAAGGTATGCGTCCGACACGGTGCTCTGCATCGTGTGGCGTGCAATCTTGTCGAGGTTGGCAACTTTGAAATCATTTGGAGTATACTCATCCTTATCCTTCTCCACGTACTGTTGTCGAACGTGGGCTGGACGACCTTCAGCGGCTGGAACCTCCACAGATATGGCTTTCTTGATTTCGATTGGTCCGTCCTCAATGACTTCCCACATCCGGTCGTGGATTGAGCATAGGAAGCTCTCGACTCGGAAACTCCATATCTCGTATCCTTCGATCGAGATATGTGGAAGATTTGATGCACTGTATGTAGACATAGCAAACTATCAGCAGTAAATGCAATATGCGTGGGTGAGGTTTTGATGCACTTAGGAAATAGGATCCGGTTCAGTGAGACAACGTGAAGTGAGTGGGGACTCACTTCGGATATGCAAAGCAGAGGCTCGAAAGAACCGCTGCTCTGATACCACTTGTTGGTCCCGGTTTGCTATAGGAAAAATACGTAGAGGGGGGGGGGGGTGAATACGTATTTTGAAGTTTTTCAACTTCAATTCCTTAACTCAGAGTATAAAGTAAAGTGCTCTTTGGAAATACTAAGACCTAGCCGAGGGCTAGATCAAAAGCAATCACGAATCTCTTGACCTAAGCTTAGAGCTTGATCAAGAGTGAGACTTTACTCTTTGTGCGGAATTTGGTGAGCTATAATCTTTCCTAAGTAATTGAAAATCCAAATTAAGTTTGTTTATATGCACGTGCAATGGATAATCGAATACTGTAAAGAGATTAAGGTAAGAGAGATACTACACAGAGATTTATAGTGGTTCGGAGATAACGCTCCTACGTCCACTTTGTTGCACGACGGCAACTGTTCTTTTCACTCAAGAACTTGAAGGTTACGGGTCCTTCAAAAACCTGGTCGGGATCGGGCTTCACTTGCCTAGATCAAACGACAGACGTAGTGATTGCGGGTTCACTACACAAACCTAACAAAGACTGGAAGCTTCACTCGCTTCAGTCAGACAGACAGGGAGATTACGGGCTCTCCTTACAGCCTAGCTTCGATCGAGCTTTACACAAACGATGTAAGTGTAAGCTTGGATCTCAACTCTACGATCGAGGCTTCTTCAATCGATGAAAGAAGGGCCTTGGATCTGAACAACCTAACGACAACACTCAAAACCTAACAGACGAAGTTTAGGGTTTTTGGTTGACGACACACTATGAAGAACTCTTTACAGTGAATGCAAAGATTGGCTAGAGTTCTTCTTCTAAGCTTGGATATAGAATGGGCTTAGAATCTAAGTGTGAAGGCTGTGAAGACGAGTTCCAATGAACTGGAAACTCGGAGAACACTTGAAACAAAGACTCGAAGATTGCTATGAAAGCTGGGAGTGTTTGTTTGCTATATGCGCTCGAATGCTCAAGTAGTGTTCTACTTCTTCACGTCTTTATCCTTCACTATTTATAGGCGGAGGGTTGGCTAAGATCCGTTGCTTGGTTGGTGGCCTTGTCCCTCCTCCTCTCGACAGTACTTGCGCAGGCAGTAGCTTTTGCAGACGCGCAGATTTGGACTTTTGCCGAAAATGGCTAAGTTCCAAGTTTAACAGTAACTGGAGCGAGCCAGTACTGTTGCGGCGCCTTTGTCGGCCTGGCAGTCAACTCCTCTGCTCCTCTCCACTTTCGACACGTGGAGATCTCGTAATTAATGCGGAGATCTCCTGTTGACTGGAGTTCAAATTCGGAGCGGGAATTTGTGCTGTCGCTTTCTGGTAGGTAGTGGCTCGCTTCGCTTTGAAGTTGTAGTGGCCGCTCTGAAGTGAGTCGCTTCACAGTCAAATTTGTAGTGAGTCACTTGAGAAATAAATTTCCCGTGACACTACTAAATAAAGTGTTGACTCGTGTTGACTCGCTTCGGCTTTTCTTTGTAGCGCACGCTTCGCTTCGCTTTAGTGGGTTCACTTGATTCGACTGTAGCGCTCGCTTCGCTTAGCTTTGCTTTGAACTGTAGCGCTCGCTTTGCTTCGTAATTCTCCGGCACGCTTCACTTCGATTTGCTTGACCTGCTTCGCTTTGGAAAACACACTCAAGCGAGTGGCCTTCACTTGAACTTTTGAAGCCTAATCTAAGCAAAATAAAAGAGCCATCCTAACAGTGTAGGCTTAGAAAAATTCTAACCTATTAACTACATCAAAATGGGTCGCTTGGGAAAAGGACGCTTGGGGTTTTGGGATCTAATCAAAACAAATGACTTCATTTATCAAATGTCCCATGAAGTTCCCCCTTAACAATTTAGTCCTTAACAATTCCCAACAACTACTCTCATTTCTTCAATCACAAATCCAAGGCAATAATATCACTTTTGAGCCTACTCCAGCTAATTCCTCCTCTGGATCAAGTGACTTCAATCAGTCCTTTAGTGGTATGTTTTCCCTAACTCCTTTAGTTGCTTCGTTTTCACATTCTACATCTGTCTGGTTAATAGACACTGGTGCTACACATCATGTTTGTTGCACTTCTAGTTCATTCAGTGAGTTAAGAAGTTTGACAAATGCTTACATTACTCTGCCCAACTCACAGACTGTTCCTATCACTAGTGTAGGGACAGTTCCTCTTTCTTCCACACTTACTCTTCATTCCGTTTTTCATGTTCCTAGCTTCTCTTATAACCTTCTCTCCGTTAGTAGTTTAATCTCAGCAAGTAATTGCTTAGTTTCTTTTACTCATGATCAATGTCTGATCCAGGATGCTTCCAAGGGAATGCTGATTGGGATGGGTAGAAGAGTTGGCAATCTATATGTGCTTGATCAAGCCCGGTCACATGTACCTGTTTCAAGTGTTCCTTCAACAATTCCAGCTAGAAGTGTTTCTTCTGTTGTTAGTTCAGATGTTTGGCATTCTAGATTAGGTCATGTAGAACCAGATAAACTCAAACTTTTGTCTCGTCACATTCCAGTTAATCATGTAATGGATTCAGTTTGTGAAGTTTGTCCCCTTGCTAAACAAAAACGGGCTAGTTTCCCTCTTTCTTCTAGCATTTCAGATGCTATTTTTGACTTAATTCATTGTGATATATGGGGTCCCTTTAATCTAGTTACCATTCTTGGTCAGAAATATTTTCTTACCATTGTTGATGACTATGATGACTATTCTCGTTTTGTTTGGACTTACTTACTCATCAATAAGAGTGATGCCAGTTCTGTTCTTTCCCAGTTTTTTCAGCAAGTTCACACTCAGTTTAACAAGTCTATCAAAATGATCAGATGTGATAATGGTCCTGAGTTTAATCTCTCTTCTTTGTTCAATAAATTTGGAACTTTGGTACAACACTCTTGTGTTGAAAGGCCACAACAAAATGGCAGGGTAGAAAGAAAACATCAACATTTGTTGAATGTTGCTAGGAGTTTGTATTTTCAGTCTCACGTTCCTCTTACCTACTGGGGTGATTGTATTCTTACAGCTTCTTATCTCATTAATAGGACACCCTCATCTGTCCCTTCACTTTCCAACCTTACTCCTTTTGAAAGATTGTTCAAGAAACTCCCTCAATACACTCATCTTCGAAACTTTGGGTGTTTGTGTTTTGTTTCTACTCTACAAAGAGATAGAACAAAATTCTCTCCTAGGGCAATTAAATGTGTGTTCCTAGGTTATCCATCAGGATATAAAGGGTATAAAGTTTTGGATCTTTCTAATAATAAGGTGTTCATTAGTCGAGATGTGATTTTCCATGAGCAAACCTTTCCATTTCACAGTGGATCTTCACAGAACATCATACCCTTTCCTTTGCACACTCCATCTTCTTCTTTCTCTCATCCTTTGTCTTCTTCGCCGTCTACCACTGATGATCTTGCCACTTCATCTACTACTCCAGTCACACATCCCCTTCCTAAAACTTCTTCAGGCAGAACAGTTAAACCACCAACTTATTTGTCTGACTACATTTGTGGATCTGTTCATTCTTCTTGCTCTTATCCTCTCAGTTCTTTCATTAGCACTTCTAAACTCTCTCCTTCATATTCTTCCTTTGTTGGTGCCATTACTGTTGCTACTGAGCCACACACATATGCACAAGCTGCTGTACATGCTGACTGGAGAAAATCTATGCAGTTAGAACTTGATGCTTTGCAGAAAAATAACACTTGGACTCTTATGCCTCTTCCTCCTGGAAAAACTGCCATTGGATGTAAATGGGTGTTCAGAGTAAAGTTTTTTCCAGATGGATCAGTGGAAAGGTTGAAGTCCAGGTTGGTGGCACAGGGCTTTACACAACAGCCAGGTATTGATTACTTGGATACTTTCTCTCCTGTTGCTAGATTGGTCTCTGTGAAGATGATGCTAGCTATTGCAGCAGTTAAAGGATATTTTCTCACTCATCTAGATGTGAATAATGCTTTTCTCTATGGAGATTTGAAGGAAGAGATTTATATGAAGTTGCCTAAAGGTCTTCACTTTGAGGGGGAGCAACAAAACTTGGTTTGTAAGCTTAATAAGTCTTTATATGGACTTAAGCAAGCTTCTCGGCAGTGGTATCTTAAATTCACAGAGGTTTTGGTCAGTTTTGGCTTGAAACAGTCAGCAGCAGATACTTCATATTATTACATGATGCATGATAATGTTTATCTTGGAGTGATTATATACGTTGATGATATTCTTCTTGCAAGTTCAGATCTTAATATTGTGCAGAAGTTTAAGAATCATTTGGGGCAACATTTCAACTACAAGGATCTTGGCACACCTCATTATTTTCTTGGTCTAGAGATTGCTAGAAATCCTAGTGGGATTGTTGTTTGTCAAAGAAAATATGTGCTCGATCTTTTACATGATACTGGAAATCTTGGTTGTAAACCTTTTTCTACTCCAATGGATCCAGGGTATCATTTGCAGGAAGATGGATCTCCTCCTTTACCTAATGGGAAACAATATAGAAGACTCATTGGCAGGCTGTTATATCTTTGCATTACAAGGCCTGACATTACCTTTGCTGTTCACAAGCTTAGTCAGTTTGTCACCAATCCTTGTCAACATCACATGACAGCTGCACATAGAGTTCTTCATTATCTTAAAGGTACTGTAGGACTTGGTTTGTTCTACTCCACTTCTTCTACATTGGATCCTAGTATTTTTGCTGATGCTGATTGGGGAACATGTTCTGATACTCGACGTTCAGTTTCTAGATTTTGCTTATTTCTTGGTTCTAGTCTGATTTCTTGGAGATCTAAGAAACAGAGTGTTGTCTCTCATTCCTCTACCGAAGCTGAGTATCGTTCCTTAGCTCAAGCTGCTTGTGAAGTATCTTGGATTGATGTGTTATTGCATGATTTTGGTATAGGCCGTTCTAAACCTATTCCTTTATTCTGTGATAACAAATCTGCTGTGTATCTTACTTCTAATGCTGCCTTTCATGAAAGAACCAAACACATTGAAATAGATTGCCACACTGTTCGAGAGAGATATGCTCAAGGTTTGATCAAACCGATGCACATCAAAAGTGAGCTTCAACTTGTTGATATCATGACTAAGTCTCTTGGTCTTGCTGTTTTCAAACGTCTTCTGGGCAAGTTGAGCCTTACTAACATACATGCTCAACTTGAGGGGGAGTGTAAAGATCAACAATCGAAGCAAGGAAATGAAGTCTTGGCTTGTGTTAAGCTGAAGAAGAAAACTGTGCAGAAGAAGGAGAAAACAGAGGAGAAGAAGAAGAGAAAGAAATAAAGGAAGAGTTGTTATTTCAGTTTTACGTTTTTTTCTTACTTTCTATTTTTGCATTAGTTTTAATGTTGCTGAGTCAGCAATGGGTAGTAATATAAATACTGTAGCTCGTAGCTTATGTTGTATTAAGAAGAAATATCTCTGCAATTTTTCTGGGTTTTTCGCTAAGGAATGAATGGAGTTTTTTCTTCTTAAATCTCTTTTTAATTCGCTTCTCTGAAGCTAATAATTACAATCACCGGGGACAAGGAGGGGTAACAACGTCGCGCAACTCTTGTGAACCCAGAATTCACAAGTGCTGCATATATACGCCATGTCCACATCCTTAGCACCACAACCATCGCAGTAGAACGAAAAGAGAGGCTTCCTCATCAGTGTCTCTCTTTTATCCACCTCTAATATGGCCTCGATTCCTATTTTCTCGCATCCTGCATCAAGGTTGAAATCACAAGTATCGCATCGGTAACCAAGTACATGAACAAGATCGCGACCACAAACGTCGCAGCTTAGACTAACCGGCCACCGGGTGAAGTAAGAGAGGGAAAGAGGGTGTTTGGGGTGGCGAGTTTCACTAGGGAATTCCCCACACTTCTTGTGGAGGATTACCCTTTTGAAATTTCTAGCATGAAAGCAATTGTCACCTTCCATGCAAACATATGTCATCTCTAAATCAGCTAAGGGATTATTACACCCAAAACATGATTCTACCCTGAGTACCCTCCCCTCCTTCCTTGCATTTTGTTTTAGAATCAAAGGATGTGAATGATATGAAGGCCTAATCACCTTCTCCTCCTCTATGATTCTCTCTCTTTACTAGTATATATATGGATACACTCTAATACTACTAGAAAAACGGGTTTTCTCTACACTGCATACCCTACGGGTTTTTTAGAACCCCTTGTTAATTTGGAAATGGAAAAAAAAAAAGATATGTAGAAAAAAGAGTTGTGATGAATATTATGTAAGAATTGCTTCACTTGTACATGTATGCATGTCTATTATATATATAATGGGGAAAACAAATATACCAAGATTCAAATGAAAGCAAAGAACAAATTTAATTTATCAAAGTAAATTAAAAGGTACTGCGTCATGCATGGTATTTATGCTTAACAAAGAATTAACAAGGTTCATTACTTTAGATTCAAGTGATACCTCTCCTCCTATAGCATAAAACAAGTGACCACTTCAAAAGGAAAGGCTCAAATGTATATGCTAAGTACTTAAAGTTTCAAGTACTGTGCATTACTGTAAACGAGATTTCCTTCCAATATTACTAAAGGTGAACGTAGACAGGTGAGAAGGGAACGATTAGTGGTGGCTATCGTTCGATATACTTGTACTCTAAAACTCTCGATAGTGATTTGTTCTTTTGGGAGAAATTTCCTCCAGACGCAGGTGTATTGAACACCAAACTAGGTTACCACGTGTTGGTGTTCTTTTTGTTTCAGTTCGCGTTATTGTTTCACACATTGTTTCTCATAAAGTTTAAAACAAGCCACAAATTACATATTTTCATTTATTATCCATCTTCAAGGACAAGAGATCATTTCTCCCAACTTTTTTTACCAATTGTGTATGAAATACTAATTACTTTTAATTTTATGCATTTTCTTTCAATAATTTTTATTTATTATGATTTGGAATAATTTAATGATTATTTTCTAGGATTCGCCTCTATACTTATCTTTTAGCATTAAAAAACAAGGTTGTATCAAAAGCACTAGTCCGTAGATGGTGAGGGACACGATGAGTACGATCTTGATAACAGGGGAAAGAGACTGTGCTTCTGCATTGGGAGTGATCACCATCAACGAAGCTCCATAGCTAACCGAGATGGACGCAAGCGACGTCCACATCGTGAGCATGGCAAAGAACGCGAAGAATTTGTTCCTCCATGGTCGTCCGGTGGTTAGTAGGAAGATGACGAAGAGGGAGGAAGCAAAAGCCACCGTGTTAGCTTGTTTGAAGTTTTTGAATATCTTGGGGTGGTGGGAGGCCATCACGGCCTCCCGGGCTTTTCTTCCCGGTGAGTCGTCCTGCCAGACGCCACCGGGAGGGCTAACGGCCGCCTGGAACGCCATGGTCGCTATCAGGACCACCACCACCATTGTCGTGTCGCTCATTCTCGTTAGAAAGACTGGATCATGGAAAATCTTTGTAGTCCTGTATGACAATAGAATTTCTTTTATCTCTAAAAGAGATGTGTCTGGAAAGCTTTCTCTGTAGATTTGCGCCACTGTTTTCCCTTTGGAATTCTTTGATAGCTCCTCTAAATCATAGTTATCCGACAAGTATCGTACCACCTGAAAAACGGGTAGAAAATATGATTGTAAATTTTTTTCAAATTTAAGATTAGTTGGTTGTATTCAAAACTTTACTATACATGTTTGCATGAGATCCTCTATCCACAGTTGCATGTGATGCATGTGACAATAACATGTTGATAGATGTCACATCTTCCTATTTTTGAGTACCAATTAATCATGTACAAAACATCAATTTATATTTGATCATATGCATTTTTTTCAATAATATTAATTTATTATTTTAGGATAATTTTACAATAATATTTTAGAGTTCACTCATCAAACTTATAATTTAGCATCTAATATCAAATTTACTATGCTAGGTAATAATTACGTTGATAAATCAAAACACGTGGCATATAATTCTGTAAAAAAAAATAATTTTATGTTATAAATTTTTTATTAATAAATGATTATAATATGATATTTTTTAATTTATTTTTATAAAACTAATAAATAATTATTTGGTACACAGTCGATATACCTATACGAAAATGGGGACAACTAGGAAAATTAAAGTAATTAAATTAAGAGATAATAGTTAAAAATACCCATTTTTATAAAAAGTATAACTTCTATACCCACATTATAAGAAGTAGTACTTCTATACCCATTTTCAATTGAAATGTCAAATATACCCTCAACTTTTCTAATAAAACAAACTTGTTATTCAAAAAAACAAAAATAAAAATTTATGAAGTGGGACCCACCCCTAATAAATCCAAAATTAAATATTCATCTACCCCACCCTCCCCTCTCTCTCTCACCACACGACTCTTATCCTAACCGTGTACCCTTCGAACAAAATTACCCCCAAATCGGAAAAAAAATTACCGTCGCCGTCGCCGTCGCCGATATGTCGAACGAAGATGAAGCAGGGACCTCCAACCAAGCCCCTCCACGCCGACGGGGCGCCTCCCGTCGTCGGCAGCAACAGCCGCCGCAGCAACAGCCGGCGGAGTAGGAGCAGCCGCCGGCGGCCCGGGTTTACCCCGACCCCCCCACCTCCGGTATGTCCTTTTCTAAATTTGTTTACGTTCAATGTAAAGAAGCATGAAGCATGTTATGGTTTCGAGCACTTTGTTTAATAAGCATGGAGCATGTTATGGTTTGAATCGAATTTTATTGTATTTGTGAAAAATTGAAAATTTTACTGTTATGGTATTGTTCATAGGTACACGACTGAATTGCAATTTCAGTCGTGTACTACACGGTTGGAATTCAATTTCAACCGTGTAGAGTCAACGATTTTGACTGGAAAGTCAAAATCGTTGACCTTACACGGTTGAAATTGAATTTCAACCGTGTAGTACACGACTGAAATTGCATTTCAGTCGTGTACTTGGCCGAATAAAATGCATGAAATTTTCAAAAAAAAAATTTGATTCGTTGTGTTTCTTCTCGATTTGCAGCCTAGGTTTCAATGGATGCGGGGCCGAATGCAAGGGTTTAGAGGGCAAATAAACCTCTACATACGGGACGACGTGATTCGGTCGATTCCGCGCGTGCTACATCGCGTAGGCGGCCAACGCTTGCTCAATAGATTTACGGAAGGCCCGTTTGGATACCTCCTCGAAATTCGGAGGAGCGGGAGCGCGAACAACGCCCTCCACGAGCTTCTAGCCCAAGAGCTCGAGGATGAGTCGATTCCCGAGATGGAGAGGTGGTTCCACGTAGGTGGGCAGGTGATACGGTTCCGTGCCCAAGAGTACGCCCTCGTGACGAGCCTGGCTTTCGGGGAGTCGCCTTTCAACCCTAAAGGCCGTCACGACCCTCCCAAAAGGAGCCTCCTCTACACGAAGTACGGGGGCAAATCCCCTAAGATAAATAAGTTGAAGGCGGACTTCAACGACGACACGAGTGTACTGGGAGATGCCGACCAGTATCTGAAGGCGGCCAACCTGCTCATGTACTATCTGATGCTACTCGGCCACGACAACCCGACGGTCGAGGACTGGGCATGGCACCTGGTGGAGTTCGAGGAGCAGTGGAGGGCATTTCCGTGGGGAGCGTGGTCGTTCCAGATCATGCTCTACCAGCTGCACGTGATGAAGAGGGACCCCGCCCTCATAACGGGCGTGCGACCCGCCTATCACCTGTACGGGCCGGTCTGGGCCCTGAACATTTGGGCCTACGAGGCGATCCCCCGAATGGGGCAAGCATGCGGGGTTCGGGATCGTCCGACACTGTCCCCCCGCCTCAGAAGATGGGCCATGTCCTCCTCTTCGTGCAACTTCAGGGGATTCTTCGATAATCCCGAGGTAATTGATTTAGTATTTTTTTACATTGTTTAATTTATTTCACGTTCGATTTCTGTAAATTTGCTTATAAAGTCAAAGTCAACCTTTTTAAAATCCAATTTAGTCGTGTAAGTCAACAATTTTGACTTTAAAGTCAAAATTGTTGACCATACACGACTGAAATTGTAATTCAGCCGTGTATTACACGGTTGAAATTGCAATACAGTCGTGTAAGGTCAACAATTTTGACTTTAAAGTCAAAATTGTTGACCTTACACGACTGTATTGCAATTTCAACCGTGTAATACACGGCTGAATTACAATTTCAGTCGTGTACAAGGCCGAGTGTTGTGGCTGAAAATTTAAAAAAATAATAAAAAATTTGATTCCTAACACCTCTTGTTTTATTTTTCGTTGTAGCTCGAGGTTCATCCGACACTGGAGGCGGATGAGTACGATGTTTTCGATTATGGATTCCATAGTTTCGAGAGCATCGAGCCGGTAGGCGTGGCCTACGTTCCCTCCAAGCGCCACGAACAAACCAATCTCCCGCCCGAGAGAAGGGAGTCGAAGGCGAAGCGCGACATGGCGAGGGCCCTGGAGAAGCTCAAGTGCAAGGGCAAGGGCGCTTCTGAGGCAGTGGCCCCTCGTCGTCGTGCTCCACGAGCGGAGCGAGCTCACTCCGACGGCGGGGTCGAGATGCTGAGGCCGAGGGTTGAGAGGAGGCCCGAAACATGGGCGTCGAAGAGGCCTCGGAGCGAGCACGCTGACCCCCGGCCCTCCGGCTTGATCTGTTGCGCACACGGAGATCCGTACGAGCGCGGTCCCCTCGGTGACGACTTCTTGGACCGATTCGGGGACCGTCTGGTGTCCCGATGGGAGCAGGATCGCTCAGGGACCGGATTTCTAGGCCGATTGGCGAGGGCTATCGCCGGGGAGCTGAAGAAGTTCGTATCCAAGAGTCCGAGCCGCAGCCGTTCTTCCTCCGGGGGCGAGGGACAGTCCCGTGTAGGTGAGCAGCCGTTTGCGGGGCTCAGGGATGTCCACGTCAGTGAGCACTCGCTTGGGGGGCTCAGGGATATCCCGATCGAGAAAGCTGATGATTATCACACCGTACACCGTGCCGAGAGTCAGAGACGGTCTGACGAACGGCACTCCGTGAGCCGTGCCTCCGGTGGTCACGTCGACGAGCCTGAGCCCTCCCAAGGCTCCCATCACTCTAGGTTGAGTGAGTTTGTTGACAAGATAGATAGGATGGGAGCGAGCTCAGATGAGGAAGTCACACGTGTCTCGACTAGGGAGACAAGCCCCTCAGCCTCTCTACTATCTCCATATGTCATAGAGCGTCCCAAAAAGCGATCCTCTCCATATCAGAGGTTTAGGGAATCGGGACAGCCCCATGTGGAGATGAGCTGGACCGGGTTCTACCTTACACAGGAGATCTTCTCCACGATCGAGGACACGACGAAGTGCCTCACTGCTCTGGTAATTTTTTTACATGTTTTGTTTTGTTACTTTTACGGTTGATTTTGTTCTAATTAGGGTACTAATAAGATTATTTTGAAAATGATTACAGGAGATAGACCTGTACACGGTCTACTGGCAACATAGACTCCAACAAGGGTACCGTCTTCTCGATGGTGTTAACAAACTGCACCACATAGTTCTGCCCCTTTCGTTTTACGTAAGTTCGTTTTCTCATTTTCCGTTTTCATTTGTTTCAATTTCCATATTCATGTATTTCAATTTGATAAAAAACCTAATAAAACCCATGTTTCAATTTCAAATAAATAAAGACACAACTCCGAGACGAGTACTTGAAGTTTCACCCCAAGTCTTCGACTTGGGGGTTGGCAAACGAGACTTTGAAGTACACGCAATGGGAGATCCCCTACGATTTCATCAAGGGCTGGGAGGGGATTAACACGTACCAACCGTGGATCACCGGCCAATATGTAAGTTTTTAATATCGTATAATGATTATATCGAATTTAATTCTTCGTATTGCTAAATCGTGTTTTTTTTTTTTTTCAGTTTCTCGTCGTTTGCCATGTCTCCTCCTCCCATTGGATCGTGTGTCGGGTGAACGTTCCTTGTTGGTGCATCGAGGTGTACGATTCCCACTATTGGATGTACGAGGGAAATAAAAACCTTCCACTCCGGCAATCACGGATCATCCAATGCTTGCCCTTGTCTCGCCTCTTCTCACGCCTCTTGGAGTACAATCCCCAATACTTCACGCGTGTCAACTCAAAACTCGAAAACTGGAAGACACGATTCATGGACATCCAGTTCGCCCCTCCGGAGTATCAATTCGTCCAAAACGATGACGTGAGTTGTGGCGTGTACGCGTGCATGTATTTGGACTTGCTCCTTGGGAACCATAAGCTATACCATGGCGACGAGAAATTGGTCGTGAAAAAATTTCGAAAGAAGATGGCTTCGAGAATTTTTATGATTTCGAAGGGATGGAGGAATTGGTGATAGATTGTATTTTTTTTCGAATATTGAATGATTTTGATGCTTATTTAGATTTGTAAATTGTTGAATTCGAATGATGTTTCTTGTTAATTAGATTTGTTTGAATTTGATTTTGTTCGAATGATGTTGATGTTGGTCATTACAAGTGAAGAATCGAAAATTGTCAAATGGTGGAAAAATTGTATTTAACATTTTTTGGCCAATTTTCCACAAACCCTCGGCAGAGTACACGGTTGAATGAGCAATTCAACCGTGTACTCAAGAACTGTACTCGTGTACCCTAGTCGTGTACATAAGAACCCCCGTTTTTTTTTTTTTTTTTTTTTTTTTTTTTTTTTTTTTTTTTTTTTTTTTTTTTTTTTTTCGATTCGTGGGACTCAATTGAGTTGGAATCACTGCTACTTTCATACATTGTGCAATCTTATAATTCGATCACGTTACGTGAATTACACGTTTGAAAGAACATTACGTTCGTACGTTAGTTCTAGATCAAACGTAACCATAGTAGTTAGACTATATAAGTGACACTCACTCTATACTTCATACTTACATAAGATATCCTTCAATTCAATTGATTTTGGCTTAATTATGACATAACTTACGTGATTACACGTTTACAAAACTTAGTAGACTCGAGATACACGAGAAAATCAAATCAAATACGAGAATTAAGCAAATCTTGGCTTAATTTTGACTTTTTAGGCTTAATTTTGACTTCTCACGAAAAGGGTACACGCTTTTTTGACTTTTTAATCGTGTACAGTCAACATGCGTGTAGAGGGCATTGACTTTTATTTAATTTTGACTATGTTGACCTTACACGGTTGAATTAGATTTCCAACCGTGTATACACGATTGAAAACATCATTAAATCGTGTAAAGTCAATGGCTTAATTTTGACTTTTAATTTTGACTTTACACGATTAATACTCGAATGTAACCATGTACACACGTTTAAATCAACAATAATGTCGTGTAGTTGGCCGAAGGTTTCCCTTTTTTTAACACACAAACATTCAATTTTCACCAAATGATCAACTCAAACAAAAACTAATATGTTCACATCCAATAACATTCTTAAACATCCAACAAACGTTCATTAACATCTAAAAATGTCAATTTGGTTAAAATAAATATATAATTAAGCATCGGTGTCGTACGGACATCGGGGCCTAGTATGCTCCTCGCTCTTGCAAATGCTACATTTTTTCTTACCTCTTGGACGTCGAGGGGGAGCATTTAGATCAACTCCGGAAATAGGCAGCGAGGCTTGGCAACTCCATCGCTTGTGCCCGTATTGTCCGCATCTTGAACACCTTTGCCGGTTCGTTGAGGATTCTCCTTCAACGGCCGATCGAGCTCTTGCCATCGGTGGTCGCCCGGCTTGCCTAGGTACAAGAGGGGGTAGCACCCTCCATCGTGAAATGAATTCGGGAACACTCCACGTCTCGGGATGAGGAACCGGTTGAATCTGAGGAGAATACGTAGCAACTAACGTGGATTGCCTGAAATAATGGCTCACGTAGTCAGTTGCCCGCCCACCGGAGTGCCTGTAACAACATACAATACAAAAACGTTTAGAAATCCGTTTGAAATACGACAAGCATGAAACTAAAATAAAACGAGAAGTAGCCGTACCTTATCGCCGCACAAGCGTGTCGACAAGGGATGCCGTCTAACTCAAACTCACGGCATTCGCAAGTCGAGTTTTGGAGATCGACGAGGTAAGTCTGCTTTTCACCTTCGACTCTCCAAAGGGTGGGCGTAGGCGTTCCTCTGACGGAGTAGCGACGGCCCCATTCCGACGATGCCGAATCTTCGTATAGGCCTTCTCGGTGAGTTCATGTTGGCGAGCTAGGGCACTAGTCCGATGTTCGTCGAACCACTTCTCGACGACTATCTGATACACCTCGATCATGGCACAAATCGGGAGTCTCCGAGCCCACAACAACCGAGTATTCATGGTCTCGGCGGGATTCGAAGTCATGAAGCTCGTACGTCGGACGGGACACTTGCACCTCGCCCACCTTGGCAGGCCAATGTCGCTCAACCTCCTGTAGATCCCGCCTCCCTCCCTGCTTAGGTCCCTCAGATTCCCCCAATATTCATCGAATTGGGAATCTCGATAGGCATAGGCTGCAGACTCGAATATAGCCCCCGCATGCCTCCCGTACCTAACGAAATTTCTCTGGAGGTGAACGAAGCAGAGGCCGTGAGTAGCATGCGGAAAGATGGAGTCGATCGCATTTGCGATGCTCACGTGCTGATCGGATACGATCAACAAGTCCGAGGGCGCCCCGAAACTCTCTCGGACTTTGGACAAGAACCACGTCCAAGATTCGTCGTTCTCTATGGGACCGAATCCAATGGCAAGGGGGAACACTTGCTCGTTCCCGTCTTTCGTCACCGCCACAAAGAGCGTCCCCTTGTTCTTCCCCTTCAAGTGCGCCCCGTCTACTACGATCACGGGGCGTAGCAAACCATTTCTCCACGCCTCGATGGACGGACCAAAGGCGAGGTAGAAGTAGGTCAGACGGTCGGTGACGTGGGAGGTGTGGATGTCGTACTGGGTGCCCGGATTCATCTCCTTCAAAAGGTAGAGGTAAGAAGGGAGCCTCTGATAAGACTCGTCGAAGGCACCGTACGTCATCTCTATAGCGACGTTCCTCGCACGGAGAGCGAACGGGTAGTCAATCTGAATACCGTACTCACTCCGTAGCTCTTCCACCATCTCCTTTGGCTTCAACACTGCGCCCTCGGTGATCAATCGACGAGTGTAGAATGCTCCTAATACCATGGCCGACACCTGTCGTTTGTTGTTCGAATTTAAATCAACTAGACACGTGTGATCGGCCACGTACTTGTTGATCTTCCAAATCCCGCCATTCTGCGTTGCATTCAACTTGAACTCGCAATCCTTCCCCGAAGTGCACCTAAAACCCACACAGCCTTTGTCGGAACGAGGGATACAATATTCCTTCCGGAGATCCATGTGCAGCAATCCGACGGCTATATGCAAGTCATCCTTCTTCTTGAAGTATCCGTGCTTTCGCAACTGACCCAAGGCCGGTGCCAAGTCGGGATCGATCCATCCTAAATGGAGCGCGGTGTCTAGATCGACGTGCGGTATCAACCAATGTCGAACCGCCTCCTCGTTAGCGCGAGCACGAGCTTCGTCGTCACGGGGCTCTTGGTTTTGTGAGTGCATGCTATGAAGCCCGATAACCCTATCAATATGGCCGGGCTCGCGGATCCATGCTCCGAATTCAGCCGTTAGGCTCTCAAGTAATTGGGATCGTTCCTCCACATTCCTTGCTTCCTCGCCCTCGGACTCGAGAGACTCTTCTTCCGACTCCGGCTCTTCTTCGTCGCGTACTTCGGCTTCAAATGCATTCGATCTCGGGATCGGCTCCTCTTCGACGCTATAGTTCTGAAAAATTGTCGATCGTTGGGTAGTATGGGCTGCCCGATTTGCTCTACTAATGACGTAGATCGTCGACATCTCCCTTCTCGCGATGCACATTCTAAACAAATCCCCGGTGCTCTTTAAAACGGCCTTCACCGTCTCCCGCTCGTTGAGGTTCGTCAAGTGGATTAGCAAGTACTCCGATTCATCACCCAAGTAAAGTTGAACGTCTCGCAATACGTTTTCATAGCTCAAACTCGAAATGGGATAATTGACGAGAAAAGAGTCTCCTCCTACGTACGATATTCCCTCCCAACGACCGCTGACGGATAAGAATTCTCTGATCACCCATCTCCATCTGTACAAAAAAAAAAAAAAAAAAAAAAAAATTAATAATCTGAAAAATTTGTTCTTAATTACACGGTTAAAGTGTTGATTTAACCGTGCATACACGGCCAAATGTACCAAAATGTCGTGTAAAGTCAACAATTTTGACTTTCAACCGTTGACTTTGTTGACTTTACACGACAAATTTTGTTTTTCTACCGTGTGTACACGGTTGAATTAACCTTTCAACCGTGTACTTAAGAACAAAAAAATTTCCTATTTTTTTCGCATATTATAAATAATAAATAGAGAAAATCGAATATTACCTTGGTATTTGTCTCGAAAAAACGTCTTGAATCGATTCCAAATTTTCCAGAAAATCGAGAATGCCTACAAATTTTCTCTCTCAACGATATTTCTAAAATTTAGTGTTGTGATGAAATTAATTAGGTCTATGTTATTGCTAGTTTTCTCACTTTTTCTGATTTTTCAATAAATGTTATGCTAACAACCTCTATTTTGAATCAATTTGGGAGATTTGGTGGTTGGAAGTTAATAAATGCAATTTAAGATTTTACAAAATTACACGCCAATCTCCTATTTTGAATCAATCGTGTATGTGTTTTTCGTGAGCTCCATTTTTAATTTCGGTTTCTGATTTTTTTTTTTAATTAAAATTTTAATTTCCAAGTCAGATATGGATTGAAAATTTTTCAATCCACGAAAATTCAATCGTGAATTGAGAGAGTGAGATCGTGTACAACAAAAATTGAATTGAATTTTCTGGTGGGCCCCACGTTTGATTTATATATTTAGTTGATTTTTGGTTTTATTAGACAAGTGGGCCCAAATAGTAAGGATATTTAAGACATTTCAATAGAAAATGGGTATAGTAGTTATACTTCTTATAATGTGGGTATAGAAGTACCCTTTCTTATAAAAGTGGGTATTTTTAAACTTGACCCTTAAATTAATAGAGGAGATCATCCACTCTTTTTGAATTGTGTCTTAACAGTATCACGAATGATTTATTTCACTATTCGTGTATGGATTTGATTGATTGAACTGATGTTTTCAATCAATCAATGTATCAAATGATTCGCAAGTGTTCCCCGTGTCGTGTGTTGTATTTACGTGGATATTTATTTGAATATGAAATAAATTACAGTTTGTCAATTTCGTTGCTTCTTAGTGTGTGTTTTGTGTGTGTGCTTGAATGTGGTGATTGAATCATGGCTATTTGCTTATAGAAATGGTCGAGTACCGACTCTTTTTGAGAATGTTGGTTACTGTTTGTTTGTTTGACTGAAATAATGTTGCATGTTGATGAGAATTTTAGGTCTAACTTGGTGATTGTGATGTACTATATATGAACTGGGAACGGGAGTTTGTTTGATTAGTTGATATGATTTGGTATGATTGGGATCAAGCACTTCATATATATGCAGTGTGATGCTTATCTTTCAATTCTTGATAGCTCTCTCTGTTTGCTTTCTTGGCATTTTTAGCCATTTTAATCATTTCAACATCGAAAAATCGAGTCAATGCTCTGATATGAACCCTACTAGTCCTATTTTGCATGCATGTAGTGAGAGTGAGGGCGAGGAAGAAGACGTGATGGAAGAGGCATTTATTGATGTTGATACAGGTGAGAAGGATGAAGAGGTAGAGGGAGATGATGGAGGAAGTGGAAGAAAGAAGCGTACGTCGACAGAGCCTTTGCGATTCAAAGACTACATTACCTATCGCTAGTTTAGTGATATTATTTGTATTTTTATTTATTTGATTTTCGTTCGTTGAGCTTGGCCCGATAGAATCAGTTGAGTCGAGCGATGCTCCTTTTCGGGTTTTCTTGTTGATTCTTTCCCGAATCGTACGAGTCGAATCAACCAGGGTCCTAGTTTAAATAGGGGTTTAGTGTTTTATTTAACCTATTGCAGAAATAAAACCCTAAATTTTCCTTGCCGCCTTGTTCTTTGTTTTCTGAATTTTTGGCGTGATCGACGGGGCAAGCCCGCGACTGCCGTGTATCCATCTCTGGCGAGTATCTCGTTCGCCGAATCTTGATAAGAGAGGTGCACTCTTATCATGCTCCTCGCTACCCCTTTCGATAAAAAGTTTCGAATACAATACAAAACTTCTTAAGAATCTTTTTTTGATTCAAATGCATTCGTTGTTGTCTAGATTTGCAGTGGCAGATTCATTACGTGATTACAGTTATTACAAGTCATGTTTGTTATTTTTGTCCGTCTCATTTTATTAAATATGTTTTCTGAAATGGAAAGAATTAACACTGCATTTTCAAGGTGGACCCCTTACTTTTTCACTTTTAACACTTGCACTGAAAATCTAGTGCTGAAAAAAACAAAACTACTGAAATGGAACTGTGAGAGTACAATTTAATTTATGAAAACTGAAATCCACAGGCTTTCGTAGTCCAATTTAAATTTGTCACAAAACGAGAATTTATGAGGCTAAAACTTTCAGCCACCATTTGGAGCGTTTGATCCTCATGAGCAATATTTGTAGAAGAGCCCACACGATCATCAATACCAAGATGCCGGCTGACGCGATGGCTATGATCCTGATAAGTGGGGAAAGAGACTCGGTTTCCATATTGGGGGTGATCACCAACAACGAAGCCCCATAGCTAACCGCTATGGCCCCCAGAGACGTCCGCATCGCCCACAAGACGAGAGCCGAGAAGAACGGGGAATTCGATGGGAGTCCGGTGGTTTGTAGGAAGATGGTGATGAGAGAGGAGGCAAAAGCCACCGTGTTAGCTTGTTTGAAGTTTTTGAATATTTTTTGGCGGTTAGTCGCCATCACGGCCTCCCCAGCTTTGCGGGGAGGGGACGAGTCGTCCTGCCAGACACCACCGGGAGGGCTGACGGCCGCCTGGAAGGCCATTGTCGCTATCAGGACCATCACCACCTTTGTCATGTCGCTCACTTCACTCAGTAAGGCCGTGTCGTCGCCAGCTAGTTTTGGGTTACGGAACATAATGTCTCTCATTTCTTGAGAATCCGTATCAAGAAAGCTTTCTCTATAGACTTGCCCAAATGTTTTCCCCTTGGACTTGGTCAATGGCCGGTCTAGTTTATTATTTTGCACCATGTATCGTATGACCTAAACATTTTTGAAACAAAGTTTGCTAACATAGGAAAATAAATTATACATTCAAAATATTGAAAATTATGGGTCATGCTTAATTCTAATGCGTAATATAGATAATATCATTGTAGGAAAAATAAAATTTAATTCGATTTAATTTAGTCTTACTCTCATCATAAATTGGTATCAATTCGTGTGGATTATGACTCTAGTTCAAGTATAACACTATTGATATAATCCTAAAATGGAGCATTGTATACTTTAATATTATATACCCTTCGTCCTAAATATACCGTTATAATATCTAAATTAGTACTCCATCTGTACCACTGATAAAGGGGTATTTTTCTTTTTGGGACGTACCACTGATATAAGAACATTTTCCGAAATAAAAAATTCTAACACAATAAAATTCAGACACATTACTACAACCCACTACTATCACTCCCGTATCTATCCTAGTGAGACGGAGGGAGTAGCAAGTAATTTTATCACTAGCAATTCCAACAACTCAATTAATTTTTCCTTCCCAGCAAAGTCATGGCAAACGATGCCGATTCAATAAGAAAATAAAAAAGAATGCGAAATTCATTACCTCAACTTGCTTGAAGCGAATAGCCGAATGCATCACGGTCTCCCCATCATCGTCCTCCAAACACACAAGCTCTCCCAATTTCTCCACCAGAAACTCGAACGCCTCGAGCTGACGGTGCTTCACGCATAGATGCAGCACCGTCTGCCCGCGGTCCAACCTCTCCGCAGCCGGGAGCCGATCTGAAGCGACCAGCAGTTCCAGGATCTCCACACGGCCGTACATGGCGGCCACGTGGATCGGGTTCATGCCCTGCCAGTCCCGCCACCAGCGCACCTCAGGAGCCGCCGACAGCAGCGCACGGGCGATTTCTAAGTGCCCCTGCGCCACTGCCATGTGGAGCGGCGACGAATTTTGGGAGTCCAGATTCCGAGCTAGCTCCGGGTAGTTCGTCACTATTGTGTCGACGATGTGCAGCTGGCCGCGCATCGTCGCCACTTGTAGGAGGCTTCTAGAACATGCGAAAGAAACTGTTTCGAGAAGGTACGACGAGGTACCTTCTCGGAGCAGTTCTTCGAGTTTTGCTACATCGCCGTTTGATGCGGCACTATAGAGTTCCTTTTCCATTCTCTCGCTCTCTCTCTCTCTCCCTCTCCCTCTCTCTCTCTCTCTACATAACCATCTGTAGACGCTATAAGCATGCAAGTACTAAAGAATCAAGTAACCCAAGAACTATATATAGATAGATGCAAGCATATGTCATGGCAACTTGTGATGATTGTGTACATACTTTAAACTCTACGCAGTCGCTCTGTCCCACTTAATTAGTTTCACTTTTTCTTTTTCGTCTATCATATTTATTAGTCCACTTTTCTAGATATGAAACAAATTAACACATAAAAATATATTTTAAAATTTATCTATCTCTGTTTTTCTTTATTTTATATGTTATATTCAAGGTGGACTGATTAAGTGGGACGGAGGGTACCTATATACCAACATGCACATGAATCACATGAAAGCAAAGAATAATATTAATCAATAGTACATTACTTTTATAAAAGGAAATCATAATTCATAAGATCTTTAATTTATTGAAAGAAAAGATGTTTACTAGTGAAGAGAGGTAATTAAAGGGTGGAATATATATTAAAGTTTACGTGTAACTCAAGGAGAGGAATAAATAAGTCATTTTAATTTAAATAAGTCAAATTAATCTGGCAAAAGAACTTATTAATTGAAGACAAATATGAATAAAATTGTGTTGCAAAATTGACTATACTTATTATTGTACTAATATTTTAGGGGTATTTATATATTTATACCAAAGGAATGCATGCAATAATTTATTAGGAATTATGTTTACTTGCTTATAGATTTTTTTTTTCTCCCAACTCGAAGAAAATTATTCATTATAACGAACATATGAAAACATGAAGAATAAAAAAAGTAAATATTTTCATCTTTTCAGTCATTCATTATTTTCCATCTTTGGGTGTAGTGTGTTAGATAAGTTTTATTTTAAGAGGCTTATAAGTTTCATAAGCATATAAGACGTGACAAGAGCTTATAAGGTGTATAGTGGTTAGAGCTAATAAGTAAGTTGTCAAAGTGTATAGATAAACGAGCTTATAATTTCAAAGAGATTTTACAAATTAAAATTTTTGAAAATTAAAAAAAATAAATAAATCGAAACACTGAAAATATTCTTCTATTATTTTTCAGCTTATAATGAAGAGGGTGAACTCTATTATATTTCAGCTCTAAACTAATACACCAAAAAAAACACATATTTAGTGGGATATTCACACGATTTCTACATACATTTTTTGATTAAAGACTCAATTTGATTAAATTAATTTAATAAGATAAAAATTGGTATATTATATAGAGAGAACATTGTCGCGTTAATAAACCTTGACCACTGATCTTACTGAAATATATGGCCGATATTGATTTGATCATAGTTGTAATGCACAATAAGCATGGAAACATTTAAATATATATAAAATTTTATAAAATGAGCATGATTATGTATAGTAAACAATGGTCTATCAAACTATTTATATATTCAAACTCCAATTTTGACGAACGGGATCCTTTGTTCCCAAATTTGTATTCCGATTTTGAATCTAAGTCAAAACTACGTAGTTTTGATAGTTTAAAAGATTCTTAAATTGGAGGCAATTAGAGATATCAGAAAGAAACTATATAGTTTTAATTTGAGTACACGATTGGAACACAAATTTAGGGATATAGGATCTTATCTGCAATTTTGATGCATGGCCCTCACTTCTTGTATTCTACCCATTGATTATTGAACTTACATGTGGATTTGAAAGTTGCGGTTTTCTTTGACTTCTCTTTAATTGATTTATGTATTTTGCCAAAAATAATAGAGTGAAATATATAAGTCAAGTTCCTACAACATTTTTAACAAAATAGATCTAGGGTATACAATATTACTCTACCCCGACTCTACGTTTATTTTCATTCGACCACATTTTCCAATCGAGGTGTGTCGTCTCTTATACCAATTCAATTTTTATCGGGCGATATTCACATGCAACTTCACAAATACCTTTTTTTCTGTCCAAATTAGTTTACAAATACCCATCATTAATTATGTAGACGTAACTAAAGCACATGAACCACTTTCTTAATTCTTCATTTCTCAGAAAGTGTGTCCAAAATAAAGTAATGAGATGAGAATAAACGGAAAAAGTAGTAACGTACACATATCAAGGCTATATATAAGATCTTTACTCCAATACATATATTGATTTGTTTTCTTCTTCTTTTTTTTTTTTTTTTTTTTTTTTTAATGTGGAAGATATTGTTACTCCAATCAAGACAAAATGAGTGTAGCACTTTTTTTAATTACTAGTTTTACTAAAACATGCTCCAAAAGTAAATGATTGTAAACAGTCGGGACGAAAGGAGTAATACCGGACAATAATCATCTACTTGTGATCGAAGAGATCAGCATATGCAAGGTAAGTTTCTATTCTTTGATAAAAAAGGAAAATATACTAATACCAAACTTGAATGGAATTCCAAACTCTAGTGGCCCTAGCTAGCTGCAATCTCTCTCTCTATATATATATAGCATTAATTGTACCGGACAAACATGCACATGAATCACATGAAAGCAGAGAATAAAATTAATCAATAGTACATTACTTTTATAAAAGGAAATCATAATTCATAAGATCTTTAATTTATTGAAAGAAAAGATGTTTACTAGTGAAGAGAGGTAATTAAAGGGTGGAATATATATTAAAGTTTAGGTGTAACTCAAGGAGAGGAATAAATAAGTCATTTTAACTTAAATAAGTCAAATTAAAAATCTGGCAAAAGAACTTATTAATTGAAGACAAATATGAAAAAATTATGTTGCAAAATTGACTATACTTATTGTTGTACTGCTACCTCCGTCCCACTGGGAAATGGAACTTTTTTTCGGCGCTATAATTAAGACGAAAGTAATGATACTAGTGTGTTAAAGTGAAGGTACTGGGTTAAAGTGATGTGTCTAAATTTTATTGGGTTATAATTTTCTATTTTGGGAAATATCTCTGTATCAGTGAAACATCCCGAAATGGAAAAGGTCTCTTTATCAGCGAGACAGAGGGAATAATATTTTTGGGGTATTTATATATTTACCAAAAGAATGCATGGAATAATTTATTAGGAATTATGTTTACATCCTTATAGATTTATTTTTTTCTCCCAACTCGAAGAAAATTAATATTCATCATAACGAGCATATGAAAACGTGAAGGATAAAAAAGTAAATATTTTCATCTTTTTCTGTCATTCATTATTTTACATTGAAGAGAAAGAGATTTCAAGTAAAAGCTCAATCTAACTGCTACTCACATGAGAACGTCTTGAAGACAAAAGAAGCCGAATATAGTGTGTTAGATAAGTTTATTTTAAGAAACTTATAAGTTTTAGAAGCATATAATTAAGACGTGATAAGAGCTTATAAGGTGTATAGTGGTTAGAGTTAATGAGTAAGTTGTCGAAATATTTGGATAAACGAGATTATAATTCCAAAGAGATTTTAAATATATAAATTTTTGAAAAGTAAAAAAAATCGAGACACTGAAAATTTTCAATTCTATTATTTTTCAGCTTAAAATTAAGAGAGTGAACTCTATTCTATTTCAGCTCTAAACTAATATAGGTTCATCCAAAAAAAAAAACAAAAGAAAAAACTCTGATTAGTGTGATATTCACGCGATTTCTACGTACGTTTTCTGAATGAAGACTCAATTGATATTTTGATTAACTAAATTTAATAAGATCAAAATTGGGATATATGTATTTGTATCTGTATCTGTATATATGTAATAGCAAAATGGATCTCGATCCTACATGACATTACGTATGAATTTCTTGAATTTTTTCCCCTAAATTATGATAGCTCGCACTTAAAATTAATAATTTAATGTAATTATTTTATTATAATACAATATAATTTTAGTATATCTCTAACAATATGATTTATTTTGAATTATGACCGGATATCAGCATATCATTAAAATAGTTCCTAACATAGTTTTTTATTATCATAAATAACGGGCTGATTGAAATAATTTATATAAATCATTATATATTTATATTAAATAATTATGTAAAAAATACAAAATAAATTAAATTTCGTCGAAAATTCGACGTGCACTGCAATAGCATGTACATATATTACAATGGGTGATGGTCTATATCAAAGTATTCATATTTTCAAACTCCAATTTTGATGCATGGTCCTCACTTCTTGTATTCTACCAAATGATTATTGAACTAGTTCAATATGTGGATTTGAAATCCCTTGCGGTTTTCTTTGACTTCTCTTGATTGATTTATGTATTTTTCCAAAAATATAATTGAGTCAAATATATAAGTCAAGTTCCTACTATACTTTTTGCAAGTGAGATTTAGGGTATACAATATTATTCTACCCCGACCTTATGTTTCTTTTCATTTGACCACATCTTTCGGTTGAGGTGTATCGTTTCGTATACCCATTCAATTTTAATAGGTGCAACTTAACAAATACCCTTATTTTGTCCAAATTAATTTACAAATACCCATCATTAATTATGTAGACGGAACTAAAGCACATGAGTCACCACCTTCTTAATTCTTCATTTCTCATAAAGTGTGTCAAAAAAAAGTGATCAAATGAGAATAAACGGAAAAAGCAGTAACGTGCCCCTATCAAGGCTTTATATATATCTTTACTCCAATTAATTTGTTTTTTTTTCCTTTTTTAATGTGGAAAATATTGTTAGATCCAATCGTAGACCAAGACCCACTCCTCTCTAGTCAATGGTCAACTATATATTCTACAATTATCAATCAAGAACAAAAATGATTGTACCACTTCTTTTAAATTTATTATTATTAGTAGTTAGTTTCGATATCCTAATTTATTATTATTAGTAGTTAGGAGTAAAAAAAATTACTTCAATCAACAAATTGCACGTGTAATTCAAGTACTATAAGATTAAACTATTAAGTCCATGCACTCCTACGGCGTATAAATAGCAAAATTTGCAATTGACCTAAATATTTTATCCAATAATTAATCTAATTATGTTGATGAAAGAACTCAAAAAACAGCTTGATTAATTATTTATTATTATTTTATAATTGTTGGAACAAAGAAATCTCTAGAAAATAAATTTTATTTAAGTTGCCACAAATTTGAATCTTGATGCAATTTGACTTTATTTTTACAATTAAAAAGAGTAGAGATTTAAATTAGATTAGCTTGGTCACTTAACCCATTCTCTTTAGAATCGATTATAGTCATGTATCATCTCCTTTTCTTAATTCATGTGTCCTGATAGTGAGGGACGGAGGGAGTAGCTTGCAAATCGGACATAAAATTTTAACCTCCCTCTCAACCACTTGGATCAGATCATCGACATTACATTTCAGTGTGACGACCTTTTTTATTGCTAATTTTGAAAATATATTTAACACGTGTTAAACATTCGATTGTGCAATAGGAAATTATCGTCATACTGAAACGCAACAGAGGATCTCGTCCGATTCCCATAATGTCCAAATTAAATAAAAACAATGTAAATGAGTATATAATACAAAACCAATCCTAATCCTCAATCTCTCTCTCTCTCATTAATGATGAACAAATCTAACTCAAACCACACACCCTCCATCTTCATCTTCTTCCTCTCCATATTCTCATTCAATCTATCCCTCTCCACCCAAATCCGCTGCCCAGAAATCGAAAAACACTCACTCCTAAACTTCAAACACTCCTTAAACGATCCAAACAATCAACTCTCCTCATGGGAAACCGAGCCCAACTGCTGCAAATGGGAAGGCGTAGTCTGCAGCAACTCAACCGGCCACGTTCATCGCCTCCGCCTCCACGGCTTCACCGGCGGCCGATTAAACCCTTCTCTCCTCAACCTCACACGCCTCGAGTTCCTCGATCTCAGCCTGAACAACTTCCGGCAAACAATCCCTCCTTTCATCGGATCGTTCGAAGATTTGAATCATCTCAACCTATCCGATGCCGGATTCCACGGCAAGATTCCTCCGGCGATCGGGAATCTTTCGAGGCTGCAGAGTTTGAGTGTCTCCGGGAGCCTCAACGTGCTGTCTTCAGAGAACCTCGAATGGCTGTCGGGGCTACCGGAGCTGCGGCATCTTGACATGGACTTTGTCGACGTCGGAAAATAAAGAAACTGGCTGCAGGTGATTAGCTTCCTCCCTTCTTTGAAAGAACTTCATTTCAAGAACTGCAGCATCGAATCGTTTCCACCATTGATTAATGGTGTGAACATCTCTTCTCTAACGTACCTCGATCTCTCTTACAACAAATTCCACTCTCTCTCCATCCCTCCATGGATCTTCCACCTCACCGATCTCCTCCACCTCGATCTCAGCTTCTCTAAGCTCAACGGTCCGATTCCGACGTTTAACAACGCGACGAAGCTCGAATTCATCAATCTTTCCCAGAATCCGTTGAACTCGACGATCCCAGAATGGATCTACTCATGCAGAGATTTGCAGTTTCTTCACTTCAGTTACAGCCTCATGCGCGGCGGAATCTCCGGCGCCGTCGCGAACCTCACCTCCCTCAAAACCCTAAACTTCTTCGGAAACCAGCTCTCCGGCGAAATCCCACCTCAGATCTCTCACATGTGCGGGTTGGAATTCTTGTTCCTGACCTACAATCAGTTCGTCGGCGACGTCTCCGATTCCTTCGGAAACGTGTCGGATTGCTTCTTGGAATCCATCAAGCTCCTCTGCTTGAGGAGCAACAACCTCCACGGCCGGATCCCGGAGGGTTTCGGAGGGTTTAAGAGAATCCAGTTCCTCCATTTCGGCGGGAACGCTTTCTCCGGCGAGATTCCGGCGACCCTGGGGAGGCTGACGTCGCTGGAGGAGCTCAGCCTCTACGGCAACGAGTTCTCCGGCGGACTGCCGGAGAGCTTCGGTCAGCTCTCGAGCTTGGAAGAGATCTACATGGACGACTGCATGCTTGAAGGAATCGTGACGGAAAGCCACTTTTCGAAACTGAAGAGATTTGTAATGATTCGTTGGATCATACTAATGAAGATCACAGCAATGGTGGAGAAGCAGATTTACAGAAGAAGAATGAAGGAAGGGAGGAGGGTTCAGTAACGAAGAAGAAGAAGTTAAAGTAGTTATTTTTAATATTTGTTTTTGGTTGCCTATAGGATTCGATCCTATTATGTGTAATAAATGAATTTGTAATCTGGACCGTTGATCTTTGATCAAACGGTCCAGAGTGATGATGTCGTGCAACTTAAAGTTAGTTTAGTTAAGTATAAATAGTTGTAGTCAAAGAATGTTGATTTGATGATTTGATTGAATCTTAATACTGATTAAAACAGAGTTGATTTTCTTTCTCTCTCTCTTCTCGTTCTTCTCTCTGAAATGCAAGCTGCATTTCTACATGGTATCCAGAGCCATTGCTAGGGTTTAAGATCGATTCTCTACCTGTGTTTAATCTTTTTTCCTGGTGATTTTATCCATGGTGAAGCAACAGCGAAATCTCAATTTTGAGCAGCTGAGAAGTGAAGAACAGGGTGAATCGTCCAACAATGGACGATTTAATCCGGAGACGAAGCCGCGTTTTGTTCCAGAAACGAAGCCACCGCAAGGAGGCGGAGATGATGAATAATGTGAGTGAAAGTGAAGGGTATATGAGCATGAATGTACATCAATCTGGAAGAGGAAATTATGACAGTAGGGGAGGACCATATAAGCCTAGATTATCAAAGGAATATAAGAAGAAATTGAAGTGTACACACTGTCATGAGAGTGGTCATGAAGCTGACACTTGCTTTAAGCTGCATGGAGTACCAGAATGGTACAAGAGATTCAAGGAAAACAAGCAACTTCAGGCTAGAGTCAACTATGCAGAAAATGAGGATGATGTACATTCAGTTCACGGTGGAGGAGATGGAAAAGAAAGCATGGATATGGGAAGGGTAATTCAGGCAGAGATTGCCAAATACATGAGTAGTTTTATGGCTCAGCAAGGAGGAAACTATGTGAAAAGTGATGTGAACATGATACAAGAAGTTTCAGCAAAGGATACTCCCTTTGAAGGGCATTATGCCTTCAGTATCTTGTCAAGTATGGACAAGACATTGTGGGTTGTGGATTCTGGAGCGAGTACACATATTTGTGCAACTCTTGAATTGTTTAGTAGCATACAACTACTAGAGAAGCCAGTGATTGTGCATCTGCCAGATGGCTCCACAAGATTAGTCAGAACTGGAGGGAAAGTGAAGCTGAATAAGGACAGTATACTCCTTAATGTACTCTATATACCTGGTTTTACCCATAACCTATTATCTGTGGCTAGACTCATTGCAGATTTTGGAATCAAGTGTATATTCTATCACAGTCACTGTGTATTTCAAAGGGATAATTCAGATCAACTGTTGGGAGTAGGAAGGATGAAAGAGAATTTGTATGTTATCAACTCTATCACAGAGACTTATCATGTGAACTTCCTTAATTCAAAGAAGATGACTATGATGGAGTGGCATATATATCTAGGGCATCCTTCCTACACAGCTATGAAGCACATGGATATGCTTGATAAGCAGAAGTTATCACAAGAAGCAGATGTTATTGAAGCTTGTGAAGTCTGTATGAAGGCCAAACAGACAAGAGTTCAATTTCCTATATTGAATAAGAGGACTTCATCTCTTTTCCAGTTGGTACATGCAGACATATGGGGCCCCTATACTGAAGATAACATATGTGGAACAAGATACATGCTTACACTTGTTGAGGATCACAGCCGTATGATTTGGATATATTTGCTGACAGGAAAGGAGCAAGTAGCAGAAATTCTCAAGATCTACATCAACATGATCAAAACACAGTTTCATATTCCAATCCAACAGTTTAAAACAGATAATGGCAGTGAATTTGTCAACAGATTTGTTGACAGATTGTTTTCTGATAATGGAATCTTACATCAAAGGTCATGTAGATACACCCCACAGCAAAATGGTGTAGTAGAGAGAAGGCATAGGATGCTACTCAACACTGCAAGGGCACTTATGTTTACTAGTGGGTTGTCTAAGAGGTTTTGGCCCTATTCTTTGCTTACAGCTACTTGGCTTGTGAATAGGGTGCCTAGTAGTGTGCTGGATTGGAAATGCCCATATGAGATTCTCTTCAAGCAAGGGCCAGATTATGGTTTATTGAGGCCTTTTGGATGCCTAGCTTTTGCAGTGGATCTAACACCTTCAAGAGGTAAATTTGATAGTAGGAGTATTAAGTGTATCTTTTTGGGTTATGTTGTCCATCACAAAGGTTATACACTATATGATGTAGAGTCACATAAAATCTTTGTGTCTAGGGATGTTAAGTTCTTCCCAGACAAGTTTCCTTTCAAACAGATTGAGTCTCCTTCTAATTCATTATCAAATTCTAGTGAGACTCCTCTTGTTGCATTGCCTACTCCTACTAATGATGAGAATTTCACACCTGTTTCTTCAGATAAAGAGGATCATATAGAACCATCATCTCTCCATGATGATTCAGTTACTATATCTCTTCCTGAATCTGGTGTGGAGATGAGTGAATCACAACCTAATTCCACTGAAGAAGGTGCACGCAATCATAGTGAGGAAGCACCTGTAGAGCCTACACCTTCTACCTTGGATAATGATCATTTGACACCAGCCATGAATCAAGGTAGAAATCGTAGGCCACCAGTTTGGATGCAAGATTATGTTTGCAATCTGATTACTGGTTCTCATCTAGGTAACAATGTCTCCTGCCTTACACCTCCTACTTTTCCATATTCAGTGTCTCCAGCCCTTACTTCTTCATATACTGCATATCTTTTCAATCTTTCTCTGGTGACTGAGCCTAGAACATATAAAGAAGCATCTGCTTCACCAGAGTGGGTAGAAGCAATGAATAGGGAACTGGAGGCCTTGGATAAGAATCAAACATGGGAGATATGTGAATTACCTGCAGGAAAACGTCCCATTGGTTGTAAATGGGTTTACAAGGTTAAACTCAACCCCAATGGAACAGTAGAACGCTATAAGGCAAGATTAGTTGCTAAGGGTTACAACCAAGAATATGGTATAGATTACACTGAAGTTTTCTCCCCAGTGGCCAAGATGGTGACTGTCAGGTTTTTGTTTGCAGTGGCAGCAGCTCATCATTGGCCAATTCACCAACTTGATGTAAACAATGCCTTTCTTCATGGATTTCTAAAGGATGAAATCTATATGAGTATTCCTCCTGGTTTACATCAAGCTGATCCTAATAAAGTCTGCAAATTGGTTAAGAGTTTGTATGGATTAAAGCAAGCATCCCGAGAGTGGAATGCTGAGTTTACTAAGCAACTTCATGCTTATGGATTCACTCAATCCCAGAGTGATCACTGTCTCTTCACCAAAGGATCAGGTCCTGAGTTTCTGTGCTTGTTAGTATATGTTGATGATGTACTCGTTTCAGGTCCAAAGGAGGAGAATATTGCAGCCTTAAAGAAGTTCTTGGATGATGCTTTTACTATCAAAGATCTTGGACATGCCAAGTACTTTCTTGGGATGGAAATTGCGCGCAATATTGAAGGCATAGTTCTCAATCAACGCAAGTACATCTTAGATATCATCTCTCATGCTGGTCTTGCTGGTTGTAGACCTGCCCTAACTCCCTTTCCTCCTGGGCTTATTCTTTCAAGAAAGGATGGTGATTATTTGCTGGATCCTGAGCCGTATCGCAGAGTTGTGGGGCAGCTGTTGTATTTGAATCTTACTCGCCCTGATATATCTTATGCAGCACAGCAGCTAAGTCAGTTTGTGGCTCGTCCAACTAGTGTCCATTGGAATACAGCTCTACATATATTACGTTATCTCAAGGGATGTCCTTCACTTGGTGTTTTCTACTCTTCTTCCTGCAATTTTGAGTTGAGAACTTATTCTGATGCTGACTGGGGGAAGTGTGTGGATACACGTCGTTCTCTCTCTGGGTATTGTGTCTTTTTGGGAGATGGGCTCCTTTCTTGGCGCTGTAAGAAACAGCAGACAGTAGCTTCTTCTACAGCTGAAGCTGAATACAGGGCCATGAGTCTTACTACGCGCGAACTTATCTGGCTTTCTTATCTTCTCCTTGATCTTCAAGTTCCTGTGAAGCTTCCTATCTCTCTTTGGTGTGATAATCTTGCTGCTATACATATTACCAAGAACAGCGTGTTCCACGAACGAACCAAACACATAGATATGGACTGTCACATTGTGCGCGAACGGTATGTGTCTGGTTTTCTTTGTCCTCGTGGTGTTACTTTTTCTCTGCAACTTGCAGACTTCTTCACCAAGCCCTTGGCTTCTCCCCGATTTGCTGCACTTTTGTCCAAGCTTGGATTGGTGGATCTTCACCAGCTCCAGCTTGAGGGGGGATGTAATGATTCGTTGGATCATACTAATGAAGATCACAACAATGGTGGAGAAGCAGATTTACAGAAGAAGAATGAAGGAAGGGAGGAGGGTTCAGTAACGAAGAAGAAGAAGTTAAAGTAGTTATTTTTAATATTTGTTTTTGGTTGCCTATAGGATTCGATCCTATTATGTGTAATAAATGAATTTGTAATCTGGACCGTTGATCTTTGATCAAACGGTCCAGAGTGATGTCGTGCAACTTAAAGAAACGCTACAGCGTTTCTTTCTACTTTTGTTAGTTAGTTTAGTTAAGTATAAATAGTTGTAGTCAAAGAATGTTGATTTGATGATTTGATTGAATCTTAATACTGATTAAAACAGAGTTGATTTTCTTTCTCTCTCTCTTCTCGTTCTTCTCTCTGAAATGCAAGCTGCATTTCTACAAGATTCAAGATTCTGTCGGCGCCGGGGAATTTCTTGACCTTGGACGTGAAGCCGGATTGGGTCCCGCCTTTCCAGCTCGTGGCCTTGAAGGTAGCTTCGTGGAGGTTCGGCGGCGGCGGCGGGATTCCGGCGTGGATTGAATCGCAGAGGAATGTTTCAGAGCTTGATTTGTCGGATACTGGAATCTCCGGTACAGTTCCGGCATGGTTTTGGGAGGTTACGTTCTTGAATCTGAGCCTCAACGGTCTCCACGGCGAGGTTCCGGACCTAAATCGAGCTCGGTACTTGTACCTGAATTCGAACGGTTTCAATGGCTCGTTGCCACGGACCGGAGGAGGTTCCTTGAGAGAGATTGATCTCTCCAACAACTCGTTCTCCGGAGGAATGTCTCGATTCCTGTGCAGTACGTAGCTCGCTAACTAATCGAGTCAAGATCCTACATTTGGCGGGAAATGATTTGAATGGAGAGTTGCCGGATTGTTGGGAGAAATGGACTTCTTTGAAATACTTGAATCCAGGCAATAACTCCTTGTTTGGAGAAATCCCAAATTCAATACGCTTTCTTGAAAATCTGCAGTCTTTGAACCTCTACCGGAATAAATTCTTCGGTCGAATGCCTTCTTCGATGAGTGAATGCAAAGAGTTGGTGAAGATGGAGCTCTCTGAGAACATTAATCTTGAGGGGAACTTGCCTAAGTGGATCGGAACGAGGTTAGTGAAGTTGAGGATTCTAGTCTTGAGATCAAACCGTTTCAATGGTGAGATTCCTCTTGAAATTTGCAACCTTACCTCTCTTCAAATCTTGGATCTTTCGAGAAATATGTTTGATGGTCGAATACCTAGCTGTGTTAACAGTTTCATTGCCATGGCTACGAAGAGAAGCTTGGATATATATGGCTACTCTTCTTCCTCTTCTTCAAGTTACAGTGGAGCATCTTTCATAGATAGTGCATTAGTTGCCACAAAAGGAAGCATTTTGCAGTATGATACAATCCTTTCATTGGTTACAAACATCGACCTTTCTAGAAATAATCTCTCCGGAGTTATTCCGAGTGAGCTGACATCTCTAGTCGAGTTGAGATCGTTGAACCTGTCGAGGAACGGCTTGTCCGGCTCGATTCCTCGGGATATTGGAGATATGAAGGAGCTGGAGTCTCTTGATCTGTCGAGGAACTTCCTATCGAGTCAGATTCCAACTAGCTTGTCTTCCGTCTACTCCTTGAGCCATTTGGATTTATCGTACAATAACTTGAGCGGGAGGATTCCTAGAGGTACTCAGATTCAAAGCTTCGATGCTTCGAGCTTCGTTGGCAATGATCTCTGTGGCACCCCGTTGGCGAGAAGTTGCAGTGGTGAAGGGAGAGGGGAGAGAGAGGAGAGAGAGGAGGGAGATGGAGATGAAGTGAATTGGTTCTATGTGTTCTTGTCATCAGGTTATGTTGTGGGATTTGGAGTAGTTTGCACTACTTTGTTGTTGAACAAGAGATGGAGAGATGCATGGGCTATTTTTCAAGAAATAATAAAGTAAAGTTTTATTCAGATTTTTGTCGATAACGGTGTATGCTCCGTCGATGCACCGGAGATTAGAGCAACCTTATATTCATATATACAATATAAACATATACAAGAATACAGTAGTAGTTATATGTGTCATTTAAGTTGCATACAAACTCTAATGAAGATGGTTGTCGTCGTGTGGGCGATGCCTGCCTCAAAATCATTGATAGTCCACCTTTCTACGCCTCCTCCGTCAACCCCAACGTGCTCCTCTACGACTATTGTTATCGTCTTCCTCGTTTCTTTTCTCCTAACCCGGCTCACGCACCCGGTCATAATTTCCTCTTCTTCCTTCTATTTAGTGATCTGTACAAACTTTGTTGGTTTACGCACGAATCTACTTTCTGCGGTCACTGCAGTTGCACGTTGTTTCGAGCTTTTTACGCGTGTTATGAGTGCATTCTGCTGCATTCGTACACTCTGGATGTGTCGTGTGCCTCGATGCCTAATGTTGTCACGCACGAGGCACACAGCACCGCGCACTTCCTGCGCCTGTCGGAGAGCAACAGCAGCAGGCGCAGTCGGGGAGGTGACCCAAACTGCGCCTGCTGCCTCCGGCCGCTAGGCAATTAAGCTTGCTTACGAGTGCCGGACTTGTGAGAATTTCGCGATCCACACTTGGTGCGCCATGCTCCCCAAGACGGTCGCCCACAAGTTTGACCCCCACCCTCTCCACCTAACCACCACTGGGTGCGCCGCCGACATTTGTGAGATCTATGAAAGGGGGATCGAGGAGAAGGTGTAGCGCTACGACTGCGAGAGCTGCGACTAGTCGTTCCACGTCGACTGTATTCCTAGTTTAGATATGAACTATAAGATCAAGTCTTTGGTTAGAGAAGGAATACAAATCAGTAGCGGAGCCACAGAATTGCCCCACCTCAATTTTTTTTAAATTTTTTTTAGTGTATAAAAATGAATTTTTAACTATAAATTGTAAAAAAATTATGTATGAATTTGCATTATATACTATCTTTGCCCCACCTCAAATTAAAAATATATGAATTAAATTTTTTTACCCCTCCTATGTTTGAGGGTCTGGCTCCGCCACTAATACAAATACCTTATGTCCCGAAAAGACTCATACGAGGGCTTACACTTCAAGGTCATGGGCATGGAGAGGAGTATTGTAAAGAGCCTCAAACTTAAAAAGTTGTGTAATGATGTTTTCTAATTTGGAGTTCTAAACCTTCTCATCGGCCCCATCTAATATACTTTATTATTTTATTCATTATAAATATTTGTATAATAACTATTTTTTATGTGTGTAATATATATAGAGAAGACAAAAAATTAGAAAAAATTATGACGTATAACTTTCATGTATGTCGAACAATAAGAAAATGAAAAAAAAAAATGTGGAAGAAGAAAATGAAAAAGAAATTAAACAATAAAATAAACAAAAATGAAAATAAAGAAAAAAGGAAAAAGGAAAATTTACAAATGTGAAATGCCAGAGGTGTAAAGTGTGAAGTAGAGTATTGCACGTGCGTGTATGAAACACTCCATTTGATTGGTCACTAAGCAATTGTATTGCAGGCTGTCACTCCACCAAAATAAGATATGGGGTTCTTGCAGAGATATCGGCATCTCTTATTTTTGTCATCCCCGATAAGATACAGTACATATTATTGTAGTTGCCACATAAATTAAACCCAGGTTTTCCTTGTGTCTCTGCAAATTCAAAGAAGCTCCTCTACTCACTCATGGCTGCTTATGCAACTCTGCTTACTCTTATGCATATCATACGCCAGATAGAGAATCATCACTCCCCTCCGATTTCTATCGACGAACAACAACTCAAGTCTCTCACTGAGAAAGTCAACTCCTTGCTGCAATTTCTCGACGGCTACAATTCCCCAGCTGCCGACAGCGACGAAGCGGATCCGTTGGAGATTCGCATCTCAGATGCAACTTATGCAGCTGAAGACGTGATCGAGTCGTATATAGTCGACAACATTCTCCTCCCTGCAGCAAAAACTGATGATGATGGTGGTGGCGGCGGCGGTGGTGAGATCAGTTGCATCAACTTCTATGAGGATCTACAGGCAGTGATCGAAGAGCTTGATCTGATCGAGAAAGAGGTGGCTGTCCTGGCGGAGACGGTGAGTGGGAAGGCTGCAGTCGAACCTCAGCCGCAGCTAAGGATCTCTGCTCGTACCGGTTTAATTGGGGGGAAGAAGAGCGTGATGGTGGGTATGGATTGCGAGCTGATTCAAATCATGGATTGGCTGACCGGAGGAAACCCTAATCGCCAAATCATCCCTATCGTAGGGATGGGCGGGATCGGTAAGACAACTCTTGTCACAAATGTATTTCAACACAGACTTATTTCTGAGCATTTTGATATTTGTGTATGGGCTACTATTTCTCAAAATTGTGACATAGGAGAAACTCTTAGGAATATTTTAACTCAAGCATTAGGGTTGGTGGTTGGGAAAGATGTGGAAGAATTAGGAGTAGAATTACATAAATGTTTATGGGATAGGAGGTATCTCTTGATAATGGATGATTTGTGGAGTACAGAGGTTTGGGACAAGATGAAAATTTTCTTTCCAGATTGCGAGAATGGGAGTCGAATATTAGTAACAACTAGACTTTCACACTTGGCTTCCTACTTGACAAGCTGGAATAGTCTTGACATGAGATTCTTAGACGAGGCCAGTAGTTGGAATCTGTTCTCCCTTAGTGTATTTGGTGAGGAAATTTTTCCTTCCGAACTCGAGGAGATTGGAAAGAAAATTGTGGAAAAGTGTAACGGATTACCTTTGGCAATTGTTGTGATCGGAGGTCTTCTGGCAAAATCCTTGCGTACTCTAGAATATTGGGAGCACGTAAAGGAAAACTTAACTTCAATAGTGAATTCGGAGAATGAAGAGTACTGCTTGAGAATATTGAAAATGAGCTATAATTATTTGCCTGCCTACCTAAAGCCTTGCTTCCTATACATGGGAGTGTTTAACGATCCTTCAATTAGAGTCTCAAAAATCATCAAGTTGTGGGTGTGTGAAGGATTTCTTAGACCATTATACAGCAAAAGCTTGGAAAGAATTGCCAATGATTGCTTAGGGGAGCTAGTTGACAGAAATCTCATTATAGTTGATAAGTTGGGGTCACTTGGGAAAATGAAGTACTGCAAAATCCATGATTTAGTGAAAGATATGTGTTTGAAAGAAGCTCAAAAGCAGAGGTTTTATTATGTCTTCGGGGGGCAACACAGTACTCGAGAGATAAGCAGCCAACGCCGCGCTGTTTTTACCAAAATGCCTACATTTGAGATAATCACTGGTGTCTTCAAATCTATGCCCCATGCGCGTTCTTATGTTTGCAAAGATTTTGGAATATCGCCTTTGCCACGCTTTAGATTGTTAAGGAGGATGCGTTGCAATTGGTGAATTTGCAGTACATTAGATTTAAAGCTCATTGTGACAAGCACAGCAGTTATAATCTCCCTTCTTCAATCAACATGTGTTGGAATCTGCATACACTGATTATTTTTTCTCCCCATCTTATTGCACCAATCGAAATATGGAAAATGCGTCAGCTCAGGCATGTGGAGTGCAATCAGATGTATCTCCCAGATCCTCGGACGAGCGACAATACTGATGCTATTATCATGGAGAATCTAGAGACTCTCAAAGGAGTGAGGAATTTGTATTTGAATGAAGATGTGGTTAAAAGAATTCCCAATATCAAGAAATTGAGCATAAGATATGAGGAAAATCTGAATATGGGAAGAGCAAACTGTCTCAGCTATGTTCAGTGTTTGACCAATCTGGAAAGCTTTGTCTGCTCCACCGAAGATGGAAATGATAAGTATATGCAAAAGATCAGGTTCCCACATTCGCTTAAGAAATTGAGTCTTGTAGTTGGCCAAAGTTTTCCTTTGGAGGAGACGCTGGAAAAGATAGGAGCACTACCATTTCTAATGAAGCTCAGATTGAGGGGAGGGCAGTTGTTAACACGTAAGTGGGAAACAGTTGAAGGCCAGTTCCCCAGCCTCAGATATCTTTCACTGCAAGAGTGTGAGAATATGGAATGTTGGACAATAGAGGGCGAGGTCTTTCCCCACCTTGAGCGACTTTATCTCTCTGGGATAAGATCATTGAACGAGATCCCTTCAGAAGTCGGAGAAATATCAACTCTCAAGTCTATCGAATTGGTAGATTGCAGTGAATCAATGGTGTTGTCAGCTAAAAACATACAGGAGGAACAGGAGGAATTACAAGGGGTAATACCCTTTGATGTTCGAGTTGTGACATTGGAAATGCTGTCACGTTTGAGAGATTTGCTTCTAGAATAAGTATGACGCCTTCAGCTTCAATTGTCAAAAGGGAAAAGGGTAAAATAAGCCCCTAATATTTGTTCCGAAGTACAAGTAAACCCGTAATGTTTTTTTGGGGTTGGGTATAAATACTTCAGTTAAACTTTTGTTAGTTGAAATTATTCTCTATTAACAAACTTTTCAAATAACGCTGCACATATTCATTATCTGCATACGAAGAGTCACTAGCTCTCCCGCTGCCTTTGCTATCTCGTTGATTCTGTTGATCTGTTCTCATTTTCACATTGTCGGACTAGTGAGTTAGGAGCCGGTCCTTTTCAGCGGCTCGATCTGCGACAACACAGTGGCGGTGCCACATGTAGGTCACATATATATTTTTTAGTTCTTAAAATTTCGATTTTGTCAGAAATTTTCATTATAAACTCATGCTAAATGTGAGGAAAATGAGTAGTTTTCATCTCATTTGTGTTACCGGCCAGCCAATCGAGTCCACCTTATTTGAAATTTTTGGCTCCGCCACTGTAACATAGCGCATGGAAAATGCGGGACCGCGAGCGAGGCCGTGTTCATCGCCGCGGCAGAGCTGGCAAACTCCCACAAATTCATCAGCGGGCTGGAGCAAGGGTACGACACGATGGTCGGGGACAGGGTGTGCGGATGTCGGGCGGTAAGAAGCAGAGGATCGCGATCGCCCAAGATACTGCTGCTGGAAAGAGTCGACGAGCGCGCTGGACGCGGAGTCGAAGAGGGTGGTGCAGGGCGCGCTGGCTGTCGACGATCAAGAACGCCGACAAGATCGCGGCGGTGAGGAAAATTAGAACCGCTCATTTTAAGTGGGAAAAAAAAAAATTTAAAAGATTTTAAGTGAAGAGAATTATCCGCGGTAGAAAAAATATGCTCCCAACAATTTGGCGGGAACTCCATGGCCAGTTTACCACCGCATATCTGTCCTCCGAGAACCGCCACCGCTACTGTCTCTCATATCTCTCTCATGCCAAAAAAACAGAGCACCGCTTCTACTCCGCCGCGACACCACGCTCTCTCTTCCTCCCCCAAATTAGAATCCCTAGAATCCTCAATTTCACTCCCCAAAGCTTCGATCAGATTCAGACGCGAGGACTCTGCTACGGATTCAGCCGAGGAGATAGCAACGCGAGTTAACGCTTTCAGCTTTCCGGTAAGTTTTTTTAATTTTGATCGAATTAATTGCTTTGCTAATTCTGGGATTTCTAATCGGAATTTTGCTCACTGAAAATTCAATCAAATCTCTTCTACCCTTATATATGTATGACTAAGCACTTTAGTTTCAATATCTAACTTAGCTCGTGTGTTCATGTAAAATTAGTATCTAATTGACTGACTGATGGAATGGAAGGTGAAAAAGTACTCTAGCTAAGTTAAATTTGTTCTGATATATGTTTAGAAAAGTTTCACCACATCTGACCGGGCCGAAAAATGTAGCAATATTTTAGGCGAGGTGTTAATTTGGCGTGAAGAGAGTGAGGGTTTTTCATTTCACTTTCTGCTGATGTAAGTATAGATGGCGGTCCGAGATGGAGTAATATAAGTACGACAGAAGGTTCCAACTGTATAACAAAAGTGTGAGCATCGAGTTTGAATCAGTCGTGCTTATAATCTTCTTTCTGCAAAAGGATAATTATCTTCTTAATTATGTGGTACTAGGTGAAAATAGAGAATCAGTCATAGATGGACTGATAATAAGTACAATGGAGGGTTCCAAGTGAAGTACAGAAATGTGTGCATCAAGTTTTTATCAGTCGTCCTTATAGTTTTCGTGCTGCAACGGGAATTATCTCTTAATTGTGCCCACTTAAAATGAGCGGTTCTAATTATTCGAGAGTGTCTTAGGCTTTTGTTTATTTGAGATCGTTCTTGAGCATATCCATTATATATGTGATGGAGATAGTTTACATTTTGTTTAGGTTACAATATCTTAGAGTTTAGACTATAATTGATTTTAGTATTCCTTTTGAATTAGGAGTTTGCAACTAAGTAATGTGGAGTAGTATTTATGACGGTCTTAGGTTTCTGTTCTTCCCAGTTCTTTGGATATATAGTATATGATATTTAGCAGATGCACCGTGTCTAATATGTCGAGTGCTGCTGAATTTCTGTAATTCGGAGCCATCAATATATGTAGTATCATTCCACACATATCAATGAATCACCAATTCATGTTTTATACGATAGTTTCCGGTAAAACCTTAAATTATATTTTCGTGCATGTTCAATATTAATAGTGTACTTTGATGATATAAGATTATGAACAAAGCAAAATCATAGAATGAAAGGGAAATGGCTTGAAATTGTTTCCTTGTGTGGAATAATAAAACCACAATTTTCACAGTTGAGTAAAATTCTTTATCAGTCTATATCATTAGCTTTGTCTCTTTTTAAGTCAACTTGACTTGTCTTCATACATATATGATAGCGAATTTTATGATGCGCCTTCGTCAAATTTATCATTCAATAAATGTATCTATTTATTTCTTTCTTATATTTGATGTTCTTTTCTAATAAAATTTTGAAATGAGATAGATATCATAGAAAACAGGCGATGAGGTTGCAAACTTATCAGATGCTTTGCTCAATTCTGAAAAGGATAATTTGAATCCTTCTTCGTAAAGTTTTAGTCGAATCCAGTAGCTACAATGCTGCTGAAATTAGTTGGTCTGGTTTATTGCATATACATCTAAGAAACTGAAAAATCTCCAGTTGCACTAAATATGCAAATCCCGTCACGTCTTATATGTTAAAAAACAGTTGGTTTATTAGGTATTATTCTAACATTGTTTGAAATACATGGCATTTAACGGAAAATGTGACTAATTTTTGTTAGAAAAGGCTATTCACCATTTCTTTTATATCTGAAAAACTGTAAATTTTTTTAATGAATTTTCACCAAACATATATATACTCCAAGAACTGGTCATAAATTAGAATGAAAATAGAGATAATTATTTTTTTTAATATTGTATTAGTTGCAAGATTATTAAACTTATGTCTTCCTAATTTGTTTAATCAAGACTGATTGTAACTTCAACAAAAATCAAATTTTCATTTGGTAATTCCGACAAAACTTGAGGGACTGGAAGTGTGATATTGTAATTTACTCACCTTCGAGAGCTCGCCAAGTCTATATATAATATCCTCCCTAGTCTGATGTAAAATGTCATTACAACTGCAAAATCCTCTTAGTTCCAACATATTGCAAAAGATGAGTTGCTCAAATTTAACTTTGTTTTCCCTCCTTTTTTCCTTGGTTGCGTCTTCTTTCATATCAAGCAACGCCATTTTCTGCCCATCTATTGAAAAACAGTCACTTCTAAGCCTCAAGCAATCCTTGCTTGATCCCCACCACCAACTGTCTACATGGATCACTGAAGTCAATTGTTGCAAATGGAAAGGTGTCGTTTGCAACAATTCGACTGGCCATGTTCATCAACTCCATCTTCATGGTTTGATGGGCAAGATTAATCCATCTTTGCTCAATCTCAAACATTTGAGTCATCTTGACTTGAGCCTCAACAACTTTGGAGAAACAATCCCTTCATTCATCGGATCATTCAAAAACATCGAGTATTTGAATCTGTCATTTGCTGGATTTCATGGAAAGGTTCCCCATAATATTGGAAATCTTTCTTATCTTCGTAGTTTAGATTTATCTGGCTTTACACAGTTCAAGCCTGATGATGTTGTAAGCTTTCCAAACTTGCTCAACCTTGATAGTCTTCAATGGTTGTCGGGGCTTTCGAAACTGGAGCAGCTCAACATGAATTTTGTGAACCTCAGCAAAGTACACGACTGGCTGCAGGTGATCAATACACTCCCTTCTAATTTGCTAGAGCTTCATTTAAGAAATTGTAGTCTTGATTACATATCTCCTACTCTACATCTTATCAATATTACCTCCCTAACTTATCTCGATCTCTGTGACAACAACTTCCAATCCGTTGATCTCCCGACATGGATTTTCCAACTCAACAACCTTCTCACTCTTGGTCTAAGTAACAACTCTTTCACAGGGCCGATTCCAACTATCAGCAATACCACCAAACTCCGCCTCATTGATCTCTCTTTTAATTTTTTGAATTCCACAATTCCCAGTTGGTTATATTCTTGTGAAGATTTGGAGCGTGTGCTTTTAGGTTTCAACTTCCTGCATGGTACGGTACCAGCAGAGTTTACTAACTTGTGCAAAATGCAGATATTGTCGTTACTAAACAATAATTTCGAAGGATCAATGTCGAACTCCTTTGGAAATATGTCAGAATGCTTCCTGGAATCCTTGAGAGTCCTTGATTTGGGATTTAATCTACTTTCTGGTCATTTACCATATCAAGTAGGAAAATTTAAGAGTCTTATATTGTTTAATGTTATGAAGAATTCATTATCTGGTAAAATTCCAGTTACCTTGGGAAAGTTGTCGTCTTTGAGAGCTTTATTATTGGGTGATAACAGATTAACTGGACATCTTCCTGATAGTTTGGGTCAGCTCTATAATCTCGAATCGCTCGACATCATGGATAACAAGCTGGAAGGGGTTGTGACTGAGAGATTCTTTGCTAATCTGACCAAACTAAATGGTTTAACAGCTTCTTACAATCAGTTGAGTTTGAAAGTGGGTCCACACTGGGTTCCCCCCTTCCAACTCAACGTACTTTCACTAGGATATTGGAACCTAGGCACCAGCTCCCAGATTCCTTCATGGCTTGAGACCCAGAAGGATCATCTACTCTTTCTTGATTTATCGGGTACCGGTATCTCAGGTAGTGTTCCTGATTGGTTCTGGGAGGTCCCAACTTTGGACCTGTCTCATAACCGTCTCCAGGGGAAGGTTCCGGGTCTTTCTCATAACGGTAGCCAAGGGGATATTTTGAATGTCGATGGCAATTATGTCTTTCGAGCGATATCTCTGAGTTGTAACCAATTTGAAGGTCCGTTGCCTCGGGTTGGAGGAGGATTAAGGGAACTGGATCTTTCCAATAATTCATTCTCAGGAGGTATTGCTCACTTTCTTTGTGATGACAGTTATGATACTTATTCTTTGGAGGTTCTTCATTTGGGAGACAATCTATTAAGTGGGGAATTACCAGATTGTTGGATGAAATGGCCTTCTTTGAGGTATCTGAGCCTAGGGAATAATCAAATGTTCGGAACAATCCCGAACTCTGTGGGGTTTCTTGAGAATCTGCATTCTTTGAATCTACACAACAACGGATTCTCTGGGCAGTTACCTTTTGCGTTGAGCAATTGCACGAGATTGTTGAAGATGGGCCTCGCGGAAAATAATCTTGGTGGAAATATACCAGCATGGATAGGAAGAAGCCTAGTCGAGCTGAGGATTCTCCTCTTGAGCTCAAACGATCTGAGTGGGGAGATTTCTTCGGAGATTTGCCAGTTGAACTCTCTTCAGATACTGGATCTCTCCAACAATAGGCTTTCTGGCGTAATTCCTCGGTGTCTCTACAATCTAACCTCGATGGTTACGAAGAGAAGTTTGCCTGATATGTTCAGAGTATATGGCAGTGGAAGACCTGCCTATGCATACTCTGTTTACATGGGAGGCTTGACAGAGAGTGCTTCGATAGTCAAAAGGGGGAGTAAGCTGCAGTATGGAACCATTCTTCCCTTGGTTACTACTATTGACCTCTCAGTGAACAATCTAAGTGGATGTATCCCAAATGAGTTGACGAGATTGTTCGAATTGGGATCATTAAACTTGTCGAGAAATTTCTTGACCGGTTTGATTCCTGAGAATATCGGAGACATGAAGGAGTTGGAATCTCTTGATCTGTCCAGAAACTCGTTATCCGGTTTAATTCCAAAGAGCATTGCAAAAATATCTTCATTGGAGTATCTGGACTTGTCGTACAACAACTTGACCGGGAGAATCCCGCAGAGCACCCAACTTCAGAGCTTCGATGCTTCGAAATTTGCTGGTAATGATCTTTGTGGTCCACCATTAACGAGTAGCTGCAGCGGAGACGGCGATCAAGCCCGTGCAGATGGGAAGAAAGAGAGGAATGAGAGTGATGAAGATGAAGATGATCATGATGAATGGAATGAATGGTTTTATATGCTGTTATCTTTGGGTTATGCAGTGGGGTTTTCAATGATTTGTACTGCACTAGTGTTGATGAAGAGATGGAGATATGCCTACTTCGGGTTTGTAGAATCGATGTGGGACGAGCTTTGTGGATACGTCGCGATCAAATGGGCGAGGCTTAGAACACCATCTGCTCCAACCTCGTGAGCTTGTAACTATTTTAGCTTCTCTTCCTATAGTTTCTTTTTTTCTTTTTCGCTTTTTTTTTTTTTGGATAATGTACTTTGTAGAAAAATAGCAGCAGATCAATTTCATATGCATAAAAAAGTGAATAAAATGCCATCAATATAGTAATGGAAACAGTTAAATGAAGATGCAGAGAACACCCATAGCAGAATGGTAAGCCCCTTTTCGAAACGTGGTTAGTTTTCGCTTTCCGATTCTCGAATAGAAAGAAAGACTAAGGTGTCTTTCACATCATAACGTTACAATGAATACCGAAACTGCAACAAATTCTCAATTCTCTCGACGATGGGATACAAATACAAAAGGTTCCTCAGACCCTTAGACAATAAGATGATGAGCAATAACACCAACACGAACACAAAACAGTGCAGGCCTTTTGAGTCATCAGAAAAGAAACAAGCAACAAAAGAATATATACACACACCTCTCGGTTTTTCAGTCCCTTCCCACACCGAGAATCCACTGCGCAAGATGAGTAACATAAGGTTCTGCTCGAGAACTGCTGCTCAGTATTGGTCCTAAACTCTGAAGCTCGGAAGAAAACTTGCGTTCAAACTTCCTGAAAGAGGAATGTCAAAAGTAACATTAAGGACACAGTCGAATGCTGCTAAAGTGGGAAACAGAGACAGGGAAAACATGATTCTCTGAACATACAAGATAGATTCGATAACAGTTGCATTTTCAGATGTCACTTTCTGAGTCTGGGAACGGGTCCTTATTTTCAACTCGTCGTATTGATATAGCTCAAGACTGTCAGTCTCGGGAGCATCAATTGAATAGGTAACCAACCATTGAGCTGCTGCTGCATACTGAAGGCATATCGATTTCATTCTTTCCAGCTTCTGCAATGGAGGAAAGCATCATTCAGCAAAATTATGGGCAACTCAAAGCATATTAGAACAGATAGCATATGATTAAAAGGAATGACAATTTTTGTTACCTAGAGTTAGTACAGAAGTAGAAATGAATCTCAAATGTCTAACTCAGGGACGAGTTTGCAAGTTTGCATATTAATCGAATTTTAACACCGGACAACAAGAAACTCTCATGTACCTTATACCAAACTTAGAAATCATTTAATAGAAAATATTGAAATGTTCACTAATAAAAATCTCCAGATAGCAATCATGAAAGCTTAAGCTGTAGATCATAAATTTTATGGAGTCAATACAAAAAAGGAAATATTAGTAGTGTAATACGAAACAAACCTTGAGAAGAACAGGTGAGTGAGAGAAGCAAGCATTCTCTTAAACACTTGTCAAGGAAAAATTCATGATGTTGTAAAACCTGCATCAAGGAATTTATGGAAGTTACAGCAGCTAAACATATTCCAGGAATCAAACAAATTTGTTACGAACAGTGTATTGTCCGACCTCGTCGATACTCTTTGCAGTCTGAAGTCTATTATGCATGATATGCCAATTGGGCTCAAGAACCTGAAAGCAATTGTAGTTTCATGAAAAGAAAATCAGCAACAGCAGAACACCCTTGTCCATCAATATGTTATGGACAAAGAGTCGAACTAATAAAAAAAGATCGGGAATAGTCATTTTGCAATAGCTTAATATGAACTAGTCAATCGATGACACAGACAAGGATGATTAAAATAGGGAGACCTGCCTCGAAAGTCAGGTAATGCATAAGGCTGTTGATGAACTTGAGCATATTTCGGCACAGCAAAGAGGACACAGATATCGCTATTCCTTGCATATCAAGCCTTCTCAGACCCTTTAATATACATGTCAAGTAAGCATCATGAAGAATAGAATATAATGAAAAACAGGAAAAAAAGTGTTACAAGCATCATACTTGATGTAATTGCCATGCAGCGCAAAGTTGCCGATTCACATACTTGCAGTGAAACAGGCACCGAAATATTAATTGGTATTTTGTCAAAGCCTTTCTTGAGATGACAAGTGATAATGGCCATCGAACCTGAAAATGAAAAGATTCATATTAGTAAACATCATAATGACTGAATTAGAGTGGCATAAATTTTTATTACATTTGTTCGAAATCTTCACTGTTTCCAACCGGCAGTCGTTGAACCAGTCTTGTTCATAATTCATCTAGACTATTTGTACATACGCTCTAGTGATTAATTGATAATATCCTAATGAGAAACCGCCTCGTAGGAGGGAGTGGGAGTCGGGTTGGGGGTAAGCAGTACGTTAAGTTGTACGTATTACTTAAAAACCTAGGACTCTGAACTGCTCAAAACCACCACAACAAACGATGTGGTACCAAGGCCTCAGAGACAAAAATAGACATCAAACTGAACTCTACTGCCATAACTAAAATCTTCTTTTAACTATTATCACTTAGACTAGAACTGCTTATAGAGGGCGACTCTGAAAATGATGACTGATGCAAATATAACCAAGAGTAACAACACCAACAGCCTATCATTAAGAAACAAAATAGCTTGTTACCACCATGGAGCTTCATTTACATGATTTGACCAGCATAAAACGAGACAAGTAGATTCTTGAATATCAGAAAAGGAAGAATTGTTACAAACCTTGAAACTCAAAGAAAATGTTTCCAAGCCTGTAATGCTCAAAGGCTCTTCAAGATCATCATTGCTGGAAGTAATCTGGCTGATCTGAAGGTCTTTGAGTTCACTCAATCTTTTCAATAGAGTAGTTTTCTCCTGGAAGAAACATATTAAAATTTATTGAGCAGGTCGCACAGTGAAGTTCCATGATATTATCGATAACCACAAAGTATTAAACACTGACCACACAACAAGTTAAGTCTTCATGATATGGATCTGCCACAGCTGCTGTGGATCGCAATGCAAGGTCCAGGAGAGACTGCATAAGAGAAGAAGAATTTCATATAACCAATATAAAGTGCGCCAATTATGTACCTGATATTTCAAGACAAGCGTAACTTCTTCTTGTATATAATGCAAGTACATACCTGCAGCTTTTCAACTGAAATTTCATCTGGCTTTTTCATGAGTTCCTCCCTAGCTATATCCATAAAGTGAACCAAAAAATCACCCTGAAATCATAATTTATAAGAAAAGTGAACTAAGAGATGGAAGCTTCTCCACTAGTTATAGTAAGCCTCTCATACTAAACAGAAGCCTGAAGAAAACAAATATCCAATTCCAATTGGTCATATGAAATGCTATAGCCAGCAACCATTTCCTTGAAGTATTTGTTAATTGTTATTATAAAATATTAAACATGTCCGTTAAGTGCAAGATTTCTGAATCCCAAATTTGACTGGTGAAGCGCAAAATTGATATGCTAGCCATACCTGATCGAGAAGTAGATAGTGCTTGATTGACCTCAGTTTTCCCATTAAGTCATACTGCCAGTAGTAGAGTAGAGATTAAGCTAAAATAGGAGTTACAATGGAAGCGAAAGCAGTGAAGCAGAAAACTGACACCTATTTCCTGGGTCAGACCTTTTCTTTTATGAGGTTCAATAGTTCACCACTAGAAAAATCATAAGCAGCTTTGATGCATTCAAGGTAACGATGATTAGACCCAACCATAGTCAACTTTGTGTTTTCTGCCACAGGAACCTGCTCAAGATAATCAAATTAGAAGTGTTGACCATTGAAGCAGAGACATGTCATGAAACAAACCTGAATACAGTGCCCACACTCTCTCATGACATTTAAATATTTTCCAGTAGTCAAGATTGTTTCAGCAGCATTGGCAAGGAAACTGGGGATATCATCTTTCAAGCTGTAGCGCTGCTGCCAATACTTTGTATCGTAATCTTGCGTGAGACTTTCCTGAAAGAAGAAAAGAAGAAAATTTAGACCAGCTCCTATAGCTTAAATCTGAAGCACCCAGTTCTAAATGACAAAATACCTTTTGAAGAGACTTGTTCTCAGCAATAAAAAATTCTCCATATGGGTCTTCAATCACACCTTCATAGACCCACCTACAGTTCAAACAAAACTCCCATAAAAAAAATTATAAATCGCACCGTACTGCAATTTTCATCTAGGATGTTTTGTCACAAAATTAGCTACTTTGACGGACAGAATCGAAGGTTATTAAGTCTCAACTTTCAAGTAGTGTAAAGAGTCTTTAACACAAGTTTGTCAATGAACATAGTCAATTTTTTTCAAGCATAGTTTAGTTCAAAACACTATTCTGGCTCAATGATCAGCTGTAGAAGCTAAATTTCTCAAGGTTTAATGTACTTTTCAGGCTCTTTATTCGCCAACAACTGGACAATAATCAAGTATCTCCGCAGGCACCTTGTCACTACTAGACCACGAAAGAAGTTACATCATTGAACACTCAATAATGACTCTAAAATCCCATATTGCTCAAAAATGCAAGCATTAACTGCAATATTACCTCTCTAATATCCCAAGGTATGCTTGGCTTGCACTTTGTGACATCTTTTCCAGCAAAGATCGCACTACGTGGTCGCCAGCCATGGCCTTGGCCTGATATTATTAGCACAAATGATTGCACCAGCAAACGATAGATCTACTATATTCAATCTTGCTAAAGCACTAAATGAATATTAACTAAGCTGTAACCAAACCTGGCTTTGCAAGAGGTTAAGAACAGCAGAACCAATAAAGTTACTTGCTTCAGCCTTCTTAATCACGATTGATAAAGCTTGCATTGACCCCAACATTGGCTGCAAGAAATGGTTAGATTAAGTTTGTAAGACCCTAATTTTTAGGGAAATACACAATATGTTGGTTAAGACGGAAAGACCTGGCAATAGAACCATAGTCCTTGAACTGAAAGTTTTCCCAGACGAAACTGATGTTCAAGCTGCGCCACCATGGCTTGGTAATCCTAATATACAAATTTATTTAAGATAAGATAGTATTAGTTTTCTGTAATAAGCATTAGGAAATACATGGGCTGCAGTTCACACACTCCATGCCAGTTGAGCACGAGATGGAAAGAGGGAAAGAAACCTACAAGAAGCAATGTCCTAAGTGCTGCTGCAAAAGCATGATTGACAAGACCACTCTTGAACTGGGATCTTGACTCAACAAACTGATTAATAAGTAAGTAGCTCTCGCATAAAGGAAACATCCGTTTTGCAGATTCCTACAAACACCAGGATAAGTCAAAGAAGTCCCAAGTGCTAGACATGAGAACAAGTTTTCTGCAGAAACTAAAGGTGAAAAATATCCATTCCAATAGAATAGAAAGTGCATGAGATTACTTGCCTGAAGTGCCAAATCCATCGATGGATCAACTTGGTAGGATACAATATCATCCTTTGCATGTGCTGTGTGGATAGAGATATAGCGGCCATCAATCCCAACCAATGCTGACAAGAGATCGTCAATAACAATTAATTCCTGCATTATGCACACATAATATTCAATACTGATCAAAGGCTGAGGACAGCCAATCTAATAAATCCAGTAAGAGGTGGTCAACTAATGCATAAGCCACTATATAATCCAATATGCATAAATCTCAATTTCAGATTCATGGTAATGATCAAACACTACTTAGATGGTCAAAACTAGATAATTTATCTTCAAACTATTACCTGAATTGCTGCATGGAAGCAACCTATAGGCTTCTCCATCCCAGGACTGCATTTAAGAGAAACGACCAATATCACTGAAAGAAAGAATGACAATAAACTAATCTATATGTCAAATTCAACTCCTGCAAGAGTGTTTTGCCACCCGAAACTTCCCATCATCCATGCATGCAATTTTACACTATCAGCCGCACAAAGCTAAGTCAAGGTTGTGGCAGTTATTTTTATAATCTTATGCTGCTCACCTAGGCAACAGCAGCCATTTTCTAGGCCAAAATTTCGGATTCATACAATTTACTTTGGAGCCAATTTTTCGTTTGCACTCAGTATACAAGTCTCTTCAGTAATATCCATGATTCACATTTTCATTACAATTTTTGATTGGTTTGCACACAAGTGTTCCTTAGTGAATTAGGATTCATGCTTACTTATTTACACTTTGCATAATACATATTTACAGTTGGCATTTTTAATCAAGAAACTGATGAATGCGTGAATTTTCACCAGCTAAGAAAACTAAAACTGAATGCAAACTTGCAATCTATGTATCCCTCAAGGGCAGAATGCTACTTTAGGGGTTCGGTTGGTGCTTGCAACAGCTGCTGTGAGGGTTCGACTAGCACATTCTTATGGTGTTCATCCATCAACTGTGATCAAGAAAGGTACAGTTATACTAAGGTGTTATCCTGACTCACAGTTATCAAACTGAAAAGCAACATGTTGTAAATACATACGCTTTTGTTACCATCTAGCCCTGTAAGTTTCTACAATTTTCATAAATCAAAATATGCTTCTGTTGTTTCGATATCCTCGTTAGGTTGTCACAATTTTCACTACGAACTACGTAAGCTGACATTATCCACGATTCACAACTCAACTTCCATTGAAAAAGTTTCCCTAATTTTAAGGATGTGTGGATTCAACTTAGTAAGCTAAGAAACGGAAACAATATTCAGGAATTCCATCGGCCCATAAATACAACACAAATGAGCTGAGCTATAAATAAAAGCAAAATCCAGAAATGCACCTACTTTCACACAAGGTATAAACTTCAAATATCGATTTCTTCGCCTTCTTCAAGTTCAAGCAGAAGTTGTTCCCAGTTCAATCATCACAATGGAATGAAAAATTCGAAAATGAAATAAAGTATGCGCATTATCAATCGACTAACTCTAATAAACATAATCACCTCAGATCTTCTGAGCTACAGCATGTGCGCAGCTTCCGTCGCCAGTTGTACGGGAGTAGATCGGCAACTTTTCCGATTGATTTCCGGAATTGAATTTCACTGTTTGTACAGGAGTATATACAAACTTACGAAATTGTGCTCCGGTAATCACAGATTCGAAATTTTTTCAAAAAGAAGAAGCGCGCGAATTTGCTCAAACATTTATTGGAAGTGGAGATGGAACGAGAATGGAAGATGTAGGGTGGGGAAAGAAAAAAGCTGCGTTGAGAAGTCTTTTTTTTTTTTTTTTTTTTTTCGTTTTTGTTTTCTAATTATTTTACATTAGTTTTGGAAGCTGGGCCTTTATCTTTTAGGTATTTGATTTGTTGGGCTTATCTGGATTTTGCTTGTTGGGCCTCCCCATAAGTGCGAGGTTCGCCATCTTTGTGTTTTTAATTCCTCGTTTGATTGTGCGACATTTGAAATCAATTTCATTTTTACTAATTAAAATATGGTTAGAAAATTGAAAATTGAAGTATAAATAATTTTAAATATTTCAATTTCAATTTAAATTTTGTTATCGGTATGAATTATGATTTCATGGTTTTGCCAAAAAAATATTATAAGATTAATAAAAAAAAATATTTCTTTTGTCTGCCATAACTATGTGCTATTTATTGTTTTGAGAGCCCGTATAGAGAAAAAAAAAAAAAAAATGCACATTTCTACATTACATGATCTAACATATATACTTTCTTACTAAAATATTTTTTCCTTTCCTTAAAAAGTGCGTCTCATTTTTCACTAACAACAAAACTCAATGCGTGCAATTATTCTCATGAGACTCATTTTTATGCATTAAAATGCAACGTATTTAAAGTAAATTTCAAACACCAATATTAATTTTGACTAACTAATTTTTTATATTATTTTTATTAAATGTTTTTAATAATTTATTTAATATACTACCTAGTGTGAATTTCAATTTTAGTACCATAACACCTATAAGTTTTATGTAATATTTTATTTATTTTTTATTTACAGATGGCTATAAAAAGTTAAATGTATTATTGCAGAATTATATTCTCTTTAGGTAAGTTCATTTTTTATAATATACACGCACTTAATACAATAAAATTGATAGTATGTTTGGGCAAATCAATTAATAATTGTATTGGAAATTATATATGTGAAAATATGATTATCAAATTCATTCAGACTTAATTTTCAATCAAATAATCTTTGAAAATGAGTAATTAATAAACCTGATGCATACATAAACGTACATAACAAGTGTACTCACACACTTATAAATACTTCTTCCTTTTACCTTTTTGTGAAATAAGATAAAAAAAATATATTAATTGACACAAAAATTAGGTATTTCTCAACCAAATATTAATCATCTAGAATAAGTGGTAGGAGGTGGCCCAACTACTAGGCCCAAGCATTGGGCCCAATATAAATAGGCCCAACAACAAAGCTCGGCCCATGCAGTTCGGCCCACAAACACAATTCGCGCGAGTCCTAATAGACGTAGAAAACTCGGATGTTTATCACAAAATAAGAGATAGACTCAAATGAGTCCTTATTAGAGTCAAATTCTAGATATTTGTATATAAATAGGGGCTAGATTAGAGAGTTAGATGATTCGTTCACACTCGTTGTACTCTCTCCATATACGATCAATAGAGATCATCCCCTTTCCCGTGGACGTAGATCTATTCTAATATATCGAACCATGTAAATCCCTTCGTATCGTTTTAATCTTCTACACTTATTGCTTTATGAAAATAAGATCGAACAATAAGCGAGAGTGCGATTCTAATAACGTTTTAATCTTCTACATTTATTGCTTTACGAAAATAAGATCGAACAATAAGCGAGAGTGCGATTCTAATAAAATTGCAGGTATCCCAACACCCTTCTTTACATTTATTGCTTTACGAAAATAAGATCGAACAATAAGCGAGAGTGCAATTCTAATAAAATTGCATGTATAGCAATTAATATGTTAAATAGAAAATAAAAAATTCCCAACACCCCAAATGTGTCACAAAAACTTTTCAAGCAGGCATAGATTCACGAAAAACTATGAGGAAAGATGAGAGATTACATGCCTCATTAAGCGTTGTGAAAATTCATCAAGCCAACGGCGAAGAGCAACTACAGAGGCTGAAAATTTCTGCCACAATTTGGTGCGTTTGATCCTCTCGCCACATGCTATTACAAGATCGGCATTGTAAATCGACAGATAGAGGCCGACGGAGGCGATGACTACGATATCGATAACAAGGGAAAGAGAGTGTGTTTCCATATTGGGCGTGATCACCATCAACGAAGCCCCATAGATGAACGCGATGGACGCCAACGACACCCACATCATGAGCAAGACGATAGTCGTGAATATTAAGTTGTTTGATGGGAATCCGGTGGTAAGTAGGAAGATGGTGACGAGAGAGGAAGCAAAAGCCACCGTGTTAGCTTGTTTGAAGGTTTTGAATATTTTGGGGCGGTTGGACGCCATCACGGCCTCCCCGGCTTTGCGGAGAGGGGACGAGTAGTCGTCCTGCCAGACGCCACCGGGAGGGCTGACGGCTGCCTGGAAGGCCATTGTCGCTATTAGGACCACCACCACCATTGTCATGTCGCTTATTTTCCTCATGAAGGTTCCGTCCTCATTCAGACTTTTCTTCTGAAATGCTCGAATTCTTTTAATTTCTTCGATACCCCTGTCCGGAAAGCTTTCTTCGTAGATTTGCACCACTGTTTTCCCCTCGGAATTCTTTGATATCTCATCTATTTTATTGTTAACCACCAAGTATCGTATGACCTGAACATGGTAAACTTTTGTTATACTCCCTCCGTCCCACTATATTAGTCTCATTTGCTTTCGGTACATGAACCAAGTGAGTGGAGAGTGAGTGGAGAATATGTGGTTGTAATTAATTCTGAGGAGAGAAAGTGAATTGAAGCCAAGTATTTTTTACCATTCTAGGAAATGAGACTAATAAATAGACAAACAAAAATGACAAATGAGACTAATAGAGTGAGACGGAGGGAGTAGTAGGAAATAGTTTTAGAAAATCAAAGTCAATAGCAAGATTAGTTGATGGATTTTGTTCAGCCAAAATGAACAAGATGTCAACATGAACATTCAAAAGAAAACATGTGCACGACTTATTCGTCTATCAACAACCCTGATACCATGATAGAATTTCGCCTTAAGTAAAAGCTCGAATTTGTAGAGAGAAGAAATTTGTTTTCAACACCTCAACTTGCTTTAAGCGAAAAAAAACGAAGCGTTTGTATTTTAGTTTATTTTTATTTATTGTTTTGATTGAAAGATCCGAAGGTGTTGAAATTCAATACCTCAACTTGCTTTAAGCGAAAAGCCAATTGCACTGTGGTCTCCCCATCATCATCCTTCACATCGACAAGCTCTCCCAAATTCTCCATCAGAAACTCGAACGCCGCGGGCCGACGGTGCTTCACGCTTAGATGCAGCACCGTCTGCCCGCGGTCCAACCTCTCCGCAGCTGGGAACCGATCAGAACCGATCAGCAGTTCCAGGATCTTCACATGGCCGTTCACGGCGGCCACGTGGATCGGGTTCATGCCCCGCCAGTCGCGCCACCAGCACACCTCGGGGTCCGCCAACAGCAGCGCACGGGCAACTTCTAAGTGCCCCTGCGCCGCTGCCATGTGGAGCGGCGACGAATTCTGAGAATCCAGATTCCGAGCTAGCTCCGGATAGTTCGCCGTTATTGTGTTGACGATGCGCAGCTGGCCGCGCATCGTCGCCACGTGCAGGAGGCTTCTGGAACGTGCGAAAGAAACTGCGTCGAGAAGATACAGGGGAGTATCTTCTCGGAGCAGCTCTAAGAGTGTTGCTACGTCGCCGTTTGATGCGGCATCGTAGAGTTTCTTTTCTACTGTTTCTCCGACCATTCTCTCTCTTTCTCTCTCTATCGTTTTGTTGACCCAAGAAGAGATCGGGTCGATCGGTAGACATTATAAGCACGAAAAGGCGCTTTAATTTTTCAAATTCTTTGTATTTTTTTATTTGCTGGGGTTGTTAGATTTTTATTTATTTACTTTATTTTATTTTAATCGGAAAAAGAAAATCTTATTAGATTACGAGTAAGAAAAAATGTCAAAAGAGGGGTACAATGTATGGGGAAGACCACAAATCACATAGTCTCTGTTTACACCATTCAACGAAACCGCATCTTTAAATAATAGGAATATCCACACGTTTAATAAGATTGTTAGGTTTTTAATCACTTTTTTATTAATGCACGAGTAGTTTACTCAAGATTGTTAGGTTTTCTGATACGAACCGGTACTATAGGTTTCCGAACCCGGCTTAATTGGGTGATTCTAAACATAACCCAATTAAGGTAAGTTTTCTTATAATTCATTGATAATCATCTTTATATTTTTTGGAATCCACTATACAGAATCAACGTACACTCTCTTACAAAAAAAGAGACTAATCCATTACGGGCAAAGGTCTTTATATTCTTTAAAATCCACTATACGTAGTTAACGAACATTCTCTTATAAAAAGAGACAAATCCATTATGGGCAAAGGATAAAATTATAGCCACCATATATTGTTAAGTAATTAGGCATAATTAAATTGAAAATTATTGTGCCTTATTCAATATATGTATTAAGAACGAAGTTAGAAACAATAATTTCCAATTATTCTTATAAACTGGAAAGGGGTTTTGTTCTTCAGGATTGCAGGAGGGGCTATGTGAAACTTTATTTTATTTTATTACGCGTAATATATTTTGATTGTGGGGCTATAGGGTTAGAATGGGAAAGTTAATCATGTGGGGGCTACAAATAGTAAAATGGGGGTTATGAAAAGAATTACCCGACTTAATTGGGTAGTGAGGCGAGTTACCCAATTAAGCCGATAATTGAATACTCGAATAATTTCAATTAATTAAGTATTCGTATTTTATAATATTAATATTGGTTGTATTTATTAAATTTGATTTGAGATTTATAAACGAACTCATCCGTTATTTCGGTGTTAATTTCTTATGAAGCACAATATATGAACTCGTGACTAATGGAAATAGTAGGCAGCAAAATAAAGAGCAAGCAAAATAATGTGGTCAGAGTCACTATAAGCAAAATCAAAGTCCGATGCCATGATAGAATTATGTCTCGTTTAAAAACTCGAACTTGTAAAAATGAGTGAAATTTATTGGTTTATATAATAATTCCCGATAGCAGTACATACAAAAACATATATGAAATGTTGATTAATCACTAACACAAGCTCAATCGTCTTTTCCCTTCCAACTCTTTAACTCCACATTTCTCACAGACAACATAGTAGCACGATGCACATTCAAATCCAAGATGATTATTGATAGGAAATGGCCCATCTCCCTAGGCCCAAAGGCCCAGAACCTAGTGACAAGCCCAGATCGGCATAAGCCCAACAGGCCCAGATCGGCACAAGCCCAGATCGGAACAAGCCCAGTCCACACCAAATGCAGGCCCAGGGAGTTGAGTCCTAAACCCAGAACGTGGGTTGATGGAGAAGAAACCGCAACAGACAACCGTCCATGAACCCCACGTCGCCCACTCCTCAACTAACGTCAGCGACGACTATAAATATAAGATCCACTTGTATTGTAGACACTTATGCTATTTCGAATACAAACATATATATTTTCCTCCCCGTGGACGTAGATCAACTTGATCGAACCACGTAAATCTCCGTCTTCATTCATACTCAAACTTACAAATTATATACACATTTGGGCCGCGAATCGAAGGTTCATCACTGGCGCCGTCTGTGGGAAATCTGATTCGTGTTTGAGTTTTCGATTCTTGCTGCTCAAAATCACCAGCCATGCCGCACGGGAACCAGTTGCTGCTAGGAACCCCCCGCCGCCGAAGGAGCCGCCGACGACAACCCGAGGAACCAGCCTCGGCGGTGGGCGCGGAACAACCCAATGACGCCCCTGCTAACGAACTAACCGGAACTGGAGAGATCCCGGAGGTCCCATACTCCGGCCAGCAGGAGCGCTGCGGATAACTCGGTGGCGCCCCCATCCTCGCAAGCACAACCAGTCCAGTCGCACCGAGCTCCCGTGAGCTCGCGTCTAGGGCCGCAGGCTCATCAGACACCAGAAGGCCATGTGGAGGACCTCACAACAAATCGGGAGCGCGAACTGTTCGGTCCGGAAGCAGTGCTACGCCAGTCTCCAGTTATCCGACCGAGCTTAGCTGCTCGTCTCTCTCCGGTCATACAGCCGAACTCAGCAGCCCCGCCTTCTCCTCCACTTCCTGGGATCGAGGAGTTGCTAAGAAACTACCTCACCACGGCATCGGGGCACGAGTTCCTCAACCAGTACACCAGTGCACAGGGAGCTCCTCAGTTCGGACAGGGAGTCCCTCAGTTCGGCCAGGGGATCCCGCAGAGACCCGGAGGACAGGACTTGCGACACTATCTCCAGCAAGTTCGAGGGCAGACCCAAATATTTCCCCAGCCGAACTCCCATGTGATCCAGCCGAACTACGCAACTGCACTGCCCCAAGGTGCACCCCCACAAACACACCTAGCTGGGGGAGCGCAGATCTTTGATGCGTTCGGCAGGATCATTAGTCCGCTTGCCAAGGAAATTCTCAACACACCTATGCCCTTTGGGTACACGGTGCCAAAAATCAAGCCGTACAATGGAGTAGGAAATCTAAGCAACTTCCTTAGCCAATTCAAGTACATCATGCTGAACCAGAATCTAGGGAGTGTTCACATGTGTAAACTATTCCCCGAGCTGCTGGTTGATAATGCGCGAGAGTGGTTCGACAGTCTGCCGCCTGGGTCGATCAGATCGTATGCCGATCTGATGAATGTGTTCGCTAGGAGCTTCTCCCAGCGTACCGAAGTGAGACATACCCCGGCGCATCTGCTAACTGTGAAGCAGGGCCGAGGTGAAGCATTGCAAGATTTCATGACCCGGTTCGACAGGGAGTGCTTATCGACTCGCTGCACCAATGATCTCCTTGTCATCTCGGCGTTCCAAAACGCCATCAGTTCGGACCAGCTCTACAGGGAGATACTGGCGAAGGAACCAAAGACTACTACCGAACTGTGGGCTATAGCAGACAAGTTCACCAAGATAGATGAGGCGGCCAGGCGTCGAAGGGAGGGGGACCGAATTGAAACCTCAAAAAAGAAAGAAGACGCACCTCGGAAAGGTGTGATGGATCGAATTCAGCGGGGTCCGATTGAGTCTCGTCTCGGACCTCGGCAGAATCCGGCACAGCAACGGGGCCCGCCGATGTCCCAGTCCGCGTCACGGTCCACTCCACAGTTCACTCCTTTGAACAAGCCGAGGACCGAAATCCTCGAGTTGCACGCTAACTTGTTCGAGAGACCTAGGCCGATGAGAGAAGATGGCAAGCCGAGGTCAAAGAACAAATATTGCCAATTTCACGAAGAGTACGGGCACGAGACGGAGAACTGCAGGAACCTAGCTCAGGACATCGAGAGCCTAGTCCGCAGTGGCCAGCTCAAGAAATACCAAGACCGAAGTGCGGGGGTCAATCAAGTAGACGTCCCCCGAAATCAAAAGAAGAAGAGACAGTATAAGGGAGGAAGTTGCAGTTCGGAAGCCGAGAAGAAGGCTAAGCACAGTGAGGATGATGCCGATGAGGACGGAGATTATCAATACGACGGGGTCGTGGCAACTATCTCCGCACTCGCCAAAGGGCAGACGAAGTCGTCCCTCAAGAATGGAGCGCGGAACCTCCCGAGCAGAGAACCGGCCAGTAAGAGGTTCAAGAAAGAGGAGGCCATAACATTCTCTGCCGAGGACCCAGTGCCTCCCATGGTGCCGCACTCCGATGCCATCGTCGTTGAGGCTGTGGTCGCCAATAAACTTATCAAGAGGATACACATAGACACCGGGGCATCGGTGAACATTATGTTTAAGCACTGCTTCGACAACATGGAGTTGGATAAGTCGAAGATTGTGCCGACCACACGACCTCTACGGAGCTTTGCACAGGAAGAAACCTATCCGCTGGGAACAATCAAACTCCCAGTTACTATAGGGAAGGGGCCGAGAAGTTCCACCGATGTGACCGAGTTCCTCGTGGTGGAAGCCAAGTCCCCCTATAACATCATCTTAGGCCGGACTTGGATGAATGCGGTCAAGGCGATCTGCTCTACATATCACTTAGCCATCAAAATCCCGACCAAAGGGGGGATAGCTGTGATCCGGGGCGATCAGAAAGTAGCAAGGGAGTGTTTGCATGTAGCGCTCAAAGGGCAAGGGGCACCACCCCAATTGCCCCAAGCATAGCAATTACCGAACTCCGAGGAGCCGAAGAGGACGTCGCCTGCCGAAGAGAGAGAGGTGGTTCTATACGACGACGACCCCACTAAGGTCGTCAAAGTTGGGCTGAACGAACACCCCCACCTTCGCGCACAGGTTATTCGGCTTCTAAAGGTGTCACGCCCCAACTTTTCTAATGAGGACACGCGAGTGAGGCGTGACTGGGGTTGGAGAAAAGAAGCGGGGAAAGAAAGGGGGAAAACTCTTGTCTTATCTTAAATAAATAAGTTATTAATAAACAGAACAATGTTCGAAAGATTTTGGCAGCAACACTTTGAAACAGAAGCTAACCTAAATAAAATTTGACAAGAGATGTCCAACGTATACATTCATTATATAAAAAGGATCGTTTCAAGTTCAAATGGCTCTGACATAAATAATTAAGGATAGACTCTATACATAGAAGTAAGTTAAAGAGTCTACTAACAAGAGGCATAATGAGTTCAAGAAATACAATCTAGAGTTCAACACAAATGACAAGAACCTAGCGGAAGCTAATACAATAGGAGAACCCTAGCCTCAGCTCCGCCCCGTCAACACCGTCACTTAACCTGAAAACATTTGGAAAATATTTGGGCTAAGTACTAATGTACTTAGTGGGCTAACATTCGATATACATACATAAAACAAAATACATTTTATCCATCATCATAAGACATAACTTAGAAGTTTTGTAAAAGAAATGCATCTAAGTATGTCAAAACATTATCATTTTCCTTGGCGCCCATTTGTCACACTCTACAGTTACTCTTACTGTGATCCCGGACCTCTAGCCACTGTCGGATCCATTAACATTCATTTTTGGATTTCGGGTCGAAACCCAGAGAATCCCAGTCGAAGATAGAACACGAGAGAGATCAACCTCCGCATTACTACCAGGGTGTATACACAATTCAAAGCTAGTGTGTTAGACAAGCAATGAACCTCGATCGATTAACTTCAGAGCATTAAACATGTAGAGCGCACAAAACATTTTATGGATAAACAGTTTTCTCATTTTGTAAATATCAGAGCATAATATAACTCAAAATATGTTTGATAAGTAAATAGCCCACCTTGATGGAATAATTCCGTAGATATATAGCACAACTCGGTCCAAGTGATTATTGCCCTTCCTCAAAATATCCTACAAGATAAATGTCTAATCTTAAAGGTATTCCAAGCTTAACTTCACATAAATACGAGATGACTAAATCCTTGACTTGCTATACTTGTGTTTTGAAAACTTAAGTAACTATGTCCAAAACCATTTCTCTATTTATAACACCAACAATATCATAACTCTTCACTAGAGATCTTATAACAACCTTTATTGAAATCTTTTAGTTATTAAACTAGATTAAAAGGCTTAATCTCATATGCATAGAATGACTAAATTCAACTAGAAGTCATTTTTAGTATCTGATTCAATTATGGAATCAAGTAAATCTATGCTCTTGAAGTTATGTCACAATAACTAAAATTCATGCAATATTCTTTTTTTTTAAAGTATCATCTTTATTTTCTACATATCCTAATGAAAGTTCCCCAAGATCAAAACATGAATTATTAGGACTTAATATGATAATCAAAAGTAACCCGCAACATCAAAATCGATAAGTCAAGGCAAAGACTACGAAATTAAAGCTATGACGAAATCTATATTCCCATGCTAACATAACGACTTAAATACTTCTTTATCGGGCACTCGTCAATCAAATTGAAGACATAAACAAGAATCCCAGACCATATACCTTAAAACCCCTCAATTCATTTTAGATTGTGATGTGAAACGAACAATGAAATCACTACGATAAAGTCGCCATGAAATTCCCGCGACAGACTGCACAACCTAACTTCAAAGGACTATAACTTTTTCGTTTTAACTCCAAATGAAAATCCGAAAATAGGTTTGGAAAGCCAACGAACAGAGGTTTCTAAGGGTACCTATTTTGTTAGGTTTTGACTGGAGGAAATGCCCAGAATCATAACAGAAAGGTTGAGGTACAGTATCCGCAGACAGATTATACACTATGACTTTGGAGGCTCGTAACTCCCTCATGCGATGTTCGATTAGAAATCCGAAGATACCGTTAGAAAGCTAATGAAAAGAGGTTTCTAATGGTACCTAGTTTGCAGTATTTTGACCCAAAATAACACCCAGAATTGAGTTTGAAAAAGGCTGCCCGGACAGATACGAAAACAGGGGACAAACAAATTCATTTGGTTGGTTTCTAAATTCCATGACAATCATTTACTTATTGATAGTTGTTGTATATAGAAGAGGGATGAAAGAGCTTACTTATTGAGCTAGAGTTTAGGATTTGGTGTAGATGGGCAGGAAATGAAGTGGATGGATGAACTGCTCGCTTCCTCTCTTCTTTTCTCTCACGACCGGCGCCTCTCTCGCCGTCGACGAGCGCTTCCGTCACCGTCGCTGGCTCCGTCTTGCTCTCCTTACCTCTACTCTCCCTACTCTTTCTCTGCCCGGACCTTTGAAAGGTCGCTACCTAGCCGGCTGCCTAAGGCGGCGCGCTGCTGCCGTCGCCTCGAGCTGCCACCGCCGTCGTCATTCTCGTTCCTACTCTCCTTCTTCTTCTCACACGACTCCTTTCTCTCCTACATCTCTCTCTCTCGCTCTCCCCCTCTCTCTTTCTATGTGTTGCAGTCGTGTGTGAAGTGGGGAGGGGAAGGGAATTACTTTGATTTTTGTGGTAGAAAGTAAGGGTGAAGGGGGGGTGATGTGTTCCTACTAAACCCAAGTGAAATGAATTAATATGTGACATTTTTTTTATATGGTGAATAGATTGGCCAAGTAAGTTATATGCACAAATGTATATATATAGTCATGTTGCAAGTATATATGTACAATAATATATACATCCATCCTTTTCTTTTCTTAATTGCCTACACTATATACACACACATATATAACACAATCAACATAAAACTATACATTTTTATATACTCACAAATGTTTATAGTTTAGCTTTAAAATTAAATCATGTGATCACACCTCTATACCAGTGTATAATTAAATAAAGCTACATAAAAATAATATGAATCACATTATCCATATAATAAATTATTGAAATTTGTCGGAATAAAAATCGGGTATTTTTCTTCATGCGTGAATCATCTTATGTTATAATTCTAAATTTTATAAAAGCTTAACGGCAAAAAGACGGGGTATTACAAAAGGAGTATAGAGACGTCTTTGCGTGGTCCCCATTAGACATGACAGGAGTATCGCCCGAACTCATCACACATCGGCTCAAGATCGACCCCGAGGTCAGACCGATAAAACAGAAGCAACGCTCTTTCGCCGCTGAGCGAAATCAAGTCATAAAGACCGAGGTGACCCAATTGCTTGATGCGGGGATCCTGTTTGAAGTCACCTACCCGACCTGGATAGCCAATCTGATGATGGTCAAGAAAGCTGGGGGAGGATGGCGCATGTGCATTGATTACACCGATCTCAACAAGCACTGCCCCAAGGATTGCTACCCTCTTCCCGACATTGATAAAAAGGTGGACTCCCTGGTCGGTCATAGGATCTTCAGCTTCCTTGATTTGTACAAGGGATACCACCAAGTCCTAATGGATGTCGAGGACGCAGAAAAGACAGCATTCATCACGGACTTCGGCATCTTTGTTTACCGCAAAATGCCATTCGGACTAAAGAATGAAGGAGCTACCTACCAGAGGATGGTAGACAGAATATTCAAGAACCACATTGGGAAAGAAGTGGAAGTCTATGTCGATGACATAGTGGTGAAGAGTAAGGAGGAGAATACTAGTATCGCCGATCTCCGAACTGTGCTCTCCCTCCTTCGCGAGGTCAACCTAAAGCTTAACCCTCAAAAATGCACATGCGCTGTGACCTCGGGAAAGTTTTTAGGCTGTTGGATCTCCCAAGAAGGACTAAGGGCAAATCCGTCAAAAGTAAAGGTTGTGCTAGAGTTGAAGGATCCGAGATCGGTCAACGATGTGCATAGGCTTACTGGGTGCCTCGCCGCACTGAGCAGGTTTCTTTCCAAAGCCGCCGAGAAGCAGTTGCCCTTTTTCAAAATCTTGAAGAAGGCACCTGAGTTTAATTGGAGCTCGGAGCAACATCTCGCACTCAACCAGTTGAAGGACTATCTCAGCAAATTGCCAACACTGTCAGTCCCAAAAGAAGAAGAGGTACTGTTCCTATATCTAGCGACCTCGGAAGAGGCCATCAGTGCGGTTCTCGTAAGAGAAGAAGCAGGACGCCAGTTGCCCGTATACTTCATAAGCCGGTCACTCAAAGGGCCCGAAGTGTGGTATCAGCCATAAAGCTCTCTCTGGCACTGGTCAACGCTGCTCGCCGTTTACGTCCGTACTTTCACGCGCATCCTGTACAGGTCCGAACAGACTCACCACTTCGGCAGGTACTGACGAAACCCGAAGCATCAGGGCGAATAGCGAAGTGGGCTATAGAATTGGGAGAGCATGATATTACTTACGCCCCTCGCCAGGCCATCAAAGGGCAAGCATTAGCAGACTTTTGGTGGAAACCTCAATGGCTGAAGTCCCGACCTCGGTACCAGAGCCAGTTCGCACGAATATGGTAGAACCACCAGACTGTTGGCATATGTACGTGGACGGGGCTTCGTGAAAAGCGGGAAGCGGAGCAGGAATCCTCCTTATCAGCCCGGAAAAGAAAGAGTTCACCTATTCACTTCGTTTCCAGTTCGCAACTACCAACAATGAAGTAGAGTACGAGGCGCTGCTGGCCGGACTCCGAATAGCCACAGGTTTGAAGGTCACAGCCGTCAAAGTACATAGTGACTCACAAGTGGTGGTAAATCACATGCTAGGAAAGTACGAAGCGAAGGAAGAAAAGATGAAGAAGTATCTAGCTAAAGCACAAGGCATGCGAGAATCTTTCGCATATTTCCAGCTCGAACGCATCCCCCGAACTCAGAATTCCCGAGCTGACGTTCTCAGCAAATTGGCAGCGACCCCTGGCACTTCGCCAGTGGAGGACGTCCAGCATAGGAGCATAGATGAGGCCGAGGTCAACGATTTGGACGATGAGCCACAGCCGACGTGGATGACGCCCATACTAGCTTATTTGATGAAGGGGGAGTTACCCGAAGACAAGACGGAGGCCAGAAGGATATTGTCGAAGTCATTGAGATATGCTGTTCTAGACAATATCCTTTACAAGAAATCGTACCTCCAGCCCTTACTCAAGTGCGTCGGACCGAACTCAGCAGATTATATCATGAGAGAAGTGCATGAGGGGGCCTGCGGGAGCCACATCAGATCTCAGGCTCTTGCAAAGAAAATCATAAGGTGGGGATACTTCTGGCCCACTATGTTCAAAGACTGCACCGAGCTGGTGCAAAGATGCGAAAAGTGCCAATTACATGCCAACGTACCAAGGCTGCCCCAGACCGAGCTGGCCACGATGCAAAGCCCCTGGCCGTTCGCACAATGGGAAATAGATATAGTAGGCCCATTCGATAAAGCACCAGGTCAGTTGCAACATCTCATAGTTGCAATCGATTACTTTACGAAGTGGGCGGAAGCGGAGCCCCTAGCTGCGATCACGAGTAAGAATGCCCGTAATTTTGTATGGAAGAACATAGTGTGCCGATTCGGCATACCTCATGTTCTAGTATCCAATAACGGGACACAGTTCACGGACAAAATTTTTAGGGAGTGGTGTGACGAACTGCGAATTCAGCAACACTTCACATCGGTAGCCCACCCCCAGGAAAATGGTCAAGCCGAAGTGACGAATCAGACGATCATCAAATGCCTTAAGACTCGATTGGAGAAAGCCAAAGGGTTATGGGTGGAGAACCTTCCAAATGTTCTATGGTCCTACAGAACTACTCCGCGAACAGCGAATGGCGAGACACCGTACAGCCTAGCATACGGAAAAGAAGCTGTCATCCCGGTCGAAATCGGGCTGCCCAGTCCGCGCACGACGCATTTCATCGCCGAGGTGAATGACGAGAACCGACGTGCGGATCTCGATCTATTAGAAGAAAAGCGGGATGCAGCTTACATCAAGGAAGCCCGGTATAAACAACTCATAGCCCGATATTATAATCGGCGAGTTCAAGACCGACAATATTGTGTAGGAGATCTAGCCTACGAAACAATGAGGTCAGCAAGGCTTGCAAGCTCGGCAAACTGGAAGCCACATGGGAGGGCCCATACCGAGTGGACAAGGTCCTTGGTAAAGGTGCTTACAGGCTTTCCACTATGTCCGGGGAGCCCATACAGCGACCATGGAATATAATCCATCTGAAGAGGTATTATGCATAGATGTGGAGTATCATGTAGGGTAGAGTCATGTCAGTCAGTCCTTTTTTTTCAGTTCGATTTTCTTGTTCAGTTCGGTCTTGTTTTCCAAATTATTTCTCAAGTAATGGAAGTTCTTATTTTCTATTCTATTGTGTTCATGTCATTTTGCATTACTCCACTTATATGCGCATTACCTCAACATTACACACTATCCTGACGAGGACAAGTGTTACAACTAAAAACAAAATCGTACGAACAGGGGACCACCCCTACCGACCTGGTCGGCAGAACAGGAACCCGATTATTACCCAAGTGTCACCTCGGCCATGGATAATAGGCGATTGCCATCCTAAGGCCGAGGGAAGACCCAAGTGTAACGTCGGAAGCCGAAGTGCGCCCCCGAGCCACTTCGGAAGACCTGAACCTCGACCTATGTGTCAGTTCGGATGACGAATAAAAACATACATGCTAGTTCGGTAATAGGCTATTAGCCAACAACAAATACAAAACATATTAACAGGACACTGTCCAAAAACATATTTATTATTTTTTGCAGGTTTTTTATAACTTATGTATTAGAAGGACCGCCCTCATCCGCCCTTTTACTACAGTAAAAATAGCTAGCTAGACCAATGGTTGGGGGATTGAGCAAAGTATCTATATTCAATTTCTCCTTCTTCCGAGAGCTCTGCCCCGCACTGCGGCCACCCCCACCTCGGCCACCTACTCCACCTCGGCTCGGCCCTGCAGATCGGCTTGAACTCCCACCTCGGCTACCAGGAGTTCTGCCCCTATATGTAATCCGAGGAGCAACGTAGTTGCCATCACCGCGGTTCGGAATGGGCGGCCTGCGATTTTGAACAGGAAGAAGCATGTCTAGCTGGTCCTTGATTAAACGAGAAGGAACAGTTGGACTTAAGGCCCGAAAACCGATTAACATTCTGCTTCGCGGGCTGCACGTAGGGATATCGATCTAGCCACTTCTTCATTATTGGATTCCGAGTCAGAATTATTGGGAATAAGTTCGTCAGGTATCGCAGCTCGGAGATATTCTCAGCGACCTCCCACGAATCCGAACCCCGGTTCTTGCACTCGCGCACAACACCGCGGACTGCCTCCAAAGCCTCCGCCTCAACCTTGGAGATCGTCTTTCCACCGAGCTCGTGAATAACTCTTTCATATTTCGTGTGCTCGGCTTCGATCCTCTCCGCATCTGCATAATCTTCCTTCAGTTGAAGATAACGGGCTTCATTGGCATCCGCTTTGATCTGCAGTGCGCTGTATTTAGCATCGAACTTGTTCCGAAGGTGTTCGGCGCGTTTATCGAGCCGCCCGATCTCACCATCTTTGACATCAATCAGGATTTTGAGTTTTTTAATTTCATTCAAGTACGGAGTTGCATCGAGTTTGGATTTATTCTACAGAAATGAAAATGACAGAGATAAGCAAGTACCAAAACGAAATTTCATTGATGGAACAAAGGTACATTTACAATCGGCAATAGGAAAGCTAAGCAAAAGAATTTTTTACAAGGGAGGGGGGTCAACTGACCCCGCCAGTCGGTTCAGCCTCGGTGTTCGTCTGCTGTACCTCGCATCAACCATTCCGGTGCGGTCAGCATCGGCCTCCCCATTATCCTCCTCTTCCACGGGAGGCGGCGTGTTCGGAGAGAGCGGGCGCGCTTCAAGCTCGTCGCGAAATGGAACGCACAGCTCCTCAAACTCAAGGTCCCGATCAAACTGGCAGGCCTGCACTTCGGCAGCCGACCAGAGAGACTGACCCTCAGCCAAGTGCCCAACCACGGGAAAAGGGGAGGCTTTCTTCAAGAGCTGGCGAAAGTATATGCGCATCAGCTCCTCATCCTCAAGTGGCTGGTAGCCATACTTCCCCTTATCCAGTGTGGGGAAGTCGGCAGCCACCCGATCAAGCACACTGGCCACTGCCCGTCTCTCCATAGGCTTGGTCAAAGAGGAGACCAGTGCGCTAAAGCCCTTGTTGTATATTATTCTCTCAGCAAGGGCATGGAACACATCACCCTGGGCGGCGGCGATCTCGACCTCGCGAGCCCGGGCAACCGCTGCCTCCTCTTTGCTCTTTGCCGCTTTCTCCTTGGCGGCAGTGAGCTCGGCGGAGACAGCATCGAGCCGTTCCCTCAGCTCGTCTTCCCGAGCAGCGGCGGCGGCAAACTCCTTTGTAATCTTGGCCTTATCAGCGGCCAAGATTTTGTTCTTCTCAGTGACCCGTTGATACTTGGCCACCGACCCTTTAAGGAGACTTCTAACCACGCTATACACGTGATCGAAGTTCTCCACAGCAGGATCAACCCCCTGCATTACATTACTTGCGTCAGTAAAGTGACGTTAAAAAAAAAAAAAAAAAAAAAAAAAAAAAAAAAAAGGCAAAAGGAGGCAGAGTCTTACCGCCGGGAAGACCGGAGTGGATGTTCGGACCTCGGTAATAGCGAGTTCGGGTTTAGATGAGGCCGAACCCATCACTAACTTCCCTGCAGCCGCCGCGTTAATCTCTTCAGCGGCAAAAGTAGGGACTCCGCGAGAACGGGGGGTGGGGATCCCAGACCGAGTCTGCTCAGAGGACTCTGTTGCCTGCCTCTTTGGATCGGCAGGCGAAGTGGTGGCCTCACCCTTTCTTTTGTTCGGGGCGGGCTTCTTTCCTCTCATCATGTTCACTGCAAAAAGAACGGCAAACAAAGTCAGTACCGAAGTGACGTAAAAAAAAAAAAAAATCTCAAGGGAAGGGGACCTCACCCCTCCCCGGCTCCACCGAAGTGGAAGGATCATCGGGGCTCGGTACTGCCGTCTCGAGAGCGGCAAGGGACATCGGCATTTTGCCCAGACTGGCAAAACGCTTTGCCACTTCTCCAAAATGTTACCGCTTTGGCAAAAGCGTAATGGGACCTGAGTGCCACCCGACCTCGGTGGCACCCTCGAACTGGCAGTAGAAATTTTTTTTCTGCCAGTCTTGAATTTTTGAGGGCACAAGGACAGAGAATCCCTTGTGCCGATATGAGGAGTAATACCACCCCTCCTTCCTATCCTTGAAGGATACCATCCCCCCCAAGATATCAATCGAGTAGGCCATACCCAGCCGAGAACAGGCAATCCCCAGCCCGGTTATTTGGCTAATGCTATTGGGAGAAATCTGGGCGGGGGACAGATCAAAGGTACGGTGGATGTCGGCATAGATGGCCGGAAAAGGAACGCGCAAGCCTCAAACTGATCCACGTAGACGGTCACAAATCCCCGTGGGGGACGATAAGCCCTATCACCGGAATTGGGCCGAAGAAGAAGGGCAGAAGGGGAGAAGTTAAAGTTAACGGCGATTTGATAGAGGGTGGAGGTGGAAACTGTTGAATCAAGAATACCCACACTCCCAACGACTCCGGGAGTCTCGGGGAACTCAACCTCCTGCCCGTACGGGGTCTCACAATCGGACCGAACGCACGGGCGCCTGTTTTCAGGAAAAACTACAGGAACGGAAGTAGATGAAGAAGCGGCGGCAACTTCCTCCGTCGCCGCCGCAGGAGATGAAACTGGGGATTGAAATTCCCGGGCAGAAGAATTAGAGAGAGTGGTTGAAATGGACATTATATCCGACATAACTTACTTTTTGGTTGAATTCTTGAAGAAGCCTCAGGAAAATCGACGTTGGTGAAGATGAACAGTGGAGAGAATTTGAAAATTAGGGTTTCGTTTTGCAAAGTGAAGAGGAAGTAGTGATTGTTTGTTTCCAATCATGGGCATTAAAGAGGGAGGAATTAACGCGTATTGAATACGCCAATCAATGCGACGGCGTTTCGAACCCGTCCAATCCGACCTTTATCGGTACCCCAAGCGTCGCATTAAATGCGGCTGACAACTTTACGAGTTTTGGGCGGGAGCCGAGTTCGGCACCTCCCGCACTCCGAACTCTCCAATTTCAGAGAGAACATGACAAAACGAGTTCGGCATCCACCGAACTACATATTTCGAGGGGGTACGTCAGTTCAGTTCGGACTTCCTCACATATTTCGAGGGGGTACGTCAGTTCAGTTCGGACTTCCTCACATATTTTGAGGGGGTACGACAGTTCAGTTCGGACTTCCTCACATATTTCGAGGGGGTACGTCAGTTCAGTTCGGACTTCCTCACATATTTCGAGGGGATACGTCAATTCAGTTCGGAATTCCTCACAGATTTCAAAGGGGGTACGTAACTTCATCTCGAGCCGCTAAGCCTCAAGCGCAATGGATGCAAGTATCACCTCCATCACCCCACGCTTTTTGGGGGGGGATGTGATAGGAAATGGCCCATCTCCCTAGGCCCAAAGGCCCAGAACCTAGTGACAAGCCCAGATCGGCATAAGCCCAATAGGCCCAGATCGGCACAAGCCCAGTCCACACCAAATGCAGGCCCAGGGAGTTGAGCCCTAAACCTAGAACGTGGGTTGATGGAGAAGAAACCGCAACCGACAACCGTCCATGAACCCCACGTCGCCCACTCCTCAACTAACGTCGGCGACGACTATAAATATAGGATCCACTTGTATTGTAGACACTTATGCTATTTCGAATACAAACATACATATTTTCCTCCCCGTGGACGTAGATCAACTTGATCGAACCACGTAAATCTCCGTCTTCATTCATACTCAAACTTACAAATTATATACACATTTGGGCCGCGAATCGAAGGTTCATCAATTATATACTCCCCCTCTTTTGTGGCAAAGATCACAGTGTTTTTTGAGAGTGACGCAAGTGAAAGTGAGAGGGTGTTGAGGGTGAATTCCATCAAACTCATATCTCCTCCCCAACTTCATGTTCCTGTAAGACCCGGAACCGGTCCTCAAGCAACGACGGTGGAACGAAGCGTCGCATGGGCGGCAGTGGTACATCCACTCCTTGGGATGCATTTCTTTTTCACACAATTCGCAATAGAAGTCGGAGGGATGATCGCGGGAGGCGTCGAATGTGAGGGGCAACAGGTGCTTGTCCCACTCGTGCTCCGTTACACTCATCGAAAAAAGAGCACATTTCAAATCCAATGCGAAATTGCAGCCGTCGTGGCTACAAAAATATCCAATAACATCATAGGAAAGGTAAGAGATACAGCCATGACAAGACCAGATAGGTATGATGTGATCACCTCCATATGGTATTGGTAATGATAATCTAGTGAGAATGAGTGGTGTGTGATGGCAGCGCGTGTGAGATGCATGCCGGATAGTAGTTGGTAGAGACGCGCACTTTACGTCTATCTTCTTCCCGCAATCTCCACACTCGTAACCCATCCCGTTCGTGGGAAGATCACAGAACACTACTACAAAAACGCACATAGACAACACATCTACGACAACGGTTCCGTGTAATTCCTGTTGTTATATCCCTGAAAAGTGTTGTCGTTTTAAAAACTGTTGTCTATGAGCGACGGAGTACGCTCATAGACAACAGTGTTTTATGAACCGTTGTTGTTTGGTGTTGTTGTATGTAAAAATCACAACAGTGTAGTTTAGTGTTGTCGTTTCGTGTTGTCGTAACTTATAACAACATATTTTTTTAACTGTTGTTGTATGTTTTTGTTGTTGTTTTATCAAAAAAATCGATTTCTTCAAAAAGAAAAAAAACTTAGACTTTTTCCCCAATTTTTTTCCCCCAAATTTCCTAAGACCAGAAACCCCCTCTCTCTCTTTCTCTCTCTCAATTTCTCAATTTCTCAGAGCAAACCCAATCGTTCGCCCGCCTGTCGTGAGTCATTCGCCGGCGCCGTTTGAGAATTCCGGCTACAGGTTCCTGTGGGCGGTTAGGGCTCCGCCGGGGAAGGCGGATCTGGAGGCGCTGCTGCCGGAGGGTTTCCTGGAGAGGACTAGAGAGAGAGCCTTCGTTCTCAAGTCATGGGCGCCGCAGACGGAGGTGCTGAGTCACGACTCGGTGGGGGGATTTGTGACTCACTGCTGCTAGAGTCGCCGCCGTCGTCGAAGTGGAGCAGCCAAGCGGGAATAGTCGCCGCCGTTTTCGTTTGAAACATGAATTTTTCATTTCTACTTCGTCTCTCCTACGAAATGTTCTGATTAATTTTCTGTGTTTTTCTTTGTCTAGGGTTTGTGGCTTCAATTGAGAGCGTCACCTCCTCTCGATTCACTTCACCCTTCCCACTCTCTTCTCCTTTTACTGTGTTCTAGAGTGAATAAATATCTCTATTTTGATACCAACTGGCTAATTCGATCATGTCTGGGAGCGTAAACAGAGTTGATTGTACAACAACCTCCGGCAGCGGGTTACTACTACCAGCAACCACAGGGTCCCGCTGTTCCGCCATAGTACGCTGCCGCGCCGGTGTCTCAGCCTCAGGCGGTTGCGGAGGATGGGATTCGGAGTCTGTGGATCGGCGATCCGCAATACTGGATGGACGAGCAGTATTTGATTAGCTGCTTTGCGGCTTCTGGAGAGGTAAAGACGATTACTTTTTTTTTTTTCTGTTTCAATTCATGTTTTAGCCGCACTTGAAGTTCCAATTTTTCCTCGTTCTTTCTTCCAATTTTTATCTCTTCAATTGATTCTCGCAATATTACAATTTGAGTTCTATCTGATTTGTTTCTTCGTTTTGTGAGTATATTTGTTTTGTGCACTCGTTTTGATTTTGCCTTTTAATGTGTGTGGTATAATTCCATAAGAGTAGGGCAGTGGCAAAGAATTGCTCATTTTCACTACTAGCAAGAGTAATCGCTATTTTTTCTCATCATTCACTTGTTAGCATGTGGGTTTAATCTAAATCCTACTTACCGTGCTGAATACTTGAAGCAATGTAGAACTAATGCCTTTTTACCATTTTTCTTTGTTGGACAGAGTTACAATCGGGACATGTTCCTTTTTCTGTACTTGCTTCTCGTCATATTTTCAGCGATGACTTCATTGAAGAAACACAATGACAAGTCTCCATTATCTGGGAAGGCCATCCTTTACCTTAACCGCCATCAGACAGAAGAGTGGAAAGGATATATGCAGGCAAGCAGATTATGAATGTTTGATTTGGCATTTGGAAAATAATATTTATTATTGCACTCTTTCTCAGTAATCCATATTCATAGTGTCCGTTGCTGCATAACACTCTCCCCTTATAATTTCTGATTCTACCTTTTTCCACTTGTGCCTGTCAGGTCCTCTTTCTGATGTACCATTACTTTGCTGCAACAGAGATCTACAATGCCGTTCGCATATGTCTTGCTGCATATGTTTGGATGACTGGATTTGGGAACTTCTTTTACTATTACATCAGAAAAGATTTTAGTGTTGCTCGATTTGCTCAGGTGACAATACTCTTCTAGTCAAATTACTCTCCTTTTACCCAATTGCAACTTAGTCAAGGATCTCATTGCTTTTCTAAGCTTAATTTACTTTCTTATGCAGATGATGTGGAGGCTGAATTTTTTTGTGATCTTTTGTTGTATTGTTCTCAACAATGACTACATGCTATACTATATCTGTCCTATGCATACCCTTTATACTCTTATGATTTATGGAGCTCTGGGTATCGGTTACAACTATAATGAGATAAGATCAGTGATGGCTCTGAAAATTTTCATGTGCTTTGTTGTGGCTATCCTGGTATGGGAGATTCCAGGAGTTTTTGACATAGTGTGGAGCCCTCTTACTTTTCTTTTAGGTCAGTGGGTACAACAGCTTTTGAATCTCCTTTAAGCTTATTGACCCGCATCAGTATTTCTTCTATTTGAAAAAAAATGAACTCCTCCGGAAGTAAAATTAATTTCTAAACAATATTTAACTAGCTGGTATTTCGTAATGACAGGATATAGTGATCCAGCGAGACCAGATCTTCCACAGCTACACGAATGGCATTTCAGATCTGGGCTTGATCGATACATATGGATCATTGGAATGATCTATGCCTACTTTCACCCAAATGTAATCTCAAAAAGGTTCTCGTATATTCGTGAGGTTTGCTGACGAAAGTGAACAGATTCGTGCCATGACTGAGATGAATGGAAGATTTTGTTCCACTAGGCCCATGCGAATTGGCCCAGCTGCTAACAAACAAAAAATGGGTGGTCAGACCAAAGGTATCCATTACTCTTCCTGCTAATAGATGGCTCTTCATGCTGATATTTTTCATATTGGTGTTATAATTCTTTGTTTTTAAGTTCGCAGTTTCCATGCATTGGTGGCTATTTTGTTTTGGAATATATGGAGTATAGATGTCTCTTTGTTCAGGAATTGCTATTAAGTTGCTTTCTTTGATTTCTTGAAGATAAGCAGTGCTCACAGACGTCATTAAGTTCTGCTGGCCAAAAGACAGCGAGACGGAGCTTGTAGTCAATATTGCAATTGCATTTCTATGCCTAATCCCTTTTTTACAGATTCAGTATATCAGCTCCAACAATTCTGCTGGGCCTACCGTGCAGCTCTTCTCTTATGTTTCATGATGTGCTTTTCAGGCTTCTGGTTGAGAGCTTGTTAGGCTGACACAGCTCAACAGGGTCTCTCAATTCTTTTCAGATATTTCAATTACTCGTGACCTGTAGAAAGGCTCTCCAGATTTTAGCTGTAGCTTCTACCAAAGTTAATGTAAATGGGAGTCAGTCTACACTTTGCTTATTTCCTCTGCAATGGCTTCTAAAATCAATATCAGTGGCAATTGAGATTCAACATGCATTCCCTGATGATGTTGCTTTTGAAGGTAGAGCTGCACTATTCTCGTTTCTGGATTGCACATCTCATGTGTTTATGATGGCTACTAGATACAAATATGAGTGCGGAATTAGCTCTATTGTTCAATAGTTTTATTTCTGCTTTCCCTTATAATTGCTATTGGATTTTGTAGGATATTCTCCAATGGAACTAAGAGAAGAAAGTCGAGGCCCGGGGTTCTTGTTCCTATTATGTTAGTGTTAATTTTGGCTACTTTTGGATCTCTTAAACTTGAAATCCTTTGAGGGTTTTGTTTTTTTAATTGAGTATGACTAGAACGTAGAGACCTTACAATGAATAACTGTATTATTATGAAATTCTTATTTATAATATTTGAAAATTTATATATTTTGATTTTATTTTATCTTTAATTTTTTTTGTTTTAATTATTTTTATATGAAAATCGGTATAATAATTAAATAAAACAACAACATTAAAATTCACATATACGACAACAGTTAAAACACTGTTGTGGTAATTATGAACAACAACGACTCTACGACAACAGTTAAAACACCGTTGTCGTAATACTCAACAACAACGGTTCAACATACTGTTGTCTATGAGCGCGTATCTACGACAACACAGCCTACGACAACGGTTCGAAATTGAGAAAGACAACGGGTATTAACTGTTGTCGAAGACCTTTTTTGTAGTAGTGGAAGTCGCAATCCCAGGGCGAGATGGCACTAATATCCTTAGCCGTTGATTTATTGATGAGCTTGAAATTGTGGTTTTCAGTGGGTGTTTTGAAGCAGCCACCGTATATTTGAAAAGGATGAGAGTGAGACGAAGGAGGCGACGGAGGTAGTAAAGTATGGGGCAATTTAGAACAAATGGAATGGATAGAATATGAGCAAGCACCACATTCGTAGTATGGAGTTGAATTAGATATGGGAGTCACACACACATCACATATCTTCTTCATGAGTCCTTCTTCGTCTTCTTCATCTTCTCCTTGTTGTTGTTGTTTTATGGTGAATTTTGAAACGAAACTCAAAGGATGTTCGTGATAATATTCCAATAAAATCGAATCACAACCAACGGTCGTAGTAGTACTAGTAGTGTCACAGTGTCTCTTTCTCTCATCATCGTCACAAAAGGTGTGATCAACTTGGAGGAGATGTCATTTGCATGCAGCGGCCGGAACTCAACCACGCCATCTTCGTCACTTCTGAAACAAATCGTCACGTACGAAAATTATAATTAACAAAAGAAAGACAATTAATTAATTAATGCTGAATACTATAATAAGTTATCTATCTTACAAGTTAGGGTAGTCGTTTACGGTGGATGATGATGATAATCCAATAATGCACTTGATATGAACGAAATATCTGCAAATACTACAATAATACCGGATGAGATCCCCTGTCCCCAAATTAGTGTACCAATGGTGTACCATACGTCAAATTAGGAAGTTTTGAATTCTCTCTCTTAGTTGTCATTTTAATTTTGGTTATTAGCGTATGTCAAAACTTCCTAATTTTATATTGGTACACAATATGTACACCAATTTGGGGACAGAGGATCCCATCCGCAATAATACACCCAACATGTCATATCTATATGCTTATCACAAACCTCGCACTTGTATTTATACTTACGATGCTCCTCTGGAAAAGAGAAGGCCAAGGAAAGCGGGTGGTGGTGATTATAATCACCGGGACAAGGAGAGGTAACAACGTCGCGCAACTCCTGTGAACCCAGAATTCACAAGTGCTGCATATATACGCCATGTCCACATCCTTAGCACCGCAACCATCGCAGTAGAACGAAAAGGGAGGCTTCCTCATCAGTGTCAGAGGGTGGTAAGGGTGACTAGGGTGCCACAACTCTCTTTTATCCGCCTCTAATACGGCCTCGATGCCTATTTTCTCGCATCCTGCATCGAGGTTGAAATCACAAGTATCGCATCGGTAACCAAGTACATGAACAAGATCGCGACCACAAACGTCGCAGCTTTGACTAACCGGCCACCGGGTGAAGTAAGAGAGGGAAAGAGGGTGTTGGGGGTGTTTGGAATTTCACTAGGGAATTCTCCACACTACTTGTGGAGGATTACCCTTTTGAAATTTCTAGCATGGAAGCAATTGTCACCTTCCATGCAAACATATGTCATCTCTAAATCAGCTAAGGGATTATTACACCCAAAACATGATTCTACCCTCCCCTCCTTCCTTACATGTTGTTTTAGAATCAAAGGATGCGAATGATATGAAGGCCTAATCACCTTCTCCTCCTCCATGATTCTCTCTCTTTAATAGTATATGAATACACTCTATACTATTAGAAAAACGGGTTTTCTCTACACTGCATACACTATATTTTTTTTAGAACCCCCAGCTAATTTGAAAAGGGGGGAAAACTAAAAATATGTAGAAGAAAAGAGTTGTATGAATATTATGTAAGAATTGCTTCACTTGTACATGTATGCATGTCTATTATATATATAATGGGGAAAACAAATATACCAAGATTCAAATGAAAGCAAAGAACAAATTTAATTTATCAAAGGAAATTAAAAGGTACTGCATGCATGCTATTTATGCTTAACAAAAAATTAACAAGGTGCATTACTTTAGATTCAAGTGATACCTCTCCTCCTAAAGCATAAAACAAGGGACCTCTTCAAAAGGAAAGACTCGAATGTATATGCTAAGTACTTAAAAGTTTCAAGTGTGCATTACTGTAAACGAGATTTCCTTTCAATATTACTAAAGGTGAGCGTAGACGGGTGAGAAGGGAACGATTAGTGGTGGTTATCGCTCGATATACTTGTACTCTGAAACTCTCGATAGTGATTTGTTCCTTTGGGAGAAATTGCCCTCGGACGTAGGTATATTGAACAACGAACTAGGTTACCACGTGTTGGTGTTCTTTCTGTTTCAGTTCGCGTTATTGTTTCATATACGTTGTTTCTCATAAAGTTTAAAACAAGCCACAAATTACATATTTTCATTTATTATCCATCTACAAGGACAAGAGATCATTTCCCTCAACTTTTCTGTACCAGTTGTGTATGAAATACTTATTACTTTTAATTTTATGCATTTTCTTTCAATAATTTTTATTTATTATGATTTGGAATAATTTAATGATTATTTTCTAGGATTCGCCTCTATACTTATCTTTTAACATTAAAAAACAAGGTTGTAGCAAAAGCACTAGTCCGTAGATGGTGAGGGACACGATGAGTACGATCTTGATAACGGGGGAAAGAGACTGTGCTTCTGCATTGGGAGTGATCACCATCAACGAAGCTCCATAGCTAACCGAGATGGACGCCAACGACGTCCACATCGTGAGCATGGCGAAGAATGCGAAGAATTTGTTCCTCCATGGCCGTCCGGTGGTTAGTAGGAAGATGACGAAGAGGGAGGAAGCAAAAGCCACCGTGTTAGCTTGTTTGAAGTTTTTGAATATCTTGGGGTGGTGGGAGGCCATCACGGCCTCCCCGGCTTTTCTTCCCGGTGAGTCGTCCTGCCAGACGCCACCGGGAGGGCTGACGGCCGCCTGGAATGCCATGGTCGCTATCAGGACCACCACCACCATTGTCGTGTCGCTCATTTTCGTTAGAAAGACCGGATCATGAAAAATCTTTGTACTCCTGTATGACAATAGAATTTCTTTTATCTCTAAAAGAGATGTGTCTTGAAAGCTTTCTCTGTAGATTTGCGCCCCTGTTTTCCCTTTGGAATTCTTTGATAGCTCCTCTAAATTATAGTTATCCGACAAGTATCGTACCACCTGAGAAACGGTATAAAATATGAGTACCAATTAATCATGTACAAAACATCAATTTATATTTGATCATATGCATTTTTTTTTTCAATAATGTTAATTTATTATTTTAGGATAATTTTACAATAATATTTTAGAGTTCACTCATCAAACTTATAATTTAGCATCTAATATCAATTTTAATTACTAGGTAATAAATACGTTGATAAATCAAAACACAAGGCATATAATTCTTTTAAAATTTTATTTTATGTTACGTTATTAATTAGTATTAATAAATGATTATAATATGATATTTTTTAATTTATTTTTATAAAACTAATAAATTATTACACAGTCGATATCGATATACATATACGAAAATGGGGACAACTAGGAAAATTAAAGTAACTAAATTAATAGATGAGATCATCCACTCTTTTTGAAGTGTCTCTAACTGTCGAATGATTTATTTCACTATTTGTGTATGGATTTGATTGATTGAACTGATGTTTTCGATCAATCGATGTATCAAAGGATTCGCAAGTGTTCCCCGTGTCGTGTGTTGTATTTATGTGGATATTTATTTGAATAAGAAATAAATTGCAGTTTGTCAATTTCGTTGCCCCTTCTTAGTGTGTGTTTTGTGTGTGTGCTTGAATGTGGCTATTTGCTTATAGAAATGGTCGAATACCTACTCCTTTTTGAGAATGTTGGTTACTGTTTGTTTGTTTGACTGAAATAATGTTGCATGTTGATGAGGATTTCTAACTTGGTGATTGTGACGTAACTACCTCCATCCCGTTATATTAGTCCACGTTGCCTTATCGGGACATCTCATATATTAGTTCACTTTCTAAAAATAACAAAGAATATGTGGTCACAATTAACTCTATCTCCTTAAAATTAATTATAGCCACACATCCCTCTTTACATTGGCTATTGTGTTCATCCTATTGTAGACTAATATAATGGGATAGAGGTAGATGAACTATATGAACTGGGAACGGGAGTTTGTTTGATTAGTTGATATGATTTGGTATGATTGGGATCAAGCACTTCATATATATGCAGTGTGATGCTCATCTTTCAATTCTTGATAGCTCTCTCGGTTTGCTTTCCTGGCATTTTTAGCCATTTTAATCATTTCGACATCGAAAAATCGAGTCGATGCTCGCTACCCCTTTCAATAAAAAGTTTATTTCTTTGCTTCGAATGCATTCGTTGTTGTCTATATTTGCAGTGGCAGATTCATTACGTGGTTACAATTATTACATCCTCCGTCTCATTTTATTAGTTGTGTTTGTTATTTTTGTCCGTCTCATTTTACTAGACATGTTTCCTGAAATGGAAAGAATTAACCCCTGCATTTTCAAGTTGGACCCTTTACTTTTTCACTTTTATCACTTGTACTGAAAATCTCGTGCCAAAAAAAAAAAAAAAAATTACTGAAATAAGACGGAGGGAGTACAATTTAATTTATGAAAACTAAAATCCACAGGCTTTCGTAGTCCAATTTAAATTTGTCACAAAACGAGAATTTATGAGGCTAAAACAAATTTAAATATAAAACGTACATATTTAATAAGCAGAATCCGAAGAATATGTGAAGCGATTGATCCGGCCTGTGGTTGATAATCGGGCGCAGAAACTTTCAGCCACCATTTGGAGCGTTTGATCCTCATGAGCAACATTAGTAGAAGAGAACACACGACCACCCATACAAAGATGCCGGCTGACGCGATGGCTATGATCCTGATAAGTGGGGAAAGAGACTCGGTTTCCATATTGGGGGTGATCACCAACAACGAAGCCCCATAGCTAACTCCTATGGACGCCAGAGACGTCCGCATCGCCCACTTGACGAGACCTGAGAAGAACGGGGAATTCGATGGGAGTCCGGTGGTTAGTAGGAAGATGGTGATGAGAGAGGAGACAAAAGCCACCGTGTTAGCTTGTTTGAAGTTTTTGAATATTTTTTGGCGGTTAGTCGCCATCACGGCCTCCCCAGCTTTGCGGGGAGGGGACGAGTCGTCCTGCCAGACACCACCGGGAGGGCTGACGGCCGCCTGGAAGGCCATTGTCGCTATCAGGACCACCACCACCATTGTCATGTCGTTCAATTTACCCAGACTGGCCGTGTAGTCAAATAATTTTGGCCATAGAATCTTTCTTATTTCTTGAGAATCCGTATCAGGAAAGCTTTCTCTATAGACTTGCCCATATGTTTTCCCCTTGGAATTGGTCAGCTCCGACTGCTCGTATAGTTTATTTGTTCGCACCAGGCATCGTATGACCTGAAAATTACTGAAACAAAGTTTGCTAACATAGGAAAATAAATTATACATTCAAGATTTTGAAAATTATGGGTCATGCTTAATTCTAATGCGTAATATAGATAATCTCATTGTAGGAAAAATAAAATTTAATTCATTTTAGTTTAGTCTTATTCTCATCATAAATTAGTATTAATTCGAGTGGATTATGACTCTAGTTCAAGTATAACACTATTGATATAATCGTAAAATGGAGCGTTGTATACTTCAATATTATATTCCTTTCCGTCCCAAAGATATCGTTCTATTTCCTTAAATAATATTTTTATACTACCTTCGACTCATAAATTTGGACACCATAATTAATGGAATGGCGTAATCTTTTTTCAATTATTTATAATATGAGTATTATATTATTCATAGTGGAGGAAAGATTACTGTAAAGAAATGAAGATGAAGATGAATGCAGATGAAGAAGATGGAATGAAGGAAGGATGAAGATGCAGCTGTGCACGTACATGTTTTTGGAGTTTTATTCATGCAACTATCAAAGTCGCGTTTTGGCTTTAAGTAGTGTTCTACGTTTTCTGCTTTATTGTCTTTTCTTTTCTACCGTTAGATATTTACCCTAAAATGGATGGATAGGATCTGATCTTAGCTGTGAGAGTGAGAGATATAAATACTCTTTGTATGGAATTTTGGAAAGCCAGTTGATGAGTGAACTGATTTGATGCTTTACTGTTTCATTGCTTTTCACCTCTCTCTATACGAAATTCTCACTCTCAACATGGTATCACAAGCGGAGGTTGTATCGATCATCTAGTTTATGGTTAAAGTTATTCAACCGGTGTGGGCTCCCATGGCTAATGAAGAAGAGGACGACCAGCTTTCACCGAAGAAGGAGATGAAGTTTGATCCAAAGAAGGAAGGAAATGAAGATCAGAGGAAGGTGGATGGTATTGGGCTGACTGTAGCTCAGATTGAGGAGATTCTTAATCTCCCAATCACAGATCACTCCGGTTTACAGCTCGTATCTGCGCAACTCACGGGAACCAACTTTCTTAACTGGAGCAAATCGATCAGACGTGCTCTTGCTGCGCGCAGCAAGTTGGAACTCTTAGATGGTACCTTCCCTGAACCTGACTTGGAATCTCCATATTATAAAAGATGGTTAAAAGTGGATTACATTGTTTCTACATGGATTTGTAATTATATCTGTAAAGAGCTGGTAGATGCATATTCTCACATTGAAAGCACATACAAATTGTGGAGGGCTCTAACTCATCGTTTTGGGGGAAGTAATGGACCAAAGATACTTAAGCTGCAAAGAGAAATTTATGCATTTAGACAAGGAACTCTCTCTGTTTCTGCATATTTCAACCAGTTAAATAGTATGTGGGAGGAAATGGACATGCTCCTTCCCCCTCTGGACTGTGTATGCTCTGCCAAAAGGAAGTCTATGCAGAGAGAGGATCAAATCAGACTAGTGGCTTTTCTTGTTTGATTAAATTAAATGAAGTTTATGAGTCAACCAAAACTCAGATTATGTTGTTGAAGCCTTTGCCTAATCTGGATCAAGCTTATTCCATGGTTATTCAAGTTGAAGATCAAAGGCAGTTGAGTAATCAAGGTGGTGATAACAAAGACTTGATGGCCATGAATGTACAGAAGGTGAACTATGGAGCAACCCAACAACAATATGGCAACAAGCCTTATTATCAGAATCAGAACCAAAAACAACAGCAGTTTCAAAAGCAGGGAGGTGGTCAATTCCAGAAAAGACTCAGCAAAGAAGAGAAAAGAAAACAAAAGTGCACCCACTGCCAAGAGATGGGACACAATGCTAGTGAGTGTTTCAAGCTCCATGGCATACCAGATTGATACAAGAAACTCAAAGAAAGTCAAGGACAAAACAGGGCAAACTTTGTTGAGTCAGCTGCAGAAATGGAAGGTGCTCCAGAGAGATCTGATCAGAGAGAAGGAGGGCAGGACATAAGCAAATTGATCCAAAATGAGATTGCTAAGTGCATGGGTCAGTATATACAAAAGCAAACTGGAGTCACAGCCAAGGGAGATGCAAATATGGTGCATGATACAGCCAACAGATCAAGCCCTTTTGAAGGGCATTTTGCCTTTTCTGTTCTTCCTAGCATGGACAAGGTTGAGTGGATAGTGGATTCAGGTGCAAGCACACACATATGTGCTAATCCTGATCTGCTCTACACTATTTACATGCTAGATAATCCCACAATTATCTTCTTTCCAGATGGAACTTCCAAGACTGTGACTCATGCAGGCCAAGCAAAGATCAACAAGGATATTACACTGGATAATGTTCTGTATGCCCCAGACTTCACACACAACTTGATATCAGTGGCAAGACTGATTGATTGCATGAGTATCAAGTGAACTTTCTTTCCCACTCACTGCACCTTTCAGAGACTCCACACAGATCATTTGGTAGGAGTGGAAAAGATGAGGAAAAATATGTATGTTGTAGAAGCAATAGCAGAACAACATCACATTAGTTTCTTCAATCCAAAGGATATGACCCTATTGGATTGGCATATATTCATGGGCCATCCATCTATCTCTACTCTCAGTCATATGCAGATTCCTAAAGGGAAAAACTATGATGAATTGGTGAAGATTATTGAGAATTGTGAGGTCTGCATAAAAGCCAAACATGTCAGGGATCATTTCCCTATCTTGAACAGGAGATCTACTTCCATGTTTGAGATGGTACATGGAGATATCTGGGGTCCCTATACCCAGAGCAACATTTGCAATGTGACTTATGTCCTAACTTTGGTTGAAGATTTCAGCAGGGTTATTTGGACTTATCTTCTGCAATCTAAAGATCAAGTACCACAAATACTTGCTGGTTATTTGCAGATGGTGGCCACACAATTTGATAAGGAGGTGAAGGTATTCAGATCTGATCAAGGGAGTGAATTTCTCAATCACAGAGTAGCTCAGTTGTTCATGGATCATGGCATATTACACCAAAAATCCTGTGTATATAGCCCTCAGCAGAATGGCATAGTTGAGAGAAGACATAGAAATCTACTTGCAACAACCAGAGCTCTTATGTTTCACAGTGGTTTACCAATAAGATTTTGGCCTTATTCCATACTAACTGCTACCTGGCTCATTAACAGGCTGCCAAGTGTGGTCCTTGAGTGGAAAACTCCATATGAGGTGCTGTTTGGTCATGCTCCTGATTTTGCTATGCTTAGGCCTTTTGGATGTTTGGCCTATGCAGCAAACTTACTTCCAAACAGAGGTAAGTTTGATACTAGAAGTGTAAAGTCCATATTCTTAGGATATGATGTCTTTCACAAGGGATATCTTCTTTTTAATCTGGAAAAGAATAAGGTTTTCATTTCAAGAGATGTGAAGTTTGTCACAGATTCATTTCCTTTCTTGAATCCAACTCCCTCTCACATTGAGCCTGATATTTCCTACCCTGCAGTGCATACACAACCCCATTTAACCATACCTTCTCTGGAGATTACTATTGAAGATGAAGAAAACAATACACCTGAAGCAGACCAAGTGCTTCCTTTTGAGTCACCACAAACTGTAACTCCAGAGTTAGATCCACAAAATAGATCTCTTATCCACTTGCCTCTGGAATCATCATCTACTCCTGATCAACCAATCCCAAGAAGAAGTAACAGGGAGAGACATCCACCTACCTGGATGCAGGACTACACAGGTTCAATTGATTCTTATCAGCTTTTTGCTCATCATATCTCCATTACTCCACCCACTTTTCCTTATGCCATCAGCCCCTCTCTCACACAACCCCACACAAACTTCTTGTTTAATTTGACAATGGTTAAGGAACCATCTTCTTTTAAAGAGGCAATGCAGTACCCAGAATGGGTTGAAGCCATCAATCAAGAACTTGAAGCTCTGTCTAAAAATGATACTTGGATGATCACTGATCTGCCAGCAGGTGTCAAACCTATAGGGTGTAAGTGGATTTTCAAGGTCAAATTAAAGTCAGATGGATCTGTGGAAAGATGTAAAGCTAGGCTTGTAGCAAAGGGCTACACACAACAGCAAGGAATTGACTATGAAGAAGTCTTCTCCCCAGTGGCCAACTTGGTCACTGTAAGACTTTTCTTTGCAGTTGCTACTGCACATACCTGGCCTATACATCAACTTGATGTTAATAATGCGTTTTTGCATGGTCATTTGAAAGACACCATCTATATGAAACTGCCACCAGGTCTGGACTCTCAATCTGGGAAGGTTTGCAAACTACAAAAGAGTTTATATGGCCTAAAGCAGGCCTCAAGGGAGTGGAATGCTGAGTTTTCTAGATTTCTTTGCTCTCTGGGATTCACAACTTCAATCCATGATCCTTGTTTGTTTACAAAGGGACAGGGTCCTACCTTTCTTGCTCTTCTGGTATATGTTGATGATGCCATCATCACAGGTCCCTCACTCTCTTTGTTAGCAGATTTGAAGACTTCCTTGAATGATGCTTTCACTATTAAGGACTTAGGTCCTGCTAAATTCTTCTAAGCATGGAAGTTGCTAGGGGGATTGATGGCACTGCCTTGAATCAGAGGAAATACATCCTGGATATCCTATCTACCTATGGTTTACTCTGCTGCAAGCCCACTGCAACACCATTACCTCCTGGCTTGAATCTTTCTCAAGAAACTACTGATTTTCTACAGAATCCAGAGCAGTATAGGAGTTTGGTTGGTCAACTATTGTATCTTAATCTCACTAGACCTGATCTTTCTCATGCTACTCAGCAGTTAAGTCAATACATGGCCAAGCCATCCAAAGCTCACTGGTTTGCTGCAATTCATGTTTTGAAATACTTGAAGGGATGTCCTTCACTTGGAGTCTTCTATCCAGTAAATACCTCATTTGATCTCCTAGCATATTCAGATGCAGATTGGGCCACTTGTATGACTTCAAGGAAGTCATTGACTGGGTTTTGTGTCTTCATGGGTTCAAGTCTCATTTCATGGAAATGCAAGAAGCAATTTACAGTTTCTTCTAGTTCAGCTGAGGCTGAATACCGAGCCCTTGCAGTTACTACAAGGGAGCTTATTTGGTTGCACAGTCTGCTTCTTGCATTTCAGGTCTCTTCTACCATTCCAATTCCCATATTCTGTGATAATGATGCTGCCCTCCAGATCACACGCAACCCGGTTTTCCATGAACGTACCAAACATATTGAGATAGATTGCCATGTTGTGCGGGAAAAGTATGTGGCAGGTTTTGTTATTCCCACTGTTGTTTCTTCTTCTAACCAGATAGCAGATTTCTTTACCAAACCCTTGTATGGTCCTCGTTTTCGTTCTCTCTTGTCCAAGATGGCGGTGTTTGATCTCCACCACCTTCATCTTGAGGGGGGGTGTAAAGAAATGAAGATGAAGATGAATGCAGATGAAGAAGATGGAATGAAGGAAGGATGAAGATGCAGCTGTGCACGTACATGTTTTTGGAGTTTTATTCATGCAACTATCAAAGTCGCGTTTTGGCTTTAAGTAGTGTTCTACGTTTTCTGCTTTATTGTCTTTTCTTTTCTACCGTTAGATATTTACCCTAAAATGGATGGATAGGATCTGATCTTAGCTGTGAGAGTGAGAGATATAAATACTCTTTGTATGGAATTTTGGAAAGCCAGCTGATGAGTGAACTGATTTGATGCTTTACTGTTTCATTGCTTTTCACCTCTCTCTATACGAAATTCTCACTCTCAACAATTACGCATTTGTTATTGGGACAACCCTTAAAATAGTCATTTTGATATAAAAACAAAAATATTAGCAACTCATAATAAAAACAAAAAAACTAGTCACTCTTACCAAATTACTCTTATAGATAAATACAAGACGCGTTTGTTCTTGTATTATGCAATATATTTTTACCAATATATGATTAACATTACATGACTTATATATTCATGTATTATGAAATAAAATCTGACACCACTACACTAATACATACATAATACCCCGCACATCTCTCGCAAGAGGATATATTTCTTTTTGGTACGTCCATAACAAGAGGAAACATTTCCTTATTTGGTAAAAAAGTTGAACATGATTTTGTGGTCCCGATAGATTTGGGTCAGATCCGGACAAATGCAAAAAATAATGATCTGGATCTGAACCAATCTAAATCCGATCTAGATCCGACTCATTACCAACCCTAGCCATATACTAGGTGAACTAATTAAGTGGGGTAGGGGGTAGAATACAATATCTAAATTAGTACTCCATCTGTATCACTAATAAAGGGGTATTTTCCTTTTGATGTACCACTGATATAAGGACATTTCCCGAAATAGAAAATTCTAACCCAATAAAATTCAGACACAACACTACAACATACTATTATCACTTATGTTTTAATTTCCGTGTAAAAAAAAAAGTCTCTATCCTAGTGAGATGGAGAGAGCAACAACTAATTTTATCACTAGCAATTCCAACAACTCAATTAATTTTTCCTTCCCAGCAAAGTCATGCATGGCAAACGATGCCGATTCAATAAGAAAATAAAAAAGAATGCTAAATTCATTACCTCAACTTGCTTGAAGCGAATAGCCGAATGCACCACGGTCTCCCCATCATCGTCCTCCAAACACACAAGCTCTCCCAATTTCTCCACCAGAAACTCGAACGCCGCGAGCTGGCGATGCTTCACGCATAGATGCAGCACCGTCTGCCCGCGGTCCAACCTCTCAGCAGCCGGGAACCGATCTGAATCGATCAGCAGTTGCAGGATCTCCACGTGGCCGTTCATGGCGGCCACGTGGACCGGATTCATGCCATGCCAGTCGCGCCACCAGTGCACCTCGGGGGCCGCCAACAGCAGCGCACGGGCGATTTCTAAGTGCCCTTGCGCCGCTGCCATGTGGAGCGGCGACGAATTCTGGGAGTCCAGATTCCGAGCTAGCTCCGGATAGTTCGTCACTATTGCGTCGACGATGTGCAGCTGGCCGCTCATCGTCGCCACGTGCAGGAGGCTTCTGGAACATCCGAAAGAAACTGTTTTGAGAAGGTACGATGAGGTACCTTCTCGGAGCAGCTCTATGAGTGTTGCTACGTCGCCGTTTGATGCGGCATCGTAGAGTTTCTTTTCTACTGTGTCTCCAACCATTCTCTCTCTCTTTCTCTCTCTATAGTTTTGTTGACCCAAGAAGAGATCGGGTCGATCGGTAGACATTATAAGCACGAAAAGGCGCCTTAATTTTTCATATTCTTTGTATTTTTTTATTTGCTGGGGTTGTTAGGTTTTTATTTATTTATTTACTTAATTTTATTTTAATTGGAAAAAGATCATCCGATCCGGTTCTTCTCGAGGTGCGTTTTGTGAAATTGACCGACTAATAATGATGAAGCATCAAAACACTTATATTTCGGTGTAACATTTCCTATTACACCGACATATATTTAACATATTTCAAAACCAACAATTAAAAAATAAATCCATAAACAAAAATGCTTATTTTGAAACATTTTTTAAGCGTGTTAAACATCTGTCGGATTAAAATGAAACGTCACATCGGAATGTAATAAATTATCTCATTATTTAACTAATTGATTATTTCGTCGTTGATTGACGATTTTTAATACTACTAACGACCAATAGTAATAAACAAAGTCGCACGGAAAGAACTTCATCCTCGTGAATGGACGACATGACTTATTTTGATGTAACGACATTTTATTTTTATTACAATAAAACAACATGCTACCTAAAAGTAGCAATATACATTCATACATGAATAAATTTTCATATTATAATTCATATTTTCCCTTAAAGTAGCAGTATAAAGTGACTCATATCGAATATTGACGTTAAAAATTATTATAACTATGTGCGAATCTCTTTGACATATTTTTTTTATTAAGATAAACAACGGGCGACTTGAATTATTTTGATGTAACGACATTTTATTTTTATTAAAATAAAACAACGGCTACTTAAAAGTAGCAATATAAAATGATTCATATCGAATATTGACGTTAAAATTGATTAGAACTATGTGAGACTCCTTTTGACATATTTTATTTATTAAAATAAACAACGGGCGGCTTGACTTATTTTAATGTAACAACTTTTTTTCTTTATTACAATAAACATAGGGCTACATTAGACTCTCTTTGACGTTTTCTTTTTATTAAAATAAATAACAAGTAGTTTGACTTATTTTAATATAAGTAACGTTTTTTTTTTTATTACAATTAAAAATATTTTATTTTAAATATCACTCTTATAAATATACTTTTTATTATCACAGTTAACAGACGGCTTGAAATAATGACACAGCTAGATAAAACAAATATAACTATTTGAGACCCTCTTTGACATTTTCGTTGTATTAAAATAAATAACGGGTGACTTGACTTATTTTAATATTTTTCTTTTATATTTGATTACAATGATAAATAAGAACGATGGATGTAGAAATAGACACGTATGCATGCCGATCAACGTGGTGGTTCAAAATGGGCATCTTAACTTATTTTAGTACAACGGCATTTTCTTTTTATTAAAATAAACAACGTGGCTTGACATATTTAATATTTTTTATTTATATTTTACTTATAAATATCGTTATAAAGTTATTCGTATCGAAGACTGAAACATAATATGAATAGGCATTGGATTGGCTCTTCATATTTATTATTTAAAAATTCTTTTTATTGTTTTAAAAATAAATTTCATTGATAAAGTATCTAAATATTAAAAAAAATTTGGCACCCATCGATTTTCGACGGGCAGTAAACTAGTAATTTATAATAGAGGATACCATCCGGCATATTTATGTAGGTGTGATTCAACGAATAATAAACGTAATGTTTATTCTTATTTCTTATTTTCATTAGACTATATAAATTGCTAGTTGTATAAAATTGACTTTGTGACGAGAGTAATGTGTAATATATTTTAAAAAATATATTATAATTAAATATATATTTATTTTAAAATCTTTAAAATAAATCAATAGCATACTTAAAAAAAAAAACTAAATCTTAAACTAAAGTGAAAGTCTATTGTTGAAGTTCAAACTCAAAAAATATATATATATATATATTTTTTTTTAAAAAAAAAGGAAAATAAGAGGGTAATTTGGAATAATATTGGATTCTCTCTGTTTTCTTTAATTTTCTTTTCTTTCACTTTTCCTCTAACTTGAGGATTGATTATACTCAGTATTCTTGCGTGTGATTTAATTATTCTTTGTAGTTTTTGTGTCCTCTAACTTGAGGATTGATTATACTCAGTATTCTTGCGTGTGATTTAATTATTCTTTGTAGTTTTTGTGTCAGCTTTACACATGCACAATTGCACGTACCAATATGCAGGATACTACCTCCGTTTCACTTCATTTAGTCTATAGTGTGAATAAATGTGTGTTATTTTAAATATGCGGGTAGCAATATTTATATCAATACAAGTAGTAATAATTAAAGATTTTGCACATGCAACAGATGTTTACTCAAAATCTTTAACTATGATATACCACTCCGGTCCCAGCTTATTGACTCATTTTCCTTTTTGGGACGTCCCACACATATTGACTCATTTCCTTTTTTAGAAATAATTAGAGTATAATTGGTACAATTAGTAAACCCCTTATTACACTTAACATTCCATACTTAAATCTCATCCACTCATTTTTCTGCACGTAGTTCAATATAATTTAAATTTTGAAAGTGTAAATTATTATAACTTGCTCGTTTGTTATCTGATTTTTATGATTTTTATATCAAATTAAAGGTCTTGATACGATCTTTCATTTAAGATCAGACAAGAACATGTTTTTATGCATCTATGATACTCTGTTTCTAAAATATGTCTAAATACATAAACCACATTACATTCCCTACAAAATACACTTTATACACTAAACATTTTCGTCTTAATTCCCGTGTATAAAGCAAATGAGTCAATAAGCTAGGACCGGAGTGGTACATAACAATTAACAAGCTTCCGATACAATGAAAATTGTCGCATCAAATAGAATAGAGAATCTGAAATTCTATGCATACAAGTAAACAATATATATATATATATATATATATATATATATATATATATATATATATACATAGGGATGAGATCCGGTGAAAACTAATTATTTTGTGAAAACTAAAAACCATGCATTTTTATGCATATCATGTTGCATAAAAAATATATTATTTTATAAATAAAAAAATGCATATAAATAATATATTTTTTTATGCAACATACTATGCATGAAAATGCATCATTCTATGCATAATAATGCATGGTTTTTAGTTTTCACGAAATAATTAGTTTTCATTTGATCCAACTCCTATATATATATATATATATATATATAGGTAAGAGATCAAATGAGATCTCCAAACTTAGGTAGTAACTAGGATCCAATCTAATCCCTTCATTTTTCTTAAATCAACGGTATTTAATAATTAAGTTGTTTTCATTAAAACAATTATACTTAAGAGGAAATAGGGTATTCTACCCCTTTTAGAATAGAGAAACCAATAGTTGGTTTGGGAATAAAATTACACCAAATTTTACCCCATTTTTGGTTTGGAGGACAAAAATGCCCTTACCTTTATAGGTAAGGGATTTTGTCTTATACAACCCTCTCCCTTCCCAACAAATCCTCCATATTTCTCCCACCCACTCCCACTTTCAAATACTATCTGTCAACTCTCTCTCTTTTCCTTCTTCTTTCAAAATCTGAGAGGAAACTCCCATCAACGGCGGCAAACGGCGGCGACATTAACGGCGGCGACGTATTTTCATATTATCTTCACCCATTTCTATCTCTTTTCAACCATGGAGACCCACTTTAGTCTCCAATGATCTTCACTTTCTTCTCCACCTTCACGCAGGCTGCGTTGACGGCGACGACGTCGGAAACGGCAACGGCGTTATATATTCTCAAGTACATTTTGCGGTGGTGCATTTGTTCTCAACAGATTCATCCATGGAATCTCAGGTTTTCTTTTTTTGTAGGGTTTTGTTCATTTGCGTTCTCGTTTTTTTCCTCAACAAATTCAACTTTAGGAAACCCAGGTTCTGTTTTCTGTATTCGTACGTACTTGCCATGCAAATCATTTTCATTTGTGTAGTTTGTGTAGTTACGTTTTTATCTTATCGTACTTTCCATGCAAAACCTACGTTTTTATCTTATCGTACTTTCCATGCAAATTAGTTTTGTATCTTTTCGTACATATACAAATACGTTTGTTAGTACTCTTTTATATTATCGTACTTTCCATGCAAATCAGTTTTGTATAGTATTTTTAAAACAAATAGGTACGATTTGTATCTTTTCGTACCTATACAAGTAAGGTTTATAGTATTTTTTTCCTCAGTATTTTCGTTTTTTTGCAGGGGATGCATTCTTCTTTATTTGTTGTCCATGGTGGAACATGGAATGACAACAAATATGAGGGTGGTATCAAACATTTTATCCCTATCCCATCTAGCGGTATGACGTTTGATGAACTATTGGGTAGTCTTGAAGTATGTTTGAAGAAGGATCGGCTCACAGACGTGTTTGATATAGAAGCTCTGGTCCAGCCTTCTCCAGGCGTAAGTGTGAGAATGAAGATAACGAACAACTTTGAGTGGTCTTGTTTAAGTGATATGGTGGATGTGCCAACCATATACGTGATTGTCGGTAAAAGGAGCAATGAATTTGGACGGAATAGTATTATTCCAATAAATTCTATAAATATCCAAGACGAGTCTGCGATCGTTAACTATGTTGGTGTTGATTCATGGGTTATTCCGGGCGCATCGCATCAAGCTTTGATTGATCGTGATGAAATTGTTACACGAGTTGAACCTGTTACTGGAGAACTTGCTATCGGTGCTACATTTGTTAATAAGGATACGATGAATTCTGCCATTGGTTTATACCACTTGAAAAATTCATTGGAGTACCGAACGAAGCGATCTGACTTAACAAGGTATTATATTGTTTGCAAGTATGGCAAAAGATGTAAGTTTACTGTGCGAAGTAAAGGCATTGGATTGGCATGGAAAATATATGAGTGTATCCCTCATACATGTCAGATAGATTTGAGGAGAGATTCACACCCGAAGGTTTCGACAAAAGCTGTAGCTGATTTGATTGTGGCGAATTTGACGGAAGATGGATTTGTTCTTAGGCCACGGGACATTCAAGGACAGGTCTTAAGAGAATTCGGCATTGATTTGAAATATTCATCTGCTTTGACTGCTATGAATGTTGCATTTGAGGCTACTTATGGAGATCCAGACAAGTCATTTCAGGTTAGGATTTATAGTACGCTGTTTAATTTTTCGTACTTAAAACTGTTTGTAGGAGTTCTATTAAATACATAATATGTAGTTGGTACGATTTATATGTATTCGTAATAACAATTTATTCCTCTTAAGTCTGATTTCTGTTTTGTACGTTTTTTCACAGTTGTTGCCCAAGTACTTCTACATGTTAGAGAAGTTGAACCCTGGCTCAATTGTGGATATTCAGACATGCGATGGGTCATTTCAGTATTGTTATTTCTCTCTCAATGCTAGTGCAAGGGCATTTCGTGCTTGTCGACCCGTGATTGTTATCGACGCGGCACACTTGAAGGGGAAATACAAGGGTGTCATGTTTGTTGCATCGACAAAGGATTCCAATGAGCAGATTGTCCCGTTGGCTTTTGGAGTTGGTGACAAGGAAAATGACTCATCTTGGAGTTGGTTTCTTTTGCACGTGCGTCAGAGTTTTGGCACTCGAGATCAATTGCTAATTGTGTCGGATCAACATAAGAGTATAAAAATGCTGTGGGATCTGTTTTCCCTGGCGTATCCCATGGTCTGTGTACTTACCATATACAAGGCAATCTTAAGGCAAGTGAGGAAGTTATTGAGATTTTCCAAGATGCGGCAAATGCTTATAGGGATGATGTTTACTCCTCTCATATGGATAACTTGGAACTCAGTGCACCGCGGGCACATGCGGAACTTTTAAGTATTGGCCCAAGCAGATGGGCTAAGTGCAAATGCCCTGTGCGAAGATACGATTTCGGCACGTCTAATGCGGTTGAGTGTTTAAACTCACGATTGAAGTGGGCAAGGAAATTACCGATATGCTCTCTATTGGAGTATGCTCGTAATTTGATGCAAGCTTGGTTTTGTAAGCGGCGTGCTATAGCTGGAGGTAGAACACTTGAATTGTCAGAATATGCAACGGAGAGATTGGTAAATGCTACTAGGTTAGGTCGGGCTATGAAGGTTGAGGGAATATCAGAGTCAAAGTTCAAGATTATTTCAGGTCTAAAAAGTTTCATTGTTGACATCAGTGCGATGAAGTGTTCATGCAACGTTTGGCAGATAGATCTGTTCCCATGTTCGCATGCAACACGAGCTTTGAGGTAATGGTTCTGTTTCAACTGTACTATTTTCGTATACAGTACACATTGATATACTTCGTTATATATCATACAGTACGATTTAATTATGTTTTTCGTAACATGTTACGAATCATTTTTTGGTATTTTATATTTTGTATGTTTTTCTTGCAGCCATGCCAAACAGATCCCACTTGGATATGTTCATTCGTACTACACTACTGCTACGTGGCGTGAAATTTATGCAGGTGAGATTATGCCGGTGCCCGATCCTTGCCATTGGCGTGTCCCGTGTGATGTTGCTACGAAGGTTGTTGGAACTCCTTCAAATCCAAAACAAGCTGGCAGGCGACCGGGGAAGAGGATTCAATCTAGAAAATATGCAGCAAAGGATCGTGTTTGCCAACGATGTAAGCAAAAGGGTCATTATCAAGGCACATGCTCGGCTGTTTTGGAAATTATTGCTGAAGTTGAACAAGTACCGCGTGTGAAACGGCCCCGACAACCCAAGAAGTGCGGTATTTGTGGAGTAGCTGGGCATTTTCGAAGAACGTGCAACGACCCACGTAGATTTGACTAAAACAACGATCCACATACGGTTAGACTAAAGCCATCTGTGGTTGGATGTTTTGGTACACAGAACGAATTTATGTTATTTCGCAACTTTGTTTTTTGTTAACTGGTGTGTTTTTTGGTACATAGAACGAATGCATGGTATTTTTCGCAATGTTTGCTTTTGGTACATAGAACGAATACATGTTATTTCGTAATGTATTTTGTTGGTACGAATATATTCTACTCGTAACGTATATTCATTTGGTACTCGTACGAATACATGTCATTAACATGCTTGTTTATTTTTTATAGTGTAACTAGCAACACTTTTGTCACATTTTATTTTATTTGGAAACTAGGAAAACGTTCGTAATTATGAACACTTAGATAACATTGGTACATAGAACGAATAAATTATATTTCGTAATGTTTATTGTGGATACGAACATTTGGTATTTCGTAATATGGTAACATATGGAAACACTTTGCCCATACACTTTAGGAATTAGAAACACTTAGATAACATTCATAAATATTGTTTGAACATACACACCAACAAAACAAAAACAAAAAAAAAGGCAAATAGTGTTTTGGGGCGCACATACAAAAAACCAACTAATAAGATCCTAAATAGTGTTTTGTTGTCCCTGAAGAGACTCCATTGGAATTGCAATTGGAATTGTAGGATCAGCTGCATCTGTGCTGTACGCGAATATGATACGTGAGATTTGGAACCTGTAAACAGAAATCTCAGAAGGTGTTTCCAATCCTTTGAGAATCGGTTTCGTTGATATCAATCGCTCAACCGTCTTTAAGGAGTATAGGCCACAGCTGAAGGCATCCGTCTGTGTGTAAGCATTTGGATCATCAATGTCAGGGAAGCACAGATCCCACTGACAAAGGCGTGGATTCTCGATATTGTGTCTCTCATAATACCCGATAGCCTTCATCATTTGAGGCAAGATTCTTGCCATGGGGAGGAAAATCTGCCTTCGATTCTCTTTGTGGTGTTCTTCCTTCATTTTAGGGTCGTACAACCAGATTTCTTGATTCTTCATATCAATGAGGACTGTTACCCAATGATCTTTAAAACAACACACTGTGACAACCTATAGGATAAACATTCAGTTTTACTATAAACAAAAGTACGAATTAGTTAAATATGTGTACCATAACAATAAGTACGTTAATATAAATCGTACCTTCTCACAGTCCACCCACTTTTTCATGTTTTCCCCCCAGTTTGGGGTTTCTGCTTCAGCAAATATTAACAGCTTTTCTTCCATCAACGAGGATGGGATTTGCTCTTCTTTTTCTTTATCAAACATGTCCTGGTTGTACAAGTCCATGGGTTCTTTTTTCCCCTTGTGGATCATTTCGAACACCTCTTCAATTGCACACTACAAAACAAATGACTTTTATTAGTACGAAGTACGATTTAATATAATCTTCGTACTGTATGTATTCTGGACATTTGTTTATTTTCCCCTACCATGAAGAAGCAGGATGTGATTGCAATGTTTTTGTCAATAGGCCCTACGCCTGCGAATTGTGGATCTGTCGACAATATAGACAGGTAGGAATTGATGTGATCTTCCTCGAGTTTTTTCTGCGAGTTTGTGATGTCTTGAAAAAATTCGCGGTTGACTGAGTAAAGCAATCCAACATTCCTATAGCTGAGAATTTGTAAAAAAGAATTGTTAAGTAAGTGCATAAGAATTTATTTTTTTATTGTTAATTAAGTGCATGAGAATCTTACTTATTTTTGGTTGACTTCATGAAGGCCATGTATCTGTTGCGGCCTGCCCTTACATCGTTCTGGAGGTATGGACTTCGGCATGCCTTTGACGGGTACCTAATTCTTTTTGCCCTTTTGTTACTTGGTTCAATCACTTGTAGTGGCACATGTTTCATGTTTGTTGGGGCCACTACATTCTGTGAATCTTCTGATTGGGCTATTCTCCCACTACTGCTTGTTGACATGATTTCAGAAAAAGTTTCATAAGCTTCATTAAACTGGCTGTCCGTCAGTGAGTAGTGTTCGGCCTCCCAGATTTCCTAGTACAAAAATACAAGGGTCAGATGCAGAAAAAGTACGAATTGTTAAAAAATAGTACTGAATTACAAGAACAAATTGTAAACAAAGAGTACTGAATCAGGTAGGAACGAATTGTTAAATAATCGTACTACCTAATTTGATAGAACGAAATATAAGTAATTGTACTAAAGATAAGTTCCAAAATGCAAACATTTACCTAATCATACCGGACGAAATTAAGTAATCGTTCCAACATAAAAAAGTACGCAAAGCGAATAGTCATAGAACTAAGTCAACAACAGAGAGATCAATCCAACAAAAGAGAGTCTACAAAATAGAAATCTTAAAGTTTTTATGTTTTTGGCTCACAACCATCATGCCTCTGAATTCTTGTCTTGTACCTTATCTTGATTTGCCAATGCAGTCTCTACACCACTGCCCTCCTCAGGAGCTTTTGGTTCCCTTGCCTTCTCAGCCTTTTTGCTTGCCCTTGTTCTTCCATACTTCTTCAATGGCATTGTTCCTTCCGGCTCCCCTTCCGCTACAATTGACTTTGATTTGCCCCCTCCAGCCTCCAAATCTGCTCCAGCCTCCAAATCTGCCCCCTCCGTGGATGCATCAACAACGGTTGCCGGCACAGTGGATGCATCAACAACGGATGCCGTTTCATGTGCTTGCGACATGGCAGCGTTCACTGTATCAGCAACAAATGATGTTGGCTGTAGTGGTGTCTTTGCTGATTGCTCTGCAGTATTAGAAGCAATAGTGGCATTGGCATTGGAGTTTGCATGGCCACCGGCATGGGCATCGGAGCGTGTATGGGCATGGGTGGGGGAGTGCATGGTCATGGCTGCATGGTCAGTGGTATAGGCAAGGTCACCGGCATGGGCAATGTCACGGTTGGCAGCTTGTAGGCCTCTAGCTAGGTGTCGGATGACATCTTCAATGACTTGGTTGCGATAAACATCCATGTAGGCCTGCACACTCTTCGCCGCAGCTTCACCTGCAAATTGCCCAATCTTCTTCAGTTCTTCATCCCCAAGTCGTACGTTGGCAGCTGGAGCAGTTGGGCGGGCACCAGGATTAGCAGGTAGGCTTTCAACTTTGGCGTGCTTTTTCATGCTGTCATATGGATCATACTTGAACACAAAAGGCTTGCCCTCAGGGTCATGTTCGAGAGATGTCCAGTAGTGCAAACCGAGCTCTTCATCAGTGGGCTTGAGCAGGTGTAGGGTGTTCTGCATTAGAAGTAACAATTAATCAGTATAATGCACAATTAGAATCGTACATATTTTCACATATCGAACTAACATATAGAGAACTTAGTACATATTTTCACAAAGCGTACTAACACACTTAGAACATAGTACATTCCTCACAAATCGTACTAACACACTTAGAACATAGTGCATATTTTAACATATCGAACTAACATATAGAGAACATAGTACATATTTTCACAAAGCGTACTAACACACTTAGAACATAGTACATTTCTTCACAAATCGTACTAACTCACTTAGAACATAGTATATTTTTTACAAATCGTACTAACTCACTTAGAATGTAGTGCATATTTTCACAAATATCATAGCAAAAATCGTTCTAAAACAGCAAGTATATCACTGAATTTTAATATTATTTCATTTCTGAACACATTATCGAACTTTCATAGTTCGTACTACGTACCTCTGATAGTTGTCTCTTGCTCGGGAGCTTGCCCCCCTTCACGTATGAGTATCACAGAAAACGGGGTGTACATTCATTTGCTTTCTTCTCCCCGACAAGTGTTCCAAACGCTGGAATTGCTTCAAATATCCACGCCTGTAAATGTATACGAAACATGTGTTTATATTATTTTAACTCAGATTTTTGTTCATAAAAATCAATTTGCGTAAGCTTACCGAAAAGGCTATCGTGTTCCCCTTGATGTGGCAGCTGACTACGCCAGATTTAGGGACCCTCCCCTTCTTTGTGACCCTCGTTATGGAATCTGTCAGCGCTTGATATGAGAGACTTCCCCATGGGAACTCTTCCCATTCATTCTTATTCTCCAATAGAACCCACATCCATATTGGAATCGCTTTCTTTGACTGCTCGTAACCGAGTGCGTATGTGGTTGCAAGCAACAATTTAGCCACTTTTACAAAGTCATCAGGGCTGGAAGGAATCTCTACCTCTTTATCCTTAGCTCCCTCCCTCACTGTGTATGTAAATTTCCCTCGGATGAACATTTTGGTAACATCTGCAGGAGTGATTTTTTCATTGCGTCTGAAGAGCCGTGCAAAGACTGAGTTTTCCGGTACTGCATGGACGTTGTACGGATTGAAGTTCGCCTGGCCGAATTTCAGCCCACTAACAAGAGCGTATTCGACTCGGGAGAAGCGCAGGATCTTGCCACCGATCTTGAACCACAACGCAGTGGGGTCAGGATCTGGTTCTGGCCTAACCTCTCTGAAGACAACATAGTGCAGCATGTTGCCATTGCGTGTACTGAATTTGTCCAATCTAGTGTAGCTTCCCAAGCACGATTTTCTCACTTCCTTATATGCATCGTGGGAGATCTTCTTGAGAACTTTGTTTATGTCTCCAGACATTGATTCGTATCCTGTTAACATAATTTTGTGAGGGAGGCGAGCCAAGGCGAGCCTTTTGTAAGTCCATGTTGCCTGCTCAAAGTTAACACACAGAGAACATTTTTGTAAGTACATTTTTTAACAAATCGAACTAACACAAAGAGAACATAGTACATATTTTCACAAATCGAACTAACACACAGAGAACATAGTACATTTTACACAGATCATACCAACACACTTAGAACATAGTACAGTTTTTTCACAAATCGTACTAACACATTTACAACATAGTACATTTTACACAGATCGTACCAACACACTTAAAACATAGTACATTTTTTCACAAAATGGGGTATGAACCTAGTTTTGTATTTGAAAAGAGGGTATAAACACAAGAAATCCTCAACCCTAATGCAGCATACTCAGAACTTTGCTTATACAAAACTCAAAATTTTGCTCATAAAAACCCAGTTTTTGGCTCATAAACAAGAAATCTCTTTGATTGCTTACACATAGTACAAAACTCAAAATTTTGCTCATAAAAACCCAGTTTTTGGTACTAGCACACTTAGAACATAGTACATATTTCTACAAATCGTACTAAAACACTTAGAAATCTCTTAGGTTCTGCTAAGATATATACAGATCGTACTAACACAATTAGAACGTAGGAAATATTTTACACAAACAATTAGAACGTAGGAAATATTTTACACAAATCGTACTAACACAATTAGAACATAGTACATATTTCTACAAAATGGTACTAACACTTAGAATATAGTACATTTTTCTACAGATCGTACTAACACAATTAAAACATAGTACATAGTTCTACAAATCGTACTAACACTTAGAACATAGTACATATTTCTACAAAATGGTACTAACACACTTAGAACTAGTACATATTTCTACAAATCGTACTAACACACTTAGAAATCTCTTAGGTTCTGTTAAGATATATACAGATCGTACTAACACAATTAGAACGTAGGAAATATTTACACAAATCGTACTAACACAATTAGAACATAGTACATATTTCTACAAAATGGTACTAACACTTAGAACATAGTACATTTTTCTACAAATCGTACTAACACACTTAGAACATAGTACATATTTCTACAAATCGTACTAAAACACTTAGAAACCTCTACCCTAAAAATACCCAGAACTTTGCTCATACAAAACCCAGTTTTTTGATCACGAAAACCCAGTTTTTTGCTCACGAAAACCCAGTTTTTTGCTTAAACTAATTTGTAACGAACGCAACATTTCATTTTGCTAACAAATCTGCACTAAAAATTTGAAGAAAAGGGGGTATGAACCTAGTTTTGTATCTGAAAAAAAAAAAACAAAAAAAAAAAAAAGGTACGAACCCTATATACACATGCAATCAACGACAAACACACTAATCAAATAGTTTTCAAAACTAGGGTTTATATTTTGGAGAAAGGAACAATATTCGTACTTGAGAAAGGATCGGAGAAAGGGTAAGTCGGAGAAAGGATCGGAGAAAGGGTAAATCTGGAGTACCGTACCTGTATACCGGAGAAAGGATCAGGCGGCGCTTCCTCTTCTTCACTCACGTCATTGTCTTCTTCGCTCAAGTTCTCCAGATTTTCAGTTACATCTGGCTCTTGGATTTCATGCTCGTGGCTCGTCGACGCCTCGGTTCTTTGTCGCTTCGTTTTTCTCGGGGCCATTCTTTTCCGGCAGCTACACGCGGTGGTGGAAAGGGGAGAAAGGCTGGAATCGGTGGGGAGAGGGAACTGCAAAAGGGGAGTCGGTCGGTTGAGAGAGAAACTGAAACGTTGGGAGGGAGAGTTGGTGAGGGAGAGGGAACTGAATGGACGTGTTTGTGTGCTGAATTGGTTTTCCCATATTACCGAGGCTGGTAATGATGAGAGGAAAAGGCCCGCCTCTTTTTGCATTGCAGGGGTATTTTTGTACCCAATTTGAAAATAGGGGTAGGATTTGGTTTTTTTTATTCCCAAACCAACTATTGGTTTTACTATCACTAAGAGGCTATAAAATTTTTTGCCTCTATATTTAATAGCAAAAGGTTAGAAAAGTAAATATTTCGTAACTGTCGGTTCATGGGAGTTGGGATTGTATTTATCTATTTCCCTAATTCCTGAACCTTTAAATTATACATAAGTTTTTTTGTTTCGTTTGCAAATTAAATTGAAGCACAATCTTAACAATTAAATTTAATTTGCAGTTCTACTTTTCTTTTTCTTTTTTTCTTGCTTATAATTTTAGAAATCTTAAATAAGATAAACACAACATAAACTAAATAATTAAACATATATTATATGTAAATAAGCATTTAAAAGTAAGAAAATAAGCTATTTAAAAAAGCTTATTTAACAATAAAACAATTTGAATAGCAATTGAAAGATACTTGTTTGAAAATAAGCAATTCGATAAGAAAAATTAAGCAATTCAAATGACGTAAATAAGCATATGTTTACCAAATATATTCAATTCAAAAGTGTAGTTAAGCAATACATTATAATATTTTAAGCATAGAATAACACACAATTAAGCAATAAGTAGTGTGAGCTCAATATTGTCATATTTTAATGATTTAAAAGCACTATCGTAGTGTATACACTTTAATCTAACGTGGATAAAAGCAAAATTATACAAGTAAATAATTAGCAACTAAGCAAATGATATAAACATGTATACGTAAAACTTTAATTTGCAGCATTAAAATATAATATTCACTAACAAAATGCTAGGTATCGTATATTATCCATTTCCTATCAAGTACCGATAAGAGTGGCGGGGTTGTTGGGAATTGTGATAGATACATTACACATTTACATATATACCCCCTTACGCTAACTATAATTAATAACGTTTAAAATATCAAAATGTTAATTAAAATAATTAGATTAAATCTGGACCATCCAAATATATCAAATATGTGGTGTAGATTGGATCCTAGATACTACCTGGGGGACGGTTCCTATTGGATCCGCTCCATATATATATATATATATATATATATATATATATATATATATATATATATATATATATATATATATATAGTTTTGTTATGCTAGGCGATATTACATGGGCGACTAGTGTGCGACTGTCCACGTCATCTCAATTGGTTAGTTTACTTCTTCACGTTTCCTTTATTTTCCCTTTTCAATTAATTAATGTTATTTCCATATCTTAATATTTTCATTCTCTCTTCGTCTTCTGCGTTTTCCTTCTGCAAGTCTGCAACTATTTCTTCTCCTCTTTTAATCTTTGGCTACTATTTTCCTCTAGATTGGGGTTTAATAATTCTCAACAGGGTTTAGTAATTCCAACAGGGTTAGGTTTTTAAATTCCTAATTCTAAATTGAATATAAATTTGTACTCCTTCATCTCTCATCTACCGGGTTCTTCTCTGTAAATTATCTCATTCTCTAGTTTCAAGTTTAAGTGGAACCAATTTCGAAGGATGACTGGATATAAAGGGTGGAGTCTTTCACCTTCAATCCGGAAAATGAGATAATCTACAAGAAGGTTTAGAAATTTGTAAAGCAGACGTAGAGATGGAGAGAGAGAAGGGCCATTGAATTCATAAATTAAATTAGTAAAGAAGGGAGAGATTCTATTCTAAAGAATAGAGAGAGAAAGCTCACGAAAGTGTGAAGGAAAAAACAAGAAAAAAGAGAGGGAAAAAAAAAAAGGCGATGCTTACTCGGACAGTCGCTCACTCGCCCATGTAGTTTCGCTTAGCATAACAAAACTCATATATATATATATATATATATATATATATATATATATATAAAACGATAGCATTAAACGCAAACATAAAAGAAATCAAAATCACTGATCATGCCCAATCCGAACCACATACAAAACGATACAAATATTCTCGACCCAGATGATGGGCTTTCTTGGCTATGCACCGCCTGCAACCTCCCGATCTTCGCCACCCCCTTCTCCGGCGGCGGCTGCAGCAGCGGCCCCTTGCTGCACGACCAATGTGCTAAACTGCCGGTGGTGCTGCAGGAATGCGAATTGCACCCGAAGCAGCCGCTGTTCCTGAGGGACAACAACAACAACGAAACGTGCTCCGAATGCTCGCAGAATTGCGGGAGTAAGTTATACTACTGCCAAGACTCCGGCTGCGGGCTCGTCCTCGACGTGGCTTGCGCTCTTCCGGTCAAGATCCTGCACCGGAGCCACCGTCATAGGTTGGTCGCTGTCCGCGGCGGTAGCACAAACGGTACTTGCGGCGTGTGTGGCGTCTCGCATACTATTGCGGTGGCGGCGGGGGCGAGGTCTTACTCATGCAATGTCTGCAGCTTCTGGATTCACCCCGACTGCGCCACGTCAGCAAATGTGATCAAGCACGTGAAACACGACCACCCGCTCGTCCTCTACTACGACGTTGGTGCTGCATTTGGTGCACAATATTCTACTCCTCTTGATTATGATGAATTTTTCAATAGGCAAGCTCCGAAAAATGATAATCGTTGTAGTAGAGATCGATGTGTTGTTTGTGAAAATGACGTGGAGGGGGCGAGAGCCGGGGTTTATGCTTGCATCAAGTGTCGTGACGGTATTTTTCACATCTACTGTGCCACTTCAGATCCTCGGAGTTTTACACCTGGTATGCTCCCTCTTCCAATTTCATCTACTGTATCCTTGGATTTTATCTGATCTTATCCCATTTTATTATTATAATAGACTCATTTGAATACAAAACGGGACAAGATAGTTGAGACGTTTTTAGGAAATGAATTGAAATAGATAATTTCATATATTTTATATATGCACATATATGATTATTTCAGTGTTGAGCCGAGAGGCACAGTTCCCGAGTTTAGTTCGTCTTCCTATGAAAGATGAACACCAGAGTATAGTAGGCTACCTAAGAAATGCCACAAGCAACAACAACGGTGATGATGAGCAAATCGGGAGAGTGAAGGACGTGACAATATTTGAAAAAAGATTAGAGCCATTTAAGTTGCAAAAAAACTCCGATGAAGATGGTTGCCGTGTGTGCGATGCTTGTCTGAAAATCATTGATACTCCAACTATCTACGCCTCCTCCATCAACCCCAATGTGCTACTCCACGAATACTGTTATCACCTCCCGCGTTTCTTATCTCCGAACCCGGCTCACACACCCGGTCATAATTTCGGCTTCATCCTAGGTGATGATCCGGTTGAACTTCTCAGGCTTATCAGATCATCTTGTTGTGGTCATTGCGGTTGTCAGTGGTTTCGAGCTTGCTACTTTTGTTGGCAGTGCCGCATTTCGCCGCAAAGGTACATTCTGGACGTGTCGTGTGCCTTGATGCCTAATGTTGTCACGCACGAGGCACACAGCACCGCGCACTTCCTGCGCCTGCCGGAGAGCAACAACAGCAGGCGCAGTCAGGGAGGCGACCCAGACTGCGCCTGCTGCCTTCAGCCGCTAGGCAAGCTTGCTTACGAGTGTCGGACTTGTGATAATTTCGCGATCCACACTTGGTGCGCAATGCTTCCCAAGACCGTCGCCCACAAGTTCGACCCCCACCCTCTCCGCCTAACCACCACTGGGTGCCTCGCCGACATTTGTGAGATCTGCGAGAGGGGGATCGAGGAGAAGGTGTGGCGCTACGGCTGCGAGAGCTGCGACCAGTCGTTCCACGTCGACTGTATTCCTTGTTTGGACATGAACTACAAGATTAAGTCTTTGGTTAGAGAAGGGGTACGACTACCTAATGTCCCTGAAAGACTCATACGACGGCTTACGCTTCAAGGTCATGGGCATGGAACGGAGTATTGTAAGGATGTTGCCGATGAGTACGACGACCCATGGGAATCCGATTGATTCAAGATTATAATTAATGATCCTAAATTATGTGTGTGTGTGTGTGTTTTTATGGTTTATGGTTTACTATACTAGATTGATTTCATGGTTTAATTTGGTGAAATGACTGATATAATGTACTACATCGATATATATGAGCATCAATAATTGGCTAATTATAATACGAATTAAATACATTGAGTTTGAAGCAATATTATTCATTCGTTTGAATTGGATATTTGGAATCATGCCCAAAAACCTTTTGCTACTTAACTAATTCTGTTCCACGAAGTTTATATGATAGCAAGAATGGATTACGGTCCTACGTGGCCTTATGTACGAATTTCTTGATTTTTTTCTCCTAAATTATGATGGCTCGCACTTAAAATTAATAATTTCATGTAATGATTTTATTATAATATAATATAATTTTAGTATATCTCTAACAATATGATTTATGTTGATTTATGACCGGATATATATACAACATATCATTAAAATATTTCTTCATCAAGTTTTTCTTTTATCACAATAACAGAATAATTGAGAAATAATTAATATAAATAATTAAGTTTCGTCGAAAATTCGACGAGCACTGCAATAGCATGTATATATATTACAATGGGTGATGGTCTATATCAAAGTATTCATATTTTCAAACTCCAATTTTGATGCATGGCCCTCACTTCTTGTATTCTACCAATTGATTATTGAACTATATATGTGGATTTGAAATCCCTTGCGGTTTTCTTTGACTTCTCTTTAATTGATTTATGTATTTGGGAAAAAAAATAATAGAGTCAAATATATAAGTCAAGTTCCTACTATACTTTTTGCAAGTGAGATTTAGTGTATGCAATATTATTCTATCCCGACCCTGTATTTCTTTTCATTTGACCACATTTTTCGATTGAGGTGTATTGGCTCATATACCCGTTCAATTTTAATACGTGCAACTTCACAAATATCCCTATTTTGTCCAAATTAGTTTACAAATACCCATCATTAATTATGTAGACCGAACTAAATCACATGAGTCACCACCTTCTTAATTCTTCATTTCTCAAAAAGTGTGTCAAAAGAAAGTGATCGAATGAGAATAAACGTAAAGAGTAGTAACGTACACATATCAAGGCTATATATATAGTACGTATATCTTTACTCCAATTAATTTGGTCTTTTCTTTTTCTTTTTTAATGTGGAAGATATTGTTAGATCCAATCGTAGACCAAGACCCACTCCTCTCAAGTCAATGGTCAACTATTTATTCTACAATTAATCAATTATCAATCAAGAACAAAAATGATTGTACCACTTTTTTTAATTTATTATTATTAGTAGTTAGTTTCAATATCCTAATTAATAAATAAATACTTCAATCAACAAAATGCATGTGTAATTCAATAATTATTCTAATTACGGTAATGAAAGAACTAAAAAAACAGCTTAATTAATTATTTATTATTATTTTATAATTATTGGAACAAAGAAATCTCTTGAAATCTTTATTTTTACAATTAAAAAGAGTAGAGTTAAAATTAAATTAGCTAGGCCACAATTAACCAAGTAGAATTGATTATAGTCACATATCATTTCCTTCCTTAATTCATGTGCCAAAACGAAATGAGACTGATAGTGAGGGACGGAGGGAGTAGCTTAATTGCAAACTAGACATAAAATTTTAACCTCCCTCTCAACCATTTGGATGAGATCATCGACATTACATTTCAGTATGACGTTCTTTATTTATTGCTGATTTTGAAAATATATTTAAAATTAACGTGTCAAACATTTGATTGTGCAATATGATATATCGTCACACTGAAATGCAACAGAGAGCCTCATCCGATTCCCTATATGTCCAAATTAAATAAAAACAAAGTAAATGAGTATATAATACAAAACCAATCCTAATTCTAGAATTGATAGTGATAGTAAAAATGTTATCAAACTCTATATATTATGATATACTTCCCTCACACTTGCCCTAACCTCAATCTCTCTCTCACTAATGATGAACAACTCTAACTCAAACCACACACTCTCCATCTTCATCTTCTTCCTCTCCATATTCTCACTCAAACTAACCCTCTCCACCCAAATCCACTGCCCGGAAATCGAAAAACACTCACTCCTAAACTTCAAACACTCCTTAAACGATCCAAACAACCAACTCTCCTCATGGGAAACCGAGCCCAACTGCTGCAAATGGGAAGGCGTAGTCTGCAGCAACTCAACCGGCCATGTCCATCGCCTCCGCCTCCACGGCTTCACCGGCGGCCGACTAAACCCTTCTCTCCTCAACCTCACACGCCTCGAATTCCTCGATCTCAGCCGGAACAACTTCCGGCAAACGATCCCTCCTTTCATCGGATCGTTCGAAGGTTTGAATCATCTCAACCTATCCGATGCCGGATTCCACGGTAAGATTCCTCCGGCGATCGGGAATCTTTCGAGGCTGCAGAGTTTGAGCGTCTCCGGGAGCCTCAACATGCTGTCTTCGGAGAACCTCGAATGGCTGTCGGGGCTACCGGAGCTGCGGCATCTCGACATGGACTTCGTCGACATCGGAAAATCAAGAAACTGGCTGCAGGTGATTAGCTCTCTCCCTTCTTTGAAAGAATTGCATTTCAAGAACTGCAGCATCGAATCGTTTCCACCATTGATTAATGGTGTGAAGAACATCTCTTCTCTATCGTACCTCGATCTCTCTTACAACAACTTCCACTCTCTCTCCATCCCTCCATGGATCTTCCACCTCACCGATCTCCTCCACCTCGATCTCAGCTTCTCTAAACTCAACGGTCCGATTCCGACGTTTAACAACTCGACGAAGCTCGTTTTTATCGATCTCTCCCAGAATCCATTGAACTCGACGATCCCAGAATGGATCTACTCATGCAGAGATTTGCAGTTTCTTCACTTCAGTTACAGCCTCATGCGCGGCGGAATCTCCGGCGCCGTCGCGAACCTCACCTCCCTCAAAACCCTAAACTTCTTCGGAAACCAGCTCTCCGGCGAGATCCCACCTCAAATCTCTCACATGTGCGGGTTGGAGTTCTTGTTCCTGACCTACAATCAGTTCGTCGGCGACGTCTCCGATTCCTTCGGAAACATGTCGGATTGCTTCTTGGAATCCATCAAGCTTCTCTGCTTGAGGAGCAACAACCTCCACGGCCGGATCCCGGAGGGTTTCGGAGGGTTTAAGAGAGACCAGTTCCTCCATTTCGGCGGGAACGCTTTCTCCGGCAAGATTCCGGCGACCCTGGGGAGGCTGACGTCGCTGGAGGAGCTCAGCCTCTACGGCAACGAGTTCTCCGGCGGCCTGCCGGAGAGCTTCGGTCAGCTCTCGAGCTTGGAAGAGATCTACATGGACGACTGCATGCTTGAAGGAATCGTAACGGAAACCACTTCTCGAAACTGAAAAGATTCAAGATTCTGTCGGCGCCGGGGAATTTCTTGACCTTGGACGTGAAGCCGGATTGGGTCCCGCCTTTCCAGCTCGTGGCCTTGAAGGTAGCTTCGTGGAGGCTCGGCGGCGGCGGTGGGATTCCAGCGTGGATTGAGTCGCAGAGGAATGTTTCAGAGCTTGATTTGTCGGATACCGGAATCTCAGGTACTGTTCCGGCATGGTTTTGGGAGGTTCCGTTCTTGAATCTGAGCCTCAACGGTCTCCACGGAGAGATCCCGGACCTAAATCGAGCTCGGTACTTGTACCTGAGCTCGAACGGTTTCAGTGGCTCCTTGCCAAGAATCGGAGGAGGTTCCTTGAGAGAGATCGATCTCTCCAACAACTCGTTCACCGGAGGAATGTCTCGATTCCAGTGCAGTAGCTCGCAAACCATTCGAGTCGAGATCCTACATTTGGCGGGAAATGATTTGAATGGAGAGTTACCGGATTGTTGGGAGAAATGGACTTCTTTGAAATACTTGAATCTAGGCAATAACTCCTTGTTTGGAGAAATCCCAAATTCAATAGGCTTTCTTGAAAATCTGCAGTCTTTGAACCTCTACCGGAACAAATTCTCTGGTCGAATCCCTTCTTCGATGGGTGAATGCAGAGAGTTGGTGAAGATGGAGCTCTCTGAGAACAATCTTGATGGGAACTTGCCTAAGTGGATCGGAACGAGGTTAGTGAAGTTGAGGATTCTAGTCTTGAGATCAAACCGTTTCAATGGTGAGATTCCTCTTGAAATTTGCAACCTTACCTCTCTTCAAATCTTGGATCTTTCGAGAAATATGTTTGATGGTCGAATACCTAGCTGTGTTAACAATTTCATTGCCATGGCTACGAAGAGAAGCTTGGATAAATATGGCTACTCTTCTTCCTCTTCCTCGAGTTACAGTGGAGCATCTTTCATAGATAGTGCATTAGTTGCCACAAAGGGAAGCATTTTGCAGTACGATACAATCCTTTCGTTGGTTACAAATGTCGACCTTTCTAGCAATAATCTCTCCGGAGTTATTCCGAGTGAGCTGACATCTCTAGTCGAGTTGAGATCGTTGAACCTGTCGAGGAACGGCTTGTCCGGCTCGATTCCTCGGGATATTGGAGATATGAAGGAGTTGGAGTCTCTTGATCTGTCGAGGAACTTCTTATCGAGTCAGATTCCAACTAGCTTGTCTTCCATCTACTCCTTGAGCCATTTGGACTTATCGTACAATAACTTGAGCGGGAGGATTCCTAGAGGTACTCAGATTCAAAGCTTCGATGCTTCGAGCTTCGTTGGTAATGATCTCTGTGGCACCCCGTTGGCGAGAAGTTGCAGTGGTGAAGGGAGAGGAGAGAGAGGGGAGAGAGAGGAGGGAGATGGAGATGTAGTTGAAGTGAATTGGTTCTTTGTGTTCTTATCATCAGGTTATGTTGTGGGATTTGGAGTAGTTTGCACTACTTTGTTGTTGAACAAGAAGTGGAGAGATGCATATTTTGGGCTATTTTTCAAGAAATAATTGACGTAATTTATAATAGAGGATACCATCCGGCATATTTATGTAGGTGTGATTCGACGAATAATAAACGTAATGTTTATTCTTATTTCTTATTTTCATTAGACTATATAAATTGCTAGTTGTATAAACTTGACTTTGTGAATAGATATGCACGATGACGGATGACGCGAAATACGAATGTGAGAAACATGGAAAATTTAAAGGGTAGAATACTAGAAATCTATTTTCTTTAACATTAAAGAGAACGCGCGGTTAATTTTGCAAGTTAGGCCTTATTTTTTTTATTCATTTGTTGGGCTTATCAGGATTTTGCTTGTTGGGCCTAGACATAAGTGTGAGATACTAGTATCCTTTATTACACTCTCATTCGCCATCTTTATATATTTAGTTTATATGTCGATTGTCCGCCATCTTTATGTTTTTGATTTATCTGATGATTGTACGACATTTTTGTACCTCGTTCAAATTTACATCTAGAGCACATACTTGTCAATTATACTACACCACGAAACACAAAGATGTCGGAGTCGGACTGAGAGAGTGCATTATTTATACCGTATCATTTATAAAGTGATAGTTAATTGTTTTTTAATAATATGTATATAAAATTAGGTGTGAAGAAAATAGTGTAATTCTCCCTTAATCATATTGAAAGACGTGCTCGTGTGAAAGTTACACCACATACTACTATGTGGATAGTGGAAATTGAAATCGGAACCTTACTTTTAAGAGAGCTCTAGATTTTTCCTCGTCGCCACCACGCGAAAGGGTCATTGGACTTCAAAAAACATTTTAATATAAATAGATGCTAGCTACATGTCCATTATTTTTTAAAAAACTTTTTTAGCAATTTTAATTTTAAGACTAGTTCATATTTACAGTTTTATGTTAAGGTTCATCGATCGATTTAGGATTCATAATCATTTTTTAAATTCAATTTAATTTTTATTAATTATAATATAATTGGTAAATTCAAATTTAAAGTATACTATAATTTTAAAATATTTCAATTTTAAATTAACTTTTCTTATCAATATGATTTATAATTCCATGGTTTTATAAAAAGAAATATTTATTTCTTCTATTCTTCATAACTATGCACTATTTGTTGTGGCACAATTTTCAAGAAAAAACAGAAATAAAAGATTTTTATAAGGTGTTTTTGTGTGATAATTTATTACATTCTTTTTAGAAAACTAAACAAATAAATTAGATAGACGAAAAGGAAAGTGAGGCTAATGAAGTGGGACATAAGGAGTATACATCACATAATATCAAACCCTAGGAACATATATCGTACTCGATTATCAAAGATTGTACAAGTACCTAGATTTATCGGGATTGAATTTCTAGACGCGGAATTCCTTCATGAACAATCTCGAAGTCACAATCACGAACACGAATTGAACGAGTTTGAGAATATCAACGACTACCAGCTCAACTAAGGGCATTACGTTTTCTTCCCGATAGGGAGAAGATAAATTTCGTTCGATTTAGTATATTGGGAACCACAACCAGGGGTCGTTATATTTAGACACCCCATAAACACTTAATTAGACTAGAACTACCCATACACTCGTATCAATTGTATAACTCATGAACTTTTAACTTACATAAATCACTTAATTAAGTTCACAATTACTAAATAACATATCTATATTTAAAAACAAAAAGTACAATAGTCTAACTTTCCCTCCTACCTTAGGAATTTTCCTGCCACCATGTTTGATCCTGAAGCCCAATAACATTAGAAGAAACCCAACGTTAATCGACAGATAGATGCTGACGAACACGACGACGACGATCTTGATAACGGGGAAAAAGACCGTGTTTCCATATTGGGCGTGATCACCATCAAAGAAGCGATATAGCTGACCGAGACGGCCGCCAGGGACGTCCACATCGTGTATATGACGACGACTAATAGTTTTGGGTACCTCAATGGGAGCCCGGAGGTTAGTAGGCAGATCGCGATGAGAGATGAAACAAAAGCCACCGTGTTAGCCTGTTTAAAGCTTTTGAATATTTTAGGGCGGCTGGACGCCATCACGGCCTCCCCCGCTTTGTGTTGAGGGGACGAGTCGTCCTGCCAGACGCCGCCGGGTGGGCTGACGACCGCCTGGAAAGCCATCGTCGCTATCAGGACCACCGCCACCATTGTTGTGTCGCTCATTTCCCCCATATAGGACTTGTTCTCAGCTGGACCTTTCTTCTCTAGCTCTGGAATTTTTATTATTTCTGAAGGAGTTGCATCTGGAAAGCTTTCTCTGTAGATTTGCACCATTGTTTTCCCCTCGGAATTCCTTAATGTCTCATCTATTTTATCGTTAACCACCAAGTATCGTATGATCTGATCATGGCAAAATTTTGGAAATAATAAACTATCTAATAATGCAAAATACTAACGCTGCAATTCGCTGAAACACTAATATGACATTTTATTGTTAACAAATGTCAAGATAAAATATTTAACGTTACACTTTCATCTACTGCTACACTGTCATATACTATGACACTTCGAAAATGTCATTATAAATAAAGTCTAACAACAATTGATATAGTATTTAGATGTTTTTAAGTGTATTTAAAAGCCAATATTCTAGTAGTGAGATATGAGGTTCAAAAATTAATTTTATTTGTATTGTTATTATAGTATTTCTGTTTTTGAACAACAATATACATTTAATATAGCTTACAAGTATACGCATGCATATCTTTCGGCACAATTTTAATTTTTATAATAAGCAATGTTAGTAAAATTATATTTAGATCTCATTTGATGTGAATGAATATCAAAATGAAATAAATATAAAATATAAAAACATTTGATTTAGTGACGAATTCTGGGAGTCCATATTCCGAGCTAGCTCCGGATAGTTCGTCACTATTGTGTCGACGATGTGCAGCTGGCCGCGCATCATCGCCATGTGTAGGAGGCTTCTAGAACATGCAAAAGAAACTGTTTCGAGAAGGTACGATGAAGTACCTTCTCGGAGCAGTTCTTTGAGTGTTGCTACGTCGCCGTTTGATGCGGCACTGTAGAGTTCCTTCTCCATTCTCTCGCTCCCTCTCTCTCTCTCCCCTCTCTCTCTAAATAAGCATGCAAGTATTAAAGAATCAAGTTATATAGCGATGCATGTCATGGCAACTTGTGATGATTGCGTAGATACTTTAAATTATACGTACTCGCTCGATCCGTCCCACTGACTAATTAGTTTCACATTTCCTTTTTCGTTTGTACTATTCATTAATCCACTTTTTAAAATAGGAAACATATTAACGCATAACAATACCTTTTAGACTCCTCTATCTTTATTTTTCTTTATTTTATGTGTCATATTCTAAGTGGACTGATTAAATGGAACGGAGGGAGTAACTGATATACCAACATGCAGATGAATTACATGAAAGCAAAGAATAAGAATTAATCAATAGTACATTACTTTTATAAAAGGAAATCAAAATTCATAATATCTTTAATTTATTAAAAGAAAAGATGTTTACTAGTGAAGAAAGGTAATTAAAGGGTGGATTAATGTATATATTAAAGTTTACGTGTAACTGAAGGAGAGGAATAAATAAGTCATTTTCATTTAAATAAGTCAAATTAAACTGGCAAAGAACTTATTAATTGAAGACAAATATGAAAAAATTATGTTGCAAAATTGATTATATTTGTTGTGACGAAATAGGATAATTGAATAATCGAATAAACTATTAAACGTAAAGAGATATAAATTTACGAGGTTCACCAACGTTGTGTTGGCTACATCCACGGGCAGGAAACAAATAACAAATTGTATTATAACGGTTGTTACAGATTACAAAGTTTGTGCCATATTTCTATATAAATAAAGTACATCAGACGGGCTAGACTCAATACGCCAGTTAGGCTCAACTAAACATACATCTCATACAACTCTGCGAAGTGACAAAACTAATTCAAGACATACTTACACACAATACTTATAATTGTACTAATATTTTAGGGGTGTTTATATATTTACCAAAGGAATGCATGCAATAATTTATTAGGAATTATGTTTACATGCTAATAGAGAAATTTTTCCCCTCCCACCATGGAGAAAATTATTCATCATAACGAACACATGAAAACGTGAAGAATGAAAAAAGTAAAAAAGTAAATATTCTCATCTTTTTCAGTCATTCATTATTTTCTATCGAAGAGAACGAGCCTTAAAGTAAGAGCTCAATCTAAGTACTGCTACTCACATGAGGACTTCTTGAAGACAAAAGAAGCCTAGCTTAAGAATATGGGTGTAGTGTGTTAGATATGATAAGTTTATTTTAAAAAGCTTATAAGTTTCATAAGCATAAAAGACGTGAGAAGAGCTTATAAGGTGTATAGTGGTTAGAGTTAATGAGTAAGTTGTCGAAGTGTTTGGATAAACGAGCATATAATTTCAAATAGATCTTAAAAATTAATTTTTTTGAAAAAAAAAATTCGAAACACTTGAAAATTTTCAATTTCTATTATTTTTCAGCATATAATTAAGAGGGTGAACTCTATTATATTTCAGCTCTAATTAAACTAATAGAAGTTCACCAACAAAAACACATATTTAGTGGGATATTCACACGAGTTCTACATACATTTTTTGATTAAATTAGACTCAATTTGATTAAATTAATTTAATAAGATAAAAATTGGTATATTATATAGAGAGAACATTGTCGCGAGAAATGAGAATAAACCTTGACCACTGATCTTACTGAAATCTATTGCTAATATTGATTTGATTATAGTTGCAATGCACAATATATAAGCATGGAAACATTTAAGTATATAAAATTTTATAAAATGAGCATGATTATGTATAGTAAACAATGGTCTATCAAACTATTTATATATTCAAACTCCAATTCTGACGAACGGGATCCTTTGTTCCCAAATTTGTATTCCGATTGTGTATCTAATTCAAAACTACGTAGTTTTGATAGTTTAAAATATCCTCAAATTGGAGGCAATTAGATATCAAAAAGAAACTATATAGTTTTAATTTGAGTACACGATTGGAACACAAATTTAAGGACATAGGATCTTATCTGCAATTTTGATGCATGGCCCTCACTTCTTGTATTCTACCCATTGATTATTGAACTTACATGTGGATTTGAAAGTTGCGGTTTTCTTTGACTTCTCTTTAATTGATTTATGTATTTTGCCAAAAATAATAGAGTGAAATATATAAGTCAAGTTCCTACAACATTTTTAACAAAATAGATCTAGGGTATACAATACTATTCTACTCCGGCTCTTCGTTTCTTTTCATTCGACCACATTTTTCAATCGAGGTGTATCGTCCCTAATACCAATTCAATTTTTATCGGGCGATACTCACATGCAACTTCACAAATACCTTTTTTTTTTCTTTTTTTTTTTTTGTCAGATGAGAATAAGCGGAAAAAGTAGTAACGTACACATATCAACATATCAAGGCTATATATATATCTTGAGGAATGATATGTTAGTCACCTTATGGTGAGCACCTTCGTGGGCACCTTCGTCTTCGACATCATTTTGTTCAATTTTTTCAATTGTAATATATTATATTACCTTATAAATTAATATTGATTTGTTTTTCGTGGGCACCTTCGTCTTTACTTCAATACATATATTGATTTGTTTTTTTCTACTTTTTTTTTTAATGTGGAAGATATTGTTACTCCAATCAACAACAAAATGAGTGTAGCAATTTTTTTTAATTACTAGTTTTACTAAAACATGCTCCAAAAGTAAATGATCGTAAACAGTCGGGACGAAAGGAGTAATACCGGACAATAATCATCTACTTGTGATCGAAGAGATCAGCACATGCAAGGTAAGTTTCTATTCTTTGATAAAAAAGGAAAATATACTAATACCAAACTTGAATGGAATTCCAAACTCTAGTGGCCCTAGCTAGCTGCAATCTCTCTCTCTCTCTATATATAGCATTAATTGTACACAAGAAATCGCAACTCAATTATACAGAATCATCATGCCAAATCATAACCACTCAAAAAATGTTACCAACAACATAGACCCCGATGACGGGATCTCCTGGCTGTGCGCCGCCTGCAAGCTCCCGATCTTCGCCACCCCCTTCTCCGGCAGCGGCGCCGCCTCACTGCACGACCAATGTGCGAAACTGCCGGCGGTGCTGCAAGACTGTGAATTGCACCCGCAGCAGCCGCTTTTCTTGCGGGACAACAACAACGACGAAACGTGCTCCGAATGCTCGCAGAAATGCGGGAGTAAGTTATACTACTGCCAAGACACCGGCTGCGGCCTCACCCTCGATGTGGCGTGCGCTCTGCCGGTCAAGATCCTGCACCGGAGCCACCATCATAGGATGGTCGCCGTCCGCGGCGGCAACGGTATTTGCGGAGTGTGTGGTGTCTCTCATAGTACTGCGGCAGCGGCGGGGGCGGCGAGGTCTTACTCATGTATTGTTTGCGGCTTCTGGATTCACCCCGACTGCGCCACGTCAGCGAATGTGATCGAGCACGAGAAACACGACCACCCGCTCGTCCTCTACTACGACGTTGGTGCCGCATTTGGTGCACAATATTCAACTCCTCTTGTATCGTACGATTTTTTTTTCCGGCCAGCACCAAATAATGATAACCGTTGTAGTAGGTGTGCGATTTGTGGGAAGGACGTCGGGGCGAGAGTCGGGATCTATGCTTGTATTCAGTGTCGTGATTGCACTTTTCATATCTACTGCGCCACTTCAGACCCTCGGAGTTTTAAACCCGGTATGCTTGCTCTTCTAGTTTCATCTACTTAAAATCTTACCGTATCAACGGATTTTATTTAATTTTATCTGGACTCATTTTATTATTTTGGGACGTCATATTGATAACGGAACACTTCTAAAAATGGCCAAAATTAAAGACTAGTTATCTACTCACATCTTTGCACGTATCCAATATAATTTTAATCACAACATTTAAAAGGTCAATAAGCAATACTACCTCCATCTCATCTAATTAGTCCCACTTGCATAGTAATTTTTTCGGCACGCATTTCCACCGAAACCTAGTACGGGTTTAACGATATAATATTAAAATATTATTTCTTTTACGGGATACTACGAGTGTCGGACTATCCCGTAAAAGAAATAATATTTCAAAATTATATCGTAAAACTCATACTAGGTTTCGGTGGAGATGCGTGCATGTCACATCAATAAAGAAGTGGGACTAATTAGATGAGATGGAGGTAGTATGTTTTTATGAATACATGGTGCATGTTTTATTTTAGAAAAGAGATATTTGGATCTAAATATTAAACAATACACCTTTATCTCAAAATTATAAACCCCTCCTGAATAACGATGCTGAAAAAAAAAAGTGTCAAAATAAAATAGACGAAAAGTATACTAATTTTAAGAAATAAAATAGATTTCAAATTCATGTATACATGCATTTAATTCATGCGCATGTATGGCTATTGCAGTGTTGAGTCGAGAGGCGCGATTTCCTAGGTTAGTTCGTCTTCCGATGGAAGATGAACACCAGAGTATTGTAGGCTATGTAAAAAAAGCCACGAGCAACAACGGTGCCGATGAGCAAATCAGAGAAGGGGAGATGTGGTTGGGTTTCAGAAATTCATTTAAGTTGCATACAAACTTCGATAATGAAGATGGTTGTCGTGTATGCGATGCGTGTCTTAAAATCATTGATACTCTCCCTTTCTACACCTCCTACATTAACCCCAGTTTTCTACTCCACGACTACTGTTTTCGCCTCCCAGAATTTTTATCTCCAAACCCGGCTCACACACCTGGTCATAACTTCCGCCTCAGACTAGGTTTTGGTTTGACGGCTGAAATCGGATCATCTTGCGGTCACTGCGGTTGTCGGTGCGTTAAAGCTTCTTACATCTGCTCTAGATGCTCCTGGAAGCAGCCGCGAAGGTACGCGCTGGACGTGTCGTGTGCATGGATGACTAATGTCGTCACGCACGAGGCACACAACACCGCGCACTTCCTGCTCCTGTCGGAGAGCAACAGCAGCAGGCGCAGTCGGGGAGACGACCCAGACTGCGCCTGCTGCCTCCGGCCGCTAGGCAAGCTTGCTTACGAGTGCCGGACTTGTGAGAATTTCGCAATCCACACTTGGTGCGCCATGCTCCCCAAGACAGTCGCCCACAAGTTCGATCCCCACCCTCTCCGACTGACCACCATTGGGTGCGTCGCCGACATTTGTGAGATCTGCGAGAGGAAGATCGAGGAGAAGGTGTGGCGCTATGGCTGCGAGAGCTGCGACCAGTCGTTCCACGTCGACTGTATTCCTTGTTTGGACATGAACTATAAGATCAAGTCTTTGGTTAGAGAAGGCAGGTTAGAAATAGCTAATGTCCCTAAAAGACTCATACGAGGGCTTACACTTCAAGGTCATGGGCATGGGGAGGAGTATTGTAAGGATGTTGCCGATGAGTACGACGACCCATGGGAATCTGATTGATTCTAGATTATATATAATTAATGATCCTATATGTGTGTGTGTATTTTTATGGTTTAAGGTTTACAATACTAGGTTCCATGTAATTTGGTGAAATAATGGATATAATGTACTACATCGACATATATGAGCATCAATAATTGGCTAATTATAATACTTAATTAGTTTCATCTTTTAATTCTTTTTCGTATATCTTATTTATTAGTCCACTTTTCTAGATATGAAACTAATTAAGACGTAAGAATACCTTTTAAAACTCCTTTATCTTTGTTTTTCTTTATTTTAAGTGTCATATTCAAGGTGAACTGTTTAAGTGGAACGGAAGGAGTACCTAATATACCAACATGCACATGAATCACATGAAAGCAGAGAATAGAATTAATCAATAGTACATTACTTTTATAAAAGGAAATCATAATTCATAAGATCTTTAATTTATTGAAAGAAAAGATGTTTACTAGTGAATAGAGGTAATTAAAGGGTGGAATATATATATTAAAGTTTAGGTGTAACTCAAGGAGAGGAATAAATAAGTCATTTTAACTTAAATAAGTCAAATTAAAAATCTGGCAAAAGAACTTATTAATTGAAGACAAATATGAAAAAATTATGTTGCAAAATTGACTATACTTATTATTGTACTACTCCCTCCGTCCCATTCGGAAATGGGCCTTTTTTCGGCGCGATAATTAAGACGGAAGTAATGATAGTGTGTTAAAGTGATGTGTCTAAATTTTATTGGGTTATAATTTTCTATTTCGGGAAATATCTTTGTATCAGTGGAACGTCTCGAAATGGAAAAGGTCTCATTATCAGCGAGACAGAGTGAGTAATATTTTTGGGGTATTTATATATCTATATTTATACTTATATAAAAAGAGCCATGTTTTACAAAATATGCATTGCTTTATATCCTTACAAAATTCTCAAATTAAGGGTGATAATGTAATCTAATAATTATAAGATCTACAAGAATATCTATAGAAGATTCAAAATTCACCTTATTTAATTAAATTGATTTACCTAATTTAATATAAAATCATCATAAAATAATGAAATAAGAAAATTTGCAAATAATAATAATAATAATAATAATAATAATAATAATAATAATAATAATAATAATAATAATAATTATTATTATATTATTATTATTATTATTATTATTATTATTATTATTATTATTATTATTATTATTATTATTATTATTATTATTATTATTATTATTATTATTATTATTATTATGGTGAATATATCACTGTTTGTTAATTTGTTGATTAGTAAAAAATTAAAAATTGATTTAATTTGTTGGGTGTGAAGATGCATATAAACTATCAATATTTTTTGTTTAGCATATATATATTCTCTTATCGACGTGAGGCTAATGCATGCGACCAACGCCGTAGGTTCGAATCCTCCATATGTATTTTTACATTTCAAGTTAACCCATGTTATCAGATTTTAGTTTAAACGATTTATTTTTATTTTTGATTGTTATTTATTTGCTATATAATTCTTTTTATATATTTTAGATCGATAACTTTATGTGAAATTTCTATTAAGAATATTTAATAAGTATAGAAAATAGAGAATAATAAAATATTTTTCTGGTAATTAGAATTTAGACATTTTCTTTTTATTATTTGTGTTGAGACATTTGTCTAAGGGATTAATTTTTAGAAATTATTCATGTTTTATGATTTCATATGTTTGGTTGGATTTCAAAACCACCACGTATATTTCATCTGAATATATGCCGTTCATCACTTGACTAAAAATGTTAAGGAATGTATTTTGTATATTAGAATGTAACTCCAAAATGTTAAAGGGTGTACTTTATTACTCCCTCTAACCCTTTCAAGTTGAGTCATTTCTTTTTGCGATTTCTGGCACGTTTTTCCACGCTTCTAGATGATGAGCTTTAAAATGGATTTTTGAAGATTTTTTCTTTTACAGGATACTACAACACTTGTAGTATCACGTAAAAGATTTTTTTAAAACTCCATTTTAAAATTCATCATCTAGAAGCCTAGACTAGCGTGTCGAAAATTGCAAAAAGAAATGACTCAACTTGAAAGGGACAAGGGAAGTATAAATTTGCATGCTCAAGATCACAAGTGCTCCTGATTCACTTGACTTTGCCGAAATAATAATTATTAGAATCACTCCACTAATGGAAGAAACAACTACACTTAACTCAACAAAATTAGTAACATCTATTCGATAAGAAGACCTAATAATATTCGATCAAGGCTTATCACATGTCAATAGATCTACACGGTACTGACTTAAAGCTATCAAGTTGGATTATTGTTGTAATTATCGTTTGTGCTCAATCAATAAAAATTCTCAATTAATTCTATACACCATCTGACACTTTCGAAAACAAGACATATTAAAGTGATAAGTACAACCTAGAGATCTAACTGCATAATAGATAGATTCAACCAAAACTATTCTTAACAAATATACTAAAATTGCTTAAAAGAGTATATCATTATATGCATCCAGTTAAAAATGAAAATCACATTTGTAGATATAAATCACACTCCAAAGTAAATATTAAAATCACTATCTTTGCAACACATAACTTTATGATCTACGCTATGAATAGATAGAGTTCAACACTCGATGAAGGTTAAGAGTGTTCAAAGTCAAATAATTCAATGTGTTCAAATTCATCATATTCAAGCTCTTGTATCCTCCCGTTCCCAAGCTAACTATGCAAGGACACCAAATCTTCAGATTATTCTTCGATTGTTCTTATTTTTAGATATCAACTACATCATTCCAAGCTGAGGTTCAAATTCATATCAAAAGTATATTTAAATATCATCCTACTCATGCAAAGAGATAGTCATTGTTGGAAATTAATTCAAAAACACAATCATGAGTGAATGTTAGGATTGTGTTTAGTGTTGTGGTGATTGTTGGAAGATTGTATATATTTCTAGCATTAGAGTTGGAGATTCAGCTCTCAAACTTTCACCTTGTTGTAGAACTTACACTCTCAAATTGTGATAAGTCAAATCATTTTTCTTTGAAACTATAAAAAAAGAATACTAGAGAGAAATGCACTTCACTTTTCTTTACGCCTTTTTAGTTTGATTGGCATAATGTCCAAAATAAGACATATATTCTTTAAGATTTTACTCTGAAGAAGTACATCGTTATATCGAGCAGTCATCATAATAAAATAATGAAATCTCTATCTATTTAGAGAGCTAAAAACAGATTATGTAATGTAGAATAAATTTAGAATAAATAGAGGGATCCAAGGTTTTTATATCATGTTTACTTAGTATCATAATAGTTCATATAATTATTTAGGGAGTGGTATATTTATTTTATTTATTTGGTAAAAAATGGATAACATAAAATATGAAATATCCAAATTTCTTTTGTCTACCTATTGAGAAATGCATGCAATATTAGAGTGTTTTTTTTTTTTAAAACATGGTATAATATGCAATACTTCTAATAGCATACGATGATATAGAGGTTGTCCACAATTTATATGCCTTGACAAAAAAAAAATAAATAAAAAATAAATAAAAAATCAAAGTAAATCGGAATGGTAAATGAACTATAATTTTTTTGGAGTGTTCTTATTTCTAGAGATCTACTCTATCATGCTAAACTTAGGCTCAAATCCATATTAAAAGCATATTCAACTATTATCCTACTCGTGCAAAGAGATTCATTTTGTTGGAAATTAATTCAAAACTCAAACTTGATTGCACGTTAGGAAAACAATTAAATTAAAGTGTATTTTAAACAAAACAATTAAAAATGAGCTTGAAATGGTGGGAAAATCATTTTAACTATGAAATATGGTTACTATTTTATAAAATCGCTAAATTAACAAAGAGAAATTGATTCAATTTTTGTACAAAAGTTCATATAAATTGTTGCAGTTGATTATTATTATAATTTAAATTTAAAATAGAGATTATACGTGCAACGCACGTTATATTTACTAGTTTACCAAAAGAATGCATGGAATAATTTATTAGCAATTATGTTTACATGCTTATAGATTTTTTTATTTTTTTTTTCTCCCAACTCGAAGAAAATTATTCATCATAACTAACATATGAAAACGTGAAGAATAAAAAAAGTGAAAATTTTCATCTTTTTCTATCATTCAGAAGAGAACGAGTTTTTTAAGTAAAAGCTCTATGTAACCGCTACTCACATGTCACATGAGAACTTCTTGAAGACAAAAGAAGCCTAGCTTAAGAATATGGGTGTAGTCACTGTAGTGTGTTAGATAAAGTTTATTTTTAAAAGCTTATAAGTTTCATAAGCATATAAGACGTGACAAGAGCTTATAAGGTGTATAGTGGTTAGAGCTAATAAGTAAGTTGTCAAAGTGTTTAGATAAACGAGCTTATAATTGCAAAGAGATTTTAAATTTTAAAATTTTTTAAAATTAAAAAAAAAAAAAATCGATCGAAACACTGAAAATTTTCTTCTATTATTTTTCAGCTTATAATTTAAGAGGAGATAATATATGTTTTTACCCCTTTTGACTTTGTGAAAACAATATTAGGTATGGAATATAGTTTACAATAAAAACACCCAATTTTTGGTTTGGGTGGACAAAAATACCCCTATCTTCAATATTTATTATTGTCCATACTAAAATATTTTCTCGGCTTTATTTTTCTTCTTTGCAAAAAAAAACCACGGTTCTTCTCTTCTCTCGCTCCCTTTCTCTCACATACTCTCTTCCTCTCTCTCTCACCGGCGACGGCGGACCAATCTTACCATCAAAACCACAGATTCGTAACCCTCTCACCAAGGCGCACACGTTGGTGGTGGTTGTGAAGCCATCCGCCGGCGGACCCGAATTAGGGTTCCGGCGCCGCTATGCGATTTCCGGCGAATCCGGCCGGCCGATTGCAACCAAACTTCACAGAGGACCTCGCCCTGCATCTGGGAAGGTTCGCTGAAAGTTTCAGCCAAATCCAACCGGTGGATCGACGACGACGCTTTTTTTCCCTTCCGGTAGCACCACAGCAATATTAATGGCGATCTCTCACTTTCTGTACCAATTAGATTCTGATTCAATCTTCTTTTACCGATTAGAATGAGAAAATATGCTTATTGTTGTGTGTTTGCGAGTGATTTTTGCAGGGTAAGGGTACCGGGAGTTTCGGAAAGAGGAGGAACAAGACATACACGCTGTGTGTGAGGTGCGGTCGCCGCAGCTTCCACTTGCAGAAGAGCCGCTGCTCCGCCTGTGCTTACCCCGCAGCGCGCAAGAGGACATGTATGTCATTTCCAAATTTTGCCGATTCCGATTTGAATTTGTGATTCTGTTCAGTTTCGTCGCCTTATTCTGTATATGTGAATTTGAAATCGATTGGTGTTGAGCTGAGTACTTGCAGAAATTCTTCTAAATTTTGATGCGTTTGATTGCTAGGTTTAAGTTGCACTGTACTGGTATTAGAATGCTATTATCAAAATTTGACTGATTATTAATCAAAAATTATAGATGGTGATTTTTCTAATTAATCTGTGGAACTAAGGAAATTAGGAATGTAGCTCCTTGTGTGTTCATTGTGTACCGTCATCTTCTCTGTGGCAGTAGATAGTTTTGATCTCAAATGTTCGGATCTTCGAATGTAACTCTGAGTTCGAAGCTGCACTACTCCTTTGATTAGAACTAATTTATATTGTAGGAGTAATTATTTGATGTTGAGATAGCTACAAAATAATACTAATATATTAACTAATGCATGGTGATCCACTTTGTCGATTGACATGACTCACCAATTCTGAATCCTTCAGTTTTGTGTATCAATATTGTGATCTTAATGTTCCGATGTTTGAACTTCATAAAACTGGAGTGTGATGGCCATCCGCTATTTATTATGTGCATCAATTTCTTTGTCTCATGTGAACTTCTTTCCAGTCTTTAGTTTTTGCTAATCAATGTTTCTTTCATAAATTCTCACCGTGCTGCAACCCTTTTCCTATGTACATTTGAGTTCAATTGATTTGCTGGCACTTGACTCCATCTCAGGTTTCGTTATATATGAAAATATTTAGGTAATAAGTACAGATTGAACGATATTCGTACCGATAGTCGGTAAACAATACTAAAATAGCATAAATGTACTGTAGTGATCTTTGAAGAGCATAAGTTATTTCAATGGAATGGTTTCTCTCCTTCTCACTCTCTCTAATCTTTCATGGTTGTTATTCTGTTTAAGTTTATAAGTTGTGAGGTGTTTGAAAGTAAATTATTTAGAGATAATTATGTACTTAAGTAAGATTTTAGTGTGTTGTTGGTATTACAAGTAAATCAAGTAGCTGCAAATCCACATGGTGATTGGATTGAAAGATTCTAGGCTGTTTTTAGCTTCTTTTTTGTCTCTCCACTAGTTGTTGTTGTATTGATTGATACTATTACTTGACATGCAGATGAGTTGACAAAGCCGAGTAACACCGTGGTACTCCGAAATGCGAAAATAAACATGTTCGAAGGGTCAATGAGGCTAGCCGTGGGTAATTGGGGCTACATGAAGAGCTTGTTGAACCAGAAAGTTTGTGGCCAAAGAGGACAACAATTGGGGCTGTATGATTTTGGAGTTTTATGCTTTTGTTTCTAATTTGCACATAGTTACAATTTGATATTATTCGTTTACCACTTATTGGTAAACAAAACTAAAACAACATGAACGTACTTCGTAATATAGGTACAATTTGATATTATTCGTTTACTACTTCCAGTAAACAGTACTATACGAAGTATTATTTTGTTTACCATGTACCGGTACACAGTACCAAAAAAAATCTAAATTTACTGTGTACTATAAGAAGTATTATTTGGTTTACTATGTACCGGTATACAGTACCAAAAAAAACCTAAATTTACTGTGTACTTGTACTTATCGAATATACAAAAAAACGGTAGTTTATTGAAAAACCTAAATTTACTGTGTACTACCATGTACCGGTACACAGTACCAAAAAAACCTAAATTTACTGTGTACTTGTACTTATTTAAATATTAAAAAAAACGGTAGGAAAAAAAAAAAAAAAAAACTGAAAATTTTTGGAAAAAAACGAAAAAAAAATATTATAAATAAATAATTTAATAATAAATAAATAAATAAATAAATAAATAAATAAATAAATAAATAAATAAATAAATAAAACAGAAAAAAAAAAAAAAAAAAAAAAAAAAAAAAAAAAAAAAAAAAAAAAAAAAAAAAAAAGGAATGAGAAAACACGTGTAGGGGAGAAGAAAGAGGAGGAAGTGGTCATGTATTAAAAGTAAGGGTATTATTGTCCACCATACCAAAATATGGGTATTTTTATTGTAAACTATATTTCATACCTAAAATTGATTTTACAAAGTCAAAATGGGTATTTTCTTTTTTGCCTCATTTAAGAGGGTGAACTCTATTATATTTCAACTCTAAACTAATATAGGTTCACCCAAAAAAAACAAAAGAAAAAATTCAGATTTAGTGTGATATTCACGCGATTTCTGTACGTTTTTTTTTTATTAAAGACTCAATTGATATTTTGATTAACTAAATTTAATAAGATCAAAATTGGGATATATATATCTGTATAATAGCAAAATGGATCTTGATCCTACGTGACATCACGTCATCATCACGTATGATTTTTTTTTTTTTTTTCCCTTAAATTATGATGGCTCGCACTTAAAATTAATAATTTAATGTAATTATTTTATTATAATATAATATAATTTTAGTATATCTCTAACAATATGATTTATTTTGAATTATGACCGGATATCAGCATATATCATTAAAATAGTACCTAACATGTTTTTTGTATTATCATAAATAGCGGGTCGATTGAAATAATTTATATAAATAATTATGTATTTATATTAAATAATTACGTAAAAAATACAAAATAAATTAAATTTCTTTGAAAATTCGACGAGCACTACAATAGCATACAATAGCATGTACATATATTACAATGGGTGATGGTCTATATCAAAGTATTCATATTTTCAAACTCCAATTTCGATGCATGGCCCTCACTTCTTGTATTCTACCAATTGATTATTGAACTATATATGTGGATTTGAAATCCCTTGCGGTTTTCTTTGACTTCTCTTTAATTGATTTTATGTATTTTGCCAAAAATAATAGAGTCAAATATATAAGTCAAGTTCCTACTATACTTTTTGCAAGTGTTGTCTTTGAGCTCTTTGTTGATATTGGTATCTAACTTGTTGATAGTTATTTCGGTTGAATCCAAGACCCTCCTTATCTGCAGCTCTCTTTCCAAGTCTGAGAATTTCATCAAGCTTCTCGGTACTGGAATTCATCATCCTTATCAACTTCTGAATATGATTCAATTCTTCATCAGTCTCCTTTCTTCCGTCCTCGCAGCTTTTGAGCTTTTCTTGAAGAGATTCAACCTCAGATCTTAAAGCGTTTCTTTCCCTTTCAAGATTCTTGACCTGCTCCGTAAGGCTCTGGTTCAAGATCAGTGCCTTCTTACACGCATCCATTAACTCATCATAGTCCTCCTGATCATCTTCTTCTTCCTCCACGTCTTTAACTTTGAATGGATCTTGATCATCAACAACAGACACGAGCCTCGGACCATTTACTGTAGCAACATGTGCAGTATGAGATGTATCCTGTCCTTCCTCAAACTCAGTGTCAGTGACCTCATCATCACTGTGTGTGGCTTGGAACGCCTTCTTGCTAACTTTCTGATACTTGAAGTTATTGGCACATTCGCTCTTGATGTGACCAAAACCATCACATTCATGGCACTGCGGTCCCCTGTCACCATTTTCTTTCTTCTCTGAAGTGTTCAGTCCTCTGTGCTGAGTACCGCTTTGATTCTCGTTCCGACGAAATCTGGAGTTCCCTTCTCCATTTCCTCTCCTGAAAAATTTCTTCCCAAACCTTTTTGAGATATACGCGATGCACTCAGCCATATCTTCGACAGTTAATTCCTCTTCAGATTGGCTCGTAGATGAAGCCTTGAAAGCCACAGACTTCTTCTTTTCATTAGGATTCACACGCATGCACATCTCGAATGTCCTCAAGGAACCAATAAGTTCATTTGGTGATAGCTCATCAACATCCTTTGCTTCCTCGATAGCTGCAACCTTGTAATCGAATCTCTCAGGAAGAGATCTCAGGATTTTCCTCACAATTTTGGCTTCTGTGAGCTTTTCTCCCAATGAGAAGAATTCATTTGAAAGACTCAGCAATTTGGCATAAAAATCTGAAATGCTTTCACTCTCGTCCATTCTGAGAGACTCAAATTGTGAAGTAAGTTGTTGAAGCCTCTGATTCTTCACCCTTTTATTTCCCTCATAGGTGATCTCCAAGATATCCCATGCTTCCTTGGCAGATTTGCACATGGAGATAATGGCGAAGACTTCAACACTCACACCTGTGTGAATAGCGTTGATAGCTTTCTGATTCATGCCGGACAGCTTTAGCTCCTCTTCTGACCATTTTGTTCTAGGTTTCTCTGAGCCATCTTCATCTTTTGGAGCACTCCAACCATTTTCCACTGCAGTCCATGCAGCTTCATCAATGGATTTGATAAACGAAGCCATTCTGATCTTCCAATACCTATAACTTGTGCCATAAAACAACGGTGGTCTGACCGTAGAACCACCCTCCTTGATAGTACTCATTAGGGGTGGTTCGGTACGGCATACCGTAAAATTTTCGCCATACCGTATACCGTACCGTTAGTTGCGGTATGAGATTTTTCATATCGTTGTCGTACCGTACCTTTCGGCATACCAATGTTCGGTATACCGAAAATTCGGTATGGAAAAAATCCATACCGTTATCGTACCGTTGTTTCGGTATACCGTACCGTACTTCGGTATGGTACGGTATACCGTATACCAAAAACATACGATTATCCATAAAATTAAAAATTCATAAACTAATAAAATCCATACAATAAAATCCATAAGAAATTACAATTCATTAATAAAAAGTCTAATTAATCCTGAATCATTTAAAATACATACATATTTCATGAATCAACATTTATACATTTCACTAATATTTTTCGATATATTTACTTTTAAAAACTAAAATATTCAGAAATTACGCTAGTATGCCTTAAATATAAATCAAACTACTATTGAAGGAATACTATTTTTAGTATTTTACTTAGATAATATAACTTATATAACATATAAGTTATTACATTCAATTTTTATTTTTAGCTAGTATGTTTTAACTTAATTAAACTAGTAACATAAGTTATCATGTTCATACACTTACATACAATCATACTTTTAAAGTTTTAATGCGTAAATATTAACATATAATATATGCTAGTGTATTAATTAATCATTATAAATCTTGTGATAATTTATTATGACATGCACGTAAATTTGGTATATACCGCGGTACGGTATTTATCGGTATACCGCGGTATTGTAAATTTGAATATCGTTGCCGTACCGAAGCTTATCGGTACGGTATGATACCGTACCGAAAAATCGGTATACCGTCTCTTTCGGTATTTTCGGTTTTTTTCCGGCGCGGTATGTTCGGTATTTCGGCGTAACGGTATCCCGACCCACCCCTAGTACTCATCGTAAGCACCACCAATGAACCAACAGATTATACAGATATCCCAGGATCTAACACCGCACCTCGATGACCTGCTCTGGTGCCAATTGAAATTGTATAATCCCTACTTTGGTAGGTGGATGTAACTCAACACGTAACACAGAAAGTAACACAGTTGAGAACACAAGTTGGTAACCCAGTTCGGTGATAAACACACCTACGTCTGGGGGAAGCTATTCCAAGAAACAATTCACTATGATGAGTATAAGGGATACAAGACTCGTGAACGTCAGCAACACCGAACGTTCTCTCCTCACCCGACTCTACTCCTCACCAATGAATCCTCGGTAAACTCTCTCTAGTCTACCCAAAACACTTTTCACAGAATTGAAAAGATGAAACCCGACCTTGAACGTGGGAACGTTCAAAGTATTACAATCACTCACCAATAAACTAACTACCCCAACTATTGATGAATGAAAAGAAAAACTTAACTCTCAAATGCACGAAGAAGACGAGCTCTCAATAATATCTCCAGACGCGCAGCGGCTTCAATAAGATCCTCGAGCTTATATACTTCACGAATAACCCTAAAAGATAATTAAGGCATATCTTGAAAAGATATCCTTAATAGGGTAAATATAATCTTCATGCAAATCTTCTAATTAATGCGGGAATATAATATAAGGAGCGAATCCTTGAACCACAAGGAATTCCACACCACCGAGAATTCCTCCGCATACATAAAAACATGCCATATAAACTACTCCATGCAATCCATGCAGCAACATGATTAATAGTGAGAGACAGACAAAATGACAAACGAGACTAATAGTTTAGCCGTCAAGATTCAAATTTGTGGCAACTTTAATTAAATTTAGTTTCTGGAGATTTCTTTGTTCCAACAATTATAAAATAATAATAATTAATTAATTAAGCTGTCTTTTTTTTTTTTTAGTTCTTTCATTAACGTAATTAGATTAATTTATATTGGATAAAATATTTAGGTCAATTGCAAATTTTGCTATTTATACGCCGTAGTTGTGCATGGACTTAATAGTTTAATGTTATAGTACTTGAATTGCACATGCATTTTGTTGATTGAAGTATTTATTTATTAATTAGGATATCGAAACTAACTACTAATAATAATAAATTAAAAAAGTGGTACAATCATTTTTGTTCTTGATTGATAATTGTAGAATATATAGTTGACCATTGACTTGAGAGGAGTGGGTCTTGGTCTACGAATGGATCTAACAATATCTTCCACATTAAAAAAGAAAAAAAACCAAATTAATTGGAGTAAATATATACATATAGAGGATGGATTATATAAAAATAAGTTCCCATGTGAGAATATGTATATATATAGTATAGTTACTATTTTTTCCGTTTATTCTCATTTGATCACTTTCTTTCGGACACATTTTCAGGGAAATGAAGAATGAAGAAGGTTTTTTTTTCTAGGAGTGTTCGCGATTTGGTTTGGTGCGGGTTGACGTTAAAAACCAAACCAAACCTTAAAATGCGGTTTTTTAATTTCGTAGAACCAAACCAAACCATTTCACTATGAAAACCAAACCATATTATAACGGTTTGGTACGGTTTGGTTTACGGTTTGCAATCGTAGTGAAAAATTAAAGTTTCATAAACTAAAATTATAGTATCAATATCGTTTTCTAACATAAAATCGAGATAAAATAAAATAGCATTGCACTTATGTTTGATTAAAAACTTAGTAATCATATGATGTAATTTCTTGGTGTATAAATTACCTTTGTTGATGAAATCAAAATCTTTAATATATGAGTATATGAGTAGTTCATCGTCTCTCTTTCTAAAATTTAAAATATGTATTCTGTAAAAGTCGTCGTCATTCTATAAATAAAATGAAGAAAAAAATTCTCAAAGTTGTTATATTTGGGTTTTAGGTTTAAAAAAGTAATAAAAACTAAAATTTAGAAAGGAAAAAAAAAAAAAAGGAAAAAAGAAGAAGATAACACTATTAAATTTGACCCAAGTATGTGAATCTTTTGTAGCAAAATTGATTAAATAATAATAATAATAATAATAATAATAATAATAATAATAATAATAATAATAATAATAATAATAATAATAATAATATTATATATTATTATTATTATTATTATTATTATTATTATTATTATTATTATTATTATTATTATTATTATTATTATTATTATTATTACGGTTTACAGTTTGGTTTGGGTATTTTATTTTCAAAAACCAAACCTAAACCAAAAACCATATTTTTTATAAAATTAAACCCAACCCATATTTTTCAAACCATAAACCAAACCAACCCACACATATACGGTTTGATCCGGTTTGGTTTACGGTTTAAACCAAACTGTGAACACTCCTTTTTTTTTCTTTTTTTTTTTTTTGAAAAGGAAGAAGATTTTTATTAATAGCGGTGAAATGAAGAATGAAGAAGGTGATGACTCACATAACTAATGATGGGTATTTGTAAACTAATTTGGATTAAAAAAAAAAAGGAATATTTGTGAAGTAACATGTGAGTATTGCCCTCAAAATTGAATGGGTATAAGGGACGATACACCTCGATTGAGAAATGTGGTCGAATGAAAAGAAACGTAGAGTCGAAGTAGAATAGTATTGCATACACTAAATCTCAGACTGAAACAAGGCAGAGAGAGGAGTCGAAGGATGGAAACAATCCAATAATTATGTTGGAACTGAATCTAGTGGGAAATCGGTTAGGCGTGAGGAATGGAGGCCTAAACTAACTGAAACTTCAGTTGTTGCTGAACAGAAGCGTGAAGAACAAGGAGCTAAAGAGGAGGTACCCAAACAAGAACTCCACAAGGTACCCGAGCATAATCCGGATTCTGAAGTATTCATTCCTCTCTGTCATTACTGTCGTAGACTTGGACATATCAGACCAAGATGTCGGTTTTACCTTGGTGATAAGAGGCAAGAGATGATCAAATATCAGAATAGAAGGAATCAAGGTCAGGGCTATAGGGCTTATGTTGTTCACACCAGTAATAGCTCCAGAGTGGGAAACTCTTGGTATATTGACAGTGGATGCTCGCAGCACATGACAAGTAACATGAATCTTCTTGTTAATGTGCAGAGTTGCTCTAATGAGTCGGTTGTGTTTGGTGATGGTGGAAAAGGAAGAATTCGAGGAATTGGTACACTGAATGTGCCTCTGATGCCAGTTCTCTATGTTGAAGGGTTGAGAGCAAATCTGGTCAGTATCAGCCAATTGTGTGATGATGGGATGAGCGTAAGTTTTGGGAAAAATAGTTGCATCATCAACAAAGGAACAGATAAGTTTCTGGAGGCAAACAAATCAGCTGACAATTGCTACATCTTCACTCCAAAGATCACAAGCTACAGGGTTGCTTCTAAGATGAGTGAAATTTGGCATCAGAAACTTGGGCACACGCACTACAGGAATATTCAGAGGCTTATTCAACTGAATGCCATTGAAGGAATTCCCAAGATCAGATTTGGAGATGTTGATTTTTGTGGACCGTGTCAACAAGGGAAACAGACACAGGAGGTACACAAGAGAGTACTCCGAATCACTACAGCCAAAGTCCTTGATCTCATGCACATGGATTTGATGGGACCCATGCAAGTTGAAAGTCTAGGAGGAAAGAAATACATTCTTGTTTGAGTGGATGACTTTTCAAGATACACATGGGTTGAATTCTTAAGAGAGAAATCAGACACTTTCGAGGCGTTCAGAGTTCTGTGTCTAAGATTGGAAGTAGAAAAGGAGAGCAAACTCAAGGCCATCAGAAGTGATCATGGGCGTGAGTTTGAGAATCAAGAGTTCATGGAGTTTTGCCAATCCAAAGGGATAAGACACGAATTCTCAGCTCCTATCACACCTGCACAAAATGGTGTGGTTGAAAGGAAAAACAGGACCCTGCAGAGCACAGCCAGAACTATGATGAAGGCTAAAGAGATTGCACTTAGACTCTGGGCTGAAGCATTTGATACAGCTTGCTACATTTGCAATAGAGTGTATCTCAGGTCGCAGACAGAGGTTACTACTTATGAGATCTGGCGAGGAAGGAAGCCAAATGTGAAACGCCTTCACATTTTTGGCTCACGATGCTTTGTGGTAAATGACAGAGTGCAGAGGAAGAAACTTGATGACAAGGGAATAGAGGGAATCTTTGTAGGCTACTCCAGAAATAGCCGAGCTTACAGAGTGTACCTGAAAAATCAAAGCACTGTTATTGAGTAAATTAATGTGACTTTTGATGATTCAGTAGAAGGTGATGTAAATACTGAAGAAGAGGTCCTGATTACCAGTATTGCAGAGAGTTCTCAGAGTCCTAGTATGGAGAAGGATGTCAAAGTGGAGGAGATGACTCTGGAGGGTACTCAAGATGGTACTCCAACTGGTACCTCAGATATTGCCGAAACAAGAGTCCATAAGAATCACTCAGCTTCAGATGTGATTGGACATATTAATGATGGGATGCAAACCAGAAAGAGAGAGATTGACTTCAAGAAGTTGGTTTCCCACATAGCTACCGTGTGTTTTGTCTCTAAAATTGAGCCCAAGAACGTCAATGATGCTTTCTAGGATGAAAACTGGATAGCTGCCATGCAAGAAGAACTCTTGGAATTTCAGCGTTGCAATGTATGGTATCTAACTTCTCTTCCCAAAGGTGCTAATGTGATTGGAACGAAGTGGATATTCAAGAATAAGACAGATGAGCAAGGGAACATAACTCGTAACAAGGCCAGATTGGTTGCTCAAGGATACTCACAGGAAAAAGGCATTGACTACGGGGAGACGTTTGCTCCAGTTACCAGATTGGAGTCTGTGAGATTTTTGATGGGTATGGCTAGCAGCTTGGACTTTAAGCTATATCAGATGGACATCAAAAGTGCCTTCCTGAATGGAAACTTAGAAGAGGAGGTATATGTTAAGCAACCGAAGGGTTTTGAAGACCCCGAGCACCCAGAGTACGTGTACAGGTTGAACAAGGCTCTATACGGATTGAACCAAGCTCCCAGAGCTTGGTACAACACGTTGGCAGAGTTTCTCCTTAAGAAGGGATACGTTCGTGGTAGTGCTGACAAGACATTGTTTGTTAAGCATCGAGGAGGTCACATATTTATTGTTCAAGTGTATGTGGATGATCTTGTCTTTGGTTCCAAATCAGAGACTCTGGTGAATGAATTTGTGAAATTGATGACTTCTGAATTCAAGATGAGTATGTTTGGGATCTGAAGTTCTTTTTGGGGCTTCAAGTCAAGCAATGTGAAGACGGAATCTTTGTGAGTCAGGAGAAGTATGCTGAAAATCTGGTGAAAAAGTTTGGTATGGAGAATTCTAAGGCAAAGAGGACACCAATGGGTACATCAGTCAAGCTGACTCAAGAAGGAGAAGGCAAACCGGTGGAACAAACTGTGTACAGAAGTATGATTGGTAGTCTACTGTATCTAACAGCCAGTCGACCAGATATTGCTTACAGTATTGGGGACTGCTCGCGATTCCAATCAAATCCTAAGGAAAGTCACCACAAGGCTGTGAAGAACATTGTAAAGTATGTCAAAGGAACGTGCAAGATTGGCATATGGTTTGGAAAGGGAAGTTCTCTGAAGCTTACTGGATACAGTGATGCAGATTGGGCTGGAAATCCAAATGATCGGAAGAGTACTACTGGAGGATGCTTTTACTTGGGAGATAATCTAATCTCATGGCACAGCAAGAAACAGAATTGTGTCTCTCTATCCTCTACGGAAGCTGAATATATAGCAGCTGGGAGTGCATGCACTCAGTTGATCTGGATGACCAAGATGATGTATGATTATGGGATTGATGAGAAAGAGTATGTCTTGTTCTGTGACAATATTGGAGCTATCAATCTTTCCAAGAATCCAGTCAGTCACTCAAAGGCCAAACACATTGAGATCAGACATCATTTTATTAGAGATCTTGTTGAAAACAAGACTTTATCTCTTCAGCATGTTTCTACTCGAGTGCAAGTGGCGGATATATTTACCAAACCTTTAGATGGAGAAAGGTTTGAGGCTCTTCGAAAGTCACTCGGGATGTGTATAATCTGAGCTGCTCAGATTATGTTTATTTGAGTTCATCTATTGTTTGATTTCATGGTGTGATTGGTTGTGTTATGTTTGGTGTTATCCTTTGGGTACTTGTCTGACGTGGAGTTTCTGTCAGTTGAAATAAGGGGCTATTTTTCTGCGCGCCCTTTTGCAGTTACTGTTGCTCTTTGGAATTCGAACCGGCGCTTGCTTATAGCAGAGTTTATCTTCTCTGCTTCTCAATTGTGCTAGGGTTCCCTTATTTCCTAATTTCCTCCGCCGGATCTTTTGTCTCTCTCCCCGATTTTCTCTCGTCTCTCCCCAGATTTCTGATTTTTCGTTGTGCGGTTGCCATGGTTTCCTTCAAGCTTTCTGAAGGAATTGATCTTGAGTTGTTGTTTGCGGCGGCTCAGCCTGCGGCCAGAACCCCTCTGCTGCCGTGGTACGGCGCCGGGTTAGTCGAGGAGGTTGCTCCCCCATCTCCTCTCCGTGAATCCGTTCCTCCATCTCCTCCCAGGGACGAGGTCACTCAGGAGCCTCTCCAGCCATTATTTGATGGTGATTTTATTCCTCCTCCTCCTTCGACAGAAACCACCCCTAGGGTTTCTGTCTCTGCATCTTCGGTCGAGCCTCCTCAGCGTCGAAAGAAGATTAAGCAAGTGGCGAGGAAGAACAAATCGCCTCCGAGGAAGGTCAGATCATCCCCTCCTCCGCCGCCTCCTGGTGGCGTCGCCCGAAGGACATTCTCTCAAGTGCGTGCTCCTCTTAGTGCTACTGGGTCTGTTTCAAATCGGAAGAGGAAGGCCTCTTCTCCTGCGTCTGGTCAGGGGAAGACAAAATCTGTCAAGGGAAAGGGCAAGAAGCCTGTGATTGAGTTGGACTCGGAGTCTGATGCCGAGGTTCCTGTTCCTAGCGATTCTGATGAGGATGATGCTGTTCCTCCCTCATCTTCGAAAGGTACAGATGTTCATCCTCTGCCTGCTGGGTATAAGTTCATGCCTATTTTTCGTGATGCTTTCTATGCTAAGTTTTGGGATATCAACTCTGAGAAGTTGATTATAGTGGATAAGCCTGCCAGGGAGTTTGATCTTCGTAGGGCAGGGGTGTTTGACTGCATCTTTGAGGCCAAATTGTTGACTACTTTGGCAGTGGAATTTTGTTAGGTGAAAGATGTGATCATAGAGTTCTACTCCAATTTGAGTTTGTCAATGTTTGATATTTCATCCCCTGATTATCATCGAGGTTTTGTTAGGGGGCAGTTCTTCAATCTGTCTCCCTCTTTGATTGATGCTTTCATATGTGGTGAAGTTGTGATAGAAAGCTTCGAGCCTATTGATGCAAATCTGATTGCTGCTACTCTGCTGGATGATGAAGATGTTAAGTGGCCAGTGAAGGCCAAAAGGCTTAGAGCCTCGTCTCTTGCTCCAAAGTACAAGGCCCTGTACTACATTGCCAACAGAAATTGGGTGCCTACGACCCACAAGACCTATGTTAATCTCTCACTGGCAACTCTGCTGTATAAGGTTGGGCAAGGACTTCCAGTGTCTTTTGGAAGGTTGGTGTTTGATGCCCTCGCAGAGCATGCTGAGAAGATGGTCTCTGCAAATAAAGCAATTTGCTTCTCTCGGTTCTTGTATGCCTATATCTGCAAGTTTGTGAAATTTGATATTCCTGATGGTGCAAAGGCCCCAGCTGCTCCGTATATGAGGTTCACTAAGGCTCAGACTGGTGTTGAAGTTGAGTCTCCTCCTTTCAGCAGGAAAACAGAGAAGGCATCATCTTCATCGATGCCTCATGAGGATAATATTGAGGATATTCAGCTGCCGTTTGGCCCTGCTCCTCCCCATTATGAGCCGGTTGTATCTAAGCTCATGTTCCAAGCCATCTCCTTGGAATATGAAATGACTTGTGAGCAGATTCGGATGCTGTTTAAGAAGAAGGATGAGATGGAAAAACTGCTCATCTTGGCTGGTGGCACTCCGCAAGGGGGAGCTGCTCCTGCTCCTGCTGCTGCTGCTCATGCTCCTGATGTTGATGTTGCGGCTGGTGCAGATGATGACGAGGCCGTTGATCAGGAGATTGAAGCAGAATTGCCTTAGCTTGGCATTTCATGTCTACACTCAAGAGGGAGTAAAAGCTGGTAAAAGCTGGTATTTTTTGTTGCTCTGCTGATTCGATTTGGTTGTGCTTATAATTTCTGCTGGTTGGTTGGTTGGTTGGTTGAACAGTTTGATTTTTTTCTTTTTATTGCTGATGGAGTGGATATTCAGTTTTCGGACTGTAATAGTAAATAGGTTTTTGCTATGATGCTTGGATTTCTGGTGAAGCATTATTGATCAGCTGGTTATCTGTGGTGTTATAAGTGGTGTTATGCAGTGCGTTTATTTTCTCTCTAAGTGTGGTATTCTAGTTTGGGTGCGCTCGGCTAGTACTTCATTTTAGAGAGTGCTTGTAGCAAGGGGGAGTTTGTTCTGCACTATGCATTCAAGTATGGTTATGTGGGTGCGCTCCTTGCCTACTTGATTTTGCATTGGGTGCTTTGTATCTTGGAGGAGTTGTGTGAATTGTGTGTGTTGGTGTGATTGCATACATAAAATGCCAAGGGGGAGATTGTTGCTGCATGGATTGCATGGAGTAGTTTATATGGCATGTTTTTATGTATGAGGAGGAATTCTCGGTGGTGTGGAATTCCTTGTGGTTCAAGGATTCGCTCCTTATATTATATTCCCGCATTAATTAGAAGGATTTGCATGAAGATTATATTTACCCTATTAAGGATATCTTTTCAAGATATGCCTTAATTATCTTTTAGGGTTATTCGTGAAGTATATAAGCTCGAGGATCTTATTGAAGCCGCTGCGCGTCTGGAGATATTATTGAGAGCTCGTCTTCTTCGTGCATTTGAGAGTTAAGTTTTTCTTTTCATTCATCAATAGTTGGGGTAGTTAGTTTATTGGTGAGTGATTGTAATACTTTGAACGTTCCCACGTTCAAGGTCGGGTTTCATCTTTTCAATTCTGTGAAATGTGTTTTGGGTAGACTAGAGAGAGTTTACCGAGGATTCATTGGTGAGGAGTAGTGATACGATCCTTGGTGAGAATCGTAGAACTCACGCACGCGGAAGATTGAAACTAACTAAGGATGGAAATCTCAATACGTCAATGGACTAAACCCTCCTAAGTACTATAGATAAACCGAAGTCTCTATAACCCAAAGAAACGGTCGCCAAGCCACACGGGGACGATGAATGACACACAACGAGGTTTGATTTACTCGCTGATTCGCCGGATAATGAATTCGTCTTGGAATAATCAAGAGGAATTCGAAGAACTCTCAAGAGAGAATAAAACTCACAATAATATTAATGAATAATCTGATGTAATTTTCGTCCATGATATATGAGCCATATTTATAGGCTTCATAGAGTCCTAATTCCACAAGGAAACTAGTTAAAAACCTATCCTATAATATACCAAACCAAAACCTAGTCTAAAAAGGAATAAATCACTAAAATAATGCTTAAAATAACCCTATCAACTAGAAAACCAAATTAAAACGAAAATTAATAAAATATTAATAAAAACCCAACAAAATAAACTACTAAATAATATCTTCAATCTTCATCCCATTTCATTTTTAATTCTGGGCCTCCGGGCTTCGAACCATGACTTACGGGCTCCATCAAGTAGAGTCGGGTGAGGAGAGAACATTCGGTGTTGCTGACGTTCACGAGTCTTGTATCCCTTATACTCATCATAGTGAATTGTTTCTTGGAATAGCTTCCCCCAGACGTAGGTGTGTTTATCACCGAACTGGGTTACCAACTTGTGTTCTCAACTGTGTTACTTTCTGTGTTACGTTTTGAGTTACATCCACCTACCAAAGTAGGGATTATACAATTTCAAATCATATTTCTTAAAATGTTCAAGAATATTTGACTACAATTAATTCACTCTCTTTAGAATTGATTATAGCCACGTATCCTCTCATTCCTTAATTCATGAGCCCAAACGAAATGAGACTGATAGTGAGGGACGGAGGGAGTAGCTTGCAATCCGGACATAAAATTTTAACCTCCCTCTCAACCACTTGGATGAGATCATATACATTACATTTCAGTGTGACGTCCTTTATTTGTTGCTTATGAAAATATATATATAACATCTGCCATGCACATTCGATTGTGCAATAGGAAATATCGTCACACTGAAATGCAACAAAGGACCTCATCCGATTCCCTGAATGTCCAAATTAAATTAAAACAAAGTAAATGAGTATATGATACAAAACCAATCCTAATTCTAGAATTGATAGTGAGAGTCAAAATGTTAACAAAGTCTATATATTATGATATACCTCCCTCACACTTGCCCTAACCTCAATCTCTCTCTCTCTCACTAATGATGAACAACTCTAACTCAAACCACACACCCTCCATCTTCATCTTCCTCCTCTCCATATTCTCATTCAATATATCCCTCTCCACCCAAATCCACTGCCCAGAAATCGAAAAACACTCACTCCTAAACTTCAAACACTCCTTAAACGATCCAAACAATCAACTCTCCTCATGGGAAACCGAGCCCAACTGCTGCAAATGGGAAGGCGTAGTCTGCAGCAACTCAACCGGCCATGTTCGTCGCCTCCGCCTCCACGGCTTCACCGGCGGCCGACTAAACCCTTCTCTCCTCAACCTCACGCGCCTCGAATTTCTCGATCTCAGCCGGAATAACTTCCGACAAAAGATCCCTCCTTTCATCGGATCGTTCGAAGGTTTGAATCATCTAAACATATCCGATGCCGGTTCCACGGCAAGATTCCTCCGGCGATCGGGAATCTTTCGAGGCTGCAGAGTTTGAGCGTCTCCGGGAGCCTCAACGTGCTGTCTTCGGAGAACCTCGAATGGCTGTCGGGGCTACCGGAGCTGCGGCATCTCGACATGGACTTCGTCGACGTCGGAAAATCAAGAAACTGGCTGCAGGTGATTAGCTCTCTCCGTTCTTTGAAAGAACTGCATTTCAATAACTGCAGCATCGAATCGTTTCCACCATTGATTAATGGTGTGAACATCTCTTCTCTATCGTACCTCGATCTCTCTTACAACAAATTCCACTCAATCTCCATCCCTCCATGGATCTTCCACCTCACCGATCTCCTCCACCTCGATCTCAGGTTCTCTAAGCTCAACGGTCCGATTCCGACGTTTAACAACGCGACGAAGCTCGAATTCATCGATCTTTCGCAGAATCCGTTGAACTCGACGATCCCAGAATGGATCTACTCATGCAGAGATTTGCAGTTTCTTCACTTCAGTTACAGCCTCATGCGCGGCGGAATCTCCGGCGCCGTCGCGAACCTCACCTCCCTCAAAACCCTAAACTTCTTCGGGAACCAGCTCTCCGGCGAAATCCCACCTCAAATCTCTCACATGTGCGGGTTGGAGTTCTTGTTCCTGACCTACAATCAGTTCGTCGGCGACGTCTCCGATTCCTTCGGAAACATGTCGGATTGCTTCTTGGAATCCATCAAGCTCCTCTGCTTGAGGAGCAACAACCTCCACGGCCGGATCCCGGAGGGTTTCGGAGGGTTTAAGAGAATCCAGTTCCTCCATTTCGGCGGGAACGCTTTCTCCGGCTAGATTCCGGCGAACCTGGGGAGGCTGACGTCGCTGGAGGAGCTCAGCCTCTACGGCAACGAGTTCTCCGGCTGCCTGCCGGAGAGCTTCGGTCAGCTCTCGAGCTTGGAAGAGATCTACATGGACGACTGCATGCTTGAAGGAATCGTGACTGAAAACCACTTTTCGAAACTGAAGAGATTCAAGATTCTGTCGGCGCCGGGGAATTTCTTGACTCTGGACGTGAAGCCGGACTGGGTCCCGCCTTTCCAGCTCGTGGCCTTGAAGGTAGCGTCGTGGAGGTTCGGCGGCGGCGGCGGGATTCCGGCGTGGATCGAGTCGCAGAGGAATGTTTCAGAGCTTGATCTGTCCGATACCGGAATCTCCGGTACAGTTCCGGCATGGTTTTGGGAGGTTCCGTTCTTGAATCTGAGCCTCAACGGTCTCCAAGGAGAGATCCCAGACCTAAATCGAGCTCAGTACTTGTACCTGAGTTCGAACGGTTTCAGTGGCTCGTTGCCAAGAATCGGAGGAGGTTCCTTGAGAGAGATTGATCTCTCCAACAACTCGTTCTCCGGAGGAATGTCTCGATTCCTGTGCAGTAGCTCGCAAACCAATCGAGTCGAGATCCTACATTTGGCGGGAAATGATTTGAATGGAGAGTTGCCGGATTGTTGGGAGAAATGGACTTCTTTGAAATATTTGAATCTAGGCAATAACTCCTTGTTTGGAGAAATCCCAAATTCAATAGGCTTTCTTGAAAATCTGCAGTCTTTGAACCTCTACCGGAATAAATTCTTCGGTCGAATGCCTTCTTCGATGAGTGAATGCAGAGAGTTGGTGAAGATGGAGCTCTCTGAGAACAATCTTGATGGGAACTTGCCTAAGTGGATCGGGACGAGGTTAGTGAAGTTGAGGATTCTAGTCTTGAGATCAAACCGTTTCAATGGTGAGATTCCTCTTGAAATTTGCAACCTTACCTCTCTTCAAATCTTGGATCTTTCGAGAAATATGTTTGATGGTCGAATACCTAGCTGTGTTAACAATTCATTGCCATGGCTACGAAGAGAAGCTTGGATAAATTTGGCTACTCTTCTTCATCTTCTAGTTACACTGGAGCATCTTTCATAGATAGTGCATTAGTTGCCACAAAAGGAAGCATTCTGCAATATGATACAATCCTTTCGTTGGTTACAAATGTCGACCTTTCTAGCAATAATCTTTCCGGAGTTATTCCGAGTGAGCTGACATCTCTAGTGGAGTTGAGATCGTTGAACCTGTCGAGGAACGGCTTGTCCGGCTCGATTCCTCGGGATATCGGAGATATGAAGGAGTTGGAGTCTCTTGATCTGTCGAGGAACTTCTTATCGAGTCAGATTCCAACTAGCTTGTCTTCCGTCTACTCCTTGAGCCATTTGGATTTATCGTACAATAACTTGAGCGGGAGGATTCCTACAGGTACTCAGATTCAAAGCTTCGATGCTTCGAGTTTTGGTGGCAATGATCTTTGTGGCACTCCGTTGGCGAGAAGTTGCAGTGGCGAAGGGAGAGGGGAGAGAGGGGAGAGAGATGGAGATGGAGATGGAGTTGAAGTGAATTGGTTCTATGTGTTCTTGTCATCAGGTTATGTTGTGGGATTTGGAGTAGTTTGCACTACTTTGTTGTTGAACAAGAGATGGAGAGATGCATATTTTGGGCTATTTTTCAAGAAATAATACAGTAAAGTTTTATTCAGATTTTGTCGATAACGGTGTATGCTCCGTCGATGCACCGGAGATTAGAGCAACCTTATATTCATATATACAATATAAACATATATATGTATGCATATACAAGAATACAGTAGTTATGTCTAACTCATCAGAGCCTCCTATCCAAATCTTGGTACCTAGGTGGTTGAATCTGGGCCGCAGCAATCTTGAGTCGTTGTACCTCGTTCCTCAGTGCTTCGTTAAGAGCTGGAAAACACGAAAGCCCTTTTCGTTTAATTCAAGGATAGGCGATATCATGATGAGTTGCAACGAAAAGAACAAATCAAAGCTAATACCTTCTCTCAGCTGTGCTTGCTGCTCCAAAGCCTGTAGCTTTAGCTTGAGTTCCTTGTTCTCAGCTGTCAATCCACTACTATCTCTCTGCATTAATCGTATAATTTGATAATTCATAAGGTAAACGCCGTCACATTGTATCGTATGAGTTCAAGAAATTTGCAAAAGGATAGTACATGTTAATGTTATTCATTCATTCCTCTGCATCTATCAAGAATGATTTTGGTATCAAGAACCGCTATCGTTATGTTTAAAAAACTGCATTCGATTCGTCCAGTATCTGATCGATTTCAGCAATTAATCAATGAGTAGCACAAACCTGCAAGACTGTGATCTGGGCTGAGAGCGTGGTTGCTTCGGTTTGCAGAGTGTGCACCTTCCTCTCGAGCTCACTCGTGTAACGAGTTTTTCGCTCTTTCGACCGTGCTGCAGACTGTCTATTTGCAAGAATCCTGCAAATCAAACATTCTCAACCCTCTTAAACTAGCAATGAATCAGCAACAAAAACTATGAACACATAAAAGCTACATCAAAACATAAAGGAATGTGAATATGTGATTGTCTCTGAATTTTTAACTATGAATCAAAATTCAGAAGTCTCTTGATCAAGCCCTAAAATTCAAAATATCAAATTGAATATAGCATGAAATTTGGGCTAATTCAAGCATTTGAATCTAATCTTCATCGAGAGAGAGAGAGAGAGATGAACCTTTTAGCTCTCTTGGGGTCGAGCAGGGCAAGCTCAGAGAGCTTATCGGCAGCCATGGCCGCCTTCTTCACGCTCGACTCCATCTCCGACGACGTGGCACTAGAATACCCATCCATCGAATTGCTATGCCTATGCCTCGGCCGCGTCCCCACCTCCGCCGTCGCCGCCGCCGCCCCCCGATCGTCCAACGCTAGCCCCTCAAAGAAGTCAGCCTCCATCGAGAAGCTCCTGAAATGGGCTCCCGGCCTGGCCCCGTCACCCGTCTGCACCGCCGCCCCGTTAGGGAGGAGAGACGGCGGCGTCGGCGGCAGGTCGAGATTGAGCTCCACCATGACGTCGTCGTCGATGAGGAAGTCGTCGAGCTCCGGGAAGCGGAAGTGGGTCTCCGACTGGGCCCGGCGGTGCTGGGAGCGGCGCGTCGGGGTGTCGGGCATCTGGTCCAGGTAGGCCCGGCCCGGGAAGAACGGGCCGGCGTTAATGGGCTTTCCGGCGTAGTTCGGCTCCATCATCCGCCGCTGTTACTCCACGATTGGAATCAAAAATCAAAGGCGAACTTCAATCGGTAGATTAATTTACAGGAGAGAGTGGGAATTTGTAGGTGGGGTGAAAAACGGGAGGAATCGGAAGAAAGGAGTGGAGGCGTTGACGAAAATGGAGAGGGGAGTGGGGCCCGCGACGCCATGTTTTACGCGCAAGGCATGTGGAAGTTGGGTGCCTCCGGTCTATTGCACCAAGACTTTGGCCACCTCTTTCCGCTTTCTTCTTACTTAAGTTACCTTGTGCGGCTGGTCGGACCAGACCGGCCGGTCCGTCCGGTTCTTGGACCCATTTTAATTCAATTTTGAAACAATTTATGGGCCCATTTGGTGCAGCTAGTAAGTAACTAATGAGTTGATACTTGAATGTTGTTTTGTTATCAAATATACAACACTCGCAATCAAATCGGAATCTATTCCTTCTAGATTTGCTAAGATTGGAAAGCCATGATAATGTGTTATCTCGTACCGAACGACTAGTTAGATTCCATGTGCTAACAGTCTATTGAGTCATCATAACGTAAACGGTTCTAACTTTTGTAAATTTGGATGTTACAAATGATATCACAGTCGGTCTTGAGCGAGTCCCATGAGCATCAAGACTGGTCATACATGAAGATTCGCATCAAAGTGTGTTAGGAGACATGACGTACGAAAAGGGGGGAAATTGTGACATTTAACACCGAATAGTGATCTTACTTAAGTGGGTTATAATTATAATACTTATTTTCACTATGTTCCATCATATACTAGGTTACAAACTATATAAACATATGTACGTCATTCATACCTAGTATATGATGTGAACAAGGGGCCGGTGAGGTGCTACCTCACATACACAGACCGGTGAGGTGCTACATAATGTTTAGTAAATGTTCGATAGGTGACACTAGTGTCCAGCAGGCTCTTGGCGAGAGTTTAAAAACACTGATAATAGTATAAAGTCGTGGAATATAATTTGTATTTTATACAAAACAAAATGGCCATCTTCCAATAACTTGTCAAATGAACAATCACGATCAATTGACGTTTATTGGTGGTTGAAGTGGTGTCTTTTTCGACATGATTATGATGACTTATAAGAGTAATCAAATGCACGAATGAAATATGAATGCCTCTTTTTCTTTAGTTGTTAATCTTTATATTCAATTAAGCCCCTCGTTTCGTTCACATATCTAAGAAAATAGAAACAACTAAGTGAGTCGATTACATTCGTTTAGTTTGAGCAATAGATTAACAATTACTCATATTCAAGGGCAATCCAACTTCCTAGATTATTACTCCTTAAAAATGAGGGGAAACAAGGGGAAAGAGAACCTCTCACAAGTGACTCTTTTTTATCATAGAACCAAACACTCAAAACGTAATCCTTATTATTTCCATTCCTGAATTAATTGCAATGTCTTTCCGCTAACCAACTTGAACCAAACGAGCACTAAGTTAGTCATACCCGATGAAATTTTCCACCTCTTAAGGAGGAAAAAAAAAAAAAATTGGGCCTGAGTCTTCAGTCTTTATTGGGCCCAAAATGGTTTCATAGGCCCAATAACAGGCCCATCAATTACCATAGATCACCGCTCCGTTCCGCCTAACGATTTCCCGGCCATTTCCCCTCTCTCCTCTCTCTCTCTCCCTCCCTGCAAATGACGAAATTCAGGAAGCTCAATCGGCCGACCGGCCACAGAATGTCCATGCTCAGGTACGAAGGGGTGTACGCAAAATCTAGGATCACTTTTTTGGGTTAATTGTTTCGTAATTTTTTGCGCATTTTTCATATTAGCTGAAGCTTTCATCTTCTCGAGCAGGACGATGGTTTCGCAGCTAGTGAAGCACGAGAGGATCGAGACGACGGTTGCCAAGGTTTCTGATACTAAACCTAATTTGATTTGATTTTCTGCGGCTTATACAAAGGATTAGGGTTTTAATGGGGTTTTAGCTGCTTGGATTGTATACACTTTCGTGTTCGAATATCTTTTGTTATAATCGTTTTTTTTTTTTTTTTTTTTTTCTATGGCGATCCTTCTTTTCAATTGAATTTTTTATAATCTCGGCTATGAATTGGTTATGTTACTTTACTAGAAAGACTGAAATTCGATAAATGATGTTCGAGATTGTATCTTATGCTGGCTGGTGGAGGCTAGAGCTACTTCTTTGGAGTTTCTGCACCTATTATTGTTCGTTAGGAAGTTTTTTCGTCGTCAATGTCAAGAGAATTCCGATTTATATATGCAGGCTAAGGAAGTTCGTAGGCTTGCTGATAATATGGTGCAGCTTGGGAAAGAGGTTTGTTTTTATGTTTCCTTTATCTGAAGTTTTACTTGCGTGAGTCGAAGCTTTGTTCGAGTTGGTTTAGAATCTGCTGAAATCACTCTATTCATATGCAAAATTATTTTTACTCTTAGATGAATCGCCTGCTATGTTAAATGACATAAATATTCATATGGTGACATCTATCGGACACTGTTGTGTAGAGCTAACTCGAAATGTCGTAGTCTCTAGATAAGCTGATAGCATTATACTCTTGAGTCTCATTACCTGGCTCGGCCATAGTGCTTATTCTTAGTCTTGATTAACTAAAATCAGTTATAATGTATGTTATATATGCATAAGCAAATTTTGTAAGTGTTGATCTTAAATTTCAATTACCCTGAAATCCAAGCTAAGCTTAAGACTTTTAGTTAGGTGCTGCTGGTCCGTTATTACTGAAAGAAACAGATCGAGAAGTGGAGGCCCTCTTAGGCTATATAGGCGATACCTGTGATCTATGTTTCCTTTTGTGTTTCTGATATTTGTGGTCAGGGTCCATAATATGTTTATAAGAACTTAGGGCTTCATACTCTTGGACATTTGTACAAGTCGAAAGATGAAAATGTCATGCATATATTATTTTATTCTGTCATAGAATGTTTAGGAAAGGAAGAGGGATGAAGCAGCATTTTCATCCCCCATTCTCTTTATAGTAGTATGTGAAAAGATGAAAGGGGAAGGATTATACGTGGGTAATTGGATTCTGAATTTGTGGTATTTGCATCTCTTTTAGTTCCCAGTTCCAAAGTCATTTGTATCGATTGCTACAGGGTACATTATGTGCTGCAAGGCGTGCTGCTTCCTTTGTCCGTGGGGATGACGTCCTCCACAAGATATTTACAGAATTGGCCTACCGATACAAGTGAATCTTAATCTTACTTATTCGTTCACCCTTTTTCTTACATGATCGCAGTAACGTAATATTGGACATTCATTTATTACAGAGATAGAGCCGGTGGATACACAAGAATGCTTCGTACACGTATACGAGTCGGTGATGCTGCACCGATGGCATACATTGAGTAAGACCAATCATGTCTAGTAATCTTATAAATTTTCCGTGGCATAATACTGTCTCTCTCTTCTCGTGCCAATATTTAGTCTTCATTTTCTCCTCAAACCCTCAGGTTTATAGACAGGGAAAACGAACTTCGGCAAGCTAAGCCAGCAACACCACCACCTCCACAGAGGGCACCTCTCGATCCTTGGACAAGGTCGCGACTCACTAGACAATACGCGCCGCCTAAAGAGGAGAAGAGCGCCGATTCTGATAGTTGAGTTGTGTCTTTCTTGGAGAAAAGTGAGCTTCATTATTTTTATTAACGAGGAGAAAAATATACATTAACTGAGAGAGATTATTGATGCTATATTCATGTGAAAATGACATAAATTCAGAATGAGCAAATTCAAGAAACAATCACATTTTATTCAATGTTATTTCAGAATAGTTAAATTATAGCAAAGGATAGTGTCGATCTGTCTATTTTTTCTGAGGGAGTTTCTCTAACAATTCTGGAATGATCTCAAAAAGGTCACCAACAAGTCCATAATCAGCAACCTGCAATTCCAGCATACGTACAAACATAATCAGCCTCGATTCGATCCTTGTAAATGTTCGATAGTTCGAGCAATCAGTTGGGGAAAGTATAAAGAATACGTCGAAAGGAAAATATGAGAGAGAGAGAGAGAGACGATGACCTGAAAAATTGGTGCATCGGCATCTTTATTTACAGCAACAATGACCTTAGAATCTCGAATGCCAGCTAAGTGTTGTATAGCTCCAGAAACACCAAAAGCCATGTATAGGTCTGGAGCGACGATTTTCCCGGTTTGACCAACCTGGTAAGGACATCAAAGCCTCATCAGCTTGGATCATAAAAAACATGACAACTCCACAAAAACCGAAATTCATACAGAACTGCTCCGCGTCTTACCTGAAGTTCGTTTGGAACGAATCCTGCATCAACAGCAGCACGAGTGGCTCCAACTGCAAGAAATTGGACATTAGACTTTTCAATAAGAAGTGCTGTGAAGTAAAGAGAGTAAGAATCCTGTCGTTTGATTAAGCATAGTGCACAAAAACTTTTATCGAGAACATGATGCAGGCATCAGAAAATTTCTCTCGGACATATTTTATGAGTCTAAGTTGCTTGAGAATGACCTGCAGCACCAAGTTTCTCCGCAAGATTCTCAATCATTTTGAAATTCTCGGCACTTTTTAGAGCTCGCCCTCCACTAACAACAACGCGTGCGTTTCCCAGATCTGGGCGTTCTGTGTCTTGAGAGGAAAGGCTTATGTACCTCGATTTCCCAACTGCATCGTCTGCAACAATAATGACAATTCACGAAATGGTATGAAATATATGCATTCACCAAATTTCTTTTATGTACACAAATGAAATAGGGAATACCGGGAATAGATTTGTGCATTGAAATATCTGACAAACCTTCATCTAATGTGGAAAGATCAACATTCTCGATAGACGCATCACTTGAAGCTGGAGCCGACACCGCTTCAGTAGGAAACGAAGTAGACCTAATGGTCAGCATGCAAGGGTCCGAACCAGTGTAGCGAACTGTACTAAGAGCATTGCCAGCATATATTGGCCTGCTCTGTGAAAGAATACACAAGCAAATACAATTAATAATTTCTTCTTAACAAAAGAAGTTGGTTTTTTGAATTCTGAAAAACATTAGATTACCTAACAAAAAGATTGGACCCACTAATCTCAGTCACGTCAGTGATGGGTGAAACATCTAGAAGTGCAGCTGCACGAGGAAGAACATTCTTTCCGAAAGAACTTGATCCGCAGATTATGTGCGAGTAGCTACCTTTCTTCTGCACTAGATGCACCAGTTTAGCCCATGGTTCTGCTAGAGCATATTTGAACTTCTCTGAATCGGCTAGAAGGACCTGCATAGAAGATAGGTATCCGCATTTAATATCCGAAAGACTAGAATAACTTGCATCATCAAGAAACTGCATCGATGCATGTTGCAAAAGATATTCTTCTAATAATAACTATAAAAAAATTCAAGCGAATTGACATCTATTCCATTCCATACAAATGTTTATTCCCCTGATCGCCTTACTTTGCATCTAAGACGAGACAAATCCACACACTAGCAGGCTTAGACTCTCCTGCTCAATAGAATAGATACCAAGAGTAAAAAATTGTTCTAATCAAAGAAAAGGGACATTCATTTCCCGTTCCAGAACGCAAAACCTTTGATTCCTATGACTCTTATTAACAAAAGGGATCAAAATTCACAACAGACTATACTTGAAAAACCTTCACAAAACCAAAAAATCCGAGCAATACGCTTCACAACTGTACCTCACTAAACATATCATATCATAAGCCCTTGAATACTACTGAATACACACCTCTTCGATTATTCAAATGAAATCGAGAGCAACACAAGGCAGCATCAAAGCCCCATAGGTAAGAATACCTTAGAAATGGAAGGATGGCACGAAGCAGCATGAGCAGCAGCCTCCTGTAAAGAAGAACCTGAACCAGCAATCAACAGATTCACAGAATTGCCATCCCCCAAACGCTTAGCAGCCTCCACTGCACTCAACGACGAAGCCTTAATCGAGCCCCCCTCGTGTTCCGCCAAAACTAGAGTGCTAAGCTATGTCGAAAGGGGATAAATCAATGCATAACAAATACAACAACGTTTCATCAATTCACTAAACTGTCCATTATCCGAATTGATTCAACAACTAAAATCACTGAAACGGAGCAGAATCCAAGCGATTCATTCATCAAAGACTAAAGCAGCTATCAAACACTAAGCTCATTTCATAGGAATTGTGCATAAGCCTAGGCGTTCAAGCAATCTATGAACGACTAAAGCACCAAAATACAGCAAAATCCGAGCACAATCCAACTTATCATCCATCAAATGTTCGAGATAACAATTACTACATCGATAATTCCCCCCAAAAGAGAGAATGAAACTTTAGAAAGTGTGAAAAATTAGCAAATGAGGAATTAGAATTCGAACTTACAAATCGAGAAGAAGGGGCCACACGAGCAACAAACGAGCGCTTCCAACTCGCTCCGATCAGAGCTCGAATACCCATTTTCTCAGATTAAATTGATTGGTTCCTTCGCCTTGTTCTTTAGGGTGCTACTGCTACAGGTAGTTTGTACAAGATGAACAGTTAAGAACAAAAGAAAATTTGTGTTTTAAATATTTTTCTCATATATTTTTTTAATTTTTAATTTTTGGTAACTCTCATTTTATCTATTTTTTTTTTTTTTTTAACAAATAGTTTCATTTTATTTTGAGCCAAACAACTATAAATATTAATTAATTATACTATTTCTGAAATTTAATGTTAATAAATGTTACTGTATTATTTTCAAAAGAACACCACTTCTTCAAGTTTTGGATTGAGTTGCCACGTAACAAGTAGATGGGTTGCGTCTTGCATTTGTTACTTCAAATATACAGTATTTATATACTCTCAATTTTGGACATGAATTTTGCAAACGTGGTAATACCGCATTAACAATTGTCACATTTTACACATTTTCTAGGGTATTTTTAGTTTGTGTAAGTACTTAATATTTGTGTGAAGATGAAAAAGAAAGTTTATTGATATGACAATATCACGTTAGCGGTAAACATTCTTAACATGTTCACATCACATGGTTTTGTGTGTAAATAAATCATGGTGCGTTAAGTGCTAATATGCCGAAAATGCTTAAAGCTATACGAATTTATGCTTCAATTAGTATATATTGATATAATGTACAAATTCATGCTTAAGCCTAATCATACTTATAGTAGCTTATAATTATGTTTAAATCATTTATAGTCATATATCAAACTAAGATTAATGATCTAAATATATTCCTATTTTTGCCGTCATAAGTTATTTTATATAAATCAAACTCTACGTATACATCACTAAGAAAAAATACTCCGTAGTTGGGCCGGACCGCCTATACAGGAGAAAAGGGCCAAATTTTGGGGAAACAAAAATAAGACGGGTAATTCTATCCACAACCCCTGTATTACTCCACACAACCCCACTAATAAAAATAAAATAAAATTAATATGCATTTTACTAATCTATCCCTTCACCCCAAATTAACTGCAATCCCTTCACCTTAAATAAACTGCAACGTACAGCCCCCATAAAAGAAAATCACCGCCTACATAGAAACAATAAAAGTATCTTTTCCCCACCTCGAAGTCGCCGGCATCATATTTTTATTGACGATGGAGTGTAGCCATAGACACCGCCTCACTCACACGAAGGATTTTTATTCGCATCTCAATCGTTAGTCTCGTCAACCGTAGAAGGTTCGCAATCAAAGCTCCCTTGGCAATACGGATGCTCGCTCCTGGAGCCGCCGCCATAATCTCTCTTGTCTAATACCAAAAAGCTCTTCAATTAATTCTTAAGCATAATTTTGTTAATTTAATTTACAAATTTACGACAAACTAGTAGCAAAATGAAGTAAACACCATATCATCGTCCTTTGAAAATTTTCAAGTTTTCCACACAAATTAATAATGGTTAAATTTTGATTGGAGATGATTGAGGGTGTTTAACATTAAAAATAAAATAAAATTGTTTGGGGTTGTGAAAAACAAATACCGTCTCTTTTTTGTGGCCGGGGGTTGTGAACAATAATTACTTGAATTAATTTAAATATTAAGGGTGAATTAGTAAAATCCATATTAGTTTTAATTTCTTTTTATTAGTGGGGGCTGTGTGGAGTAATATGGGGGCTGTGGATAGAATTTACCCAAATAAGACTAGCTTACATTTTTATCGAGGGCCCAAAGGCAAATGTGTATTGTCGACCCAAGAAAAAAAATAAAAAATCGTGATACTATTAATATAACATTGCATTACACTATGTCCAAATATATGAGTTTCATTTAATTACTATCAATTCATGTCAAGTTCTAAAAATCAATACCATATGACGGTTTATTCTTATACGAGTGTTGATGTACTGCACTGTCAGATATTAAAAATACAACGAACATCCAGTGAACATCCGACGATACAATACGAACCATCATATGTGCATCAGTGCATGCAATTAGACTAATAGAGGATCTTAATCCGATTGTGTGTTCACATTTGATTCAAGTTTCGAATTGAAAATTTAAAAGGGAAATTAGTCGAATCAAACATGAATTGTTATTCAAATCTTATTGGAGGGGAAGAAAAGCAGCATTAACCACCTTTGATTTGCTATATTTATCAAAAGTAGTGGGACTAAATCAAGTTTAATATAAGTATTAATTCCATAATCACTCAATTCCCCTCTTTAACACGATAACAAAATTAATTAATTTAGATAGTGGGAGGTGGAGCCATTTCATTTCTTGTCCAATTTTATCCAAAATAATTTCGTATCCAAATAAAGCTGGTCTAATTGGTCATAATTTGGAGCCTAAGTGGGAACCCTAATACCCCCATTAGAGAGAGAGAGAGAGGGGCAAATATTTAATTATCGAAAGGGTGGGATTCGTGTGGAATGCACACTCCTTGTAATTTTATATTTACCAAAAAAAATATTAAATTTTATTAGTGTAGTGTGTTCCTCTTCAGCAATCCATTGTTACTTGTTATCCTTTATTTTTTGCCACTCAACAAAGTGGATTTTATTAGGTTATTCTTCTTCACTCACGATCGACACACGCACCTATATATATTATTGTTTTTTTTTTTTTAACTTTAGGGGAAATATAATAAAATTATTTGACCCCTCAAAAAATGAATGAGAATTTACTTTTTTTTTTTATAGATTTCTTTGTTTTGATATCGAATATGCTTTTTTTTTTTTTTTAAAAAACGAGGAAGAAGAAGGATATTTTGAAGGCCTTGATTAATTGAACCCTACATATTTGGAGCACATAATTAATTAGGTTGGTTACATCCACAGTGAACACTTTTAATGCGTCCATGGTTATGGGTGAATCTATGTGGGGGCAAGCGCATGCTGAAGCCTCCATATGATTGTCGGAATTCGAAGATTCTTACTGTGTATATTATGCCGAAAATTTTGTATTCATGTTATTTCGGTAAAACTATTCTATAGACTTGCTCCCTTGCTAACCATTTAGTTTCGGATCAGCCACCGCTATCAGTGAGTAGGGGAACGTATCTGTTTTCTATATTATGAGTGTGCTTTCAATCCTCATGCATTATGTCCCTTCAAAAATCAATATTCTGGTGTAACTGCCTCTAAATTGCATTAGCTTTCACGCTTTTATTTCCAGCACTCCTAACTTTTCTTTTTATAGAAAAGGAACCAAGTATAAGTTGTGTATTTATCAAGCAATTCGAATCGTCTGTATTACATTTTTGTGCTTCGGTTTTCATTATACTAACGGATGATCGTTATATGTTAATAATAATTTTTTAACCAACATTTTTGTTTACACATACATGGCAATCGAACAAGAAAAATAACTATTATTATTATAAGAGTGTGTCATTTATACCATTTTTCCAATATAAAATTTAGGAAGATAATGTCATCATTTTGTATAGTTATGAAAATGCAATTATTATTACTATTCCTTATCTTAATATTATATATTGGATCATAACATAGTGTTCTTTCGTCAAAAAAAAAATGTTAATTGAAAATTTATATTTAATTAACCGCTCACCTATCCATAATTAACACGATCACAATTAATGTAACACTGTCATATAAGTTGATCGATGATCATCGTTTCGTACAAATATATGGTACTTCACAAGAGAAATCCCAAGAAAAAGTAAGCCCTAAATCATAGCTTCTTATCACCTTCCCATCATCTATTAACTATTCCCTTTGTCCCATTGGTGAATGGCTAACTTTTTCCTGGCACGGGAATTAAGACAAGAGTAATAATGGTGGATAAAGTAGTGTAAATGGGTTTTAGTCGTTTTAGTGGGTTAAAATTTTGCTTTTTTAGGTAATATCCCTATATAAATGGAACAAACGAAAATAGAACTTAATCCGTTTATGGATAGAACGGAGGGGGTATTTACCTATACTAATTTAATTTACTACAATTGATAATAGTATATACTATAATGCAATAAATCATTGGTTTGGACACACTCCACATTAGATAATATATATAGCTAATGAAACTTTTCTTCTTTGCTTTTGTAGTGGAATATAGATTAGATATACTCCTTTCGTCTACAATTTACTGATCATATTGACTTTTTATCCCGTTTTGTATGATACTGTAATACTTACAGTATTTTACAAGAAGAAACCCTATTTCAAAAGTCCATTTTAAAATCCACTGTTTCAAATCCTCGAAACGAGCTAAAAGACAACAGAGTCAGTAAATTATGAACAGAGAGTTCATTAATCAATTAGTTAACCAGTTATACCTTTTCCCAATCTATAAATAGCCATTTGTTGGAGGCGTGTGTCAACCACACTCTCTTTAACCCTACTCCTTTACTACACAAACAAACCCTTCTTTCTTACACCTCCATTTTCTCCATCCATGGCAGCTTCCAACGCCAAGCTCCCCCTCTCCGCCTCCCCGCCACCGCAAGCCGCCCTCGACATCGAACAAGACCAAGAATTCGACTACTCGAAACGATCCCAATGGCTACGCGCCGCCGTCCTCGGGGCCAACGACGGCCTCGTCTCGACGGCGTCGCTCATGATGGGCGTCGGCGCCGTCAAGCAGGACATCAAGGCCATGATGCTGACCGGCTTCGCCGGCCTCGTCGCCGGCGCATGCTCCATGGCCATCGGAGAGTTCGTCTCCGTCTACTCGCAGAGGGATATCGAGGTGTCCCAGATGAAGAGGGACAAGAAGCGGGCCGAGGCGGCGGACGGCGGCGGCGGCGGAGGAGGAGGGGAAGGGGAGGAGGGGCTGCCGAACCCGATGCAGGCGGCGGCGGCGTCGGCGCTGGCGTTCTCGGTGGGGGCGATGGTGCCGCTGCTGGCGGCGTGCTTTATAAGGGAGTATAAGGTGAGGGTGGCGGCGATAGTGGCGGCGGTGACGGTGGCTCTGGTGGCGTTCGGGTGGGTGGGGGCGGCGCTGGGGAGGGCGCCGGTGGTGAAGTCGGCGGCGAGGGTCTTGATCGGAGGGTGGCTGGCGATGGCGGTGACATTTGGCCTCACCAAGTTGATTGGATCGAAGGGACTTTGATTAAATAATTAAAATGTTTTAACTAATTAATATGTATGTGATTAATTTTCTTCTTCTTTTTTTTTGAGTTGTGATTAATTTTTCTTTTTGTGTTGGCTTTATTAGTTATGAGTATATGGAATAATTGTATGAAGGAATCATATTCTAATTTTGAGCGCAGATAAAAGGGAAAAAAAAAAGTTAACAAAAAAAAAAGTAAACCAATTTTATCTTCTTAATTTCAACTTTTATTAATAAAAGGTTTTTTCAGAAGACAATTACCTTTGGTTGAGATAAATTCAATGCTTGGCGTGTACGTGTGTTAGTCTAGCGGTAACGATAAGTATCAGGCCAAATATTTTAAGTTCGAGTTTTTTTGTGCTGAAAAAAAATTACCACTTGGGGATTTTCGCCACATTATTATTTGGAGAAAGAAAAATCAAGATTTGATTAAGAAAGAAATATCTATACTTATATAAAAAGAATCTTGTTTTACAAAATATGCATTGCCTATAATATCCTTATTATTTATTTTAAATTAAGGGTTATAGTGTAATCATAAATATGATGGTTTATACTCCCTCTGTCTCACCCTAAGTGACTCGTTTTTTATTCATAAGTGAGTTATATAATAATATAATGAGTCACTTAGGAAGAGACAGATGGAGTAATAACTGAAAAAAAATCAATGTATATTAAATTTGCCATATATAAATTTTGCTTACTTAAATTAAAAATTCTATTTATAGTTCTATATTTTACTTATGCATGAGATGATTAATTTGATTTATTCAATTTCTTTATTTTTTTAATGTCATAGTTGAATTACTTTTGTTTAATTAGATTGATACGTTATCATGTTCTCTTTTTTTATTTCTTTTTTATTTCTTTTTAAAAAAAGGAGACATTTGATTTAAAACTAAAATTTTTTGAAAGATCCAAAATAAATAAAGTTCAAGTAATTCTACCATAATTTAAACATATTTTACTTTAACTCTTTTGCGTATTTAATTGTACTTAATTTTTTTTATTTTACTTTATTTTTATTGTTTTTTTTCGTTCAGTGAATTATTATTATACATGATAATCTCTTAATATTATGAACATTAAATTGGACTAAAATTTTTTATTTAATCTTATTTACTTGTGATTATTTCTTTCAGAAAATTTTAATTGATAAGCTGATATAGTCTCACTAGCTAATCGGATGACAAAATTTTATTATATGCATAGTGTCAAAAACATAAGTTAGTTGGTCACTAGAATGTTGAGCTGCCATTTTTTCAATTTTTAGTTAGTACTTCCTTTGTAACATTGATAAAGAGTTCACTTTAATAAAATGTAGTCTACTATATATAAATGGGAAGACGAAAGGAGTATAATTTAAATTAGATATATTTTACTTTTTTGTACTTTGTATAGGCTTTGAAGTCAAATAAAAGTATAGGCAAGTTTTAAATTCTTCTTTGAAATTATTCATAGGCTTTGAAGTCAAATAAAAGTATATGCAAGTTTTAAATTCTTCTTTGAAATTCAGTAAGTCATAATCATGTTTTTGCTCGCTCAACATATTTTATGAAGTTTTTTAGCTTATGAAATACATATTAAAATTAGATGAGTTATTTTCAAAATTATTAAAATAAAATTTAATATACAAAGATAATATTCTCTCCGTTACAATCTACTATAGACATTATAATTATTTGGTTGTTCACCATCTTTAGACCATTCCCAATAATGGACATGGACACTACAATAAAAACTACATTTATACTCTATAAGCGGGACTAAAAGAATCACTTTAACACATAACAAAAGTACATTCTTTAAAATACAGAGTGTTTGGTTAATAAGATTATATCATTTAAATCTCATTCATTCAATTGTGCTTCGTTTGATACATAATTAAATCTAAGATTCAATATTAGGCGATGCCACGTAGGATTAGTCTTACTCTATCTTCCATTTTTTTTATTTTTATTTTTGTCATGGCTCCCTTGTAGCTAATTAGTCTTGCATGATTTAATTTTGGGCTCATGTAAGATTTAATCTTATCATGCGAATTTTAAATGAGCGAAACAAAATATATTATAATAAGTGGATGCAAGATAATCACTTTGATACACAATCAAAAAAATATTAAACTTAAGCTTAAAAGTTTGGGTCTGTAGATGATGGACTTATATAGAGTATAAAATAATTTTATTATATATATTTAGTTAATAAAACTCTTATAGTAGGTGTGATTGTCTTAACCTTCTACAGTTAAATAACCAAGTATATCTCATATTGAAACCCTTTGTGACATGCAAATTTTAGTTACAAGTCATGATATTTTAATTTATTTTATGTTTTTGCATTTATTCGCGCATAAAAAATATGACTATGGTGAATAATGCTTGATGAGTACGTATTCATGATATTTAATAAAAAATAGTAATATTTTTTTATAACAATCTTCTATAAATTTTCTATTTACGATTTAAAAGAAAAGTGTAACGTTTTAGATGGGATAAAAGAAGTATTTACTTATTTTATTTTGTGACAAATTATATATTCCTACAATTTTTATAGTGTCATATAATAATCGAATAAAAATAAATTTTTTGTTAATGAACGTGAACATTACAAAACTTCTTTTACTTATATTTTTATGATTTTTAAATATAAAAATTAGTAAAAGAATATGATAGTGCTCTTTTAAAATATATGATCTTTTCTCTAACCTTATTAAAAGTTGTAGATAAAATTTTGTGAAATCGTGTTTGATCTGAAAAATATAATAAAAATTATAATAAATAAAACATAACATTATCTATGTTGATGCTTTCTACGTGCGGATGCACGTTACTTTTTCTAGTATTATTAAAAATATGATTTTTTTTTTTTCATTTTTATTAGAAAAAATAGAAAATATTGTTATAAAATCTCAATATATTATTAATGGCAGACAAAAGAAAAGTGGTTAGCATTGATGTTGTGGGAAAATAGATAATTCGACGTAACAACATGAAAAAGGAACACGGCATGAGTAGATCTTCATGCATGCCCAACAAACTTTCGAGGTCAAAAGTTTCGAGTTTGAGTCTTTTTTAACGATCTTTAAACTGATTACTTAATTAGGTTAAAATTTTAGCTAGTGGCCGGTAGTATTTTAACGTAGCCTAAATGTCTATTAATTTAACTTCTAAGCTTGTACGAAGTACACCCATTCGGAAACTACGTTTGATTTTTCGTGTTATATCTTCTACTCGTTAAAAACATTTAAATTGCAACCCATGGCTAACCATCGTCCTGATGCATACATTTAATAGAAGATGCAATACGAAAATGCAAAAACACGGGAGGTCAGAAATCGAACATATACACGTATATAAAATTTAGAAATTTGAATTGCAAAATTGTTTTTATGTTCTCAATAACACGAGGACAATTATACATAAGCAAATTATTTTCCTAGTAATTGGAGTTTATAAGCTATTTTAACCAATCGAATAATCAAACACACAACAATATATAAACAACAATAGTCCATCACCATCTTATATCCGACTCGTTTTTCTGAATATATATCGGTTATAAAATAACGAAATAAAAATACAAATTAACGAAAGTCGCTATATCACTATACATAACAATTAAAAAAGGAATACATATACACAGATCTGCTTAATCATAATTTGAAAGCTTTGATTTTTACTGCATAATCCCCATTAATTTCTGGTTATTCAGCTGTAGAATCATCAATTTCTGAGCAATGTAAGCACATACCAAACGCTTATTTGATTATTCTAACAACGGAGTTTTTTTTTTTTGGGTTGATTTGGGTGTAAAATGTTAGTTGATATTGGATTGAATTGTTATGTGATGTAGGGATGAGACCGTGGATCAAAAGAAGGTTCTCGAGGATTCCTGCAAATCCAAATGCACCAAGCCTTATGTTGAATACAAGGTGATCGATGAAATGCCTCAACCATCTAATTTTTTTTATTTATGATTTTAATAGTTTTATATTGTTAGAATTATTCTGCAGCATTTCTCAAATCCCCTATGATAGAGTGCTTAAATGTTAATTTATGGATAAATTATGATAAATGATAATTGCTCCGTTCATTCTACTTGACGTGTTTCTTGAATTTATATATGAGTACCGGGGTGGTGCAATGTAGGCTTTTGTGTTGCTAACACCGTAACACGTGATTTTTTTTTTATTTTTTTTTAAACCTTTTTTTGTGATTTAATGTTAAGAATCAAGAATCATTTGAAGAATTTGGGATGTGTAGAAAGTATTTGTCGAAATGTGCCTATTTATCACCAGAGTTTGTTTATAGAACGTATCATGCTTTTCTTTATGTCCTATCGTCTTTCGTGTGATGGAATCGGGTATAGAGTCTATAGACGAGAAGTGGGAATTTTTTTCTCTTTCAGTGTAACGAAAATGCCAAACACAGGCAGCACATAATGGAGTAAGGAATTTGAGTAACCTTTAATTAGCTTGTACTATCATGAAAGAAAAGGAAGGAATCGTGGTGCTATCAGCAATAATGGAGTGAGATATTTCAGTGGCCTTTTCTTAGCATGTACTGAGATAATTGTGAGAGGGAGAGGAAAAAGGTGTTGAGTTATATCCTTGTCACTTCTCCACTTTAAGTAATGCTGTCCGAGAAGGCCGCAGGACACGACCCCTGTAACAGTAGAGGTGAAATTACGATTGAGAGACTTTTTGTGATTTACAGACTTTATCGCCATTGATGCAGCTGGGAATTGAAGAGAGAAAAATGAAGCACCAAGACTGGAACTACCTTTTAATGCTTAGTTTTGGATATAACTCTGAAATGTTTACTAGTTGAATTTGGTTAAACTGTGTGAAAATATGAGGGAAGTAGCATACGAAGACTTGTTACACGATATAGACGAGCATTTCTTGAAGTGGATTGTGTTTTTGTACGTTGAGAGAAGAAGCCGATAAGATAGGTTGATATATCTTGTACTCTTTGATCTAGAGATGTGTCATCTACTTGCTCCGATGGGCTTTTGATGATAGATAGACCCTTCTTTCTTTAGTGTATAGATTGTAACCTAATTCAACCCCCTCCGTTAATATATATTGGAACCTCTGTACTTGAAAAGTACACACGATATATATATGTTTCATCGATCATGAGAAATTACCAATGTTTTCTTTGTTGTACTCACAGCAATGTGTTAAGAGAGTTGATGGTGATGACTCTGGACAAAAACACTGCACGGGGCAATACTTCGACTACTGGTCATGCATCGATAAATGTGTAAGTTCTTCGAATTCCAGTCTTTTCAGAGTTTCATTCGCCAACTTTTCCTCCGATTTATGGTATTTTTTGGGTGAATGCAGGTTGCACCAAAGCTCTTTCAGGAGCTGAAATGAGTAGATGGTCGTAGATCTTCTCCTTCATTTGAAATAAGTTTAGTGTATTTGTTGAATTACATTACCTCTTTACACTTTGGAGTAGTGAAATAATAACGATTGGATCAACCATCAGTTTCTTTCATCATAACATGTTGTCCCCTCGTCCCGTAAGAGATGATACGTTTTCCGAATATATGTGAGTTTCCGAATATATGTGAGGTATAAAATCCACAAATTTGGTAAACATTATATATTTTTTTTCTGCTATTGGGCCGATTTCGATGAATTGGGTTCATAACTCAAACTTACTGAAAATATTCCTCTTATCTTTGTAGAATCAGTAAAATTGCTTAATTTTGGGCCTAACAAAGATATTCAAACTATCTTGTCCTTTTTTTTTTTTTTTTGCTTTTTTCTTTTCCTCTGGAATAAATTTTATATATACTCCTTCCGTTGCGTTGATAACGAGCTTATAATAATTTTCAACGGGACCAGGTAGTATATATAGTATAAATGTATAATCTAGAAGAGTCTAAATTCATAAGCTGTACTTGGATATTCTTATAACGATTTGAATTCAAAAAAACATTGAATTTTGATGGTTACATTACACATCCACTTGATTACATAATTAATGATGGTTATAAATGAAAGTAACCTTTTCCCACAACGTTGTGTTGGTGACCTACCACTTTTATACATTTATTATAAGTTTCCTTTCAAGCTAAGATTTTTTTGAAAAATATTTGCTTCGTTTTACACTCCACAAAATTGCCAAGTCCATTAAATTTCGATAATATTGTTTGCTCATACAAATTCAAAGTCAAGATTTTCAAATCATGAATCATGTTCTAACCAATATTTTACTTCACTTAATTTCTTGCGTATAAAATAGATCTTCTCCTTTGAACATGATGTATTACATTAGATGATTAATACATCCACTCACATAACATCATCGTCACTCATTTGTAATCCTTCCGTCTTGTCTAATTATATACCGCGTTTAAATATATTTTTCACAGATTCATAAAATAATTTCAAATTCAAAACCAGAAGATCAAGAAAGTTTCAACATTGGACTCTGAACCAGAAACATAAGCGTGAGTCGTGTGATGTATAACAAGTCGATTCACATTCATACTCCCTCCGTCCCGCCAAAGACGTTACATTTCTTTTTGTCAATTTCTGGCACGTTTTTCCACGCTTCTTGATGAAGTGTTTTAAAATGGATTTTTGAAGAATTTTTTCTTTTGCGGGACAATGCAACTATCATAGTATACCGTAAAAGAAAAAATTCTTCAAAAATCTATTTTAAAACTTATCATCAAGAAGCATGGAAAAACGTGCCAGAAATTAACAAAAAGAAATGTAACGTCTTTGGCGGACGGAGGGAGTATATAATAGTGTGTTTGGCATATATAATTAATTTAAAATCTCATTTTCAATATACTTATGCTCTGACTCTTTTAAGAGTTCAGTGTAGCATCGACATGGTAAACGAACGGATCATCTGCATAAAGCAAGATAATAAACAGCTAAAAAGAGGAACCCTGCATGAGATGAGAGAGAGAGAGGCTTTTCTTTCTTAATACCAAAAAGTATGGTCCAACATCAACACTAGAAAAGGCTGCTGAAAAGGAAGAGTAATCAAATGAAAGCAGCTAGCTTTAAGGGTAGAATGTACAGCAATTAGATCTAACACACCTGAGTAAACAAACTTGAGGGCCACAACTTCACTTTACAGCAATTCTATTATTAATGAACAAACTAGGAAGCAGTATAAGAAGATGAAGCACCAAAAATAAGACTCAATCCATTCCATTCCATTCCAAACATGAGAAAGACAGTAAAAAGTTCAGCGCCGGACTAAATATTACAGTGCTGAAATAGACGAATTTCTACTAAAACACGACCGAAAAATAAAATGAAAGGAGATATAAGAAGATAGATAGATAAACTCTTAACATGAGAAGAACCATGGCTAAGACCTTACAAAAACACTTCATTCTCTGAAAACTGCAATCCAAACACGAAAAAACACATAGAGATACCATCATCAACAGCTTAGAAGCACTTCCTGTGAACGATTGCAGGCCCGGATTCATCGTACTCTGCCTTTGCTATCCACATCTGCATAATTTGAAAGCAAGAGAAAAAACAAATTTCTTGAGAACTGAATCAGAGATATGAGATGATAGTAAGGAAAGATAATCCGAAAGTAAAACTTCAATTACCTGTTGGAAAGTACTGAGAGATGCTAGAATGGATCCTCCGATCCAGACACTGTACTTTCGCTCAGGCGGTGCAACCACCTTAATCTTCATGCTACTGGGAGCAAGAGCGGTTATTTCCTTGCTCATTCTATCTGCAATTCCAGGGAACATAGTCGATCCACCACTGAGCACGATGTTTCCATACAGATCCTTCCTAATATCCACGTCACATTTCATGATGGAGTTGTAAGTCGTTTCGTGGATTCCAGCAGCTTCCATTCCAATCAGCGATGGCTGGAACAAAACTTCAGGGCAACGGAACCTTTCAGCACCAATGGTAATAACTTGTCCATCAGGAAGCTCGTAGCTCTTCTCCACCGAAGAGCTATTCTTTGATGTTTCCGACTCCTGCTCGAAATCAAGTGCAACGTAGGCAAGCTTCTCCTTAACATCACGGACAATTTCACGCTCTGCGGATGTGGTGAACATGTAGCCTCTCTCGGTCAGAATCTTCATCAGATAGTCGGTGAGATCGCGACCAGCAAGATCCAGCCTCAGAATAGCGTGGGGAAGTGCATAGCCTTCGTAGATAGGAACTGTATGGCTCACACCATCACCAGAATCGAGCACAATACCTGTTCAAGACAGATTGAAGTTTCTGAGTAAATATAAGGAAGTACCAGCAAGTAGCAACTCTATACAGAATGTTTTGATTACTACCTGTTGTACGACCACTAGCATACAGCGAGAGAACGGCCTGAATAGCAACATACATGGCCGGCACATTGAAAGTCTCAAACATGATTTGTGTCATTTTCTCTCTGTTGGCCTTCGGGTTGAGAGGTGCCTCAGTGAGAAGAACAGGGTGTTCTTCAGGAGCAACACGGAGCTCGTTGTAAAAGGTGTGATGCCAAATCTTCTCCATGTCGTCCCAGTTGCTCACGATACCATGCTCAATCGGATACTTCAATGTGAGAATACCTCTTTTAGACTGAGCTTCATCTCCCACATAGGCATCCTTTTGTCCCATCCCAACCATAACACCTGTATGTCGAGGACGACCTACTATGCTAGGGAAAACTGCCCTTGGAGCATCATCTCCAGCGAACCCAGCCTAAAGCAAAGAAGATAAAAATTGAAGGACAATCCAGTAAGGCTAAAAACGCATTGCTAATCCTAGTTAGATAGCCAACATGTGCAATTACGAAGATAAATGACTGATCACCTTGACCATTCCGGTACCATTGTCAACAACAAGGGGTTGAATGTCCTCTGCTTCTGCCATCTCGACTTAGTTCTGTAAAATAAAAGGCTTGAATGAGCTAATCGTACTAATTGCAGTAAACATACAAAAATTTCCGAATGTGACAAATTTCAGTGAAACGAGCATAAAAATAATCATCCATTACGATTTGCACAAACAAGTTGCATTTAAATTATACTTTCGCCACAGATCTCAAGCTCAATTCATAGAAATTCAATCAATATTTCTCAGCATATTCATAATCCAACCTCCAATGAAGCTGGAACAAAATTTATGGCGGAAATGAATACAAAACGCCATTAGAGACTGAGAAGAACACCACTCAAACAGTCACGTTAATACAAAATTCTCAAATGTCTAAGTTGAGATTTCCAGATAATCAAAGCTTCTTCTAAAACCAATAAAAACTCGAAAATCATCAAGGAAACAAAAATCCAGACCCCAAATATTACAACAAATAATTCATAAGAAAAAAAAAAAAACTCCTCGCTACCAAACTCAAAACACTAAAAAATTCAGCCGTCAGAATACATGTTCGGCTCAATCTACAGATCACCAATTACTTATCATTTATATGAAATTCTGCTATAAAACAATCCAGATTAAGCTATTAAATCCACAGATTTAGGCAACACAAAAATCAATACCCAAAAAAGCAAAACACGCAGCGACGAATGAAAGAGATGAAGCAAAAATCAACTGATCGATGAAGTTAAACGAAACAGAAACCGACCGAATTGTACCTTACCTCCGATCTGCTACCGAAGGTGCGAGAGATGAAGTTTTGAATATGTAACTGAAAAAAGCAGTAGAAATGAGCGAGCGGAATAATGGAGAGCGAGAGAGAGGAGAGAGAGAGACAGACAGGGAGAATTTCGGGGAGTGAGAATGTTTCTATATATTCGGGATTCCTAACTTTGAATGTGTGCTGGACTGTAAATGAAGTTGAAATGAGGTTGAAATGAAATTCAAATGCAAGTGAGATGAAAACTGAAAAGTACTGTAATTAGCAACTGCATTAGGTCAAGTTACTGTTTACCCCTCTAATTAACTAATATTACTTCCATTACCCAATTCGTTAAATTGCATCATCTCACGTTACTCTTTTGTTAAAAGTCGTGCCACAAAAGCGGTCGAACTCGAGATTCTTAGTCTAAAAACTTGTTTTTAGATATTTAATAATGAGTGACGTTACTTATTTTTACGCATCTGACAAAGACGACCTTTAAGAGCATCCGCAGCGTGTCGAAGCTCGGAGACTCGTCAGCGACTGCAGGTTCTGCGTTAGCTAATTGCTTTGATATCATCGTAGAATTTCGTCTCAAATGCAAAATGTAACATATCATGAAACAATAGTCCAACTAACATAAAAAATCTCTCATATTTTGAAAGATTTATATCCAAATTCAGGACTAGTCATTCCTTCTTCCCAATCTCCCATTCTTCGACCCCCAAACACCACCTGTTGTATTCCCAGATATCTACACAAACACACATACACAGTTTCGAATATATCAAGACGAAGAAGAAGATCGAAACGACGTTGTATGAAGGAAAAAGGAAGGCCAAGACGTACTCTGAGCTCAATACAGTCAAGCAGTTGAGAAGCACGTCGATGGAGAAAATATCAGCCGTGCCAAGGTCCACCCTGTCCAGACACAGCACAATCAATCAATCGTACGACGAAGAACTCAAAAAATTCGACAAGTGATGGCAAAAACTGATGAAAGTTTGATGAGAGAATGTCATACCAGACCCTGGCCCAGTTGTCTTGGAATTCGACGTCGCTTATGTCATGAAAAGACGAAGGCATCACCTTGGATCCCTTCTCTTCATCGTAGAGGGGGTCATACTCCATGGATGCGTTCGATAACTGCAATTTCGAGGAGCAAATTTTGGGATCTAAAACGGATATCATATATGATTGCTTGAGAAAGGTTTAAGAACTATGCAATGATGCTTATTTGTGAAACGAACGAGAACATTAACTATAGGTATAGGGCCGACTGTCATTTTTTAAAGAGAGTAAAATCGAAATAAAGACTTGTGAGAGAACAAAAACACATAATATACTGAAGTGAAGCAAGAAACATGAACGAAGGAAAGGGGAACCTGTAAATTGGCTGTATTATATGCACCTAAACGACCCATCACATACCACGATTGAATCACCTGCAACGTATACATATGTTAGAGGATCGAACTCGATTCACCACCAAGAATTCGAAGAAGTTAAAGAATAAGTCACGAAAAGAGGAAGCCAAGATAGAAAAATTGACGTACACTGCCAAGAAGGTCAACATCTCGATCCGAAGGCGATCCATATAGCTCAAACCATATGTGTGAATCGAGAGGATTGAAACTGAAATCACGACATGAAAATCAGTTAGAAGCATCGTACACATTATAAATTCAAACTAGGAAAACAAAGCTTCGTGTACATGCAAACGTACAACTCACAGTTGAAATGAACTTCTCATTTTACAGCTGAAAAAGCATATTTGAAGAACTGAATCGATAACCGATTCAGTTCAGAGCTAACATTGTAAGGACGAGAGTGGTAAGAAAATTAGCAGAACAAATGTGAATGAAGAGTTAATGGCCAATTTATTTTATGCATATATGCTATCATTACATATTCCATTAAAAAAACGATACTGGATGGAGCAAGAGAAAGGATCAGCAAAGACTCGGATTGCTACAGCTAGCCTTATATAACTGTCAAAATCGAATATTCCTGCGTATTTTATTCTATATATTCATTATTCTCGTAAAACAGGAGGAAAGAAGAGAAACATAGAGGGCATAAAAAAAGTATAAATTGCATTACTCTCTAAAGCTAACTTTGAATGCAAGGACAGATCCAGATTTAGATTTTGTGAAATCTCTCCCCCTCGTTCGAGCCCTTTCTTCAACCTATCAGATATAGAAACGAAAGATAAGTTCAAACACAACAACATTAATAGGTATACCTTACAAAAAGACCATGGACTTAACAGAAGCAATGGTAAAACTAATACACATTGCAATAATTAAAAACTATCGCACGAGCAGAGGTAAGTTTAAAGATCAGATCAGGTATTGACAGCAAACTCGAAAGCTCAATTCAGTGAAATTCCTTTTCAACGGTCCAATATGGGAGTATATTTCTTCTTAAGCCTTATCAACTATTAGATATAACTGCAAGATAGTAGTTGAACTAGTAGTGCCACCTGACCAGTTAAGTAACTGCCATGCCTCGATTGATGACTAGGCACTCGTTCCATGGAAACAAACAATTGTTCTTGAGCAATCTACTTTCATATTTTAAAGGTATACACAGCATAAATCAAAAGAGTTATTGCTAGACAATGTAGTTGTGGCATAGATTTGCAGATTTTATTCCAAATACAAGATGCAACTAACTAACAGCGAGTTGGAATCGAATCTGTCACATTGTTCCACCCCATCTACTATGCATTCAAAAAGTCTCGAGTAATTTCAACAGAAACTCACTCTTTTCCTCATGAGCTCAGGGTTACCAATACTATCTCCAAGAACAGCTCTAAGCTCGGAATCGTTCCTACACGCATCTTCCAGTACCCTATACACAACGAAAGAGAATCAATACAATATGCAAGCAAGCAAGCAAAAAAAACCCAAAAACAACAAAGAACAGGAATTACTTTGCCCAAGCAGGGTAATCATGGAGACGCTCCTGATCCCGTCTCCGTTTTTCCTCCCGGACTTTCAATAACCGGCGCCCTCTCGCTGTCGTCCCCGACCCTTTGCCAATAACTCCCTCACTGGTACTCGGGACCGTGTCGGAATCTCGACCAGCATTTCCTCTCACATCCTTGTTTGCCACTGCCACCTGCCATGGCTTCCTCCTCCTTGTAAGTGAGCATGAAGAGGAGGAAGGAAGTTCCTTCCATCTCCATCTCGTGAGAGTATTACATCGTGCATAAGTACAACAACATGTATCCATTTATTCCCCCCTCTATCCAATATCTGCACACAAATCAAAGCTCATCTCATCAAATTCAAAACAAGAAAAGAAAAGAAAACGAACAAATTCCTTTCCTTTTGTTACAAACTGGGAAATTCTTGGGAAGCAAATTCGAAAAGAAATGCTACTCACACATCGAAAAGAAATGTCACTCAAGTCATTCCATAGTTTAGGCCTTAGGGATAGACTCGTTTCGCATCAACCCAGAAATTCAAACTAGTTATTTTTTGGAAAAAAATAAAATTATATTGGTCGAATTCGAAGTTCACCTGAATTTGATAGCGTTAGCTCAGCTTCCTCGCCGCCGCTGCCGGAGTTTGGAGTGAAGGGAGCGGCCTATAATTTGCTATCAAAAAGAATTGACAAGAATATTAGCTTAGAAAGGATGAGAAGAACTGGAGAAATAATTTTAAGTTAAATAAAATAAAATATCTAAAAATCTAAAAAATGACCAAATAAATTATTAAAAATTTGAAATAAGAGCAATGTCTGATTTAATTATTTTTTTCCTTTTGAGACCATGTTTGATTTTAAATGTGAGTATTTGTCACTTGTTTGATAGAATGATACAAAAACGAAATCACAGAATTATCCCTCGTAAAATTTGTGTGAGTATTTGTCACTTGTTTGATAGAAAAGATTAATCGATAATACCAAAACGAAATCTAAAATTTGAAAAATTACCACAACCCTGTTGTCCTTAAAAGACATGGAAGAGGGGATGAAGGGTAAAATAGGTTGAATGTGTTTATCATGGATGCATCGTACGTATTTCAGTCGGGCCTTCTTTGTTATACCGGATCGGAGAGGTAAGCTATTTGGGTTACTAAACACCACGATTAGCCCAAAAACATGCCTATCATGAGATAAGATAACACATCTACCAAACAGTACTTAAACCAATACTCCCTCTGTCTCAATTAACCTTCTTGTGTTATTATTATAATATAATGTGAAACGATTAATTAGGACGGAGGAAATATTGATAATAGTCCCTTTTTTTCAGATTGTATGAGCAATTGAGCATAAAGGATTAATTTTTGTTGCTTCCAACATATGTACAAAAAATGATAAAGACATTCATATTCATAAACTGCGAGATTGTTTATGTAGCTTAGTCACACAATAAAAAAACTCCCTTCTCCTCGTTTCATCGTCACTCCTTTTTGGGTCGTCTCACCGTTCAAGCTTTAAAAAAAGAAATATTTGCAGGCTTATGAACGACCTGTGTCAATCAACAGTTACAATATCAGTCACAACGAATAATAAGCTACTCCTGCCTTCTGTCCCAACAAACTTGGGTCGTTCATCTCTAAATAACTCAAGTTCGATGGAACTGATGGAATATCTATAAAGAAGTGCAAATCTTGAATCTTGAATATATTTTCAAATAGTTTTGTCATTTGTGGAAAGAATGCAATGGTTTCAAACAAAAAAGATTCAGTTCTAACGAAAGTGGTTTAGTAAGCTCGAACTCACATTCGGTCACTGCAGAGGAGGAGGAGGAGGATCGCGGGTGCGTAGCTCACTCATGTGCTGGACCATCCGGGCGAAGGAAGCTTGAAGCTCGCGCATATCGTTCCGTAGTGAGGCCAATTGCGCGTCGAGGCCAGCCTGCGTCTCTCGGAACTCTTCTCTCATAGTGGCAACCCTGTCCTCCAAAGAGGTGAGGCGATCCTCGATCGCAGCCTCCCTCTCTCGCCTCGTCGGAGATTCGGGGGTGGAATGACCGTTCGCCTTGTGGAATCCATTGCCATTGGCATGGATGACCGGCCAAACGTCGTCTCCATCCGCCATCTCGACTTTCTGTAGAATGAACGATACGAATCAGGAACACAAAACACACAAATTTTACCCCCAAATGTGAAATGAAGTTGAAGAATTCATTGAAATGAGCTTGAATTCGATTCCCAATTACTGCAATACATTCAATTTCATAAGCTTTCTTCATTGAAATCCAAACTATTTTGCTCCAAAATCAAAACCTCGGAATTTCGAAATTAGAAAAACAAAAAAAAAAAATAAAAAATCATCGAAATTAATGAATTTCGAAATCAAAACTCAGATTCCGAAACGAAAATCGAGCAAAAAATATGTTTTTCTGCTAAGAAGTCGAAATTTCAAACACTCAGCACCAGAAATTTATGTTATTCCGCCATTAACAGTCTAAATTGAGCAGGAAATTTCACAGATTAAGCCAAAATACACATTAAGAAATCGACAGAAATCAAGAGATCGAATATAAGTAAGTGAAACATAAACAATAATCTCGAAATGATTACAGAATCTGGATTATTACTCACCTAGAGTTTGACTGTGTGAGAAAGGCACTACAAATTTGGAGCCGAAGAAAATTCAAGAGAGAGAGAGAATTGGAAGGGTTTTTGAGAGGGCTAATGAAGGAGACGAAGCGGGTTATCTCCTTTGTTGGGCTGAATCTATTCAAAACTACCCATGATCCATTAAATTTTTTTTTGAATATATGATCCATTAATTTTAAGAGATCAAAACTTGGATAAACCCAACAAGATTTGTAACTTTTTTCCTTTTCTTTTTTTACTTCAAAATTAAATCACACTACTCGACAGCTACTCGGCGTCTGAATCGGAAAAAGTTTGATTGAACTCGAATTCAAACTCGACTAATTAATTTATACGACCTCGAAGATACTCGGTTTGTATTGCTCGCGAATATGTTTGGGTTAATTGAGTTTGTTCACGAACTTTATTTCAAGCATTTTCGAGAGTCCGTACCTAAGCTCGCAATCGAGCTTTAGCCTATATAAATGGTGGGGAAATGTCCGAGGTCAACTCATTAAACGAGTTCAAAGTCGAGCTGGAGCTTCATGATCGCAAGTAGTCGAATTCAAATAGAATTTTAATTTTTTCACAAGTTAGGTTAAAGCTCGAGCTTGAATACGTTTTAATCAAGTATTTGTCGAGTTGGACTCCAGTTTGAAAATTACGAGTCAATCCAAGTCCGATCACAAAATTATAGCTCAACTTGAACTTGAAAATTGAATTTTTAATAGTACGCGCCTGAATAGACAAATACCCTTGTCAACTCGATTCATTTACAACTGTAAAAGTAAAGACACCACACTCTTTGCGACGGACGGAGTATCTATCTATATTTGTACTAGTCGTTATTTATCAATTGATTGTAAACTGATTTAGGCAAGTAGAACCACTACTTTTTTTTTTTTGTTTCATTTTTTTCTGCCGAAAGCGTTGATCCATCTCAATTATTTGGCCCCTACTTTAATTCCAAATAGTTAGATTTATTGCACCGGCCGAAATTAAAAATCAACCTTCCATTTTTGAAATCACTCCTCCCTTTGAATTTTGAATTTGCACTGTAAATGTAATGACTCCAAATTATAAATTATATACTACTATTTCATAAGGGTAGAAAATTTCAATACCCTTATTCAATTCATTCATACACAAAATACCCCTCAACATAAAAGCATGTATAAACTACCCCTTTATAAATTGAAATGTCATTAATGCCCTTTATACAATGAATTTCTCTTCGTTTTGTATATTTCCACTCCCGCCATGCAAAATTTCATCAGGCTCATCACTCTTCCGTAAAATTAGAATTTTTGTAAAATACCAACTTCATACCTTTTGACCGAGTTGCTGCCGGGTCCTATCCGTCTGGGTTTTACGGCAAACGCATTCCAACCACGCGGAGCACCGGATGGTTCCAGCCACGAATTCCTTCAGCAGCAAACAGCACAGCCCTCGTTCGTTTTCTACCCGGGGCGTAGAGTATTTTGTTGGTAAATACAAGAATTAAAATTTGGCGACAGGTGATGTGCAGAAGCCCAAATTTTATTTAGGGAATTATAAACTATTTATTACATAAAGATTATCTCCTTTTGGGAGGAGACAAACTTGTTTAGCTACCTATGGTAGCGGAAATAGAAACACTCATGCAAAAGAAAACTAAACTATTACAGAGTTTATTTTGAAGAAGCTGAAGAAAATGTTCGATGATCTTCTCCTCCTTCATTCTTCTCTTTATATAGATGCTGAATTGCATCTACCAAATCCTGCATTATTGCCTCGGATGCTAAAGTCGTTGGCATCTTCCTCCTTCACCGCATATTTCGGTAGTGGTGAGGGCCAGTTTATTAATCAATCCACCGAAAGTTATAATAATTCATCCGGTGAGGTTGATCTGTCATTATCTCCACCGAAAGGTGTTGATAATGCAACTTGATGAATGGAGTCTGGGACCTCCATCTTTGAATTCCACCGAAATTGTTGGTGAAATGTCACTCTCCTGCAACCCACTCTTGTCGTCTTCTTTTTGAGTGGGGCTCCTGTTGAGTAGAGTCACATGACTCCACTATCTTTTGTTGGGAAAGCCTTTCCCCGGGGCCCTTGGCGTTCGTTTGTCTGGAACTGCATTGGACTCCTTCTTGTCGGTGGCTCGGGCTCGGCCTGCTCTTGGCCTGAATCCTTTCCCGAACTCCAGCTCCTTCTGGTTTTGGCATGATGAACAAATGCGTTCATCCCAATGACCGAAATGAGCCATGTTGCAATATTTGCGATGAGTCTCTTTGCTCACCACCAGCTTGTTCTCCCATAGCAGAGTCCTTTTCCTCTCGAAAGCTTCCTCTGCGAATCTTGTGGTTTTTCCTGTTATAGTGTTTAACAGAAAAGATCCGTTTACCGAGTTCTGATAAAATTTGAACTGGTATTTGACTTTGTCCATCTCTGTGAGACAGACCCATAAACCCCAAGCTCGTCGAGTTGAGATTTCATCTTCTGAAATGGTGGAGACAAGTGGAGCATCTCCATCCATTGCCTTAACACTGTTTAAGGCTCTCTCGTCGGGTCTCCTTAGCCTTATGTAGTGGAAGGCCTCGTGATTCCCTTTTCCTGCTGGTTCGGGAGCTGCACTTATAAAGTATAACTCCAGAACATCACCTCGGCTAAGTTGATCGTTATTAGCCCATGAATCGTACACAGCTTCTTGAATCCACCTAGGTAGATTCTTGATCTCTGTGAACGTCGGTGATATGGTTGAAACTGAAGCAAGAGCTCCAAAATCATACCATTGCTTGATATCATGTGGATTTGCACCTGGCTTCATCCACACCCTGGGATATTTTCCTGAACCATCAATAATACAATGGTTTGGATTCAATCCCCTTCTTGTGAGAAGCTTCTCCCAGTTAGCTTGATATGCCTGCCAAAATGGAGAAACTTGAATAACTTGGTTAGTATCAACCTTAGATTTGCCAGTCATTGGCCTAAGATTGATCTCTCCCTCTTTAACCCCAGAGGTGCTGGGTTGACATGATGATTCAGATTTTGACACCTGAACCTCATCTTTTCCTTGGGCCGATAGATCTATTGATGCTACCAACTTAGGACTTGTGCTAGAGGTATTTGAATCCTCTGCTGCCGTTATAGGGGCCGGCAACCGAATCACTTCTTTTTCCTTAGAGGACGCCCGAAGGAGTGGCGCTTGTACTGCATTCCAGCACTGGGTTTGTGCTATCCTGCAAGCTTGTATTCTGTCGGTGACTTTCGTCTTGTCGACAGCTTGTATCTTTCCGGCTTGTTCAGCCCTCAAGACACACTCGTCCCATTCTTTTGATAACATCTCGAGGTTCTCTCGGAGATGCTTCTGGGCAATCATGATAGAGCTACATTCAGTTGGCTCCATCTCTTGTCAAGAAATCTGCAAGAACATTCTCATGAGATTTCACAATAACAATGTCAAAAACAAAATATTGACATTCAGCTTGCCATCTTAGTAATCTAGCCTTTTCAGGTTTAGATTCTATCTTGTTTTTTAAGAAAGCCTTAACCTGTGTGTTATCGACTTTCAAAGTAAATTTCTTTGCTAATAAAAATAAAGGCCATTTTTTAAACGCCTTTCGAACTGCAAAGAATTCCTTCTCGTTAATGTGCCATCTGATGGCCTCATTTGCTTGGAACAAACCACTACAGTATCTGCATGGTTCTTCTCCATTTGGTGTGATCTTTGTAAGGACTGCTACCCACCAATGATCACTTGCATCGGTATACAGGACTAAATCATCTTCGTCCTGTGGTATTGAAAGTTTGGGGAGGTTCCCACATACTCCTTTCAATACTCTCATTCCTTCTCTGTGTTCTTCAGTCCAGATGAATGGAACATCCTTCTTTAGAAGTGGACTAAAGACCTTCCTGTATTTTGCAAGATTCTTAATAAATGCTCCTGCAAAATTAACAACTCCTAAGAAGCTTTGAAGTTGCTTCTTCTCCTTGAGATCTTCTGGGAAATCTTTCACCTTTTGCACGATATGATCCTGCAAAATAATCCCCGTCTCATCGATCTCGATTCCCAGAAATTCCATTTTCCGGGTTGCTATAACTGCCTTTTTCTCAGATAGTACTAGCCCTTCTTTGTAACAAACATCTGCAAAGATCTCAAGATGTTTATTGTGTTCATTCATATCTTTTGACGTTATGAGAATGTCATCAATATAAACGAACATAAATGATGAATAATCTTTAAATAAATTATCCATCTTCCTCTGAAAAATCTGGGGTGCATTAGCTAACCCCATTGGCATCACGTTCCAAACGTAATGTCCTTGTGGAGTAGAAAAAGCTGTGAACTTCTTACTCCCTTCTTCCATGCGAATCTGGTAGAAACCTGACTTGCAATCAAACTTTGAGAAAACCTTTGCATTTCTTATGCAGTTAATAAGGTGTTCTCTACTTGGTATGAAATAACCATCGAATTCCAAAATGTCATTAATACCTTTGTAATTAATAACGAGTCGAGGTTTATTTCTTTTAATCTCACCATGATTCCTTACCAAGAAGCCTGGGCTACTGTATGGTGAGTTTCCTGGTTCGATCAGCTTCATGTCAAGGTGCTCCTTGATGATGCCCTTCATGTCCTCTTGATCTTTGATATTCATCAAGATTGGCCTGTATCGAACAAACTCGTGAACCTTGTCCGGTTTGACCTTCAAGGTTGCTCTGAGTTGATTCTTCTCCCACCATGCCAAAGGATTCTCATTGTAACAACGTACAATTTTCCTTTTGACATCTTCCAATGATACCTGTGTATCAGTTTCTATATCTTTACAAATTAAAGATACCTTTAGGATCTGGATCTTAGCAACATTTTCCCCATCGTTCTTGCTAAGTTTCCCTTTGATCCTATAATCCAACAACGCTTCGTTGAATCGTCGCTGGTCCTGCATTTTCGGGTTCCGAAGTAGTCCTTCATCACCACGCTTGCTGCGAAAATTGATTGGCAGTTGTCGATTAAATGCTCCTCTCATTCTCTGAACAATGATTTTGTGATCACACTGCGTTGTGAACACTAATCGTTGCCTCTCATTGTCCTGCATATACCTTTTGAACATCTGCAAGAAATTGTTACCGAGCAAGATATCTGCACCGGTATCATGAAAATATATTGGAGGGGTTTTAACCTTATACCAAGGCGTCTGTCCTGCTCCTCCAATCAAGATTTCCCCTGCCTTAATTCCTTTGGATAGAATCAAGATCCTCTTGGAAAAGTCTCGTCCTGCAATCCGTGGTAGTTCTTCCTCTACTTCTGCTGGGAAGATTTCACGTCTTGCTGTGCATATTCCTGCACCCGAATCAATATAGGCAGCAAAATATTCTGCCTTATATTTCTCGTACAACACTCCAATAGGAATGTAGATTGAGAATGGGCTTGTCATCCGATCAACAGCTTTCTCTCATTGATCGTGATCTCCATTCCTCCTTCCCTGCTTCTCCAGGGCTTGTATTTCTCGAGGAAATCTAGACCGAGGATAAGAATATTCTCTTCTCTCCCTGCTCGGCCTTTGACTTCAACCTTCCATCCACCCATCTCGATCATGGCTTTGTAGTGATGGATCTCCGGTTGTTCCAGATAATACAAGATATTACAAGGAAAATTATTTTCCCATCTTGTAGTATCAAATCTGGTGGTTACTCCTCTCCATCCTTCCGGACATTTGATGGTGATAATCGCCCTGTTGAAGTCTAACAACCTTGGTTGGGCAGGTTGTCTTAGACTCAGGCTCCTTCCCAAAGGTTGAGAAGTAATCCTGTCTCCCTGGAATGATAATCTTCCAGAGTGTAATCTAAGACTTTGATCATGTCTTATGACTACCCTGTCTTGAATTTGGATATCCACATCTCTCAGTCGTGGAATCTCAACTCTATCGGGACAAATTGCCGTTGTCACCTTCTTGAAGATATCTGGTATCTCAATGAATTGCTTTCCCAAGAACAACTCAGTATGATGGGAGTTGGAAAGCGCATATGATACCTGATATGTGATGGAATAAGGCCTATTCCCTTCTTCCACCAAATCCTTTCTTTTGAAGTCCTGATACAACGTCAGGGCTTTGCTGAAGCTGGTGTCGTTAAGATTGTAAGCAATCTTTGGATAGATAATCCCCACCACTTGTCCAGCACATAGGTTTCCTGCGATGGTTCCCATCACCGAATCTTGCAGGTTTCGTACTCGCCTATCACATATGGCAATATCGATTGGTGAATCGACTCCTACGAACAAGGCTGATTTAAGCACGAGTTGAATTGCTCCGATGTGGATCCAATTCATCTTTTCCGCAACCTCCGGTTTCATCTTTGATAGATCTTCCCGGATATCACTTGCTGGAAACAATTGCATCTCTACTTGATTCCCCGTGAGCTCGATCGGTAGCGCCATTTCTCGTCTGGTGATTCCATAGACAATATGGTGCCTCCGACTCTTTAGACTAAAGTTCCTTAGAACTTGGTCTATGCTTCTTGCTGAAAAACCCTGGTATCTTTGTATACTCAGGTTCTTCTTCATGATCTTATCAATTTGGCTTTGTGAGATAATCGTCCGGCTAGAATATCCGGTTCTATCTTCACATTCCTGATGATGTACCTCTTCTTCAGTTGGATTCTGAATCACTGGATCCATCAGAATCTTCACTGTCGAAGTCCTCTTCGGCTTCATATATACTCTCATCAGAGGGTATATCTTCGAACTGATAGACTTGTACCAGATCCTTGAAATAGATCGCGTCTTCGATGTCGGGTGTTGACTCGAATCTATTCATCCTCCTGTTCTCTGGGCAATTGGTTGAGATATGCCCAAGTGCACCGCACGTCCAGCAGTTGCAATCTTTGAAACTTTCATTGGCTCTAGCATGAGCTTTTCTGAAAGTTTTCTTGCCTGCAAATTTTCCCCGAGACTGGTCCGTCTTCTGGTCCGTCTTTCTGGGTTGAAATCTGCTCCTGGATGGACCGCTTCTCTGTCCATACTTATATGATCCGGCCTTCTGTCTGGACCACATAGTTCTTGGCTTCCAAGATTTTCTCCTGGATTTTCCTTCTTTTGAATAGGGCTGGAACCTATTCTTCTTATACCTTCGTTTCACCGAAGGTTCTTCTCCAATGATCGTTGGTAGATCACTGCCTTCACAGTTGAGGGTGGTTTTGTTCATTCTCCTCAACTTCTTCACGTTCTTCTGTGCAGTAGCTTGTTGACACCATTCCATCAACTTGGCATGCACATAGGACATCCTTTTAGCAACGCTATCATGAATACCTGGGGTATATCCACGAATAAGCATTTCTTTCCAAGGGCTTGGAAATTTTAGGAAGAAAATTTCCCTGGCCTTTTCTTCATCAATCCTAGATTGATGTTGATATAAGGTGAAGAGTTTTAAAAACTTGTTGAGCGTCTTCTGCTCTAAGACCACGAGCCTTAGATTGTAGAACGCCAATAAGTATTTCTTCTTTTTCTCTTCATCATATCCCTTGAAGTATCCTTCCCCTAGGAAATGATGCTTCAATACATCCGCCATGGAAGGGGCCATGTTTTGATAGTCTCCCTTTAGGCACTTGTCTCTTGTATCTTGGCTCATTCCTTCCCAAGCAATCCTGACCACACCCACGAGGCTCACCTCGAGAGTTTTTGCAAAGCTATCTTGACTCATATCAAGAGTGGCTGCTGCAATAGTCATGGAATTTTTCCATTCCTCGATGGCTTCCTCTCTCTCGTTGAAGTTGACATCGTCGAGGTTGAGATGAATTCCGTATGGATGGATGGGTTCCATTGTTGCCTTTCCTACAGGAGTTTCCTGTGTTTTGGAGGGCTTCCACCTTGAATTACGCATGTTGATTCTGTGAGCTTCATAGCTCCTATCCTCAAACTGCTCATGGAACGAAGATCCGGCTTCAACAAATGGCTTTTGCTCCGGTTCTCTCTCGTTCACCTTTAGATCCACCATTCTGAGGTCAGCAAATGATTCTGCCAACTCCTGTAGATCCTCCAAACCGATCCTTTCAAGATTTGCCATCTCGAATCAATCTGTTTATGAATTCTTGTTTTGGATCCTTCAGGTTAGGATCCTTAATGGGCAGTACCGTCTGGGGACTGCTCGATTCGCCTTTAAAGACGAAATTTCTTCTAAAGGAACTGGAACGGGGTTGTTCCAATTTTTCCACTCGTTGTTGGATATCTTTCAAGATGTTAAGGATTTCATCTTGTTGAGAAGATATCTTTTCAACTTGTTGTGGTACTCCGTACTGGCAGTTGCCGTAGTTTTGCACCGTCTTCTGGATCTCCCTTAAATCCTTAGAGATTTTTGATGAATCTGGTTCAATCTCCTGGAAATTAGGGCCAACTCCTCTGGGTGAGTCCGTCATCTGGTATGAGTTTGATGAAATAAACTCATGGCTCGTCTTAGAACTCCCTCTAGGTAATGGTTTACCCAAAGGCGATCCACGTACATCTTCACGACCTCTTCCTTGATCTGGATTTGGTCGGGACTGGCACCTTCTCGAATGGCATTTTCGAGAAGCTCTTGTCTTTCTTCTAATCGAGAAAGTTCGAAGTTCCTCTGATCTTTTAACAGATCGAGGTAAAAACTGTAACTCAAGCAACTCGGACAATGGTCCGGTTCCATTTTAACTTGGAGTCTCCTCCGTTAGTTAATAATCAATTATGCAATAAATAAATATAATTCCCAAATAAACCTAGGGCTCTGATACCAATTTAGAAGCGTAGGATCATAATTGGCGAAAACGAGATTCTCATCCCATTTTTACTAATTATTCAATGGATAAATACATTAAACCAAGGAAATTCTTGTCCATAGCAATTTTGAGGTTGCACATAGACAAAGATAAGGGGCATTATAGGTTAAAATAGGTTAAGGGGTATTTTGTGCATTGTTTTTATAGAAGGGGTATTTTGTACATGAAGGTTTTAAAAAGGGGTATTGAAAAATATTACCCATTTCATAATCCAAGAGAAAAATGAGCTATATTTCAATTTCTTATACTCCTCTGCCTTACTATATATTGTAGACGTTTCATAAATATAAGTGATACATAAAATATAAGAACGCTCAACACCTACAATTCGATGGGACGAAATAGTCCCCGTGTCAATTATAGACATCGGGCTAAGTAACGAATTGTATCATTTGATTTTAAATTCTCATCTTATAATCCCTAAAAAAATATATTAAGTGTCTTCTAAATTAAAATTAAGAGAAATGCTTCTCTACCCACCGTGAGCACTCTTAATGTACCGACCGCTAATGTAGTAATGTTAGAGTTTCCTATTTTAGATGAGTTATGGTATATATTTTAATTATTTTATTCATAAATTGTATGTCACGTCATCCATCTGTTGACATATTAAGAATGTCTACTGTTTAGCCAACCAAACATTGAGGTAGCTCATACTTAAGAGCTAAGCCTCAGAACTTTCTAGAAGAAAATAGAGAATTTCAGTTTTTGACTCAATTCATTAGAAAAATAATGATCCCTTTCATTTTCTGCGGCTTATTTAATTAATTAATCTTAATTAGTTTGCTGGTTAATATAATTGGTAATTAGTGTTAATTAAATAGAAATGGTATTTGCATTTTAATTTTGAACGCGTCATTTCATTTCATTTAATTTTCCTGCGAAACACATTTGAATGTTTGAAACCCCGAATATATAAGTGTAGTACTCTCTCTCTCTCTCTCTCTCTCAAACCAGTTTGCAGTTCAGTCACTCCCTCACCGTCGTTAGCTAGCAGGAGCAGATCGAAAGGTGAATTACAGTTTTTAACTTCTCCGCTATTTTTTCTGTTTCAATCGTTCGTCGTTTTATCTACGGTATATCTCTCTCTCTCTCTTTCAGTTGTTCGGTGATGGATATGTTTCTGAATATGTTGGATTAGTGGCTTAATATTTTGAATAACTACGGATTGTGACGGTTTTTGATGGTTTTGTTATGTATGCTCACCGATCGGTTTGTGTTAATGGTGAGGGAGAATGAATTATTGATGTGTTAATAGGCTTATAGTTGGAGTCTGAGGAGAAGATATGAACTGAATTTAGAGAACTTTTGATTAAGAATTGATGAAGGAAATTCCGATTTAATTCTTGCACCTCTTTGTTTTTTAATGAAAAGATACTGGAATTCTTCAAATTTTGAATGGTTGAATCGACCTGTAAATAGGCTGGTTATTGGAATTTTGGTTCTGAAAATCTTTGTTATAAAAGAGGATTGATATTTCAGTTTTCATCTGATATTCTCTGATATTTGGTTTGTGTAAATTGGTATTCGTTTTCGGCTAGGAAGTTAGTTTTGGATTGCTTTACTTATCTTGGATTTCAAGATTCAAGATATAATGGCTAACATAGTGGATTTCTTTGAAGTAAAGCTTACTATTATTGTGGTGTAGTTAAAATGGTTTGGAGTAAGGTATACACTAGGACTTACTGTTTGCAGTACACTTTTTAATAGACAACTCCGAGGGGATTCTTTTAAATCTGCGAAGAACTCATTTGATTTCAGTGTAAAAACATACTCGGAGGTGTTTGAGCATATTGTGTCGCTTATAATCAGCTAAATAGCTGCTTTTATTTTGTAGTCTATAGGTTGAGATGGCAGAGGGAGAGGATATTCAACCCCTTGTTGTTGATAATGGTACCGGAATGGTCAAGGTGAGCTAACTGTTTGTTTTGTTCTATTGCCAAATTTATTTTGTCGGACATTTCATTGAAATTTATCTTTTCCTTGCTATAGGCTGGTTTTGCTGGAGATGATGCTCCGAGAGCAGTTTTCCCTAGCATAGTAGGTCGTCCTCGACATACAGGTGTTATGGTTGGGATGGGACAAAAGGATGCTTATGTAGGAGATGAAGCCCAGTCAAAAAGAGGTATTCTTACATTGAAGTATCCGATTGAGCATGGTATAGTGAGCAATTGGGATGACATGGAGAAGATTTGGCATCACACCTTTTACAACGAGCTTCGTGTTGGCCCTGAAGAGCACCCTGTTCTTCTCACGGAGGCACCACTCAACCCGAAAGCAAACAGAGAGAAAATGACCGAAATCATGTTCGAGACCTTCATTGTGCCCGCGATGTATGTTGCTATTCAGGCCGTTCTCTCATTGTATGCCAGTGGTCGTACAACAGGTATGTATTTGTTTGTAGAAAGGATTTGAAATCGGGTTTCTGTTTTTACTTACTACAATTCAATTATATCTTAAAACTTGAATAGGTATCGTGCTCGATTCTGGTGATGGTGTGAGCCACACAGTTCCGATTTATGAAGGTTATGCGCTTCCACATGCTATTCTGAGGCTGGATCTCGCTGGTCGTGATCTCACCGATTATCTGATGAAGATTCTTACCGAAAGAGGTTACATGTTCACCACAACTGCGGAGCGTGAAATTGTCCGTGATGTGAAGGAGAAGCTTGCGTACGTTGCACTTGATTTCGAGCAAGAGACAGAAACAGCAAAGAACAGCTCGTCAGTGGAGAAGAACTACGAGCTTCCTGATGGACAAATTATTACCATTGGTGCTGAAAGGTTCCGTTGCCCGGAAGTGTTGTTCCAGCCATCGCTGATTGGAATGGAAGCTGCTGGAATCCACGAAACAACTTACAACTCCATCATGAAATGTGATGTTGACATTAGGAAGGATCTGTATGGGAACATCGTGCTCAGTGGTGGATCAACTATGTTCCCTGGAATAGCAGATAGGATGAGCAAGGAAATAACCGCTCTTGCTCCCAGTAGCATGAAGATTAAGGTCGTTGCACCTCCTGAGAGAAAGTATAGTGTCTGGATCGGAGGGTCGATTCTTGCATCTCTCAGTACTTTCCAACAGGTACAAACCTCTCTTTTCCTCGTTCTCTTATAAACTGTACCCTTTATTCCAGCTTTGCTCTACTCAAGGAGAAAACTCATAGCCAAATAGATGCTTTAAATAGCATCGTTTTTGCTCGTATTCTTGTGCACGTGAGACATTACTTTATCTTTCATCTTGGTAATTTCATCCTTTTTAATGTGCAGATGTGGATTGCAAAGGCAGAGTACGACGAAGTTGGTCCCTCGATTGTTCACAGGAAATGTTTCTAAGCTCGTGAACTTGGTGTCGTACGTCTCTTGTATCGGTTAAGGATTAGAGTTGGCTCGAGCTGGGTTGCAGATTTGAGGTTATGAACTCATTTTGCAAGGTCTTATTTCCTGCTTGGTATGGTATAGTATGTTTGGTAGAAGTTTATGTAATATTTTTGGCCTTTGGCTTCGCACTTAACTTCATACCATATTAATATGTTTTCTACTATCTCTTACTTGAAACGAAATGGATTTGTTGTAGTTGCTTTCAATAAATGCAGATCGTTACTACTCCTCTGTCCGATGCAAGACGATACGTTTCATTTTGTCAAATTTTGGCACGTTTTTCCACGCTTCTTGATGATGTGTTTTGAAATAGATTTTTGAAATTTTTTTTCTTTTACGAGATACTATGATAGTTGTATTATCCCGCAAAAGAAAAAAAACTCAAAAATCTATTTTAAAACAATCATAAAGAAGAATGGAAAAGCGTGCCAGAAATTGACAAAATAAAACGTATTGTCTTGCGTGGGACAGAGGGAGAAACTCTTTTCATGAAAATGCACATCACCTTATTTTGAAGAAACATAGAAGAATATACTCCCCCTGTCCTAACGAACTTGAAGCGATTCTTGAATAATGAAACGATTCACATTGAAAGCGAGAAATTTCACAAAAAAGTACACACCTAAAAAGAACTTCATAAAAGCTCAATTGTTACAAAATTCTTTTTCTATACGAAAGAGAAAAGGAAAACTCGTTTAAATTCACAGAGAAGGAAAAAGGGAGAGGGCTCCTCATTTTACAACATGGTTATATTTATGTATAAATTGTAATCCGAAAAAAAATATTAAAACAAGTATTTTCTCGCTAGAAAAACAACACAGTTGAAAAAATATTGTAGTCTACATATCTCACATGAACACTTTGCAAGCATTTAGAGAAACCTTCACACGATGCTGGGTGCATCACCTTCCCAATTGCAGACCGAACGTGGCCAACGCGTTCGGATGCAGTCAACCAGCGGCGCGTGCTGAGGAGGCGGTGGCTTCGACGCTTCGCTGGAGTTCTCGATGCTGCTCCCGGAATCTTTCATACCCGAACCGGAAGCGACGGGTAGATCAGCCATGAATTCTTCAGGTGTCCATCTTGGGGGAACGGAAACTCGCAGCTTTGTGATTCTAGGTCTTTGAATTGGACTCTCGTTTCCGAAAACTTGGCTCCCGTTGGCTATTGATTTAGCGATCCCGTTGAAATGGTAGAGATCGAAAACCTTCTTCCCCATCTGCCCGGTCGTATCCTTCATGCCTCCGAGATTCCTGTCTAAATCGAGAAGAATCTGCCAAAACTCGCTCCATACTATGAATCCCGTGCTGCAAAGATGCTCGATTTTCTCTATTGGTAGGTTTATGTTCGTCTCTCGGATAACTTGATGGAAGCCTTCGACGCCTATGAAGCCACCGCCTCCGCTTTGATCCTGGGCATCGAATGCTCTTCGGATCTGTGATTCCCTATACTCGAGCTCGTTCTCATCTTGGACTTTGGTGTCGAGGGCGAACAGAACTGTGTAGTGAGATTCGCTTCCGACTACCCATATCGGCCATTTGGGACATTTTAGATACTGGCCAACTTTACAATAGTTGAGAGACTCCAGAAGAGTGAGGAAACCGACTTCCACGGGTGTTGAAAGTCCCTTCACAAACATGCCACCACCCAAATCTATCTTGCCATCGAACACGTTGGGAACAGCGCTCCCGGAGAGTAATAGGTTCACGATTTCCTATTTGGCAAAAAATGAGGCTTCAAGAAAACGAAAAATCATGACATCGAGCACGCAAATCTGATTCATATGTCAACAAATACCTGTGATGCATGGCCAAATGGAGCAGTGACTAGTGGTTGGGTAGGATCATCTCTGTCCTCTTGAACGTTTTCCTGATAGTGAATCGAGTATCAGTATAACTCGAAAGTGCCAAACACAGTGATGATAATTGAATGGTAAATTCGAAAACACTGTCTAATTTAGCATAAAATGTACCAAACAATTGATGTGCAAAGAGTATCTAGGCTTTAAAAGGTTAGCATATGCAAAAGGAAAGCATAAGACAAAACTTACCTAAAATCTACGAGTAGACAATTAACTTGAACTTGAAACGGCCAATTTATTTCGAGAACATAATATTAACATTTCATAATACAGTACTTCCTACGTCCCATTGATAATGTATCATTTTAGGGTGCAAGTTGCAAAAATAATATAGTGAGACATTGCTAATAGGACATAGAGCGTACTTAAGAAGCATAACAAACATAATAATAGCAACTAATTGTCTATATTCAGGCATTAACTGTGGCAGCCGAAATCATAAAGACAGCAATGAAGTTGCTCCAAAATACGTATAATAGGAAAAGATGGCATACCAGTCCTCGAGACAACAATGCAGATATTAGGAAAAGCAATGCTCCCATACGACTTCGGAAAATAGGAAGCAAACCTTCCAGCCTCTTGATTGCAATTGCCGGTGACGTGCAGGTATCAACACTGAGAACCTTCTGCAAGTCAGCCCCAGATTCAATACTAAGGCCTCCAAGAACTTCAGCAATGACCTGCATAAAATAATGCTATAAATGAATCACGACAAAAACATAAATGAGTTTATATGCACAAAGTAACAACTGCAATATGCATCACCATATTTTCTCACTATTGTAAATAGCAAAGCAATTGCAAGATTGATTGTTACCATATTCGTCGCAAGCATTTATGAGGGCTAAAACAATTACACAAAAAAGTCTGTTGAATAAAATCAAAACGCACCTCATCCTCTGGTTGATTTGTAGAATCCATAATATCACCGTTGATGATATTCAAAGACACTATAACTGCTCTTTCATTGCGTCCACATAGAAACAGTATCTCACTCATACTTCTGACCAAGGCTCTGTTGGAAGGTGAAACAAATTTTCTTGTGAGTAATAATACACGAGGCACTCTGACCAATCAGAGAATTCAAATGAGAAAGGAAAAAAGAAAAAGGAAAGAAAGTTATGATTCCAAATAAAAGTACTTAAAATTCTACTTTGTTTGTTCTTCAAATTAAGACAACAAACTGGTTCAGGTAGCGTTAGACTCTGGCAACCAGAGATTACGTTCAACCTATTTACAATTTCACACAATAATTCAGATCATGGCTATATCCATTTCATAAAGTCCAATAGATGAAATAACCAATGTTCAGGTGCATTTCCCAACTCATTTATCCCAAGTCTATATAAATAATAAGTATAAAATAACCTCTGCATTTCAAGTAGAAACTCTACACGAGATGATACAATAAAAAAGACAAAATATTAGGTGAATTCGAGCAAATTCCAGCCTAAACTGGCACTTTAGTTTAAGGAAACAAGCAATAAGTAACATTCCAATTGGAAAATGGTAGAAAAGATTCGTGACCTAGACTTTTTCTCTTCTGAAAGAAATAAGAAAATATCCCCGGCAACAGATTCTTTGATGGGCACTCTTCTCATAGACAAATTTGAGGACATGTGCGCCGTAACAGCTTCTTCTGGTGAAAACAGGAGATACTTAAGAACAAATGCCTGCATAGCAAGGGAATCTGCTGTTACGGGAAATTTTGGATCAGAAAATAAAGATCCACATAACTGGAAGAATGGAATTAGAAACCTGATCGGCAGATCCATGTTCTCAAGCAAACTTAATGCTTCAAGTATGAAAAGGACTTCATCTGGGAAGTATTTAATATTTATATACTATATTTTTCAGGTTTTAAATATACAATAATTTATAGCAGGGAATGTATTCTTTTGCCTAATAGCCCAATACTTGAAAAGGAAAAGTATCTTAAGAGGTTCACAAGTAGAGACTGAATATAAACTAACTATCTCCTTGATAGTAGTTTCCAAATGAATGGCTAAAGAAACTGCCAAATCAATTTTAAGTTATCAGCAGTGAACGAGGTGATAACTCTGATGCAGTTCCTTCGACAGGTTTTAACACAAAAACCTACTGAAGGTACAATTTACTCATTACAGGTTTTGTGGCATGCATGGCCAATCCCATAGCATACTCACTCACACGTGGCACTTCTAAGAGAATCTTTTTGTGAGTGTGTATAACTTTTGAAATGTATATGCGGATTCATTCTTCAAATTTAATATGACAAGGCCTTATCCACAATAGCCTACATTAGCTACAAATTTAATTAATATGCATTTGAGTTGAAGTGGCGAGGTACTTGTTTTCCTCCATGTTTAAACAGTCAAAACATATTTGATAAAGGGCAGTTAGCAGAGCTAACTGTTTTTGAAGAATCAGTTACACAAATCACTCAAGTCTTTCGTGAATTTTTCACACGCCAATTATACAGAAGTGTGATGCTGGGACCAAAAACAAATTTTGCAGGGAGAGATCCACAAAGTGGGGAGCTCCAGAGAATACAGAAAGCGAAAAAACATATCCCTGCTTATACGTATTCTCTTACATTGCAAAGAAAAATTAATAAAAATAAATCTCATAGTCCATTTGAACTATGAAGTAATATAAGTACAACTTGATATCATATCTACAAGTAGTGCAAAGAAAGAACACAGATGAGTTGGGCTTACAATGAGATCGCACTATTTCAGAACTCTCAACTATGGTTAGCTAAAAATCTCTGGTAGATTATTTACTCGATGTTTAAGGCCGTTAACGTAAGACCGACTGGATGATAGTCGACAAAGTGCAACATATAATTTATGTTTAAGTTTGGCTATGGAGGTAAAATGAGATATGAAATTGTTACTTGTATTGTCGCTAATACACCACAGGGCCCGCCCTCATGTTGTACAAGCCCCATAGATGTCTCTGGATCATCACTGAACCTGTAAAGGAAGTTGGTTACAAAGTGCAACAGAAGATAGACGCATTGCGCACTGATTTAACGAAATGAAAAAGAATTCAAATGGTAATCATCATGAAATTGATTATAAAGACAACTAGGACCACCGAAGATGCAACAACAGATTTAAGCACATTCGAATTGCATTAAGAGCAACTCATGACTTATCAGGGATAAAAATATGCACTCAAAACAGACAAAAAGAGAAGCACCGTCACAAGAACTTTTGAATCAGTACGTGTAGCAAGGAAGCACATAAAACCACGCATGATGCATGCTGATGAAATTTGATGGTCATAGATGCTATTAGACATATTAACAAATCATGGTCTTTTTTAGTTAGTACTCCCTCTGTCCAACTATATTAGACCCATCGGAATATTTTATACCTCACATACATTCATCCAATGGGACAATATAATGGGACGGAAGGAGTACTTATTACCAATAAACTTTGAGGGGACAACTGGTCGTTGCATTTACAATAATGTCACAAATAACGGCTTAACAATTAAAGATACATAATATCCATGAATCCCACAGGGGAATGCCATATTTCGGAGATTAATGAAGGATCTATTGGTATATATTTATTGCACAGGTGCTTTTAATATATAATGTATTATTCCCTTTTTTGTTATATATATGTAGAAAACTTGGAGGAAAATGGATATTATTGTCGACGGAGGATTCTTAAATGTGGTCATAAATGAATACTAACATCTGTGTACAAAGAAGACAACAACAAAGAGTTGATAAATTGCTGGTCTGAGATTAATTTTAACTATTTTATGATTGGTTCGGCGGATGATTTAGAAATGAGAAGACATGTGTAAGATATAGCATTAGCAATGTTGCAGAAATCTACATATACATGGCTAAGCTACCCCGTTTTTGGGCCAAGAAGGCCTAGCAGCTCCTAAATGAACCATTTTAGTTTTTAATTTTGTAAGTACGACAAACCGACTTTTTCTATGGTCTGAATTATATTTTTAATAAAAAAAGATTTTGCATTTCAAGAACCTCCGGTACATTCAAATGATAAAGATTACGTAGAACAATTTTCACTTCAATAGCAGTAGTCACAGTAGTCACAATGATGATGAAGATGCTCATGGTTCTAAGGAATAGGGCTTATGATGCCAAGGAATTGCATGTGTGCAATAGACTCGGTGTGTTATGTGCCAGAAGGCAGACAACTAGTGCTAAATTTGGGAATCATGAGCATTCATTTTTAGGTTAAATTTTATCGTAGAGAAAGCCTAGAAACGTCTATCTTTTAATCCATTAAAGGACAATGGCGGACCAGAAGGGGGAAAAAATGCATCGTTAAGTGTGATTTCATACAAATTTAAATTAAAACAACCAAAAAAGACTTGCATGGATTCTAACAATATCCATTCTAGCAAACAGTTCGACCATTCAGAACAATCTAGAAACTTAACACATTTTATGAGTTACACATCATTAACTAATATTAACCTAAATTGACCATAAATGATGCTTTTGTGTCTTCGACATTATGACATAAACTTACAAGGTCCGAGCATATCATAACAACATGCCACGTGCTCGGCGCAAATCCAGCAAAGCATCATTCCATAATTTCCATAATGATAAAAGGACACAATATCAGATATTTGTCAGATCAACTGAATAATGGTTCTATCAGCAGGATATTTTCGATAAACCTCCCACTCGTTAGAGCCATAACTCCAGAAAACAAACAAATTATTCTTCCTTTGTTCTCATCGACCTATTTACTTGATTAAAGCTCTTTTAAATATTCTAATAAGACATGCTATATCAAAAATCGCATTACAATCGATGAAAATATAGTATACCACCACCTCTAGTGATAAACAAGTTTCAATCTCTCTCTTTCGATCTCAATATCTTACTCAGTTAAAAAATCCCAAGCAAGAAACACTGTGATCTTTGCCATAAACAACAGATTAAGAATCAATCATAACGTAAAGTCAGGGATCAGCATTTCAACAATTTGACCAACCTGATACCCTGATTGGTCCATTGCGCAAGCACATCTTTTGTAACTCCATTGCCAAAAATCATCGAGAAGAGCTCGTCAGCTTCCAACACCGATAACGAGGTGTCTGCAATTCCACTTGTACGCTGAATTTCCTCCAGACTGACACCTTTACCTCTACTACTACTACCCTCTAACTCCTGAACCTTCACATCTTTCTTACTCTCCACATTCTTCACCGCCATCACCGCATCACTGCTTTTCACCTCCACTCGTTTCCGTTCAAGATTCTCATCCTTCCCACTCCCTACCACACTCTTCACCGCCACTGCGGCAGTACTCTTAGCTGCCGCCATCCGCTTCTCCGCAGCAGCAGCCATCAATTCCCGCTGCGTACGCCTCTGAGCAGCCTCCGGCGACTCCTCCGGCCGCGTCACCTCCCCTCCGCCACCGGAATTCTCCCTCGGCTTGCTCCTCTTCGGCTCCGGCGACTCGTGCTGCTGCGTGTCCGGTCTCAGCGCCATCTTCATCTCCTCGTCCTCTTGATCGACCATCGACGTAGATCAACAACCCCAAATCCAACACCCACAATCCGAAAATCGAAGCTGCAAAAAAGTTCGGTGAAATGCGCAGCTTCAATCGGACGATTAGGGCTTCTCGATAAGAAGGCGTTGAATTCGAGCACTCTACACACCTAGGCCTTTAATGCTGTGAAGAATTCATCACTGAATTATCACAATCCTGAAGAAAATCGGAACAATTCTCTAAGCAAGCTAAAATAGGGTTCTTGGAATCGAAATCCAAAAGGGGAAATTTCTCAGGTGGTTGGGGGCAGGTGATACGGCGTCGTTACACCGAAAAGGACAGTTGTGCCCTTGTAATTGAAAGCGAAGTGGGAACCACCGCGGGGGTAAGAGGGTAAATTCAAAGTGGTTAATTCGATTTTGTTTTTCTTTTTTTCTTTTTTGAGAAAAAGATACTTAGCCTATTGAGAGGGGGCAACTCCCAAGAAGATGCTGAGAATCTTTTTCTATTGGGGCTGATAATGAGAACATGATTGCTAAATTATTATCCTATTGCAATTATTTGCTTTTAAAATAAAATAAATATTCAATTACAATAATTCGCTTTAAATATTACATAAAATTAAGAAAATCTAATTGCAATAAATTTATTTTGGCAACTATAATTATTTGTGTTATAATTATTTGTGTGTAGTTGTTAGATTTTAGTTAGAGATAATATATATTTTTACCATTTTGACTTTGTCAAAACAATATTAGGTATGGAATATAGTTTACAATAAAAACACCCAATTTTTGGTTTGGGTGGACAAAAATACCCATATCTTTGATATTTATTATTGGCTGTACTAAAGCTTATTTTTCGTCTTTACAAAAAAACGATGGTTCTTCCCTTCTCTCCCTCCCTTTCTCTAACATACTCTCTTCCTCTCTCTCGCCGGCGACGGCGGCCAATCTTACCATCAAAATCACAGATTCGTAACCCTCTCATCAAGGCGCACACGTTGATGGTGGTTGTGAAGCCATCCGCCGGCGGACCCAAATTAGGGTTTCGGCGCCGCTCTGCGATTTCCGGCGAATCCGGCCGGCCGATTGCAACCAAACTTCACAGTGGACCTCGCCATGCATCTGGGAAGGTTCGCTGAAAGTTTCAGCCAAATCCAACCGGTGGATCGACGGCGACGCAGTTTTTCCCTTCCGATTACAGATTTTCGGATCTGGAATTGAGAGGCGATTTTCTGGCCGTCCGTTTTGGTTCAAAATTTTTCTGGAGTCCCCTCATACGTATACAAAGGTACACACAAAGTTTCAATCGATTCCGTTGGCCCGTTTGTCTGCTCTGATTTTTAGGAGGAATTGGAATTTATGTTGAATTGGCTTCATGAGCTACGAGAATTTTGCTTTAATTGGTGTAAACTAATCATGATTCCTCCTTTGTTGGAATTAGTTGGAAGGGAATGATGTTCCAACGAGATTGGTTCTATTTACAGAATTAATTTGAATCGATTGCCACAGTGTACCAAGTATTTATTCATTACAGAATTTGTTGATTCTAGTGGTTGCCTCCCTTCACCTTTGTCTGATCATAATATCAGTTTTAGCTCTGTGTTTCCCTTAATATGAATGCAACACGATCCAAGAAGCTCCACGGACCTTTTGTGCTCCGTATATTTGAATCAATACTAATTTTTATGGTGACGATATAAACTTGTTGATGTTTTCCATGGCAGCGATGCTAAACATCTGGAGTCTGCAAATACTATGTTCTCATTTATTTATGTTTAGTTCAAAGTCTTCTCGTTGTTGGATTTGTGTTATTTTGGATTCTCAATCATTTCTTATGTTGCAGGGAAGTATATGCAGTTTCTATTGTTGGTCTCTTTGACTTGTTTAGTTGGTGATCAAATCTTCTCGATTATAGATATGCTCCAAATGTTTTTGATGATATGCTTAGTTTTAGTTTGTGTATCATAAATATTCGAATATGATTCTTGTTGGTGCCTTTTAGATTAACTTGAGATTCAAAGGTTGTTCCTAGAATAGTACTAGTATTTTGACTTACAGAAGAACCATGGATAAATTTGAGTAATGCCTTATGGAGTAGTAATACAGTAGTTGATTGTGCAATTGAAACAATGATCCATATCTACCAATCATGCAGGCTATGACTGTAAAAGCAGCTGCAATTGCTTTGAAGCTGTCGTTTTCTGGGTCGAACCAGTTTGTTTACTTCGAGCCTTGGCTGTTTTTTCTCTTTCTCGTCGTTGATCGATGCTATTTTGGTACAATTGTTATAGTATTGATGGATGTTATTTTGATCGATGATATTGTGCAGGTGAAGAACTCTTTTTTTGATGAATTTCTCTGTTGAAAGAGGCCACTAAGAGGCCACTGTTTCTCTTAAATTATTGGACAGTTGGATTTCTGTAAGGTACTTTAGTGCTCCTGGTTTCATTTCATAGTCTCCGATTAGTTCGTAAACTTGTTTAACTCATATTTGCATCCTTTATCTATGGCTAGGTGCAGAGACTTGAGAGAAGCTGAACTCAATTCTGACTATTTACTCTTGAATTGAGTGCTCACAATTTTTTTTGTTTTGCTTTCTTCCACATTGGTTCTATTACTTCGGCCTCAGTGTCGATTCAGCAAATTTATCGCACATAGTTACCATTTGATATTATTCGTTTACCACTTACTGGTAAACAATACTAAAACAACATGAACGTACTTCGTAATATAGGTACAATTTGATATTATTCGTTTACTACTTCCAGTAAACAGTACTATAAGAAGTATTATTTTGGTTTACCATGTATCGGTACACAGTACCAAAAAAATCTAAATTTACTGTGTACTATAAGAAGTATTATTTGGTTTACCATGTACCGGTACACAGTACCAAAAAAACATAAATTTACTGTGTACTTGTACTTATCGAAATATACAAAAAAACGTTAGAAATTGAAAAAATTGAAAATTAAAAAAAAAAAAAAAAAAAAAAAAAACTGAAAATTTCTGGAAAAAAACGAAAAAAAAAATATTATAAATAAATAATTTAATAATTAATTAATAAATAAATAAATAGATAAAACAGAAAAAGAAAAAAAAAGAAAAAAAAAAAGAAAAGAAAAAGGAATGAGGAAACACGTGTAGGAGAAGAAAGGGGAGGAGGGAGTGACCATGTACTAAAAATAAGGGTATTATTGTCTACCATACCTAAATATGGGTATTTTTATTGTAAACTATATTTCATACCTAAAATTGATTTTACAAAGTCAAATTGGGTATTTTCTTTTTTGCCTCTTTTAGTTATTGGATTATTAACGCTTAATTCCAAAAAAAATAAATAAAAGTACTTTCTTTTTTCATGTATGTTTAAATGTTATGGATTAAAGGACCGAAAATTTCGATTAGGGCGAATCGAACGTTAATTTAGTGTTTTATAATTTAACGTAAACTGCATCTCTCTTTTAGCTGATTTAGGGTTTCATTCATGCGTATTATTTTGTAGCTACTATCGTCACATCAAACTCTCCTCAAAATTACGTCGCTATCGGCCTCCATCACCAGTACTCATTCAATTATAATTACATCATTCGAAATTCTCTAGCGTATAGTTCGATTTTGATTCGATTATCTTCTTACGACTAATATTCCTAGTTGAGTATATATATGTGCATGCATAAACGAAATTATTAATATATATATTTGATTTGCCTAGAGAGTGATGTCGGTGTAACACGAGTCCGTTTAAACAAGCTTATTGTGTCCATTATGGACGGTAGAACATTCGTATAATATAAACATGTAGAAGTTCCAAGTTGAAAAAAAAAGAGCATGCACTAAAACGATGTAGTTAAAAAATATGAATCGATTCGTGCACACCTACAGATTAAGAACAGTGTTTACGAATCGTGAGGTTAATGGCTGAAACAAGCAGGATATATCTCCCACACAAATGCACCCATTATTTACATGTTATTTATTCAATATCCATTGCTTTAAATGCTTTTAAATAGAACGCAATGAACTCCCAATATTCTATCATTACATTAAGCATGCATTGTTAAGTTTAGATCATCACATTAAATAGCAGAACTATTATTAATACGTTGCTTATTCATTTTTATGCAGGAAAAAGGAATTCAAAAGGATAAAGAAAATAGAGAGATGAAGAAGAGGTTAAGCAAATTAATAACACAGCCATGTGCGATTTGCTTCGACGACAATTACGAAGATTGCTTATATGGAAAGGATTGCAAGGTAAGCTCTACTTCTACGTACTTCGTGTGATTTTTACTTGTAATCCCTCCGTACCGTTTTACGCAAACCACTTTTTATACTGAAGTGTTTCTCTGTATTTGAGTTGATTTCTCAGTATGAAAATAATTAAGCCTATCAAAACAAGCAGTCATACTCACGATCGTAGTTTAAGCGGGTTTGGGTAGATTGTGAGGAAGGGAGTATGGTTTAAAAGGATTTGCAAGGTACCCTCTATATGGAAAGGCTTGCGAAAATTTTATATTGTTTATAAGATGTGAACATTTATATTTTCCCATGGCATACCTTCCAATTTACGACATCCTACATTATGGTCGAGCTGTTTGGTAGAGTTGTTAAACTGTTGGTCGAGATCAGGCTAAATATATAAGCTGAGTTTGGGCCATATTCGAAATATTTAAGACAACTAAAAATGTAGTCCATTTCAACCTAAAATAAAAATTAAAGTATTTTTTTTGGGCCGATTGGTTGACTGAACTCATCAGATTTCATGAATTTTTGGGTTAGCCCGGTCCATTTTGAAACTTAATTAAGTCTTCATTTAGCCTATACTAATCTAAAATCGGGTTGACCCGTCGGGACAAACAAGCTGGGCTATAATTGATAGCTACAGCTATCGATGATATGATATTCGCCACATTTTAGAATGACTGAAACACTTATGTTTACGGTGACACGAACCAAAAAAACTTTAATTCGATTGAAGAATAAACTAAAACAACAAGTATAACTCAATCGGTAAGACGTGCTTCAACTATTGTAAGTTGTGCTGAAAACCTATACCAAGAATTAAAAAAATTCAGCTTATTGACATTTGACAAAAGAAAATAATGTCACAAATTGAAAGTAGTCAAAGGGTTTCGTAAATTGTAAAAATAGCCCAAAAAGAAAAAGAAAAAAAAGAGAAATATACTCTTAAAAAATTAAAGCCACGTGGCAACTCCGCTGGATTTCTAAGATAGACCCGCGTCGCACCCGATTACTACCCGTCTCCTTCTTCAGACTCGTCTGTAGAAATTTCAATAATGTTTTGATCGATTACCCCCTCCTCCACTCAGATCTAATTTTCCCACACTTTTTCACCAATTTCACACACTCAATCACCTCTATCCACGCACAATTCTCGAAATTTGTGCTGAAATATGTCGAGCGACGACGATTTGGATGAGGACGAGCTGCTGCAGATGGCGCTGAAGGAGCAGTCGCAGCGCAATGTCAATTACCAGAAGCCGGCGTCGTCCAAGTCGAAGCCGGTGCGCAACTACGTCCAGCCGCCGGCGAGCCGCGGCGGCAGGAGCGCCGGCGCGGCGGCGCAGAAGAAGGGGGGCAGTAAGCAGAAGAAGCAGGCGGTGGATGAGGACGACGATTCGGAGGTGGAAATGCTAAGCATTTCTTCCGGGGATGAGGATGATCGCGGCGTGGCTGCTAAGGGTCGCGGCAGGAAAGCTGAAGACAAGGCGTGGGATGGAGGGGAACCGAGTTGCTGGAAGCATGTTGATGAAGCTGAGGTATTGTGTTTCTGAATAGTACAGATTGGATGCTTGTTGCTGTAGATTCTTAGTGTTTGTTATTTCAAGTTGAATTTAGCTTAGTTTTGATTTGAAGCTGAGATTTATGGACATGACTGTTTATGGTGTTTTGAGGTTGTTTACTTTATAGGAGGCATTTCACGTTCTGCGTAAGAGGGAGATAAAATCTTGCTTTCATATTCGTTTAACTAATTATATGCTAATTGCGAAAGTTTAATTCAGTACTAGGTAGGATCGAGCTAAGTGTTTTCTCATATTTGTGTTCATCAAGCTGTTCGATTGCAAACATTATCGAGTGTACTAGTGCCAGTGAGAAGGGAAATGCTGAATTTTTGATATTCTAAACATTTTCTATTTATTATACTGTAATATATGGAAATAACTAATACAAAATGAAGTTATTAATCAGCTGGCTCGGAGGGTTCGTGAAATGAGGGATATGAAAGCAGTTCCCGTGCCTCCGAAGTATGACAAAAAGCCAAAAGGATTAACCAACATACAGTCGCTTCCCCGTGGCATGGAGTGGGTCGATCCTCTTGGATTGGGGTAAAACATCAAATCCGGACTTGTTTCCCATTCGTTACTTTGCTTACTTATTGCTTGCTAATTTGAGCTCATATGTGGACAGGCTAATTAACCACAAGACATTTAGATTGATCAGCGACAATATAGCAAATGCCACTTTCACCACAGATGTGGAACCTCTTGATCCAAGTGCACGAGGTACTAGCTTGAGTATATCATATTATGTGCAGTGGATGTATTTCTGTTCTAGTCATTGGACAGCTTATATCGAGATGCTGCCTTCTTTACGGATGAAATTCTTTATATGAGGTTGCTCCATCTTTGCATTCATTCTCACACCAGAAATTATGGGGAAAAATTCTGTAAATGGGATGGAATGAAAGTTGTTTTCGTTGAATGCCACGTTTGTGAAAGTTTGCTGCTATCATGAGTTCTTATATATGGATGGATGGGTTGCAAATGTTCAAATAAACGATCTACGATCATTTCATTTCTGGAAAGCTTGTGAAGTTAGAGTTAGCAGGTTGCTGCATTTCATACTGGAATTGTGAAAAATCTATAAACTTCTCCATTAATAAGCAGCAATTCTCAGTAGACAAGCTGGTGAAAGTATGCTTTGCGGATCAATAATCTTTGTGACATTCATGTCTACATTGACTTATAAAATGTTTGAGGATATAAGAGACCAACTATGATATAATTGTTTCTACATTGGTAACCTACTTCTAAATGGTAGTATTGCAAGATTTCAAGCAGGGTTGATGCTCTTGATATTGCATGGAAAAGAGAAAAGCTGGTTATGCACTTATCTTTTCCTAGTTGCCCTTGACTCACCATTTGTACCATTCTGGCTAATTTATTGTAAAATAAATATATACTATGTAGTTTATGTTTTTTTATATTGTTTACCTTTAAACTGTACTCCTCATCAATAAGTATCCCATAACAGCATAACTAGGAACTTGAAAGCATCCAGATTCTGCCACTTGTCATGATTCTGACTACTTGATGCTCAACTGAAGTGAGATGGTGAACTGAACGAAGAATGCCATTTTGAATCAGTTCTTACATCCATCATGAACTTAAGAAATATGTGATATGTGGTTTCCTGCTTGTATAATTTCCTATGTTATATTTATGCACCAGAAAGCAGATTTGGGTTCTGTTACAGGTGTCTCAGAGTGGTATTCTGCTTAAAGATGCTAGTAGTTTAAGTAAGAACACTCTTAATTGTATACTAATTCCAGTGTTCTTTAGTGGATTGTTATGAGTTCACTTTATTATCTATGTTGTTAAGAATTCATAAGCAGTGCTCTACAGGTGGATGACTTGAAAGGGCAGTTAGGCTATATCCTGCTAGAGGATCATTTGAATAATAGATGTCTGAGGTTACATTTACTCCCTCACTAGGAACAAACAAGTTCAGTGCAGGCTAGGTGATCTGAGTTTGTTCTCTTACAGAGTCTAGGTCATCATATAAAGTTGGAGAGACGTGGAATAACGTTAAGTGTAGAGGCAATGGATTTATCTTTAAAGATCTTTTTCCAGTACTTGATGCCCATTGCAATTGAACATTTGACATTCATTTCTGTGTTCATTCACCGCTATACTATAAATTGTTCTTCTTCTGTTTCTTATTGAAACCACTGAAAAGTATAGCAATGAAGATGCTAGGACTTTAATATGAGACATGGTTCATTGTGGCGGTAGTTGTTGCTTAACTAGTGCGTTTTGAGTTGCAGCAAATTCGCATTACTGATTGGATTTGAAGGCAGCTGTTTTTACATGATTTTGCAGAAAAGATGAACTACTACTCGGAGAGCTTTGATGCAAAACTTTTTTTATCACGAGTCCATCTAGATACTACTGCCGCCGAGTTGGAAAGTGGTGCCTTTTCATTGAAGAATGAACTAAAAGGCCGCACCCAACAGAAAAAGCAGTTGGTCAAAGAGAACTTTGATTGCTTTGTCTCCTGCAAAACCACCATTGATGGTTAGTCGGTACAGTGTTTGAGACTTCTTAAGTGAGCACGCTGAACTCTGATATGCCTGTGTTATGTTGCAGATATTGAATTGAAGTTGAAGCGCATTGAGGAAGACCCTGAAGGTGCTGGGACGACTCACTTATTCAATAGTATCGAGGGAGTCAGTTCACTGGCTAATCGTGCTTTTGGACCTCTATTTGAGAGACAGGTAGGTAGGACCCAAATCCTGGAATACCTTATTGGTACCTTGAAGTGTTATCCTTGGATAAATCTGATTGAAATGTGATACTTTTCAAGGCCCAAGCGGAGAAGATTAGGTCTGTCCAAGGAATGCTTCAGAGGTTTCGAACTCTATTCAACCTGCCTAGTGCAATTCGTGGTAACATTAGTAAGGGAGAATATGATTTGGCTGTAAGAGAGTACCGGAAAGCAAAGTCAATTGTTCTGCCTTCTCATGTATGTTTTCCTTATTTCATATTAAGTAACTATCATTTTGTGAAACTGACAATGCCAGTACTTAATTGCTATTTGAATGGATCTTGGGTTTTTCCCTTCATTTTTATTTTGTAAAGTTCTTTCTTCTGGCAATTGTCCGAAGTCTCATCCAGGATTAATGTTTTAATCTTTAGCCTCTAAATAACGCGTGTACAGTTGCTGACTAAGAAGTTGTTGCTCTTTCCATCATATAATCATCTAATTTCATTCATCAAGTCTTGATTTCTCCCAATTGGCTGTATACGCATGGATTTAGATTTTATGGCTTCACTTTGTATCTTTCTTCTTTTTCCTTTTATATGTATGAGTTTTTATACATGAGCCTTTCGTATTAAATGTTTCTTATTATAAGGGCCTGGTATGAAAATTGGTAGAGTGAAGGTAAAACAAAAGAGCTAGCTAACTACAATTGAAATCAACATCTCAATAAATGAGGTTCAAGTCTGCCTCATTGAGAAGCTGATATTTTTTAATCCTTACAGTAACAGATAAGAAATCCCAACCTTGGAAATTTCTATTAAACGTCGAATATCCTGTTGCCCACGCAAGAGCCTTATTCCTTTTACTAAGTAGAAGCTTATAAAACAAATAATGCGCATACCGAAATAAATAAAGCCAGACTGACAGCATTCTTAGCTCTGTGCAATAACATCTTGTGCCGAATTGAAGGTGTGCTCAATGCACTGCTATCAACTCTCCGGCTTTGTTGCATTTGATGTTCTCCATAGAAAACTCCTTAATCTTTTTTACAGGAATGGTGATGCCCATTGATTCTTCTTTATCTTTACGTGAGTGGAACTTGTTGAATTTTCAGGTGGGAATTCTAAAACGTGTTCTTGAGGAGGTTGAAAAGGTTATGCAAGAGTTCAAAGCTATGCTTTACAAGACCATGGAAGATCCAAATATTGATCTAACAAATGTAAGATCTATTATATACTATTCTAGTTATACAGTTGCTGTGCAAGAAGCCTTTCCTGGTCATGTTATGAGAATAATTAATATAAATGTTGGCCATCTGCTTTGATGTCATATAGGAGAAATGTTTTCTTTCTCCCAGAACAAGAAAAACATATTGGAACTAAGATGTGGAAAAAAGGAAAATGTGTTGAGAACTAAGAATTAAATTTGGTTTAAAATGTAGTATTTTTGTTTCTAGCTGTTTAACCATGTTGAAATTTGCTGGGTGAGCATACCTTCTGGGCCATAATCATCAATCAGCCAGATGTGGTGATTTAGATGTTAGTTATAGTGCCTTCTCTTTTGGTTGAGCACTGACATCTACCATTTATATTCTCTAGCTGATAGCTTAATTTGTTTACTGTTGTATTATATAGCTTGAAAATACTGTGCGGCTTTTACTGGAGCTTGAGCCTGAGTCCGATCCCATAAAGCATTATTTGAATATACAGGTGCAATTTTTCTAGTCCTTACTTCCATTATTTTGCTCAACTCTAAATATTATATGCTATGTCGGTTATGAAATATGTTCACAGTATACAGGATATTTCAACATTCATATGTAGCAAAATGAAATAGTTGCAGTTCTTTTGTGCTACCACTCCATTTCATTTACTTTTCACTGTAGCACTCTTTTATAACTGGATAATTGTTATGCTGAATTTTTGAGTGACCTATGCCTCAGAACCATAAAATCAGAGGATTGCTTGAAAAATGCACTTTGGCCCATGAAGCGAGGATGGAGAATATGCAGAATGAGCTTCGTGAAAAAGCACTCTCTGATGCTAAGTGGAGGCAAATTCAACTAGATATGAATCAATCAGTAAGTGCAAGAGTTAGGCTGTTAACAAATTTGTATTTAGCTGTGTTTTCTTCTGTGTGATAATTACAATGATGTGTTGTTTATAACTATTAGTCAGCTATGGATCAATATCTAGCTGGAGATATTCTCCCAGCAGAAATGACTAGTGAGGAACTTGATACTCTTCGGGGCAGATATATTCGCCAGTTAACTGCTGTGATCATCCATCACGTACCTGCTTTCTGGAAAGTTGCTCTCTCAGTTTCTAGCGGGAAATTTGCAAAGGTACATACTGCCATGATAGGTTAATTTAAGTTCATTGATAAGCTGAATCACATGAAGAAGTGGTTGTTGCAACATATTCGGAGAAGTACAAAAATTGTGATGCTTCATTCCCTATCAATGCAAAATTCCCTCAAACTCAATACATGATTATATGTGTATCTTGCTTTTTTCACCTTCGGCTCTATTTTTTTTTTTTTTTTTCCCCTTTCTTATGCAAAATCCTTTACTTGTATTTATTATGCTAACAAGTAATGGATAATTATGTACTCCCTCCGTCCATGATCTATAGACCCTTTTGACATTTCAACTAGTTTTGGGGTTTCATAATGATGAATTTTAAAACAGATGGAGTATTGTTTTTTTAGGGTACTATGAGTGTCATAGTACTCATTATAAAAAGTATACTCCAAAAAATAATTTTAAAATTCATCATTACAAAGCTCCAAAACTAGCTAAAAACATCAAAGGGTTTATAGATCGTGGACATAGGGAGTAGTATCCAAGAGGAACAGTACTTGACTTGTGACTACTGGTGCCCAATGATGAATCTGAGTTATATTTTGTAATTAAAATGAGTTAGTTATGCTATTCCAATTCTAGCTAATTTTGTTTCTTCTTGTTGCTCTTTGCTTAATTAGTCGATGGTATTATTTGATTTGTTTCCATGAAAATTCTGTGTTATGGTCTTAGTCATTTCTTGTTGTAATATATGCATCTGCCTTCAGTCATCCCAAGTGTCTGCTGATACTAGTACAAGTAGTTCTGTGACTAGAGCTGAGGATAAGGTGGGAGATTCTCTCGATGAAGTTGCTGGGATGATACGTAATACACTATCAGCGTACGAGTCTAAGGTAACGACTTCTTTGTATTATATTAGATGTTAGAACTGTCTCAGGGCTTTAAGGGAATTGCTTTAGTAACAAAAGACGATACAGTACTCCAAGGCTGGAAATCATCTAAAGAGATCTGTATTTAATATCTATTGAGCTCTTTGATGGTTCTCCAAATTTCACTATTGAGAGTAAACTTGCTGTACTTTTAATGACTTACACTTCTTGGAAACTTTGTCTTACATTTAAATGTGTTTTAGTTTGTTCATTAAAAAGCATCTTCCCTTAAAATTAAAATTCTGCTCGCTTAGTGCCATATACAAATCCTTGTACAGGTCCTTAGCACATTTCATGATCTTGAAGAGTCCAATATCCTCAGTCCTCATATGAGTAATGCTGTCAAGGAGGTTTCTAGGGCTGGCCAAGCTTTTGAAGCAAAGGAATCTGCCCCTCCAGTTGCTGGTATGTATAGTCTGCAGGAAAATAAAATTGCACCCCTATGGGGCTCCATCTATACCAAGTTTCTCACACTTGAAATATTGGTTTGAGTAGTTTTCCATTGTTTGCAGTTGCAGCATTGAGGACACTTGAATTTGAGATCTCAAAAATCTACATACTCAGACTTTGTTCTTGGATGCGGAGTTCAATAGAAGAGATATCAAATGATGAATCTTGGGTTCCTGTGTCTATTCTAGAAAGAAATAAGTCACCTTATTCAATCTCATCGTTGCCTCTGGCATTCCGGGCAATTATGATCTCAGCTATGGATCAAATCAATGAGTGAGCATCCAGATTCACTGTATTTTTCCATTTCCATTTTTGGATTAGATTTTTTGCTGTTCCCACTGTTTTGGACTCCAACCATGTAAATGAAGAATTCATAGAAACAGGCACGGGAACAGAAAAAAGAATGGAAAAAAATAAGAGAAAGCTTTAGGTGTGCGATCAGCATCAAGGTTGACGCAAACTTGGTGCTTTCATGTAAAAAGCTAACGAAGAGGAGCCAGTGCAGTTCCTAAGCATCATATAAAGTTTTTGGTGTTTGATAATAATCTTTCCTGCAGCAAAGAAAATCTAGTCCACCATAACCATTTCTTCCCCCGTATCTCTTACCCACATAAGTGTACCAGCTCCATGTCTTATTACTACCACCTCATTCGCCACCACACTCATGTCACACCAACCGCCAGAGACACTGGCCTCCAAAAAATCGTCTCGACCGCCCAAACCATCAGTTTGCTCAAGAACCACCTACAAGAATAATCAAACACTGTGGTTTTACTCTTCTTCTTCTCCACTCTATATCCATTTTGAAATGAGACTGAATTATTTGAGTTACTGCCAACTGAGAGTCATATGTTTGTGCTGAGGTGGAAAAATACATTTATTGACTCATAGAACACTTTATTGTACCAACAATTCATTTCTTGAACTTCTCTTGATGACATAAACTGGGTTTATTGCCCTTTCTACCTATTTACTTCTTATTTGGATCTCGGGGGGTGGTAATGACCACTCTTAATCTAATGCTCAAGGTCCTTCAGAGTGGTGTCTTGTACCCTCCTTTTTTGTGTTCATTAAAAAGTTGTCTAGATTTTAAATTTATTTTGAGCTTCAATAACCTGAAATTAGGTTTAGCTTCTTGTCAGGATGCAATTGAACTACTGATGCGGTTAGAGTTGCATGTGAAATGCAAATTCCTTAGTAATCTGGTTTCCTTTAGGTTTCCGTTCATTGTTTGAATCTTGTTTTCAGGATGCTTCATTCTTTGCAAAGTGAATCAGCAAAATCTGAAGATGCTTTTGCTCAGCTTCAAGAAATTCAAGAATCAGTCAGACTTGCCCTGTTGAATTGTCTATTGGATTTTGCTGGTATGGAGGATGACAGGCTTTCTACTTGGGCTCAATTTTTTATTATATTAAGCTTTACTGGAACCTGTCAAATTTCAATTCAAAATGATTGAGAAAAAAACGAGGCTCTGGAAATTAAATCACTCTTCTGTGGATGCAATAAACAGGTCTCTTGGAACAATCTGGTTCTGAGCTTACGGTGAATAGGTCTGACATAGGAAGCTTAAATTTCCAAAATGGATATTCCCATGAACCAATGGAAACATCTGCTGATCCTCTTCCTGGAAGTATAACTGATACACATCAAAAGTTGCTGATGGTCCTAAGCAATATAGGGTATTGCAAAGACGAACTTTCTGTGGAATTGTTTGGAAAATACAAGAATATATGGCTACCATCCAGGTAAATAATAAATTAATAATTGTATGGTATCTACGAGTCAAAAGTATCTCTGTCAGTTTAGTGGCAGAGAATCTTGAGCTATATAATTAAGTTTAAAATTCTCTGTAAGCTTTGGCTGAAATGACTGGTTATGATCAGAAACTATTGTGCTCATTCTCCTTAGATTTCTGCCGGTGTTATGTTTTATCCAATCTTCTATCTGTATCCTCTGCGCCTTTACACGCAATAACTTATTTTACCTATTCAGCAGTAAAGCTGAGGATGATGTTGACATTCAAGAGCTGGTAATATCTTTTACTGGTCTGGAAGAGAAGGTCATTGAGCATTATACTTTAGCCAAGGTACGAGAAAACTTGTGTTGGTTTGACTAGGAAGAATGTTAGATTGTTGGATTCTTATAATGCACCTTGATGTGAATAATCATGTTATTTGGATACCTTTGTGGGCACTTGGAACATTGATCAGTAAAGGAGCAGAGTTTTGATATCGCCTTTATAGGAATTAATTTAGTGATGCTAGTTGCACATGGTCTTTAGTTAAAAACAATTTAAACATATAAGGTAGCATCTCAATGACCATTGTGATTGTGGCTGTGAAACTTAACCTTTAAGAAGAAATCATCGTTCCAGGCTTCTACAAATTGAAATACAGTAGCTGAAACTAATGAATTGTGACATAGAAGTTCCCCTGCCATATATCTGTTCTTTCATTCACTTTTCTTTAGGTATTGTATTTTTTAATTGTCAACCTCCAGAGACATGGCCTGTTTGTGAAATGTTGTATTTCTGGACAGCGTGACTAAACTGTTAAAAAATTGACACCTGGTAGTTTGGTATTTGCTGTTGTTCCGGAAGCATCATTTCTAATGTTAGAATTTCTTTTGTGAATTTCGGTCTATTGCTTCCTGTTTAGATTATTACCATCATCTTTTCAGAGCATAAGATTGGTAAATGTTATATGTATGGTGGTGAGGAATATTGGTACATGCAAGATTAGTATACTTCATTCCCAGCCTGAATTCTGTGCTTCCGGGATGAAAATTGCGTCTCTTTTTACATTCTATAGGGGTAAACAAATTTCTTGTTCAGCTACTAATTTTCTGCTTCATCACATTTTCATTTTTGCATTTTTTACCAGACACATTTGATAAGAGCAGCTGCAACAAATTACTTGGTAGATGCTGGAATTCAGTGGGGAGCTGCACCTGCAGTCAAAGTACGGATTCTGTATACTTATTAATTTTTCCAGTTTGATGACTTTGCGTGGAGTAATATGCATTTCTAACGTAATGATACAAAACATTTGCAGGGAGTCAGAGATGCAGCTGTCGACCTACTACATACTTTGGTAGCTGTACATGCAGAGGTACTTTTTCTCAACTCAAGAACATTTACCTCTTATTTACGCTTTCTCTGGTATACAAATCAGAAGATGCTTGAAGAACTTTTCTCGACATTCTTCATATCCTTTCTGAAATTTGTGCTTCTTTTTAAGTCTTGTGGAGATGTGAAATATTCTCACTTGTTCCGTAGTTTTGCTTTATTTCAAGAATAGGATTCTTATCGTGCAGGTTTTTGCTGGGTGCAAGCCTTTGCTGGACAAGGTTCTCGGAATTCTTGTTGAAGGCCTGATAGATATACTGCTTGGTCTATTCAATGAAAACAAAGATAGAGATCTCAGGGCACTGGATCCAAGTGGCTTTTGTCAGCTTATGCTTGAGGTAAGTCCAAAGAGTTTCTAGTCTTATGACTCTCTACTCATGTCACATCTTAGACATCGAATACTGAAATATCACATTCATTGAAAAGATGGATGTTAAAACCTGTTCTGCAAATCATACATTTGCTAAGTTAATTATGGCGTGGAGGAACACGACATGTGGCAGATTTTAAAATGAAGTAGGAATTGTAACACAAGTAAAGAAAGATAAGATTTCTCCGTTGATTAAGTTAAAAATAATTCGCTGGCATCGCTGCTCACTAGTGCAGTCCGTTTAAGAACTAACTGTTTTTACCTGTTGTATTTCCTTTTCCCTTGAAAATTATGATGATGCTTGTTTCCTTAGCCTGATTATTCTCTTCATTTTTTCTGCAGCTTGAATATTTCGAGACCATATTGAATCCGTATTTCTCGTACGATGCAAGGGAGTCTCTGAAGTCTTTACAAGGTGTTCTGTTAGAGAAAGCTATAGAAACAGTGACAGAGAGTGTGGAGACTCCAAATCATCAACGTCGTGCTACACGTGGAAGTGATGATGCAATGGCAGATGACAGACAGTCATCTTCTGCATCTCCTGATGACCTCATTGTAAGAAAAACACCTCTTTCTAAATTTTTTCCGCGACTCAGTTTAACATATTTGCTAAAGCTTCTTCCTCGAAGTCCTAAATTAGCAGATTATGTCATTCAATCAATTATTGTTGGCTTGTGCGTTTTCACATTTCACATATTTGTATACGTAGGCTCTCGCCCAACAGTACAGCTCGGAACTACTTCAGGCTGAGCTCGAAAGAACAAGGATCAACACTGCCTGCTTCGTGGAGACGCTCCCGTTGGACAATCTACCAGAATCAGCCAAAGCAGCATATGCTTCTTTTAGAGGGTCCATGGATTCTCCCAGCAGAAGCTTCAGAAACTCGCAGTCCTTCGTTGGTTCACCCAGTTTCTCCAGGCAACGACGTAGATAATAAACTTGTAATTATATTTGTACCTTCTCATTGCATTCGCGCGCCCGGTGTTATTCTTTTGTGGAAGAATTGTTGTATCTCAGTGTTTGTAATTCATAGTATCGCTTTTTGGAAAGAGGAGGAAAAAAAAAAAGTAATGTGTATCCCAAATTGTTATTAGTATTCATAGGGGTCGAGTTTTGTGTGATCGGTGCTGCTTCAATTTTGTAATTTTCCAATATTCGCAATTCGTTTCGAGTGATTTTGTTCCTTTCTTATGAACTTGCTCATGATTTTGTTAGATCCATTGTTAGATCGAGCTCTGTTATAGTATTCTCAAGTTTTAATTATCTAAATCTAAATCCGTGATCGTAATTGTGACCTAGCATTCGTAGAAGGTCGAAAAAACATCCCTCCGTCACAGACAAAATGTTCGATATCTTGAAAACAACTAGCTTGAATCTCAAAGGATATGTTTCATTTTGGTATAAAGAGAGTATTAAACATTCTGTTTGTTGTTGAAAGTATATACTATCAAATGTAAACGATAATTGCTAGTGGAATTTTGATCTGGAAATATAATTTCCTCCATCATCACGAGCGAGCAACAACTGCTCGAGTACTTTTGACAAATGCGTTTTCTACCTCAGCTTTGACATGGACAGTATTTGAAATAATCATTCTTAACAGAGAATACACAACAAAACTAGGGGTTCAATCCAATTTCATGAGGTGAAAAAGCATAATAAGGTCATTGCAGGATTACAGACGATAACCTTTTTTGTTTAGGCCTTGAAAACTTGTGGCAGATCTTCGGTATCAGGCTGTTCTAAGTGGAGGCGAGACCAAAATTACTCCATCCCCTCTCACAAATAAGAACGGCACCGTGCGCCTTGTGGTCTGCCAAGTTAGCAACAACAAAAGCTATGTCAAAGAAATTCTGAACAATTACTAATTGGCATAAAGTAACCATCATATACAGAATCTTAGTGCTCTCTAAGTGCAGAGTCTTGTGTACTCTTTTTACAAAGAAAAACCTGACCGGAAAGATATTATTGTCTTTATGCATCAAAACAGTCCTCGAAAATCTATCCACTACTAATTTGACAAATTAAAATTAAGAGGAACTGAGGAAGTAAAGAGGAAAGTCCAAGTTGGTAGTAATATGATCTTTCTTTATGCTTAATAAGGGGCAAAGAGTATTTCTGACGAGCTATAGAATATTTGGATGTGTACATAGGAAACATATAATTTGACAATATAAGCACAGTACTGGCATACATCAATTACAGAATCATATTTCTGTTTGATGAACAGAAAAATCATGGGAGATAAGATAATATGACATTGAGAATCTATGTTAGCTGAGAAGCAGCACCCACAGGCCATATTTATGTGCATGCTGATGTTATTTCAGAATGGTTAGCGATGTTACATCATAATTTAAAGACGTACCCTGACAATTTCCTCGTATGTTTCATCATCAATCTCTACTGTTGTAACAATCTCCTCGACATCACCCAGTATCATATTTAAATGCTGATCATAAGCCTGCAAAATCAACTTAACAATGTCATCAAAGGATGCGGAAACTTCAAGAATAGCAGGAAATTTAAAATTCATCACTTTGTGACGTTCGAGAAAAGGGACGAATGAGCTTGGGGCAAGACACCTAATTCATTAATTCCCACCTATCCACATATAAGAAAACAAATCAGGAATTTCTTTAGTAACGATACATGTCCCTCCGAAGCAGCACCCTGAGGACAACAGTCTTCCTTTTGGTAATATCAAATGCAAGAATTTTCTGGCCAACACTTTCGAAATGTAACTGGCTAGGAAAGGTACGAAAACAACAACAAATAGAACAGCAAAAACAGCCGTGATTTCGGAGTAGCAGAAACCTTATCGCAGTATTTACCAATAATCTAAACACAGGCTAGTCTAAGGGGCACGTTGGGCGCAAACTTAATAACTCAAGAAAGTGCAATCAACTATTCAACTTCACTAATTGACAGTTCAATTAGAATCCCTTAAACTGCAGTAGCCAAGAAATACATTAGAAAAACAATTCCGCAACGAATACACGCGAGAGAAAAGATAAATCAAACACATAAAGGATAGAAAATACAAGGAACCTCACATAGCATACTAAAGAAAACGATAAGCAGTATCAAGAACCACCAAATTACCAAACTCAACGCATCCCCACTTCGAATAATCAACAAAAAGTCCAATACTTTCTGAAACCCTAACCCTCCAAAACCACCCACCACCAACTGCATACCTAATTTCGCTAAAATTCCAATCGTCACTCAAATATAACAGTGTCGCTGCTACTCAATTATCAATTACACCACAGTACAATCATTCAAAAGTGAAATCGAACCACACTCAAAGAGCAACTCTACACAACAAATACAGTAACAAAATGGGAAAGAGAGAGATAAACAGTACATGGAGCCTGCCGCGGAGCTCGCGGTCGTGGCGGAGCTTGACGTAGATGCGCTCGTCAAGGCTGAGACGAATGAGGTCCAAAGGCTCCTTCACAGCGCTCTCCTCTTCGCTCCCCATCTTTTCCAATTCTCTCTCTCTCTCTCTCTTTTCAAAGGGAGCTTTTTTCAAATTTCACTGCAAATTTATTCCGCAGCTATTTGCTGAAACCCTCTCTTTATATCACACCAACACGCTTCTTCATAAAAGCGCATTTCACATTTAATTTATTAACAATGTATTGTTTTCAAATTCTTTGTTATTGAGCTTATCAAATTATTTATTTATGCGCTCCATCCGTTCCACTTTAATTGACTTATTTCGTTTCGATACGAGATTTCAGATGCAGTGTTAATAGTAAAAAGTAAAAACTAATTCTTTCCATTTTAAGAAACAAATCAATTGAATTGGGACGTCCCGATTAAGAAAATGAAGCCAAATAAAATAGGACGAAGGAAGTAATAAAAAATATTGCATACACCAGCATATTATAACTTAGTATGTTGTGTGCATGTGTGGCCTGACATATTATGAGGTTAAGTTAAATTTAAAGACCAATGGAATGTCGGGAATGAGTTTCGATTGAATTAGAAAGATTTAGAAACAAAAGTAAATTGAAATTGCTATTCATTGCTAAATTACCAAACAATTATTAAGAAATTAAATATAAATTGCACCCATCCAAGTAGAGTCCTAAGATTTTTTTTTTTTAGTACTCTCTCTTAGAGGTGCCCACAGTTCCGGTTCCGGTTAGAATCGGAACCGAACCTCCGGTTACGGTTCGGTCGGGGGAGGAACCGAAATCGAACCGCCAATACACGGTTCCGGTTCTAACCGAAAAAAATCGGACATTTTTTTTTTCAAATTTCAATTTTTTTTTTTCATAAGACTTTGGACCTTTTTTCAATTATATAGGTGCATGTTCATCCCACACCCTTATTTGCTATTTTTTCAATGTGGGACAAATGTATTTGTTTTTATAAGGGTGTCACTCACATCTTAAGTTTGATAGTTTTTCAATGTGAGATAGTGAGATGTGCTACTCTTCTCATAGTTTGGGTCCTTTGGGATGTGTTAGATATCTCAAATCGAAAAAATAAAAAACTTGAAAAGTGTAATACTATTATAAAAGCAATAAGCATATCTCACAATGAAAAAAATAACAAAGGAGTGTTTGAGAGTAACACTTATATAATTGAAAAAAGTCCAAAATTTATACTCCCTCCGTCCACCTATTTCTGACACGTTTGCTTTTTGCACGAGTTTTAAGACGGGAGTGGTTAGTGTGTAAAGTGTATTGTGTTTATGGATGTAGTGTATAAAGTGTATTTTGTAGGGAATAAACATATTTTAGAAATAGAGCATCATATATGCATAAAAACATGTTCTTGTCTGATCTTAAATGAAAGATCGTATAAAGACCTTTAATTTGATATAAAAATCATAAAAATCCGATAACAAACGAGCAAGTTATAATAATTTAAACTTTCGAAATTTAAATTATATTGAACTACGTGCAGAAAAAATGAGTGGATGAGATTTAAGTATGGAATGTTAAGTGTAATAAGGGATTTACTAATTGTACTACTTAGTGGCTAATTCTTTCCAAAAAAGGAAACGTGTCAGAAATAGGTGGACGGCCCAAAAAGGAAAGCGTGTCAGAAATAGGTGGACGGAGGGAGTATATATTTAGTAATTGTTTATGAAGTTTAACAAGTAATGTTATATTTATTTAGAAATCATATTTAAGAAAAAAATAAAATTTATATAAATTGGGCGGTTTGGAACCGGAATCGGAACCGAACCGCCGGTTACGGTTCCAAGCCTTAGGAACCTTAACCGAACCGACAGTTCCACCGGTTCCTTTTCCGGTTCCGAACCGCCGGTTCCGGTTCCGGTTAAAAAACCGCCGATTTCGGTTCAGGTTCCGGTTTTAACCGCCGATTTCGGTTCTTTTGCACACCACTACTCTCTATTACCACTCTGGTCCCAATCAGTTGAACCATTTGCTTTATACACGGGAATTAAGACAAAAATATTTAGTGTATAAAGTGTATTTTGTTAGGGAATGCAATGTAGTTTATGTATTTAGACATAATTTAGAAACAGAGATTCATAGATGCATAAAAACATGTTCTTGTTTCATCTTAGATAAAGATCGTATCAAGACCTTTAATTTGATGTAAAAATCATAAAAATCCGATAACAAACGAGCAAGTTATAATAATTTAAACTTTCAAAATTTAAATTATATTGAACTACGTGCAGAAAAATGAGTGGATGAAATTTAAGTATGAAATGTTAAGTGTAATAAGGGGTTTACTAATTGTACTAATTATACTCTAATTATTTCTAAAAAAGGAAATGAGTCACTAGGTGTGGGACGTCCCAAAAAGGAAAATAGTTCAACTGGTTGGGACCGGAGTAGTACTTAATAGGTGTATTTTCAATTTAAGACTGAGACGTCCAACGTTATTGTAATTGACTAAATAAAAAGGTTCTCTCGATAAAATTTTAATATCCTAAAAACCTTATATTACTATTCATGGAATGAGACCTTACTTCACTATTTTTCTTCACTATTTTTCTTCACTTATTTTCTTAAAACCTGTATCGTTCACTTTACGCTAATACGAGAGACGGAGGAAGTACTTCCTCCGTCCCAACCGACTTGGCCACGTTCGTTTGGACATATTTTTTAAGGATGAGTGAATTAAGAAGGCTTTGTGGTGTCTCACATTAATTAATTACGTTGAATTTGTTGTTCACAATAAAAGAGAATTAAAATTAGGTATCAAATTTATTTTTAACAATTTATAAATGTTAAACTAAAAAAGTGAAAGTGAAATACTGGACCAAAAAATGAAAGTGACCAAGTCAACTGGAACATCCCGATTTAGAAATGTGGTTAAGTCGGCTGGGACGGAAAAATATAGTATTTTATTTACACCCATTTTTCTTGAGAAGTCTAATGTAGGGGTGGATCGGTACGGTATACCTTCGTATTTTCGTCATACCTTATACCTTACCTTAAGTGACGGTATGCTAATTTTTCATACCTTTACCTTACCTTACTTGTCGGTATACCTTAAACCGGTATACCTTAATTTCGGTATGAAGCAAATTACATACCTTTACCATACCTTATTTTCGGTATACCATACCTTAAGCCGGTATGCCACGGTATACCTTAAATTAATTATGAATAAATAATCAATATATGTATAATTCATATCTTAGAAACTTACAATACAAGAAATAGCACCCAAATATTTAAACTCTCAACATTCTTCAAAACAAAACATATTATCAAATCCAAATCTAAAACATCTAAATTCAAAGCACAACGAGAGCATAAAAAACTTTCCAATCTCACTCCATAATTTAGGGTATATACATAATTTAAGGTATATACCATACTTTCAGTATATATTGCGAAAGCTGTATATACCGCGATACCGGTATATACCTTATTTTCGGTACATACCTCGATAACGGTATGTAACGGTATACCCCGGTATTCAAAAATTGATACCTTTACCTTACCTTTGTCTTCCGGTACGGTATGATACCTTACCAAAAATTTCGATATACCTTAATTACGGTATTTTCGGTAAATTTTCGGTACGGTATGGACGGTATACCGAATTTTCGGTATATTTCCCCAGCCCTAGTCTAATGTCCTAAAATGTCGCCAATAAAATAATTGAAGGTGAGGAGTGAGAGAGAGAGAGAGGTTCCAAAGTCCAATCATGTTCTTGAAACCCAACCTAAAGTCCAAATATTTTTTCACACAAGTTGTACAATTCTTGCATCGGCTTTTAGCCTTATTTCTAGGAGATGCGTGTGTTTTTGGCGTGTCTTCCTTCAACAACAAAATTAAAAATAAAATGCTGTGGACCCTTTGATTCTCTCATACATTGTATCTCAACAACCCTTTTTCTTCTTCTCCTTTTCACTGATTTTGTCCATTCTTAATCTGAGGGTTTATTGAGATTTTTGCTTCTAATCCTGCGATTGGACTCTTCATTTCAGGTTGGCTAATTTCAAGGTCAAATCTTGATTTGGGCTTCTAGCACTTCAGTGTAAGTTCTTTGATTCAAAGATTGTTGCTTTTTTTTTTGTGGGGTGTGATTTTTGATGGAAATTGAGTGCCCTTAATTTTGTGGTGATGAATTTGATATGGGTTTTTCTCCATGAGCGAGAAATCTGCAGAATTGGGTTGTCAACTTCTCCTGCAAAAACTGATGTTTTTATTTTATGATTTTTTTTTTTTTTTTTTTGCATTTTTGTGTTGTATTTTTGGTGTGGGTTTTGTTCCATGAGTGAAGATTTTTGCAGAATTAGGTGTGTATTAGTTTCATTGATGCTTGTTTTCAGCTTCTTTTGATAAAAGCTGATGATTTTTGTTTAAGGTTTTGAATTTTGATGGATTTTGCTTGGAATGTTTGAAGAAGATTATATGTTTGGTGAAAGGGAAAGAGGGGTTTTAAGTTATGAAGGCATCTCTGATATTTTAGGGTTTTAAGGTTCTTGTCTTGGCTAAAGAATTTCGAAAACTTGATGTTGTGATTGCAGATTTTGGTGAATTGAATGTGTTTATGTGGGTATCATGGAGGGAAATCTGTCTTCTAGAAGTGGTATGCAAGGCAACACTTCTTTTGGAGGTTTCGATTTACAAGGGCCGATTAGGGTTCATCATCATCACCAGCAACAAACTGTGGCGTCTCACCATCCACCGAACCCTCATTTAAGACAAGGATCTTCGATGATTCATCTTACTCCGTACAATCAAGAAGAGCCCTCTTTCTCGTTGACAGAGTTCAATAAGTCGGATAAGGGGAAGTCTGGGAGTGATGAAGATGCAAGCTTAACAGAAGATGCAGCTGAACATAGAAACGAGGGCAAAGGGAAGAAGTCTTCCTCTCCGTGGCAGCGTGTGAAATGGACTGATAGTATGGTAAGGTTGTTAATCACGGCTGTTTCTTACATTAGTGAGGAGGCGTCTGCTGATTATGGAGGCGGAGCTCGGAGGAAATTCACGAATCTGCAAAAGAAGGGGAAGTGGAAATCTGTTTCCAAAGTAATGGCTGAAAGGGGTCATTTTGTTTCGCCTCAACAATGTGAAGACAAATTCAACGATCTCAATAAACGGTACAAGAGGCTGAACGAGATTTTGGGAAGAGGAACTTCTTGTGAGGTTGTTGAGAAACCTGCCCTTTTAGATGTGATGGATCATATCCCAGAGAAAGCAAAGGAGGAAGTACGGAAAATCTTGAGCTCGAAGCATTTGCACTATGAAGAAATGTGTTCTTACCATAATGGGAACCGGTTGCATCTTCCGGCTGATCCTGAACTGCAGCGGTCCTTGCGTTTGGCTCTTAGGAGTAGGGATGATCACGAAGAAACAGATGGGAAAAGGCATGCGAATGAAGATCACGATGAGGATGATCATGAAAATGAGTTCGACGATCATGGCGAATATGAAGAGAATCCCGCCTCAGCTGGAGATCAGAGGGCTTATTTTCTTGGGAACTCTGCTAAGAGGGCGAAGAATTGCCAGGCTCATGAAGAGTTTAGTTTCAGAAATTCTTTGAATTCTTTAGACTGTAACAAGACATTCAGTTTTCAGGTAGAAAATGCCGATCCCGATGCAAATGCAAACAAAGGTACCGCTGAAGGCTCTAAAACAAACCAGAAGCAGTCGTTGAGTCAGTGGAATCTCCAAATAGAGGAGCAGAGGCTGAATATAGAAATGCAGATGTTGGAATTGGAGAAGGAGAAGTTCAAATGGCAGAGATTCTGTCGGAAAAAGGACAGAGAATTAGAGATAATGAGGATGGAAATCGAGAGGATGAAACTTGAGAACGAACGTATGGCCTTGGAATTGAGACGAAAGGAATTGGGAATTGAAAACAGTTAAAATTCCTCCCGCAGTATGCCTCCTTCTCTTCTATGAATTTTGGTACTAGAATCCTTCCCGATTTAACTGCTTTATTGTTCATGTTTGCTGCCTTCATCTGATGCATAAGGATTGGGTAATTGTTGCCTGTATAAGACGAAGTTGTAGTTTTGCATGGGTTCCGTTTGCACCTTTTTATCATGTCGTTTAGTCGATGATTTAGGTTTAGGTCAAGACTAGTTGTTGTGGATTGAGAATTGCAGTGCATAGTAGCTTTCCTTAACTAGAGTTTGTACTTTTCTCTCTTATGTTGATATTTCTCCATGTCTATTACTAGATGATAGAATTCCCCTATAGGAGAATGGTTTTCCTTTCTTGTTCATGTCTGTGAATCGTGATAGAAGTTGAACGTCTTCAAAGATGTTGAAGTTCTTGAATTTCTCGTTGTGTCTATTTACGAATCCCTCTTCCCCGAATCAACTTGCCTTGTCATTCACTTTTGTTTTGGCTATGTTCTTGAACAATTTGAGAGACTTCCATCATCAATCTTTCGCTAAGTTACTGTAAAACTTGTTGCTTTCGAGTTTTGTCCTTTTTCGAGCTTCTCGAGCACCGTCTTTCTCAACTGTTGAAGGAAGTATGAAAACCTGAGTATTAACATTAGTAAAGGTTTCTCTGTTTCATTACTATCTGGGATTTCAAGTTTCTTGCATCTTTTTTTCTCTCTCTCTCTCTCTCTCTCTGATGTGGATGTTCTATATTGTTCATTTTTTGGGTAATTGTGAGAACATGCAGCAATAGTCCTTTGTGGCATTGAATAGAAGTATAACTCCCTCCGTCTCATACGAAAACGAACTATTTCTTTGAAAAAAGGTTCTTACAGTTTGAAACGGAGGGAGTATTATCGATTCTCTAACTTTGCAAGCATGCTATAAATTGTAAATAGACTTTACTCTGTGGAACTATGCAAAAGTTGAAATTTTTACAAGTAGCCAAGATTCCAAGTTTTTGAAGCTTATCCATTTCTTACTCACATCATTGATTATAGAATGTGACATGAGTGAAAAAAGGTTAAAATGTAAAAGTCTATATTACCCCTCCCTTATTGGTGGGCTAGTTTGTATTAGGTGCTGAATTTGGGCTTTTGGGGTGGGTAATTTTGGATTAAATGGGCCCTAAAATAGTAATCTTTGCAGAAAGTGAACATTTTTTTTTGATGGGCCTTCACTTTTACATGAGAAAAAAGCTACTATTTGAAAGAATCCCTCTGAATTATTTCACTTTTTTTGTTAGATAATGGGGTTTGTGGGGTTTTTAGGGCTTTCACTTTACTTGAATTGAATTGGAATTTGTCTTTTATTGCTTCAATTATTAGTATTTGAGTTCACAAAATACAAGTAGTTTTGGATCTTGTCACTTGGGGAAAAAAAATGCTTTTGACTAATCTACAAACCAAAATAAAGCAAAGCGTAATTCAGTTCGTAAGACGGAGTTTGTGATTGAAATGTCAGCGTGAATGATTGTCTTTGTTGTGTCATGCTTAAGGGAAAAAAACTTGAAATTACGTCAGAATTATCGTGCTAGTCGTAACTTTAATGAACTCGGTAATCTTTGTTTTTCCATTTCATTACAAAAATTGTGAGTCATACCCGATTTTATATATTCGATACACTTCATACTACTTTCTCATATACTCATGCACAAAAGAAATGAACTTTTTTTTACATACAAGAACCGAGACGGTTAAAATAGGACGATAATAAATACATTTTTCAAAACCGACATTTTTCTTTTACAAAATTGTTGAGGGGAGAAAAAATAATGCTATAAAGTCGGTCAATAATTGATGTGAATATGAGTATATATGTAAGTTACATTAATTAAATAAATGGGTATAAATAAATTTGATAATAATAATGAAAAGACTTTTGAGGCTTTTGGGCATGACTTTCACGGTTTTATCTTCTCTTGCTCCATTAATTATTGGAAATTATTATTACTCGATTAATGATTATAGTCTCTCCCTCCTAGTTTAATTATTTCATTTTTAACCCTAGATAGAGATAGGGGGACCAATTTTCACATGCTACATTTTATCTTAAGATAAGAATATATATACACATTGCTCAAACATTATCAAGATTTTTGAATTACTTAAATTTGCAGTAATGTTTACTTTAATTACTAATTAATTATTGTTAATTATTCCCTTCGTTCCGTCCCACTAATAAGAGGATCCAAGAATTTAGACAAGAATGATAATTTATGTGTATGGATTTTACTGGGTAACATTTTGCTATTTTAGGTAAGGTTCTTTAACTGATTGATTGACTTTTCTATTTGGACAGGGAAAATCGGTAATTACTGCTCCATCGGTTCCTAAAATAAAGAGACATATTTTCTATACAAAAATTAAGACTAGAGTGGTAGTAATAGATTATGTGCATGAATTCAACTGGGTTGAATTTTACTATTTTTGGTAAAACTTCATATCAATGGACATCGAAACCAAATAAAATCGTCACTTTATAAATGAGACGGAACGACCAGTATATACCGGAATAAACAACTTTGGGCCTCTATGAAACAACTTTCTTATCTAAGTAATCTTGACAAATAACCAATCTATACACATCTAGACCTTGCTGTAAATAATGATTAATGAATGAGTTGGTTAAGTTTTTACTTTTATTAATTTTAAAATAAATAAATAAATACTAGTAGTAGTATTTAATTTCATCTCTAATCTAAAGAAGCAGGCAAATTAATAATCTCAATTATGAGCACAACCTGTAACTCTTGTAAATATACAGTTGAATCATGTGGATTTTAATCATGCTTATTTTTTGTCTTTGGACTTCACATGTTCCCATGTTTTCGTATTAACTCCCTACTTACATTTTTCACTTATATTTATTTTACTGTTCCTTCCGTTTCATTTCAATTTTCCTGCTTTTTAAACATGTTTCTGAAAATTGAAAAAATTATTTTTGCATTTTAATGTGGATCCCTTATTTTATTTTATTTTGAAAAAGGATCCCTTATTTTTCACTTCTAATATTATATTTAAAATTTCGTGCCGAAATGAAACATGACAATTGATTTGAAACGGAGGGAGTATATTTTTTGTTTTGCAAGTTTATTTATTATTTCCTTATTTAAATGGAAGGCCCCCCTTGGAAATTGCCACCTAAATTGAAAAATTAAGACACTGCACATGATTGTGTATCTTGATAAACACACAATCTTATGTACTATTAATTGGTAATTAATTATGGTAGAGCAATAGAGGCAAGAATTGAATAAATAATAGTGTTGTTGAAGAATTAAATTAATTAATCTTGTATATCAAGCTTACTCTCATAATTAATTAGCTAGGGTATAAATGTTATTGCCATTTCTAATATTTTAGATATTGAATTACCTAGAGAAAGAATTTGACCTAGCTAGTATTCCTCCCCTCTGGTTTTTTCAAGTTAACTCATTTGTAAGTTTTATACCTGATATATATTCAAAAAATTGACCCAACTTGAAAAAAATCGAAAAAGTACATGTTACTACTATTTTCTGAGTCCAAATCCAGGAAATTGAATAGTTTCTTTGAATTTAAAAAAGAAAAAAAAGGAAAAGAGACAAGAAAAGAAAACTCCAATAAGTTGAAAGAAGGTGATTAAATTTTTGGGTGTTTGGGAAAAATAAATAAAAAATTGAAAATTGAAAAAAAAAAAGAAAAAAAAAGAAGAGGTAATTACTTCAATTGTCAATATCAGGTGTACTAAAAAATATAAGTACAAATAATCTGATCTGTACTTTGCCATGTTGATAATTTATGGAAATTTAATTCAACTCCAATTAGGAAGGATTTCATTTTTTTTCCCAAGCACCTGCATGTTTTCATAATACCTTTTTTTTAAAAAAATAAAAAGTATTACACATTTTCATTTATTCATCTCGCATCCGATATGACCCGAACTCTCAATCTCTTAATTGGCTATTTACTGATGCAATTTGTCGACTATAGAAGTGAATATACTACTATACTTAATGTGTTAATGACTGATGTTTCAAAGAAAAATATTTAAAGAAAATTATTAATAAATAAATGGAGTTGGAAAGGTATAAAAAAACTTGCAACAATTTTTTATTTTAATATTAGTAGTACTTATTTTGTTATTCTTAGAATAAACTGATCAGCAACAAACTAGATATGACAATAACTATTAAGATTATAATTTGAGAATAAATAAATTAATTAATTAATTTTGATGACATGACATGTTCCTATCCATGAAGTCCACATCATTAGCTAGTAGTAATTAATAAGTAAATGCAAAAATAGATATAAATACCTGTCATCTCTTTGTATATATATGGGGCTGTGAATCACTCATTAATTCCACCTAGCTTTCTCCCCATAATCAATATTTATATATAAATTGCATTTTTTCCAATTTATTTTTCACAATTAAAATTTATAGAGTGTTTCTTTTAAAATGAACACTTTCCTTTGACCTCGGGTATTAAGAAAATCAAAATTTGTTACATAATGAATTACATAATGATGGTTGTTGTCTTCATACTTTAATTGGAGTTTAGTGTATAAAAGTGGCGTATTAAGGGCAAATGTGGGAATGCACATAGGGTTATCGGGTCAAAATAGGAAACTGATCATTTCAATGAAAACGTGACCATTTCAAAATAAACGAATAGAGTATATATGTTCATTCATAGCCTTCTAAAATTTTATATAGTATAGGATGGATATGTGCTAAAGTAGAAAATTGCACAATTTTTACGAACGTTCCAAAAGAACAGATGCCGCACAGTTTTTAGGGACGGAAGGAGTAATTACAATAGTAACATGTTACATAATCATGAATTAACATATACTATGGGATTAAATACAAAGGAAGAGGTTGTGAATACTTTTTTATATATATTATGACCACCACTTGTCCTAGTCATGTAAAAGATGAAAATAGGGAACATATGAAAAAAGTGAAAACAAAAAAGTAAGTATTTTTTATAAAAAATAAAATAAAACAAAAATAAAATGTTGGAGAATCAAATGGTGCATAGAAAATAAAATAAAATAAAATGAAAAATAATATTGTTGGAAAAGGGTAAATCCACATGGATGACACATGATATATGTCTATATTCACATGCGTACCATGTTCAATTAAACCCTTTGTGTACATGTAACTTTTTTATAAATGGGCCATCATAAATTTTTAGATGAGACAATTCATATTGGTACATGTCACTCCACCTCTCATAGTAAATAAAACTAGTTGTTAGGGGTATTTAAAAGTACAAGATTTTTTACCAAAATCTTAATGTACACATGGATGCTACACACCATCCTCTTTTAATATACTCCGTATTTCATTGTAAGGTCCTAATTGTAAATATTTTTTTACAAAATTCATCTTACGACAGATTCAGCACAGAGTGTACGATAATGATAGCTTTATCAATTCATTTTGTGACAAATTTAGTCATTAAAGTAAAAATGTATTAGAAACTTTATTATTTTCGAAAGTAAAATATACTCTATGTTGAGAAAGATAGGGAGTACCGACAAGAGTTTATGGTGTCGAAGTTTATTAAATGGTGGCTAAAAAAATCACAAATTCGATTTATAAGCCTACTAATCGATACATATTTAAAATTCGAGCTAAATCAACGAAATTATTCATACTGAATTCATGTATTTTTCCTGTTTAAATGGTAAATTATGGGTGCTTGGGATGATCAATGGACAATGTCTCTTTTTGATGGTAATAAGTTTACATATATATAGGGTTTGTTCGACTCTAGGTGGCAATGTTTTAAAACCGAACCGAAGGTTGAACCGGCGAGGCCTTCGGTTCATGGTTTTTCGGTTGAACCGTGGTTCAACCGGCCAAAACCGAGAATAATCGGAAAACAACACGAATCAGAACTATGACGGTTCATGGTTTAACCGGGTTAAACCGTCGGTTCGGTTCGGTTTTTAAAACACTGCTAGGTGGTGTGTAAAACATGTCCACACACAAGAGTGTCTTGACATATATAATTAATTTAAAATCTCACTTTCAATATATTTATACTCGGACTCTTTAATAAAATTAAGGTGTAGCATCGACTTTACCTATATATATCCACTGTAATTTTACTTTCTTTTGTCCTTGTGTACTTTTTATTTTTACTTTGGCTCTGTTTGTCACACATTTTGTCTCTTGTATTTTTTTAATTTTGTAATTTCTCCCTATAATTTTTTTACTTTTGTCCCCTATAGTTTCATTCATTCTCTCTCTACCTCTTCTTTTTTCTTTCTTTGTGTGAAAAAAGAAGTGAAAACTAAAAGTCTAAAACAAAATCCAAAGAGATACTAAAAGTATAGGTGCTCACTTTGTCTCATTCATTTTGGAATAAGTTTTATTTTCGTCCGTCTCATTCTTATGGGCAAAATTTTGACTGAGTATCACTCTACTTTATCCACTATTATTAAGAACGTCTTAGTTTCTGCATTGAGAAAAAGTTTTTCCCGTACGAATATGACGGACGGAGTAATAGATACCTATTTTTTTCACCTAAAGAAAAATCTAACATATTGTAGAATGGAATTAGAGTGTGGAGAAAATGAAAGATGGTGAAAAATAGTGGGAAATATTCTTGTGTGTGGGAATGGGATGTAACAGTTAATGATTATGCTATTCTATTGCTATTGTTGATAAATTTGCATGTGGGATGTTAGATACTTTGTTGCTATTTTAGTGGATATAGATATTACATGAAAGGAATGTTAAAAAGAGAGGGTCCCTCTTTTTAAAAAATTAAATTAATGGCCTCAACCATTTTCAATGCTGTCAAAACACTATATAATAATCCTTCTTCATTTTTATAAAATACTCTCTAATATATGTACTTGTAATCCTACTATTTTTCTTTTGAAATCACTATTTCAAAATTGTAATTATTCTAAATATGTACGTATGTATGAATGTGTGTCTTTTGTGACATCTCGTATCGAATAACTAGGAGATGCGTTTAATGGACTCTAGCAAGTTTAGAGTATGAGTTTAATGGTTTTGTCGATACTATGTCGAATGTATATGCGCTCCTCTTACATATCCACACATGAACATTTTAAATGTTAAAATAATTTACAATCTAACTTTTAGTATGTTTATGCTAAAAATTTTAAGGAGTTCGACCAACATTAACTTTACTTAAACTTAATGGCTCTTTAACAATTGATCAAATCATTTTAGCAATACATAAATAAATATCAAATTAGTTACTAGCGAGCCCATTTAATCACCGCGTTGCATATTTGAGCTGATTGGTAAATTAAAACATTTTGAGTTTGTCAAATTTATTCATTTTTTCACTTAGGGAGAACTTATAATTTAGTGAAAAATAAATTACTATAAAATAAAATTAAAACAGCGGAGGTGAAGAGGAATTATTAACTTTTTCATTTTCTCTCTTTCCCATAATTGATAGTTTATATATTTAAGAACATTTATTAATTTTTGCATAAAGAAAAAAAGGAAGATGGATTAATTATGTTATGGCGAGGGTGCTATGCATGTTGCTTCGAATAAATTCTCGTTGGATTCGTATTATTTATTATTATTTTTTTTTAGTATTATTATTTATTATTATTACTACCAAAGTACAATTTCATATATATTCACATTTCGATTCTATAAAATTAAATATTGATAAATAATTAATAATTTAAAGTAGGGAGATTTTGTCTCCACAATTAACGTTTATTAATTTTGATCATGCCCTAAAATTTCTAATCTCAAATTATATTTCGCAAGTGATCGTATACACAAACACATGCACATAATTTCATTAACATGGTGCAATTGATTTTTTTTAATTAAGTCCGGACTCGGGCTGAAATTTCGACAGCCCTATGTAAAAGTGAAACGCGACCTCTTAGTATTATATCTCATATAAGATATAAAAAAAAAAATACATATTTATTATAATCCGTTTTGTAAGTAGTACATATCAATTGTAGGTCTTTTTTCTTATATTTTTTCCGAAACATGGGCCTTATTAATTTTTATCATAGTATGGGCATATATATTACTATTGGAAAATTTTAAGGGCCCCTTTTAGTTTTGGGCCCTAGACTATTGCACTCCTTGTCTAATCTAGAATCGGGCCTGATTAAGTCCAACGTGGTAAACACAAATATTTAACTATTATATTAAATCTAAATCAAATACTGAAACCCTTAATTATTATTACGCCTACGTGATATTGTAGTAGAATCGAAGCAAATAAAGATATTGATTTTTTATATTGAAACTCAATCAATGAATATATATTGTTGATAGTTGATATTAATTCCCTGACTGTAACGCTTCAAAATAATGTAATCAAACGATAGAAAATGGTATAGATAGTGACACTCTATCGCCATCCAACTAAAAAAATTAATTTTCTTAAAAAAATAATTTATTAATTTTCAACTTTAAGAAAATAAATTAATTAAAGAAAAACAAAAAAAGAACAATCTTGCAATTTATTGGCCCTTTTCATTCACATTGGTTAAAAGTAATATTATGAAATTCAAATTTGGGATCTACTATCATTTTTTTATACTTCTGTATTTTTTTCACATTTTTTTTTTATCATTTAACTCATTTTTCCTCCGTCTCACTTTAATTCTCCTGATATTCTGATTGAACGGTTCTATATAAATTAATTTGTTTTCTAATTGGAAAAAGTTTACCCCTATATTTAAATATGAAGCTTACTCTTCTCTTTTAATATTGTATTTAAAAAAATTTATCGAAAAGAAACAAGATAATAGTAATATTGTAATCTCTTATATATTTATGTCAATTAATTATATTATCATCTCCCCAAGAAGAGTAAATATGAAAACAAGCCTAACCCAAAACCTACATATACAAATATACACATGTACTCCAATATAACAAATTAATTAATTATATGATCAAATTTAAAAGATAATATAAAGTCAAACCTTATACTATAGCTAGTAATTTACAACAATTTAATTAGCTAGGGTGGCCTATCTAGATTAATCACTCACACTCTATATTTGTGTAATACAATACAAGACGACACTTATTTATTTTTGGATCATCCCACATGAGCCGACATCGTTCCTTCTTTGGAAAGAATTAGACATAATTAAGAAGTAATTCAGCATTGAACTCAGCACACATCATAATATAATTTAAATTACAAAACTTAAAATTATCATAACTTGTTCGTTTGTTCCTTGACTTTTACCCATTTTATATTAAATTAAAAGTCTTGATGTGTTATTTCATTTAAAAATAAACACCAATATGTATAGAGGTTTAAAATATAGATTAAAGAAAATATTAAACATACACACTTAAATTCTTATTCTTAACACTTCATAACCACTTTCTCCTTAACTGATGTGTCCAAAACGTTACATCTTAAATGGTACGGAGGAAATAATAATTTCGTAATCAATAATTTAATATTACTAATACTTTTGGAAGTGGCAACTTTGGGATCAACAGTTTTTTTTTTTTTTTTTACTGTCTTGTTTCTCTCACATTAAATAGTGGAGATAATCATGTACAGTACTTTTTTCTTGATAGTGAAATTATTATAATTGGCATTTTTTAAATAAAAATAAAAAAAAATAAAAGGGTTTCTTTATTCTCAACTTTTTCACTATCTCCCTTTATTTATGTCTTAAAATTTCTGACTTTTAATTGTTTTTTTTTTTTTTTCAATTTGATATTGTGTCTTCTTTTTACAGTTTTCTCATTCATTATTCATGTTTTTTGGTTGTGCCATGTGACCCACTTGTAATTGGGATGTAACAGTTGGGAATTCCAATCCACCACAAAAATATATGTATATACATTCATTTTCCTATACTATTTGCCGTCCCAGACGACTTGGTTCGTACATATTCAGTTTTTTTTTTTTTTTTTTTTTTTTTTTTTTTTTTTCTTTAAGGTTCGTACATATTCAGTTATGAGTATTAAAATATACAAACGAGTCAAATCGAAAGGGACGGAGGGAGTATTAGAGTTGTATAATCAGATCTTGTATCAAATGATTCAGATTGAATTATACTATCTATCTACCCTCTTCTTAATACACACTCTATTATTAGTACTGTTGAATTATTTACAATAATTTCAGCACCTTAATTAAAAATAGAGATTTTACCACTACAACCATATTTAGTTTATTCTATATTGTTCTCATAATTCATGGTACACATATATATACATATACGAGATAGGTATGCAAATGATTATATAAAAAGACCGATTCAGTAAGAAAAAAAAAATGATTTGGACAATTAATGACCGTGCGTTTTACTGTTTCGATTGATATGAGATTACATTATACTACTAATACACGATAGTACTACAAATGCATTACGGTAATCATACATTATAATTCTATGTATTGTGCATCTTATTTGTTTCATTCGATCTAAGAAACAACATAGACACAACACTAAACAACCCTTCACCGATCTGACTATTGCTAAATTGATTGCCTTTTGACGCCGTTGAATTAATCGACGCTTACGTCAACCAGATGAGAACATAAATGGGCAGGCGAGTTCTAGGCAGATATAGCGGATTTAGGCATTCACATTACATACATTTTAGATGATGTAGATTTCATGTTAGAAAACTATAGATTTCTTACTTAAAGTTATATGGAAATTTATGTGGAAGACTATAAATCAAGTTTACAGAATTCGAACTATTGATTAGCATATTATATTATTACGTGCTTTTTATGCAATAAAAAAATATTAATAATATACATATATAAAGATTGTATACAGAGACACAAATACAATTTTAAAACAATCGAAAATATATATTTTGATTATAACCCGCTCAGCCGTGTAAATGCTAGCACCCATTACGCCCCTCAACTCCCACCGAACAACTTTTAGAACATTATTGGTAACGTCTCCGCATATCCGGATATCCCGTATATAATTCCATGGCTCGAAAATCGAAATGCACAAAAATTTATACTCATAAGGGGGTGGATGATTCCCTAATGTTTTTTTACATAAAATTACGTTACTATAAAGTATAAAAGGAGCTTATTATAAGCAGTTATACACGTAGTGATGTGTGAGAGAGAAACATATACACATAGGAGGCGTAAATTGAGAAGCATAGTGGGAAAAGCATCTCTAAATACAGCTATAGAGGAAGCCCACCGCCAGCAAAGCACAAGTATATAAAAACAAACACCCTAGTAAAAAATCAAATAAATATAATTGCTTTCTAAGATAAGCAACCATATATATAAATATTTAGAGAGAGAAAGAGAGGTATATATATACGATGCTACAGTAGGAAGAAGATCGAATAAGAATAGATTGTTAGGTAAGAAATAAAAATAAATCAGAATCCTTGATCAAAACAAGATCTGCGGTTGAGATTGACCAATGCATTGAATTAAGTCATGCAATACATCAAAACGATGATGTGAATGCAATGCATGAAATTGGCAGTGCATCAAATTAAAGCTTACGATGCATCATTTAATGTGATAATTAATCTGAACTACTTATTTTATGTAAATCTATGTACCATATTTATTTTTATTGCATATCTAAGCATTCATTCTCACGAGAACGATATCCACTATAGTATATACAAGGAAGATGTAATTAATATTTGGAATTTTTAGAGAGGGAGAGAGAGAGAGAGGGGGGGGTAATGTGAGTAGTCTTGTTTTCATCATATATTGCGTACCATTCACCTCATGAATATGAATATGAAAATGAAAATGTAGACAAATGTTAGAGGTGCCCATTGTGCCTTTGATGTTTACCTAACCTTACTTCTCCATCCCTCATTCCCTTCCCCTAAATTACTAATTTGCCCTTCTTTCAATATTTTATCTCTTATTCTTTCTTACCATTATACCCTTCCTTTCTAATTTACCCTCATTTTTACCTTTGTTGTGGACCTTCAATTCATAATTTTGCTGCATTTTTGGGATCAAATTTAGGGTTTCATGTGGATGAATTTGCACTGAATTCATAGATATTTTCCCCGTAAATAGTGAACTTGTATTCTAAAGTCATATGCTATCGGATTATTTTTTCTTAAATTTCACCGGAGTCCAGATTTTGATCGCATTAAATCATATACAACGCTGTAATACGTAACGGTAAGATAAGTAGTCAAAACTACGTTCCTTTTCACATTGCAAATTATCATTGATTTGTAAAATGGATCAAGTCTTAGGTTTAACGTGGATAAATTTGCACTGAAATTCATAGTTTTTTTCTTCCACGGACTATGAACTTATATTCTAAAGCCATATAAAATCACCTTTTCTTAAATTTTGCTCGAATTTCGATTTTGACCACATTAAATTGTATACGATACTATAATTTGTACACGACAAGATAAATAGTCAAAACAAAAATCCTTTTCACATTGTTGATCATAATTGATTATAAAATCGATCAAATCTTGAATTTAATTACTGTGGATAAATTTGTATCTGATTCATATATTTTTCCCAGTAAACTATGAACTTATATTCTAAAGCCATATACCATCACTTTTTCCCTGAGAATTTCAATTTTAACCAAATTAAATTATATACAACGCTATAATATGTACGGGCCATGATTAATAGTCAAAACATTGTTCCTTTCCATTAAAAATAATTTGTACCAATTTTTATCTTTGGGGCCTCTTTTGATTCTGCACTTTAACGATTTCACTTCTTACCTAAACCTAGAATCGGGCCCGAATAATAGGGTAAGTAACTTACGAGTTACTATATCTTGTCCTAGTTGTACACGTAACAAGGGTAAGAAATTGGTTTTATTACAACTAATGTGTAAAGAAGGATTGTTGATTTTTTTAACATTTAGTAATAACTTATTAATTGAAACGGTCCCACTTTTTTCTGCATTATTTTGTGGCGGGTCCATTTCTAATGTTAGTAGACTCTAAATTAAAATTCAAAATAATTACTTCTAAAGTTATCACTTAACACAATTTTGAGTTATCAACTTATTTTTTTTAAGAAAATCATAATCACACGTAATCCTTTTCTCTATTTTATTAAATTCCTTTTCGGCGGTGAAATGTTTATCCTCTCTTTCTCCCCCACCCACAAATATTATCATATAGTACTAACATAGTGTTATTTTAATGTATTATTCAGTCCGTCTCATTTTATTAATCTAATATGTTATGTTAACTGTCCTATTGCAACAGTCGTGGTTTTTAAATTGGAAAGAGTTAATCAATACTTTTCAATGTAAATATTATATTGTTTTTTTTTGTTATGAATCGACAAGTAATAAGAAGAACATAAATCATAATAAACACACAGATTTACGTGAAAACTAAAAACGAGAGAAAACCACGGACAAGTGAGAAATTTTCACTATAAGGTAAAATAGGGTACAAAATATTGTTATATCAAACCTAGGGACGAAACCAGGACTAAATTACCATGAGGGCTAATCTATAAAAAAATTCATCAACGTAATACAAATAAAAAAAAAAAAATCGACAAAATATACACTGAAACGTAAAGATTCCGGCGACCACCGTGGGGCCTTTAGCCTACGCTAGCCCCCACGTAGTTCCGCCGTTGATCAAACCCTAGAACGAGAATTGAACTATATATATTAGGTCTGTACCACATTACCCAAAAAGTCCGAAGTAGCACCGCAAGCCACTCGAACTAGACCACAAATTCATGTCACTGATGACAATACTTTTCACTTTTAACATTTTTGCATATAATTTCGCATTAAAAAGAAACAAAACTAGTGAAGTGGCACATTCAGAATATAATTTTTATTCCACGAAATTATTTAGCAAATAATTTAAAAATGGCGCGGGAGGCTGGCCCACAATACCGTTATTGTATTTGTCTGGTTTATATTATTTTATTACATTGCGTGATGAATTGAAGAAGAGAAAATAAATTAATAAATGAGATAAATATCAAAGTAAAAGGTTGTAATTTGCACATAATAATGTGAAATAAAAAGTCATGGATATGTCAATATTAACAGCTGATTATTTCCAACTTCTTAGTAAATTATGCGTTGTATTACTATTTCCCATTTTCTTTGACTTTTATTAAATTGAAATTTTAAAAAATTGACGGTAGCCGAAAAAACTGACATGATTAATTTACTTATACAAGACAAAATGAACCTTCTAAAATTACCCTAAATAGGGGGAATAATATGCCATTCCCACTTGGTGAACACCTTTGTATGCATCGATTGTCGTTTGCTCATTTTAACATTATATTTTGTTCAATTGTTTTATATTATAATATCGAAAAAATGAATATTGAAAATATTAAGTTTACTTACAAAATATATAAAAATCGAGACTCGAGTCTCAATTTTTATATATTTTATAAGTTTTATAATGTCATTATTCATATTTAACATAGTAAAATATTAAAAAATTACAAAAATCGAACAAAATAATACAAGTGACCAAATAATAATAGATATCCACGAAGATGTTCACAATTTGGATGCATCATTTCATTTCTCTTGTAAATAGCACTAGTATATGTTACAAGAAATTTACAATTATTTGGAATATTTCAAAAATAGGCCTAAAAATTATCTATTTTGAAGCAAATACGTAAATCACGTCATAATAAATTAATGATAATTATTTCTTTTATACTAATAAATTAATATCTACAAGAAAACATTTATACAAACATATAATTTTGGTGGGACATACGATTAAAATAGAATTGCAAAACTACTAACATGCAATCTGCATGATTAGTCGAATTTGACACGTAATTAATTGGCTATTTTCATTTTTTTCTAATTAATATTAAAAAAATTTATTACTCTCTTCGTTTCGTTCATATAAAAGAGACTCGTCTTTAATTGAGTATATGTCAATTAAAATTTTCAGAACAATATCTCAAATAAAACGAGGACTCGGAAAAATGTAAGACCCGAATATATAAATTATAAGAGTTCCGGTAAAAAAAAATCTACATTTTATTGTCCAGTTGTTTCTTTCACCCCTTAAAGAGTTTTTTCCTATGTTGTTTTTTTTCTTGCATATTTATTACTGCCTCATTCTCCTCCTAAGTGACGGAGTATATATTTTGTACGACATTATTGTAAGATAATTATTCTTTTCAAAAAAACAATAGGGGTTTGATTTCTAATTCACACACAATTTCGATATTGATTGAGACGGACATGTGAGAGACCACCTGTATTAAAATGTATTTATTATAATATTTAGTGAGCTCGTTATTAACGAGAGTGAGGTAGTATTATTTTAAGTTTAAATTTGTGATAGACTAGAAGCTTGTATACATATGTGTAATTAATCGTGGCTAACACAAATTAGGGGCACAATCATTGGCTAACCATATTATATAATTAGGCACCAAGAAAAAATTCATTTTATATTTAAATATTTGATATTGCAATAATCAAGAGATATTAAGTAGGTGATTACATCCTTTATGCAATGAGAAAACAAACAAGGAGAAAAGTTGAAATATTGAGAACATCTAATTAATTATTGTGACATGATTAAATATAAAATTAATTAATTAATTAATTAATCATGTAGCCAAACTGGCACCTGAAGATTGAATCCACAGATTATAATTAAATAAATACTTAATAATGCAATATATTATTGTTGGTATTTGGTGTACATTCCTTTTATGGAAATAATAAAATGATACTATTATATGGTTTGATACTCTATCTGACATTCTTTATTGTTTTATTGTGATTAATTATTTGATTAATTTTTTTAATTTATAATGCCTAGTGGCACAATTATTTTCTTAAGAGAGCTTTATTAAATTAATCTCACATATGTATATATATAACACTCCATGTTTTTCATTATTTTATTTACTCCATATATTCAACAAACAAGTTAAATGAAACGAAACGGGGTAAGTACTTGTAAAACTATTATTAACCAGAAAACAAATAATCGTCACTTGTGAGCTCAATTATCAACTATACCATCTGGGTAAGAGGCCCAACTAGTGTTTGCTATCAGCGGGATCTGAACCTCTAATACCATGATATAATTCCGTCTTGTCCAAAAGTTCAAACTTCTTGAGAGAGATGTGAAATCTAGTGATTTATATTATTATCCCAATATTTACTATAGCAATGGGGTTAATTAGACAATGGAAATTAGAAGAATTGTTGAGTGATGCATAAGATGATGGAGGTTCACCATTTATTAGGGTAGGTTGAAACCTAACAAGATTGGCCACAATTTACTTGTACTCAATAAATGACTTTGCCTAATATTACGACCTTCATCTAACAAATTAATTTTAATTCAACCATGGATCCCACATTATAAAATGACATTCCCAACTATTTCTAAAATAAAAGATTACATATACGTGTCGAGGAATAATCCAACGTTTACGGATGGCGTGTCAATACTATTCATGAGTTAGTGATCAGAATATATACTCCAACCTAGTAAGAAAAGTTACAGACGTAACACTGTTACATCAACAGTGTACACATTAAATGTGTCAACGATGGACATGAAAGCATTTCTGCATACACTAATTGTATACTGTCTCCCTTTTTTGTTCCTCTTTTCTTTTCTTTTATTTATTATTATTGTGATTATATATATATATAAAAAAATACTTTGATAATAAATTTTGTCAAATTGCAATAGCCAACCTCCAATGTCGGCCTCCCCATGTCGACGTGGCAATACAATTACCATAGTTTGTTTCCCCTTCCACGTCACTATTACAATAATAACTTGTGAAACCATAAATCTAAATTAATTTCCACTAGCCCCCCTAAACCCTAGCCTTGTCTCAACCATTTCATTTCTTAATTTCCCTAAACCACAACCCAAATTTTCACAAAATTTCCCCACATACTATGACCTAATTTCGACGATTTTTGTCGACAGTCAGAACAGTCACGCAACCATGTTAATCTGGTAAATCCAATAAAGTCGAAACTCGAGGAATTACAGATAAAAAAGATACAAAGTATCAATATCTTAATCATGTCATAATCAATGCATTTAGTCTATAGCTAAGTTACATAAGTTACTCAAGTACACCATTTTCCACAGACAAGGGCAAATCAGTCAAATCACACCTTGCCAATGATAAGCCCTTTCTTGGGGGAAAAAGAAAACCCTCCACCTCCATGATTTAAGAAAAGAAAGGAGGTTAGAGGGGAGGGGCAGTTCCGTCATTTCAAGAAGGGTAAGCAAATACAGCCACTGAAATCCAACGCCCAAAAAGCAAAGATGACCTACATGGGCCGGCTTTTAACTATATTTAGCTGGACAGACAAAAACCAACTTATTATCACCTTCGTCGCTATCTGCACCCCTTTCCCTTCATTTCCTTCCTTCCTTCAAATACATACATCTACATATACATATTCTCGTGTCGAAAAAAAATACGAATGATTCTTACATGTATACAAATTCATACTTATATATACATACAATTATGCTTTTTATGTATAAATTCATGATCAAGGGCGGATCTAAGGGGAGCTGGAGATTGCTCCAGCACCCCCTCGCCCGAAAAATGTTTATTTTTATTTTTATTTAACTCTATGGAGTCTAAAATTATTGAATTTAACACCGCTGATCAATTTTCTACAAATGTCACTGTTTATGGTTATACGTAATCATGCTTACTGCGCCTTGTATTTTCTCCATCTTACTTCACTAGTCAAGTACTCCTCCCGTCCCACTTCAATTGGTTTGTTTCATTCTGACACGAATTTTAGGTGCAATGTTAAAAGTAAAATGTAAGGGATCCATATTGAAAAGTACAATAAGATTTGCTTTTTTCATTTTAGGAAACAATCTGGTTTAAGTAAAATGTCCTGATCAGGAAAGGAAGTCAAACAAAGTGAGATGGAAGAATACTATACTATATTGAGTTGTCTTAAAATAGAAAGACTTAATCCTTACTTTTTCATTTTAACATTGCACCTAAAATCTCGTATTAAAAAAAAACACGACTATTAAACTAGGACGAACATTAATTTTGGAGATCAAACCAAAATCAGTAATTTATTTTTATTTATATTTCACTTAATTTTATAGGAACCAAACTATACATACACAAACATTATTCATTTTGTATAAGGTTGCGTTCTCTTTGATGCGAAAGAAAAGGAGAGAAAAGAGAAAATTACTCTATAAATTCCACCCCTTTTCTCACCTTTTCTCACATTTTATATATTTTCCCCTTCATTTGCACTACAATAGAGAGAAAATATTATCTTCTAATTTGGTGTTGTAAATATTATCTCCAATTTAAGGAGTAAAATCCCCCCCTCATTGATAAAATGTGAGAAAATGGGTGGAATTTATAGAGTAATTTTTTTTTTCTCTCTTTTTTTTCGCATCAAAGAAAACGCAAGCTAGATGAAAAAAAAAAAAAAAAAAAAAAAAACCTAGTAAGTGTGCTGCATGTAGAGATATTTAATTTATGTTGTTACTGATTTTGATGGGAATTAGTGACCCTTTTGGAAAAAGAAATGTGTTTTTCCCCCCTTTCCTTTACCACAGAGAGCGGGCGAGAAATTTTTGCTAAAAGATTCCTCCCCTCTAAAAGGCAAATTTAAATAACCCCACTTTTTTTTTTTTATTTCTCACTCATATAATTTAATTTAATTTTTATTTATTTAATATTTGTTGATTTATATATTTTTCGGAAGTGTGAGATTGACAGGCTGCAGATCCCAGCGGAAAATAAATTAAATATACTTATTTCATTTCATTTCACCCCCCTCACACACACCCCCCTCTCCCTCAAAACACCCATAAAATTAAAAATTAAAATAAACACCAATTTCACCCCCTTCCCTCAAATCTCTGCGGCGAGTTGTCTGAAACTGAGCTGCGATGCTGGGCGTCTCAGGCCTCATGGGCAGCTCCGGCGACGGCGCTGCCGCGGCGGAGGGCCACGAGAGCGGCGGCGCCAGCGGCGGGAGCAGCGAGGTCGGCGCGTCGAGCTCGGTCCCCGGCGGCGGCGCGGAGGACGTCGAGAGGAGCGGCGGCGGCGTCGGAGGCGGAGGCGGTGGGAACCGGTGGCCGAGGCAGGAGACTTTGGCCTTGCTCAAGATTCGCACCGATATGGGCGTTGTGTTTCGAGATTCTAGCCTCAAAGGCCCGTTATGGGAAGAAGTTTCCAGGTGAATAATTCTTTGATTTCATTGAATTTCTGGGTTTTTTTTGTTTGTGTTTGGATCGAAATTGAGCTGAATTATTGTTTTCTTTTAATTTTTGAATTTATGAAAATGGTGATTATAGCTTTTTTCAGTTGATTCACACAAGAAATCAGCAGCTTTGGTGGAAATTTTATGCTCGAATTCTCTTTCCTTTCAGTTATGCTTTAATTTTCTCACTCTAGAATTCTTGCTAATTATAGCAAAAGTTGAAGCTTGCAAGAAATTATCCAATCTTCATTTCATCTTCTTCTTCAACTTTAATTTTTTTTTCTTGATCTGAACTTTTCAGTTCAGTTCCTTTCACTTCAAGTTTTTTTCTTTTTTTTCAATGAAAAAAAAAATTATAAAAATAAAAATGATTTAATTTGTCTTTGTTTTTATCACATAGAAATTAATCACTACTTCTTGTTTGGATGGCTGCTGTTAATTGTTAAATCCTAGTGTTTTATCTCATGCGTTTAACCTCCATTAATCCTTGGTGTTATTGAAGAATTCAGCTAAAAAAAGACAAGAATTTTCGTTTTAATTTTATTTTTTTTGTAAATTTTCGATGAATTAAAAATCGGCCGACTGTAATTTTCTTTCCTCAGAAAAATGGCGGAGCTTGGATTTCAACGAACCGCCAAGAAATGCAAAGAGAAATTCGAGAACGTGTACAAGTACTACAAGCGTACAAAAGACGGCCGCGCCGCCAAGTCCGACGGCAAAACTTATCGATTCTTCGAACAGCTTGAGGCGTTGGAGAGCGCTCTGCCGCCGCCTTTCACCCCTCCGCCGCCCCGCCCGCAGCTCCACTCCGGTGCGACAATGCCGATGCCGATGCAGGTGACGAAGCCCGCCACTTGCTCGTTGCCGATGCCGTCGCATAATGTTTCTACTGTTCTATCGACTAGCCCTACCCCGTTGAGCATCGTGCCCCCGATCCACCATGGTACGAATCTGCATTCCTCGCCGTTCCATCCGCCGTCGTTGCAGCCGCCGCCGCAGGCGGCGTCGGCGGCTGCGGCGAATGCGTCGAATCCAAATGACTTTGAGCGGCATTTGGATTCGACGTCGAGCTCGTCGACGTCGTCGGACGAGGATATACAGCGGCGGAGGGGGAAGAAGAGGAAGTGGAAGGATTTCTTCCATAGATTGATGAAGGAGGTGGTTCATAAGCAGGAGGATTTGCAGAAGAAGTTCTTGGATACTTTGGAGAAGAGGGAGCGCGATCGGATGGCGAGGGAGGAGGCGTGGCGGGTTCAAGAAATGAACCGGTTGAACCGCGAGCACGAGTTTTTAGTCCAGGAGCGGTCGATCGCCGCCGCCAAGGACGCGGCGGTGGTGGCGTTCCTGCAGAAGGTATCCGAGCAGAATAATCTCCAAATCCCCATCCCAAATTTCAACCCACCCGCCCCATCCCAACCTCCAATGCAGCCTCCGCCGCCGGCGCCCCCGAGGAATCCCCACCCGCCTCCGCCTCCGCCTCCAACATTTCCGTCTCCGGTCCAGGTTTCGGCACCGAAGGCGCCGACGCCGGTAAAAACCCCCGACACGTCGAAGACGGACAACGGGGGAGACGGAGGCGGCGGGGACAGTTCGATGGCGGCGAGCTCGTCGAGGTGGCCGAAGGCGGAGGTGCAAGCGCTTATCAACCTGAGGACGAGCCTCGACATAAAGTATCAAGAGAACGGGCCGAAGGGCCCGCTCTGGGAGGAAATCTCCGCCGCCATGATCAAGATGGGGTACAATCGGAGCTCGAAAAGGTGCAAGGAGAAGTGGGAGAATATAAATAAGTACTTCAAGAAGGTGAAGGAGAGCAGCAAGAAACGGCCGGAGGACTCCAAAACCTGCCCCTACTTCCACCAGCTCGACGCCATCTACCGCGAACGGGCGAAGAACGACGCCGTCCCGTCGTTCAGCCAAGGCTACGCGGTCAATGCCGAGCCCATCATGGCCCGGCCCGAGCAGCAGTGGCCGCTGCCCGACCAGCCGAAGCCGCCTGGCATGAACAACGAAGACGTTGAGAGCGAAAACAACGACAACGACGACGAGGAGGAGGAGGACGAAGGCGGCGACTACGAGGTGGTTGCGAACAAGCTGCCGACTTCGGCGGCGGAGTGAGGGCGGTGGTATTGAGAGAGAGAAAAGGAGGCCGGAGAAGAACGGGATGCTTGAAATGGAGGCAAGTGGTGGTGGTGGGGGGCAGGAGTTGCAGGGAGGTGTCAGAGGGGGCGCGGAGGGGCGGTGAAAAAATTTGAAAACGGTGGAAGGTCACGTGGTTGAGTGGCGCCGCCGCCGGCGGAGGTGGTGTTGGTGTTGGTGGTGGTGGTGGATGTTTTTGTAAGATTATTACAATTTAGTTTTTGTTTTTGTTTTTTTTTCTTTTTACATATGTTTTTCTTTATGATTTATTTATTATTTTGGAGATAAATAAATTGAGGGAATATTGGTGAATTAATAGAGAAGTCGAGCCAAAAAAAAAAACTAATAATGAGGAAAGTGTTTGAAATTGTATTTATCTCTTTCTTTCTTTCTTTTTTTTTCCCGAATGTTTTAATTTTGTTCATGGAGTGTAAATTTCAAAGAATATTATTGAATTTAATAATATTTATTATTGCTTTTATTTTGATTATTTTCTTATTCCATTTTTTTGTTTACTTTAGGGTTAATAAAGGAGTATCTTTTTTTTTTTTAATTGCTTGATCATGTTAAAGTTGTGGGGATAACAGAAAAATTGACTTGACGAGACACAAACCCTAATTCTAAGCAACTTGTAACAAATCAAGTTTAATACGTAAATTCTGTTTATTATTTGTTCTTATTTTATTATAGCACGCCATTACTAATTTATTAATTACTTAATTGATTACCGTGAGTGTTTAGTAATTATTGAGCTAGCTAGCTATGGATATATAAGAAATTTTACTCTTTTTAATAATTTTAGTTCCAAAGTAACTTCATCGAATATCACATCTCTAATCGAACCCAAATTTAATAAACTTTTGTAAAATTTGTAGATAATTCACATTTATGTAACGTTATTTTCTTTCAGCTATTTTTTTCACCATAAAATAGAAATATACGACAAATTCTCAATCTAAGAGAAATAACATGTCCGAATAGAATCAAACATGTTCGTAGAGAAGTTATATTGTCAGCTCATCGCATAGCTAGGTTGGCTAAGGAATCCTCGTCTTTGGGATGAGCTTCCATCGATTGCATTATTCGTGTTCCTTGTTCATGTTTATAAATTTATTCCCTTAACATAAATTAATGATTTTTAATTACTAATTAAGCTGCATATTTTTGCATAAAACATGCATAATCTACTAATATTTGTTCAATGTAATGTATAATTATTTATAAATGAATTGAATGTACATACATGGTGTCAGCAAGAAAGGGAAGCAGTAATTAGGGTGCAATAATAGAGAAAATGAAATAAGTGTCCACCAATTTAATTATCATCCAGTTGTAAAATAATTGCTTCTCATGGAAATCTACACATTTAATATTACTATACTATATAGTATAGTATTAAACATTAATATTAAAGTACCGTAACAGAAACGAAAATAAACATTTAACATGTGAAGTGTCTGAGCTCGGTTTTTTACCATGTCCCGCTATACAAAAAATTACTGCCACTTTAATTAATATCTACGCGACGAATACTGCTCTTCCGTCAACGATCTTTAGGGTTTGGAGGAGTAATACGAAGTTTAATGTATTAAAGTGACTTTTATAGTTTGGACGCATTTTTATAACATAGTATATATACTTTCTTATAATGTGAATATATTCCCTCCGTTTGCTTTTAAATGTTTCGTATGGATTATTTCCATTTTCCTTTTTTTTTCAGTTGTTTCATTTTAAAGATTTGATAGTAAAATAGCTAGACGTTAATTAATAATTGATCATATTTTAGCATCTATTATGCTTGAATCATTTCTCAATTATATTATTTACTCCCTCCGTTTTTTCTATAAGTCGTTTTTAGCTCAAGCACGCGAATTAATAAAAATTAATGACTATTCTTTATTGTTCATTTTTTTCTCGTAAATCGCATTTTTCATGTAAAAATAGGTAAAATTATTTTGGAAGAAGAGATAAACATTAATTGTGATAAATGAAGATAATGAAAACAAGAGAAAAAGTGAAGAATAGTTAGTTGGAAATTGAAAATCTTATCTTCAAATATGAAAACGACTTATAAAAAAAAAAAAAACAAAGACAAAAAGCTAAAATGACTTATAAAAAAAACGGAGGGAGTACTAAAGAACGCTCAAATTTAACCCGAATAATCTGAAAGTCCAGCCCGAATTCGAAATGTTTTAATACTCAGATATTTAGCGGTCGTCGGAATCGAACGTAACGTTTGAGGAAGTTCTATACCTACATTCGCTCCACTGTGATTTAATCCTCGATTCGCCACTATACATGCTCGATCATGTTAATTTCAAAACTAATAAATCCATCAATATTGTTGTAAAATAGTACAAACATAATATTGATATAAACCGGTATATTTCTAAATATAAATGGAGTTACATAACATCAATAATTTTCTAAATATCATCAAGTAGTAACGTCTCGTCACAATCTACACATGACCCCACCACTTATATTGAACTCAAATTTCAACAAATCAATGAAATTCACAATACACGCGTCACGCTTAATTACCTAAACTCAAATCTTGTCTACTCTCAAAACAACCTAAATTATTTTAAACTATTTGTCTCCCATTTTGATATGAAAACACGAAATTAATACCCCGTCCGTCTTATTTTAAGAGTTGTATATATTCTCTTCGTTCTCTTCTCCCTGATCCATGTCAAGTGGACACGTAGATTAAAGATCGTGATCAGTGTGACTTTTTATCCACTTATTTTGTTAGGCTTAATTATTGTCATATCAAGAAAAAACTCAAGATTAATGGGACACAACACCCCAATATGAAAGGGACGGAGTCTCAGAGAGAGTACACTATATTGGGTTGTCCTACTTCAATAGTTTCGTTTCTCAAAATATAATTAATCTTTCAATTTCAATGTGAAAACCCCCTATGTTTTACATTTAATTATGTAGTGAATAACAACGTGACTATTGAAACGAGACGGGGCCGGGAGAATTATTTAATCGATTTAAATGAATTTGATTAGTAGAAATTAGAGATATGTGTGACATAAAATAGTGCATTTGGTTTGACTTTAGGGGATTATTCTTTTTTCTTTGATTTCCCACAATATTTGAGGATTGAGATGAGATGTCCACCCATATTTTTATTTTTAATTTCTTAAAATTATTTAATTAGTGGGCCCACAAATTGGGTGGTCAAGATCTGTTTGCAGAAAATTGAAAATTTGAGATGATATGATTCCGTTAAATTTATACAGTAACCCGTATTTTATGAAAAGTGACGTGTTATGTCAAGTTACTGTCACATTCAAGTTACTAATTCATACACCAAATACCTCCCCTAATAAGTGTCCCGAACCGTCAAAATGCAATAACCAAGGAATTGTATAAATTTACCATATTAACCCCTAATCATTACATTGAAAGTTGAAAAAGTGAAAAAAGTGTAATGATAATAGGGGTAAAATTGGTAGTTTAGCCAAAATTTTACATTGAAATATGTGATAGGACACTTATTATGGGACAAAAATTTTGGCGGCTCAGGACACTTATTAGGGGACGGAGGTGTAAATACCAAATAAATAAATAAATAAATAAAATAATAATACTAAGTTTTTTGAATTAATCATTTTGTGGTACTACTCCTACTTACCCTACGAAAAAAGAGGGAGAAATCATTCTGTACTTATCACATTGCAGGGGAGAAAATTCAAAAAAATTCTCCTAAGACTTTTCTTTTAACTCGGTACGTCTGGTTTTTCGTTTCGTTTTTCTTGAGACATTACTTTTCAACATAAAAACTAATGAGTTTTCGATTAAGAAAGTTTTCTACAGGGGTTTTAAGTGATTTTTGTTAGAATGACTCATTATTACTGCTATAAAAGGAACCATGTCAAGAAATTGAGTTTTATTTACAAGAATTAAGAAACTTTTCTTTAAACGATTAATTATTCATATTATAAAAGGAATCGCGTCAAGAAATGAAGAAACTTTTCTTTAAATGATTGAAATGAAAACAATCAGGTTTCTACTATTACTTCTTACCCGACTTCGTTCCATCTTAGTTCGCCTACTTGTTGAATATATTTAAAATCCACCACAACCTATAGATTCCGTAACGTTTCAAATCAATTTTGGAGCACTATAATGACGAGTTTTAAAATAGATCTGTTGTGTTAAGTACTTACTTCGTCCCAACTATCTTGTCTCACTTTTTTATTTAAATGATTATAAAATCAAATGAGACAAGCTAGCTGGGACAGGAAGAACATTTATATACTACCTCCATCTCATATAAGTAGTCTCATTTGGAATGAGCACAAGAGTCAATAAAGGAAGAAATGTGTGGTTGTAATTGATTTTGAAGAGAGAGAGAGTTAATTATAGCCATGTATTCTTTGCCATTTTAGGAAATGAGACTAATAGGTGAGACGGATCGAAATGGCAAATGGGACTACTTATATGAGATGGAGGTAGTATAAGGTATCACGATCTATCCTTGCAACCTTAAACATGTTAGAAAGTCGACGATGTCTATAAATCGTGAACGGACGAGGAGTATGGGCACATATACACTGACTTTTTGGTCCCAAATATTAGGACTCTTCTTTAGGTTGTGGCAAAGTATGAAATTGTTTGGAAAATATGTACATGTCTCTATCAATTATGTGCATGCAGTAAGAGATTGACTACTGAGTTTATTATTAATAGATATAGTTTGTTAGTTGACTAAATAAGTCACTTATCTCATCCAATATGTAGGCTAATCACTAATAACTCTAGAATTTTCTAGGGTTATTTGCCATAAGTTGCCAAGTTATGATTCATGGATTTGGACCGATATATTATCATGGAAACACAATTTACACTGTCACATATATACATTCACGCATCCAAAATGACTCGAACCTCTGACCTCTTACTTGGAGGGGGAACGTCTTATCACTAGACTGCGCTCCGTCGTCGGAAATGTGATATATTAATTTATGTTGCAATTTGAGCCTTAACCTTTGTAAATAGATGTAATATGTATATACTACACAATTTAAAGTTTCTCATCATTTGTTTGTTTTATTAGTGCACATATATGTCGAACTTCTGACCTCTTAATTGGTGGAGAAACGTCTTATCATTAGATTGCGCTCGATTGACCGGTATTATACTAATTCTAGACTGGAAAAATACAGAAAACAGAGAACCCAAACTACTTGATACTAGCATCTTTTTGAGAATTTATGATTGCCACTTGTTGAGCAAATAATAATTTGGTCCATGCAATTAAATAAAATAAATTCTATTTTATTAAAAAAAATAATAATAAAAAAAGGTCATTGTCAAGAATTGTGATGATTGAGTATTGATGGGTCAGAATTCAGAAATGGTGAAGGCATTAAAATGGCTGCAACTACTTAACTGATTTCTTCTGCTTTTCTTTCTTTCTTCTTTTATGAGAGTATTTTATAATAAAATCAGCCTCTTTTTTTTTTTTTTTTTTTTTTTTAGTAAATAAAATTAAATTTCCATTGGGAAGTGAAAACTGAAATGGGGTACATTCAATTTGCAAGTACCTATTTCCAGCTTAATTCAAAGGGCATCTTTCATTTTAGTAGTATCTTGTTTTAATACTTTCTCTTTATGTAACTACTTCCTTCATATACATGCATGTCAGATCTTCTTATTCATTAGGGAATTGTATTCATTCAAGGTTGCTTCTCAAAACAAAAAACAACTTTAGCCATTCAAACGAACGAACTTGTGACGTTTAATGAATATATGTGAGGTATAAATTAGTGAAACGACTCAAGTTCGTTGGGACATAGAGAGTAGATGTTTAAAATGTTTTGATTTATGTTGGTGGTGATTTACTATCAAATTCCAAATATATCAACATCTCAATTTATAATTTGTGTATTTACTTTTGTAAATCCCTGCTTAGTGAAAAGTGCAGGTTAATGAGGGTTTTAAGCTGCATAAATATACTTTAATTCTTGTGACAACAAACACTAATTACTAATTAATTTTATTTATGAATGTTGAAGTATTGAAATTATAGTTCGATTATGTTATGAATTTTGAAGGATTCGAAACTAGTAGACACACTTAATACGTTCCCGACTGATCATAGCATTGCCATATCGATAATTTTTCTATTTATGGTTCAATATAGTTTATTTTGTTTGTTGAAGTATGACGTATTCTTAGGGTATTATTTTGTGCATATTAAAAATGCCTACAATGGATACGATACAAGAACCGTCTGCATCCCATCCATAATCATATTAAAAATGCTTAAAACAATATTTTTAGAATAGCATATTGTTGATAAGAAAGAGATTAGGCCCAATATTGCATGGCCCATTAACGTATTTGTACAGGCCCATTTTAAATCAAGCCCAATAAGATTTTCTTAAATTTATATTAATACATTTATTTATTTCCCCGTTTAAATAGTTTCAGAAAAAGACTAGATGAGAATTTAAATGATAATTTTTTTTATATTTTAATTGTTAAATTAAAATCTATACTTATAATATTATGTACCATAAGTAGACATGTTAAGAAAACCAATTATTTTATAAAAAAAATAGGAGGTATCAAATCGAAATCGAAATCGAAATCTATAATTGAGGAAGATCCTATGGTGAGTGCAAATCTATTCATCAATTCGATAACATATGTACTACAATTATATTAATGGAAAATACCCTCCATTCAATTCAATCATGATATATAAATGAAGATATGTTTGTCATTTCAGTGGAAAAGTAAGGTGATAAGCGGATGGGATCCTCTGTCCCTAAATTGGTGTACTAATGGTGTACCGATACAAAATTAGGAAGGTTTGACATACATTAATAACCAAATTTTAAATGACAACTAAGAGAGAGAATTCAAACTTTCCTAATTTTGTATCGGATACACCAATTTGGGGACAGAGGATCCCATCCGGGTGACCAGCTATTATATCATAGTTCAAACTACTAATATATACGTCATATATATAAGTGAAAGATAGAAAAACACGAAATTTGCTTATCCGGCCATTTTATTTCACGACTACGTACCAAGTTGGGAGGGTTTTTTCTTACCATTTTAAGATACATAATACAAGGAGCAAACAACTATTTTTATTAATTTCAACTCATCATGATTAATTGGGCCGAAACGCGTGGATCCAAAAATGTCTCAAGGGATGCCGCCCCCGAACCCCCGCCTCGGGGGCTACCGGCTCCTTCCTCGCCCCGTTAGTAGTTGGATCGTCGGTATCGTGGCTCTGTCTTTTGATACGTACGTCATAGTAATTATTGTTATTTTATAGTATTATTTATATTTAATAGTCTAATTATTAAATAATTGTATAAACGAGTATTGTTATGTTTATCGGCCCGTTGTCTAGTTGAGCCCATTAGGGTGCGTCTAGTTAGTCTATTTATTCAGTTGTAACCTAGGGTTTTATGGATTGAATGATAATTATGAATTAAGTTTCTTCTTGTAATTCTCAGAATAGGCGCAAGCTCAAAGTTGTGCGACCGATATAATTCTGGAGCGGAATCGTATCCTCTTGAGTAGGTTGAGACTCCACATCAATAACTTGAATGTATAGTAGTGGAGGACTGAATTGCTTCACTAAAAGTGTTGCCCAATAGCCATGAAGATAACTGCTTTAAATACCATGATTGGACAGTTAGTTCATAGTACAATATATGCAAACCTTTTTCAAGAAACGAATAGGAGCTACATAAATTAAAAGTGCGAAAATCAAAATAAAAAACATCACCGGGCTGGTAGCATACATATTATCACCAACATATTTCATTTAGGTAGTTCAGAATACGTGAAACGGTACGATATGTATGACTGAGGTGTCTTGTATGTTAAGATATTGATGTTGTGTTTAGTTGTGATTATTGCATGAGGGTGAAACTATGTAATCTATATCTCGTAGTAGCCCTCTATAAACGAGACATATGAAATAATGCATACAGCTAGTTTTGTGTAAAGGTGTTATAAATCTAAGTATTTGATAAATTGATATAATCTCTACGTACAATTTCTTTTATTATACAATCATGAGTTTGTTTATAAAACTAGCGGAGATTACGTGCGATGCACGTATAATCTTATTGCACATATAATGTTTATTTTTATTATAGATATTAATACACTTGAAGATAAATAAAAAAATCATATAAGTTGAATATAAATTGAAATATATTTGGAATTAATATTCTAATGATAATATTAATGATCTACAAATTTATTTTAATTATAAGGGCAAAATATGCAAATCAAATTTTGTAAACAAGACACTTTTTATAATAGTATATAGATTTTCAAATGTCATTAATAATTTTATTTTAATTTAATTATTACTAAAAAAAATATCAAGAGTTGAGACAAATTGATGTTTGTCCAAATATAAAAGGAAGTTCTTCTCATTTCACATTTCCAAATGAGCTCACACATAATTAATTTGTAGTATTCTTATTTTCTATCAAGAGAGAGAGAGAGATGGGAAAACTATGTAGTTTTGTGAAAGCATTGGAAGAAAACAAGGCTTATTTTGCAATGATAGGAGTGCAGTTTGCATACGCAGGCATGTCTCTCTTCTCTAAAGCGGCCATAGCTAAAGGAATGAATCCATTTGTGTTTGTTGCTTATCGCCAAGCTTTTGCCACTCTTGCTTTGCTCCCTTTTGCTCTATTTCTCGAAAGGTTAGAGTCGTTATACTCCGCCCGTTCCATTTTTCTCTAAACAATCGTATTATCTTATACTAACACATACTTCGACGGAAGAAGTATATATACTAACATATATACCATTATTTTCTTAGGAAAAGAGCTGATCCATTGCCATACACCCTATTGTGGAAGATATTTTTGGTTTCTTTATTTGGGTAGGGTTTAATTAATTACTAAACAATATTTGGGAGCATAATATTCAACTTAATTATTGATTTTATTCTTGAAATTTTTTTCAGGATTACTCTTAGTTTGAATCTCTACATATATGCAATAAACTATATTTCAGCAACCTTTGCCTCTGCTAGCAACAACAGCGTTCCCGCTTTCACCTTCGTCATCGCCCTCATTCTCCATTAAGCAAAAAAACAAGTCGAAAACTACTTTCAATCAGATGATCTGACACGAGACTCTCAATTTTCACGTACATGTATATATTTCAAATATTTAACATTGACATGTTTTATATTTCATGATTAGGATTGAGAGGTTTTCCATTAGGGACATATCGGGAATTCTGAAGATTGTGGGGAGTGTGGTGAGTTTTTCAGGGGCAATGGTGTTTGCCTTTGTGAAAGGGCCTCAAATTAATGTTATAGTAGCAAAGAGAAGTGGATAAAAGGTTGTCTTCTCATGCTCTTGGCCAACATCATTTGGGCCTCTTGGCTTGTCATGCAGGTAAAACTGCGACTTCGAGTTCGGTTTGAGCTTTGAATTTTTTGACTTGATAGATTTTTGCAAAAACTTAATATTCCGCTGGCTCACTTAACATTTAGTTTTGACTGATCAATTTTTTTTTAAAAATCATGGCTCCGCCGTGTGTGTAGGCACCGTTGGTGAAGCAGTACCCGGCGAAGTTTCGATTGACAATGTTGCAATGCTTATTTAGCTGCATACAATCAACAATTTGGGGCATGGCTATGACTATGAATAGGGACCTTTCTTCGTGGAGACTGGCGTGGGATTTCAATCTTTTCTCCGTTGCGTATTGCGTATGTTTTCACACCCCACGCATCCTTTTCAATTCAATTACATGCTTAACGAGATAGAGGGAATATCTTTGTGAAATGACGACGTTAGATGTCATATGTTTGATTGAATTGAGGGTGAAAATGGAGAGTTGATATTACGATAAAAATGTAATTATAACTTATGCCGAGACCATTAGCTTTACACTGACTTTACTCTGTTTTTACATCACATGACACGAGAACAAAAAAAAAATGACGAAAATTGTTGGAACCTGTGGTGTAAGATTTCAACAATTCAGGTCAATTTTCTGTAACTTGCTTGTGATCCCGTCCCACAAATGTGGAAAGAGAGCAAAGTTTTGGCCATATATTTTTATTTTCAAATTAAAGACCGGACCACAAAGTTACGATGTAGCCAAAAAGTAGACCATAGGTTAATCCTATGGAATTATAAATTAAACGTGACATGCATGCATTTCTATAAGAAAATCATATTAGGTAATGTAAATTTAATACAAACTTTATCAAAAAATACTACTTCTAAGTGTTAATAGTCAAAACTAGTCGATCTAGATAAAAATGTGAGTTTTCTAACCACGGTTATTAAAGTGCAAGTTTTCTAACTAAATTTTGAGTTAAATGTCAAAACTGTCCTTATTGCCCAACTGTATCGCCAAACAAAATTCCCTTACTGCCTTGTGTTTCGGGCTGTAAGACATCTTTGAAGTTGGACGGTATGACTTTTTGTCAAAAAGTGGTTAGAAAACTTATACTTTTACAAGTGTGGTTATAAAACTCACGTACTTATCCCTTTTCGACTATTTTTGCATCTCACCCAAATACTAACTTGAATAAGGTAAATACAGGGTATAGTAGTAACTAGAATAAGTTACTGGCTGTTTCTATGGGCTGTAGAGAGCAAAGGCCCTCTTTTTACTGCTGCATTCACTCCTCTCCAACTACTTTTTACTGCCATCGTCTCTGCAATTTTATGGAAGGAGATGCTCCATTTAGGAAGTTAACTACTCATTCATAACTTCTACTTACTTTCTTTGTGCTTCAATTTTCAATTTCATTTCAAGAAGAAGAAAAATCTTGATCAAAGTAGTTGTTTGATCAATCGAAAAGGGTTGGGTTTCTGTAGCATTCTTACCTGTCAGGGGCTGAGCCAAAGGCCTGCTAGTAGGGCTGCAAACGTGCCGAGCTACTCGGGACTTACTCGGTGTTCGATTCGGTAAAAGCTCGTTCGAGCTGGAATTCGTTAACAAACGAGCCAAACTCGAGCCTGAATTTGAGCTCGGTTAACTTAACGAGCCAAACTCGAGCAGTAAGGTATTCGATTCGTTTTGCTCGCGAACATGTTCGGCTCGTATATTAATCGAGCATGTTCGTTAGCCTGTTTCACGAACTCTTAATCGAATCTCTAATCGAGCCTGTAAACGAACTTTAGCATTTTTGTATAAAAAATTATAGGTTCAAAAAAATGGAATGTTAAAAAAAATATGCTTAAATCATATCTTTTAAACGAGTTCGAACTCAAGCTTTTCACAAGCGAAATTCGAGCTCAAATTCGAGCCTAACTCGAGCCAAATTCGAACTCAAAAATTTGAACTCGAGCCGAGTTCGAGCCCGAATTTAAAGCGCGAATCGAACTCGAACCCAAGCCCGAACATGTAAAATACTAAACGAGCCGAACCCGAGCAGACCAATACTCGATCAGGTTCGGCTCGTTTGCAGCCCTACCTGCTAGTACTTTATCTATGTTGTCTATTTTTATTTTGTATACAAGTTCGGTTAAATTTACGTATATTTAACCTTGACCGACCAGTCCTAAATTCCTAGCTCCGCCGCTCGTACGTGCTATTATCGTATCAAAACATATTGTATCAAATCAATTAGAACTTCTTTGAATTTTGTGTTTTCACGTATCATGCATGCATGCATGTGTGATTTGTAATAAAGTATTGATTAATTACATTTTTTAATTTGGTTTGGTGCAGTGTATGCGGGGGATTATTGCTTGTAGGGGGATTGTATTGTGTATTATGGGGGAAGAAAAAGGAAGTAGCAAAGGAAGCATACAAACCCAATACACTATCCATTGAAGAAAATTAAACCATTTATTTTGAATTCTATTTTTCGCAATCGAGACCGTGATAGGTTTTCTGACTGTCTAAATTTTCGAATTTACACGTCCAAATTCATATGCGGAGATTAAAGATTATATTTCGACGAATTCGAAAAAAAATGAAAATTAACATATACGTACAGGTCAACATTCCAATAAAATCATCAAAAAAAATTGGTCGAGTTAAATTTTAAGTGCTAAAAATTGAAAGATTGTTCGTTGAAATTACAAAAAATGATCCAAACTTCGTAATTTAATTTGCGTTATTACTTCGATTTATGCAAATATACATATCTTGAGAATTAAGAGCCAATCTATCGTTAATCCGAAAGAAAATAAAATTACAATAATACCATTGTGTATAAAAAAATTTAGTGTATTTATTTATTCATATTTAAAAACTGAAATTAAAAAAAAAATTATTTCAAAGGAAATTCGGAGCTGAAAATCGTGGGCAGAGAATTAATTAGCGGTAGATTTCTAGCGATTTTGATTCTCGTTCGTGCTCTCGAGTGGCCGTATTTCTACTTCGGAGGTGGAGTTTTTGCGTAATCTTCGTCCCCTTCTTCGTATTTTCTCCGATTAAATTCTCTCTACTGTGTTTTTTCGACTTTTCGTGGTTATCTTCGAAAAATTACCAGAAATACTTTCTGCATTCGTCTCTTCAGTTCAAAATTCGCCTCTTCAGTTCAAAATTCGCATGTTTTCATGGTAATTTCCTTGAATGTTTCCAGTTTCCTCTAGTGGGTTCGATGAAATTCCTAACAGCATGAGGAGTATTTTTTGGGATTTTGATTTGAGTTCTTCTAGTACATGCTAAGGTGAAAAATGGGTTTGTGTTTGTGTTTTGTGCAGTTTCTCTTATGCAGATTTTTGGGGATCCTCCTTTTGTTGTTGATGTTGGTTTAATGCATTTTTAAGGTTACCAAATTAAGTTATTTCTTTGTTTTTGGACTAATAGTGAAGCAAAGGCCATTTCTTGGATCCCTTTTTGTTTCTTTGATTTTGTAGTGATACTATCACTAGGAAGAATTTCATATAACTCTCTCTCTCTCTCTCTCTCTCTCTCTCTCTCTCTCTCTCTCTCTCTCGTTATTCATGTATAACGGGAATTGAATGTAGCTGAAATACCTGAGTGTGAGCTATGAAGCTTTGAAGGATAAAGAGTTGCCTCTTGTCTCAAGCTTTCTATTTAGTCATAGCCAGTTTATAGGACCAAACTCGTTCCATCTACGCTGATTTGGTGTTGCTATTCGAAAACATAGTTCTGCTACGGCAAAATGCAATTCTAGTTATGATTTGGACTTCATAGTAACAAAATTATGTTGACAAATGGTTGAATGAGCTAAAGGTTTTCTGAGACTAACCAAAGAAAGCCATTACATGTAATTACAGTTATAATGCATGTGCTTCTGTCCTTACCTCTGTCTTATTCCTGAAAATTAAGCTTCCATTTTGGTTTATCTGTCCTCAGATCGAAATGAATGACACTGATTGAAGTTTTGTCGGGGTTGCAACAACAGTGGATTTAGGCCATTCTTGATATCTTTCATATGGAAACCATGAATGCGTCTCCTTCTACGTCGGTATGGAAATGCTGCGTTTGTATATTGCATGTCTGTGTGTTATGTGCATAAATGGATTATGGATGCAATCAATCACTTACCTGGAAATAATTGGTCAAAGTATGAATAATCTTCTTTTAGATTGATAACTTAATCTTTTGTTCAGCTGTTATGACCTGTTCTTTCGTTTGTATTAAGGTACCTTGTTAGCTTGGAACCTATATTGATTGTTCATCTTAGTTCATGCTATAGTTTTTCAGAGATTGAGTACGAAGATGCTCCTCGGAACATTTGAGGACATCTAGTGGATGGAGTATTAATGTTAGAATGAAATGCTTATTAAGTGAATGTTTAGACTCAGAGGATGACATTTGGAGTAAAGAAAATGCGTCAAGTTCAGACGAATATCATTCAATTAGACAAAAGGACTATTGTGCAATGTTATCTGATATATTTCAATAAATGATACTTGCACTCTATACAGAGCTTCTCTAGTCAGATTTGAGTTTGTCTACTTGTCATCATATATTAGACGACACCTTACTGAATATGGTAATTCTTGTTCTGTAGAAAAGATTAATTACTAATAGAGGTTCAGTTACGGCGCTTCCAATTCCTTTAACTTGAATAATCGGATTCTAATTTCTACTGATATCAGCTTAACGCTTGCAAATTCTAAAAGAAAATATCTTCTATTATAACCGACTTATGCATAATTCATCTTGCAGCAGGTTTGTTTGCAGTGTGGTGACGAAGGATTTACTAATGCATATATATACTGTGTCAAATGCCTCAAATTCGTTGTTCATCGGTAAGTTGAATAATGAAGTCTTTTCTTTCGGCTATCTGTTCTTCTTCATCCAAACTACCACCCTTGTCTTTCAGTATGTTACTTCCCAAGCCAATACTCTTCAACTCTTTTCTAAGTTTATATTATTTCAAAAAAACAAAAAAAAAATCTATTTTGAACCTCAAACCGTGAAATAAATTACGTTCCTTTTCTATATGGCTGAAACTTCTTGAAATCCATATTATCATGGTTCAGGGGGATGTGATAATTGTTGATTCACGGTATTTTCTTTTTTTGCTGTCCAGCTATTGCCTTAATGTCATACCCAAGTCATTAGATGAATTTGTTCCATGGCTTTGCGATGATTGTGAAGCTGAAAAGAAAAACCAACACCCTCTCCTAAAAACTGTCCCAACCTCAACGAAGAAAAATGAGACAGTAGCACTTATGGTAGAGAATCCTGCGCCTTCGGAATCTGACAGTGACTGTCACACAGTGGGCTTAGGGATGAAAGATGAGGTTATGCGTTTTTCCGCAGCAGACGAGAGAAAGAGATGCGATCAGAGCAATTCCCAGTTGCTCGTAACAATCAAGGATAATCTGTTACCCAGAGAATTATCAGCTGATAATTCCCATCAAGATAGTGCTGAGGAAAAGAGAAGTGCAAATGTAGTATCCATTATAAGAGCAGACAATAATACCGTTTGTAATAACTCCTTGGATAGACCTCAGACTGCTTCAGCACTGCCTCCTTTCTTGTCAAACAGCCGATCTGAGGGAAGTTTGAAGAAGATGAGATCTGACATGCCTTCTTCATCTAGTCGGGAGGACCAGACTACTCCCTTTGCTCAAAATCTCAAGAAACAAGAAGGGCTCGTAGGAATTCAGTGCACTGACATCAACCTAAGCAGAGAACCAGAAGTTACTAAAGAGAGAATCCCTGCTTCTAATAAAAGTTATTCCTTCAATGGTTTTCAAAAGGATTTGATATTGAGTGCGGAGCCAGTCATGGAGTCAATTTGGAGGTAAGCGAAATAGTAAGAGGAGCAAAAAACTTTGTGAAAGTACTTGTAATTTTTTCGTCTAATAATATGAATTACCTATTCTTACTCACAGGGGAAGTTTCAATATAGTACTTAACAATGAAGATGATATACTTGAGGACATGATGCTCACTTATCTATTTCGGCATGCCAGAAAGTATACAACGAGGCACGCCAGTTCAAACCCATTCTCAATCTTGAAATGCTGCCTAGAGCTCATGTTTGGCCACAAAGATTTGAGAAATCAGAATCGATTTGTCAAAATATTGCTCTCTACTTCTTTCCATCCGAGAGGTGTTGAAATTATTCTTTTTTGCTGTTAGATAGTATGTTACTGCTTGGCATTTTCTTTACATTTGATTTTACTCACAGAATTCTGATATTTTTCCCTTTAGATGCGAGTGGGTTTGCGATGACCTAGTCAATCAAATGGTGGAAGAGGAACTCGCTCTGAAAGCTATTGTTAAGAATGCCGAGCTTCTGGTGTTTCCTTCGACTAAACTGCCATTATCATACTGGAGTAATACAAACTACACTTTCCTTTTCATTTCTGTTAAATCGTTCTCATTGATCGTGATTCTTGACATGGATGTTATCTGTATTTTTTCCCTATGTAGGATTCAAGGGTAAATATTATCTATGGGGGGTATTTCGGGAAAAGCAGATTCCAGCATCGTGTGCACGGGAGCCAAGGTGCAACCCTGTGATGCGTAGGGATGGTGTAGATGGTAAAAGTAGGTCCGGGTCCAAATCCGGTGCAGCAAAGAAGAATGTTGGTGGTCATAGCCCCCTTAGTCCACTTAGCAACTGCAGCAGTTATGGTTCTCGCACATCTTGAGGTAATAAATATCTAGTTGAATGTATTGCGTTTCTTATGTGTAAAATATCTGCTTTCTCACGACTTCTGTGAATGATTTTGTGAAATTTTGAGGCATTTTACTCGAGTTAGAGCCATGATATGCTATTTTCATATTCTGCAGACTCTCTCTCTCTCTCTTATGTATGTATGTATACACATAGGTATCTTACCATGTATGAACAAGGTAAACCTATTTTCTTATAATTAATTCCAAACTAGGCTTAGCAAATGACGAGTCTCTCGATTCTATTTCATCATCACGTTATTTACTTTCCTCTTCAACAAATTAAGCTACTCTGTCCAAAGCAGCAACTCCTCCATTAATTTCTGCCCAGAAATTGAAGAGCGTTCGCTCCTAACCTCAAGCAGTCTTTGCATCATTCCGGCAACTTACTCTCTTCATGGCATGGAGAAGTGATGAATTGCTATTTGCTGCAAATGGGAAGGCGTAGTCTGCAACAACTCAACCGGCCATGTAAGTCACCTCCGTCTTTGTTGAATCTGAGGCACCTAACGTATCTTGATCTCAGTAATAATAACTTCTCTGGAGAAACCATCCCTTCTTTCATCGGCTCCTTGTCGAAGCTCGAGTACTTGAATTTATCTCGTGCACTCTTTGAGGGCAGGATTCCCCCACACATTGGTAATCATGTGAATAATCTTAGTACTTCTCTAACACTCATCGATTTCTCTGCCAATGGTTTTTTGTATAGCCTGATCAGTAATCAGTCTTTCTTCCGCATCCCACAATGATTCTTTCAACTCAAGACTCTGAAATAAAATTACTTAATTATTGTAGTATTATATTTGATAAAATTTCGTCTCATCTAAAAGCTCGAACTTATAGAGATGGTGGGAATCTATTGGCTTATATTATAATTCTCAATACTCCCCCTCACAATTTCCAAACAAACCCTCTGGGTAGGAGACTAGGAGGCTCAACAAAGTGCACACTTTTTAATATGGGTAATTTCCAAACCAACCCTCTGGGTAGGAGACTAGGAGGCTCAACAAGTGCACACTTTTTAATATGAGTGGAGTTGCTTTCAGCGGAATTCGAATACACAATTTTCAAACCAACCCTCTGGGTAGGAGACTAGGAGGCTCAACAAGTGCACACTTTTTAATATGGGTGGAGTTGCTTTCAGCGAAATTCGAACACAGGACCTCGGCGTTGGCCAAAGGCTTTGATACCATGATATAATTCCGTCTTATCTAAAAGCTCGAACTTATAGAGAGGGTGAGAATCTATTGGCTTATATTATGATTCCCAATAATATTACATGCATGATATTGTAACAATGTCTTTTAAATAAAGATATGATAGGATATAATAAACAAATCAAACTTTGTAAACAAACTTTTTTAATACTATGTGTAGAATTAGACTAAAAAAACATGCCTTGGATAAATTATGCCACACATTTAACAAATTAAGTATTTAATTATGCATTTGATAAAATCATTAGTTCATGTGAGGATCCACCATATATAATTAGTTTATGCATTTTCTTAAAAAAAAAAAAAAAATATCAGGCAAACATTGCCATTAGACTGCGTTATGTTCCGTTGTCGATATATGCAATTTTGAAGTCAAAGTCTTTGTATATTTGTGTAGAAAATATGAAACATCGACAAATTAATTCCCTTTGATAACGAAGCGTTGTGCAATTTCTTATTTTGTGTGGTAGAAAATTAAAATTTTCTTCTTTCAAACTTTCAAAGTCAAGTTCACTTGTTTGCTCCATACAAATTTATGGGGTCTGTATTTCGTTTACTATTCCACTTATGAATTTCCCCCGTCTCCGGTACGTCGAACCTATCGACTTTTAATTGATTTTGAAGTTTTGTAATAACGCATTTTAAAATTTAACTTTTTAATATAGTTTTTTCTACAGGGTAATATGAGTAGAAAAAACTAAATTGCTAAAAAACTATTTTTATTTCTAACTTGAATTACTGGTTCGCTAATTAAATATTATAAAATATTATTTTTATGATTGAAGGAACGCATCCATTATACAAGTAGGACGACAAACGAAGTGCAACTTTGTTGATAGAATGTTTTACATCAATTATTAAATTAAGATTTGAGTTAATTTAAACAAAAAAATGAACATAAAATAAAATAAAAGCTATATATATATATATATATATATATATATATATATATATATATATGGTTGGGATATGGTGAAAACCACCCTTCTTGTGAAATATAGAAACCAATATATACCATAGATATATATGTAATCAACGAATGAGATTAAGCATGAAAATAAAAGTAGTAAAATTATTTTAATTTCGTGTATATGGTGAGGGACATAATAGTAAAATCCTTAATTAGTATTTTAAAACTGCAATTATCTGTTAGCATTATTTTAGATTTGAAGAATATTTCTATAAAACGACAAAATTTTAATAATATACGCAACTAATGAATAGTCATATTTAATACGTCAATTACACATTCCTTCGTCCTTTTCTGCGATTAATTTTCGAGGAAAAAAATTGATATACATTTTCTATTTTTGATTATTGTGCATTTTTCATTTTTTGTTGCATTTATTCTATTTTCTGCTGCATTTTTCATTTTTTGTTGCATTTGTCAATTATATAGAGAAAACAAAATTCTAAATGGATAAACTAAACCCTAAGTTGGGATACTAACCCAAGTACAAAAAATCAAACCCCACTAAAATATAAATTTAAATGATTAATTTAATTGTTCATGTTGTTTATTGCATTGCATAACAAGCAGATACATTATTTGAAATTTAAGCGAAAAATAATTATTTGATGGAATATAAAAAACTAAACTGTAATATGAAAAACTAAACCGTAGTTGGAAAAATCGATAATTAAATGTTTAATAGGAACGTCCGCGAATTTGATCAATTACTCATTGACTTACTTCATGCATGAATATAAATCATATGTAGATGCTTGTTAAATTTGTTTCCAATATAGTGTGTTGGGTTTTCAAATCGAGTAATTGTACATAAAATATATTTGTTGCATTTAAAAAACATTTGACGCATCTTTACTAGGTTATGTTGCATTTTGAAAAACATTTAGATGCACTTTTACTAGATTATATATGTTGCATTTCAAAAAACATTTGTTGCATTTTTAGTGGATTATGTTGCATTTCTTAGTCTATTAGTTGCAAAAAGGTTTTATGTAAATGGCAATTAAGATCGACAAAGCTACGATTCGAATACCTTCTTTGTTATGAGTTGATCTTCAAAACAATTTTGAGTGTGAAATATATGCTATGAGACATGTGAAAATATAATATACATTGAAAAATCAAACTAAAAAACACGACATTTTTATTTTTTTCATTTGTTAAATAGAAATAAATGTGAACTGATATAATTCATCAATAATCTGCTTAAATTTCTTCCAATTACAATTTCTTTCGAAATAATGCAACATAACATACTTAAATATGTAATAACTATAGGTGTAGATGAAATATAAACCAAACCTTAATACGTGATTTTCTCCTATGTTGTCCTCTTGGGATACACCTTCATGCAACTGAAATTGGAATATGCATCAAATAATATAATAAAATGTATCAAAATAAAAAAAAATATGCATCACAAAAAAACAGTAGTGTATACGAATGAATAACTAAAATAAAGACATGATCTACATACATAAAAAATGTAAGCATAAATAAATAACAAACTTATCAAAAACACATGGTTTTTTTTTTTTTTTGAAATAAAGGGAATATTCCCTTGAAATATTATCTTCCAAACGTAAAAATGACCAACAAGCGATACACAAATAATTATATTGTCGAATGAGAGAGGAAATAATGGCTTTGAGGTGATAATTAAGTACCGGCTTGATAATACGTAATCAAAACTCACTCATGAGTTTGCAAAATGGCGACCAAAAAAACAATCAAACCTTAAAAAAAAAAAAGATAGCTATATATCTAAATATAATATATTATAAATAATTAATGAAACAGTTACCAAAAATATATCTAGTAAATAGCTTATGTGAACCCCCTTTATTAGGGATCAGTTCTATTTAAACTTCATGTATTTTACTTGTTTATCCCCAACTATAATGTAATAAATCAATAAAAAAATTAGTTTAAAAATTAGTGATGTGGTAAAATCTTATCCATCAGATTATGTAGATCAATGGTATATATAAGTTTCTATATTTCAATCCTCCCCTATATATATATATATATTAGTTATAATCATCAATAGTGTGTTCCCTACTAAGAAAATTTTAAAATAAAATAATATAAATGGTAATTAAAAAATTAGATAGTTCTTTCACTTTTGTATTAGCTTGAAGTTCTCACTCTTCTTGACAATATACATGCATTTATCAAAGTCTGCAGACTCTCCCTCTCTCTCTATATATATGTGTGTGTCTCTTACCATATACTAATATATTAAACTTACTGTCTTATATTTCCAAACTGGACTTTGCAAATGACGAGTCTCTTGAATCCAATTCATCATCTCCTTTTCTTTTTCATTTTCTTTTTCTTCACCAAAATAAGCTGCTCTTCTTCTGATCAAAGCAGAAACTCCTCCTCCATTAATTTCTGCCCCGAAATCGAAAGGCATTCGCTCCTAACTTTCAAGCAGTCTTTGCAAGATCCCGGCAATCTTCTCTCGTCGTGGGATGGCGAAGCGATCAACTGCTGCAAATGGGAAGGCGTAGTCTGCAACAACTCAACCGGCCATGTAAGTCACCTCCATCTTCGGAGTCATGATTATTACCGGTACGAAAGAGGTTATTATGTAGATGCAGGAGGTTATCATTTAGGGGGGAAAGTAAACCCATCTTTGTTAAATCTCAAGCACCTAACATTTCTTGATCTCAGCAACAGTAACTTCTCTGGAGAAACCATCCCTTCTTTCATTGGTTCCTTGTCGAGCCTCGAGTACTTGAACTTATCTTTTGCAGGATTCGAGGGCAAGATTCCCCCTAACATTGGTAATCTCTCGAATCTACACACTCTTGATTTGGGAGGTCTTGATTATGTTTGGGGTGATCATCAGCTGGAATCAGGTGAATTAGAGTGGTTGTTAGGGCTGTCTAAATTGGAGTATCTAAACTTGAATTCTGCCAACTTGAGCAGAGCTAGTAAGTGGGGTGAGGTTATCAACTCCCTCCCTCGTTTGCTTGAATTGCACTTGAGTGTTTGCTCAATTGATTCCTTTCAGTATCATGTGAATAATCTTAGTAATTCACTGACACTCATCGATGTCTCTGGGAATAGTCGTTATTATGATACTTCTCTAACACTCATCGATGTCTCTGAGAATCGTTATTTTGATCAGCCTTTCCTCCCTATCCCACAGTGGTTCTTTCAGCTCGAGTATCTTGTTCATCTTGATCTTAGTTCCAACTACTTCTCCGGACAGATTCCAACCGTTCGCAACACCTCTAAACTCCAGTTTCTTGACCTTTCTGATAATTATCTAAATTCAAGTAATATACCAGGTTGGGTTTACTCTTGTAAGGATTTGAAGTTCCTTGATTTGAGGGGAAATTCAATCGGAGGTCAAATTTCTGAGTCCATAGGAAATCTAACCTCTCTTCAGAGCCTTGATTTGAGTGGGAATCAGCTGTCTGGGAAATTACCAACACAAATCACTAGCTTGTGCAGATTACAATCATTGGCCTTATTTGGAAATGAGTTGGGAGGTGATTTAAAAGATTCATTCCGAAACATGTCTGAATGTTTCTTGGGATCTCTGCAATCCCTTGATTTGAGTTACAATCAACTCTCCGGACATCTCACCGAGCGGTTGGGAGAATTTAAGCTTCTAGAGGGACTATATCTCAGTCACAACTCACTGTCAGGTAGGATTCCAATCAGCATAGGAAATATAGCATCTTTGGTGTATTTTGAGATAGGTTATAACAAATTCACCGGAAATCTTCCCGTGAGTTTGGGACAACTCTCTCAGATGCTTACGTTTGACGTTATGAATAACCGGTTGGAAGGAGTGGTGACCGAAAGCCACTTCGCCAATCTCTCGAACTTAGAAACCTTTCATGCATCCGAAAATAACCTGACTCTGAGCGTAGGCCCCGATTGGACTCCACCCAAAAGAATTATGGCTCTCGGGCTTGGGTCGGTGAGGTTGGGCTCGGGGATACCCTCATGGCTCCAATCAAGGTTGGATAACATTGATGCCCTTGATTTATCCGATACTGGAATTTCAGGCGCTCCACCTACCTGGTTTTTCGACATTTCGTTTCTAAACATTTCAAACAACAACCTCCATGGTAGGATTCTATATTCAAATAGCTCTAGAGCGTCCAGGCACATCATGAGCTGGAACAATTTCAGTGGTTCATTGCCTCGAATAGGTGGAGATAGATTGATGCATTTGGATCTCTCACATAACCATTTCTCAGAGGGTTTATCTTACTTTCTCTGCCACCCCTTTCAATTGGTATCTCTTTCTTTGGAGGGGAATCGATTGAGTGGAGAATTACCAGATTGCTGGCAGAAATGGCCATCCCTCCTCTATTTGAATCTAGGCAATAACTTAATCTCTGGGCGTCTACCTAATTCCTTAGGGTTCCTTCATCAACTGTGGTCCTTGAATCTATATGGCAACAAATTCTCTGGCCAAATACCCTTTTCGATGCGTAACTGCACAAGCTTGAAAAAGATGGATTTGGGACGTAATAGTCTTGATGGAAGCATACCAACATGGATAGGTACCGGCCTAACGGGATTGAGCATTCTCAATCTGCACTCGAACAAGTTTAGCGGTGGGATTCCTTTAGAGTTATGTCATCTACAGTCTCTTCAAATCTTGGATCTCTCTCGTAACAGAATATCGGGGATAATACCAAAGTGTGTGCACAACCTAACTGCAATGGCTACAAAGAGAGAGTTAAATGAAGAGATGGAAGAAGTACGTTACGACAATGACGGCAATCTTGAGGCTATCCTCTTTAGGGAAAGTGCCTCGATAGTGACGAAGGGAAGTGAATTAGAGTACTCCACCATTCTCTCGTTGGTTACGAATATCGATCTCTCGAGTAACCATCTGAGGGGTGGAATCCCAAAGGAGCTGACAAGTTTAGTGGAGTTGCGATCACTAAACTTGTCAAGAAATCAGTTGAGTGGTTCAATCCCCGAGAGCATTGGAGAAATGAAGCAATTGGAATCTCTCGATTTGTCAAGTAACTTTTTGTCAGGCCAAATTCCGAATAACTTCACACTTCTTTCGTCTCTGAGCTTTCTCAACCTGTCTTTCAACAACTTAAGTGGGAGAATACCACAGAGTACTCAGCTGCAGACTATGGATGCCTCCAGGTTTATTGGGAACGACCTTTGCGGGCCTCCATTAACAAAGAACTGCAGCAGTAGCAATGGAGAGGATGTGGTGCACGGGAATGAAGGTGAAGAAAGAAAAGGAGAGATAGAGTGGATGTATGTGTTTTTGAGTGCAGGATACGCAGTCGGATTTTCGGGTGTGTGCAGTGTGCTGGTGTTGAAGAAGAGATGGAGAGAAGTTTATTTTGGAATGTTGGAAATGATTTGGGATAAGCTTTATGTGTATTTCCATGTTTGGATTAAGAAGTTTTAGTTTCATTTACCTTTTTTTTATGTGGGTTTGTAGTGTTTAGTAGATTAATATTTGATAGAAATAAAAGCATATGAAACTTTAAACTTATAAGATAACTAGTGGATGTGTTATGATTGAGTGTGCTGTAATATATGCATGTTTATAGTTGAAGAAGATTGTTGTACTGTTATTTATCATTCATCCTTGAATGTTATAGAAATAATTGAAAATGTTCAAAATAGTTGTAGACGAAGAAGGCTAAAACTAAACAGATTCCGATCCAAATGCTAAACAGATTTGTAGCTCGTCTTCTTCGATTCTTCGACTCCATGTTTTCCGATCACTTTTGGGGAACTCGATGCTATAAATCGATGAATAAAACCTTTGTCGACGTACGTTAATAAACTTGTTGGAAGTGTTTTATGCTTCATTAAGTTTATATGAGCGGCATATATATCTAATAAGAACAGAGGACTCATTTTCTTTTTCTTTTTTTCTTTTTTTTTTCCCTCCTTTTTTGTGGGTGATGAGAATTAATTATTGTCAAACTAGAACACCTAGAGCTTAAAAAACATGGACGAGATCCTCTATTATATTTCAGCGTGACATCTTCTATTACACGGTCAAATGATTTTCAATTGTCAGAGGCATTTCCAAAATCGGTATTTTAAATACTTATGAAAAAAATTTCAACCATTGTTGGTTTTGGAAAAGCCTTTGGCACTTGGCAGTTATCCGATAATGCAATACAAGATTTCATACCGAAATGCAATACATAATCTCATTCTTATAAACAAATATATTAAGAATGTATGCGTAACTCATACAATAATAAGGGAAATATATCAACTCCAACACTCCCCGTAAAAGTACTCTTTATGTCCCAACGAATTCGACTTCCTTTCTTCATTATATATGAATATAAATAATTAAAAAATGTCGAATTGGACGGGACGGAAATGTCCTATACATGACTTGTAATTATACCTTCTAATTCTCTAACCTAATTAATTAACAATTAACAACTAATTAAAAAGAATTCACTCAACTTTTCCCTAAATACACGAGACCTATATATTATTTATATAATTAATTTATCATTATTCCATCGCTATATATCGGAGAAATAATTAAAAACATCCAAAATATTTGAAGAAGAAGAAGAGGAAGAATGCATGTTGATATTATTATCCTCCAACATATTATTCACGTTCCTATTCCCATGCAAATAGCTCATCGGATCGGAATCGCTTTCATTAGAACGTAAATTCCTCCCGATTTCGACGCCGCCGTTCGAAAACCTCGTTTCCCTCCACTCCGGCAGCTTGAAGTTCCCGGTCGAACCGAAATGTGCCTCCGCGGACACTCCGCCGTCATTAGCAAAAAAAGACGGCGGCAATGAAGAATGTTGGTGGTCATAGCCCCCTTAGTCCACTTAGCAACTGCAGCAGTTATGGTTCTCGCACATCTTGAGGTAATAAATATCTAGCTGAATGTATTGCGTTTCTTAAAATGTGTAAAGTATCTGCTTACTCACGACTTTTGTGCATTTTTGAGGCGTTTTACTCGAGTTAGAGCCATGATGTCCTGATCAAAACGGCATCGTTCTAATGTCCTATCAGTTTTGATTTGCCATTTCACCTTCAATTTCTCATGTTGAGTGTAGAGGCTTGGGACGGAGTTAGTAGATTCTTACCAGAAAATGAAAATGGTAGCAGAGTCGTAGTAACTACGAGGCTATCGAAGGCCAATTCTCGAGTCTCAAGTTCTTACTGATTGAGAGATGTGATCTAGAGCAGTGGACAGCAGACAGTTACACCCACTTCCCACGCCTTGAGCTCCTTGTTCTTCGCTTTATAAAACAGTTGACGGAGATTCCTTCGTGCATCGGAGACATACCGACTCTTCGATCAATTGAGTTATATTATTGCAGTGGTCCGACGGTCGATTCAGCTCGAAGAATAGTGGAGGATCAAGAGGAACTCGGCAACCAAGACATTCAGCTTCAAGAATATGGAAGGATACAACTAAAAAAAAAAAGGCACCCTGTTAGTTGTGAGAGGGTATATTAATTAGTTGTGAGAGGGTATATTTTCTATTATAGGTAAGCGGACAATTAAATAGGACACCTCAATAAGAAACAAAGACTTTTAAAGTGGGGCGGAGGGAATATTATTGTAGTGTTCTTGGCTTTCTAAAAGTGAAGGAGATTTCTTTGTGGATCAGAGACATACCACTATGTTAGGACCGCCGGATGCACTATGAATTTTAGACGAATTTTTTCATCACGACGTTGGCTGTATTTTCCTCACCGTAAGGGGGTGTTTGGCTAAGCTTATAAGCTGTGTTTGATTGATTATAAGTTGTTTGACTGTTTATAAGCACTCTAAAAATGTTTGACAAAATAAACTCTCAAATACTCCCTCCGTACCACTTCACTTGTCCTCTTTCTTTTCAGCACGAGATTTTATGCGTAGTGTTAAATTGAAAAAGTAAGGGGTCCACATCCAAAAGTAAGGGTTAATTTTTGCCTTTTAAGGAAAGATGACAAGTGGTATGGAACGGACGAAAATAGTAATGAGGACAAGTGAAGTGGGACGGAGGTAGTAGCTTATAAGCTCAAAAAATAAGCTCAAGTGCTTATAAGCACTCCAAAAAATAAGTTCCTTCACCCCAACTTATGTTTTCAAAATTTAACCTTTCCATTGTCTAACTTCATATATTTTATTTTTTTTTCATATTTCAATTATAAACACTTCCATTAGAAAATTATAATAATTTAATGACACCATTTAATGACACCATTTAACAATTTACATTATATGAAATCAAGATATTACATAAACGAACTTGATACATAAAAACATAAATTCAATCTCTATCTACGAAATCCTCTCAATTTAAAGGGTGATTGTCTTTTTTTCTCTCATTTTTTTTTTTCACATAAAAAAGTTTAATTTGTGCAATTTTTTATTATCATTATTTTTCTATCAAGCAAACATTACCATTAGACTGTGTTTCGTTACGTTGATATATGCAATTTTAAAGTCAAAGTCTTTGTATATTGGTGTAGAAAATATGGAACATCGATAACTTAATTTCTTGAGATGACTCAGTCTTATGCACTTTTAAGTCAAGTTTTAGTCCTTACATATTTTATTGTGTGGTAGAAAATTAAAATTTTTTTCTTTCAACTTTCAAGTCAAGTTCCACTTGTCTCCTCTCCTCCATACAAATATTATGGGGTCTGTATTCGTTTACTACCCCACTTTTATGAATTTGACCCCGTCTCTGGTATGTCGAACCTATCAACTTTTAATTGATTTTGAAGTTTTGTAATAACGAAATTTAAAATTATTTTTTTAAAAATAGTTTTTCTATAAGATAATACGATTACCCCGTAGAAAAAACTAAATTCCAAAAGAACTATTTTTATTTCTAGCTAGAATTACGGGCTCTAATTAAATATTATAACTATTATTTTTATGATTGGAGGAACAAATCCATTATACAAGTTGGACGACAATGAAGTGTAATTTAGTTGATGAGAAACGCTCCCCTACTTACAGTGTGCACTTTTAATGTGCCCACAACAAATGTGATATGGATAAGGTTTACTTTTTTAGATTAGTTAGAGTATATATTTAGACTTCTTTTTTTTTTTCCCCCCATTAATAGTACGTTACGTTAGCCGTGAGCACATTAAAAATGTCCACGCTAGGTAAGGAATCATTTCTCTTCGGTTGATAGAATTGAGTCAATTTAAACAAAAAAAATAAAAAAATGAACATAAAATGAGAAAACTAGCAAAAAAAAAAAAAAGTAGTTATAATCATCAACTAGAACATCTCCCACGCGATGCGCGATAAAAATATTTTTTAAAAAATGTAATATTATAGATGATCATTTCTACCAATTACTAATAAAATAAAATGGAATTTGAGGTTCTAGAACATGATTTTTGAGACAGTGTAATGAAGTCATGTTAGAATCAAATTTTGCAATCCTAAATGCACCTATTAGGATATCAGAATGTCATATAAAGGAGTTTGTTTTATTTTGATATTTTCTATTTATTTTCGTCCAATTAGCAATTTAAAGAAGTATTATAGATATAATTAGTCAATCTAATTAAAAATTATGTGATTGAAGTCAACAAATATCGAAAAAATTACGTATTAATCTTTTACATTTTAAAATTATCAAGTACTACTAATTAACATGTTTTTAGAGGGAAATTGTATTGTATTATAATATTAATAAATTAAATGCATAACCTATATAACTATACAAAAATTTAAAAAAATATCATTTTATTTTTCAGTAATTAGGCCTTCAATTTTTTAATTTATCAGATTCATACGTTGTTATCTTTTTAGCAAGTATGTGAGCTCCCATACAAGTCCATATACTACTTTGTTGTTGTTGTTCCAATTTATTCATGGGACAATCTCATATATAACCACTTTCACTATAACTATAACTATTATAGCCACAAGTTTAAAAATGTATGTTTTATAGCCACTTTTGCATGAAAGGTCACAAATACCCTTTAAACAATGAATTTCTTTTGTTTCTGTATATTTCCACTCCTAGCCATGCAAAATATCATCAGGCCCATCACTCTTCCGTAAAATTAAATTTTTTGTAAAACCAACTTCATACCTTTTGACCGAGTTGCTGCCGGGTCCTATCCGTCTGGGTTTTACGGCAAACGCATTCCAACCACGCGGAGCACCGGATGGTTCCAGCCACGGATTCCTTCAACAACAAACAACACAGCCCTCGTTCGTTTCCTACCCGGGGCGTAGAGTATTTTGTTGGTATACAAGAATTAAAATTTGGCGACAGGTGATGAGCAAAAGCCCAAATTTTTATTTAGGGAATTATAAACTATTTATTACATAAGATTATCTCCTTTTGGGAGGAGACAAACTTGCTTAGCTACCTATGGTAGCGGAAATAGAAACACTCATGCACTAGAAACTGAAAACTATTACAAGATTTATTTGTGAAGAAGGTAAAGAAAATGTTCGATGATCTTCTCCTCCTCCTTTCTCCTCTTTATATAGATGCAGAATTGTATGTCCCAATTCCGCATTATTGCCTCAGATGCCATATTCGCTGGCATATTCCTCTTTCACTAAAGTTTCGGTAGTGGTGAGGGTCGGCCTGTCATTATCTCAACCGAAAGTGTTAATAATGCAGCTCGACGGATGGAGTCTGGGACCTCCATTTTTGAATTCCACCAAAATTTTGGTGAAATGTCTCTATCCTGCAGCCCACTCCTGTCGTCTTCTTTTTGGGTGGGGTTCCTCTTGAGTAGAGTCACATGACTCTATTATTTCTTGTTGGGAAAACTTTTCCCCGGGGCCCTTGGCATTCTCTTGACTGATCCTGCCTGTGACTCCCTCTTGTCGGTGGCTCGGGCTCGTCCTGCTTTGGGCATGAATCCTTTCCTGAACTCGAGCTCTTTCTGGTTTTGGCATGATGAACAGATGCGTTCATCCCAGTGTCCAAAATGAGCCATGTTGCAATATTTGCGATGAGTCTCTTTACTCACCACCAGCTGGTTTTTCCATAGCAAAGTCCTCTTTCTTTCAAAAGCTTCCTCTACAAATCTTGTGGTTTTCCCTGTCATGGTATTTAACAGGAAAGATCCATTTACCGAGTTCTGAAAAAAATTTGAACTGGTACTTGACTTTGTCCATCTATGTGAGACAGACCCATAAACCCCAAGCTCGTCGAGTTGAAATTTCATCTTCTGAAATGGTGGAGACAAGTGGAACGTCTCCATCAAGTGCCTTAACTCCATTTAAGGCTCTTTCGTCGGGTCTCCTTAGCCTTATATAATGAAAGGCTTCATGATTCCCTTTTCCTGCTGGTTCGGGAGCTGCACTTATAAAGTATAACTCCAAAACATCACCGCGGCTAAGTTGATCATTGTTAGCCCACGAATCATACACAGCTTCTTGAATCCATTTGGGTAGATTCTTGATTTCTGTAAATGCTGGCGAAATGGTTAGAACTGAAGCAAGAGCTCCAAAATCGTACCATTGCTTGACATCATGTGGATTTGCCCCTGGCTTCATCCACACCCTGGGATATTTTCCAGAACCATCAATAACACAATAGCTCGGGTTAATTTCCCTTCTTGTAAGAAGCTTCTCCCAGCTAGCTTGATATGCCTGCCAATAAGAAGATACTTGAATAACCTGATTAGTATCAACCTTAGATTTGCCAGTCATTGGCCTAAGATTGATCTCTCCCTCTTTAACCCCAGAGGTGCCGGGTTGACATGATGATTCAGATTTGGACATCTGAATCTCATCTTTTCCTTGGGCCGGTGCATCCGTGAATGCCACCAACTTAGGACTCGTGTTAGAGGTATTTGAATCCTCTGCTGCCGTTATAGGGGCCGGCAACCGAAACACTTCTTTTTCCTTATCGGACGCCCTAAGGAGTGGCGCTTGTACTGCATTCCAGCACTGGTTTTGTGCTAGCCTACAAACTCGTATTCTGTCGGTGACTTTCGTCTTATCGACAGCTTGTATCTTTCCAGCTTGTTCAGCCTTCAAGACGCACTCGTCCCATTCTTTCGATAACATCTCGAGGTTTTCTCGGAGATGTTTCTGAGAGATGATGATGGAGTTAACCTCAGTTGGCTCCATCTCTTGTTAAGAAATCTGCAAGAACATTCTCATGAGATTTCACAATAACAATGTCAAAAACAAAATATTGACATTCAGCTTGCCATCTTAGTAATCTAGCCTTTTCAGGTTTAGATTCTATCTTGTTTTTTAAGAAAACCTTAACCTGCGTGTTATCAACTTTCAAAGTAAACTTCTTTGCTAATAAAAATAAAGGCCATTTTTTAAACGCCTTTCGAACTGCAAAGAATTCTTTCTCATTAATGTGCCATCTGACGGCCTCACTTGCTGAGAACAACCCGCTGCAATATCTGCGTGGTTCTTCTCCATTTGGCGTGATCTTTGTAAGGACTGCTGCCCACCAATGATCACTTGCGTCGGTGTACAGGACTAAATCATCTTCATCCTGTGGTATTGAAAGTTTGGGGAAGTTCCTACAAACTCCTTTCAATAGTCTCATTCCTTCTTTGTGTTCCTCAGTCCAGATGAACGGAACATCTTTCTTTAGTAGTGGACTAAAGACCTTTCTATATTTTGAGAGATTTTTAATAAATGCTCCTGCAAAATTAACAACTCCTAAAAAGCTTTGAAGTTGCTTCTTTTCCTTGAGATCTTCTGGGAAATCTTTCACCTTTTGTATGATATGATCCTGCAAAATAATTCCCGTTTCGTCGATCTCAATCCCCAGAAATTCCATTTTCCGGGTTGCTATAACTGCCTTTTTCTCAGACAGTACTAGCCCTTCTTTGTAACAAACATCTGCGAAAATCTCAAGATGTTTAATATGTTCATTCATATCTTTTGACGTAATAAGAATGTCATCAATATAAACAAACATAAATGACGAATAATCTTTAAATAGATTATCCATCCTCCTTTGAAATATCTGGGGTGCATTGGCCAACCCCATAGGCATTACGTTCCATACGTAATGTCCTTGTGGAGTAGAAAAAGCTGTGAACTTCTTACTCCCTTCTTCCATGCGAATCTGGTAGAAACCTGACTTGCAATCAAATTTTGAAAAAACCTTTGCATTTCTTATGCAGTTAATAAGGTGTTCTCTACTTGGTATGAAATAACCATCGAATTCCAAAATGTCATTAATACCTTTGTAATTAATAACAAGTCGCGGTTTATTTCTTTTTATCTCACCATGGTTTCTTACCAAGAAGCCTGGGCTACTGTATGGTGAGTTCCCTGGTTCGATCAGTCCCATATCAAGGTGTTCCTTGATGATGCCCTTCATGTCCTCTTGATCTCTAACATTCATCAAGATTGGCTTGTGTCGAACAAACTCATGAACCTTGTTTGGTTTGACCGTCAAGGTAGCTCTGAGTTGATTCTTCTCCCACCATGCCAAAGGATCCTCATTGTAACATCGTACAATTTTCTTTTTGACATCTTCCAATGATACCTGCGTATCTATTTCAATATCTTTACAAATTAAAGATACCTTTAAGATCTGGATCTTAGCAACATTTTCTTCATCGTTCTCGCTAAGTTCCCCTTTGATCCTAAGACCCAACAATGCTTCGTTGAATCTTCTTTTATCCTGCATTTTTGGGTGTCGAAGTAGTCCTTCATCACCACGCTTGCTGCGAAAATTGAGTGGCATTTGTCGATTAAATGCTCCTTTCAATCTTTGAACAATGATTTTGTGATCACATTGCGTTGTGAACACTAATCTCTGCCTCTCATTATCCTACATATATCTTTTGAACATCTGCAAGAAATTGTTACCGAGCAAGATATCTGCACCGGTATCATGAAAATAAATTGGAGGGGTTTTAACCTTATACCAAGGCGTCTGACCTGCTCCTCCAATCAAGATCTCCACTGCCTTAATTCCTTTTGATAGAATTAAGACCTTTTTGGAAAAATCTCATCCTGCAATCCGTGGTAGTTCTTCCTCTATTTCTTTTGGAAAGATTTCATGTTTTGCTGTGCAGATTCCTACTCCTGAATCAATATAAGCAGCAAAATATTCTGCTTTATATTTCTCATATAACACTCCAATAGGAATGTATATTGAGAATGGACTTGTCATCCGATCAACATCTTTCTTTCATTGATCGTGATCTTCATTCCTCCTTCACTGCTTCTCCAGGGCTTGTATTTCTCGAGAAAATCTAGACCGAGGATAAGAATATTTTCTTCTCTTCCTGCTTGGCCTTTGATTTCAACCTTCCATCCACCCATCTCGATCATGGCCTTGTAGTGATGGATCTCTGGCTGTTCCAGATAATACAAGATATTACATGGAAAATTATTTTCCCATCTTGTAGTATCAAATCTGGTTGTTACTCCTCTCCATCCTTCCGGACATTTGATAGTAATAACCATCTTGTTGGAGCCCAACAACCCTGGCTGGGTGTGTTGCGTTAGACTCAGGCTTCTTCCCAGAGGCTGAGAAGTAATCCTATCTCCCTGGAATGATAATCTTCCAGAATGTAGTCTAAGACTTTGGTCATGTCTTATAACCATCCTGTCTTGAATTTGAATATCCACATCTCTCAGTCGTGGAATTTCAACTCTATCGGGACAAATTGCTGTCGTCACTTTCTTGAAGATATCTGGTATCTCAATGAATTGCTTCCCCAAGAATAACTCAATATGATGTGAGTTGGAGAGCGCATAAGATACCTGATAGGTGATGGAATAAGGTCTATTCCCCTCTTCCAACAATTCCTTTCTCTTGAAGTCCTGATATAACGCCAGGGCTTTGTTGAAGTTGGTGTCATTCAGATTGTAAGCAATCTTTGGATATATAATCCCCACTACTTGTCCAGCACATAGATTCCCCGCAATGGTTCCCATCACAGAGTCCTGAAGATTTCGTACTCGCTTGTCGCATATTGCAATGTCGATTGGGGAATCGACTCCTGCGAATAATGCTGATTTGAGCACGAGTTGAATTGCTCTGATGTGGATCCAATTCATCTTATCAGCAACCACCGGTTTCATCTTTGATAGATCCTCCCGGATATCACTTGCTGGAATCAATTGCATCTCCACTTGATTCCCCGTGAGCTCGATTGGTAGCGCCATTTCTCGTCTGGTGATTCCATAGACAATATAATGCTTCCGACTTTTTAGACTAAAGCTCCTTAGAACTTGGTCTATGTTTCCGGCTGAAAAACCCTGATATCTTTGTATACTCAGGTTTTTCTTCATGATTTTATCAATCTGGCTTTGGGAGATAATCGTCCGGCTAGAATATCCGGTTCTATCTTCACATTCCTGATGATGTATCTCTTCTTCAGCTGGATTCTGAATCGGTGGATCCATCGGATTCAGCTTCGCTGCCAGAATCTTCTTCCGCTTCGTATATACTCTCATCAGAGGGTATATCTTCGAACTGGTAAACTTGTACCAAGTCTTTGAAATAGATCGCGTCTTCAATGTCAGGTGTCGACTCGAATCTATTCATCCTCTTGTTTTCTGGGCAATTCGTTGAGATATGCCCAAGTGCACCGCACGTCCAGCAGTTGCAATCTTTAAAACTTTCATTTGCTCTGGCATGAGCCTTTCTGAAATTTCTCTTGGCTGCATATTTCCCCCGAGACTGGTCTGTTCCTCTGGGTTGAAATCTGCTTCTGGATGGACCGCTTCTTTGTCCATATTTATATGATCCGGCCTTCTGTCTGGACCACATAGTTCTTGGCTTCCAAGATTTCCTCCTGGATTTTCCTTCTTTTGAATAGGGTTGAAACCTATTCTTCTTGTACCTTCGCCTTTCTGAAGGCTCTTCTCCAATGACTGTTGGTAGGTCACTGCCTTCGCAGTTGAGGGTAGTGGTTTTGTTGATCCTCCTCAACTTCTTCATGTTCTTTTGTGCTGCAGCTTGTTGACACCATTCCATCAACTTGGCATGCACATAAGACATCCTCTTGGAAACACTATCATGGACACCTGGGGTATATCCACGAATGAGCATTTCTCTCCATGGGCTTGGAAATTTTAGGAAGAAAATTTCCTTGGCCTTCTCTTCATCAATCCTGGATTGATGTTGATACAAGGTAAAGAGCTTTAAAAACTTATTAAACGACTTCTGATCTAAGACCATGAGTCTCAGATTGTAGAACGCCATCAAGTATTTCTTTCTTTTCTCCTCATCGTATCCCTTGAAATAGCCTTCCCCCAAAAAATGGAGTTTTAGCCAATTTGCCATAGCAGGAGCCATGTTTTGATAGTCTCCTTTCAGGCATGAATCTCTTCTTTCTTGGTTCATTCATTCCCAAGCGATCTTGGCAACTCCTATGAGGCTTAACTCGAGAGTTTTTGCAAAACTATCTTGACTCATATCAAGAGTGGCTGCTGCAATAATCATGGAATTCTTCCATTCTTCGATGGCCTCCTCCCTCTCGTTGAAATTGACATCGTCGAGATTGAGATGAATTCCGTATGGCTGGATTGGTTCCATCGTTGCCTTCCCTACAGGTGTATCCTGCATTTTGGGGGGCTTCCACCTTGCGTTTCGCGTATTGATTCTGTGAGCTTCGTAACTCACATCTTCAAGGTGCTCATGGAACAAAGATCCTGCTTGGACTCCGGGTTTTTGCTCCGGTACTTCTTCGTTCACCTTTAGATCCACCACTCTGAGGTCAGCAAATGATTCTACTAATGCCTGTAGGTCCTCCAAACCGATTCTTTCAAGATTTGCCATTTTTCATATCTTGATTCAGTTTGTGTATGAGTTCCCACCCTGGATCCATCTTGCTGGACTCCTTAATAGGCAAAACAGTCTGGGGACTGTTTGACTCGCCTTTAAAGAAATTCATCTTGAAGGGACTGGAACGGGGCTGTTCCAATTTCTCCACTCGTCGTTGGATATCTTTCAAGATGTTGAGGATTTCATCTTGTTGAGAAGATATCTTTTCAACCTTTTGAGGTACTCCGTACTGGCTGTTGCCGTAGTTTTGCACCGTCTTCTGGATCTCCCTCAAATCCTTAGAGATTTTTGATGAATCAGGTTCAATCTCTTGGAAATTAGGGCCAACTCCTTTGGATGACTCCGTCATCTGGTATGAGTTTGATGGAATAAACTCATGGCTCGTCTTAGAACTCCCTCTAGGTAATGATTTACCCAAAGGCGATCCACGTACATCTTCACGACCTCTTCACAGATCTGGATTCGGTCGAGAGTGGCATCTTCTCGAATGGCGTCTTCGAGAATTCCTTGTCTTACTCTTAATTGAGTAAGTTCGAATTCCTTCTGATCCTTTTATAGATCGAAGTATACTCTGTAACACTCGCAACTCAGACAGATGTCTGGTTCCATTTTAACTTGGTGTCTCCTCCGTTAGTTAATAATCAATTATGCAATAAATAAATATAATTCCCAAATAAACCTAGGGCTCTGATACCATTTTAGAAGCGTTGGATCATAGCGTTGGATCATAATCGGTGAAAACAAGATTCTCATCCCATTTTTACTAATTATTTGATGGATAAATACTTTAAACAAAGAAACTCTTGTCCAAAGCAATTTTGAGATTGCAAATAGACAAGGATAAAGGGCATTATGGGTAAGTGGCTATTGTAACTATGTTTTTAAAATAGTGGCTATATAAGTTATAGTTATAGTGAAAGTGGTTAAATATATATACATTGAGACTTTATTCATTGTCTTTCCATAAATATCTCGATTTTTGCTATACCAATTCCACTTGCTATATATGCACGTAGGTTTTATTGAAGGAAGATATACGTGTCTATAAGTTTATGATTGTCTACGTAAACAGTTAACTGATTGACTAAGTCCGACAAGCATGGGCTGAAAAGAGCAACCAAAATATCAAATTGCTGTTAGGAAAAAAAGAAAAAGAAAAGAAAAAAATTAAGAAAATTACCAAATGTGTAAGTTATTTAGTTTATCTTCGTATAAATAATTATCAATCCCTTCCATGGAGATTAACGTGGTGCAGCAAGTCAAAAGGATTATCCGGTCGTCTTCTTCTTCTTTCGACTGGGGAGTCGCAACCGGCAATTAATTGTTAGTTGCAACGTACCAAGTGATCGACTTCTTATCAATTGATTTCACTCTTCAATCCACACCAACCTGTCATATGGTAAAGGGAGACAAAATATTGGGGCATTATTTGAAATGTCCATTTTGAGGTTTAAGAAATAAATTTTGTCCACAAAGTTAAGGTTGAATAAATCATGTCCAATTTTTGTTTTTTAGGACAAAATTGCCCCTCAAATTTGAATTGCGTTTTTTCCTTAAAATTCCCAGACGCGGGCTCATTCCACCCTAAACCACAATTCTCTGAAATCATTTTTTCTCTCTCAAAACCTCTCCCTCCCCTACCCGTGTTCGCCGTCGCCGTCCAGCCCTTTGCCGTCGCCGTCGCCGTCGCGAGCTCATTCTGCCGCCCTCGTCGTCGCCATAGCTCCCTCTCGAACCCTCTCTCTCAAACCCTCTCACTGAAACCCTCTCTCTCAAACCCTCGCTGTCGCCGTCCCTTCGCCGTCGCCGACCATACCTTCGCCGTCGGTCGCCGTTGCTGTCCAGACTTCGCCGTCGCCGTCGTCGCTGTCCAGCCTTCAACACTCCATTCTCACACCACACCGTCGTCGCCCTCCCTCTCTAACCCTCTCTCTCAAGATGGCCGCTTCTAGTTCGAATCGTGCCGCCGGGGACGAACAACAGGTGAATGTGTGTTAAATTTATGATTTTTGGTTTTTAGGGTTTAGGGTTTTGGTTTAGGGCTGTTGAATTTTCAGACTTTAGGTTGTTAGGGTGAGTTTATGGTTTATGGTACTCGAAATTTAGCATTCTTACTTCTTGCTTGAATTTGCAGTTAGCATTTTAGGTTGAATTTTATGGTAATGTGCAGAGAATTGAAGTGATTAGTGAGAGAAATTTTCAGTCTGTAATCTGCAGTTGTGCATTTCCATCGACTATCACCCTCACACCTACACGAAATATATTTGTGTTGTTGTGTAATCAAAATCATGTGTGGTGGTTGTTTTGCTTTGTGAACTGTAATCTTTTCAGTATTATATTCTGTTGGTCCCGGTTTGTTAATAGGGAAATACGTAGAGGGGGGAGGGGGGGGGGGGGGGGGGGGGGGGGGTGAAAACGTATTTAAAGTTTTTCAACTTTTTCCCTTTAACTCAGAGTGACAAGTAAAGAGCTCGCTTGAGACTTAAGACCTAGCTGAAGCTAGATCTACAGTACGTAGCTTGCCTGCTTGACCGAAGTGAGCACTTGATCAAGAGGGAGTCTTTACTCGTGTATGCGGAAATTTGGTGAGCTATAATCTTTCCTAAGTATTTAAAGCTTTCAATTTAAGTTTGTTTAAATGCTGTGCAATGTATAATCAATGTAGAAAGATTAGGGTTAGAGAGATACGACACCAGATTTATAGTGGTTCGGAGATAACGCTCCTACGTCCACTTTGTTGCACAAGGCAACAGTTTCTCTTCACTCAAGAAACTTGAAGATTACGGGCTCTTCAAAAGCCTGGTCAAGATTGAGCTTCACTCGCTTGGATCTGACAGACGCTGGGTGATTCCGGGTTCACACCAAAGACCTAGACACGACTGGAAGCTTCACTCGCTTCAGTCAGACAGACAGGGAGATTTCGGGCTCTCCTTACAGCCTAGTTTCGATCGAGCTTCACACAAACGATGTAAGTGCAAGCTTGGATCTCCACTCTATGATCGAGGCTTCTTCAATCGATGAAAGAAGGGCCTGGGATCGAAACAACCTAACGACGATGAACACAAAAACCTGATAGACAGATTAGGGTTTTTGGTTTACGACGACACACTATGAAGAGCTCTTTACAGTAAGTGTAAAGATGGCTAGAGCTCTTCTTCTAAGCTTGGATATGGAATGGGCTTAGACTCTAAGCGTGAAGGTTGTGAAGACGAGTTCCGATGGACTGGAAACTCGGAGAACACTTGAAACAAAGACTCGAAGATTTGCTCGAAGGCTTGGAGTGTTTGTTTGCAGTAGGCTCGAATGCTCAGGTAGTGTTCTACATCTTCACGTCTTGGTCCTTCACTATTTATAGGCGGAGAGATGGCCGATATCCGTTGCTTGGTTGGTGGCCTTGTTCCTCCTCCTCTCGACAGTACTTGCGCAGGCTGGCACCTTTTCAGACGCACAGATTTGGCATTTTGCCAAAAGTGACTAACATACAAGTCTAACAGTAACTGGAGCGAGTGTTTCACTAAAAAGTGTTCGCAATAGACGAAATCTATCGTAGCACTAGCAAGTAAAAACCTAAGTCGAATCTCAAGGAAAACTTAACAGGGCAAATAACTGTGTAGTAAAAACAACCTAAACTAAGAAAGCAAGTAAATAGAATTTTGGGGTTTTTGGTTTTTAAAATCCTAGACAAGAAAATAAATCAAAGCAATTAAAATCAAAGCAAATAAAACTAGTCAAAAAAGCTGGAAATAAATTGAACTAATTAAACTTAGAGAATTAAACTAGAAGAAAACAATAAATCTACCTAGGCAAGAATCGAAAAGAAAGCAATAAAGAAAGCAACGAAGGAAACGAAAACGAACCTAGACATAATTAATCTAAATCTGAAAATCTGGAAATTAAATAAATAAATCTAACTCTAAGAACTTTGAAAAACGAGAGAATTAAAACTAGAGAAAAACGAATCTAAACTAGACTTTGGAAATCGAACGAACGAAATTAAACTAAAGAAATTAAACGAAGCAATAAAGAAATCGAATCTAGAACTAAAGCAAGTAATTAAAGCAATTAAACGAAAGCAATAAAATAACTTACGAAAATAATGAAGAAACGAAGAACTTGAATTAAACTGCAACGAACTACGAATCTGGATTCGAACAAAAGAAAGCAATAAAAACTAAAGCTAAAGTATTTAGAACTGAAAAACTAAGGTAAAAGGTTGTAAAAGATGATAAAGGATGATAAAGGATGATCCAAAATTCGTCCAAAGCACTAGTATATATATTAGGGAGAAAACCTAATTAAATAAGGAAACACAGCTGGACGCCGACTTTTGGCAGATCGGCCAGATGCTGAAGGAATTCTGGCCGGTCGGCCAGATCAGGAACTGCATACTCTCTTTGCAAGTGTTTGGCCGATCGTCCAGATGCTGAAGGAATTCTGGCCGATCGGCCAGATCAGGGACTGCTGAGCCCAAGCACAGGCATTTGGCCGATCGTCCAGATTCCTAAGGAAATCTGTCCGATCGGCCAGATCAAGTTCTGATTCCTCACGGCTTTTCCTTCTCTTCGTGCACTTTTCGTCCCGTTTTCTTCCCATTTCTCACCTTTTGCTCCTATGATAACCAAAGCTCCAAACAAACAATCATAGCCAAAAGACACACTAAAAGACACAAAAACATAATGAAAACGAGCACAAAAACACAACGAAAAACCCAACAACTAAACACCAATCAAAATCCCCCACACTTAGACCTTTGCTTGTCCTCAAGCAATATAAACACACAACTTAGCTTCAATCCAAACAATTCAAAGTATAAAACATTTAATCATCGGAATCGACAAACTCAAAAAAGATCACTTTAATCCCAAGTTACGAACAATCATCATCAACAAACTATGCGGCTTATAAATCAATCCAAGTAAGAGGAAAAGCAATGATAACACACATCTCACAATATCTTGATCATCACAACTTAGACGACTAGCCTACTTTCCCTTTTTATTCCACAAATAAACAACTTTTTTTTTTTTTTCTTTTTCTTAAGCACTTGAACGTTTATGGCACAAAATTCACTAGGTTTAATCATCGATGGGTCACATCGAGCCTCCTAGTGCGGTTTCCCGTACCCATTGTCAAGAGGGGTAGAATGCCTACGAACACTTTTTCTATCATATACACGAGTATCATCTAGGACAATGTTCATGAAATGTAATCATTCGAGGGTTTCTCGAAGCCTTTTCATGTGGTTTCCCATGCTCATTACTCTAGTATTTTCATACGTTACAAGCAAGAGGAGCAGAAATCCTATCAACTCTTTTATTCACATAAACACAACTCTTCTTTTTTCTTTTCTCTTGTTTTCTAAGGGGAAAGTAAACTAGCAATCCAAATCGCAACAATCTAGACTTAACACTCAACCAAAAATCATAAATCATTTTCCTCAATACTCACATCAATTCATGCCCCACAATTCATCGAATCATAATCAATCATAACTCAAGATTAAACCAACCTAATTTATGCTCAAATGAATTCCAACAACTAAAGATTCCAACTTTGAATCATTCACATTGATCCTAAGTTACATGCTTATAAGGCTCAAATTCAAACAAATTCCTAAGTGAGGGAAACATGAAGACTCGATCACAAACTAGACTCGATCAAACCAAACATAAAACCACGAAATCAACTAGACTCAATCAAACCAAATAAAACTCAATCAAGACACAAACACAAACACTTCATGCCAAAAGTTTCAAACCTCCCCCCCACACTTAAAATCGAGCAATGCCCTCATTGCAAGAAAATAAAATAGAGAAGGGATAGGAGAAACTTATCGCAAGAAGCTAGCCAAAACACTTGTAATCCCGAGAGACTCCAAGTAGTACCTACAAAACAAACACAACACAAAACACAAAAGCGTAAAATCAAACAAAATAAAGAAATCAAAATAAAAGACTCAAAACAAAACGTAAAGACACAAAACAAGGCTAAGATCAATTGAAAGGACCTCCGAACCGTGGGTCTTGCCAACGTGGATCGTGGGGAGACCAATAACGGGGATCATTCGGGTTTGGTGGAGCGGAGGTGGAGCCAATGGAGAAGTCGGTGTACCGCATCAAGTGGCCCTCGATGTTCGACACTCTCCTATCCAAGCCCGTCACTTGGGTCGACAAAGAATCGAACCGATCAAACACACCTTGTTGGAAGTGTGTAAAATCAGTCCTAAAGTCGGCCCAATACGGTGGAACCTCGGCCTCCATATTCTGACGAGCCCGAACGCGATCTCTCCTAGTGTAGTAGTGAACTAATCGCTCGTTGTCGCGCGGGACGTGCTGCTGCTCCTCCTCGTCTCCATCCCCTTCGGCTTCTTCTGCTTCCTCCTCTTGTTGCTCGGCTTCTTCCTCCTCTCCCTCTTCTGGCCCGGCTCTTCGGATACGATCTGGGTCAGCATAATAGGCTCGAACCGAAGCACGGTCCTCGACACGAGTAAACTCGGTCGGACTCCTCATCAAGTGGGCATTGATCAACTCCGCGGAGGACATCTCCACACTGTGCACCAAGCCTTCGGCCTCTGAGATATCTACTCCAAAGTGACGAGCTAGAGCCGTCGCGACATATCCAAGTGTGGGATGGGCGCCTCTCTTCGACTGCACGTTCGAGAGCTGTGTCCAGATGAAAGGAGCCATGCATACTTTCCTATTGAACCTGGCACACCACAACAAATAAACCTCCATGCTCGTTACCTTACTAGCCTCCTTTTTACCGGAGACCATGTTAGATATAAAGCGATGGAGTATGATCAAAGCATCATCACGTAAAAAGGCACTAGACACACCCGAAGTTTTGAAATTATTAACACCCGACAATTCCATCCAAGCCTCATTAGCATTGAAATCAGAAGGCACACAATCAGAAATATTCGGGTTCGCACGAAAGCCAAAAACCGTTTTCATTGTCTCTTTAGAAATTTCATACAAAACACCGCGAAAAGTACATACCATCACAACCTCACCACCACGTCTAGATAATCGAAAACTACTACACATCTCCACACACAAACTATCATGCGCCTCCCATTGTCTAGACATACATTGCATTAAACCTAAACGAAGAGCATACTCTCGAATAGTATCAAAAATAGGCAAACGCCTCAAGAAATCCATGTCATAGTGCCTAGGGGGACGTATATCAAGACCATTCAAACGAAGGTAGAGATTTGTAGTAGCGTACCTATCGGTTTCGAAAGGAACCCGTTGGCGACGCCCATACTCTTGCTCGTTGTCACCCGGTGTGTGGCAATCGAGACTCACTACATAGGGAGTACGATTCATGGTGAAGATGTGAGGGAGTTGATGACGAATATCACACGAACGGGGCACGAACGACGGAGATGAAAAACGGGCAGCCTCCAATCTGGCCGAGCGGCCAGATCCTCCCTGAATTCTGGCCGGTCGTCCAAAAATTTTTCTGGCCGGGCGCGGTGGTTTGGCCGAGCGCGGAGGAGCGACTGCGAAGGTGGTGCTGAGCGACGACGATGCGGTGGCTGACGGTGTAGAGCTGCAGCGGCGGTGGCTGAGGGCTGCGCGAACGACGTTGGCGAGGCTGGCGGCGATGGTCGAGGCGGTGGGTAACGGCGACGATGCGGGTGGCTGCCGGCGGCGGTGCGGTGGCGGCTGGAAGCGGCGGCGCTGGTGCTGGCTGGCTGTGGCGTTGGGGCGGTGGTGTGGCGGTGCACGGCGGCAGCTTGTCTGCAATTTTAGAGAGAAGGAGGCGTGAGAGAGAGAGAGATAAGAGAAGGGAGGTGGAGGAGGAAAGGAGTAGGTCAAAAAAAACAATTAATGGGCCACAATTCGAGTTTGACTTGGCGACGAGAAGGGCCCACAATTCTGGCCGGTCGTCCAGATTTCCTAATGAATCTGGCCGATGGGCCAAATGAGGTGGTGCTGGCCACGAAGTTGCAACTATCTGGCCGATCGTCCAGAATCCCTAAGGAATCTGGCCGATCGGCCAAATGAGAGACTGTGTGCGTGACGCCAATTCCTGCAAAATCATTCAAACTAACACGAAAAAATCAAAAATTAAAAATAAATACTACGAAAAAAAGAAATAATGTTTTTTTTTTTTTTTTTTTTTTTTTTTTTACGTGGGTTGCCTCCCACCAAGCGCTTGTTTAACGTCATTAGCTTGACGAAGGATACGATCAACCTAACCCCGTAGCATCAAACAACGTTTTGATGCTCCTCGCAACACACTCATATGCCCGTCTCGAACAATCTCGAAGATCCAAAACGTGGTTAACATGAACTCTCGAATCCCCCACACTTGGTTCGAACTCCTCCTCAAATATCTTCGAGTTGAACTCTGCAAGAAAAGGTGTTTCACAAATGGTAAGGTTAGAAAGAAACGAGTTTATGACCACTTCCTCTTTTAATGCATGTTGAAATTGTATAATCCCTACTTTGGTAGGTAAACGTAACTCAACAAGTAACACAGAATGTAACACAGTTGAGAACACAAGTTGGTAACCCAGTTCGGTGATGAACACACCTACGTCTGGGGGAAGCTATTCCAAGAAAGACTTCACTATGATGAGATATAAGGGTTACAAGATATATGAACGTCGGCCACACCGAACGATCTCTCCTCACCCGACTCTACCCCTCACCAATGAATCCTCACGGTAAACTCTCTCTAGTCTACCCGAACACTTTTCACAAATTGAAAAGATTAAACTCGATCTTGAACAAGGAATTGTTCAAGATATTACAATCACTCACCAATAAACAAACTACCCCAATTGATGAATGTAAAGAATAAACTCAACTCTCGAACACGAAGAAGACGAGCTCTCAATAATGTATGAAAACGCACAACGGCTCCAATTGAGATCTTCATGCTTATATACTCCACGTAAAATCCTAAGAGATAAATAAGGCATATCTTAAAAGATATCCTTAATAGGGTAGATATAATCTTCATGCAAATCTTCTAATTAAGGAGAGAATATAATATATCTTGTAATCCTTGATCCACAAGGAATTCCACGCCACCAAGGATTCCTTCGCATACATAAAATATGCCATATAAACATACACCATGCAAACCACGCAGCAACACATGTGTCGAGCTTTCCTCGTCCACTTCACCATCCTCCTCCAAATTCCGTAGAAATTCTTCGATTATTTCCTCTTCTTCATCCACACAACTAAAGAATTCTTCATCTTCAATGGACTCTCCTTCATGAGCTGTCACCCTTTCAGAAATCTCACAAACATTTTCCTCAACAAGAGGGTTAGCAAGCTTAACAAAAGAGCATGAATGAAGAGAAAGAGTAGGAATAGAAGGTGAATTTCCAAAACCCGAAAAGGTTACCGAGCCTCCTTCACCGGCCATGCTCAAAGTGCCGGTACCTACGTCAATTCGAGCTCGAGTAGTGGCCATGAATGGTCGTCCCAACAAGAGTAGATGTCCGGATGCACTCTTAGCTCCCTTGCCCTCGTGAAGCACCACAAAGTCAGTAACAACTCGCATTCCACCAACGAGGACAGTGACGTCTTCAACAACTCCCAAAGGACTGCTCACGGTGCCGTCGGCTAGCTCAATGCGCATGTCGGTAGCTTGAAGGACTCTTGAGTTCATCTTCTCGAAAATAGAATACGGCATCAAGTTCACCGCAGCTCCTAAGTCCATCAATCCGGAGACGGTCTCTCCGCTATCCAAGATAATACTCAAATCGAAACCTCCCGGATCCCCTCGTTTAGGAAATGAGTTGATAGGCTTGGGGTCCTTTGTCTCATTCTTCACGATACTCCGAATAGGTGGAACATACGGGTTGAGCATTTGCTTCTTGTTCTTCACTCTACTCGGGAATGGAATAGGGGAAACGTACGGATCGGGCATCTTTTGGAGAACAGGAGCATCCTTCTTATTATCCTCGGACTCCGTGTGCTGCTCGCCTGATTTGGACGATCGGCCAGAGTCGGGGTGACTTGGCCGATCGTCCAGATTAGCTGCTGGGTGCTCGCACGAGATTGGGATTTTGGCCGAGCGGCCAGAATCTGGCCGACCGGCCAGATCAGCTACTGGATGAGACTCGAACTCCTGCGTGTTGGCCGATCGGCCAAAATCTGACCGACCGGCAAGATTAGGGCCTGGACGGATTTGCTGATGAGGGGCTGCCGGCGTTTTCGGGTCGTTCCATCGAGGGCTCGGGCCCCGTCTATCTCCCATGGGCCCTTGAGAAGGCATCGGAACTCCATTGCGTTGTAGCACCGTGATTGCATGAGCTTGGTGAGGTGGAACGGGAGGAACATATGGAGGATATTGCACCTCGTTGGCTTGTTGTGGTTGAATTCCTTGGCTCGGAATTTGCCCCGGTTGTTGCATTAAGTGCATGGAACTGGAAATTTGCCCAATGGCCGTCTCGAGCCTCTTTATGTTTGCATCAAGTGCATGTAGACGATCCTCATCGACGGGAGGCTTTTGAGGAGGTCCTTGGGGACGGGAATTTGGGTAATGAGGTGGTGGTGTAGGAGTAGGTTGAGGAGGGTAGTATGGAGGTGGAGGATAGTATGGATTAGGTGGATATGGAGGGGGAGGATAATATGGTGGTGGAGAGGAGTAGTATGAGTTTTGAGGAGGGTAGGGATTATTATAAGGAGGGGGGCGACGATTTTGGAAATTCGGGTTCGTACCTTGCCCTTGAGGTGGCGGTCTTTGAGGCATGTATCCTTGGGCGGCATAGACCTCGGCTCCTCCTTCGTATGTAAATGCTCCCATATTTTCACAAACCTCCTTGATATGACCTAGCTCTCCACAAATGTCGCACCGGTCCGGCTTCCTATTTTCCACTTGAGGTGCCGGTGCGTTCTGCTTCATCTTTAGATTCTCGAGATCTCTCAACATATCGGCCATCTGCTTCGTCATGTCAGGGCTCATGGTGACTGCTCTTGCCTCAATCTTCCTTGGCCTGGCTAATTTCTGTTGAGAACTGGCGGCAAGAGTCTCGAAAATCTTCTTCATTTCATCGGCTGTCTTGACCGCAATGTTTCCTCCGGCCAAGCTGTCCACCATAAATTGGCAGGTCTGATTCAAAGCATCGTAGAAATACTGCCAAATAAGCTCAGGAGCCATCTGATGGTGAGGACATTGTTGAAGTAGGTCCTGGAATCTCTCCCAAGTCTCATGGAATGGCTCGTCGTGGTCCTGAGAGAAATTCATGATTTGCGACCGCACCTCCTGAGTTTTGCGGCTGGGATAATACTTCAACATAAACTTCTCGCACACCTCATTCCAAGTGTGGAGAGATTCGGCAGGGAGCGATAGATACCATGACTTTGCCCGATCCTTCAGAGTGTAGGGGAAACACTTCATCTTCAGGTTGTCCTCTGTGAGGCCTGATAGTGGAAAAGACTGCACGACGGTGCAATACTCCCTAATGAATGTCAGTGCATCCTCGTTAGCCAGCCCGTGATAGGAAGGGAGCAACGCCATGTGGTGAGGTTTCAGATCGTGATTTCTGACCGCTTCCGTCAGAACAATCGCCGAAGTAGTGGCAGTGAAAGTAGGGCGAGCAAAATCTCCCATATATCGTGCCATCGCTTCGGTCTCAGCAAAAACAACACTCAGCAAAAGGGTTAAATGCACCGAGTGGGAGAAATAAGAAAAACGAATAAACACAAATAAAAATAAAACAAATAAAAATACTACACAATTAAACGCCTAAAGTTTTCCCCGGCAACGGCGCCAAAATTTGTTTCACTAAAAAGTGTTCGCAATAGACGAAATCTATCGTAGCACTAGCAAGTAAAAACCTAAGTCGAATCTCAAGGAAAACTTAACAGGGCAAATAACTGTGTAGTAAAAACAACCTAAACTAAGAAAGCAAGTAAATAGAATTTTGGGGTTTTTGGTTTTTAAAATCCTAGACAAGAAAATAAATCAAAGCAATTAAAATCAAAGCAAATAAAACTAGTCAAAAAAGCTGGAAATAAATTGAACTAATTAAACTTAGAGAATTAAACTAGAAGAAAATAATAAATCTACCTAGGCAAGAATCGAAAAGAAAGCAATAAAGAAAGCAACGAAGGAAACGAAAACGAACCTAGACATAATTAATCTAAATCTGAAAATCTGGAAATTAAATAAATAAATCTAACTCTAAGAACTTTGAAAAACGAGAGAATTAAAACTAGAGAAAAACGAATCTAAACTAGACTTTGGAAATCGAACGAACGAAATTAAACTAAAGAAATTAAACGAAGCAATAAAGAAATCGAATCTAGAACTAAAGCAAGTAATTAAAGCAATTAAACGAAAGCAATAAAATAACTTACGAAAATAACGAAGAAACGAAGAACTTAAATTAAACTGCAACGAACTACGAATCCGGATTCGAACAAAAGAAAGCAATAAAAACTAAAGCTAAAGTATTTAGAACTGAAAAACTAAGGTAAAAGGTTGTAAAAGATGATAAAGGATGATAAAGGATGATCCAAAATTCGTCCAAAGCACTAGTATATATATTAGGGAGAAAACCTAATTAAATAAGGAAACACAGCTGGACGCCGACTTTTGGCCGATCGGCCAGATGCTGAAGGAATTCTGGCCGGTCGGCCAGATCAGGAACTGCATACTCTCTTTGCAAGTGTTTGGCCGATCGTCCAGATGCTGAAGGAATTCTGGCCGATCGGCCAGATCAGGGACTGCTGAGCCCAAGCACAGGCATTTGGCCGATCGTCCAGATTCCTAAGGAAATCTGGCCGATCGGCCAGATCAAGTTCTGATTCCTCACGGCTTTTCCTTCTCTTCGTGCACTTTTCGTCCCGTTTTCTTCCCATTTCTCACCTTTTGCTCCTATGATAACCAAAGCTCCAAACAAACAATCATAGCCAAAAGACACACTAAAAGACACAAAAACATAATGAAAACGAGCACGAAAACACAACGAAAAACCCAACAACTAAACACCAATCAGCGAGCCAGTACTGTTGCGGCGCCTTTGTCGGCCTGGCAGTCAACTCCTCCGCTCCACTCCTCTTTCGACACGTGGAGATCTCGTAATTAATGCTACGATCTCCTGTTGACTGGAGTTCAAAATATGGGCGGGAGTCGCGCTGTTGCTTTCTGGTAGGTAGTGGCTCGCTTCGCTATTGAAGTTGTAGCGGCCGCTCTGAAGTGAGTCGTTTCACGGTCATCTTCGTAGTGAGTCACTTGGGGATAATTTCCCGAGAAACTTCTTAAGTGAGTGTTGACCCGCGTTAACTCGCTTCGGCTTTTCTTTGTAGCGCTCGCTTTGCTTAGCTTTAGTGGAATCGCTTTGATTCCACTGTAGCGCTTGCTTCGCTTCGCTAGCTTCGGCACGCTTCACTTCAGCTTCGGTAGACTCGCTTCGTTTGGAAAACACACTCAAGTGAGTGTTCACTTGGAATTCCTGCAGTCTAAAACCTAAGCAAAATAAAGCCAACCTAACAGTTTAGGCTTAGAAAAATTCTAACATATTTTCTACATCAAAAATGGGTCGCTTGGGAATAGGACACTTGGGGTTTTGGGATCAAATCAAAACAAATATCTTCACTTACAAAATGTCCCATGTAGTTCCCCCTTAACATGTTTGCCCTTAACAATTCCCAACATATTCTCAACTTGCCTCAAAATATTCTTCATTTCAATCAACTTGCCTAATTTGCAGTGTTATGTTTCAGTTGACAATAGTTTTTTGGCCTTAGAGTAAGTAGATCCTACGATTTGTCGAAAAACCGAACCTTTTCAATTTTCTTGACTGTTGTTAGCCATGCTTTAGGTTTCAGTTCTTGATTTTTAGCTATTTCAAGGCTTATATGCATAAACATTGACTCCTTCTTGCTGTTTGCTTCATCTAGTAATTATCACATATCACAAGTTGAGTAAAAAGCTTGTTGCAGTTGTTTTGTTAGATTATGATTGGCTGTTGCAGTTAGTTTCATGTTTTTAAGGTCTCTAAATCTTGGCTTCTAAAATGTACTTGTTTTTTGTAGGTTCATTGGGAGTATCCAAGGTCCGATATGCAGAGTGGGAAGTATAAGCTCTTGTTGGCAGGCAAGGAAAATGTACGAGAACTGGTTTGGAATCGGTTGGAAGTTCACGGGGACGGGGTAAACCCTCAACAGCTCATGAACCTTACAGCCTTCGGGGATTACCTCCGTTATCCCAACAAAATAATACGATCAAACAAGCTGATACACTATTTAATCGCACGGGAGGTGGTTGGTGTCCCTGACCCTGATCCAACGGCCATATTCTTCCGGGTGAACAATAAAGTTGTTCGCTTCGGAAGGACGGAGTTCGCCTTGGTGACAGGGCTGAAGTTCGGAGCTTGTCCCCCTGGATTCGATCCCTTCGCCGTATTCGAATTTTCACCGGAGTCCATCTACGCGAAGCTCTTCCAAAAGCAGGCCGTTACTGCAGATGAGCTGTGGACCTTTTTCACAGACGATTCGAACTTCAAGGAGATGTCTGCTGTGGACCTTTTTCACAGACGATTCGAACTTCAAGGAGATAAAAAATAAATCTTGCCTATCTAACCGTGAAGGGAACTTCAAGCGACTGCTTCCTTTGCAGCTTCGTTTGTAATTTTCTTTTAAGTTCCTTTCCCTTTTTTTTCGGTTAAATTGTTTGAGTTTGTAGCAAAAAGTAAAGTCATTCACAAAGCGAGTAAATGACACAGGAGAGACAGAAATAAAAGTGAGATAGATGAACATCAGTTCACAAAATATGAAGCTTGAAATTCAAAGATTTCCTGCAGCTTCATCCTTCTCCTCCTTCTCCTTTCTCTCCTATTTCTTCTTCCTTTCCTCCTTTTTCTTCTCCTTTTCAGCAATATCCTCTTAAGCAGATAGAACTCTTGACTCCATACTACCCACGGTGTGAATACTTGGCCTTCTCCATGCACTCTCCAGCTTGAACGCTTCACTCAGCTCCTCATCTATGATTCCTCTGTCTGGAATGTCCGTGCCTGGATGATAAGGCATGGGGAAATCCTTTAGTGCTGGAATCTTGATGACCAGAGGCTTGGGTTGAGCCAATTCTGCCATGGTGAAGATCTTCCTTCGTAACTTCTCATCGTATGTGCTGAGGAAGTTGCTGAGAGCACTTATTCGAGAGCAACGATCCTGTAGTGGCACTACCTCCCAGTAATAGTAGGCTTTGATAAACAGATCCTTGTAGTCTAGCCACAGATCGCGCAGATCTCTCGGAATAAAGTCTTCAATTTCCCTGGCGTCCGGATGCTCATCCCTCCGCTTGGCCAACTCCTCTTCTGACCTGCTTGATAGCTTGGTCATGACCTTTTTGAACTTCACTCCCGACTCGCTGTTCCAACTTGGACGTTTCTCATTGAGTCGTTTGCGAATGTAGTCTTGTTCTTCCTTGCGGGGGTAGCGTCCAGACTCAGCCATTTCCTTTGTTGCAATATCGCATGCATCAGATATGGCTTGGGCTTCGCAAGCTTCAGATTCATCTGGCATGAAGGGAATAAAGGCACTACGCACTAATGAGGATTGGATAAGTAACACTTCACTGAAGTATTCCTCGATCTGTGCGTCAATCACTTGGAGTCGCCTGGCCTTTATTCTCCTCTTCCTTTCTCCTTCACTCCTTCCTTCCTCTCTTTCCTTCCTCTTTCTCTCCTCTTTCTCTGCCCTTGAAGCAACTGCTAGTTTGGCCTTTTGGCGCTTGGCCGCGGGGTCATCTCCTTTTATCTCCGGAGCAGTTCGCTTCAGTGGTAGCTTCGGTGGTGGGGGAGGCAGCATATCCTTCTTCGAGATTGGAGGGACAACTGCAGATGAAGTGACTCCTGCAGTTGTTGAAGCGAGTGCGGTTGTTGAAGCGGGCGCGGCGGCTGAAGCGGACGCGGCGGCTGAAGCGGGCGCTTTGGAACTTGTTGAAGCACCTACAGCAGATTTTCGTTTTAGGTCAAAAAGGCGCTCCATTTCCCACGCCATGGCCGCATCCTGCTCCATTTGCTTTCGCCGTTCCTCCTTGGTTATCACCGTCACTGGAGGATGCCGTGCGATTGAAGCACCAAGAACTTTCTCCTCAATCGGTCTCTTGGGCTCCTCGGGCTTCTTCATCAGCTCCTCCTCCGTGAGCTTTACTTTTCCCTTCTTAGCAAGTGAGGCCCTTGCTTCATCATCTACTTCTTCCGCACCTTCTATCAACTCCATCACCACTCTACTTCCTCCATCACTTCCAACTCCTCCTTGCTTCGCTTGTCCTTCCCCCTTTTTGGCATCATCACTGCCGGGGGTTGGAATGATTGTTTTTCCAGTAAGAGATTGACTCAGCTCCTCAAATTTGTTGAACAGGGCGTGAAGCATCTGTTCAGTCTTTGTAGCAAAAATGTGCTCTTCAGAGAGCACAATATCTGCTGTCTTCATTGAGATTTCATCAAGCAGATACTTGCACTGCTTCTCCCTTTCAACAATGGACACCATCATTCTCTCCAAGGACTCCACTTCTCTGAAGCGAGCGTCAAGCTCCGCTTCAATCTCCTCCTTCATCACCCTCCTTTCCTCCTGCAGATTGAAGTACCAGAAGTTCTGGGCAGCTTCAAGTTCTGCCTTCATGGTTTCAAGCGACCTTTCTCTCTGATTGAGAGATTGGTGAAATTCTACTCCTGCAGCAACCTTCTCTGTGTAGGTTTCACCTAGCTCCTTGACCTTTTGCAGTAGGATGGATAGTTCTGCATTCTTTAGATCAAGATCATGTGCACTCCTCCTTCGACTCTCAAGCTCTTTCTTATCAATCTCACTCTCTTGCTTGAGTTCCTTCATCTCATTTCTGAGAGAGTCGAGGGTCTTTTTGGTGCTGAGCAGTTTGCTTCCCTCCATCACTAACTCTCCCTCCTTGTTCTCCAGTTCCTCCTTCAACTTCTTTACCTCCTTTTCCAGCTCCTTCTTCTCTTTGCCAAGTGTGATCAAACTGGCATTTACCTCCCTCAAACGGCTCCTTTCCGCGTCAAGCGAGCCCTTGAGTTCAGTAATTGATTTTGTGTGGTCATCCACCAATTTCACCTGCGCCTCCAGCGCCTTCTCCTTGTCCTCTAGCAACCTCTCCTTTTCCTCCACCTTTCCCTCCAGTTCCTTCTTCTTCCTGTCAAAGTCTTCTCGAAGACTGATGACCTCCTCCGCCCTCTTCTCCATCTCCTCACTCATCCTTGTTATTTCGCTATGTAAACTAGCGATTTCCGCATCCTTCACTTCCACCTCCTCCGCATGCATTCTCATCAGTTGCTTCTCTTGAAGTGTCGGCTCTCGCTTCGGGAATGAAGCGGTTGGATAGGCCTCCTTTACTTTCGCATCCAGCTTATCCCAGAAGCTGGTGCCATCAAGAAAGTCGTGGAAGCCGTTTACTCCAATGAAGTTCAGCAACTTGGCCTCCAACTGGATCAATTCTGCTTCTTTGAAGGCCTTCATGAGTCTGTAAATTTTGTAATACTCCGTCCCACGATACGTGATGTATGTAAGGAAATCGACTGTCTGAGTAAAGAACTCGGCAGTCCATGGGACGTTGGAGTAGCGGAGTTTGATGGTTTCTTCTGCTTCCCTGAGGTAGCGATCGATTGCCTGCATTTCCGCGGTGACGGCGGGTGGTGCGAATTGGGGGATGATTGTGAGTTCACCGGTAGTTTGGGCGGTATCGGCTGTAGCTGCCGATGTCGAGGGGGATTGGGAAAATGATGAGGCTTCAGAGGTTTCGGGTATTTGGGTGGCTTCAGTGGGTGGTGGTTGTGTTTGCTGGGATTGGAATGGTTGGAAAGTGGTGTAGGCTTCGACTGGATCGACATGGAGTAAGGGGATTTCGGGGTTTTGAAAAGAAGAGCCAATTTCTTCTTCTTGTTGGAATAGGGGTGATTTCTGGGATTGATGTTGTGCAGTAGAGGATGTTTGGGTTTCAGGTAGTGGTAGGGTTTGGGTTTGAAGTGTTTGGATTTGAATTTGGGGTTGGGGAGTTTGGGTTTTAATTGGTGAAGGCTGGGGTTGAGTCACTTCAACGTTCTCAAGCGGCTTCTCCACCGTCTCGCTTTCTTGAACGAGTGAAACGACTCGCTTCATCTTCTTCTTGCCTCGCTTCGGTGCGGATCGCTTCCCGGGTGAAGCGACCTGCCTAGTTTGGCTCACTTCAGCTTGCCTTTCGGCAACTGGTCTTGCAACGGGCACTTCAACCTCGAGAAGTCCCAAATCGATGAGAACCTTGGTTTTTCTCCACTTTTCATAGAAGACAGATTGTTTGTTGTATATGGCCGTGTCGGATTCCGGCCATACTTTGTTGGGGTAGCGTTCTTCCAAGGCAGCAGACAGCCTGGAGAAGAATTTCAGCTTCCCCTTGCGGAGAATCTGATCAGTGCTTCCCTTCACGAACGCAAAATCATCAGCGGCTTCGTGAATTTGTTTGAGGAACCATCCATGCCAATTGAATCTGGTTCCGATGAGGCTGTCGACGATAACTGCGGTGGCGATCAGCTTCGTTTCGGAGAGAGTATCTAGGGTTCCGATGTAGCTTGCGACACTCTTCGAGAAGAGTTCGCAGATATGATTGAAGGGGGCCTTCAAGCTTGATCGGATACTGGCCTCCTTGAAATTTGGATCTGCTCCGTCGGCTGCGAATCGACCATATTGAACTCCGACCGAAAGACCCAAATCCAACAGTGAATCTCCGCCTTCCGTTGGTAAATCGAACACGCCGATGAGCTCGCTCAAATCCACCTCCACCGGCCTTTTGGTCTCTGGATCAGTGAATGAAGATGTATTTTGCTCCTTCTTCAGATTCAGTAGGACTTCAGCCACTGCCTTGGCCAAAATCCTTTTTGGTACAGAAGTTACAAAGTTCCATAGGCCGGCCGTGATCACGGCCCTACGGAAAAATCCTTCTTTCTCAATGACTGTTGGGTCAAGATGCGGCTCGACATTGATGTGCTTGTCGACCTCTGTGAGAAACTCCTCCATCGTCTCAGTCGTCTGCTTCTTACCCATGGTGTAAAATTAGAGATTTTGAACGGAGTTTTTAACGACGAAAAACTGGGGATTTTTAGGACTCGTGAGTTGCAGAGAGTTTTTGCACAAAAATGGCAAAGATTGAGATTTGTGAAAGTTTTTACAGTCTGCAACTCCACCCTTATATAGAGGTAGGGCTTTGCCGACGTGGCAGGGGCAAGACAGTAAAATCGGTGAAGATCCTGTAGATAGGCGGCGGACGCGCGGTGATGGATCTGATGTGTCCGGCGTCATCACAGTAAAAGTGAACCGCCAACTTGCACGACGTCTCCACGTGGCCTGCTGTGATTGGTTTGTCCTATACGGCGTCAATCCAACGGCAATAAATCTTGGACTGTTGGGATTCGACGGCTGGATCTCCTCCGACTTTTCCCACTTCGAATTCGAAGTGAAGTTCACGCGCCCGTTATTTTTGCCAGTACGTGAACCTGCATTAAATGCTTGGCAGAAAGTAAATTGCACTCGAGTGCAGACAGCTCATACTCGCTTCGTATCCGCACGCTACGAGTTGGGCCGCTTTGGCTTTTACTCGCTTTGCGGAGTACTCGCTTGAGTGACTGTTCCGCACTCGCTTGCGATGACTTGCGAAGTGACTTGCCACTCGCTTCGCCATCTGTAGCGACTGGAATAAAGAAATGAAATTTCTTTGCTTTATTTAAAATGTTTCTGACTTACATACTTCGAAGATAAACAAGAATGTTTTCCTCTTTGTATTTGTGTCAGATTCATTTCGTATTTTCCACGTAGTGAGTGAAGGTTTCTAGCACGCTTCGACTCACTTAGTGTACTTAAAATTGAAACACTTACCAGTCAATCTCACATCGTAGAAGATTGATACCACATGTATGTAGACTTCATTTTAGCTCTTTGGTATCACTTGATGGTTTAGCTTGACACCACTTGTTGAAACTACTTTTGGGTGCTACATGTTGTGCTTGGTCTTCATGGCATTCATCTTCCTCTACGAATTAGAGAGTCCTCCATCGAAGTGAATGGGGAAGAAAATGAATATAGTACACAAGCTTACTACAACCCGAAGGGAGCTTCACGTAAGTGTACTTATTCACGACGAATGGGGGATGAGTACAAGTCCTTATCTCAGATCGGAATAGGACAGGATGACAATGAGAATGCTCTGACAAGACAGTCTCGTATTTTACGCAGAAGCATGTCACCAGCCCTGCAACCTTTTGTAGAAAAAGGTAAACCTTCAATCTTCATCTAAAGATCTACAGAATTAATTTGCAATCAACTAGCTTCACCCAAAGTAGAGGTAGATGAAGCGACGCAGAATTCAAGATAGCAACATCTTTGCTTGCTTTGGAAGTAGCTTGCTCCGAGAGTAAGCATTAGTTCCCCCTTAACCATATACTTAATAATTCCTATAAGTTGGTAGGGAACTTCTTCCAATACTTCACCCATCTCCACCTTATATCTCCTTCTTCAAGCGAGTGGGATTTTGAAGTGACTCGCTTGAGTTGGTGAAGATCCAAAGCGAGTGACACTTGCGGGCAAGCGTCCACTCCTTTGTGCATCCTTGAACTAACATTCTTCACCAGGGTCTAGTAACCCTAATTCCATGCATAGCTGGTTGAAGCGAGACTCAGCTAGAGGCTTGGTGAGGATATCCGCTCGCTGGAGATCGGTATGGATTTTCTCGAGCTTGATGTCCTTCTTCTCGACATGATCACGAATGAAGTGATGTCGAATTTCCACATGCTTGCATCGGGTGTGAAGCACTGGATTCTGCGAGATACATATAGCACTGTTGTTGTCGAAGAAGATTGGAATTTCATTCGCTTCAACCTTGTAGTCCTTCAACTGTTGACGAAGCCATAAAATTTGAGAACAACAGCTTCTGGCGGCCATATATTCTGCTTCAGTTGTTGAAGTGGCTACGCTTGTTTGCTTCTTTGAGAACCACGAGATCAGCTTGCTTCCCAAGAACTGACACGTGCCCGAAGTTGATTTCCTATCGACTCGGCACCCTCCATAGTCAGCATCCGAATATCCAGTGAGCTCCAAATTGTCCTCCGCTAGATACCACAGACCCATATTGACAGTGCCCTTCAAATATCGAAGAATCCTTTTGGCAGCTTCAAGATGGCTGTGCTTGGGGTTGCTTTGGAAACGAGCGCAGACTCCGACTGCAAATGCAATATCTGGCCTGCTTGCAGTGAGATAGAGAAGTGACCCGATTAGAGCATGATAATCTGTAGAATTTACAGATTTCCCTTCTTCGTCTGGCTCCATCTTCCAGTTGGTATTCATAGGGATCTTCACAGCTTTAGCATGTTGAACACCAAACTTGGCAAGCATATCTCTTGTGTACTTGGCTTGGTTGATGAAAATTCCATTATCTTGCTGCTTCACTTGAAGACCTAGAAAGCAGCTCATCAAGCCAATCATCGACATTTCATATTTGGTCTTCATGAGCTCTCCAAATTTCTCACTAAGTGACTGGTTTGGTGACCCAAATATGATGTCGTCCACATAGATCTGGACCCAAAGCATATCTTCGCCATGATTGATGGTGAAGAGAGTCCGATCTATCTTCCCTTTGTGGAATCCATTATCCACTAAGAATTGAGATAATTTATCATACCAAGCTCTGGGAGCTTGCTTTAACCCATATAAGGCTTTCTTCAATCGATACACCTTATCTCCTTGCTCGAAACCTGGTGGTTGCTCCACATACACTTCTTCTTTGAGCTCTCCGTTGAGAAACGCGCTCTTCACGTCCATTTGGTAGACTTTGAACTTCTTGGCTGCTGCATAGGCAAGGAACAATCTGATAGCTTCAAGCCTAGCCACTGGAGCGAAGGTTTCGTCGAAGTCGATCCCTTCCTCTTGGCAGTAGCCTTTTGCAACGAGTCGAGCTTTGTTTCTCACGACGTTGTGGTCTTCGTCCGTCTTGTTTTTGAACACCCATTTGGTGCCAATCACATGTTGGAACTTTGGACGATCTACGAGATACCATACGTCGTTTCTTGTGAATTGATTGAGCTCTTCTTGCATGGCAATCACCCAATTTGAATCGGCTAGGGCTTCCTCCAAGGACGATGGCTCAATGTTTGAGAGGAAGCAACTAAACATAGCACTTTCTCCAAACACTTGACTTCTGGTCACTACACCCTTGGAAGGATCTCCAATGATTTGACTTGGTGAGTGATCTTTGAGCCACACACGCTTGGTTCTGCCAGCTTCATCTTCTTCTTCATTCGGGTCGCTTGTTTCTTCTTCTGAAGCGACTGGATTGGGTGGTTGACCTGCACTCGCTTCAGGTGTCTTAGGGGCAGCTACATCTTCTCCTTTGGGAATCTGCTCGCTTGAGTCTTTGATCTCATCATCCTCTTCGAGCACGTCCCAAGTGAGTTGATTTGCGGGTTCCTCGCTTTGATTCTTTTCGTTCGCTTGAGCTTGTTCCTTTGGAAGACTTAAAGAAGATTCATCAAATACGACATGGGGTGATTCCTCCACAATTAGGGTTTTACAGTTGAACACTCTGTAGGCTTTGCTAGATGTAGATTATCCCAAGAATACTCCTTCATCAGCTTTGCTTTCAAAAGCTTTCAACTGCGACTTCCCATTGTTGTGAATGAAGACCCTACAACCAAAAATATGGAAATAAGATATGTTAGGAATTCTCCCTGTCCATATTTCATATGGTGTTTTGTCGTGCCGTTTGTTGAGAAGCGTCCGATTCTGTGTGTAGCATGCCGTATTGGCAGCTTCAGCCCAATACTTCATCGGAAGCTTTGAGTCAGCAATCATTATACGAACGGCTTCTTTGATGATTCGATTCCTTCTTTCAGCAACTCCATTCTGCTGAGGTGTGCGTGTTGCTGAGGTTTGATGTGCAATGCCGTGCTCCGTGCAGTAAGCTTCAATGGTAGAGTTTAGAAACTCTGTGCCTTTGTCGGAATGAATGGTGGCAATGGCTTGATATTTCTCCACAGCAAGTCGCTTGAGCAGTTGTGGAAGCTTGGACAGTGTCTCCTTCTTGCTGAATAAAAATACGACCCAAGTGTAGCGAGAGAAGTCGTCGACTACAACAAGAGTGTACTTCCTTCCATTAACACTGACTGGAGTGACTGGTCCAAACAGATCCATGTGTAGTAGATCCAGCACTCGTTTGGATGTAGCTTCCTCAAGACTTGCGAAGTGCTTCTTCGTCTGCTTCCCTCGTTGGCATGGTGAGCATGGATGATCTTTAACAAAGACCTCGTTGGGTATGCCTTGCACCAGACCTTTGCGAGCTAGACGGTTGATGGTTTTGAAGTTGAGATGCGTCAAGCGTCTGTGCCATAACCATCCCAATTCTGTAGCACTCCTTGCAACTAAGCACGTCTCCTCTTTGCAGCTGTCCCATTGTAAGATATAGATGTTCCTTTGTCTAATACCAGTCAAGGCAATCTGGGACGTAAGCTTGCTTTTCATAATGCACTTGTTGGAAATAAATTCCACCTTGTATCCTTTGTCACAGAATTGTGAAATGGATAACAAGTTGTGCTTGAGTCCTTCCACATAGGAGACTTCTTCAATTGTGAGCTTTCTGACTTTCAGTGCGCCGTATCCCTTGGTGCTTCCTCGAGAGTTGTCACCAAAGGTTACGTGTGGACCCTTCTTCTCTATGTAGTTGTGAAGTAGAGCTTTCATGCCGGTCATGTGCCTTGAACATCCACTGTCCAGGTATCATACTTGATGACCCTCACTTGGCATGGGATTCACGGCGCTCACCTGCAATTAGACAGATTTTGGTACCCAAATCAGTTTGGGTCCTTGCAGGTTAGTTCCCTTAGGTACCCACACTTGCTTCACTCTCTTTTGAGAGGTAGCTTGTGTCTTGGGTTTCTCGACCTTTGAAAACTTGGTGTTCTGCTTAGAAGCAGCTTCACACGTGCAACAGTATGTGCAAGAGGGGTAGCGGCTCGCTTCAGACCTACCTATGCTCTTACCCTTTGGCTTATATCCTGAAGCGACTCGCTTCGGATTAGCTACGGGTTTGGAGACTGACTTAGGGTTTCTAGTCTGTCGAAGCGGCTCGCTTGGTTTCCTTGAAACGGTCAAACTAGGGTTTTGACCCCGACTCGCTTGAGAAACCTTGGGAATCTGAAGCGACCCAGTGGAAGCTTCAAAATCTTCCCCCTCAACGTTAGTCCGGTTGGACCATCTCCAGTCCGGATAACGTGACACATAGACATTACTCCTCTTTTTAGGAGGTAGATCATTTGTCTCTCATGTCTGGGCTTGAGACTTAGAAGCTTCAACAGTTTTCCCTTTACCCTTGGATTGGTAAGACTTAGCATGTTGAGTGCTAGGGACTGTTGAACTTTGCTTGCCCTTAGGATCTGCCCTTAAAGATATTGACATCTTCATAGGCTTCCTTTTAGGGTTCTCAGCCTTTTTGCCTTTGTCATTGTTGGTGGTCGCTTTGGAGGCAGTGAGCTCATCCAAAGTGACTGATGGTATAGTGTGAGATGCACCAACAAAGACAGTGGGCTTGGAAGGTCCACCCTCATATCCGAGGCCAGCTTTCCTACCAAAAGGCAGAAGCGAGCTCTCTAGTGCCTGCCTCGCATATGAAGCTTTGTTCAAGTTGGCAACTAGAGCGGACTGGGTTTCATACCTTCCTTCCAAGCTTTGGTGTCTAGCAAAGAGATCCTCAAACTTACTAGTCATAGCCCTTAAGTTAAGTTTAACTTCGTCAAGCTCACGGGCTAGCTTTCGGTTCTCCTTCTCGCTTTGAGACAAAGCTTGTTTTACCACTTCGTGGTCGCTTGACAATTTCTGGTGCTTGTCAAGCAACTCACTCCATGTAGAGGATTGAGTTTCCTCATTGTGAGTGTGTGCAAGTGTAATCAACGTGATAGAGGGATAGAAGAATACCTCTCCAGTTTCTTCGTCAGTGAGCGACATGAGTCCTAGATCCTCTCCTTCACTTGAGTTAGGATCTGTGAATGCATCGGAGTCGCTTGACAGATCTTCAGTTGATGCGACCGGCATTTCACTCGCTACGAGCTCTCACCTGGGTGTATCCCTCTTGGCCTTCAGTTCCTCGCGCTCTTTTGAACTGAGCTTTGGGCAATCGGATTTGTAGTGGCCCATCTTGTGGCAGTGGTAGCACTCCACTTCCATCATGTCGCGCGGGATCGGCTTTGTCGTCTCTTCTCTCTTTCCTTTCCCATCTCGAGCATCAGTGCTCCTCCCTTTGTACTGCTTGTAGAATCTCTTTTACTTGCCCACTCGAGAATTCATTTTATTAAAATTCTTAGATAGGAATGCGATCTGCTCTTCAAGTTCTTCCCTTGACATCTTGGCTAGCGACTGCTCGCTTGGCCCTTTGGCAGCTTTGAAAGTTACCCCCTTTGATGTCGTGGGAGGTTCATCTTCGTCGTCAAGGCTCATTCGATTCAGATCGAACTCGTGAGCTTTGAGTTCGGAGAACAGTACTTCTGGCGTGAGCTTTGTGAGATCCTTGGTAGCTAGGTAAAGCTCCTTCATAGTCTGCCACTTCCTCGTGAGAGCACGGACGATTTTGAGGTTCACCTCTTTGTCTGTGAGCTCCTTGCCAAGTGAGTTGAGAGTAGCAGTGATGTTTGTAACTCTCAGCTCGAAGGCGTCGATGGACTCTCCTGACTTCATCACAAGATTTTCAAAATCCCACATCTGTACGGCGAGCTTGTTTTCTTTAATCTTGTCTGTGCCTTGAGAAATGAGGGCTAGGGTTTCCCACATTTCTTTGGCAGTTGCACACTTCCTTATCCTTGGCAGGTAGGCGTCCGACACGATGCTTTGCATCGTGTGACGTGCGATCTTGTCCAGATTGGCGATTTTGAAGTCGTTTGAGTTGTACTCATCTTTGTCCTTTTCCACATACTGTTGTCGAGTATGGGCTGCTCGTCCTTCCACTGCTGGAACGTCCACGGTGATGGCTTTCTTGATTTCGATTGGTCCATCTTCTATGACTTCCCACATACGGTCATGTACGGAGCATAGGAAGCTCTCAACACGGAAGCTCCAGATCTCATATCCTTCGATAGAGAACTGTGGAAGACTAGAAGCATTCATGGTAAACAGTTAGTAGCAATGCAGTATGCGTGGGTGAGATTTTGATGCACTTAGGAAAATAGGATCCGGTTCAGTGAGACAACGTGAAGCGAGTGGGGACTCGCTTCGGATATGCAAAGCAGAGGCTCGAAAGAACCTGGCTCTGATACCACTTGTTGGTCCCGGTTTGTTAATAGGGAAATACGTAGAAGGGGGGGGGGGGGGGTTGAATACTTATTTAAAGTTTTTCAACTTTTTCCCTTTAACTCAGAGTGACAAGTAAAGAGCTCGCTTGAGACTTAAGACCTAGCTGAAGCTAGATCTACAGTACGTAGCTTGCCTGCTTGACCGAAGTGAGCACTTGATCAAGAAGGAGTCTTTACTCGTGTATGCGGAAATTTGGTGAGCTATAATCTTTCCTAAGTATTTAAAACTTTCAATTTAAGTTTGTTTAAATGCTGTGCAATGTATAATCAATGTAGAAAGATTAGGGTTAGAGAGATACGACACCAGATTTATAGTGGTTCGGAGATAACGCTCCTACGTCCACTTTGTTGCACAAGGTAACAGTTTCTCTTCACTCAAGAAACTTGAAGATTACGGGCTCTTCAAAAGCCTGGTCAAGATCGAGCTTCACTCGCTTGGATCTGACAGACGCTGGGTGATTCCGGGTTCACACCAAAGACCTAGACACGACTGGAAGCTTCACTCGCTTCAGTCAGACAGACAGGGAGATTTCGGGCTCTTCTTACAGCCTAGCTTCGATCGAGCTTCACACAAACGATGTAAGTGCAAGCTTGGATCTCCACTCTATGATCGAGGCTTCTTCAATCGATGAAAGAAGGGCCTGGGATCGAAACAACCTAACGACGATGAACACAAAAACCTGATAGACAGATTAGGGTTTTTGGTTTATGACGACACACTATGAAGAGCTCTTTACAGTAAGTGTAAAGATGGCTAGAGCTCTTCTTCTAAGCTTGGATATGGAATGGGCTTAGACTCTAAGCGTGAAGGTTGTGAAGACGAGTTCCGATGGACTGGAAACTCGGAGAATTTTTGAAACAAAGACTCGAAGATTTGCTCGAAGGCTTGGAGTGTTTGTTTGTAGTAGGCTCGAATGCTCAGGTAGTGTTCTACATCTTCACGTCTTGGTCCTTCACTATTTATAGGCGGAGAGATGGCCGATATCCGTTGCTTGGTTGGTGGCCTTGTTCCTCCTCCTCTCGACAGTACTTGCGCAGGCTGGCACCTTTTCAGACGCACAGATTTGGCATTTTGCCAAAAGTGACTAACATACAAGTCTAACAGTAACTGGAGCGAGCCAGTACTGTTGCGGCGCCTTTGTCGGCCTGGCAGTCAACTCCTCCGCTCCACTCCTCTTTCGACACGTGGAGATCTCGTAATTAATGCTACGATCTCCTGTTGACTGGAGTTCAAAATATGGGCGGGAGTCGCGCTGTCGCTTTCTGGTAGGTAGTGGCTCGCTTCGCTATTGAAGATTTAGCGGCCGCTCTGAAGTGAGTCGCTTCACGGTCATCTTCGTAGCGAGTCACTTGGGGATAATTTCCCGAGAAACTTCTTAAGTGAGTGTTGACCCGCGTTGACTCACTTCGGCTTTTCTTTGTAGCGCTCGCTTTGCTTAGCTTTAGTGGACTCGCTTTGATTTCACTGTAGCGCTTGCTTTGCTTCGCTAGCTTCGGCACGCTTCACTTCAGCTTCGGTAGACTCGCTTCGTTTGGAAAACACACTCAAGTGAGTGTCCTTCACTTGGAATTCCTGCACTCTAAAACCTAAGCAAAATAAAGCCAACCTAACAGTTTAGGCTTAGAAAAATTCTAACCTATTTTCTACATCAAAAATGGGTCGCTTGGGAATAGGACACTTGGGGTTTTGGGATCAAATCAAAACAAATATCTTCACTTACAAAATGTCCCATGTAGTTCCCCCTTAACATGTGTTGGTCCCGGGAAAGAGTAATTGGTGTATGGGGGGGGGGGAATACACCAATAACCAACCGTTTTTGACTTTTTAAATTTCAGGTCGATCTGCAGGTCGATTGTCAAGGTCGACCTTATCAGAGTCAGTTTGATCTATCAAGCTCGTATGGTATCAAGCTTGATTTATCAAACTGTTGTTAATGCGGAAGTTGGTGGAGGTTGATTACTCTTTGAAAAATCTTAAGGCTGAAAATGGATAGCAGGTTGATTCGTGTAATGCAGGTTGATGCTCGTCAGTTAGATAATAAAATGTAAGTACAATAAATAAAGAGAGAGAGAAACACCGCGATGTAGCATGGTTCGGAGAAATCCTCCTACGTCCACGTCAGGTCGACTCGACCTGAGAATCCCTTTTCTTTTGGATCCACCTCTCTCTTATTTATACTGACTGAGTATCAGTTCTAGCGACAATCTAACTTGAGAGTAACTAGACACGAGTTTTGGGTCGTGACCCTTACAACCTTCGTACTAGAACGTACAAACAACCTTACGCTGTTACAGAGCTTGACTAACTCTATAATGGTGAAAATAAAAACAAGCTTCCTAACTTCGAACAAGTCGGAGAAGAAGTTGTTTGAACAATCGACAAGCAGCAGTGAACGCTTCGTCGTTGTGGTGTTTTTCGGAATCGGAAACCTCTCTTCTTCAAGTGTTTGGGAAACTAATCGGATTTCGAACACTTGAATGGATATGAGCTTTGAGAGAGATTTGGGCAGAGATATGGCGTTGATAGCTTGTGTTTCCCGTACTTGAATCCGAAAATGGCTGAAGTATTTATAGGCAGTTTTGAAAAACTAGCCGTTGGAGTCGGGCTGACGTGGCACTAGCCGTTGGATGCTGACTCACTTCTAGCCGTTGGGAATATTCGTCCTTGCTGGCACTCGACGTGGCAAGGATCAGGTCGTGACGCTCCATGAAGGGGGAGCATCGACCTTGATTGATAATCCAGCTCTTGAAATCTTCTAAGGCAATGCCAGCTGGAAGCTTGATAGGGGAGGTCGATAGACAGGCTGATGATCCAGCTCGATCCAATTGAGGCAGGTCGATACATCGACCTTTCTCTTACAGGGTGGATCGAACTTGATTCTAAACATTAGAGGGCATCGACCTGCACGAACAGGTAGCAGGTCGATCTATCGGCCTTGACCCTAAACAAGTGAAAATATGCCTAAGTGTGGTTTCGATAAACATCATCAAAATCAAACTGCAGGGGGTTCCCAACAATTTCCCCCTTTTTGATGATGTCGAAACCAAACACTTTACAAGTAATTCCTAAGATAAAACACTGAAAGATGGTATCAGAGCTTAAACAATTTTCAATCATGAAGATTGATAAGGATTTAAATGAAAGGCAAATAAGAACATAATTAAAATAAAGCAGTAAAGGCAGATGCCTGGACAAAGAGATATTGTCGTCAGGACGAAGGATGATTTTGTTTCATTAAGCTCGATAGCAGAATACATGGAGAATTTACAACCAGCTGAGAGCATAAATGAAAAACAAGATTACAAAATCATCTATCTACATAGCCTGGATCTTGGCACGGGCTGCAAGGCGCTCTTCCTGGACCTGCTCCCTTGACTTCGACTGCATGCTCGCGTAGATTCCATCCCTGATACGACGATAGTCGGGATCGGAATTCGATACGTTGACGCCTAGGCCGATGGCAGTTTGGGCGATGTACTGGTCGATTCGAGAGTAATCCAAATACTCCGAAACACCAAGACGCAAGGGCTCAAAATATTGAAGAGCAGGGGCCCTTATCGTCACACCAGCCTCTGCAGCCTTTTTCCGTAGATCACCAATGAATTTTTGGTACGGAAACTTGCGCATATAGGCAGCATACGCTTCATCGGCATCGGCAGGCAGGGAGGGGTCCTTGATGAAGTAGTGCAGCAGGATGAAGCAAGAATTGAGCTCCCGCAGCAGGTTGTTCTGAGATTCATCAAGCCAATCAACGACCTGCTGCAATCCTCCTGCATTCAAAACAAGAGCGGACTGGCTGATCCAGTCCAACTCTCTCTTCCTCCTAGCTTCAGCAGCTCGGCGCTCGGCCTTGAAACGCTGCTGCTCTTCTTGATTTGCAGCCTGCTCCGGCGTAGCACCAGCCAGAACCATGGCGGAAATAAGATCGGCCTCGGCTGCCAATCGAGCTTTGGCGGCAGCAGCCTGCTCCGCACCAAGCTGGGAGATGGGATCGGCATGAGCAGCAACGGCCTTGGGTGCAACGGCCTGGGAGGGCTTCTTTTGAGAAGGAGGAGGAGCCACGGAAGTTGAAGCAGATTTGGTTTTGATGGGCTTCTTCTTCTTCGCGGCGGCGGCTCTTTCTTCTTCCCCCTTTTCGACATCATCAGTCAGGGCCTTGATAAGGGAAAGAAGAGTCGCATCCTCTTGCTGCAGCTTGACCACAGCATCCTTCAACTCCATTTGCCCACTGAGAAGGGAGGAGATGGTGCCGTGGATGGCGTTGATCTGTTCATTGGAGGTCGATGCCGAGTTTGAGATAGAGGAATTCAGATTTTCTACTCGCTCATCGACCTTGGCCAAATCTTCCAATACCTCCGCGATCTGGTCACGGGACGCCATGTTGAGCTCATCGAGCTGGCCCGGCAGGAGCTTATCGGTATATTCTTTCAAAAGCTTCACGGCAAAGTCCGTGACGCGCTCCCTGGCAGCTTCATCGGCCTGGGCTTTGGCATCTTTTATGATATCAGCCCGGGCCTCTGCTACGGCCTGCTTGATTTGCTCTGGGAGGCTGGTGATGGACTCGAGCTTGGCAGAAATTTCATCCAACACAGCCTCCACATCAATTTTTGGAGACGGAGCAGCAGCAACAAGAGGCTGATCATCACCCTCAATCCTGGGTGATGATTGCTCCGGAGTTTGAATCCTATCAAACTCGTCTCCGGCTTCTGCGGCGGAGTTGAAGAGGGCGCGAGAGTGCGCATAGAGGGGGCGAAGGTCAATGCCCAAAATTTTGGCTTCGACCTTCATGCGGCGGAGCACCAGCTGACGGAAATTGGAGGCCGCATCCCCCACGGTGTAGAAACCGAACTCCGATTCAAGAGCCAGCTCCTCGACCTTCAGGTCGTCGAGAGTGACGACCTGCAGCAACGCCTCGAACATATAGTAATAACTCGACTTACAATCCAGGTAGAACTGGAGGCGAGTGGCGAGGTCGAGAGACTTGGGGAGTTGGGCAATCCCCGGCATCAGGTCGATGACCTTCAGCCTGGCATCCGCCTTCTTGGCAGCGACCTGGGAGTGAGCAGCAGACATTGGCTGCTCAACGAACGGCTGGACCTCCAGCACGACGTCCTCCTCCACCGGTGCATCCCGAACTGGAGCATCCCGAACTGGGGAAGACAGAGATTCTTCCGCAGTGAGATCCTGTATCTCAACAGATCCAGCTCGATGGACGAGGGGGGACCTCACTGGCGAGGGAGCAACGACACTTGACTGGATGTTTTACAAAAATGGTAATCATTATCCCTTTTTTTTTTTCTCATTTTCTGCAAGTTATCAGAACCTTAACTAATGAAACACATTGAGAAATAAATAACATTAATAAATGAGGAATTCAATGCGTATTGAAGAAGTTATAAGACAAAAGGGTGATACTGCCCTTTTGATTCTTCCTTCATAAATGCAGTTGCATTCAGGTTGATATCAGCCTGATGATATCGACCTGGTGACGGAGAACGGTCTGTCGAAATGAACGGCCTGGATTTGTGATATCGGCCTGGACATATGACATCGACCTGGCGAGGTGGAACGGCCTGGTGATGTCGGCCTGGCGAAGTAGACGCCCTGGAGACAGACATTGGCCTTTGTTCCCCCTCAAATGATGGATCACTTTGGCTAAGTGTTCCCCCTCAATTTGAGGAACACAGGTCGATCTTTTGAATAGTCGACGGCCTGTTGACAGACACGGCCTGTGGATAGGCACGGCCTGTTGAGTAGATGACGGCCTGTTCCCCCTTAATATCTGCCTGCATGTAAAGAGACGGCCTGCTTGTTGGTCCCGATTGTTGGTCCCACACAAGCTTTTGAAAGATGTGGCAGGTCGATGAGGAGATAACGGCCTGTAGGCTTACGATCGGCCTGATGTCTCAACGTTTAGTAACCCCAGCTTTCCACATAGCATTTTGAATCTTTCTTCGGCTAGGGGTTTGGTTAGAATATCAGCTCGTTGAATGTCAGTGTGTATCTTTTCAATAACCACGTTCTTCTTTTCCACGTGATCACGAATAAAGTGATGTCGAATATCCACGTGCTTGCATCTAGAATGAAGAACTGGGTTTTGAGTAATGGCGATGGCACTCGAGCTGTCGCAGTATATTGGCACTTCACTGACTTCAACTTCATAATCCTTAAGTTGTTGTTTGATCCACAAGATTTGTGCACAACAACTTCCTGCGGCCATGTACTCGGCCTCTGTGGTGGAGGTGGCTACTGAAGTTTGCTTCTTTGAAAACCACGAAATCAGCTTGTTTCCGAGAAAGTGGCAAGTGCCCGAGGTAGATTTCCTATCGAGCTTGCATCCTGCATGATCAGAATCTGAATAACCTGTAAGCTGCAAATTATCATCACAAGGATACCAAAGACCTAGATTTGTGGTTCCTTTGATGTATCGAAGAATTTTCTTTGCTGCTTCCAAGTGAGATTCCTTCGGATTAGCTTGAAATCGAGCACACACTCCAACTGCAAAAGTGATGTCAGGTCGACTAGCAGTTAGATAAAGTAATGAACCAATTATACCCCTGTACTGTGTTATGTTGGCAGGTTTTCCTTGGGGATCCGGGTCGATCTTCCCACCAGAGAGCATCGGTATTTTGACAGGCTTGCTGTCTTTGACACCAAACTTGTCGACCAGCTCGTGTGCGTACTTTGTTTGGCTAATGAAGATTCCTTCATCGGACTGCTTAACCTGCAACCCTAGAAAGAAATTCATTTCCCCCATCATAGACATTTTATATTTTTCGGTCATGAGGTTACCAAATTTTTCACACAAAATGGGAGATTTAGATCCAAAAATGATATCATCAACATAAATTTGTACTAAAAGGATATGTTCATTCACTTTGATAGTGAATAGCGTCTTGTCGACTGAACCACGCTTGAATCCCGATTCGATGAGAAAGGATGATAGCGTCTCATACCAAGCTCGAGGAGCTTGTTTAAGACCGTAGACGGCCTTGTGCAGTTTGTAGACTTTGCTTGAATCACCCTCCTCGAATCCAGGAGGCTGTTCCACATAGACTTCCTCTTCGAGAACGCCATTGAGGAACGCACTTTTAACGTCCATCTGGTAGACTTTGAATCGTTGATGAGCGGCATAGGCTAGAAACAGCCTTATAGCTTCTAATCTTGCAACGGGAGCAAACGTCTCATCATAGTCGATTCCTTCTTGTTGACAGTAACCCTTTGCAACCAATCGGGCTTTATTTCTGACAACTTCTCCAGATTCATCTCTCTTGTTCTTGTAAACCCATTTGACTCCAATGACGCCCTGATGATAAGGACGATCAACTAGAGACCATACTTCATTTCTTTTGAATTCATTGAGTTCTTCTTGCATGGCTTCAATCCAATCAGCATCTTGAAGAGCTTCAATGGCATCTTTGGGTTCTATGCGAGAGAGATAGCAACTTAATAGCGCACTTTCACCAATCGTCCTTCTTGTTCGCACTCCTTGGTTTGGGTTCCCAACAATGAGCTCTTTCGGATGATCATCGATCCATCGTCTGCGTCGTGATCTTTCTTCATTTGAGATGATTGGCTCGGGCTCATTAATGGGTTCGTCAAACTCCGGATGAGTTGAAGGTTGATCAGAGGGTACATGCTGTTGCTCAGGCTGTTGATAAGGCTGCTGTTCGGCCTGGATGTTGAGCTGCTCCATTGTGTTATCGAGCTGCTCGATTTGTGATGTAAGGTCGTGAACAGCATCAGTCTTGGGGACTGAGGGAGGGGGATCAGCTTGGTTAAATCCGGCTGATGTATTACAGCTCGTATTAGTATTTGCATCACTTCCCCCTTGCTGTGTGACCTTAGGATCAGATTGATCCTCTTCCTCCAAATCATTTGGAGTCCATACTAGCAGGTCGTCAATGGGGGAGTTAGACGGCCTGTTAGCAGCGGGCAGATCTGTACCTGTACTTGATTCTCTGTACAGACAAGTAGATTCATCAAACACAACATGAGGTGTTACCTCCACAACTAGGGTTTTCTTGTTAAAGACCCTATAAGCTTTGCTAACCTCTGAGTATCCTAAAAATACTCCTGGATCGGCCTTGCTATCAAAAGTCTTCAATTGAGATTTCCCATTGTTATGAATGTAACACAAACACCCGAAAGCTTTAAAATACTTTAACCTGGGGAGCTTGTTGTTCCACAGCTCGTATGGAGTCTTTCCATGTCGGGTCGTGATGATCGACCTGTTTTGGGTGTAGCAGGCTGTATTGACGGCCTCTGCCCAAAACTTCTTTGGAAGATTGGTTTCATCCAACATGGTACGAGCTGCTTCCTTCAGCGACCTGTTACGACGTTCCACCACGCCGTTTTGTTGAGGTGTGCGTGCAGCTGAAGTTTGATGATGAATCCCACTCTTTGTGCAATATTCTTCGATCATTGCATTGATAAATTCGGTGCCTCGATCTGATCGAATGGAGATGATGGATTTCTCCTTTTGATTGCACAGCTTGCTCAGCAACGCAGGTAGCTTCTCCAATGTCTCCTTCTTTTTGTACATGAAAATAACCCAAGTAAATCTAGAATAATCATCTATAATAACGAGAGCGTATTTTCTACCGTTTATACTCAAGGGAGTGACTGGACCGAAGAGGTCGAGATGGAGAAGCTCAAGAATTCGATTTGATGATTGTGTTGTCACGCTTGGGAATGATGATCTTGTCTGCTTTCCAGCTTGACATGCTCTGCAGATGTGATCACGATCGAAGACTTGGTCTGGCAGGTCGTTCACCAGCTTGTTGCGTGCGAGCTTGTTGATGGCCTTGAAGTTTAAGTGACTCAACCTCTTGTGCCATAGCCAGCTTGTCTCGGAATCAGCCTTTGTGACCAGGCAGGTCTCTATCCAATCTGTCCATTGAACAATATAGAGTCTATCCTGCAAAATTCCGGTAAGAAGAATTTCTCCTTCCTCATTTTTCACGAGACATTTGTTAGCTGTGAATTCTACTCGTTTACCACTCGAGCAGAATTGCGACACAGAGAATAGATTATGATTAAGACCTTCAACATACGAGACATTAGAAATAGTTGTTTTACCAACTCTTAGATCGCCCTGGCCTTTCGTAAATCCCTTAGAATTTCCTCCAAAGGTTACAAGTGGCCCGTCTCGTTCTTGATAGTTTGAGAGTGGCGTTTTGTCACACGTCATGTGCTTTGAGCATCCACTATCAATGATCCATACAGCTCCTCGAGCTGCGTGGCTCCTTCTTTGAGCCTTCCCAACCTGCAATTAGTTAAACTTAGCAACCCATTTGAGATTGGGTGCTACATCGGTTGCGGGAACGGCCTTTGGAACCCATATTTGCTTCACCGGTCTGCTTCTATCCGAGGCTGAGGACGAGGCAGTAGCGGTCTTGGGCTTAGGAGCCTTGGATTTCTTCGAGTGAGGGCGACGAGGCTGATAATTTTGTTCTTCGTAAAACCCAGGTTGATACTGCCAGTTTTGAAAATTTGACTGTTGATAGTGGCAGTAGCACCCTTGATAATCCGGGTGGAAGAACTCAGGGTGATATGGCCTTTGATAGAACTGGCCTCCGTATCGCCCTTGATGAACGGCCTGATTTTGATGATAGGGGGCAGGTCGATGTTGCTGAACAGGTCGACTCTCTTTCTTTTGAGAAACAGGCTGTTCCTTCTTTTGTTGCTTTATGAGGATGGCCTGGGGCTGTCGAGCTGGATTCTTCAGCTTGACCATCTTATCAGGGAGAGCTTGATAAGCTTTCCGAGCATTCTTCGATTTAGGCTGCGCTTTCACGAACGTGATCTCGCAGTCTTTGTTCTTGCTTTTCTTGGATTCTCCGTTAAATCCAATCCCAGAGTGATCGCGCGGATTGCGTTGCATGGATTGGACCTCTTCCAACTTCTTTCCGCTTCTCTTCAACTGACTTAAAGTGAGTTGAAGTTTTTCTTCCCTTTTCACGAGGAGTTCGTGTCGGATTACCAAGTCAGCCAGCTTCGAGGTAAGGCTGTGTATTTCGGCATGTTTGGTCTTGAGGGACTCGTTCTTCTCGAGCTCCCTGGTATCGAACTCCTTGACCCGTAAAGTCAATTCGTCAACCTTTGACTTTAGGGCTTCGATCTCCCTTTCCTTTTCTTCATCGTAGGGAGAGAATCTTTCTTCCAATGCTAGCTTGTATTTTTCATTCTTATCCAATAGCTCAGCATTGTCTTCAACGACCTCTTTGAGTGTATCCACGAGATCGGCATAGTCGTCTAGCTGTTTCTTGATTTCTTCCCAAGACACAGCCTCGGATAGGTCTTCAACACCTTCTTCTGCACAATCATTGTCAGAAAAAGAAAGTGAAATGGGTTGAAGATCTACCTTTGAAGATCCCTCGTTTTGTTGATGCTCTCCAACGAAGCATTCTTCATCATCACTTTCATCGAAAGCGATGTATCCTTCGTCATCACTTGACGAGCTATCCGAGAGGTGAGCTTCCTTTGTTTCTTCGGCAATCATTGCAGCTCGTTGATCTTTGAGCTTCTTATCGCGCTTTGCACGGAGCTCGTCTCTCTCGGCCTTGGTAAGATCCGGGCAGTCGGTCTTGTAGTGACCTGGCCTGCCACAGTTGAAACAACCACCCTCGGGTGTGTTAGAAGAATTGAAGGTTGAGGGTTTACCTTCTCCCTTTTTGTCAGGGCGGTCGTGGTTGCGGTTTGAGAAGTTTCGTTTGTTGTCACGGTAGAATTTCTTGTATTTGACAACCTTCCCTAGGAGCTTCTCATTTCTCCTAGCGGCTAGAGCGTAGTCGAGAGTCATCTTCTCGAACTTCTTGACGATGGATTCGTCAATCGGACTTGGGGTAGCAGCTGAGGCTGAGTCGGCCTTGAAGGCTACCTCCTTGTTCTTTTCCTCAGCCTTCTTGCTGGTGGAAGGCTGGGTTGATCCATGGATGCGGATCATCTCATACTCATTTCCGACAAGAATGTTGAAAAGATCTTCAGTGGTGAGGGAGTTGAAATCCGATCGGGCTGGATGCATGGCGGCGTATACGTGCCAATTTGCAGGGAGGGCACGTATCACTTTGAGATTCTTCTCGCGCTGCGTATACTTGTATGGATTGATGGCAGCCACTTCAAGAACAATCTCGGTGAAGCGAATTTTCATCGCTTCAATGGTTTCTCCCGAAGCCATCTTGAAGTCATCGAACTTGCTGCACGCCATGGACAGCTTGTTCTCCTTCATTTCCTCTGAGCCAAGGCTGATGGACCGGAGGGTGTCCCACATTTCTTTGGCCGTTTCAAGATTTCTGATCTTGGCCAGGTAGACGCCCTTTACGGTGCTGGAGATGAGTCCCTTTGCGTAGTCATCGAGACCGGCCTCCTTCCTTTCCTCAATTGTGTAATCGCGAGGATTCTTAAGGACTTTCTCGTATGTAGCCTCCCCGGGGGCTGTTCCATCCACGATAATCTTCGCAGCATAAATGGGGGAGGGTCCGTTCTCGATGATGTCCCACATAAGGACGTGATGTGCCTTGAGACACATCTTGATTCGAAAGCTCCAATCTTCATAGCCTTGAACGGAGAAGTCTTCACATACCCTGAGAAGAGAAGCCTCCATTGCAAAATAAAATGATATGAAATGAATGAAAAGATTTTTCTAAGGATCGGTTCAAAATGACCAAAAGTTTGATAAGGAACTTTTAGTATGCAAAGCAGCGGTCAAAAGAACCACTGCTCTGATACCACTTGTTGGTCCCGGGAAAGAGTAATTGGTGTATGGGGGGGGGGGAATACACCAATAACCAACCGTTTTTGACTTTTTAAATTTCAGGTCGATCTGCAGGTCGATTGTCAAGGTCGACCTTATCAGAGTCAGTTTGATCTATCAAGCTCGTATGGTATCAAGCTTGATTTATCAAACTGTTGTTAATGCGGAAGTTGGTGGAGGTTGATTACTCTTTGAAAAATCTTAAGGCTGAAAATGGATAGCAGGTTGATTCGTGTAATGCAGGTTGATGCTCGTCAGTTAGATAATAAAATGTAAGTACAATAAATAAAGAGAGAGAGAAACACCGCGATGTAGCGTGGTTCGGAGAAATCCTCCTACGTCCACGTCAGGTCGACTCGACCTGAGAATCCCTTTTCTTTTGGATCCACCTCTCTCTTATTTATACTGACTGAGTATCAGTTCTAGCGACAATCTAACTTGAGAGTAACTAGACACGAGTTTTGGGTCGTGACCCTTACAACCTTCGTACTAGAACGTACAAACAACCTTACGCTGTTACAGAGCTTGACTAACTCTATAATGGTGAAAATAAAAACAAGCTTCCTAACTTCGAACAAGTCGGAGAAGAAGTTGTTTGAACAATCGACAAGCAGCAGTGAACGCTTCGTCGTTGTGGTGTTTTTCGGAATCGGAAACCTCTCTTCTTCAAGTGTTTGGGAAACTAATCGGATTTCGAACACTTGAATGGATATGAGCTTTGAGAGAGATTTGGGCAGAGATATGGCGTTGATAGCTTGTGTTTCCCGTACTTGAATCCGAAAATGGCTGAAGTATTTATAGGCAGTTTTGAAAAACTAGCCGTTGGAGTCGGGCTGACGTGGCACTAGCCGTTGGATGCTGACTCACTTCTAGCCGTTGGGAATATTCGTCCTTGCTGGCACTCGACGTGGCAAGGATCAGGTCGTGACGCTCCATGAAGGGGGAGCATCGACCTTGATTGATAATCCAGCTCTTGAAATCTTCTAAGGCAATGCCAGCTGGAAGCTTGATAGGGGAGGTCGATAGACAGGCTGATGATCCAGCTCGATCCAATTGAGGCAGGTCGATACATCGACCTTTCTCTTACAGGGTGGATCGAACTTGATTCTAAACATTAGAGGGCATCGACCTGCACGAACAGGTAGCAGGTCGATCTATCGGCCTTGACCCTAAACAAGTGAAAATATGCCTAAGTGTGGTTTCGATAAACATCATCAAAATCAAACTGCAGGGGGTTCCCAACAACATGTTTGTCCTTAACAATTCCCAACATATTCTCAACTTGCCTCAAAATATTCTTCATTTCAATCAACTTGCCTAATTTGCAGTGTTATGTTTCAGTTCACAACAATTTTTTGGCCTTAGAGTAAGTAGATCCTACGATTTGTCGAAAAACCGAACCTTTTCGATTTTCTTGACTGTTGTTAGCCATGCTTTAGGTTTCAGTTCTTGATTTTTAGCTATTTCAAGGCTTATATGCATAAACATTGACTCCTTCTTGCTATTTGCTTCATCTAGTAATTATCACATATCACAAGTTGAGTAAAAAGTTTGTTGCAGTTGTTTTGTTAGATTATGATTGGCTGTTGCAGTTAGTTTCATGTTTTTAAGGTCTCTAAATCATGGCTTCTAAAATGTACTTGTTTTTTGTAGGTTCATTGGGAGTATCCAAGGTCCGATATGCAGAGTGGGAAGTATAAGCTCTTATTGGCAGGCAAGGAAAATGTACGAGAACTGGTTTGGAATCGGCTGGAAGTTCACGGGGACGGGGTAAACCCTCAACAGCTCATAAACCTTACAGCCTTCGGGGATTACCTCCGTTATCCCAACAAAATAATACGATCAAACAAGCTGATACACTATTTAATCGCACGGGAGGTGGTTGGTGTCCCTGACCCTGATCCAACGGCCATATTCTTCCGGGTGAACAATAAAGTTGTTCGCTTCGGAAGGACGGAGTTCGCCTTGGTGACAGGGCTGAAGTTCGGAGCTTGTCCCCCTGGATTCGATCCCTTCGCCGTATTCGAATTTTCACCGGAGTCCATCTACGCGAAGCTCTTCCAAAAGCAGGCCGTTACTGCAGATGAGCTGTGGACCTTTTTCACATACGATTCGAACTTCAAGGAGATGTCTGCGGTGGACTGCTTGAGGTTGGGGCAGGTTGTGATTGCTGTCCACACAGTGCTTGGGTTGGAGTCGAGCAACAAGGTCCCCGAATGGGTGTGAGCCTTGATTGAGGAGCAAGCAGTCTGGAATGCCTTCCCGTGGGGGAGCGTCTCCTTCCAGGTTCTTTTAAAGAACCTAAAGTCAGTCAAGTACTCCATTCCATCAAAGAAGTACCATTTGAACGGCAACCTCCTCGCTTTCATGGTACGTACATTTTCACAACATATAATTCCACATTTCATTTTTTCATTTTCTGGATATTGGGTATGATATACTAAATTTATTCATTTATCTATAGGGCTGGATTTACGAGGCATTCCCCGAAATGGGGAAATCATTCGGGGGACGGATTACGGAGAATGAGGGCCATCGTCCTCGAGGCGTCCGGTACGCCTACTCAAAATCTGCTTCGTATGCAAAGATTATGAGCGAAGAGTTTAGTTGGTTAAGTAGTTTGTAAAAAAAGTTATATTTTTCCCAACTTTATATATGTTCAGTAGTACTGGTGATTTACATGAAGATAATGTTTTATGTTCTTATGTTCCAACTTTTTTTATGTTCCAACTTTTATTTATGTTCCAACTTTTTTTGTTCCAACATTCTGATCCAACATTCTGCTTTCAGTTCCAACTTTATATGTTCCAACTGTTATCACCATTTTTCTGAACAAGTATTTTGTACTCTTTTTTGAAGGTACCTACCTCGTTGGCTGCTGAAACCGAGGAGCTGAATGAGCCTTACATGACCACCCTCGAGCCTCCGGGAACCCCCTTTACTTTCCAATACGATCCTTCCCACGTATCCCTTGCAGCCCGTGCAGCCCGTGCACCCCGTGCAAAGAGGAGGAGGGGGACTTCTGAAGAAGGAAATGAAGAAGAGGCTGAAGCCCAAGTCCAAGCCGAAGATGCTGAAGTCCAAGCTGCTCAAGAGGCCGAAGTCCCAACTGAAAGCAGGGGTGGTAAGAGGGCCAAGGTCAAGGATCTTGTTGTGAGGGAAGTTCGGAAAGTGAAGGAGGAGCTCAAGCAGGAGCTGATGGGGTCGTTCGCCGAACACGTGGCCGGATTGGTCTTTGAGAAGTTGAAAACGTTCAACTTCAACCAATCCGGGCATGTGGAGGCAGGTGGTTCCAGTGGCCGGGGAGAAGGTAATGAGATGGTGGATGTGGAGGACGAGGAGATGCAAGACGAGGAGCGTGAGGGTGATGCAGCAGCAGATGAAGATGAAGAAGAAGAAGAAGAAGAAGAAGAAGAAGAGGTTTAAACTCCTCCTCTTTTCAATAAATAAACTCAATTCATCAGTTTCTTTAATTTATTATATTACACAATGGGCAGGAGGCTGAGGAGGCCGAGGAGGACGATGTTGAGGGATCGAAGGGTGCCATGTCCGTCGGGCAGCAGACGGCGGTCAGATCTGGATCAACTGTTGCTGTGTCCGTAGGGCCTAAGACGCGTTTCAGATCCAGATTTCATTTGGTAATAAAATGAACCTTTTCTGTAATTATTTTAAAGTTTTTTTGATAATATAATGAGCAATTTTGATGTCAACAGATCAATGAGCCAATCGACGCCGATGCCCCCCTCACGGAAATGGATCGTGAGCAGTTGCACCGGTTCGAAAGGGAGATGACCGATGCACCCCTGCCACCCCTGCCCAATCTTTTCCTCGATGCAGCACCGACAGAGCCAAGGCCCCTGCCCAATCCTTTCCTCGATGCAGCACCGATAGAGCCAGAGGCAGCTCCAGACGCCTCTTCAGCAGATGCAGTGGTGGAGGCAGAAGCACCAGCTGAGCCAACACCGGTGCAGACCTACAGAAGGACAAGGAGGCAGAGGAAACCTGTTGGGGCATTGAAAAGCCCGTATTTACGGAAATGAATTCGAGGGGAGGTAAGTAAGTAGAAAACAATTTATTTAATGTGGGGTATGAAACAAACAATGCATGTAAATATTTTGTTGTTGGTGGTGTGAAACAAACAGACAGTTTTTATTACGAACAGTTCTAACAGTTCTGACAGTTAGGACAGTTAGAACAGTTCGAACCTATGCAGTATAATTCATGCCTTTAATTTAATTTTTGTATTTTGCATTAATTCGTAGTCTTAATTTAATATGTATCTTGTGTTAATTCATAGTGTTAATTTCATAGTGTTAATCTAATCTAATTTGTATTTTGTGTTAGTACATCAAACAAAAATACTCTTGGAACTTAAATCTAATTTGTATTTTGTGTTAGTACATCAAACAAAAATACTCTTGGAACTTAAATCTAATTTGTATTTTGTGTTAGTACATCAAACAAAAATACTCTTGGAACTTAAACTGCTCATATTACAAACAGTACTAACAGTTCTAACAGTTCTAACAGTTGGAACAGTTGGAACTGTTAAAACCGTTATAGTTTTTTTAGTTAATTCATAGTCTTAATTTAATTTGTATTTTGAGTTCATCCTTAGTCTTAATTAAATTTGTATTTTGAGTTAATATACATCAAACAAAAAACACTAGGAACGCTTGGAAACATACAAACGGAGATGATTTTTGAAAACACACTAAACAACATAAAATACATGAAATTAAACACAAATACACAGAAATTTAAACACATCAACAACGATGGAACCGAAACACAAATACACGGAAATTTAAACACATCAACAACGATGGAAAGGAAACACAAAACGCTGAAAATACATGGAGCTTTGTGGGAAGAGGTTTGAATCACGGTTTCCACCACATCAACGGCGATGTCGAGGTTGACGAGCATCGAGAGCGATCGGTTTCCTCTCTAGCCTTGCGCGGATCCTTCCCACGTGGGGGCGTGCATCGGAGGTTGACGGGCCGGTGAAGAGCCTACGACTTACGGCGTTAAATGGAGGAGAGGTAACTTCAATAGAGGCAAATACTAACTTTTATTTTTTTAATTTTAATTTATTTTAAAATCTTTTCACCAATCAATAAACAAACAAACACCCTTTGATGCAATTGTCATATACTCTTTGCAAACTTTTGCATTAACTTTTGTGTCATAAACTTTTGCATGCAAGTGGCATTAACTTTTGCATGCAAGTGTCATATACTCTTTTGCATGCAAATGTCATTAACTTTTGCATTCACTTTTGGGGCACTTGTGACAACTATGTTGGTGTATTCACATCATTTTTCATGAGTCACTCCTATTTCAACTCCCATAATGAATGCACAAGTGTGTACAATACATAAAAGTGACTCATTGGCATGCATGAGTCAATCTTTGTTGCATTAGCTTTTGGATGCAACTGTCATATATCTCTTGCTAGTGTAGTCACATCATTTTGCATGCATGAGTCAATGTTGTTTCATTGTTTGACCATTCAATATGTTTTTGTTCTCTTGCATGCAAGTTTATTTAATTATTTATTCTCTTCAACTTATATACTCCTATTTTCGAGTCAAACATGTCATATATCTTGTTGTTTTTTTCCTCATATAAATGCACTCATAAGTCCTAATTTGAAGTTCTTTATTTTATATTTATTTTCAAGTTCTAATTTAAAGTATAAGTTCCAACAGTTCCAAGAAACAGAAACTACAGTTCCAACATAAACAATACAGTTACGACACAACTACGACAGTTCCAACTGTTCGAACAAACAGAACCTACAGTTCATACACAACCAAAATAAAATAGTACCAACTTAACTATGAAATTTTAGCCCTTAACAGTCCACTAAGCTAGTGATTAAGCAAATGTAAGTTTAATAAGAACAGTTAATATGAACATTAGAAGCCCTACTTTCTTCAATGCGGTCCACTTCTTCGATACTTCGACTCGAACTGCAACCTCAAAATCAGCTTTAAAAGCCTCAAGCTCCTGCTCTTTCAACCTCAATTGCTCGAGCAACGATTTCTCCACCCGTTGTGCTTCAAAAATTTGTTCACCGTGCTCGAGGATCATGAAGTCAATGCGACATTCACAATTGTTTCGGCAGAAGCTAGTAGGTTATGGGCAATATAGCCACTAGAAGAAGTCGCAGTCATCTTCCTGCATAAATGAGCGACCAATATTTATTAAAAAAACAATAAAAAACGAATCCTTAAGCCCTAATTAGTTAACAGAAAATACATATCTTCCTGATTGGACAACAAAAATACCTACGCCCAGGGTTTTCTTCCGTATGCGATGTTAAAATATCAGCCTTCACTCCGTGCACACAACTTGGACGGGAGATCCTTGTAGGTCGGCAACCAGAGGAGGAGGAGCGGGTGGAGGACGACATTCTCTACTCGTTGAAGTGAAGTGAAGTGAAGTGAAGAAAAACGGTGGAATGAAGTGGGTGCAGAACGCAAGTGCTGAAGAGGTGAAGATGAAAAACGGTGGGAGGAGATTTTAAGTGAGGAACCCTAGAGAGAGACAAGTGTGTTTAAATACATGATGTATACAGCAAAACGACGTCGTTTTCGGCAGCCAAGGCCCACAGAGTATCATACATACGACACCGTTTCACTCTGTATGTAATGTTGGAACAGCGTCAAGTTGGAACAGTTGGAACAGATTATACAAAAATTGAAACAGTTAGAACTAATGATACTAATTGGAACATTGTAACTGTTGGAACAGATGAAAGTTGTTGGAATAGTTGGAACAGTACGAACAGTTGGAACATATGACATAAATTTTGCACTTAACAATAATTCTAATCATTTTCATGGTAAGCATGCATGCTTTCAGTAATCAATCAAACATAAATAAAAACCCTAACCCACACCAAGTCATAGATCCAATCCGTACAACAACAGTTTCCAAATTTCAAGAAAAAAGGGTGTCAACCACCGCGAATAGATAACATAATTACGGAGGAGGCGCTCTGTCCTTGCATGTTAAGCGAGTATGGCCGAGAACACCACAGATGCTGCACTTCTTCTGCTTCCTCCGTTTGTTTGCACACAAAGACGAGGCCTCATTAGGAATCGGTAAAGAAACAGAACAAGTGTTCTGATAGTGACCAGTTTGCGAGCACCTACTACACCGAGGGGTATACGAATTTGAATTGCCATTACTTTGGCTCCGAGACGAACCTGACTTGGCCTTCAGCCTTCTCTTGCGTGGACGGCCGGCCTGCTTGGGTTGGTCCGGTGCTCCAACCGACCATGCCTCAATATCAGCAGGAACATTCCACTCTTCAGGAATTGGAATTGGCATCACTTCTCCCGCATAAGTTTCCTGCAATGATGCGGTACTGAAGTACGAACTAACAAATGCAAATGGAGACTGCTTCGTATGACTGCCAAATAGAATTCAAATAAAATCGTAAGTAACTATAATTCAGATAAAAACGTAAGTACGTAGACACTATTAAAACACGGTTACCGAATGGATGCTGCGGCATGAGAACACGGTATCAGGTCCAAATCAAAGATAAGGCAGGTGCATTGCTTCTTTTCAAGATCCACCACGTGATGCTTCATCCCTGTCGACACCTTGAACTTAGTTAGAGAAATTGGTTCAACACTCATGGTCAACCCCAACTCCAATGACAGACCCAACCTAGACTGTGCATAACCCGTTAACTCGTGAGTTCGGGCTGCAGCCTCAGCTCGTCGGTCTAGGAACAACTTCCCTATAAGAGAGCGCACACACTCAAAAAGCGTACAGACCGGCAACGCCCTAGCCCATCTTAGACACCCATTCACGCACTCAGCAGCATTGGATGTTAAAAAGCAATAACGGCGCACAGGACATTTAGAACGAGCCCATTTGATAGGATCAATACCCATTACCTTAGCATATGCACCGGGAGCAAATGATTTCAAATTATTCATTGCTGTATCGAAGTCTCGCTCCCGGTAGGCGTGTACAGCTTGCTAGAAAATTGCAATTGCACTATCTCCCCAAAACTTGATGTTGTTCTGTATATGATAAACAAAAAGCCCGTGAGGTATGCCGGGGTATACAACATCCATCGCATTCTTGATACTAACGTGCTGGTCCGAAACGATCAACAGATTTTTTGGATATCCAAAGGAATTCCACAACTGTGTTAAGAACCAAGACCATGACTCGTCACATTCTTTGTCCCCGAACCCAAAAGCCAATGGTAAAATCTGTTCGTTTGGATCTTTTGTAACAGCCACGAACATCACACCTTTGTATTTACCCTTTAGATGGGTACCGTCGACAACAATCACAGGCCGGCAAGCCTTGAAGCCTCTTATACACGCAGCAAGAGCCATGAAACAGTACTTGAATTTCCCATCGCCATCGAGCTTTAATTCTGTAACAGTTCCCGGGTTTGCATGCTCTAAGATCCAAAGGTACTTCGGAAGCCTCTTGAATGACTTCATGGCGTCGCTGTACACCATTGTTAGTGCATGGTTCCTTGCAGCCAAGGCGGTTTGGTATTTGATTTTTGCCCCAAAAGTCCTCTCTACTTGTGCAATGATATCCATCGGCCTTAAAACGACACCTGCGGTCATCAAGTTTGGGACAAAGTATGCACCTAAAACCTTGGAGCATATGGTTGGTTCGGATTGATATCTCAAATCCTTTTGACAACTGTGTGGACTCCATTCATGAATCTTCCATGCGCTACCTATTGCTTGTACACGTAAAACAAACGAACATTTAGCATTACGGTTTTTGCAAACTGTGTGGTATCGAATGAAACACGACCGCGGTGTTAAGAAGGATACGTGATTAGCAAGATGATATAACCCTAAGACGGTTATCAATCTATCCTTGCTTGCAAATATAGCATCCTTACGAAGTGTATCATCATAAATGCATTCAGATTCTGGGATTTCTACTGATGTGGGCTCGTTAAGATGATGCGATGCAGCGGGTATGATCCATTGCCCAGTATATTGTTGATCTCCCTCAAATACGTGATTACTTCCTTGAGAAACCCAAGTCCGTCGAATGCTGCCACAATCCATATCATCAAGACTGTCCCTATCAACTTCATCATCATCATCATCGAGTCTAATTGTCACGGAGGGGCGATGCTCATCCTCCTCCCTATCCAAATCCCGGTCCAAACCTCTATCCAACCCTTTGTCCAAATCCTGATCCAACCCTCTGTCCAAATCCTGCTCCAACCCTATGTCCAATTCCAGATCCAACCCTCTGTCTAAATCCATCCAACCCCCTGTCCAAATCCCGATCCAACAATTCCTGATCCAACCCCCTGCCAAAACCACGATCCAATTCTCTTGTTTCCAAATTCCTACCGCCGAATTTGTTCAACGAAGCTTTAGTTGCCAGATTAGTGACCTTAGCCTTAGTCCCCTGTGATGCTTGATGATTTACAATCTCTAATAATTCATCATTTATGGGAGTTGTAGTAATGTACAAGATAGGTTCTTCTAATTCTTTCAACACGTGATCGACATCTACATCATCCATAATCTTCATTTTAATGGTCTGACTTGACGGGGACCTCACAAGTGCATATATTTCATACACATACCTACTTTTAGGCTTCATGATACGATGTTCGATCTTGGTCAACAAATCTGTGAACTTTATAGGACCAACCGGCGGTATAAGCATCAACTCTTCATCTCCGCCACTGTATTCTTTTCCGGTCCATGTCCCTCCATGAACAATCACTATCTTCGAAGAATGCGGCATCTGCAAAATGCAAATAAAAAAAACTTATAATACTTCAACTGTTGGAAAACAATTGAAACTCTTGGAACTGTATAACTGTTGGAATTGTTAGAAATAGGAGGAACTGTTTGGAAAAGTTCTAACTGTTGGAACAGTTGGAACTAATTTTGTAAAAATAGTTTCAACTTGTTCTTCTATTCAGTAAAATCCCCAAAATTTTCGTCCGAGAAATCAATCCAATTTTTTTGAGAGAGTTTCAGCAGCTGGTTCGATTCACTAATTCATTTTCGCAACAACTGAAACTCATAAAATCATGAAACAAGACAAGACAAATACCTTCAATTCAAATCAATCCAATTCAAGAAAAATTGGCCCAGCCCCCAATTCGCCGGAATCGTCGCCGGAATCGCGCAATTTGTGCCCAGAATGAACTGCCCAGACGGAAGCTCGGGAAGAACTAAATTGCCCACACACTCAATTCGACGGAGTCGTCGCCGGAATAGCGCAACTTCTGCCCGGAATGAACTGCCCACCTTGAAGCTCGGGAAGAACTAAATTGCCCACACTCAATTCGACGGAGTCGTCGCCGGAATAGCGCAACTTCTGCCTGGAATGAACTGCCCAGACGGAAGCTCGGGAAACACTAAATTGCCCAGACTCAATTCGCCGGAATCGTCACCGGAATAGCGCAATCTCTGCCGGAATCGAACCGGTATGTTTCGGTGCCCTAAAATGCCGCCAGAATCCTCCACCAAAAACCGTCCGAGAAAGATGAGGGAGAGAGAGAGGAGAGGAGTTACGAGAGAGAGATGAGCTGCGAGAGAGAAGAGTTGTAGGAGAGAGGAGGGAGAGAGGGAGAGCTGAGGGAGAGATGAGAGAGAAGCAAGTCAAATATTTCACCAAAAATTTCAGCTCAAACTTACGAGCTGAAGGGGGGGAAAAGCCAAGAGAATTGTGAAAATTTGTCAAAACTTTTAGGGGCATTTTCGTCCGAAAATGCAAAAATTGGACATATTTTATGTAACTTATCTTAACGGACATAATTTATTTCCTGAAAGTCAAAATGGACATTTTGCACCATTGTGAGCAAAATATTTCTATTTGTTGCGACTTATCACAATAATATAAGTTACAGTATGAATCGATCGCATGCAAATTTCTTGAATTCAAATAAAGTATTAAAGCTTTCGCTTCAAATCGTTCTCTCAAACAAAACACACACACAAGGAAGAAGAAGACGAATGAAGAAAAAAAATTAAAAAATTAAAAAAATAAAATAAATAAATAAATAAATAAATAAACTTCCTCATTTCGTGTAAATACCTATCATTTTGCAATCAGATAGACTGTACATTGATATGTCATCGATACTCCTTTGATTGGAATCTGCATGGTTGCTGCCGATTTCGAAGAGGGCCTCTAACTGTGGTCGTAAAAATTAAAATCCAACATTTATTTATAGATCTAAACTGCTCATCTCAAAGGGTTGTGCCCATTCATAATTTTAAGGCAAAATTTTCAAAGGGTTGTGTCCATTCAAAAAGAAGAAAAATATTTCGTAGCGGTAAAATGCTTGGGAAAAAATAATACTCCCTCCGTCCTCCATTTAGTGACGGAGGGAGTTTGGGCACGCGTTTTTTCGCATTTTATGGTATAATAATAAATTAATGTGTTAAAGTGTTAAAGTGGAATAATTGTGGGTCCATTTGAATTGTTTAATAGTATTAAAATGTTAAAATAATAAAAAGTAGATGTATAAAGTGTTAAAGTGTTAAAGTGATTGTGGGGTCTACGTCCAAAAATGGAAAATGTCAGTAAATGGAGGACGTCCCAATATAGTATTAACGTCACTAAATGGAGGACGGAGGGAGTAATTAAAATTTAGTTTTTAAATTAGAAATAAAATTACAAAAATGCCCCACATACTTAACTTTTATATAGTACTCGTATATAGATTATCCAATCACGAAAAGGTGCAAACTGCAATCTTAAAGGTTTATACTTACAAATTAAAAATCTGAATGAATTATCATTTATATTAAAAAGAAATTGGGGAAATTAGAAGTGAATTTACTAAAACACCCCTGGTGTTTTGTTTTTATATTATATAGATAGTGTGTTCCCTACTAAGAAAAAATCAATGGTAATTAAATTGGACGGTTCTTTCTCACTCTTCTTGACAATTTAAACAGGATTTCATATGTGTGATGTACATGCATTTCTCAAATTGTGCAATGTTATCCGATATGTTTCAATAAATGATACTCCCTCCGTCCCGCGAAAGACGTTACCTTTCTTTTTGTCAATTTCGGGCACATTTTTCCACGCTTCTTGATGATGCGTTTTAAAATAGATTTTTGAAGAATTTTTTCTTTTACGGGATACTATGATAGTTGTATTATCCTGCAAAAGAAAAATTCTTCAAAAATCTATTTTAAAACACTTCATCAAGAAGCGTGGAAAAATGTGCCAGAAATTGACAAAAAGAAAGGTAACGTCTTTCGCGGACGGAGGGAGTACTTGCACTCTGTACAGAGCTCCTCAAGTCAGATTTGAGTTTGTCTACTTGTCATCATATGTTAGACGACACCTTACTGAATGTGTTAACTTGAAAAGATCAATCACTAATAGAGGTCCAGTTACGGTGCTTCAAACTCCGTTAACTTGAATGATCTGATTCTAGTTTCGACAGATATCAGCTTAAAGCTTGCAATTTCTAAAAGAAAATATCTTCTATTACAACGGACTTATGCATAATTCATCTTGCAGCAGGTTTGTTTGCAGTGTGGTGACGAAGGATTTACTAATGCATATATATACTGTGTCAAATGCCTCAAATTCGTTGTTCATCGGTAAGTTGTATAATGAAGTCTTTTCTTTCGGCTATCAGTTCTTCTTCATCCAAACTACCACCCCTGTCTTTCAGTATGTTACTTCCCAAGCCACGCCTCTCCACGAAAAAAATAAACAGAACTCAGAGAAGTTGAGCCAATACTCTTCAACTCATTTCTAAGTTTATATTATTTCAAACAAGTTCTGTTTTGAACCTCAAACTATGAATTAAATGATGTTCCTTTTCTCTACGGTTGATTTATACTCCACTATGGTATTTGTACATCCTGTCTTGATATTGCTGAAACTTCTTGAAATCTATATTATCACGGTTCAGGGGGATGTGATAATTGTTGATTCACGGAATTTTCTTTTTTTGAGAAATCAGAATCGATTTGTCAAAATTAATATTGCTCTCTACTTCTTTCCATCCGAGAGGCGTTTGAATTATTCTTTTTTGCTGTTAGACAGTAACATACTGCTTGGCGTTTCCTTAACATTTTACTCACAGAATTCTGTTTTTTTTTTTTTTTTTTTCCTTTAGATGCGAGTGGGTTTACGATGACCTAGTCAATCAAATGGTGGAAGAGGAACTCGCTCTGAAAGCCATTGTTAAGAATGCCGAGCTTCTGGTGTTTCCTTCGACTAAACTGCCATTATCATACTGGAGTAATACAAACTACGCATTCCTTCTCATTTCTGTGAAATCTTTCTCATTGATCGTGATTCTTGACATGGCTGTTCTCTGTATTTTTTCCCTATGTAGGATTCAAGGGTAAATATTATCTATGGGGGGTATTTCGGGAAAAGCAGATTCCAGCATCGTGTGAACGGGAGCCAAGGTACAACCCTGTGATGCGTAGAGATGGTAAAAGTAGGTCCGGGTCGAAATCCGTTGCAGCAATGAAGAATGTTGGTGGTCATAGCCCCCTTAGTCCACTTAGCAACTGCAGTAGTTATGGTTCTTAACTAGGCTTTGCAAATGACTAGTGTATTGGCTTATATTATGATTCTCAATACTCCCCCTCACAATTTCCAAACCAACCCTCTGGGTAGGAGACTAGGAGGTTCAACAAGTGCATACTTTTTAATATGGGTGGAGTTGCTTTCAGCGAAATTCGAACACAGGACCTCGACGTTGACCAAAGGCTCTGATACCATGATAGAATTTCGTCTCATCTAAAAGCTCGAACTTATAGATAGGGTGGGAATCTATTGACTTATATTATATTATGATTCCCAATAATATTACATGCATGATATTATAACAATGTCTTTTATATAAAGATATGATAGGATATAATAAACAAATCAAACTTTGTAAACAAACTTTTTTAATACTATGCGTAGAATTAGACTAAAAAAACATGCCTTGGATAAATTATGCCACATATTTAACAAATAAAGTATTTAATTATGCATTTGATAAAATCATTAGTTTATGTGAGGATCCACCATCTATAATTAGTTTATGCAATTTCTTAAAAAAAAAAAAATTATCAGGCAAACATTGCCATTAGACTGCATTATGTTCCGTTGTCGATATATGCAATTTTGAAGTCAAAGTCTTTGTATATTTGTGTAGAAAATATGAAACATCGACAAATTGATTCCCTTTGATAACGAAGCGTTGTGCAATTTCTTATTTTGTGTGGTAGAAAATTAAAATTTTCTTCTTTCAACTTTCAAGTCAAGTTCACTTGTCTCCTCCATACAAATTTATGGGGTCTGTATTTCGTTTACTATTCCACTTATGAATTTCCACCCGTCTCCTGTACGTTGAACCTATCGACTTTTAATTGATTTTGAAGTTTTGTAATAACACATTTTAAAATTTAACTTTTTAATATAGTTTTTTCTACTGGGTAATATGAGTAGAAAAAACTAAATTGCTAAACTACCCGTTGAAAATCGACGGGTGCCAATTATTTTTAACATTTAAATATTTTATCAACGAAATTTATTTTAAAATAATTCATACTATGATCTTCGATTTCTATGTACTTATAAATAATAAGAGCTAGGAAGTTCAGAATAATAAATGCAAAGAACCATTCCAATGTTGATTCATACTCCCTCCGTCCACCTATTTCTGACACGCTTTCCTTTTTGGGCCGTCCACCTATTTCTGACACGTTTCCTTATTCGGAAATAATTAGCCACTAAGTAGGTTGATTAGTAAATCCCTTATTACACTTAACATTCCATACTTAAATCTCATCCACTCATTTTTCTGCACGTAGTTCAATATAATTTAAATTTCGAAAGTTTAAATTATTATAACTTGCTCGTTTGTTATCGGATTTTTATGATTTTTATATCAAATTAAAGGTCTTTATACGATCTTTCATTTAAGATCAGACAAGAACATGTTTTTATGCATATATGATGCTCTGTTTCTAAAATATGTTTATTCCCTACAAAATACACTTTATACACTACACCCCAAAACACTATACACTTAACACACTAACCACTCCCGTCTTAAAACCCGTGCAAAAAGCAAACGTGTCAGAAATAGGTGGACGGAGGGAGTATTATATATAAATCTAAGACGTTTAAAGTCTTATAAAATAACTTGGTGCCGAAATTGACAAAGTCAAGTTCCTCATGAAATCTATATTTTTTTTTAAGTAATACAAAAATACTAAAAGTAAATGAAACAATATGAAAATTATATAAGAAAACCGGACCAAAATAATCAGCTCGACTCCTCTTCTAAGCGTAGTAGCTCTTCCTTCTTCCTCCTTCAACTTACTCTCCTGTAAATCAATTCAATCGTAGAAAATAAGAATTAAATATAATAATTTTATGTATAAAGTATATACATTTTAATTGATAATAACCTCATAACTTTTGAAATATTTTCATGTACACAACATTAGTCGTGGTGTCGAAGCTATTGCCATCTTCGTCACATATCAAAAATTTGAGACCGTTTTTTCTATTGACTGTCCATATTGCGACGTAAAAACTGCCCATGGCTAAATACCGGTTTTGGTAGGTATGACCCTACTTTAGAGAAGGATTGTTTTGGACTCTTATTTATTGTCATAGCAAAGCAAACAGACAGTGAAAATGCCTCATTTGGAACAATAACCGGTGACTTAATTAGATCTGATGCATTCATCGTCATTCTTGCAATTGGAAACGTTTTGCCTATCATTTTTTCCTGAAAGCGGATTCGCTTCTATCACACGGTTGATACGAATAACTTTATAACGTTATTTTTAAGTATAAATGAAATATATTAAAAATATGTCAGACCACCCGTTGTTTATTTTAATTAAAAGAAAATATCGTTATATCAAAATAAGTTACGATGTATGTTTCGAACCACCACGTTGATCGGTACGCATACGTCTCAATTCTTACATCCGCCATTCTTATTTATCTAAAATACATAATTTTGTATATATATTATTAATATTAGTATTGATAATTACCTCACAACTTTTATAATATTTCCATGTACTCAACATTAGTTGTGGTGTTGAAGCTATTGCAATCTTCATCACATGTCAAAATTCTGGGACCTTTTTTTCCTAGTGAAATCTCGATATTGTAATATAAAACTGCTCATGGCTGAAGACCGGTTTTGGTAGGTATAACCCTACGTTAGAGAGGGATTGTCCTTGAGTCTTATTTATTGTCATACCAAAGCAAGTAGACAGTGAAAATGCCTCTTTTGCAATCTAACCGGTAACTTAATTTGATCTGATGCAATCATCGTCATTCTTGCAATTGAAAACTTCTTACCAGCATTTTTTCCTGAAAGCAGATTCGCTTCTATCACACGGTCTCCATGTTTTTTTTACCATCATCCTTATGTCATTGCAAAGTTCATTTGACTGATTAATATGTAACAGGAGCATGATGATGCACCCTTCTTGTCAAAGAGAGTTTGTAATAAAAAGAAAATGACAGTTATATCAAAATAAGTCAAGCCACCCGCTGTTTATTTTAATAAACAGAAAATGTCAAAGAGAGTCTCACGTAGCTCGTTGTTTATTGTAATAAAATAAAATGTTAATATAAAGTCTCCCGTTACTCGTGTTTATAAGAAAATAGGTGCATTTGTATCTCGTCGAAATTTGATACGAATCACTTTATAACATTATTTTAAAGTAAAATATAAAATATTTTAAAATAAATTTCATTCATAAAATATCTAAATGTTAAAAATAATCAGTACTCGTCGAAAATCGACGTGATTCAAATATTTTATTATTTTAAAATAAAATAATAGTCGAAAATTACATAATTACATTAAAACGCTTTTATAAGGAAAATTTGGTTTAAAAGTGAATATTTTGAAGATAGTTGTATTTGATCCCGTTAAAATTACATCACTTCACAACTTTATTTTAAAGTAAAATATAAATGAAAAGTATTAAAATATGTCAAGCCGCTCGTTGTTTATTGTAATCATTATGTCAAAATAAGCCATGTCGTCTGTTATTTATTTTAATAAAACGAAAACGTCAAAGAGAGTCTCACGTATCCCATTGATTACTGTAATAAAAAGAAAGTGCTGAAAATATCGTTATATCAAAATATTCAAGTCATCCGTTAATTGTGATAGTAAGAAAATATGTTAATAAGAGTAATATTTTGATAATGGGTGTATTGTAACCCAAAGTTGCCCCGTCAAAATTCAATACAAATCATTTATAACGTTATTTTTAAGAAAAAAATATAAATGAAATTATTAAAATATGTCAAGTCGTCCGTTGTTTATTATAATCAAATATAAAAGAAGAATATTAAAATAAGTTAAGTTGCTTGTTGTTTATTTTAATAAAACGAAAATGTTAAAGATAGTCTCACATAGTTATATTGGTTTTATCTTGTCGTGTCAATAATTCAAGCCGTCTGTTAATTGTGATAATAAAAGTAGGTTTATAAGAGTGATATTTAAAATAAAATATTTGTTTATTGTAATAAAAAGAAATATCAATACAAATCATTCATAACGTTATTTTTAAAAAAAATTATAAATGAAATTATTAAAATATGTCAAGTCGTCCGTTGTTTATTATAATCAAATATAAAAAAAGAATATTAAAATAAGTTAAGTTGCCCTTTGTTTATTTTAATAAAACAAAAATGTTAAAGATAGTCTCAAATAGTTATATTGGTTTTATCTCGCCGTGTCATTAATTCAAGCCGTCTGTTAATTGTCCGTTGTTTATTTTAATTTAAAAAAATGTCATATAGAGTCTCATGTACCCCGATGTTTATTGTGATAAAAACAAAAATGTTAAAATGTTGTTACATCAAAATAAATCAAGCATTCTGTTGTTTATTTTAATAAATAAAATATGTCAAAGGGAGTTTCACGTAGTTATAATCAATTTTAATGTCAATATTCGATATGAATCTCTTTATATTGCTAGGGATGTCAAACCATAGAATTAAAATAAATAATATTCAACTTATAAAATAAATTTTAATATGAGGCAAAAATAAATCTACCCACTTTCAACTTAAAAAACTAAATTTTGCTTTGGATCTTAAAAACATAAAAATATACCCAATCTTTCAAATTTGGTACCATAATGCCCTTGCTTTTTTTTGTTTTAAACGAAAATGCCCTTACTTTATGCTTTTTACTTTTTGCTTTTTGCTTGTTGCTTTTTGACTTTGACCACCAACTCTCTCTCTCTATTTCGGTAATTTTGGTGTTACAAATCGTATTGTGTTCCATACAAATAAGTACGAAACGTATTTCTTACTGTGTACTTAAGTACGCAGTAAGCTTTTCTTCCTTTTGTATTGTGTACTTAAGTACACAGTAAGATTTTCTTCCGTTCGTACTGTGTAATTTATTATATAATGTAAATTGAACAAAAACTTATACAAGACTAGTAATCTTTTTTGTGTTTCTTACTGTGTACTTAAGTACACAGTAAGCTTTTCTTTCCTTCGTACTGTGTACTTAAGTACGCAGTAAGCTTTTCTTTCTTTCGTACTAAATACTTTAGTATATCATGTAAATTGAACAAAAACTTACACAAGACTAGTAATCTTTTTTGTGTTTATTACTGTGTACTTAAGTACGCAGTAATCTTTTCTTCCTTTCGTACTGTGTACTTAAGTACGCAGTAAGATTTTCTTCCTTTCGTACTATGTACTTTAGTATATCATGTAAGTTGAACAAAAACTTACACAAGACTAGTAATCCTTTTTTGGTGTTTCGTACTGTGTACTTAAGTACGCAGTAAGCTTTTCTTCCTTTCGTACTGTGTACTTTAGTATATCATGTAAGTTGAACAAAAACTTACACAAGACTAGTAATCTTTTTTTGTGTTTCGTACTGTGTACTTAAGTACGCAGTAAGATTTTCTTCCTTTCGTACTGTGTACTTAAATATATCATGTAAATTGAACAAAAACTTACACAAGACTAGTAATCTTTTTTTGTGTTTCGTACTGTGTACTTAAGTAATTGGGACAGAGGATAGCATTCGTAGATAGTGTGCTCACTTTAGTTTTCAAATTTCAATAAGCGAAACAAAGTTTGATGTTGTTTCGAGTAATCATACCCAACTCAATTGACTTTCAAATTAAACAATTCCATCAAAAGAAAAAGTATTCACCAAATTAATACACGATCGAACCAAGTATATCATGTAAATTGAACAAAAACTTACACAAGATTAGTAATCTTTTTTTGTATTTCGTACTGTGTACTTAAGTAATCGGGACAGAGAATAGCATTCGTACTGGTAAAATTCACTACTATAGCTTTTAACAACACATTTAATTTCGACAACAACTAATTCCGGCGACGGCGGCCGTCGAAAGCTTCAACCTCTTCGTGAGTTTTTTCTCTCCTCCTCTATCCGGAGCCGCTCCTCATCATCAGAAACCCCGACCTCAGCGACTCGTCGGTGATGCTGAACCCGCCGCCTCCCCTGCTGGGCCCCACCACCAGCCCCCCCGCCTTCCAAGGTTACACAACACAGAATTATTTATCCTCCCAAGATTCACTTGTGAGCTCCCAATCACAGAAACCTCCATATTTTCAAAAAATAAATCCCAAATCAGGAAAAACAAATGCAAGATTTTTGAACCCAGCAAGAATACTTTGAATTTTTTTGATAATCAATCCACGAAAAGTACAGAATGAGAGGGTTTTTTTGAGGGATTCGATCCAAGAAAATGGATAAAATCCCAAAAAGATTGAATTTTTCTTGATGGGTTTCGATCGAAATTAAGAATGAAGAAAAGGGTTTGATTTGGGTTGTGAAGGGGAAAAAAACTGTACAGGTCCTGCAAGGGGTTCCCCCCGCCGACGGCGGCGTTCAGGCCACTCCTCCAAACTGCAACAGAAGCAGAATTTGAGAGACAGGGAGGTTTCAAAGAAAAGAGAAAGAGGAACCTTACCCCGTCGGAGACACCTCGGCGTAGAGAAGAGGTAGCAGCTCCGAGTCCAGGCGCGATGGCGGAGCTTCACTCGGCGACGGCGGCTGGCTCCATGGCAGCAGCTCTCCACGGCGGTGGCTCTGCCATTTTCTCAGCCCGACCTCAACGAGTTCCCCAGCCCCGAATCGTCCGAGGAGAATGGCGCTTGGCGGAGTAGAGAGAGAAAGAGAGAGAGGTAGAGAGAGAGAGAGAGAGAGAGAGAGAGAAGAGAGAGTGAAGAAACTATGAAGGGAGATGGTGCGTATAAGGTGAGGAAAAATCGGTTAGAAAAAAGAGAAAAAGTAAATAGTACTCCGAACCTAAAAAGCAAGGGCATTTTGGTCTACCGAAGTAAAATATGGGTATATTTTTACGTTTTTAAGATACAAAGCTAAATTTAGGTTTACAACTTGAAATTGGGTATAGGAGTATATATTCTCTTATTTATAATATTAATAAAATAAATTGTATTTAAAATAATAATATATTTTAATACGATAAAATTATATTAATATAAAATAATAAAAAATTAGAGGGGAAAAATAAAATACCCAATATGATATAAGAAAATCAAATTAAGGACACACATTTAAAAAACACAAAAAATACTCATTTTTTATGCAAAAGGACACAAATACCCTTACTAATAGGATTTGACTTTTACTAGTCAACACCACTCTTCTCTCCTCCCCCTCCTTCTCCCTTTTCCACGTGTCTCTACTCTCCTCATTATTTTTCCTTTTTTTTTTAATTTTTATTTTATTTTTGAATTTTTGAATTTCGTTTTTTTTTTTTTTTTTTGACTACTGTAGCTGTGATATTCGTATAACTTTAAGGAGGTACGAAATATAAAGAATTCGTACCGGTTATATATAAGAATTACGAAATACATATTTGAGTATGCAATTATGCAGTTATTGGTACGAATACATTCACTTCGTACTAAAGTAACTATGTATTGGTACGAATAAGATTCACTTCGTACTAAATCAACTATGTATTGGTACGAAATAGATTCACTTCGTACTAAAGTCTACTGAGGAATTAAACCCTTGAAACTAAAAATTAAACCTTAAAAAACATTTTAATATTAACAAAATATGTGCAATACATAACCAATACTCCCTCTGTTCCGCTCCATTTGGCCTATAGAGTGAATAGATATGAGGTATAAAATAATAGAGCATGCCAAATAGAGTGGAACGGAGGGAGTATAAACAAACTTCATTGTTTATAATAAAAATCACAGCACATGCAGTACAAATTAGATCATTTCGAACCAGCAAATCTTAAAAAACACTTTAATACTAACAAAATCTGTGCAATACATAACCAATATGAAGAAACTTCATAGTTTATAACAAAAAACGCAACATATGCAGTACGAATTAGATCATTTCGAACCAGCAAATCTTAAAAAACACTTTAATACTAACAAAATATGTGCAATACATAACCAATATGAACAAACTTCATAATTTATAACAAAAAAAACAACATATGCAGTACGAATTAGATCATTTCGAACCAGCAAATCTTAAAAAACACTTTAATACTAACAAAATCTGTTCAAAATATAACCAATATGAACAAACTTCACAAATTTTAACCAAAACACAGCACGTACAGTACGAATTAGATCATTTCGAACCACAAAATCTGAAAAAACAGTACAGTATTAACAAAATCTGTGCAAAATAGAACCAATATCAAACACATTTCACATATTTTAACAAAAACAGAGCATATTCACATCGAATAAGAAATACATAATATTTAGTAACATAATCAATATAACAATCAAAGAATCAACCCAGATTATAAACCATACTTGCATTCAAGCAATTCACATTAGATAATCAAGCAGCTGAGTTCCTAACATAACCCAAACACTACTACGGCACAACTACACACACAACAACAACAATAAGCTCAAAATCAATTTTAACTAGATGCAAAACTAAACAATTAGCAACCGCAGCGAGCTACAACCATAAACTGAAAAAAAAAATTAACAGAAAAGGAAATTAAACACCCCTATGTTCCTAAGGAGTTCCGATGGTTCGTTCATCATCAGATTCTCACACATTGATGATTCTTTACTAGTTACAATTAGCAATTCACTTCCTAAATAGGAGTACAACACATCCCTTGATATGTAGTTGTATGAAATATATAACCATAGTTTTTGCACAATTCAAACCAAAAAAAATTCAGCACCATGTAATTTCTAGCATCCGATGAAATTTCAGATCTAGACTCGCATTCGAGATTTCAAACCACGTCACCAACAACCGAGAATTAGGGCTTAATTAACTGTGCACCTGCGAATTCCGAGCTTCTCCATGAGCATAGCAATGGAGGTCGCCTCAAAATCGAAGTTCAGAGAGAGAGAGTGACCACCGTGGAACGCACCTTCTTCTTCGACCACCACCGTGGCGACTGCGGCGACGAAGCCGAGCTAGAGAAACTCGACCGGACAGAAATCGTTGTAGTGGCTGCCTCCGCCGTCGACTTCCTCCTCCACCGCGAACAGAGCCACAACCGTACGCTTTCTCCTCCGCAGCCGTCGTCACCGCGAACAGATCCGCCGTCGTTCGCTTCTTCCTCCGCCGCCGCCGTCCACCGCGAACAGATCTGCCGTTCACCGCGAAGAGATATGCCATCGTTCGCTTCTTCCTCAATTGCGAACAGATCTACCACCGTTGGCTTCCTCCTCCTCCGCTTCCTCTCCAGCCGCCGCCGTCTGCTTCCTCTTCCGCCGCCATCGTCGGTGTATTCATGAGAGATAGGGTAGAGAGAGAGAGAGTAGAGAGAGAGAAGAGTAGAGCGAGATGCGATAATTTTAATGCTTCGCGGTCGGTTAGTGAGAGAAATAGGCAGAGCGCCAAAAAGAGGGAGGGAAAAATAGGGTTTAGAGTAAAAACGAGGGTAATTGTGTAATTGCGCGTCCAAAATGGGTATTTTTTGTGTTTTTTAAATGTATGTCCTTAATTTGATTTCCTTATACCATATTGGGTATATTATATATATATATCTCAAAAAATTATATGTGAGAACGTATTACTCTGTAATACGTAAGTTTTTATAATTTTAAATTATAGAGCAATACGTATTAAAATAATTTTAATGTCAATATATATTCGATAGAATTATATTTTATTATAAATAAATTGAATTTTTAGATAAATAAGAACGGAGAGCATAGGATGGGCCACGTAAGCATGTTAATGAACGTGGTGCTCCGAATCCGCATTGCTATTATATATAAAAGGATATGATAGGATATAATAAACAAATCAAACATTGTAAACAAACTTTTTAAATACTATGTGTAGAATTAGACTAAAAAAACATGCCTTGGATAAATTATGCCACATATTTAACAAATAAAGTATTTAATTATGCATTTGATAAAATCATTAGTTTATGTGAGGATCCACCATATATAATTAGTTTATGCAATTTCTTAAAAAAAAAAAAAAAATATCAGGCAAACATTGCCATTAGACTACGTTATGTTTCGTTGTCGATATATGCAATTTTGAAGTCAAAGTCTTTGTATATTTGTGTAGAAAATATGAAACATCGACAAATTGATTCCCTTTGATAACGAAGCGTTGTGCAATTTCTTATTTTGTGTGGTAGAGAATTAAAATTTTCTTCTTTCAACTTTCAAGTCAAGTTCACTTGTCTCCTCCATACAAATTTATGGGGTCTGTATTTCGTTTACTATTCCACTTATGAATTTTCCCCGTCTCTGGTACATCAAAAAAATTAGACAGTTCTTTAACTTTTGTATTAGCTTGAAGTTCTCACTCTTCCTGACAATATAACATGCATTTATCAAATTCTGCAGACTCTCCCTCTCTCTCTATATATGTGTGTGTCTCTTACCATATACTAATATATTAAACTTACTGTCATATATTTCCAAACTGGACTTTGCAAATGGCGAGTGTAATAGCCCAAAAATTTCTTCTACTACTATTATTATTATTATTATTAGTATTATTATAAACTATCTATTATATATTATTATATATATGAGAGCGGATACAAACATGGCATCAATATTACTTGTAATAATTGTGAGTTAATAGCCTTGGGAGGTGGGGTTATGTTTAAACGTATGATTCAATATTTTCTTTTAACTATCTTAAAGGAGATAATAATTTGTATAATGATCATCCTCCCCTTTCATATCCCAATATGTAACTGAAGATAGTAATTGCAAGATGGTTGGTATCCTCAACCTATGAGTATAAAATGTAGGATCCTAGGGAGAAATCATTACCTACACTTAGATTTCTCTTCTTTCCTCTTCTTGGTGATCCGATTGTTTTTCTCTCTGAGGTAATTTTTCTAGAAATTGATGTATATTACTTGGATGGAGCATACGAGTCCATGCATGATCTCTGGATATATTTATATAAATATATTTCAATTTATTTTACTCGTAATATAATTCGTAAAAATATTAATAGGAGTGCTTACATATATGTGTGTGTTTGCATGTATCCAACTGTATAAATGAGTTATACTCGCATGTTCTCTATTAGACCAGCCCATGAAAATTTTAAAGTTTATAATGCCTGGTATTAGAAAACAGAACATATTTTTCTCTCTAATTAAATTGTTTTTTTTAGTTTTTATTTATTTATTTTGCTAACCCTTATTTTTTTTTATACATGCAACATAACAGAGGTTAAAAAGGATTTACAATTTGTAGTTGACTTTTGAGTTATGCCGATAAACGAATTTTCCTTAGTTTCATTTATGTATATGTAATTCTTTATGATTATTTTTTCTTTTCTTCTTTCTCTTTATCTTTGAAAACAATGTCCTTAAATATTACATAGTATATACACGTACATGCATGCTAGATAGAACTCCAAAGTGTTCAGTTTGGTCATTTGCTTAATTATTATTAACGTTTTCATTATTTCAAATTTGTAAAGAAGATTTCTTATAATTAAGCTATTTAGGACAGTAAGAGTTTAATTCATTTTGAGTGTGCAAATTTATTTATTATATAAAGGTTTGCGATTTATAACTTTTAGGAATGACGCGGTTAAGCAGTTAAGCTTTAGATATTGCTCGACGTACGTTGTTTCAAAGCTCAAGGTTAAGGTGTGGGATTCTTTTAAATTATGCACGTTGGTTTGATTTTGTCCCTTTTAATATTACGTGACTTGCCGTGTGATTATTTGACGTTAAGTGTTGAGCAGGACCGTTCAATTAAAGTTGTCCATTTGACTTTGCTCTCACTATATATTGGTGATCCCTATATGCGTTTGACTTTAATATTCATACGTGCCTCTGTTTTATTAATTTGGACAATCTCCGCATAATATCTCACACTAAGTATTTTTATACTTACCCTCAAAGTTTAACATTTCAGGTAATTAAGCTCGGAAGCGCGTGGGGGATCGAATGGCTCGTCAAAGTTTTATTTACATATTTTTATGCATTAATAAAGTCTCTCGTTTTGAGCATCTAGACTCAAAGTTAATAGCTTATTTAAATTCGTATGGTTTAGTTCTTAAAACGTTCGGTTCTTATATTCAAATAAAGGACATCTTCGTTTATTTTTATTTAACATTAAGTCTTACATTTTTCATAAATAGTCTTGGAATTTATTTCATATTTTTTCCGCTAATAATTTTATATAAAAATGATTTATAATATTCTATTTAGATTAGGGTGTTACAGCATGGTATCAGAGCGGGTTTACGTTTCTGTAGACTCGCTAAAATAAAATTTTAGCATGAAATTTTTATATGCATAGTCATTCGATCACCACGTCTTCCGGCTATGAGGTCAGCATTTTTGAGTTATTTGTTTAGATTAAAATTCTTAGGATTTGTTACATGTGTACTCATTTTGTGGTTAATATTATGTTATTTCTTAATGTGTATGTTAAGAATATATATATATATATTAAAAGAAAAATGAGCTTAGTTTTGACGTAAACCTAGTTTTCCAATTTAGTTGAACTTAGAAGCTCTCTTATCTTTATTCTTTATATTTCTGTAAGGCGATGGCAGCTAATGGGTTTAACCAAAATGCCCTTAACAATCCTTTCTGGAATTTCGAGTGGAAAAAAGATAGGAGCATGAAAGATAATTTGGAGATGATATGTGGGAATTATGGTTGGAGTTTGACTGTCCTCGATGCACGTGGGGACACACGGAGGCTTGTGCCAAGGTGGCGGCGGCTTTTCCACCAAGAGCACGATGCATGGCAAGGGCGATATATTTTGGGATGTCCCGGAAATACCCTACCTCTAGGGTAATGAAGGTCGAGTTTGGTACATTCCTCGAGAGCCTTGTTCAAGAGATTGGAAATTTTTATAATGGTATCTACGTGGTTGAGGACTCCCCAGAATATTCACCGGTGAACATGAAGAGTGAGGAAGAGGAAGAAGATCCATCCGAAGTGCAAGACAGTGACGACAATAATCCTTAAGATAGTCACCTTAGATCTTGCTAAATAAGAGAGTTCAAACCTCATAAATAAGTTTTTAGTAGAATATAAGACTTGCTTGTTTTTATGTTTATTTTATTTTGAAACGCAGAGTGTTCGGGTGTTTGGTTGGTTGTCTTCTCATTCCTCAAGTTGCAAGCTAAATATGATTAAATGGCATTTTATATTTAATCTTTCTGTTCGATTGTTAGTTGCCCTATTTATATATTGCTTATTATTTTATTATGTTAATTGCTAATTTCTGCTTTTAGAACAACACACTGATAACCACATTTTTGTACTGCATTTGTATATATATTTTTTTCTTTATTTTGTTTATACTATTTTGTTTTCCTTAATCGGCATGCGCATGAATTGTATTAAATAGACTAAAACGTGACAAAAATAAAATTTATAGCTGTATTTCCCACCCAAAGGGTTGGTAGTTTTATATTTTTATAAGTTGCATAAGTTTGCCTTTGAGTTCGTACGAAGAAAAAAAACAAATCCTTTCAATTACGGTATAGTTTGCATGGTCATTGATTGTATGATTTACTTATTATTGAAGTTATCCTAACATGTTTTGAAGTGTCATTAGATGGATATTGGATCACTGCATATGCATAGCTTATATTTGTTTACTTACTTTTACTTACTTATCTATCTACCTATGTATTCATTATTTATTTATTTTAAATATTTGGTATGATTTTTACGTATTCAATATTAGTTGACTTAGTTATACTTTTTACCCCATATTCCTAGATCACTTATATATCACATAGGTAATCTATACCTTTAAGATTTGACCAAATTAGTAACCCTTAGTTTATTTTATGTAGAATCATGGCCCGTACTAGATCCCACGATACCGAAAATTCAGAGTCGAACCGGACCTCGAGTCAAGATCGAAGGGGCAGCGACACCACGAATAATGGACAAAATCTCATGGGCGAGTTTTTGAACGCAATACGAGGATTTGTGAGAGAGCAAGCTCAAACTCACCTAGAAGGACAACAACCGCCAAACGTTAATCCAACTTCAAGGGTGAAAGCTACAAGTGAGGTGGTGGAACAATTTCGCCGCTATAATCCGCCAAGATTCAATGGAAGAGGTGGGCCCGAGGTGGCCGAAGAATGGTTGGAAGAGTTGGATAATCTGTTCACTCATATCGATTGTAGTGACAAGCAAAAGGTTTCATGTGCCATTTTTCAATTCACCGAGGATGCTAATCGTTGGTGGAAGAGCTTTTACCGCAATTTAAGCGAAGAGGATATTCCCTTGCTGACATGGGAAACGTTTCGAAAGGTGGTTATGGATAAATATTGTTCTAGTGCTTTTCTCGAGAAGAAGGAGACAGAGTTCTATGGACTCACTCAAGGGAAGTCAACCATAGAAGAATATGAAAGGAAGTTTCATCAGTTATCAGGATATGCACCACATTTGGTGAACACCGAAGAGAGGATGATTGCAAGGTTTAAGAAAGGTTTGCGAACTGATATAAAGGGAATACTAGCAGCCCATGTGATAAGAGATTTTGGGGAGTTAGTGAAACGGGCCGAAGAAGTGGAAATGGCTTTAGGCGTTGAGGTTTCCCCAAAGCCAACAAGCAATCCGGCTAAGCGACCAGGGGTTATCAATAATCAGGACCAAGGAAAAACTCAAATTAAGAAGGGAAAGTTTGGAGATGGAGATAGTTCTGGAACTTCAGGATTGAAGCCGCTCTGTCCTAAATGTAATAAACACCATAATGGAGAGTGTCTGTTGGGAATGGGAGCATGTTTCTACTGCCGCGAGAATGGACATTCCTTCTACAACTGTCCGAAGAGGGCAGACAAAGGACCAAACAACAAGGGGAAAGTGGTATCTGTGAAGAAGGGAAATGCTCGTTTCTTTGCAATGACTCAAGAAGATGCAGCCAATGACAATGACCCGATGACGGGTATGTTAACCATACTTAGTTTACCTGTAGTTGTTTTGTTTGACTCTGGAGCATCGCACTCATTTATTTCGACTAAGTTATGTCACCTAAAGAATATTGTTTCGGAAGTAGAGAACTTAGCTTTGAACATAAGTATCCCTTCAGGAGATAACATAAGTACTAATAGAGTCATTCGAAACCTTAAGTTGAACTTTGGCGGTATAGAGTGGGTGCTGACGTGTACTGTATATAGATGCATGATTTCGACATCATACTTGGGAAGACGAGGAGGAAATCTTAGCTTGTTACCCGAATCTAGAAACAAGTGTAAATTTCGAGGACGAAATTTTCTTTTAGTGGGTAGTGTTGTAATAGCCCAAAAATTTCTACTACTACTATTATTATTATTATTATTAGTATTATTATAAACTATCTATTATATATTATTATATGTATGAGAGCGGATACAAACATGGCATCAATATTACTTGTAGTAATTGTGAGTTAATAGCCTTGGGAGGTGGGGTTATGTTTAAACGTATGATTCAATATTTTCTTTTAACTATCTTAAAGGAGATAATAATTTGTATAATGATCATCCTCCCCTTTCATATCCCAATATGTAACTGAAGATAGTAATTGCAAGATGGTTGGTATCCTCAACCTATGAGTATAAAATGTAGGATCCTAGGGAGAAATCATTACCTACACTTAGATTTCTCTTCTTTCCTCTTCTTGGTGATCCGATTGTTTTTCTCTCTGAGGTAATTTTTCTAGAAATTGATGTATATTACTTGGATGGAGCATACGAGTCCATGCATGATCTCTGGATATATTTATATAAATATATTTCAATTTATTTTACTCGTAATATAATTCGTAAAAATATTAATAGGAGTGCTTACATATATGTGTGTGTTTGCATGTATCCAACTGTATAAATGAGTTATACTCGCATGTTCTCTATTAGACCAGCCCATGAAAATTTTAAAGTTTATAATGCCTGGTATTAGAAAACAGAACATATTTTTCTCTCTAATTAAATTGTTTTTTTTTTTAGTTTTTATTTATTTATTTTGCTAACCCTTATTTTTTTTTATACATGCAACATAACAGAGGTTAAAAAGGATTTACAATTTGTAGTTGACTTTTGAGTTATGCCGATAAACGAATTTTCCTTAGTTTCATTTATTTATATGTAATTCTTTATGATTATTTTTTCTTTTCTTCTTTCTCTTTATCTTTGAAAACAATGTCCTTAAATATTACATAGTATATACACGTACATGCATGCTAGATAGAACTCCAAAGTGTTCAGTTTGGTCATTTGCTTAATTATTATTAACGTTTTCATTATTTCAAATTTGTAAAGAAGATTTCTTATAATTAAGCTATTTAGGACAGTAAGAGTTTAATTCATTTTGAGTGTGCAAATTTATTTATTATATAAAGGTTTGCGATTTATAACTTTTAGGAATGACGCGGTTAAGCAGTTAAGCTTTAGATATTGCTCGACGTACGTTGTTTCAAAGCTCAAGGTTAAGGTGTGGGATTCTTTTAAATTATGCACGTTGGTTTGATTTTGTCCCTTTTAATATTACGTGACTTGCCGTGTGATTATTTGACGTTAAGTGTTGAGCAGGACCGTTCAATTAAAGTTGTCCATTTGACTTTGCTCTCACTATATATTGGTGATCCCTATATGCGTTTGACTTTAATATTCATACGTGCCTCTGTTTTATTAATTTGGACAATCTCCGCATAATATCTCACACTAAGTATTTTTATACTTACCCTCAAAGTTTAACATTTCAGGTAATTAAGCTCGGAAGCGCGTGGGGGATCGAATGGCTCGTCAAAGTTTTATTTACATATTTTTATGCATTAATAAAGTCTCTCGTTTTGAGCATCTAGACTCAAAGTTAATAGCTTATTTAAATTCGTATGGTTTAGTTCTTAAAACGTTCGGTTCTTATATTCAAATAAAGGACATCTTCGTTTATTTTTATTTAACATTAAGTCTTACATTTTTCATAAATAGTCTTGGAATTTATTTCATATTTTTTCCGCTAATAATTTTATATAAAAATGATTTATAATATTCTATTTAGATTAGGGTGTTACAGCATGGTATCAGAGCGGGTTTACGTTTCTGTAGACTCGCTAAAATAAAATTTTAGCATGAAATTTTTATATGCATAGTCATTCGATCACCACGTCTTCCGGCTATGAGGTCAGCATTTTTGAGTTATTTGTTTAGATTAAAATTCTTAGGATTTGTTACATGTGTACTCATTTTGTGGTTAATATTATGTTATTTCTTAATGTGTATGTTAAGAATATATATATATATTAAAAGAAAAATGAGCTTAGTTTTGACGTAAACCTAGTTTTCCAATTTAGTTGAACTTAGAAGCTCTCTTATCTTTATTCTTTATATTTCTGTAAGGCGATGGCAGCTAATGGGTTTAACCAAAATGCCCTTAACAATCCTTTCTGGAATTTCGAGTGGAAAAAAGATAGGAGCATGAAAGATAATTTGGAGATGATGTGGGAATTATGGTTGGAGTTTGACTGTCCTCGATGCACGTGGGGACACACGGAGGCTTGTGCCAAGGTGGCGGCGGCTTTTCCACCAAGAGCACGATGCATGGCAAGGGCGATATATTTTGGGATGTCCCGGAAATACCCTACCTCTAGGGTAATGAAGGTCGAGTTTGGTACATTCCTCGAGAGCCTTGTTCAAGAGATTGGAAATTTTTATAATGGTATCTACGTGGTTGAGGACTCCCCAGAATATTCACCGGTGAACATGAAGAGTGAGGAAGAGGAAGAAGATCCATCCGAAGTGCAAGACAGTGACGACAATAATCCTTAAGATAGTCACCTTAGATCTTGCTAAATAAGAGAGTTCAAACCTCATAAATAAGTTTTTAGTAGAATATAAGACTTGCTTGTTTTTATGTTTATTTTATTTTGAAACGCAGAGTGTTCGGGTGTTTGGTTGGTTGTCTTCTCATTCCTCAAGTTGCAAGCTAAATATGATTAAATGGCATTTTATATTTAATCTTTCTGTTCGATTGTTAGTTGCCCTATTTATATATTGCTTATTATTTTATTATGTTAATTGCTAATTTCTGCTTTTAGAACAACACACTGATAACCACATTTTTGTACTGCATTTGTATATATATTTTTTTCTTTATTTTGTTTATACTATTTTGTTTTCCTTAATCGGCATGCGCATGAATTGTATTAAATAGACTAAAACGTGACAAAAATAAAATTTATAGCTGTATTTCCCACCCAAAGGGTTGGTAGTTTTATATTTTTATAAGTTGCATAAGTTTGCCTTTGAGTTCGTACGAAGAAAAAAAACAAATCCTTTCAATTACGGTATAGTTTGCATGGTCATTGATTGTATGATTTACTTATTATTGAAGTTATCCTAACATGTTTTGAAGTGTCATTAGATGGATATTGGATCACTGCATATGCATAGCTTATATTTGTTTACTTACTTTTACTTACTTATCTATCTACCTATGTATTCATTATTTATTTATTTTAAATATTTGGTATGATTTTTACGTATTCAATATTAGTTGACTTAGTTATACTTTTTACCCCATATTCCTAGATCACTTATATATCACATAGGTAATCTATACCTTTAAGATTTGACCAAATTAGTAACCCTTAGTTTATTTTATGTAGAATCATGGCCCGTACTAGATCCCACGATACCGAAAATTCAGAGTCGAACCGGACCTCGAGTCAAGATCGAAGGGGCAGCGACACCACGAATAATGGACAAAATCTCATGGGCGAGTTTTTGAACGCAATACGAGGATTTGTGAGAGAGCAAGCTCAAACTCACCTAGAAGGACAACAACCGCCAAACGTTAATCCAACTTCAAGGGTGAAAGCTACAAGTGAGGTGGTGGAACAATTTCGCCGCTATAATCCGCCAAGATTCAATGGAAGAGGTGGGCCCGAGGTGGCCGAAGAATGGTTGGAAGAGTTGGATAATCTGTTCACTCATATCGATTGTAGTGACAAGCAAAAGGTTTCATGTGCCATTTTTCAATTCACCGAGGATGCTAATCGTTGGTGGAAGAGCTTTTACCGCAATTTAAGCGAAGAGGATATTCCCTTGCTGACATGGGAAACGTTTCGAAAGGTGGTTATGGATAAATATTGTTCTAGTGCTTTTCTCGAGAAGAAGGAGACAGAGTTCTATGGACTCACTCAAGGGAAGTCAACCATAGAAGAATATGAAAGGAAGTTTCATCAGTTATCAGGATATGCACCACATTTGGTGAACACCGAAGAGAGGATGATTGCAAGGTTTAAGAAAGGTTTGCGAACTGATATAAAGGGAATACTAGCAGCCCATGTGATAAGAGATTTTGGGGAGTTAGTGAAACGGGCCGAAGAAGTGGAAATGGCTTTAGGCGTTGAGGTTTCCCCAAAGCCAACAAGCAATCCGGCTAAGCGACCAGGGGTTATCAATAATCAGGACCAAGGAAAAACTCAAATTAAGAAGGGAAAGTTTGGAGATGGAGATAGTTCTGGAACTTCAGGATTGAAGCCGCTCTGTCCTAAATGTAATAAACACCATAATGGAGAGTGTCTGTTGGGAATGGGAGCATGTTTCTACTGCCGCGAGAATGGACATTCCTTCTACAACTGTCCGAAGAGGGCAGACAAAGGACCAAACAACAAGGGGAAAGTGGTATCTGTGAAGAAGGGAAATGCTCGTTTCTTTGCAATGACTCAAGAAGATGCAGCCAATGACAATGACCCGATGACGGGTATGTTAACCATACTTAGTTTACCTGTAGTTGTTTTGTTTGACTCTGGAGCATCGCACTCATTTATTTCGACTAAGTTATGTCACCTAAAGAATATTGTTTCGGAAGTAGAGAACTTAGCTTTGAACATAAGTATCCCTTCAGGAGATAACATAAGTACTAATAGAGTCATTCGAAACCTTAAGTTGAACTTTGGCGGTATAGAGTGGGTGCTGACGTGTACTGTATATAGATGCATGATTTCGACATCATACTTGGGAAGACGAGGAGGAAATCTTAGCTTGTTACCCGAATCTAGAAACAAGTGTAAATTTCGAGGACGAAATTTTCTTTTAGTGGGTAGTGTTGTAATAGCCCAAAAATTTCTACTACTACTATTATTATTATTATTATTAGTATTATTATAAACTATCTATTATATATTATTATATGTATGAGAGCGGATACAAACATGGCATCAATATTACTTGTAGTAATTGTGAGTTAATAGCCTTGGGAGGTGGGGTTATGTTTAAACGTATGATTCAATATTTTCTTTTAACTATCTTAAAGGAGATAATAATTTGTATAATGATCATCCTCCCCTTTCATATCCCAATATGTAACTGAAGATAGTAATTGCAAGATGGTTGGTATCCTCAACCTATGAGTATAAAATGTAGGATCCTAGGGAGAAATCATTACCTACACTTAGATTTCTCTTCTTTCCTCTTCTTGGTGATCCGATTGTTTTTCTCTCTGAGGTAATTTTTCTAGAAATTGATGTATATTACTTGGATGGAGCATACGAGTCCATGCATGATCTCTGGATATATTTATATAAATATATTTCAATTTATTTTACTCGTAATATAATTCGTAAAAATATTAATAGGAGTGCTTACATATATGTGTGTGTTTGCATGTATCCAACTGTATAAATGAGTTATACTCGCATGTTCTCTATTAGACCAGCCCATGAAAATTTTAAAGTTTATAATGCCTGGTATTAGAAAACAGAACATATTTTTCTCTCTAATTAAATTGTTTTTTTTTTTAGTTTTTATTTATTTATTTTGCTAACCCTTATTTTTTTTTATACATGCAACATAACAGAGGTTAAAAAGGATTTACAATTTGTAGTTGACTTTTGAGTTATGCCGATAAACGAATTTTCCTTAGTTTCATTTATTTATATGTAATTCTTTATGATTATTTTTTCTTTTCTTCTTTCTCTTTATCTTTGAAAACAATGTCCTTAAATATTACATAGTATATACACGTACATGCATGCTAGATAGAACTCCAAAGTGTTCAGTTTGGTCATTTGCTTAATTATTATTAACGTTTTCATTATTTCAAATTTGTAAAGAAGATTTCTTATAATTAAGCTATTTAGGACAGTAAGAGTTTAATTCATTTTGAGTGTGCAAATTTATTTATTATATAAAGGTTTGCGATTTATAACTTTTAGGAATGACGCGGTTAAGCAGTTAAGCTTTAGATATTGCTCGACGTACGTTGTTTCAAAGCTCAAGGTTAAGGTGTGGGATTCTTTTAAATTATGCACGTTGGTTTGATTTTGTCCCTTTTAATATTACGTGACTTGCCGTGTGATTATTTGACGTTAAGTGTTGAGCAGGACCGTTCAATTAAAGTTGTCCATTTGACTTTGCTCTCACTATATATTGGTGATCCCTATATGCGTTTGACTTTAATATTCATACGTGCCTCTGTTTTATTAATTTGGACAATCTCCGCATAATATCTCACACTAAGTATTTTTATACTTACCCTCAAAGTTTAACATTTCAGGTAATTAAGCTCGGAAGCGCGTGGGGGATCGAATGGCTCGTCAAAGTTTTATTTACATATTTTTATGCATTAATAAAGTCTCTCGTTTTGAGCATCTAGACTCAAAGTTAATAGCTTATTTAAATTCGTATGGTTTAGTTCTTAAAACGTTCGGTTCTTATATTCAAATAAAGGACATCTTCGTTTATTTTTATTTAACATTAAGTCTTACATTTTTCATAAATAGTCTTGGAATTTATTTCATATTTTTTCCGCTAATAATTTTATATAAAAATGATTTATAATATTCTATTTAGATTAGGGTGTTACAGCGAGTCTCTTGAATCCAATTCATCATCTCCTTTTCTTTTTCATTTTCTTTTTTTTCACCAAAATAAGCTGCTCTTCTTCTGATCAAAGCAGAAACTCCTCCTCCATTAATTTCTGCCCCGAAATCGAAAGGCATTCGCTCCTAACTTTCAAGCAGTCTTTGCAAGATCCCGGCAATCTTCTGTCATCGTGGGATGGCGAAGCGATCAACTGCTGCAAATGGGAAGGCGTAGTCTGCAACAACTCAACCGGCCATGTAAGTGAGCTCCATCTTCGGAGTCATGATTATAACTGGTATGAAGGAGTTTATCATTTAGGAGGGAAAGTAAACCCATCTTTGTTAAATCTCAAGCACCTAACATTTCTTGATCTCAGCAACAGTGACTTCTCGGGAGAAACCATCCCTTCTTTCATTGGTTCCTTGTCGAGCCTCGAGTACTTGAACTTGTCTCATGCAGGATTCGAGGGCAAGATTCCCCCTAACATTGGTAATCTCTCAAATCTACACACTCTTGATTTGGGAGGTTATTTTTGATGGATTTGTATACTAGAAAGCAGGCCTTTTAGCTTGTATGCATGTGTTGTCCATAGCCACTAACAATCTTCTATCTGATTAAGTATGAATTGTCATCCATGCATCAAACATCTATCCATTATCTCAAAGTTGTAGGCTTTATGGTGTGTTGTAGATCACAGAAGACCATAGTTGCCGGTCCCTCACGAGATATAAAAGGGTATCACAGTTGAGACAGTTCTGGATATAACTGTCGGTTTAGGCTGTAGTATAGGCTGCATAAGTAGCTTGTCTTGGCTACTTGTCTATGCTAGTACGTGCGTGTACTGATAGGATCACGGTGAGGTGTATTCTTCTATTCTGACCAGATGTAGAAAGAATCAAGACCTCGGTGACTTAAGATGAACCTTAACTCTAGTTGAGTCCTAAGGGTGTATAGTTGTGGTCTGCTTCTTTGATTTACCATGGGTGAGAGTTCAGAGTATCTGCAACTCAATATGCTCCGTATCTTGGGAAGCAACTACAACTAGTACGACTCTTAGTGTAACTGCAACAGAGCACCATATCCTGGTAGAACAGGTTGATCACATCCCCTGAGGAATTCATTAAGGATTATCATACCAAACCCTGCAGGTGGATTAATTTCCGGTATGATGAATAAGGAATGAATGGTACTACTCAGGAATAAAAGAAGTTGAATAACACGAGCAGTCAGAAGCTCTAAGTTAATCAACGGATGTGGGATATCTTAAATATGGGGGTCGCTAAGTCTAATACTAGCCCTGAACTCAACAGGGGTAAAACAGGTAATTCAGTACTATTACTCTAGTGGAATGTTTTAGTACTTATGAACTAAATTATACTCTGGGCTGAGTATGGAGAATTTAGTCATTGGGAGGCCTCGGTTTTACCAGCTAGTAGATCCCTGATCTGGCCCAAAAAGCTCAACAGGCCACAGTATAAGGAATAAGTGGGCCACCACTCAGTTGGGCCCAGTATGTGGCGCCAACTGTGCTCATGGGCGGCCAGTCCATAAGTTGCAGGCTTGGCCTGCAACTTAAGCCCAAGTCTCTCTTGGTCTCCTCTATAAATACCCCTCAAGGTCTTGTTCTGACCTAACGATCAGAATAATCGAGTGCACTTAATATTCTGAACAAGAAAAAGGAGGCTAGGGTTAGAGAGAGAGAGAGACGCGCGGCCGAGCAGTGTAATTCGGTGGGGATCCCGTTTCCGTGGCTGATTCCGAAGCTCGTTGTCCATCCAACGTCAGAATCGAGCAGGGATACAGATCAGAAGATCTATTCGCGAGTTCTCTACTTCTTCAGGTAATCGATCTACAAACCCCCTATGATTCCGCATTAAATTCATAGGAGCATGATAGGTTTTATTCGATAGTTAGATATCCGAAATAGATCCTCGGGCGAACCGATCTTCACCGATCAGATATGGTTCCTTCAATTTTGATTTATGGGGTGATCATCAGCTGGAATCAGGTGAATTAGAGTGGTTGTTAGGGCTCTCTAAATTGGAGTATCTCAACTTGAATCATGCCAACTTGAGCAGAGCATGTAAGTGGGGTGAGGTTATCAACTCCCTCCCTCGTTTGCTTGAATTGCACTTGAGTGGTTGCTCAATTGATTCCTTTCAGTATCATGTGAATAATCTTAGTAATTCACTAACACTCATCGATGTCTCTGGGAAATATCGTTATTTTGATCAGCCTTTCCTCCCTATCCCACAGTGGTTCTTTCAACTCGAGACCCTCGTTTCTCTTGATCTTAGTGACAACTACTTCTCCGGACAGATTCCAACTCTTAGCAACGCCACTAAACTCCAGTTTCTTGATCTTTCTGGTAATCCTTTTAGTTCAAGTAATATTCCAGGTTGGGTTTACTCTTGTAAGGATTTGAAGTTCCTTTATTTGAGATTTAATTCAATCGGAGGTCAAATTTCTGAGTCCATAGGAAATCTAACCTCTCTTGAGAGACCTGATTTGAGATACAATCAGCTGTCTGGTAAACTACCAACACAAATCACTAGCTTGTGCAGATTACAATCATTGCACTTATCTTTCAATAGGTTGCAAGGAGATTTACAAGATTCATTCGGAAGCATGTCTGAATGTTTCTTAGGATCTCTTCAATTCCTTGATTTGAGCAATAATCAACTCTCCGGACATCTCACTGAGCAGTTCGGAGAGTTTAAGCATCTAGAGAGTCTACTTCTCAGTCACAACTCATTGTCAGGTAGGATTCCAATCAGCATAGGAAACTTAGCATCTTTGGTGTATTTTGAGATAGGTTATAACAAATTCACCGGAAATCTTCCCGTGAGTTTGGGACAACTGTCTCAGATGCTTGCGTTTGACGTTATGAATAACCGGTTGGAAGGAGTGGTGACCGAAAGCCACTTCGCCAATCTCTCAAACTTAGTAACCTTTTATGCATCCGGAAATAACCTGACTCTGACCGTAGGCCCCGATTGGACTCCACCCAAAAGAATTATGTCTCTCGGGCTTGGATCGTGGGGGTTGGGCTCGGGGATACCCTCATGGCTCCAATCAAGGTTGGATAACATTACTGATCTTGATTTATCCGATACTGGAATTTCAGGCGCTCCACCTACCTGGTTTTTCGACATTTCATTTCTAAACATTTCAAACAACAATCTCCATGGTAGGATTCTATATTTAAATAACTCCAGAGCGTCCGTGCACATCATGAGCTGGAACAATTTCAGTGGTTCATTGCCCCGGATAGATGGAGATGGATTGAGGCATTTGGATCTCTCACATAACCATTTCTCAGAGGGTTTATCTGACTTTCTCTGCCGCCCCATTCAATTGGAAAATCTTTTTTTGGAGGGGAATCGATTGAGTGGAGAATTATTACCAGATTGCTGGCAACAATGGCCAATATCCCTCCGTCGTTTGAATCTAGGCAATAACTTAATCTCTGGGCGTCTACCTAATTCCTTTGGGTTTCTTCAATATCTGCGGTCTCTAGATCTATATGGCAACAAATTCTCTGGCCAAATACCCTTTTCAATGAGTAACTGCACAAGCTTGAAAAAGATGGATTTGGGACGTAATAGTCTTGATGGAAGCGTACCAACATGGATAGGTACGAGCCTAACGGGATTGAGCATTCTCATTCTGCGCTCCAACAAGTTTAGCGGTGGGATTCCTTCAGAGTTATGTCATCTACAATCTCTTCAAATCTTGGATCTCTCTAGTAACGGAATATCGGGGATAATACCAAAGTGTGTGCACAACCTAACTGCAATGGCTACAAAGAGAGAGTTATATGAAGAGACGGAAGGAGTAAGTTACGGCCATGATCTTGAGGGTGTCCTCTTTAGGTTAAGTGCCTCGATAGTGACGAAGGGAGGTGAATTAGAGTACTCCACCATTCTCTCGTTGGTTACGAATATCGATCTCTCGAGTAACCATCTGAGGGGTGGAATCCCAAAGGAGCTGACAAGTTTAGTGGAGTTGGGATCACTAAACTTATCAAGAAATCAGTTGAGTGGTTCAATCCCTGAGAGCATTGGAGAAATGAAGCAGTTGGAATCTCTCGATTTGTCAAGTAACTTTTTGTCGGGCCAAATTCCTAATAACTTCACACTTCTTTCGTCTCTGAGCTTTCTCAACCTGTCTTTCAACAACTTAAGTGGGAGAATACCACAGAGTACTCAACTGCAGACTATGGAGCCCTCGAGGTATATCGGAAACGACCTTTGCGGGCCTCCATTAACAAAGAACTGTAGCAGTAGCAATGGAGAGGATGTGGTGCATGGGAATGAAGGTGAAGAAAGAAAAGGAGAGATAGAGTGGATGTATGTGTTTTTGAGTGCAGGATACGCAGTCGGATTTTCGGGTGTGTGCAGTGTGCTGGTGATGAAGAAATCATGGAGAGAAGCTTACTTTGGATTGTTGGAAAGGATTTGGGATAAGCTTTATGTGTATTTCCATGTTTGGATTAAGAAGTTTTAGTTTCATTTCCCTTTTAATTTTTCTCTGGGTTTGGAGTGTTTTAGTAGATTAATATTTGATAGAAATAAAAGTATATGCAACTAAGAAAATTATTGGAATGTGTTATGATTGAGTGTGCTATAGTATATGTTTATAGTTGAAGAAGATTGTTGTAATGTTTTGGCTTTAATATTAATGAAATGATGTGTGTTTTACATTAATTAGTTGTGATTTTTTTATAAGTTTTTGTTGGTTAATCAGCAGTATACTCATTTCCAAAAGAGGTTCCGTTTTGTGTTACTCTCTCCGTTCCGTTTCATTTGGCCAACTCTATTATTTTACACCTCATATCTATTCACTCTATAGGCCAAATGGAGAGAAACGAAGGTAGTACTATAAACATGAGGCCTATAATTTTATTTTATTTGAGAGGATTAATTAGGCCTATAAATTAGTAGTACTGTTATTTGTCATTCATCCTTAGATGTTAGATAAATAATTGAAAATGTTCAAAATAGTTGAAGAAGAAGAAGAAGAAGAAGAAGAAGAAGAAGGCATATATACATGTTCATATTTTCAACGATGCAAATAGCTAAACAGATTCTCAGCTCGTCTTCTTCGATCTTCTGCAGAAATAGGAAAGGGATCGAAATCTCAGATTAGACTAGTTTAGATTACGTACGACTCCATGTTTTCGGATCACCTTTGGGGAAGTCGATGCTATAACTCGATGAATAAAATCCTTTCGACGTACGTTCAGAATTTGTAGAATTAAATAGTCAAACTAGAACACCTAGAGCTTATAAAACATGAACGAAATCTTCTATTGCATTTCAATATGACATCTTCTATAACACGGTCGGATAATTGAAAAAAAAATGTCAAAATCATTTCCAAAATCAGCATTTTTAAATGCTAATGAAAATTTTCAACCATTGCCAGTTTTGGAAAAGCCTTTGTCACTTGACAATCATTTGATAATGCAGTACGAGATTTCATACAAAAATGAATAGAGGGTCTTATTCTAATAAAACAATATATTATACGAGATTTCTGGTGATTAGCTGCTGTGTGTGAAAACAAAGCAAAGCAAGAGAGAGAGAGAGAAAAAAATGGCTGCCTATGCAGTTCTAGTTTCTGTTATGCAAACCATCGACCAAATTGAAAACAACCCTCACTCCCCCATCTCCCTCGACAAAAATCAGTCCCAATCCCTCACCGCAAATCTTACTTTCCTGCAACAATTTCTGGAAGGCTACAATCCCCACGTCACCTACTCCCCCGAAGCGGATCCGTTGCAGAGTCGCATAGCCGAAGCATCTTACGCCGCCGAAGATGCCATCGATTCCTACATCGTCGACCGGATTCTCGCCCGATCTTCAAATCAAGCCGGATAAATCAGCTCCCCTCAGTTCTATCAAGGTCTAGAGCAAATCCCTAACTAGAATAATAAGCTCTTATCAAATTCCACCGGATTTTCTAATTTCCTATAGGTATGGAAAGGGTAATAGAAGAAATGGATCTGGTGAAGGCGGAGGTGAAGGCGAAGGTGGAGGAGATGGAGGAGAATACGAGCGTCCAAATCAAAAAGCTTATGGTCGGTGCTGGTTCATTTCGATCTTCCTCTTCCCCTGCTCAGAAAGTGACCACTGTGGGTTTGAATGAAGTACTGTATGAAATGCTAGATAAGGTCGCCGGAGGAGGGCTCCGCCGCCAAATCATCCCCATTGTCGGAATGGGCGGTCTAGGTAAGACCACTCTTGCTTGTAGTATCTATGAAAACCCTCTAATTAAGGAACGTTTTGATGTATGTGCGTGGTCTATGGTTTCTCAAGCTCATAACACACGAAAAATTCTCGTCGAATTCTTGCTCAAGTAGATAAGGAGAAGGAGAAAGGGGGAGATTTGAGCGAATATGAATTAGGGGAAAAACTGTACAGATATTTGATAGGTAGGAGGTATTTGATTGTGATGGATGATATGTGGAGTGTAGAGGCTTGGGACGGAGTTAGTAGATTCTTACCGGAAAATGAAAATGGTAGCAGAGTCGTAGTAACAACGAGGCTATCGAATTTGGCTTCTGAGTTTAACTACTCCAATGGCCTTGACATGAAATTCTTGGACGAAACTAGCAGCTGGAACCTATTCTCCACAACCGTGTTCGGGGAAGAAACTTTCCCTCCTCAACTGGAGGATGTCGGGAAGAAGATCGTGGAAGGTTGTAAAGGACTTCCGTTGTCAATCATTGTGATCGGAGGACTACTATCAAGATCGGAACCAACACGAGAAAACTGGGAAGTTGTTGCGGAGAATTTGAATTCATTTGTGAATTCAGAGGATAACGGGAATTGCTTGCAAACATTATACATGAGTTATAACAATTTGCCATGCTATTTAAAACCATGTTTTCTCTATTTGGGGGTTTTTGAGGAAGACAGAGAGATTCGAGTCCGTCTCCTCATCGCACTATTGGTTGCTGAGGGAATTATAAAACCATCTGAGGAGAAGAGTTTGGAAGAGGTAGCCGAAGATTGTAAAGAAGAACTCGTTGATAGAAATCTGGTTTTAGTTGGAAAGCGCAGCCATTATGGAGTACTAACATCACTCGAGATCCATGATTTGGTGAGGGGTGTATGCTTGAGAGAGGCTCAAAAGGATAAGTTTCTATGTCCGTTGATGCAGAACACCGATAGGGAAATCCCTCGAGGCATAATAAGAACTCAACGCCGTATTGCATCTGCGTTCAGCCAAGAATATCCTCCAAGTACTCCACTCCTTGAAACTGTGGAAGCATCATCATCACTTGTCCGTACTTTGATAGGGAAATTCTTAGAGACTTTACCAATATCTAGTTTTAGATTGTTGAGGGTATGCCTGGTTGATCGATCATACTATGAGGAGATTCTTATTCGGCTGGTTAACTTGCGTTTCCTGTATGTCAATGGTGATGGCAATCTGCCACACGAAATTCCTTTCATGGTCTATATTCAGACACTACTTTAGATGATGTCGGCCAAGATTATGTTTGGGAGATATGGAAGATGCCTCATCTTAGGCATGTCGTGGCCGAGCAGGGGATGCTTCGTCTCCCCGATCCGCCTCGTCTCAGCAGTGATACGGATGGGGTGGTTCTGGTGAACTTACAGACACTTTCTGTAGTGATGATTACTGTCTCAACAATATCTGTCATCTTTACAAACTCCAAGCTCTTCGTGTTCGTTGCTCAACGACACTCCAACCTTCGATGCGAGAACTTGCCCTACCACACTCCCTCAAGAAGTTGACGTTAAGAAATACCAAGCTCCCTTGGGAAGAGATGACAACAAAGATAGGTTGGTTGCCCCATCTTCAAGTATTCAAATTGAAACAGTTTTCTTTCGCCGGGTCCGAGTGGGAAACAGTCGAAGGCCAATTCTCGAGTCTCAAGTTCTTGCTGATTGAGAGATGTGATCTAGAGCAGTGGACAACAGACAGTTACACCCACTTCCCACGCCTTGAGCTCCTTGTTCATCGCTTTATAAAACAGTTGACGGAGATTCCTTCGTGCATCGGAGACATACCGACTCTTCGATCAATTGAGTTATATTATTGCAGTGGTCCGACGGTCGATTCAGCTCGAAGAATAGTGGAGGATCAAGAGGAACTCGGCAACCAAGACATTCAGCTTCAAGAATATGGAAGGAGACACTAAAAAAAAGGCACCCTGTTAGTTGTGAGAGGGTATATTTTCTATTGTAGATAAGCGGACAATTAAATAGGACACCTCAATAAGAAACAAAGACTTTTAAAGTGGGACGGAGGGAATATTATTGTAGTGTTCTTGGCCTCCGAAAAGTGAAGGAGATTCCTTTGTGGATCAGAGACATACCACTATGTTAGGACCGCCGGATGCACTATGAACCACATCAGTAGGCTCGCCGTGCGGTTTTAGTTTTGAGCTCCTACCTAAAAAGCTCGTACTAATGTAGTGGTGTTTTCCCTTTTGTATATAAATTCATTCACTTTATATTTTTGATATAAAGTGAATTTTAGACGAATTTTTTCGTCACGACGTTGGCTGTATTTTACTCACAGTAAATTATGTACTCCCTTCATCCAACTGGTATAGGGATAGTTGACTGCCTTTTAGTGAGACAAAGACAAAAAGACAACTATCTCTATACCAGTGGGACAAAGGAAGTAGTAAGTTATGTGTGAGGAAAGTGTGATTTCCTCGCAAGAGATGCTTAATGCTTATGTGAGGAAAAATTTCCTCACAGCTCTAACTTGTTGTCACATAAAGTCATATAGTAGAATAGTGGAGTTCATTTGCAATTAATTGCTTCATTTCCACCTAATGTTTATTTTTTTTATAAACTAAAATACTTTTTCCACAACAGAATACTGTGATGTACTCCCTTCGTCCCACTCTATTAGTCTCATTTGCTTTCGGTACATGGACCAAGTGAGTGGAGAGTGAGTGGAGAATATGTGGTTTGTAATTAATCCTATGGAGAGAGAGTGAATTGTGGCCAAATATTCTTTGTCATTTTAGTGAATAAGACTAATAAGTGAGACAAACTAAAATGGCAAATGAGACTAATAGAGTGGAACAAAGGGAGTAATAGAAATGTGTACTATAATTCCTTAATTTAATGACACCATTTAACAATTTACATTCTATGAAATCAAGATATTACATAAACGAACTTGATACATAAAAACATAAATTCAATCTCTAACTACGGAGTCCTCTCAATTTTAAGGGTGATTGTCTTTTTTTCTCTTGTTTTTTTTTTTTTTTCACATCAAAAAGAATACACTCTTAATTTGTGCAATTTTTTATTATCATTATTTTTCTATCAAGCATACATTACCATTAGACTGCGTTTAGATACGTTGATATATGCAATTTTAAAGTCAAAGTCTTTGTATATTGGTGTAGAAAATATGGAACATCGACAAATTAATTTCCTGAGATGACTCAGTCTTATGCACTTTTAAGTCAAGTCTTAGTCCTTACATATTTTGTGTGTGGTAGAAAATTAAAATTTTCTTCTTTCAACTTTCAAATCAAGTTCACTTTGTCTTCTCCATACAAATATTATGGGGCATGTATTTCGTTTACTACTCCACTTATGAATTTTACCCGTCTCCGGCACGTCGAACCTATCGACTTTTAATTGATTTTGAAGTTTTGTAATAACGAATTTTATAATTTATTTTTTTAATATAGTTTTTTCTACAGGATAATAAGATTACACTGTAGAAAAAACTATATTCTAATAGACTATTTTTATTTCTAGCTTAAATTATCGGCTCGCTAATTAAATATTATAGCTATGATTTTTATGATTGGAAACAAATCCATTATACAAGTTGGACAACAATTAAGTGCAATTCAGTTGATGAGAAACGCTCCCTTACTCCCAGTGTGCACTTTTAATGTGCCAACCACAGATGTGATATGGATAAGGTTTACTCTTTTAGATTAGCTAGAGTATGTATTTAGACTTTTTTTTTTCTATTAATTGTACGTTACGTTAGCCGTGAGTACATTAAAAATGCCTACGGTGGGTAAGGGATTATTGCTCTTCGGTTGATAGAATTGAGTCAATTCAAACAAAAAAAATGAATATAAACAGGATTTCATATGCATGATGTACATGCATTTCTCAAATTCTGCAGACTCTCCCTCTCTCTCTCCCTCTCCCTCTCCCTCTCTCCCTCTCTATATATATGTGTGTGTGTGTCTCTTACCATATAGTTCCAAACTGGACTTTGCAAATGACGAGTCTCTTGAATCCAATTCATCCTCTCTCTTTATTTATCTTTTTCTTTTTCTTCACCAAAATAAGCTACTCTTATTCTCAAAGCAGCAGCTCCTCCTCCATTAATTTCTGCCCAGAAATTGAAAGGCATTCGCTCCTAACTTTCAAGCAGTCTTTGCAAGATCCCGGCAATCTTCTCTCGTCGTGGGATGGCGAAGCGATCAACTGCTGCAAATGGGAAGGCGTAGTCTGCAACAACTCAACCGGCCATGTAAGTGAGCTCCATCTTCGGAGTCATGATTATAACTGGTATGAAGGAGGTTATTATGTAGCAGGAGGTTATTATCATTTAGGAGGGAAAGTGAACCCATCTTTGTTAAATCTCAAGCACCTAACATTTCTTGATCTCAGCAACAGTGACTTCTCTGGAGAAACCATCCCTTCTTTCATTGGCTCCTTGTCGAGCCTCGAGTACTTGAACTTATCTTATGCAAGATTCGAGGGCAAGATTCCCGCTACCATTGGGAACCTCTCGAATCTACGCACTCTTGATTTGGATACCAATGATCTGAAATCGGACAGCCTACAATGGCTGTCCGGGCTCTCTAAATTGGAGCATCTAAACTTGAATCAAGCCAACTTGAGCAGAGCAAGTAAGTGGGGTGAGGTGATCAACTCCCTCCCTCGCTTGCTTGAATTGCACTTGAGTCGTTGCTCAATCCATCCCTCTGATCAGCCTCATCATGTGATGAATAACCTTACTACTTCACTTAAATTCGTCGATTTCTCTTCCAATGATTTCTCTTCCTTCTCAATCCCACAGTGGTTCTTTCAACTCGAGACTCTCGTTTCTCTTGATCTTAGCTCCAACTCCTTCTCCGGACAGATTCCAACCGTTTGCAACGCCACTAAACTCCAGTTTCTTGATCTTTCTGATAATCATCTTAATTCAAGTAATATACCAGGTTGGACTTACTCTTGTAAGGATTTGAAGTTCCTTGATTTAAGTGAAAATTCAATCGGAGGTCAAATTTCTGAGTCCATAGGAAATCTAACCTCTCTTCAGAGCCTTGATTTGAGTGAGAATCGGCTGTCTGGGAAATTACCAACACAAATCACAAGCTTGTGCAGATTACAATCATTGTCCTTATCTGGAAATGAGTTGGGAGGTGAATTACAAGATTCATTCGGAAACATGTCTGAATGTTTCTTAGGATCTCTGCAAGTCCTTGATTTGAGCCATAATCGACTCTCCGGACATCTCACCGAGCAGTTTGGAGAGTTTAAGCTTCTTAGGAATCTTCTTCTACATCACAACTCACTTTCAGGTATGATACCGATCAGCATAGGAAACTCACCATCTTTGGAAATTTTATGGCTAAATGATAACAAATTCACCGGAAATCTTCCAGTGAGTTTGGGACAACTCTCTCAGATGAATGAATTTCATGTTGAGAATAACCAGTTGGAAGGGATTGTGAGTGAAACCCACTTCTTCAATCTATCAAACTTAGGAATCTTTTCTGCATCCGGAAATAACCTGACTATGAACGTAGGCCTCGATTGGACTCCACCCAAAAGAATTGTGGCTCTCAGACTCAGGTCGTGGAACCTTGGTGCAGGCAGCTCTCAGATACCCTCATGGCTTCAAACAAGGCCAAATAACATTTATGAACTCGATTTATCTAATACTGGAATTTCAGGTACTCCACCTGACTGGTTCTTCGATGGCATGATTTTAAACATTTCTCACAACAATCTCCATGGTCAGATTCCATATCTAAATAGCTCAAGACAGTCTATTTTCATCATGAGCGGGAACAAATTCACCGGTTCCTTGCCTCGAATAGGCGGCACTTTTGTTTTGGTATTGGATCTGTCACATAACTTATTTTCTGGGGGTTTATCCAACTTTCTGTGCAATGGAAGTTACTCAAAGGAAATGAAGACTCTTATTTTGGAGGGGAATCGATTGAGTGGAGAATTACCAGATTGCTGGCAGAATTGGCCAAACCTAGCCTATCTGAGTGTAGGCAACAACACGTTGCATGGGCGTATACCTAATTCCTTAGGGTTTCTTCAAAGCCTCAAGTCTTTGAATCTATACAGAAACAATTTCTCGGGCCAAATACCATTTCCAATGCGTAATTGTACACGTTTGTTGAAGATGGACTTGGGTCGTAACAGTCTTGACGGAAACGTACCAACATGGATCGGTATGAGCCTAAAGAAGTTGAAGTTTCTCATTCTGCGCTCAAACAATTTCACTGGTGGGATTCCTTCAGAGTTATGCCATCTTCAGTCCCTTCAAATCTTGGATCTCTCCGGTAACAAAATTACTGGGGTAATACCAAAGTGTGTGCACAACCTTACTGCAATGGCTACAAAGAGAGTGTTATATGAGAATAATGTGGCAGTTGCATTTGGCTATAACGTTCGTATTCAATATGCCTACTTTGGGGAAAGTGCCTCGATAGCGACGAAAGGATTGGAATTAGAGTACTCCACCATCCTCTCATTGGTTACCAATGTGGATCTCTCGAGTAACAATCTGAGGGGTGGAATCCCAAAGGAGCTAACAAGCTTAGTGCAGTTGAGATCACTAAACTTGTCAAGAAACCACTTGAGGAGCTCAATCCCTGATAGCATTGGGGAAATGAAGCAATTGGAATCTCTCGATTTGTCAAGTAACTCCTTGTCGGGTCAAATCCCAAATGGCTTCACCCGTCTTTCATCTTTGAGCTTTCTCAACTTGTCTTTCAACAACTTAAGTGGGAGAATACCACAGAGTACTCAGCTGCAGACTATGGATGCCTCGAGGTATATCGGGAACGACCTATGTGGACCTCCATTAGCAAAGAACTGCAGCAGTAGTGATGGAGGGGATGAGGTGCGCGAGCATGAAGGCGAAGAAGGAAAAGGAGAGATAGAGTGGATGTATGTGTTTTTGAGTGCGGGATACGCAGTCGGATTTTCAGGTATTTGCAGTGTGCTGGTGTTGAAGAAGTCATGGAGAGAGGCCTACTTTGGATTGTTGGAAAGGATTTGGGATAAGATTTATGTGTATTTCCATGTTTGGATTAAGAAGTTTTAGTTTCTCTTCTTTCTGGGTTTTGAGTGTTTAGTAGAAATATTTGAGGAAAAATAAAATCATGTAAGAATGTGAAAGTAGTGTGTTATGCTTATTCTGCAAGTTTATTTGTATTGTGTGAAATGTTTCCATATAATTGTGTTGTTTTTACTTATCATGAGTTATATTTCTAATCTAACTGTACCAAAAACTCATTAAAGCATATTATCAAGCAGATAGAATGCATGGAAGCGTCGACCAGTAATAATCATGAATATAGGCAAAAACACATGAAAACCTGGACCCTTTTTTGGCTAGAATCTGCTTGTTTCAGCTTGAATCTGCTAACAAACATCCCGAAGCGATGGCGACGGCGGCTGCTACTCCTCTGCCGGTGGTGATGGCTGCGCGCGGCAAAGGAGAAGGACAGGAGACGAGACAAAGGAATAGGAGCTTAATTTGGGGGAGAAGAGTCAGCATGCATATTGGGTAGTGTATATGCTACCCCTTGGGGCATTGCCTCCCACCACTAAAATAATGCCATGTGGATGATTCTGTTTTATTTTAAAGTCACTTTTTACTATTTCTAGAAATGTGTAATTAAAATTTTGAAAATTGTTAGCCTATTTTATATTTATATTATATATATTTTTTTTTTGTGAATAGGGAGATAAATGTAGAAAATTATGAAATTCATTTTTTAATATTTTTTTACATTAAAATTTTTAAATATGAAATTAAATTTTAGAAATTTTAAATATTACCAAGTGGTACAATTTAAAAAATGAATGAAATAGAGTACTCCATTCGTTCCATTGATATACGTTAAATTTAAGATTTTACACTTATAAATAAATTTAAACAAAAAATAAAATTACATTTTAAATTAATATATCTACCAAAAAGATGAGAAAATAAATGAAAAGAAAATAAAATAAAAATTGAAAATAGCCAAAAGAGAGGTTAAAATAGAAAAGAAGTGGCTGATGTGGCGGTGGGAGGCAATGCCTCAAGGGTACCATATACACTACCCATGATATGGGTAGATATGCTTTTCTCTTCTCAACGTGAAATTTCAAATATCGTGCCACCAAAAAACTCGAACTCGACAACTTTGACCATTGGCCATAAACCTTAACACCCTATTGCAATCTAGAATTCCAGATGGGATTATCTATTTCTCATTTTTATGTACAATTTGTGTATCGGTTGTCGACGTTTATTCATTTTATAGATTTTTATTTACAATTTCGATGTATTGTGATTCGAGATAATTTCAAAATTATTTACTAGGATTCAATCGTCTATTTTTGGGTATGTTTCTAATATTTGATTTCAATTTTATTAGGTAAAATATGATTAATTAATGGAAGCTTAAAGTGTACTCCCTCTACCACATTGACGTAGGAATAAGTTTCACTCATATAGAGATATTATCTAAAAGGCGAAAATGTATATAAATACATGAACTTTACTTGACATTCTGTTTTAAACACAAACTTACAATTTTTTTTGTAAATACACCAACTTTCATAAGTGTACAATTTTTCCACAATTTATAATTTCCCCCAAATTGAAACTGACATGATATGCACATAATATCTAGCTAGCTTTTATATAGTACACATGTCATCCATGTCATTATTTTTAAGTACTACGTAATTAATTGTTTGCGGAGAAGGTCCAGAAGGAGACGTGAGAATGATTAGAGAGAAAGAGACGATTTTCTCTTCTTTTTTCAAATTAATTACTTAAAGATAATGACATGGATGACATGTGTAACATAAAAACTAGTTGGATATTACGTGGACGTCGTGTCATTTTCAATTTGGGAAAAATTATAAACAATAATGCTATTTGGCCATAATGTGGCCGGCCACACAACGACATTTTTCATAATATACGTAATTTTAAAAATAGTAAATGATAACTATAATTTATTAGTTTAATATTTTAATTTAAAAATATTTTTTCCCTCAAAATTACATATTTTCTCTTTTTTTTCTAGATAAAAAGGAAATAAATCCTTTAAAATAGTAAAAATTATCAAATAATTAAAGGATTAATTTTAAAAAATACGTAAAAAATATGGAGTATCACATTTTAAGTTTTTTATAATCTAAAAAAGTTTGGCATAAATATATAAATTATTTGATACTAAAAAAAATTTAAAAAGTTAAATTATGGCCGGCCACATTATGGCCAAATAGCATCACTCAATTATAAATTGCTGAAAAAAATTGAACACTTATGAAAGTTGGTATATTTATAGGATAAATTGAAAGTTCGTGTTTAAAACGGAATGTCAGACAAAGTTTATATATTTATATGCACTAGAAAAAGTAACGTGCATCCGCACGTAGAAAACATTAAAGTAAATAATGTTACATTTAATTTATTTGTAATTTTTATTATATTTTTCACATCATATTTGATCTCACAAAATTTATGTACAACTTTTAATAAGGTTAGAAAAAATCAAATATTTTAAAGTTTTGTAATGTTCATATTCATTAACTAAAATTTTATTTTTGTTCGATTTTTATATATGACACTATTAAAATTGTAAGAGTATATATTTTGTTCGATTTTCATGGCTTTATATTTGGACTGATATATTATCATGCAAACATAACTCACACCGTAATACATATATTTTCACACATCTAAAATGACACGAACATCTAACTTCTTAGTTGGGGAGGGAGGGTTTTATCATTAGACTGCGCTGCGTTGTTGAAAGGTGATACATTCTACATTGCAATTTGGGCCTTAACCTTTATAAATAGATGTAACGTATATATACTCCCTCCGTCTCATTCATACGGGATAAGTTCTATTTTTGTCCGTCCCATTCATAAAGGGAGTACTACACAATTTACAGTTTCTCATCATTTGTTTGTTTTATTAGTACACACATTACACATATTATACTTTTTATTCTTGATCAGACAAACACAACTCACACATTCACACACACACACACACACACTCAAGATATTTCGAACCCCTGACCTCTTAGATGAAAGAAAACCGTCTTACCACTTAATTGCGCTCCGTCGATCATTGTCCATATTATACTAATTCCAGACTGGAAAAATACAGAAAACAGAACCCAAACTACTTGATACTAGCATCTTTTGAAGAATTTATGATTGCCACTTGTTGAGAAAATAATAATTTGGTCCATGCAATTAAATAAAATAAATTTTATTTTATTAAAAAGAATATTAAAAAAAAAGGTCATTGTCAAGAATTGTGATGATTGAGTATTGATGGGTCAGAATTCAGAAATGGTGAAGGCATTAAAATGGCTGCAACTACTTAACTGATTTCTTCTGCTTTTCTTTCTTTCTTCTTTTATGAGAGTATTTTATAATAAAATCAACCTCTTTTTTAAAAAAATAAATAAATTAAATTAAATTTCCATTGGGAAGTGAAAACTGAAATGGGGTACATTCAATTTGCAAGTACCTATTTCCAGCTTAATTCAAAGGGCATCTTTCATTTTAGTATACATCTTGTTTTAATACTTTCTCTTTATGTAACTACTTCCTTCATATACATGCATGTCAGATCTTCTTATTCATTAGGGAATTATATTCATTCAGTAGTACGCCCTCCGTCCGAACGAACTTGTAGCGTTTAATGAATATATGTGACATATAAATTAATGAAACGACTCAAGTTCTTTAAGACATAGACGGTAGATGTTTAGGATGTTTTGATTTATGTTGGTGGTACTGATATACTATCAAAATCCAAATATATCAACATCTCAATTAATAATTTGTGTATTTCCTTTTGTAAATCCGTGCTTAGTGAAAAGTGCAGGTTAATGAGGGTTTTAAGCTGCATAAATATACTTTAATTTTTTTTGACAACAAACACTAATTACTAATTAATTTTATTTATGGCTCGTAGTAGTTGGATTAAAATTACAGTTAGTATGATGTTATGAATTTTGAAGGATCCTGAAAGAGTTTGTGCTCTAACAACGGTAACCACAGTGTCTAGCACTGTGACAACCAATGTTGTAGACACTTACGCAGCGGAATAAAAACGAATGCAAAGACACAATGACACGAGAATTACTTTTTGAGTGATGCTATTCGGCCATAATGTGGCCGGCCATAATTTAACTTGTTTTATTTTTTATAATATCAAATAATTTATATATTTATGCCAAACTTTTTTAGATTATAAAATACTCAAAAAGTGATACTCCATATTTTTTACGTATTTTTTAAAATTAATCCTATAATTATTTGATAATTTTTACTATTTTAAAGTATTTTTTTTACCTTTTTTACCTAAAAAATGAAAAAAATATGTAATTTTTGGGGAAAAAATATTTTTAAATTAAAATATGAAAGTAATAAATTATTGTTATCATTTACAATTTTTAAAATTACAAAAAAATATGAAAAATATTGTTGTGTGACCGGCCACATTATGGCCAAATAGCATTATTGTTACTTTTTAGCAAGATATTTTTTAATATCTTGCCGAGCCTTAAGGCTAAAAACAATCCACTAATCGTGAACAAACAATTTACAAGTCGAGGTTAAAGGCAAATCAAAAATCTCTAACCTAAGCTAGAGGAACTCGACTAAAACAACCTTTCGAAAAAGGATAAACAAGTGAATAGAACTCTATCACTAAAAACTCGGTGGAAGAAGATACATTCTACTCGAGTTGGACTCTTCTCTATTTATAGATCTCCAAATCTTGATGAGCAAGTATAATCCCACGATCTTCTCAACCAACTTCTTCACGTCTTCTTCACGCAATTATCCCCCTTTCTTCTCACTGGATAAACCTTTCTTCAACTGAATATTCGTACTCCTTAAGAATCGCTAATGAACCACGACTTGGTCAAATGTTCTCACCCTTGTGACCACCATTGTAACCTGCATTGTGGAGACAGAAGAAAGACAAAATAAAACAAGGAATTTACACGTGGAGTATAAATTCCAACAAGCTCCCCCTTTTTGTCTTTCTTCACAAAACGAAAATTCCTGTTCATAAAACCAAGTAGCATAAAAACAGAAATATCCAAGTAGCACAAAAATATTTTCAAGCTATGTCGCTTGAGCCAGCATCCTCCTCATTCTCCCCCTCAATGTCTAACAACATAAGCTTCGAACTTATAAACTCCCCCTAAATCTCATAGTTCGACCTAACATCAGCAAGAAGCACATAATCATAACTTATACTAATCACAGTAAGATCATGCTTCAAAACACCTCAAGAACCAAAAAGGTTAGATCAAATGTTAGAACAAATGTTAACACTTCAGCCCCATCAGCCTCCTCAACTGCTTCCACTACAGCTATCAACTTCTCCCCCTTTTTGTGAAGAAAGAGCACAAATGAGCTTTTTCTTCTGCTTCTTAGCATTTGAGAGTTGATCATTGATGGATTCAAAAAGAGCGTCCATGAACACCTTCTGCTTCATAGATGTACCTGCACTTGACAGAACAATGGCTGCAACATCCAGAACCTGACATGGATTGAAGGCGCCTCTACTGAAATGAACTCACTAGTTCGAGAAGACTATAGCCCGAGAGGAGAAGGATGAATTGGACGAGATTATGAGTAGAAATGTTGGTATGGGGAGAGGGGGGAAGAAATAGAGGTTGGAATGTATGGTGATAAAACAATTTCCTTCAAAAAGAATATGAATTGATTTCTAGAAGGAAAAAATAGGTATAAAGAGAGTGCGAAGAATGAATATGGAGTCTGAAAAATGAGGAAGAGATAATTTCATGCAAATACGTAAATCTTGGATCAACGATATTTTAAACTATATCCCCACAAATAACGAGATATATCCAAAACCGAAAAAGAAATAAAGGGTATTAATATAACACCCAACAAGGGTCAGTTGCGTAGCTCTGCATCATAAAGTACGAAAATAAATCTGGCATTTTTTATTTTATTTATTATTTTTTTTAATAATATAAGACTCTGCTTATCCTGAGACACTTATAGAGAATCTTTGAAACTCGTTGTGCTCTTGGTTATACAGTTTTCTTTTTTTTTTTTTTTTTTTAAATGCCAGATAGAATTCGAGGTTGGCTCAAAGCCGGATACAGAGCTAGCAACAAATACCACAACGTTAGATGGAACACATACCGAGAGAACTCCTCAGTTTGGAAAATCTCTCGAAATCTAGGGGTTTTGTTAAAAAATCATCAATATGAGATTCAGTATGCAAGTAAGTTACCTCTAGAATTTTTCTTTCAACCAAGTCTCGGATGAAATGGTAGCGGGTGTCAATGTGTTTGGTTCTTCCGAATTGGATTGGGTTCTTAGTAATGTTGATGGCACTGGTGCTGTCACATAGAACGGAGATTCCCTCCCCCTCGAGACCATAGTCTTCCAGCATTTGTTTGAGCCACAACAGTTGGGTGCAACAACTTCCACTTTTATTGCGCCTACCATTACCTCCCCAATCTGTGTCAGTGAACCCCACAAATTTCAAGCTCGTATCCTTTGAGAACCACAACCCGAAGTCCACTGTGCCTGCCACATATCGAATGATCCGCTTTACAGCTTTCATGTGAGACTCTCGTGGGCTTGATTGATACCTAGCACTGTAATATCCCGTATTTTAGTTAGTTTAGCCAATACATTGTAGAGGAAATAATAATTATAATAATAATAAAAAAAAACCTAAAGTAATTGATGATAATAAACAAATTGGTGATAAATGATAAAAAAATAATATTAATAATAATAGTAATAAGTTGTATCATAATTTGGGGATAAAAAGAAAGAAATAAAAAAAAATGTTTTATCCTAATATTCAAAAGGGGCATTATTTGAAATGTCCATTTTGAGGTTTTGGAAATAAATTTTGTCCACCAACTTATGGTTCAATAAATTATGTCCATTTTTTCTTTTTTAGGACAAAATTGCCCTTCAAATTTGAATCCCTTATTTTTGCTAAAAATCGAAATCGCGGGCTTCCTTCTTCCCATTCTCATTCAACGAGCAGAGCAGCCACCCACTCTCAAACCCTCTCTCCCCCAAACCCGCTCTGCCTCCTCGCCGTCGCCGTCGCCGTCGCCGTCGGGCAGGGGTTTCGCCTTCGCCGTCGCCGTCGCGAGCTCTTTCTGCCGCCATCGTCGTCGCCGTAGCTCCCTCTCAAACCCTCTCTCTCAAACCCTCTCACTGAAACCCTCTCAAACCCTCGCTGTCGCCGTTCCTTTGCCGTCTTCGCCGTCGCCGGAAACGCTGTCCAGCCTTCAACACTCCCTCACACCACACCGTCGTCGCCCCCCTCTCTCTAAACCTAGATGGCGGCTTCTTCTAGTTCGATTCGTGCTTCTTCTAATTTGATTCGTGCTGCCGGGGACGAACAGCAGGTGAACAGTAGGTGAATGCCCCGTTTTTTTTTTTTTTTTCTGAATTGTGTTTTGGGGTTTGGATTACTATTGTGATTATGACTTGTTCAGAACTCCTAATCTTGATTCTTGAAGTTTTTTCCTTACGTTTCAAATCTATGGTGAAATTGAATTTTCACAGTATGTAATGCAGCATTAGTCTTTGAGAATTAGCTGTTCTGTTCATCTTCTCGAATTCATATCTGCAGCTCGTGCTTAGTATGTGAAGAATTTGAACTTTAGTTTTTGTCTCAATGTTGTTGCTTGTGATATGAGTTTTGAATTTCGATCACGGTTTCTAGCTCTGGATCCCATATGCTATAGTAACTAGATGCTACGATATTGTCGTTAGTCTTGCTCGTGGCAGATCTAGCTTCGATGTCTTTTCTTTTTCCTCCTAGTTGTGGATACTTACATTTACTTGAGGGGATAACTTCAATCTTGCATTTGATTTGGAAGATAATACTATTTATGGTAGTTTATGCGTTAAAGAAACTTATCATCTTCATATTGTTCTAAGTGAATCACGGCGCAGTCTAATGAATGTCGTGTTCGCAAACAGATGAGGTTCCTACTCGTATTGGTTTCTTGGGGCTTGGATCATGGGTTCTCCAATGGCGCAAAATCTCATAAAAGCAGGGTAAGATTCGTTTCGTATAGTACTAGTAGTTGAGTTCAGATTACATTTTGCAAAATTTCTTGTTTGGGGAGAAGGTTTATTATGATTGTATACTGCATGATAAGCTCCATACTTCTCAATACACTTTGATTCTCTTTCTCTCTCACGGTTAACGACTAGTTGCTGATGGATATGGTATGCAGATGTGATGTCACTGTATGGAATCGGACAAAAAGCAAATGCGACCCCCTCATCTCCTTGGGTGCAAAGTAAGTTGGTTATATAACTTACATGAGCAAAATTTTCTCGTTTCAAAATTTCTGTTGTGCTCTGTTGCTATTTCTCACCAGTTTTTGGAGCGTTTAAGTCTGTTGAAAGACGAAAAGTATTTCTCAAGATATCCTAAATAATATATAGCACTTTAATACTTGCTTAATCCACTGAGATTCGACTTAACTATGTCGAGGTGCATTGGAGATTATATGGAATATAAATGTAAACAGCATGTCATTATTATGAATTGAATCTTTGATAATTCACATATAAACCTTCACCTGAGGAAGTAGCTGCCTCTTGTGACGTCACATTTGCCATGCTTGCTGACCCCGAAAGTGCAGTGAGTACACATTTTCTGAAGTGTATGGTTCCCATTTCGTTTAAGGAGTACAGAAATGCAGAAAATTTGAGAGTGGTGAAGAAAAGGGTCTTTTTTTTATTTGAAAAAGTTGAAATTTGTGGAGAGGGTATGAGCACTATGAGTGTAAAGATTGGATTTTTATTTGGTGTTTTGCTTTTGTTGAGTTCTTGTGGAAAAGCTTCTGTTACTTATGATCATAGGGCTATTTCCATTAATGGGCAGAGAAAGATTCTCATTTCTGGTGCAATTCATTATCCAAGAAGCACACCTGAGGTATGCTTACTCTCTCTCTCTCTCTCTAACTCTCTCTCACTAAAGTTTTTGTTCTTAAGCATGTTCTATTTGGAGTGCAGATGTGGCCTGATCTTATTCAGAAGGCAAAAAAGGGTGGCTTGGATGTAATAGAGACTTATGTTTTCTGGAATGGGCATGAGCCTCAACCTGGGAAGGTTATTTGAATGTGTGAATGTTTATTGAACTATTGCTTGAATTCATGTTTGATTATTTGTGATGAAAATTTGCCTTTTTTTTTCTTGTGTTGTAGTATTATTTTGAGGGAAGGTATGATTTGGTGAAGTTTATAAAGCTGGTGCAAGATGCAGGGCTCTATGTTAATCTCAGAATTGGTCCCTATGTTTGTGCTGAATGGAACTTTGGGTAATTACTCCCTCCCTCCGTCCCATTCCCTTTGCTGTGATAGATTGAGAATGAGTATGATGGGGTGAAATCTGAGCTTGGTCCTCCGGCTCGAGCTTACACGGAATGGGCAGCCAAAATGGCAGTGGATCTTTTATTATATCCCAATACCTAACAAGTAACAATTAACAGTTCTTGAAGCAGGTGGAAATAGCAAGCTAATTATTGGAGAGAGATGTTCGGAGCTAGGGCAATGTTGAAGATCAAGGGTGCTATCAAGGGTGATCAAAGATGCGTGTATCATAGGAAACAACAACTGCTTCATCTAAGCAAGCGAAGTTGGGATTTTGTTCCAATCTTTTGATGGAAAAACTTCCTCTACTCAAAGACCTCCGTATCCTCATGGATGCTCTTAAATTCCCAAACAACTTTTGACACCAGAGGCTATACTACTACTGCCCCTAGAGATGTTGGATATTTTGTAATATATGAATATGACACAAATATTTGGAATTATTACATTCAGTTTCTGTTGGATTATTGAATGCCGCATTACTATATACCTATGATAAAGATAGATCGTATGGAAAGATCCACTCTTGGTGGTTAGAACATTTTGCAATTATGTTTGAAAATAGTTACAGTAGTTCCAAATGTTAATCAGTGCTATATAGCATGGACGAAAGCACTTGGAACAATTGAAACTATTATGCTTAGTACACTTGAAACAATTGGAACTACTGGAACTATTATGCTTAGTACACTTGGAACAATTGGAACTATTATGTTTAGTACACTTGGAACAATTAGAAATATTGGAACTATTATGCTTAGTACAGTTGGAACAATTGGAACTATTGGAACTTTTATACTTAGTACACTTGGAACAATTGGAACTATTATGTTTAGTACACTTGGAACAATTGGAAATATTGGAACTATTATGCTTAGTACAGTTGGAACAATTGGAACTATTGGAACTTTTATACTTAGTACACTTGGAACAATTGGAACTATTATGTTTAGTACACTTGGAACAATTGGAAATATTGGAACTATTATGCTTAGAACAATTGGAACTATTGGAACTTTTATACTTAGTACACTTGGAACAATTGGAACTATGTTTGCGAATAAAAAACTTAGAATACTCATACCCAAAAAAAAAACTTAGAATACTTCAACTGTTGGAAAACAATTGAAATACCAAAAACTAAGTTTAGCTTCTTGCAATTGAATACATTACAGTTTGTAAACATTATGAAAAACATATATGCATACAATGAAATACCAAAAACTAAGTTTAGCTTTTCATTCACGAAAAACACAAAATGGTATCATATAAACATAATTGTTCATCATCCAAACAAATCTACTACAAAATCCCAAAATCACATGACCAAATCCCATAGTTCTTGTTCCGATTTCACCAAAACACAAAAGTAAAGTTGTCTTCCTCGCCGACTTATTGCTTGACAAGTGAAGTTGCTTCAAGCTTACCAAAGCACCAATTGCCGAAGGAAATGCTGTCAAATTGTCAAATGGTTCGCGTTTAATATCTCCCTCCTTCACAGTCACAGCAAAAAGCTTCACTTCCCTGTAATATACATAGCAAAATTTACTTATCAAATTCCATATAAGTCACTAAATTTCAACTTAACTACAATTCAACTAAAGAGAATGTTCTGATTCCAAATAACTCCTTCTCCAAGAGCAGCGACCTGAAGAGTTCATTTGATATGTCAAGGTACTAACTATCTTCTTCAAACATAGCATCATATTCTTGTCAAACATAACATAAATGAAAAACTAGAACTTGAGGGTGAAGGAGCCTACAAGAAGGTATATCTACTCTACCTATAAGAGATTAATAGTTCTTCAAATCCTATGAGAGACATGAAAGAGAGGGAGACAGAGGTAAATGAATCACCAATAGCAAATCCTAATCTGTTCGATGGTTTTTTGAGATCAGAACGAGCAAGAAATGTGCAGGCCTGCAGAAACAAATGTGTATCAAGGTGAAAAGACTTCAAGCGAACAAATTGTGTAGCTAGAAATGCGGAGGTTATGAACTATAACTGCCTTGATTAACGAGTTAATTTCTTTAGTTAGATAGTAACCTGATTTTCAACTTTCCAAATACTCCAACAATGAGATCCTTTAGAACTTGATGATCTTGAGATAGGGACATCAGCTATGCTAGCTTGACTAACCAAATTTACTCTTGGGCATGAAACAGACTTCCTGGTCTTGGCTATGGACTGTAAGTCCATCCACTTGAAAGTGTTTGAGAAACTTGTCACTTTGCTGCTGATACGTTTCTTTGAACACGGGATACGATACGTTGTTTAGGTCTAGTTTCGCTTCTGTAAATATCTGAATTCCTATGACATGCGTCACCACACCATCATCACTGTGAATCGGCATGAGCCTTAAGTGGTTGATCAAAGGAGTACCGTCTTTCCTGAAGTTAAGGAGCTCCCCTTGAAACTCGATACCTTCATCAAGGCACCTCCGAATCTCGGACACAACTACTGGATCCACCAAAGGGTGTCGTCTCTTGGCTCGTGGATCTCTAAATTGCAGGAATCGGCTGAAAAATATTAAAATACAATGTCAATGTCAAGATCAATTCTTCATTAATCCAAGACTGATAAAATTTGAAGGATGAAAAACATTCATAATTTTTCGAGATTCGCCCAAAACAAGGTATTATGAGTATAGATCGGTAATTTTAACTGCACATATAACACCTCAGAACAGATAATAAGATAGCAGAAACAATTTTAACTAATCAAATGTTCTATATGCAATTCAAGCAAGTTTTTCAAAGCCACACTTTATACAAAAATCGAGAGACGTACGACACAATCAGATCTTAGATCAGATAATGTAAACAAACAAAATCTAACTAATCAAAGAGTTTATCTCCATCATTTCACGAAGCTGAAGCATGATGGTTGGTAGAAGATAATCAAATAAATACTGAGATTTAACATAAAAAAATACAGAGATTTAGGGAGAAAAATACATAGATTCTGAAAGAGGGAGAGGAGATAAACAATGACTAAAAATCAAAGCTCTTTCCAGAAACAAGCCACGTAGTACACCATTTTCAATTTCTGAGGGAAAAAAATTTGAAGAATTCAGGAGAATATTCGCTCAATTCCAACTACGAAACACAATCAAAATCTCCACCAAAATTTTCAATCGTCAACGACGCAATTCCATTTCCAGCAAAAATCACAGAAAAATCTCAAATCAAGCACCACAGTACACATGAACAGGACCAAATCGGTTTAAAATTGATGACGAGAAACATTAATTTATTGGTATACTAGCCATTATCGATTTCAAAATCGAAGCAAAATAGAAAGAACAAATCAATAGAGAGAGAGAGAGAGCTATAAAATGTAATTACCTTTTCTCCTGAGTCGGCAACAGCAGGGAGCAACCAGCAACAAGGGAGCTAGCGCTGGAAATAGAGCTACTTCTGCCCGGAACGAACTGCCAGAAGGAATTTCGGGAAACAAAAATTTGCCCAGATTCAATTCGCCGGAGTCGTCGCCGGAATAGCGCTAATTCTTCCGGAATCGAACCGGTATGTTTCGGTACCCTAAAATGCTGCCGGAATCCTCCACCGGAAAACGTCCGAGAAAGATGAGGGAGAAAGAAGCAAGAGTTACAAGAGAGAGATGAGTTGCGAGAGAGAAGAATTGTAGGAGAGAGGAGGGAGACGAGAGGGAGAGAGAAGACTTAAGTTTCAGCTGAAAGAATTCGCCCAATATTTTGAGCTCCAAACGAAAATTTTCAGCTCAAAAATCCGAGCTGAAGGGGGGGGGGGGGGGGGGAAACGGGTGTAAAATTTGGAGAAAGTGAGAAAATTTTAGGGGCATTTTCGTCCAAAAAACTAAAGTTTGGACATAATTTATGTAAGTTATCTTATCGGACGGAATTTATTTCCCGAAAGTCATTTCGGACATTTCGCATGATTGTGAGTATTCAAAAGGAGGATTAAACTTTGATGGGCTAGTCATCAAATCCACACGTCAGTTTCTCCCTTCCCTCAAATGCCACTGCCGAGTTCTTCTTCTTCTCCCTTCTTTCCCTTCTTTCCATAAACGTTGTGCACCGGATTCGATTTCCAGTCTTCAAGCTCCGTGAAATTGAAACCACAGAGGTGAATAAGGATCTAGGTTAAGTTCTTGATCAAGGTAAGCTTTCTTTGGGATTAAACCTTGAATTATTCGAAACCCCTTTGATTGCTTCCAAATTCATCAAGTACAGCAGATGGTTGTGTGTTTTCCTAGTTATTCTTGGTTAAACCATGAATGGTATGATCATCTAGAGTTGATATGGTGAGGTGTTCGATCAAAGTTCTCAAAGAAAAACCATTCCCTTGTTTTCTGAAAAGTTCAGCTTACTTACGGCTTTTACTGTGAATCAACCCTGTATAATCTGAGTTTGAAACACCTTCCATGTTAAAGTATCCTCTCTTAGCTTTCCATGGACATATTATTCGTCCAAAACGGAGTTTGTATGAATTTATCATGATTTTTCAAAGATTATGTGTCCAGATCTCAAAATCTGCCGGGACAGCTTCTGCACTAGTTTTGATGTTCAGTTTTGAACCCCTTGCCTTGCTAATTTCCGAGTGGAATTTGAATGAAAGTTACTCTATGTGAATTCAGCTTTCCAAAACATCCTGAATCATTTAAATTCATTAAGTAACGAAGGAGTTATGGTTGTTCAAAGTTAGACTCCCGAGTCTGAATGACCTCGTTGATGTATTTAGAAACCTAACTAAAATAGTGCTTGTCAACCCAAACTGCTACGAGTCAAAATGAAGGGAAAGACATAACTTAAGATAGCTTGGGTTCGGAGAATTTATATTCTGGTTTATAAAAATGTTATTGTAAGTAATTGAGCTTGTTTACATAGGTGTTGGAAGAAATTACCTTAGCTACATATTGGTAAATGGCAGAGGGCAATCTATTAAGAAAAGAAGTTGATTTGTTTATTTTTCTTTATATATTGAAAAGTTAAGTGCAAATATAAGCTTGAGTACTAATGAACTCATACTTGGAGTAAAAAGACATGGTATAGCCTTCGTATAAGCAATTATGAAAAAGTAAGTTAACCTGTTAAGGTAGGAATTATGTCCTGTTAAACTGGAAATTATATAATGGATTGGGATTTGGATCTATATTAAATATATCTGTTGATACTTTACATAAAGATGAAAGACTAGGGGTGATTGTCTCAAAATGATAGAATGGTCTATAGAGAGTGTATGCTGAAAAGTTTATATACCAGCTAAGTTCTTTGGTTAAGCTTAAATGAAAAAGGTGTTATCAGTAGTTACTGTGAAACTATAAGATACTAGAAATTAGTAGTGATGAGAAACTAAGGGAAACGAGACCGAAGAGGAATCGTGAATAAACAATCTAAAAGAATATGAAACTAAGGTTGCTAATATTAAGAGGAACTTTAAGTTAAGTTAGAAAAGCATTCACTTTTATTTTCAATTTTCCCTCTCTCTCATATTCATCCTTCATCTAATGAAGGTGCGAGCGGGAACGTGAAGTGAAGGAAGCGAGGAGTGTAAATTAATATTAAAGATACGAAGAGTTCAGGTGGGCTTTCTATCTAAAAATGATATATATGTATGTATGTGTATGGGAATTTAGCTTAAATTATTGACTTGCCAATGTGTTAAGATTATGTTGATACCACATATTGAAGGAGGACGATATCGGTCCTGTGTGATGCAGGATTTGTGTACACGTTGTGATTGTGTGCTATCCTTTATTTTTGGTTGGCCGATCACAGTGCTTGAGAAGGAGGCCTAACTCTCAACACAGAAGTTATGTGATAGTTGTGTGGTGCATACATAATGAATTGATAATGTGAACTATGACTGCAGTCTATATGATGATAATATTTTAGCAAGCACTGGTTGAATTTAAAAAGGAAAACTCTTGTGCTAAGCTTAAAAATGGCAGGTTCAATATATAGCTCTAAGTGGCAATTTTTAAACGTTTTGGCATGTGTTCACTGAGTGCTTTTGTACCCAGCCTGCATGTTATTTCTAAAATGTGCAGGTTAAGCATGGATGCAGATTGGAGTGTGGCGAGCAAGCTTTTGTTGTTACTAGTGTGTAAATAGTTGTTTAAGCTATAGGTTATATGTCTCCACACATGTAATCTACTCACGTTACTCTGCTGCGACACTTTGATCTTCTTTTGCTTGTGACTATTAGCATCCATCCTACTATCACTTTTGAAGTTCTATTTCACCTGAACTTTCGTACAAATCTTATGTAGTGTTAAATTGAGCAGGTGATTTTCCTCTAAATGTGACTTCTTGCTGTTAGTTGTTGTACTGGGTTGTTGGGAAGTGCTATTATAACCTTTGCTCCTCATCGTTTTAATCGATTAACTAATTCGATAGACACTTCTCTTGTTTTGGATTAACATTTAGGATGTAATGTGGAGCTAAATTGCTAATTGGAGTGTGTGTAGTAACTACTTTGTTTTCCCTCGTACTTTTGTTCTAGACGTGTCTAATCGTTCTTTGATCCTAAATTTCCGTTCACTTGATTTGACAGGCTCCAAACGTTCAAGTCCTAATTCATTACTTATCATGTTTAAATATGATAAAATCGAAACAGGATTTAAGTTTTCATTCATCTCTACTTAAATCCGAAATATGCTTAATTCGGCAGTAAATTCACCATTTTCCTTTACTATATATTTTTTTTCTTTTACTTTTATTGAGTCGCAACTTCCTGGTTTAATAATCTTCATAAAATCGGGCTGCGACAAGCACACAAACAGACATTAAACATTATGTCAGGACGACTAGATGTAAGATATAACAAGCATCCTATCATGGATCTATAGAGTGTAGAATCCACTTCAGCTCCAGTTTCATCTTTAGACAATTTGTCTGATGATCCCATTGGTGTCCTCATGGGCTTTGCTCCTTCTAATCCAAACTTCTTGTTAAGACTTCTAGCATATTTGGATTGCGATATGAACATCTCATCCTTCATCTGTTTGACCTGGAGCCCAAGGAAGTTGCTTGACTCTCCCACCATGCTCATCTGGAATGACGAAGACATGTCTTTGGTAAATGTGGTAAGCATTGTGTAGCACGTGGAGCCAAACACAATGTCATCCACATAAATCTGGGCAATCATCAGATCCTTTCCTTCTCTCTTGATGAATAATGTCTTATCAACCTGTTCCCTGCAGATGTCATGCTTAAGCAAAAAATTAGTAAGACAACTATACCAAGCTCGTGGAGCTTGTTTCAAACCATACAAAGCTTTATGCAGTTTATAAACATGGTTAGGGAGAGTAGGATCTGAAAACCCTTTTGTTTGCTCAACAAAGGCTTCCTCTTCCAATACCCCTTTCTTTGTAGGTTCTTCTGTACACTCGTCAGGTCCAGCCTCTGTGCCTCCCTCTTCAGTTCGATCAGTAGTTTCTTCTGACCTGTCAGGGATGTGAATGTATCCATCAACATTTTCTTCCTCGAGTTTTCCTGCAATGCTGGTTAGATCATCGAACACAACATTCACACTTTCTTGGACACTTGTGCATTCCTGAAAAGCAAATTCAGATCTAACAAATGGTTTCCCGTTTGTTGATACAATGTCAGGAATTTATTCTTCTTCTAATTCATCAATTGTGCTAGAAAAACATAATAAATTTGAGTAATTATCAGTTTGTGAGTCAAGCACAGTTACCAGCGCGGATGCTTCCTTTGTATGCTCATCATTGACACTTGCACTGGATGGTTCCTCATCATCACTGAGAGAGAGAAAATTAACCTCTATACCATACTTTCTGAAAGTGTTAGCACACTCATTAGCAAAGTGTCCGAACCCTCGACATTCATGACATTGAATCCTCAAATAGTCCTTGGATCCGTTATCAGTAAGGCCTGGTGAATTTCTTCTGAAAGTTGAACCAGATGTCTGTTGTGCAGAGGGTAGCTCTTTGAGTACCACAGAGCTTCCCTTCCTTGGTGCCCCATCCATGAAACTCTTAGTACTCCCTTGATACCTGTTTTGAGAATACTTTCTAAGGAGAGCATTTACCTTCCTGATGATATCGGAGTCCTCCTCTTCGTCCACGAGATGACCATCTTCTGATGGGAATGCCTTTGGAGGGGAGTAACCATTGTAGGATGACGAAGTTGTGAAAGCGATACTCTTCTTGTTGGAGAAGCCTTCTGACTCACCCATGTCTATCTCATAAATTTTGAGATCATTCATGACTGTGGTAAACTCAAGAACACCTACATCCTTCATGGTGGTAATCGCCGTTACCTTCTGGTGGAATTTTGATGTGAGGGTGCGAAGGACCTTCGAGACCATCCTCTTGTTGGGAATGGGCTCTCCGAGATCTTGACATTCGTTGGATATGTCAAGGATCTTGTTGCAGTAGTCACCAACCGTCTCATCATCCATCATGCGAAGATTCTCAAATTTGGTTGTGAGAATCCGAACCCTTGTATCCTTCACAGCAGTATCTCCTTGGCAATGCAACTCCAGTATATCCCACGCCTCTTTGGCAGACTCGCAGTTTTTGATGAGCTTGAACATGGCTACATCAACAGAGGAGAAGATTGCGTTGAGCGCTTTGTCATTGAATGTGGCTGCCTCATTCTCCTCCTTTGTCCATTCGGCTGTGGGCTTCCGAACAGCATCACCTTCAGTATCCTTGGATTTTGGATGAGACCAACCATTTAGAACATAGGACCAGGCCCTAGCATCAATTGATTTGATGTAGTGCCGGATCCTGACTTTCCAAAATGAATAATTCAGACCATCTAGAACAGGAGGTTTGTTGAAGACAGGACTTGTAAGATCCATTGTGTCTTGCACTCAAGGATCAACACTTAGTATATCAAGTGTCGGCTCTTGATGCCAATTGAAAGAGTTTGTGCTCTAACAACGGTAACCACAGTGTCTAGCACTGTGACAACCAATGTTGTAGACACTTACGCAGCGGAATAAAAACGAATGCAAAGACACAATGACACGAGAATTACTTTTTAGCAAGATATTTTTCAATATCTTGTCGAGCCTCAAGGCTAAAAACAATCCACTAATCGTGAACAAACAATTTACAAGTCGAGGTTAAAGGCAAATCAAAAATCTCTAACCTAAGCTAGAGGAACTCGACTAAAACAACCTTTCGAAAAAGGATAAACAAGTGAATATAACTCTATCACTAAAAACTCGGTGGAAGAAGATACATTCTACTCGAGTTGGACTCTTCTCTATTTATAGATCTCCAAATCTTGATGAGCAAGTATAATCCCACGATCTTCTCAACCAACTTCTTCACGTCTTCTTCACGCAATTATCCCCCTTTCTTCTCACTGGATAAACCTTTCTTCAACTGAATATTCGTACTCCTCAAGAATCGCTAACGAACCACGACTTGGTCAAATGTTCTCACCCTTGTGACCACCATTGTAACCTGCATTGTGGAGACAGAAGAAAGACAAAATAAAACAAGGAATTTACACGTGGAGTATAAATTCCAACAGATCCGAAACTAGTAGACACACTTAATATGTCCCCGACTTATTACAGCATTGCCATATCGATAATTTTTCTATTTATGGTTCAATATAGTTTATTTTGTCTGTTGAAGTATGATGGATTCGTAGGGTATTATTCTGTGCACATTAAAAATGCCTACAATGGATACGATACGAGAACCGTCTGCATCCCATCCATGATCATATTAAAAATGCTTAAAACAATATTTTTAGAATAGCATATTGTTGATAAGAAGGAGATTAGGCCCAATATTGCATGGCCCATTAAAGTATTTGTACAGGCCCATTTTAAATCAAGCCCAATAAGATTTTAAATTTATATTAATACATTTATTTATTTCCCCGTTTAAATAGTTTAAGAAAAAGAATAGATGAGAATTTAAATGATAAATTTTTTTAAAATATTTTAATTGTTAAATTGAATTAAAATGTATACTTATAATATTATATACCATAAGTATACATGTCAAGAAAACCAATTATTTAAAAAAAAAAAAATAGGAGGTATCAAATCGAAATCAAAATCGAAATCTATAATTGAGGAAGATCCTATGGTGAGTGCAGATCTATTCACTTAATGGAAAATACCCTCCATTCAATTCAATCATGATATATAAATGAAGATATGTTTGTCATTTCAATGGAAAAGTAAGGTGATAAGCTATATATTAGTATATCATAGTTCAAACTACTAATATATACGTCAGATACATAATAGGAGTAAACAACTACTGTATTTTTATTAATAGCAACTTATTATGATTAATTGGGCCGAAACGCATGGATCCCAAAAATGTCTCAAGGGATGCCGCCCCTGAAACCCCGTCTCGGGGGCTACTGGCTCCTTCCTCGCCCCGTTAGTAGTTGGACATATTCGGTATCGTGGCTCTGACTTCAGTACGTTGAGACTCCACATCGATAACTTGAATATATAGTAGTGGAGGATTGAATTGCTTCATGACTAAAAAGTGTTGCCCAATAGCTATGGAGATAACTGCTTTAAATACCATGATTGGACAGTTAGTTCATAGTACAATATATGCCAACCCATTTCAAGAAACACCACAAAATTCTCGCCAAATACCTACGGAAAATAGGTATTTGATAATATCTACGGAATACCAATAGAAATAGGGTGTAGTTATTTCGGATGTAGGTAAATTTTTACTTACAGATAATCGTCCGTCGGCCGCGATTACCGACGGATTTAGCAATGGAAATTCGAAGGTGAGGTCCGGTAGGCAATTTCGTAGGCTAGAGATATGCCTACGGATTACCTACTATAATATCCGTCGGCGATGCAAATTAAAAGTGCGAAAAAAAGAAGAAAAAAACACCTGTCTGTTAGCATACAAATTATCATCAATATATTTCATTTAAGTAGTTTAGAATACGTGAAACGGTATGATATGTATGACTGAGGTGTCTTGTATGTTAAGATATCGATGTTTTGTTTATTTGTGATTATTGCAAGAGGGTGAAACTATGAAAATTTAGCCAATAATTAGTAAATTAATTTTAAAAGAGCTAAAAAATATGGCTCTATGTAATCTATTACTCGTGGTAGCCCTTTATAAACGAGATATATGAAATAATGCATACAACTACTTATGTGTAAGGTGTTATAAGTCTAAGTATTTGAAAAATTGATATAATCTCTACAATTTTGATACGCCTCAGATCGAGACGTATCAATAATTTACGCTTCGAGTGTGTATAAACTCCAAATCTTCTCAAAGAAAAGCCAAAAAACAACGAAGGGTTCCTTCAATATTCTATTTCGATAATGACGGCCAAAATACAATAGAACCTTAAATAGGTTTTACACCAATAACCTAGTGGATTAAGACTTGACCCATATTCTAGTTGGGCTTCTAACCTCGGCCCGAATACAAAACCACAATTAAAAGACATTAGGGTGCATGGCAATCAACAATTTGGGGCATGGCTATGACTATGAATAGGGATCTTTCTTCGTGGAGATTGGGCGTGGGATTTCAATCTTTTCTCCGTTGCGTATTGCGTATGTTTTCACACCCCACGTATCCATTTCAATTAAATACATGCTTACTGAGATAGAGGGAATATCTTTGTGAAATGACGACCTTAGATGTCATATATTTGATTGAATTGAGGGTGAAAATAGTGATCTAGTTGATATTACGATAGAAATGTAATTATCACTTATGCCCTGACTGTTAGCTTTACACTGACTTTACTCTGTTTTAACATCACGTGGCATGAGAACAAAAGTCTGTGTCAGAAAAATGATGGAAATTGTTGGAACCTGATTTGCGGTGTAAGATTTCAACAATTCATGTCAATTTTCTGCAACTGGCTTGTGATCCCGTCCCAAAAATGTGGAATGAGAGCAAAGTTCTGGCCATATATTTTTATTTTCAAATTAAAGACCGGACCACAAAGTTACGATGTAGCCAAAAAGTAGACCATAAGTTAATCCTATGGAATTATAAATTAAACGTGACATGCATGCATTTCTATAAGAAAATCATATGAGGTAATGTAAATTCTAATACAAACTTGATCAAAAAAATACTAAGTGTTAATAGCCAAAAGTAGTCAATCTAGATTAAAAAAAAAAAGAAAAAAAAAAAAAAGAAGTGAGTTTTCTAACCACGCTAATTAAAGTTCAAGTTTTCTAACTAAATTTTGAGTTAAATGTCAAAACTGTCCTTATTGCCCAGCTGTATTGCCAAACAAAATTCCCTTACTGCCTTGTGTTTCGGGCTGTGAGAGATCTTTGAAGTTGAACGGTATGACCTTTTGTCAAAAGGTGGTTAGAAAACTTATACTTTTATAAGTGTGGTTATAAAACTCACGCACTTATCCCTTTTCGACTATTTTTGCATCTCACCCATATACTACTAACTTGAATAAGGTAAATACAGGGTATAGTAGTAACTGGAATAAGTTACTGGCTGTTTCTATGGGCTGTAGAGAGCAAAGGCCCTCTTTTTACTGCTGCTTTCACTCCTCTCCAACTACTTTTTACTGCCATCATCTCTGCAATTTTATGGAAGGAGATGCTCCATTTAGGAAGGTAACTAACTCATTCTTAACTTCTACTTACTTTCTTTATGCTTCAATTTTCAATTTCATTTCAAGAAGAAAGAAAAAAATCACGATCAAAGTAGTTGTTTGATCAATCGAAAAGGGTTGGGTTTCTGTAGCATTCTTACGTGTCAGGGGCTGAGCCAAGGGCCTGCTAGTAGGGGTGCAAACGTGCCGAGCTACTCCGGACTTACTCGGTGTTTGATTCGGTAAAAGCTCGTTCGAGCTCGAATTCGTTAACAAACGAGCCGAACTCGAGCCCGAATTTGAGCTCGGTTAACTTAATGAGGCGAACTCGAGCAGTAAGGTATTCGACTCGTTTGCTCGCGAACATGTTCGGCTCGTATATTAATCGAGCATGTTCGCGAGCCTGTTTCACGAACTCTTAATCGAATCTCTAATCTTGTCTGTAAACGAACTTTAGCATTTATGTATAAAAAATTATAGGTTAAAAAAATGGAATGTTAAAAAAATATGCTTAAATCATATCTTTTAAACGAGTTCGAACTCAAGCTTTTCACGAGCGAAATTCGAGCCGAACACGAGCCGAATTCGAACTCAAAAATTTGAACTCGAGCTTGAATTTAAAGCTCGAATCGAACTCGAACCCAAGCCCGAACATGTAAAATACTAAACCTAGCCGAACCCGAGCAGACCAATACTCGATCTGGTTCGACTAGTTTGCAGCCCTACCTGCTAGTACTTTATCTATGCTGTCTATTTTTATTTTGTATACAAGTTCGGTTAAATTTACGTATATTTAACATCTCCCGACCACTCCTAAATTCCTAGCTCCGCCAGTGGTACGTGCTATTTATCATATCAAAACATATAGTAACATTCAATTAGAACTTCTTTGAATATTGTGTTTCCACGTATCAAGCATGCATGCATGCATGCATGATTTGTAATAAAGTATTGATTAATTACATTGTTTAATTTGGTTTGGTGCAGTGTATGCGGTGGATTATTGCTTGTAGGGGGATTGTATTGTGTGTTATGGGTAGGGCTGCAAACGAGCCGAGCTACTCGGGACTTACTCGGTGCTCGATTCGGTAAAAGCTCGTTCGAGCTCGAACTCGTTAACAAACGAGTCGAGCTTCGAGCCCGAATTCGAGCTCGGTTAACTTAACGAGCCGAACTCGAGCAGTAAGGTGTTCGGCTCGTTTTGCTCGCGAACGTGTTCGGCTCGTATATTAATCGAACAAGCTCGCGAACTCTTAATCGAACCTCTAATCGAGCCTGTAAACGAGCTTTAGCATTTATGTGTAAAATTAATTGTAGGTAAGAGAATTTGAATTATTGTCAAATGTTCTTTTTGGATTATGTTTTATATTTTGGATGAATTTCATTTGATGGATTTTTATTTGATGAAATTCATTTTAATTTAAGTTCATTTGAAGTGTTAAAAGAAAATGTTAAATATGTTTATATCATGTCTTTTAAACGAGCTCGGACTCAAGCTTTTCACGAGCCAAATTTGAGCCCAAGTCCGAACCGAGCACGAGCCGAACTCGAGCCGAATTCGAGCTCAAATTTTTTAACCCGAGCCGAGCTCGAGCCCGGATTTAAAGCTCGAATCGAACTCGAACCCGAGCCCGAGCCTGTCAAATACTAAACGAGCCGAACCCGAGCAGACCAATACTCGATCAGGTTCGGCTCGTTTGCAGCCCTAGTTATGGGGGAAGAAAAAGGAAGTAGCAAAGGAAGCATACAAACCCAATACACTATCCATTGAAGAAAATTAATCCATTGATTTTTAGTTCTATTTTTCGCAATCGAGACCGTGATAGGTTTTCCGATTGTCTAAAATTTTTGAATTTAACCGTCTAAAGCCATATGTGGAGATTAAAGATTATATTTCGACGAATTCGAAAAAAAATGAAAAGTAACATATACGTACAGGTCAACATTCCAATAAAATCATCAAAAAAAATTGGTCGAGTTAAATTTTAAGTGCTAAAAATTGAAAGATTGTTCGTTAAAATTACAAAAAAGATCCCAACTTCGTAATTTAATTTGCGTTTTTACTTCGATTTATGCAAATATACATATCGTGAGAATTAAGAGCCAATCTATCGTTATTCCGAAAGAAAATAAAATTACAATAATACCATTGTGTATAAAAGAATTTGGTGTATTTATTTATTTATATTGAAAAATTGAAAAAAAAAAAATATTTCAAAGGAAATTCGGAGCTGAAAATCTTGAGCAGAGAATTAGCGGTAGATTTCTTGCGATTTTGGTTCTCGTTCGTGCTCTCGAGTGGCCGTATTTCTACTTCGGAGGTGGAGTTTTTGAGTAATCTTCGTCCCCTTCGTATTTTCTCCGATTGAATTCTCTCTACTGTGTTTTTTCGACTTTTCGTAGTTATCTTCTTCGAAAAATTACCAGAAATACTTTCTGCATTCGCCTCTTCAGTTCAAAATTCGCATGTTTTCACGATAATTTCCTTGAATGTTTCCACTTTCCTCTAGTGGGTTCGATGAAATTGTTAGTAGCATGAGGAATATTTTTAGGGATTTTGATTTGAGTTCTTCTAGTACATGCTAATGTGAAAAGTGGGTTATGCTTGTATTTTGTGCAGTTTCTCTTGTGTAGTTTTTGGGATTTCTCCTTTTGTTGCTGTTGATGTTGGTTTAATGCATTTTTAAGGTTACCAAATTAAGTTATTTCTTTGTTTTTGGACTAATAGTGAAGCAAAGCCATTTCTTGGATCCCTTTTTGTTTCTCTGATTTTGTAGTATCACTAGGAAGAATTTCACATAATTCTCTCTCTCTCTCTCTCTCTCTCTCTCTCTCTCTCTCTCTCTCTCTCTCGTTATTCATGTATAATGGGAATTGAATGTAGCTGAAATACCTGAGTGTGAGCTATGAAGCTTTAAAGGATAAAGAGTTGCCTCTTGTCTCAAGCTTTCTATTTAGTCATAGCCAGTATATAGGACCAAATTTGTTCCACCTACGCTGATTTGGTGTTGCTATTCAAAAACATAGTTCTGCTACGGCAAAATGCAATTCTAGTTATGATTTGGACTTCATAGTAACAAAGTTATGTCGACAAATGTTTGAATGAGCTAAAGGTTTTCTGAGACTAGACTAACCAAAGAAAGCCATTATATGTAATTACAGTTATAATGAATGTGCTTCTGTCATTACCTCTGCAGTGAATGTGCTCCTGAAAATTAAGCTTCCATTTTGTTTTATCTGTCCTCAGGTCGAACTGAATGACACTGATTGAAGTTTTGTCGGGGATGCTACCACAGTGGATATAGGCCATTCTTGATATCTTTCATATGGAAACCATGAATGCTTGTCCTTCTACGTCGGTATGGAATTGCTGCATTTGCATACTGCATGTCTGTGTGTTATGAGCATAAATGGATTATGGATGCAATCAATCACTTACCTGGAAATAGTTGGTCAAATTATGAATAATCTTCTTTTAGATTGATAACTTAATATTTCTGTTCAGCTGTTATGACCCGTTCTTTCGTTTGTATTAAGAGACCTTGTCAGCTCAGATCCTGTTTTGATTGTTCATGTTAATTCATGCTATAGTTTATCAGAGATTGAGTATGAAGATGCTCCTCGGAACATTTGAGGACATCTAGTGGATGGAGTATTGATGTTAGAATGAAATGCTTAGTAAGTGAAGGTTCAAACTCAAGAGGATGAGATTTGTAGTAAAGAAAATGCGTTAAGTTCACACGAATATCACTAGACAGAATATCATTCAAATAGACAAAAAGACTATTGTGCAATCAATGTTATCCGATATGTTTCAATAAATGATACTTGCTCTCTGTACAGAGCTTATCGAGTCAGATTTGAGTTTTGTCCACTTCTCATCATATATGAGAAGACACCTTACTGAGTATGTTGATTCTGGTTCTGTAGAAAAGATTAATTACTAATAGAGGTCCAGTTACGGTGCTTCCAATCCCTTTAACTTGAATAATCGGATTCTAATTTCTACAGATATCAGCTTAAAGCTTGCAATTTCTAAAAGAAAATATCTTCTATTATAACGGACTTATGCATAATTCATCTTGCAGCAGGTTTGTTTGCAGTGTGGTGACGAAGGATTCGCTAATGCATATATATACTGTGTCAAATGCCTCAAATTCGTTGTTCATCGGTAAGTTGTATAATGAAGTCTTTTCTTTCACTATCAATTCTTCTTCATCCAAACTACCACCCCCGTCTTTGAGTATGTTACTTCCCAAGCCATGCATCTCCACGAAAAAATAAACAGAACTCAGGGAAGTAGAGCCAATACTCTTCAACTCATTTCTAAGTTTATATTATTTCTAACAAGTTCTGGTTCGAACCTCAAACCATGAAATAAATGATGTCCCTTTTCTCTACCGCTGATTTATACTCCACTATGGTATTTGTACATCCTGTCTTGATATGGCTGAAACTTCTTGAAATCTGTATTATCATGGTATTTTCTTTTTTTTTTTTGCTGTCCAGCTATTGCCTTAATGTCATACCGAAGTCATTAGATGAATTTGTTCCATGGCTTTGCGATGGTTGTGAAGCTGAAAAGAAAAACCAACACCCTCTTCTAAAAACCGTCCCAACCTCAACGAAGAAAAATGAGACAGTAGCACTTATGGTAGAGAATCCTGCGCCTTTGGAATCTGACAGTGACTGTCACACAGTGGGCTTAAGGATGAAAGATGAGGTAATGTGTTTTTCGGCCGCAGATGAGAGAAAGAGATGCGATCAGAGCAATTCCCAGTTGCTCGTAACAATCAAGGATAATCTGTTACCCAGAGAATTATCAGCTGACAATTCCCAACAAGATAGTGCTGAGGAAAAGAGAAGTGCAAATGTAGTATCCATTATAAGAGCAGACAATAATACCGTTTGTAATAACTCCTTGGATAGACCTCAGACTGCTTCAGCACTGCCTCCTTTCTCGTCAAACAGCCGATCTGAGGGAAGTTTGAAGAAGATGAGATCTGACATGCCTTCTTCAGCTAATCTGGAGGACCATACTACTACGTTTCCTCAAAATCTCAAGAAACAAGAAGGGCTCGTAGGAATTCAGTGCACTGACATCAACCTAAGCAGAGAACCAGAAGTTACTAAAGATAGAATCCCTGCTTCTAATAAGAGTTATTCCTTCAATGGTATTCAAAAGGATTTGATATTGAGTGCGGAGCCAGTCATGGAGTCAATTTGGAGGTAAGCAAAATAGTAAGGAGCAAAAAACTTTGTGAAAGCACTTGTAATTTTTTCATCTAATAATATGAATTACCTATTCTTACTCACAGGGGAAGTTTCAATATAGTACTTAACAATGAAGATGATATACTTGAGGACATGATGGCTCACTTATCTATTTCGGCATGCCAGAAAGTCTACAACGAGGCACGCCAGTTCAAACCAGTTCTCAATCTTGAAATGCTGCCTAGAGCTCATGTTTGGCCACAAAGTTTTGAGAAATCAGAATCGATTTGTCAAAATATTGCTCTCTACTTCTTTCCATCCGAGAGGTTTTTGAATTATTCTTTTTTGCTGTTAGATCGTATGTTACTGCTTGGCGTTTCCTTCACATTTTACTCACAGAATTCTGATCTTTTTCCCTTTAGATGCGAGTGGGTTTACGATGACCTAGTCAATCAAATGGTGGAAGAGGAACTCGCTCTGAAAGCTATTGTTAAGAATGCCGAGCTTCTGGTGTTTCCTTCGACTAAACTGCCATTATCATACTGGAGTAATACAAACTACACTTTCCTTCTCATTTCTGTTAAATCTTGCTCAATGATCGTGATTCTTGACATGGCTGTTCTCTGTATTTTTTCCCTATGTAGGATTCAAGGGTAAATATTATCTCTGGGGGGTATTTCGGGAAAAGCAGATTCCAGCATCGCGTTCTGCATCTTGTGAACGGGAGCCAAGGTACAACCCTGTGATGCGTAGAGGTGGTGTAGATGGTAAACGTAGGTCCGGGTCCAAATCCGTTGCAGCAATGAAGAATGTTGGTGGTCATAGCCCCCTTAGTCCACTTAGCAACTGCAGTAGTTATGGTTCTCGCACATCTTGAGGTAATAAAATTTCTAGTTGAATGTATTGCGTTTCTTAAAATGTGTAAAGTATCTGCTTTCTCACGACTTTTGTGAATTTTTGAGGCGTTTTACTCGAGTTAGAGCCATGTTGTTCTGATCAAAACCACGTCGTTCTAATGTCCTATCCAGTGTTTTAAAAACTGAACCGAACTGCCGGTTGAACCCGGTTGAACCATGAACCATTCATATTCCGGTTCATGGTTTTTTCCGGTTATTTCTGGTTTGGCCGGTTGAACCACGGTTCAACCGAAAAAACTATGAACCGAAGGCCTCAACAGTTCGACCTTCGGTTCGGTTTTTAAAACATTGGTCCTATCAGTTTTGATTTGCCATTTCACCTTCAATTCTTCTCAAAATCAAATCAAGGAGTTCATGTATTTGAATTCAGATTTTTATACTATGTGTAGAATTATATTTTAAAAAAACATGCCTCGGATAAAATTATGCCACATATCAAGTACTCCCTCCGTCCCATTAGGATAAGTTATACGTATTAATCTATGTCCCATTCATATAGGGATATTATTTTAAATATCAAAATTTTAACCCATTGAAACCCATTCTTACTACTTTATCCACCATTATTACTCTTATTTAAATTCTCGTGCTTCGAAAAAGTTACTATTTTTTTATAAGTGGGACGGAGGGAGTATTTAATTATGCATTTGATAAAATCATTAGTTTATGTGAGGATCCACTATATATAATGAGTTTATGCAAAAAATTATATATATTATTTTTTTTAATCAAGCAAGCATTACGATTAGACTGTGTTCCGTTCCGTTCCGTTGTCGATCGATATATGCAATTTTTAAGTCAAAGCCTTTGTATATTGGTGTAGAAAGTATGAAACATTGACAAATTAATTCCCTTTGATGACGAAGTGTCATTACTTATTTTGTGTGTTATTTTGTGTGGTAGAAAATTAATTTTCTTCATTCAACTCTCAAGTCAAGTTCACTTGTCTCCTCCGTGGGGCCTGTATTTCGTTTACAACTCCACTTATGAATTTTACCCTGTCTCCGGTACGTCGAACCTATCGACTTTTAATTGATTTTGAAGTTTTGTAATAACGAAATTAAAATTATTTTTTTAATATATTTTTTTCTATAGGTAATACGATTACGCTATAAAAAAATAAAAAAACTATATTTTGAAAAACTAAATTTGTTTCTAGCTTGAATTACCGGCTCTAATTAAATATTATTACTATTATTTTTATGATTGGAGGAACAAATCCATCATACAAGTTGGACGACGATGAAGTGCAATTCAGTTGACGAGAAACGCTTTTCTACTCACAATGTGCACTTTTAATGTGCCTACCGCATATGTGATATGGATAAGGTTTACTTTTTTAGATATTTAGACTTTTCTCTATTAATTAATAGTACGTTACGTTAACAGTGCGCACATTAAAAATGCCTACGGTGGGTAATGGATCATTCATCTTCGGTTGATAGAATTGAGTCAATGTAAACAAAAAAAAAAGTGAACATAAAATGAGAACACTAGGGAAAAAAAGAAAGAAAAAGAAGTAGTTATAATCATCAATAGTGTGTTCCCTACTAAGAAAAATGTGTTTCATATGCACGATGTACATGCATTTCTCAAATTCTGCAGACTCCCCCTCTCTCTCCCCCTCTCCCTCTCTCTCTCTCTCTCTATATATATATATATATATGTGTGTGTGTCTCTTACCATATAGTTCCAAACTGGACTTTGCAAATGACGAGTCTCTTGTATCCAATTCATCATCTCCTTTTATTTTTCATTTTCATTTTCTTCACCAAAATAAGCTGCTCTTCTTCTGATCAAAGCAGAAACTCCTCCTCCATTAATTTCTGCCCAGAAATCGAATGGCATTCGCTCCTAACTTTCAAGCAGTCTTTGCAAGATCCCGACAATTTTCTCTCGTCGTGGGATGGCGAAGCAATCAACTGCTGCAAATGGGAAGGCGTAGTCTGCAACAACTCAACCGGCCATGTAAGTCAGCTCCATCTTCCGAGTCATGATCATAACTGGTATGAAGGAGATTATTATGTAGATGCAGGAGGTTATCGTTTAGGAGGGAAAGTGAACCCATCTTTGTTAAATCTCAAGCACCTAACATATCTTGATCTCAGCAACAGTAACTTCTCGGGAGAAACCATCCCTTCTTTCATTGGTTCCTTGTCGAGCCTCGAGTACTTGAACTTATCTTATGCAGGATTCGAGGGCAAGATTCCCGCTACCATTGGGAATCTCTCGAATCTACGCACTCTTGATTTGGATAACAATGATCTGAAATCGGATAACTTAGAATGGCTGTCCGGGCTCTCTAAATTGGAGTATCTAAACTTGAATTCTGCCAACTTGAGCAGAGCTAGTAAGTGGGGTGAGGTTATCAACTCCCTCCCTCGTTTGCTTGAATTGCACTTGAGTGGTTGCTCAATTGATCCCTTTCAGTATCATGTGAATAATCTTAGTAATTCACTAACACTCATCGATGTCTCTTGGAATCATCGTCATTTTAATCAGCCTTTGCTCCCACAGTGGTTCTTTCAGCTCGAGTATCTTGTTTATCTTGATCTTAGCTTCAACTACTTCTCCGGACAGATTCCAACTCTTAGCAACGCCACTAAACTCCAGTTTCTTGATCTTTCTGATAATTATCTTAATTCAAGTAATATACCAGGTTGGGTTTACTCTTGTAAGGATTTGAAGTTCCTTGATTTGAGTTTTAATTCAATCGGAGGTCAAATTTCTGAATCCATAGGAAATCTAACCTCTCTTCAGAGCCTTGATTTGAGTCACAATCAGCTCTCTGGTAAATTACAAACACAAATCACTAGCTTGTGCAGATTACAATCATTGTCCTTATCTGGAAATGAGTTGGGAGGTGATTTACAAGATTCATTCGGAAACATGTCTGAATGTTTCTTAGAATCTCTACATGTCCTTGATTTGAGCCATAATCAGCTCCTCGGACATCTCACCGAGCAGTTGGGAGAATTTAAGCATCTAGAGAGTCTACTTCTCAGTCACAACTCACTGTCAGGTAGGATTCCAATCAGCATAGGAAACTTAGCATCTTTGGTGTATTTTGAGATAGGTTATAACAAATTCACTGGAAATCTTCCCGTGAGTTTGGGACAACTGTCTCAGATGCTTACGTTTGACGTTATGAATAACCGGTTGGAAGGAGTGGTGACCGAAAGCCACTTCGCCAATCTCTCAAACTTAGTAACCTTTTATGCATCCGGAAATAACCTGACTCTGACCGTAGGCCCCGATTGGACTCCACCCAAAAGAATTATGGCTCTCGGGCTTGGGTCGGTGAGGTTGGGCTCGGGGATACCCTCATGGCTCCAATCAAGGCTGGATAACATTTATGCTCTCGATTTATCCGATACTGGAATTTCAGGCACTCCACCTACCTGGTTTTTCGACATTTGGTTTCTAAACATTTCAAACAACAATCTCCATGGTAGGATTCTATATATAAATAACTCTAGAGCGTCCAGGCACATCATGAGCTGGAACAATTTCAGTGGTTCATTGCCTCGAATAGGTGGAGATGGAGTGATAATAAGGCATTTGGATCTCTCACATAACCATTTCTCAGAGGGTTTATCTGACTTTCTCTGCCACCCCATTCCATTGGAAAATCTTTTTTTGGAGGGGAATCGATTGAGTGGAGAATTACCAGATTGCTGGCAGAAATGGCCATCCCTCCGTCGTTTGAATCTAGGCAAAAACTTAATCTCTGGGCATCTACCTAATTCCTTTGGGTTTCTTCAAACACTCGAGTCTCTAAATCTATATGGCAACAAATTCTCTGGCCAAATACCCTTTTCGATGCGTAACTGCACAAGCTTGCAAAAGATGGATTTGGGACGTAATAGTCTTGATGGAAGCGTACCAACATGGATAGGTACCAGCCTAACGGGATTGAGCATTCTCATTCTGCACTCGAACAAGTTTAGCGGTGGGATTCCTTCAGAGTTATGTCATCTACAATCTCTTCAAATCTTGGATCTCTCTCGTAACGGAATATCGGGGATAATACCAAAGTGTGTGCACAACCTAACTGCAATGGCTACAAAGAGAGAGTTATATGACGAGACGGCGGAAGGAGTAAATTACGGCTATGACGGCAATCTTGAGGGTATCCTCTTTAGGGAAAGTGCCTCGATAGTGACGAAGGGAAGTGAATTAGAGTACTCCACCATTCTCTCGTTGGTTACGAATATCGATCTCTCGAGTAACCATCTGAGGGGTGGAATCCCAAAGGAGCTGACAAGTTTAGTGGAGTTGGGATCACTAAACTTGTCAAGAAATCAGTTGAGTGGTTCAATCCCCGAGAGCATTGGAGAAATGAAGCAGTTGGAATCTCTCGATTTGTCAAGTAACTTTTTGTCAGGCCAAATTCCGAATAACTTCACAGTTCGTTTGTCTTTGAGCTTTCTCAACCTGTCTTTCAACAACTTAAGTGGGAGAATACCACAGAGTACTCAGCTGCAGACTATGGATGCCTCCAGGTATATCGGGAACGACCTTTGCGGGCCTCCATTAACAAAGAACTGCAGCAGTAGCAATGGAGAGGATGTGGTGCATGGGAATGAAGGTGAAGAAAGAAAGGGAGAGATAGAGTGGATGTATGTGTTCTTGAGTGCGGGATACGCAGTCGGATTTTCGGGTGTGTGCAGTGTGCTAGTGTTGAAGAAGAGATGGAGAGAAGCTTATTTTGGAATGTTGGAAAGGATTTGGGATAAACTTTATGTGTATTTCCATGTTTGGATTAAGAAGTTTTAGTTTCATTTCCCTTTTTCTCTGGGTTTGGAGTGTTTAGTAGATTAATATTTGATAGAAATAAAAGCATATGTAACTTATAAGAAAATAAGTGGATGTGTTATGATTGAGTGTGCTATAGTATATGTTTATAGTTGAAGAAGATTGTTGTAATGTTTTGGCTTTAATATTAATGAGGTGATGTGTGTTATAAATTAGGCCAAATATGCAAATCTATCCCGAACTATTATTTTTGTTGCAAATCTATCCCGAACTTTCATTTTTAAGCAGATCTATCCCAAACTATTAAAAATTGCTCAAATATATCCCGTACCAAGATTCCGGCTGTGAGATGCTGGCTAGATCAACCGGAAAGTTGATGTGGAATTTTTAAAAATAAAAAACTACAAGTAATGTGCCACATAAGAATTAAACATACCATTAATTACTTCAACCCTTGCAAACAAGAAAAGAATTCACGCCTAACCCTTCCCACCAAAACTCTGCAGCAAAAATTTTTTATCGACAGTGATCGAAACTTAAATTGGCGACTGCCCCGACCAATTTCGCCGCCACCACCATTACTACGATTAATACCGGAGACGAACTGACTTCAGAAGAAGTAAGCAACTAAATCATTTTTGGATTGAGTACTAAGTGCTAATAGAAGTGGAATCTACTTGTTGCGCTTCTGTGGGGTGTCAAGATAATGTATTGAAAAAAATATGAATACATAATTCTAGAATTATAATAGTGTCTTATTTTGTCTAACACAAACCCAATAATTCCTACTAAGAACAAGTTTTGATATCTAGCTTCCTTGGCTCGATCAAACTACTCAGTTCATCAAAATCATTGAAACCTTTATCAAAACATGATGTAGAGAAAAAAAGAAGTTGCATTGTGAGTTGAAAATAAGCGAAGTACATAATACTTCTATGATATAGAAAGTAATAACAGAGTTCTAATCAGCAAACTTCCAGCAATAACAAAGTTCCAATAAGCTCTAACAACAAGAAGTAATAACAAAAATCTAATCAACAAATAGAGTCTTTAAGAATTCGGAAGAGAACAACCATCATCCATATGTCGCCCCCCTGCTATTATTTCCTTGTTTTTGAGTTCCAAACGAGCACTTGATTGACATGTCTCTCTCTCGGATTAGCAAATTCAGTTGTTTGTTGAGACGGTGGTTCCTTTTGTTCGTGCCTTTTTTGCCATCCCACGCTTATCCTAATCAAAAACCAGATATAGCATGAAATTTAATGAGTATTAAAAGATGAAAAGGTTTTTTTGAGTGATTACCTTAGAGTTTGGTTGAGTGCTTCGGACTTCTTCCTTACATGTCCTTGCATTGTGGCCAATTTTTTTGCATCTGCCACACGTCATTTTTACTCCTGCCTTTGACAACCTTCTAACACATGATTGGCCGTCCGCATTTGCTTGTCCTTTTATTTTGAGCATCTTGTTCTTGCGTGCCTTCACTTCCTCAGTAGGATCTCTTCTTCGATTTTTTTTTGGTCGCCCTGGTAGCTTAACATACTTGGGAGGAAATATTGGAGCCTCATGCACTTGGGGCCAATCAGTAGGCCCCAAAATTGGAGCCATTACATGCTTATATGCCTCAATACCATTTGATCTATAGTAAAACTCATCCACATATCTAGCCACATCATCTCTAATATGAAATATACATGCAATAGCATGACAACAAGGAATGCCTGTCAACATCCACCATCTACAACTGCATTCTCTCTTAACTATGTCCACAATATACGAGTGATTATTCATAATAACCTCATACAATCGTACAGATGCGGGCCTTAAATGACAAAATTTCACTAGTTTTTGAATTTTTTCGATCTTTTTCCTAATGTTAGGACACAAAATGTCTGTACTAGACTCAAGTGACTGAGAAATTTTATGCATTCTAGTCATTAAATGGTGTCTTATTTCCTCTAACATCTCAATGATCGGTTTATCCCTAAAATGCAAGATGTAGCTGTTGAATGTCTCACATATGTTGTTATCCACGACATCTGTTTTAGTCTCCAATGATATCAAAGACTTACAAAATGTTTGAGGATGTTTTGCAAAAAAGTCTTCGTATGCTGCCACTGACTCTTGCTTTATCTCTTCCGTTCTCAAGCGAAATTGGCTATCATTTGTACACTTCACTGCATCCCAGAATAAGGCTTTGTACTTGGTGCCACTAAAAATATTAAGAATAATACCTTCTGTTTGTCACTCATAAAAGTCCACCCATTCCCATCAGAGTTATTTAGCTGCTCAAATAACTTCTCAAAGAACCAAGTCCATGTTTCTTGGTTTTCCTTCTCAGCCACAGCCCATGCAATTGGGTACATCTTATTGTTGCAATCTTTGGCAACTCCAGCTAACCCCCCCCCCCCCCCCCCCCCCCCCCCCCCAAAACACAGTTTTAAGATGACAAACATCAAAACCAATAGATCTTCTACAACCAACCCGAAACCCTTGAATCAAGGCTGAAAAACCTATATAGATCTTTTGAAAGACACACTTATCCTCTTTATCCAAGTAAGTCTTCAGTTCGAATTTACCACCCTTGTCTCTCTTCATTAGCTCGGAAACATAAGATCTCAACATGTTATAATGATTCTTATACGATCCTCTTAACTTTTCTAGAGCTTTCTTCCTAGCTCTAAGACACATTGATACTGCAACCTTTGTGTGTCATAAATCAATCCAACATCGTGGATAATATCCGCCGGCGAGTATCTTGAATTTCTCTTTAATGCGGGTAAGATGACACTTGCCAACCAATCACAAGTGGCTTGTCTAATGTGCACCGGTCTAATACACTTATGAGCATGAAGGTATGACTTTATGGAACACATAGGTTCAGTATTCAACTTGCTAGCATAAAAGTACGGACACCCTTTTTCACATACAACTTCAAGTTTTGAACTGCCTGACTTTTTCCATCTAACGTTATGTCCATTTAAAATGGCCCACAATCTGACAGCCTCCTTGCACTCACTACAATCTCTAAATTGCATCCCTACTTCAAAATTTAAAGCCTTATGGTCACAATATTTTGCATAGACTTTAGCATTCCTATTCTTATCCCGTAAAATAAAATCTGCATCTTCATCAGACTCCAGTGATGCAAATGAGGAGTCAGAATTTTCATATTCAGACTGGTATCCTTCTATAGCTTCATCGGAAAGACACGAATACGTCACTTGAGGTTCAGGCGGTAACCATCCTACAATCCTAGCTTCTGCCTCAAGTGCTCTTTCATCTCTAATTTTCTTTCTGCCTTCTATAAATTCTTCGTCTTCTGATGAAAAATCTCCATCATCCATGCCATCTGAAGTTGCATTCCCCTCGCTTATATTCTCATCATATTCATCACTGGATGAATTTGGATTACCACCATCAAGTTCATTATACACAGGCCCGGTTCTGGGCCTAGGCCAGGAGTGTTCCTGCCTAGGGCCCAGACCAAGAAGGGGCCCCAAAAAAAATATGTCTAGTGTATTTTTATATGCTATATTTTATTATTCTTTGATTGGGCTTAAATGAAAGGGCCAATTCTCATACAAATTTTAAAATTTGATTTTTTTTTTTAATTTTTTGATCCATTTGGTCTTTTTTTATAAATGAAAGGGCCCATTTTCATAAAATTTTTAGAATTTGATTTTTTATATTTTTTTATATATTTTTTTAATTACAATATCTCATGTGAAAACGGGTATAGTGTTGAATAAAAAAGTAATAACAAATGCGTACTCGCGTGCACAAACACATATATTTCTACCTTTTCGAATATAGTTTTATATTAGTATTTCTAAATAAACTTGTAAATTATGATGTGAAAATGTATATACTATAAATTTGAAAAAGAAAAAAAAATAATTAGGGGCCTTTATTTTTAGTTTGGCCTGGGGCCCCTGAAATGTCAGGACCGGGGCTGATTATACATAGTTTCAAATTGGAGCTTCAACAAAACAATAAAATTTTAAGAAAAGCACAATAGAAAAACAAAAGATACAAACAAACATGACGTCACTATATAATAGAGAATGAAAGTTAGTATTTGCGTATTATTTCCATTGGTTGCAAATACCAATTGAGATTAAAATAACAATAAACATATTCAATTGAAGTAATCTATAGGATTCATGCGGTCAAAAATTCTTGAATAGAATTTGCATTGTTAATCTTTACGTCTCCATACTAACCTTTATCCATATATGTATCTTGAATTTAATGTCTCCGGTTGCGATTGCAGCAACGGTGGTAGGCGGCAACATTGGTCGAGGCAGGCTTCGGTCAAAGTGGTGCTCACCGTTGAGAGAGATTTGTAGACTTAAAGTTTTGGTGGTTAAAATAATTAGGTTTAATTAGGCGTGAATTCTTTTCTTGTTTGCAAGGGTTGAAGTAATTAATGGTATGTTTAATTCTTATGTGGCACATTACTTGTAATTTTTTTATTTTTAAAAATTCCACATCAACTTTCCGGTTGATCTAGTCAGCATCTCACAGCCGGAATCTTGGTACGGGATATATTTGAGCAATTTTTAATAGTTTGGGATAGATCTGCTTAAAAATGAAAGTTCGGGATAGATTTGCAACAAAAATAATAGTTCGGGATAGATTTGCATATTTGGCCTATAAATTAATTAGTTGTGATTTTCTTGTAAGTTTTTGTTGGTTAATTAGCAGTATACTCATTTCCAAAAGAGGTTCCGCTTTGTGTTACTCTCTTAGTTCACTCCATTTGGCCAACTCTATTATTTTACACCTCACATCTATTCACTCTATATGCCAAATGGAGAGAAACGGAGGTAGTACTATAAACATGACGCCTATAATTTTATTTTATTTGAGAGGATTAATTAGGCCTATAAATTAGTACAACTATTAATTAGGCCTATTCTCTCTACTGTGTTTTTTCGACTTTTCGTAGTTATCTTCTTCGAAAAATTACCAGAAATACTTTCTGCATTCGCCTCTTCAGTTCAAAATTCGCATGTTTTCACGATAATTTCCTTGAATGTTTCCACTTTCCTCTAGTGGGTTCTATGAAATTGTTAGTAGCATGAGGAATATTTTTAGGGATTTTGAATTTGAGCCTTCTAGTACATGCAAATGTGAAAAATGGGGTTGTGTTTGTGTTTGTGTTTTGTGCAGTTTCTCTTATGTAGTTTTTGGGATTTCTCCTTTTGTTGCTGTTGATGTTGGTTTAATGCATTTTTAAGGTTACCAAATTAAGCTATTTCTTTGTTTTTGGACTAATAGTGAAGCAAAGCCATTTCTTGGATCCCTTTTTGTTTCTTTGATTTTGTAGTGATACTATCACTAGGAAGAATTTCATATAACTCTCTCTCTCTCTCTCTCTCTCTCTCTCTCGTTATTCATGTATATTGGGAATTGAATGTAGCTCAAATACCTGAGTGTGAGCTATGAAGCTTTGAAGGATAAAGAGTTGCTCTTGTCTCAAGCTTTCTGTTTGTCATAGCCTGTTTATAGGACCAAACTCGTTCCACCTACGCTGATTTGGTGTTGCTTTCGAAAACATAGTTCTGCTACGGCAAGATGCAATTCTAGTTATGATTTGGACTTCATAGTAACAAAGTTATGTTGACAAATGGTTGAATGAGCTAAAGGTTTTCTGAGACTAGACTAACCAAAGAAAGCCATTATATGTAATTACAGTTATAATGAATGTGCTTCTGTCATTACCTCTGCAGTGAATGTGCTCCTGAAAATTAAGCTTCCATTTTGTTTTATCTGTCCTCAGATCGAACTGAATGACACTGATTGAAGTTTTGTCGGGGATGCTACCACAGTGGATATAGGCCATTCTTGATATCTTTCATATGGAAACCATGAATGCTTGTCCTTCTACGTCGGTATGGAATTGCTGCATTTGCATACTGCATGTCTGTGTGTTACGAGCATAAATGGATTATGGATGCAATCAATCACTTACCTGGAAATAGTTGGTCAAAGTATGAATAATCTTCTTTTAGATTGATAACTTAATATTTCTGTTCAGCTGTTATGACCTGTTCTTTCGTTTGTATTAAGAGACCTTGTCAGCTCAGATCCTATTTTGATTGTTCATGTTAATTCATGCTATAGTTTATCAGAGATTGAGTATGAAGATGCTCCTCGGAACATTTGAGGACATCTAGTGAAGGTTCAAACTCAAGAGGATGAGATTTGTAGTAAAGAAAATGCGTTAAGTTCACACGAATATCACTAGACAGAATATCATTCAGATAGACAAAAAGACTATTGTGCAATCAATGTTATCCGATATGTTTCAATAAATGATACTTGCACTCTGTACAGAGCTTATCGAGTCAGATTTGAGTTTTGTCCACTTCTCATCATATATGAGAAGACACCTTACTGAGTATGTTGATTCTGGTTCTGTAGAAAAGATTAATTACTAATAGAGGTCCAGTTACGGTGCTTCCAATTCCTTTAACTTGAATAATCGGATTCTAATTTCTACAGATATCAGCTTAAAGCTTGCAATTTCTAAAAGAAAATATCTTCTATTATATCGGACTTATGCATAATTCATCTTGCGGCAGGTTTGTTTGCAGTGTGGTGACGAAGGATTCGCTAATGCATATATATACTGTGTCAAATGCCTCAAATTCATTGTTCATCGGTAAGTTGTATAATGAAGTCTTTTCTTTCACTATCAATTCTTCTTCATCCAAACTACCACCCCCGTCTTTGAGTATGTTACTTCCCAAGCCATGCATCTCCACGAAAAAATAAACAGAACTCAGGGAAGTAGAGCCAATACTCTTCAACTCATTTCTAAGTTTATACTATTTCAAACAAGTTCTGTTTTGAACCTCAAACCATGAAATAAATGATGTCCCTTTTCTCTACCGTTGATTTATACTCCACTATGGTATTTGTACATCCTATCTTGATATGGCTGAAACTTCTTGAAATCTATATTATCATGGTTCAGGGGGATGTGATAATTGTTGATTCATGGTATTTTCTTTTTTTTGCTGTCCAGCTATTGCCTTAATGTCATACCCAAGTCATTAGATGAATTTGTTCCATGGCTTTGCGATGGTTGTGAAGCTGAAAAGAAAAACCAACACCCTCTTCTAAAAACTGTCCCAACCTCAACGAAGAAAAATGAGACAGTAGCACTTATGGTAGAGAATCCTGCGCCTTTGGAATCTGACAGTGACTGTCACACAGTGGGCTTAAGGATGGAAGATGAGGTTATGTGTTTTTCCGCAGCAGATGAGAGAAAGAGATGCCATCAGAGCAATTCCCAGTTGCTCGTAGAGGAAACAATTAAAGATAATCTGTTACTCAGAATTATCAGCTGATAATTCCCAACAAGATACTGCCGAGGAAAAGAGAAGTGCGAATGTAGTATCCATTATAAGAACAGACAATAATACTGTTTGTAATAAATCCTTGGATAGGCCTCAGACTGCTTCAGCACTGCCTCCTTTTTCGTCAAACAGCCAATCTGAGGGAAGTTTGAAGAAGATGAGATCTGGCAGGCCTTCTTCAGCTAATCTGGAGGACCATACTACTCCCTATGCTCAAAATGTCAAGAAACAAGGAGGGCTCGTAGGAATTCAGTGCACTGACATCAACCTAAGCAGAGAGCCAGAAGTTACTAAAGATAGAATCCCTGCTTCTAATAAAAGTTATTCCTTCAATGGATTTCAAAAGGATTTGATATTGAGTGCGGAGCCAGTCATGGAGTCAATTTGGAGGTAAGCGAAATAGTAAGGAGCAAAAAACTTTGTGAAAGCACTTGTAATTTTTTCATCTAATAATATGAATTACCTATTCTTACTCACAGGGGAAGTTTCAATATAGTACTTAACAATGAAGATGATATACTTGACGACATGATGGCTCACTTATCTATTTCGGCATGCCAGAAAGTATACATCGAGGCACGCCAGTTCAAACCAGTTATCATTCTTAAAATGCTGCCTAGAGCACATGTTTGGCCACAAAGTTTTAAGAAATCAGAATCGATTTGCCAAAATATTGCTCTCTACTTCTTTCCATCCGAGAGGTGTTGAAATTATTCGTTTTTGCTGTTAGATAGTATGTGACTGCTTGGAGTTTCCTTTACATTTTACTCACAGAATTCTGATCTTTTTTCCTTTAGATGCGAGTGGGTTTACGATGACCTAGTCAATCAAATGGTGGAAGAGGAACTTGCTCTGAAAGCCATTGTTAAGAATGCCGAGCTTCTGGTGTTTCCTTCGACTAAACTGCCATTATCATACTGGAGTAATACAAACTACAGTTTCCTTCTCATTTCTGTGAAATCTTGCTCAATGATCGTGATTCTTGACATGACTGTTCTCTGTATTTTTTCCCTATGTAGGATTCAAGGGTAAATATTATCTCTGGGGGGTATTTCGGGAAAAGAAGATTCCAGCATCGTGTGAACGGGAGCCAAGGTACAACCCTGTGATGCGTAGAGATGCGTAGAGATGGTAAAAGTAGGTCCGGGTCGAAATCCGTTGCAGCAAAGAAGAATGTCGGTGGTCATAGCCCCCTTAGTCCACTTAGCAACTGCAGTAGTTATGGTTCGCGCACATCTTGAGGTAATAAAATTTCTAGTTGAATGTATTGCGTTTCTTAAAATGTGTAAAGTATCTGCTTTCTCACGACTTTTGTGAATTTTTGAGGCGTTTTACTCGAGTTAGAGCCATGTTGTTCTGATCAAAACCGCGTCGTTCTAATGTCCTATCCAGTGTTTTAAAAACCGAACGAACCGCCGGTTGAACCCGGTTGAACCATGAACCATTCATATTCCGGTTCATGGTTTTTTCCGGTTATTTCTGGTTTTGGCCGGTTGAACCACGGTTCAACCGAAAAAACCATGAACCGAAGGCCTCAACAGTTCGATCTTCGGTTCGGTTTTTAAAACATTAGTCCTATCAGTTTTGATTTGCCATTTCACCTTCAATTTCTTCTCAAAATCAAATCAAGGAGTTCATGTATTTGATTTGAATTCAGATTTTTATACTGTGTAGAATTAGATTTTAAAAAAACATGCCTCGGATAAAATTATGCCACATATCAATTACTCCCTCCGTCCCATTAGGATAAGTTATATTTTTCTATGTCCCACTCATATAGGGATATTATCTTAAATACCAAAATTTTAACCCATTAAAACCTATTCTTACTACTTTATCCACCACTATTACTCTTATTTAAATTCTCGTGCCGCAAAAAAGTTACTATTTTCTTATAAGTGGGACGGAGGGAGTATTTAATTATGCATTTGATAAAATCATTAGTTTATGTGAGGATCCACTATATATAATGAGTTTAAGCAAAATATATATATTATTTTTTTATATCAAGAAATATTATCATTAGACTGTGTTCCGTTCCGCTGTCGATATATGCAATTTTTAAGTCAAAGTCTTTGTATATTGGTGTAGAAAGTATGAAACATTGACAAATTAATTCCCTTTGATGACGAAGTGTCATTACTTATTTTGTGTGTTATTTTGTGTGGTAGAAAATTAATATTTTCTTCATTCAACTCTCAAGTCAAGTTCACTTGTCTCTTCCATACAAACATTATGGGGCCTGTATTTTGTTTACAACTCCACTTATGAATTTTACCCCGTCTCCTCTGCGTCGAACCTATCGAATTTTAATTGATTTTGAAGTTTTGTAATAACGAAATTAAAATTATTTTTATAATATAGTTTTTTCTATAGGTAATACGATTACCCTATAAAAAAAAAAACTATATTCCGAAAAACTAAATTTGTTTCTAGCTTGAATTACCGGCTCTAATTAAATATTATTACTATTATTTTTATGATTGGAGGAACAAATCCATCATACAAGTTGGACGACGATGAAGTGCAATTCAGTTGACGAGAAACGCTTTCCTACTCACAATGTGCACTTTTAATGTGCCTGCCGCATATGCGATATGGATAAGGTTTACTTTTTTAGATATTTAGACTTTTTTCTATTAATAGTACATTACGTTAACAGTAAGCACATTAAAAATGCCTACGGTGGGTAAGGGATCATTCCTCTTCGGTTGATAGAATTGAGTCAATGTAAACAAAAAAAAAAGTGAACATAAAATGAGAACACTAGGAAAAAAAAGAAAGAAAAAGAAGTAGTTATAATCATCAATAGTGTGTTCCCTACTAAGAAAAATGTGTTTCATATGCACGAATATGTACATGCATTTCTCAAATTCTGCAGACTCTCCCTCTCTCTCTCCCTCTCTCTATATATATATATGTGTGTGTGTGTCTATTACCATATAGTTCCAAACTGGACTTTGCAAATGACGAGTCTCTTGAATCCAAAATGCATGGGCGTTTACCTAATTCGTTAGGATCTCTTCAACATCTCAAGTACTTGAATCTATATGGTAACAATTTCTATGGCCAAATGCCCTTTTCAATGCGTAATTGCACAAGCTTGTTAAAGATGGACTTGGGTCGTAATAGTCTTGATGGAAACGTACCAACATGGATAGGTACGAGCCTACCAACGCTGATGATTCTCATTCTTCGCTTGAACAAGTTTAGTGGTGGGATTCCTTCGGAGTTGTGTCATCTACAAGCTCTTCAAATCTTGGATCTCTCTAGTAACAACATATTAGGATTAATACCCGAATGTTTGCACAATCTTACTGCAATGGCTACAAAGAGAGTGTTAAATGAGAATTATATGCAAGTAGATTTTGGTGGCGGCCCTCTTATGGGTGTTCTCTTTAGGGAAAGTGCATCAATAGCTACGAAAGGATTGATATTAGAGTACTCCTCCATTCTTTCATTGGTTACGAATATGGATCTCTCGAGTAACAACTTGAGCGGTGATGATATCCCAAAGGAGTTGACAAGTTTAGTGCAATTGAGATCACTAAACTTATCAAGAAACCACTTGAGGAGCTCAATCCCTGATAGCATTGGGGAAATGAAGCATTTGGAATCTCTCGATTTGTCAAGTAACTCTTTGTCGGTCAAATCCCAAATGGCTTCACCCGTTTTTCATCTTTGAGCTTTCTCAACTTGTCTTTCAACAACTTAAGTGGAAGAATACCGCAGAGTACTCAGCTGCAGACTATGGATGCCTCGAGGTATATGGGAAACGACCTATGTGGATCTCCATTAGCAAAGAACTGCAGCAGTAGCGATGGAGAGGATGAGGTGGATGGGGATGAAGAAGTAGAAAGAGGAGAGATAGAGTGGATATACGTGTTTTTGAGCGTGGGATACGCAGTCGGATTTTCGGTTGTGTGCAGTGTATTGGTGTTGAGGAAACCATGGAGAGAAGCCTATTTTGGATTGCTAGAAAGGATATGGGATAAGCTTTATGTATACTTCCATCTTTGGATTAAGAGGTCTTAGTTTCTTTTCTTTTCTTTTTGTTGCTGCATGGATTGCATGGAGTATATTCGTATGGCATAATTTATGTATGCGTAGGAATTCTTGGTGGAGTAGAATTCCTTGTGGATCAAGGGTTTCAAGGTATATTATATTATATCCTTAATTAGAAGATTTGCATGAAGATTATATCTACCCTATTAAGGATATCTTTTAGATATGCCTTAATTATCTCCTAGGGTTTTGCGTGGAGTATATAAGTATGAAGAGTTCATTTGGAACCGCTGCGCGTTGTCATTGATTAATTGAGAGCTCGTCTTCTTCGTGCATTCAAGAGTTGAGTTATTCATTACATTCATCAATTGGGGTAGTTAGTAGATTGGTGAGTGTTTGTAATATCTTGAACAATTCCTTGTTCAAGATCGGGTTTCATCTTTTCTTTCTGAGAAAAGTATTCGGGTAGACTAGAGAGAGTTTACCGTGAGGATTCATTGGTGAGGGTAGAGTCGGGTGAGGAGAGATCGTTCAGTGTGGCTGACGTTCATATATCTTGTAACCCTTATACTCGTCATAGTGAATTATTTCTTGGAATAGCTTCCCCCAGACGTAGGTGTGGTTATCACCGAACTGGGTTACCAACTTGTGTTCTCAACTGTGTTACTATCTGTGTTACGTGTTGAGTTACATTTACCTACCAAAGTAGGGATTATACAATTTCAATTGGCACCAGAGCAGGTCATCGAGGTGCGGTGTTAGATCCTGGGATATCGGTATAATCCGTTGGTATTTTTGTGGTACTCGCGATGAGTACTATCAAGGAAGGTGGCTCTACTGTTAGACCACCGTTTTTTGATGGCGCAAGTTATGGGTATTGGAAGATCAGAATGGCTTCGTTCATCAGGTCCATTGATGAGGCTGCATGGACTGCAGTGGAGACTGGGTGGAGTGCTCCTAAAGACGAAGATGGCTCAGAGAAACCAAGAACTAAATGGACAGAAGAGGAGCTAAAGTTGTCTGGAATGAATCAGAAAGCTATCAACGCTATTCATGCCGGTGTGAGTGTTGAGGTTTTTGTTATTATCTCCACGTGCAGATCTGCCAAGGAAGCATGGGATATCTTGGAGATCACTTATGAAGGAAATAAACGGGTGAAGAATCAGAGGCTACAACAACTCACTTCACAGTTTGAGTCCCTCAGAATGGATGAGAATGAAAACATCTCAGATTTCTATGCTAAGTTGCTGAGTCTATCGAATGAGTTCTTTTCGTTGGGAGAAAAGCTCACGGAAGCTAAGATAGTAAGGAAAATCTTGAGATCTCTTCCCGAGAGATTTGACTACAAAGTTACTGCTATCGAGGAAGCAAAGGATGTGGATGAGCTATCACCAAATGAGCTTATTGGTTCCTTGAGGACGTTTGAGATGGGTTTGCGTGTGAACCCTAATGAAAAGAAGAAGTCTGTTGCCTTCAAAGCTTCATCTACAAATCAGTCTGAAGAGGAGCTGACTGCCGAAGACATGGCGGAGTGCATTGCATATATCTCTAAGAGGTTTGGGAAGAAATTCTTCAGGAAAGGAAATGGTGAAGGTAACTCCAGATTTCGCCGGACTGAGAATCAAAGCAATTCTCAGAACAGAGGACCTAATGTGTCAGAAAAGAAAGAAGGTGGAGATAGGGGACCACAGTGTCATGAGTGTGATGGTTTTGGGCATATCAAAAGCGAATGTGCAAACACCTTCAAATATCAGAAGGTCAGCAGGAAGGCGTTCCAAGCCACTCACAGCGATGAAGAGGTCACTGACACTGAATTCGAAGAAGGACAGGATGCGTCTCATACTGCACACGTGGCCACAGTAAATGGTCCAAGGCTCGTGTCTATTGTTGATGATCAAGATCCTTTCAAGGTTAAAGACGTGGAGGAAGAAGTAGAAGATCAGGAGGACTATGATAAGTTGATGGATGCATGTGAGAAGGCACTGATCTTGAACCAGAGCCTCACGGAGCAGATTCAGAATCTTGAAAAGGAAAGAAATGCTTTAAGATCTGAAGTTGAATCTCTTCAAGAAAAGCTCAAAAACTGCGAGGATGGAAGAAAGGAGACTGATGATGAATTGAGTCATATTCAAAAATTGATAAGGATGATGAATTCCAGCACCGAAAAGCTTGATGAAATTCTCAGACTTGGAAAGAGAGCTGCAGATAAGGAGGGTCTTGGATTCAACCGAAACAACTATCAACAGGTTGGATACAAATATCAACAAAGAGCTCAAAGACAAGACTGGAGCAAGCCAGAGAGAGGAGTCGAAGGATGGAGACATTCCAATGACTTTGTTGGAACTCAATCTAGTGAGAAATCGGTTAGGCGTGAGGAATGGAGGCCTAAACTAACCGAGCCCTCAGCTGCTGCTGAACAGAATTCTGAAGAACAAGGAACTGCAGAGGAGGTACCCAAACAGGAACACCACAAGGTACTCGAGCATAATCCAGATTCTGAAGTTTTCATTCCTCTCTGTCATTACTGTCATAGACTTGGTCATATCAGACCAAGATGCCGGTTCTACCTTGGTGATAAGAGGCAGGAGATGATCAAATATCAACATAGAAGAAATCAAGGCCAAGGCTTTAGAGCTTATGTCGTCCACACCAGCAATAGCTCCAGAGTGGGGAACGCCTGGTATATTGACAGTGGGTGCTCGCAGCACATGACAGGCAACATGGATCTCCTCATTAATGTGCAAAGTTGCTCTAATGAGTCAGTTGTGTTTGGTGATGGTGGAAAAAGTAGAATTCGAGGAATTGGTACATTGAATGTACCTGGGATGCCAGTTCTGGAAGGAGTCCTATATGTTGAAGGCTTGAAAGCGAATCTTGTCAGTATCAGCCAATTGTGTGATGATGGAATGAGCGTGAGTTTTGGGAAAAACAACTGCATCATCAACAAAGGAACAGATAAGTTTCTGGAGGCAACCAGATCGGCTGATAATTGCTACATCTTCACTCCAAAGATCACAAGCTACAGGGTTACCTCAAAGATGAGTGAAATCTGGCATCAGAAGCTTGGGCACACGCACTACAGGAACATTCAGAGGCTTATTCAACTGAATGCCATTGAAGGAATTCCCAAGATCAGATTCGGAGATGTGGATTTCTGTGGACCTTGTCAACAAGGGAAACAGACTCAGGAGGTACACAAGAGAGTACTCCGAATCACAACAGCTAAAGTCCTTGATCTCATGCACATGGACTTGATGGGACCGATGCAAGTTGAAAGTTTAGGAGGAAAGAAGTACATTCTTGTTTGCGTGGATGACTTCTCAAGATACACATGGGTTGAATTCTTGCGAGAAAAATCAGACACGTTCGAGGCGTTCAGAGTTTTATGTCTGAGATTAGAAGTAGAGAAGGAGAGCAAACTCAAGGCCATAAGGAGTGATCATGGGCGTGAGTTTGAGAACCAAGAGTTCATGGAGTTCTGCCAAGCCAAAGGGATAAGACATGAATTCTCGGCACCTATCACCCCTACTCAAAATGGTGTAGTTGAAAGGAAAAACAGAACCCTGCAGAGCACTGCCAGAACTATGATGAAGGCGAAAGATATTGCCCTTAGACTTTGGGCAGAAGCGTTTGATACGGCATGCTACATTTGCAACAGAGTGTACCTCAGACCGCAGACAGAGGTTACTGCTTATGAGATCTGGCGAGGAAGGAAGCCGAATGTGAAACATCTTCACATCTTTGGCTCACGATGCTTTGTGGTAAATGATAGAGTGCAAAGGAAAAAGCTTGATGACAAGGGAATTGAAGGAATCTTTGTCGGCTACTCCAGAAACAGCCGTGCTTACAGAGTATACTTGAAAAATCAAAGCACCGTTATTGAGTCAATTAATGTTACTTTTGATGACTCAGTGGAAGGCGACGCAAATACTGAAGAAGAGGTCCCGATCACCAGTACTACAGAGAGCTCTCAGATTTCTAGCAAGGAGAAAGATGTCAAAGTTGAGGAGATGACTCTGGAGGGTACTCAAGATGGTACTCCAACTGGTACCTTGGACATGGCCGAAACAAGAGTCCATAAAAATCATTCTGCTTCAGATGTGATTGGACATATCAATGATGGGATGCAGACCAGGAAGAGAGAAATAGACTTCAAGAAGTTGGTTTCCCACATTGCTACGGTGTGTTTTGTCTCAAAAATTGAGCCAAAGAACGTCAATGATGCTTTCCAGGATGAAAACTGGATAGCTGCCATGCAGGAAGAACTCTTGGAATTTCAGCGCTGCAATGTATGGTATCTCACCTCTCTTCCAAAAGGTGCTAATGTGATTGGAACGAAGTGGATATTCAAGAATAAGACAGATGAGCATGGGAACATCACTCGTAACAAGGCCAGATTGGTTGCTCAAGGATACTCACAGGAGGAAGGAATTGACTACGGAGAGACTTTTGCTCCAGTTACCAGATTGGAATCTGTGAGATTTTTGATGGGTATGGCTAGTAGCTTAGATTTCAAGCTATATCAGATGGACGTCAAAAGTGCTTTTCTGAATGGAAATTTAGAAGAGGAGGTATATGTTAAGCAGCCGAAGGGTTTTGAAGATCCCGAGCACCCAGAGTATGTTTACAGGCTGAACAAGGCTTTATATGGACTGAAACAAGCTCCCAGAGCTTGGTACAACACGCTGGCAGAGTTTCTTCTGAAGAAGGGATATGTTCGAGGAAGTGCTGACAAGACCTTGTTTGTTAAGCAACATGGAGGTCACATATTTATTGTCCAGGTATATGTTGATGATCTGGTTTTTGGTTCTAAGTCAGAGGCTCTTGTGAATGAATTTGTTAAATTGATGACCTCTGAATTCAAGATGAGTATGTTTGGGGAATTGAAGTTCTTTTTGGGGCTTCAAGTCAAGCAGTGCGAAGATGGCATCTTTGTGAGTCAGGAGAAGTATGCTGAAAACTTAGTGAAAAAGTTTGGCATGGAGAGTTCTAAGTCAAAGAGGACACCAATGGGTACATCGGTTAAATTAACCCAAGAAGGAGAAGGCGAACCTGTGGAACAAACAGTGTACAGAAGTATGATTGGTAGCCTATTGTACCTAACAGCCAGTCGACCGGATATTGCTTACAGCGTTGGAGTCTGCTCGCGATTTCAATCAAATCCGAAGGAGAGTCATCACAAGGCTGTGAAAAACATTATAAAGTATGTCAAGGGAACGTGCAAGATTGGCCTATGGTTTGGAAAAGGAAGTTCTCTGAAGCTTACCGGATACAGTGATGCTGATTGGGCTGGAAATCCTAATGATCGTAAGAGTACCACTGGAGGATGTTTTTTCTTGGGAGATAATCTTATCTCGTGGCATAGCAAGAAGCAGAATTGTGTCTCTCTATCCTCTACGGAAGCAGAATATATAGCGGCTGGGAGTGCATGCACTCAGTTAATCTGGATGACCAAGATGTTGTATGATTATGGGATCGATGAGAAAGAGTATGTCTTGTTTTGTGACAATATTGGAGCTATCAATCTATCCAAAAATCCAGTCAGTCATTCGAAGGCCAAACACATTGAGATCAGACACCACTTTATTAGAGATCTTGTTGAAAACAAGACTTTATCTCTTCAGCATGTCTCTACTCGTGTGCAAGTTGCAGATATTTTCACCAAGCCTTTAGATGGAGAAAGGTTTGAGGCTCTACGAAAGTCACTCGGGATGTGTATAATCTGAGCTGCTCAGATTATGTTTATTTGATTTCTTCTATTATCTGTTTTCTTGGTGTGATGGGTGGTGTTATGTTTGGTGTTATCTCTTGGGTTATTATCTGACGTGGTATTTTTGTCAGTTGAAAAGGGGCTATTTTTCTGCGCGCCCTTTTGCTATTACTGTTGCTCTTTGGAATTCGAACCAGCGTTTGCTTATTGCAGAGTTTATCTCCTCTGCTTCTCAATTGTGTTAGGGTTCTTCTTCCCCTAATTTCCTCCGCCGGTTTTCGCAATCTCTCTCTCAGTTCTCGTCATTCCCCGCCGGATCATTCTTCTTTCTCTGCTTCCATGGCTTCCTACAAAATATCAGAGGGCATTGATCTTGATTCCCTGTTTAAATTGGCCGAACCTGCTCCTCCTCTCAAGCTCTTACCGTGGTACGGCGCTGGGTTGGTTGCGGAGTCAGCTCCCTTATCTTCCAGCCGTGATGTTGCTCCTTCAACCCCACTCCGTGATTCCGTTCCTTCATCTCCTCCCAGGGACGAGGTCACCCAGGAGACTCTTCACCCTCTTTTCGGTGATGCTGATTCAATTCCTCCTCCGCCGCCGTCAGAACCCTCTCCTAGGGTTTCGGCCTCTGCTTCTTCAGTGGAGCCCCCTCAGCGAAGAAAGAGAATTAAGCAGGTCGCTAGGAAGGAGAAGTCTCCTCCTCCCCCTCCGCCCCCTGTTGGCGGCGTCGCTCTTCGTACGCGGTCCCAAGCCCGTGCGCCTCCCAGTGTGTCTCTTTCAGGCTCGAATCGGAAAAGAAAGGCCACCTCTCCTGCGTCTGGTCAGGGGAAGTCGAAATCAGTAAAGGGGAAGGGCAAGAAGCCCGTTATTGAGTTGGATTCGGAGTCTGAGACCGAGGTTCCTCCCCTCAGCGATTCAGATGATGAAGCTGCTGTTCCTCCTTCGTCTTCTAAAGGTACTGAAGTTCCACCTTTGCCTGCTGGGTATAAGTTTATGCCTATCTTCCGTGACGCCTTCTATGCTAAGTTTTGGGACATCAATTCGGAGAAAATTATCATAGTGGATAAGCCTGCCAGGGAGTTCGATCTGCGTAGGGCAGGGGTATTTGACTGTATTTTTGATGCTAAGCTGCTGACCACTTTAGATGAAGGTTTCTGCTGGGTAAAGGATGTAATCATGGAGTTTTACTCCAATCTAAGCTTGTCTATGTTCGACATTAAGTCCCCTGATTATCATCGAGGCTTTGTTCGTGGTCAGTTCTTCAATTTTTCTCCTTCTTTGATTGATGCATTTGTTTGTGGTGAAGTGGTGATGGAGAGTTTCGAGCCCATTGATGCTAATGTTATTGCTGCCACATTGCTGAACAAGGAGGGTGCTAAGTGGCCTGTTAAGGCTAAGAGACTGAGGGCATCTTCTCTGTCCCCAAAGTACAAGGCACTTTACTACATTGCAAACAGGAATTGGGTCCCCACAACTCACAAGACTTATGTCAATCTCTCTCTGGCCACTCTGCTGTACAAGGTTGGGCAGGGTATTCCTGTGTCTTTTGGCAGATTAGTATTTGAAGCTCTTGCTGAACATGCTGAGAAGGTGGTGTCTTCCAATAAGGCTATTTGCTTTCCTCGTATCCTGTATGCCTACTTTCAGAAATTTGTGGAGTTCGAAATTCCTGAAGGTGCTAAAGCTCCATCTGCTCCGTTCATGCGCTTCACTAAGGCTCAGACAGGGATAGAGGCTGAGGCTCCTCCATTCAGCGCGAAGACTGAAAAGGCATCCGCTTCCTCGATGCCTCATGAGGTGAATGTAGATGATATCCACCTGCCATTTGGCCCTGCACCCCCGCACTATGAACCAGTGGTTTCCAAGCTCATGTTCCAGGCTATCTCTCTGGAATATGAAATGACGTGTGAGCAGATTAGAATGCTTTTTAAAAAGAAAGAGGAAATTGAAAAGCTGCTTGTCTTGGCCGGTGGAACTCAGCCAGGGGGAGCTACTGCTGCTCCTGCTCCTGCTTCTGATGATGAGGCTGTTGATGAGGAGCTTGAAGCTGAGTTGCCGTAGCTTGGCATTTAATGTGTGCATTCAAGGGGGAGTATCTGTAGGTATTATATTTTTTGGTTTTTCTTGCTCTGCTGCTGCTGATTCGATTTGGTTGTTATGATACTTTGCTATTCTGGTTGGATGGGTGAACAAACTGATTTTATTGATGGTGTGTGGATACTGATGTGGATATTCAGTTGAGGGTCTGTAATAGTAATTAGGTTTCTAATTACTGCTTGTGATGCTTGGGTTTTCTTCTGATGAAGCATTGTTTGATTAGCTGGTGTTCTATATGGTGTTATAAGTGGTGTTATGCAGTATGATTATTTTCTCTCTATGTGTGGTATTCTAGTTCGGGTGCGCTTGACTAGTACTTCACTTTAGAGAGTGTTTGTAGCAAGGGGGAGTCTTATGCACTATGCATTCGAGTATGGTTATGTGGGTGCGCTCCTTGCCTACTTGATTTTGCATTGGGTGCTTTGTATCTTGGAGGAGTTGTGTGTGTTGCATATGTTGGAGTGATTGCATACATAAAATGCCAAGGGGGAGATTGTTGCTGCATGGATTGCATGGAGTATATTCGTATGGCATAATTTATGTATGCGTAGGAATTCTTGGTGGAGTAGAATTCCTTGTGGATCAAGGGTTTCAAGGTATATTATATTATATCCTTAATTAGAAGATTTGCATGAAGATTATATCTACCCTATTAAGGATATCTTTTAGATATGCCTTAATTATCTCCTAGGGTTTTGCGTGGAGTATATAAGTATGAAGAGTTCATTTGGAGCCGCTGCGCGTTGTCATTGATTAATTGAGAGCTCGTCTTCTTCGTGCATTCAAGAGTTGAGTTATTCATTACATTCATCAATTGGGGTAGTTAGTAGATTGGTGAGTGTTTGTAATATCTTGAACAATTCCTTGTTCAAGATCGGGTTTCATCTTTTCTTTCTGAGAAAAGTATTCGGGTAGACTAGAGAGAGTTTACCGTGAGGATTCATTGGTGAGGGTAGAGTCGGGTGAGGAGAGATCGTTCAGTGTGGCTGACGTTCATATATCTTGTAACCCTTATACTCGTCATAGTGAATTATTTCTTGGAATAGCTTCCCCCAGACGTAGGTGTGGTTATCACCGAACTGGGTTACCAACTTGTGTTCTCAACTGTGTTACTATCTGTGTTACGTGTTGAGTTACATTTACCTACCAAAGTAGGGATTATACAATTTCACTTTTTGCTCTTTTTATTTTTATTTTTTTGGCATGCTTTTGTTGTCGTTGTCTTGTTGGTGTGTTTAATTTTTGAGAAATTGACAAAAATAAAATATTTGACAAAAATAAAATATTTTTGGTGTTTGTTTGTAGTGTGTAGTATGTGTGTAACATTGAGTGATAAAAATAGTAAGGCGAGCTTGCAAACTTAGTGAAAATATATACATGTAGTTTTCTTGAGACATTTTGCTCGAGCTTGATAAGAATGTGGGATAATTGCTCTAAAGTTAGCGAGAATGATGTTATTTGATCGAAACGATGTCGTTCGGATGCCATGTTAGTTTTATTTTCTCACGTCACCTTTTCAATTTCTTATCGAAATTATTTATGTGTGCAAAATCAAATCAAGTTGAAAATTTATGAATTTGAATTCGGATTTTAAAGCTCACAACAAAAGAAAATAAAATACTTCATCTGTGTTTGTGTGTGTTGGCTAAACGACAAGGGTTTAAAGGGATAACTTTTTCCCGGCACGAGAATTAAAACGAGAGTGATAGTTGTTGAAAAAGTAGTGTGAATGGATTTTAGTGGGTTAAAATTTTACTATTTAAGGTAATATCCCTTTATCATTGGGACAAACTAAAATGAAACTTATCTCTTTACCACTGGAACGAAGTGAGTATGATATAACAAATAAATCAAACTTGCAAAAACTTTTTTAATACTATGTGTAGAATTAGATTTTTTTTTTTTTTAAAAAGAAACATTCCTTAATTATGCCACATATTTAACAAATAAAGTATTTAGTTATGCGTTTGATAAAATCATGAGTTTATGTGAGGATTCACCGTATATAATTGGGATGTGTTCTTTGATATGAAAAAAAAGGAAAAAGAGATTCACCCTTTAAATCTTCCTTATTTTATTTACACTATAATGTGGAGAAAATAATATATCTCCAATACGGTGTTGTAAATATTTTCTTCAATTTAAGGACTAAAATTCTTTCTCATTGATAAAAGGTGACGAAAAATGTGAAATTTAAAGGTTGATTGTCTATTTTCTCTCATTTTCTTTCGCATTAAAGACAACACACCGTTAGTTTGTGCAATTTTCCGTTATCATTATTTTTTCTATCAAATAAATATTATCATTAGACTGTGTTCCGTTCCGTTATCAATGTATGCAATTATGAAGTCAAGGTCTTTGTATATTGGTGTAGAAAATATGGAACATCGACAAATTAATTTCCTGAGATGACTCAGCCTTATGCACTTTTTAAGTCAAGTCTCACTGCTTTATTTTGTGTGGCTTCTTTCAACTTTCAAGTCACGTTCACTTGTCTCCTCCATACGAATATTATGGGGCCTGTATTTCGTTTACAACTCCACTTATGAATTTTACCCCGTCTCCGGTGCGTTGAACCTATCGACATTTAATTGATTTTGAAGTTTTGTAATAACGAAATTAAAATTATTTTTATAATATAGTTTTTTCTATAGGTAATGCGATTACCCTATAAAAAAAACTATATTCCGAAAAACTAAATTTGTTTCTAGCTTGAATTACCGGCTCTAATTAAATATTATTACTATTATTTTTATGATTGGAGGAACAAATCCATCATACAAGTTGGACGACAATGAAGTGCAATTCAGTTGACGAGAAACGCTTTCCTACTCACAATGTGCACTTTTAATGTGCCTACCGCATATGTGATATGGATAAGGTTTACCTTTTTAGATATTTAGACTTTTCTCTATTAATAGTACGTTACGTTAACAATGCGCACATTAAAAATGTCTACGGTGGGTAATGGATCATTCATCTTCGGTTGATAGAATTGAGTCAATGTAAACAAAAAAAAAAAAAAAAGTGAACATAAAATGAGAACACTAGGAAAAAAAAGTAAGAAAAAGAAGTAGTTATAATCATCAATAGTGTGTTCCCTACTAAGAAAAATGTGTTTCATATGCACGATGTACATGCATTTCTCAAATTCTGCAGACTCTCCCTCTCTCTCCCCCTCTCTCTCTCTCTATAGTTCCAAACTGGACTTTGCAAATGACGAGTCTCTTGTATCCAATTCATCATCTCCTTTTATTTTTCATTTTCATTTTCTTCACCAAAATAAGCTGCTCTTCTTCTGATCAAAGCAGAAACTCCTCCTCCATTAATTTCTGCCCAGAAATCGAATGGCATTCGCTCCTAACTTTCAAGCAGTCTTTGCAAGATCCCGGCAATCTTCTCTCTTCGTGGGGCGATGGCGAAGCGATGAACTGCTGCAAATGGGAAGGCGTAGTCTGCAACAACTTAACCGGCCATGTAAGTCAGCTCCATCTTAAGAGTGCTGATGATTATTGGTTTGGAGGTTATCAATTAGGAGGGAAAGTAAACCCATCTTTGTTAAATCTCAAGCACCTCACATATCTTGATCTCAGTGGTAATAACTTCTCGGGAGAAACCATCCCTTCTTTCATCGGTTCCTTGTTGAGCCTGGAGTACTTGAAATTGTCTAGTGCTCGGTTTGAGGGCGAGATTCCCGCTACCATTGGGAATCTCTCAAATCTAAGCACTCTAGATTTGGATGGTAATGATCTGAAATCAGATAACTTAGAGTGGTTGTTAGGGCTGTCTAAATTGGAGTATCTCAACTTGAATCAAGCCAACTTGAGCAGAGCAAGTAAGTGGGGTGAGGTTATCAACTCCCTCCCTCGTTTGCTTGAATTGCACTTGAGTGGTTGCTCAATCCATCCCTCTGATCAGCCTCATCATGTGATGAATAACCTTACTACTTCTCTTAAATTCATCGATTTCTCTTTCAATGATTTCTCTTCCTTCTCCATCCCACAGTGGTTCTTTCATCTCGAGACCCTCGTTTCTCTTGATCTTGTCTCCAACTCCTTCTCCGGACAGATTCCAACTCTTAGCAACGCTACGAAACTCCAGTTTCTTGATCTTTCTTATAATCATCTTAATTCAAGTAATATACCAGGTTGGGTTTACTCTTGTAAGGATTTGAAGTTCCTTGATTTGAGGGGAAATTCAATCGGAGGTCAAATTTCTGAGTCCATAGGAAACTTAACCTCTCTTGAGAGCCTTGATTTGAGGGGAAATTCAATCGGAGGTCAAATTTCTGAGTCCATAGGGAATCTAACCTCTCTTCAGAGCCTTGATTTGAGTTGGAATCAGCTCTCTGGTAAATTACCAACACAAATCACTAGCTTGTGCAGATTACAATCATTGGACTTATCTAGAAATGGGTTGCAAGGAGATTTAAAAGATTCATTCGGAAACATGTCTGAATGTTTCTTAGGATCTCTTCAATTCCTTGATTTGAGCCATAATCAACTCTCCGGACATCTTTCCGAGCAGTTGGGAGAATTTAAGCATCTAGAGAGTCTACATCTCAGTCACAACTCACTGTCAGGTAGGATTCCAATCAGCATAGGAAACTTAGCATCTTTGGTGCATTTTGGGATAGGTTATAACAAATTCACCGGAAATCTTCCCGTGAGTTTGGGACAACTGTCTCAGATGCTTACGTTTGACGTTATGAATAACCGGTTGGAAGGAGTGGTGGCCGAAAGCCACTTCGCCAATCTCTCAAACTTAGAAACCTTTTATGCATCCGGAAATAACCTGACTCTAAGCGTAGGCTCTGACTGGACTCCTCCTAGAAAAATTAGGGATCTCGGGCTTCGGTCGTGGGGGTTGGGCTCTGGGATACCCTCATGGCTCCAATCAAGGTTGGATAACATTACTGATCTTGATTTATCCGATACTGGAATTTCAGGCGCTCCACCTACCTGGTTTTTCGACATTGAGTTTCTAAACATTTCTAACAACAACCTCCATGGTAGGATTCGATATTCAAATAGCTCTAGGGTGTCCATGCACATCATGAGCTGGAACAATTTCTGTGGTTCATTGCCTCGAATACGTGGAGATAGATTGCGGCATTTGGATCTCTCACATAACCAATTCTCAGAGGGTTTATCTGACTTTCTCTGCCACCCCATTTCATTGGAAATTCTTTTTTTGGAGGGGAATCGATTGAGTGGAGAATTACCGGATTGCTGGCAGAATTGGCCATACCTCCGTCGTTTGAATCTAGGCAATAACTTAATCTCTGGGCGTCTACCTAATTCCTTTGGGTTTCTTCAACAACTGTTGTCTCTAGATCTATATGGAAACAATTTCTCTGGCCCAATACCCTTTTCAATGAGTAACTGCACAAGTTTGTGGAAGATGGACTTGGGTCATAATAGTCTTGATGGAAACGTACCAACATGGATCGGTACGAGCCTAACGGAATTGAGCATTCTAATTCTGCGCTCCAACAATTTTAGTGGTGGGATTCCTTCAGAGTTATGCCATCTACAATCCCTTCAAATCTTGGATCTCTCTCTCAACAAAATTACGGGCCTAATACCTAATTGCGTGCTTGTTGCAATGGCTACAAAGAGATGGTTTGTTGGGAGTGGGAGTAGGGAATTTTTGTTCAGTAGCTCTGAGTTTCTTGAGGATGTTGTGTATTGGGAAAGTGCCTCAATAGCAACGAAAGGATCGGAATTACAATACTCCACCATTCTCTCATTGGTTACGAATATCGATCTCTCAAGTAACCGTTTGAGGGGTGAAATCCCCAAGGAGTTAACAAGCTTAGTGGAATTGGGATCGCTTAACTTATCAAGAAATCAGTTGACTGGTTCTATCCCCAAGAGTATTGGAGAAATGAAGCAATTGGAATCTCTTGATTTGTCAAGTAACTTTTTGTCAGGCCAAATTCCAAATAACTTCACACTTCTTTTCTCTTTGAGCTTTCTCAACCTGTCTTTCAACAACTTAAGTGGGAGAATACCACAGAGTACTCAGCTCCAGACTATGGATGCCTCGAGCTTTATAGGAAATGACCTATGTGGGCCTCCGTTAGCAAGGAACTGCAGTAGTTGTGATGGAGGAGATGAGGCGCATGGGGATGAAGGTGAAGAAAGAAAGGGAGAGATAGAGTGGATGTATGTGCTCTTGAGTGCGGGATACGCAGTCGGATTTTCGAGTGTGTGCAGTGTGCTGATATTGAAGAAGTCATGGAGAGAAGCCTACTTTGGATTGTTGGAAAGGACTTGGGATAAGATTTATGTGTATTTCCATGTTTGGATTAAGAGGTTTTAGTTCCTTTTCTTGTGTTCTCTTGGATTGAAGCGTTTAGTAGATTAATATTTGATAGAAATAAAAGTATAAGTAACTGAGAAAATTATTGGAATGTGTTATGATTGAGCATGCTATAGTATATGTTTATAGTTGAAGAAGAATGTTGTAATGTTTTGGCTTTAATATTAATGAAATGATGTGTGTTTTAAATTAATTAGTTGTGATTTTTTTATAAGTTTTTGTTGGTTAATTAGCAGTATACTCATTTCCAAAAGAGGTTCCGTTTTGTGTTACACTCTCCGTTCCTTTTCATTTGGCCAACTCTATTATATACACCTCACATCTATTCACTTTATAGGCCAAATGGAGAGAAACGAAGGTAGTACTATAAACATGAGGCCTATAATTTTATTTTATTTGAGAGGATTAATTAGGCCTATAAATTAGTAGTACTGTTATTTATCATTCATCCTCAGATGTTAGAGAAATAATTGAAAATGTTCAAAATAGTTGAAGAAGAAGAAGAAGAAGAAGAAGAAGGCATATATATATGTTCATATTTTCAACGATGCAAATAGCTAAACAGATTCTTAGCTCGTCTTCTTCGATCTTCTGCAGAAATAGGAAAGGGATCGAAATCTCAGATTAGACTAGTTTAGATTACGTACGACTCCATGTTTTCGGATCACCTTTGGGGAAGTCGATGCTATAATTCGATGAATAAAATCCTTGACGACGTACGTTCAAAATTTGTAGAATTAAATAGTCAAACTAGAACACCTAGAGCTTATAAAACATGAACAAAATCTTCTATTGCATTTCAATATGACATCTTCTATAACACGGTCGGATGATTGAAAAAAAATGTCAAATTCATTTCCAAAATCAGCATTTTTAAATGCTAATGAAAATTTTCAACCATTGCCAGTTTTGGAAAAGCCTTTGTCACTTGACAATCATCTGATAATCCAATACGAGATTTCATACAAAAATGAATAGAGGGTCTCATTATAATAAAACAATATATTATATGTAACGGTTACAATATTAATAAGGGAAATATATTATTCATTGACTCCAACACCCTCCGTGAAAGTATTCTTCCTGTCCCAATGAATTTGACTTATTTCTTTAATATGTATGAGTATAAAATAATAGAAAAATGTTGAATTGGACGAGACGGAAATGTCCTATACATGACTTAACTATACCATCTAATTCTAACCTAACTAATTAACAAAAGTTAACAACTAATTAAAAAGAATTCACTCAACTTTTTTTCTAAATACACGAGGCCTCTCTATTATTTATATAATTAATATCATTATTTCATCGTTATATATCGGAGAAATAATTAAAAACGTCCAAAATAGTTGAAGAAGAAGAGGACGAATGCATGTTGATATTATTATTATCCTCCAACATATTATTCACGTTCCTATTCCCATGCAAATAGCTCATCGGATCGGAATCGCTTTCATTCCAACGTAAATTCCTCCCGATCTCGACGCCGCCGTTCGAAAACTGCGTTTCCCACCACTCCGGCAACTCGTAGTTCCCGGTCGAACCCATCTGCGCCGCCGCGGACACTCCGCCGTCATTAGCGGAAGACGGCGGCGGCGGCGGCGGTGGTGGAGGAGCGTTGAGTGAAGACGAAGATGAAGACGAGGAGGCGTTCGAGCCGGTGAGACGTTGGACGACGGACATGAAATCTTCCGGCTCCACGCGGAAAACCTTCGGAGAGACGGTGTAGATTATGACCGGCGGCGGCGGTGGCGCAGCCTTTTGTTTTCCTATCTTGTGGGAGTCTTTATTTAATCTTAAGGGGTGCGGGTGCGGGCGGGGGCCGTAGAGGCGGGGCTCCGGTTCGGTGGCGTGGCGTGAAGGAGCGGCAGACATATCTCCGGCGGCGGCGGCGGCGGTTGGAGGAGAATGGAGAGCGGGAAATGAGATGTGATTGAAAAATTATTGGTAATTTGATTATGAGTAATTTGTATATATATAAGTATGGGAAAATATTTGACTAAAGAAGGAAATATTGGCCAAGTCCACGCTTTTTGGAATTGACCGTATCTAAACTTTGCATTTCGAGTAATAAATATATTTGAATTTGTCGCATTTTAGGTTGGAATTGGACAATGAAAATCGAACGTGTGAGAAGATGAAATGTTACTATTATTTTATTTAACAACAATTTTGAAATTGTTTAAAAAATATAGAACAATTTCAACATTAACATTAATTAGTACATGTTTTCTTTATTAATAATGTACTATATTGTGAGTATTTTTTATGATGTATAGTTGAAGTTGATAGGTATTGAGATGCTATATACTTACTTACTCCCTTCGTTTTTTTTCAGACGGCCTGTTTCTTTTTGACACGATATTTAAGAAATATAACAAAAAAAATTAATATGCGGTGTGAGCTAAAAGATACATGTAATGTTAAAAATAAAAGTGGTGTTTGTTGGACCTTAAAAGGAAATAGGTCATCTGAAAAAATAACGTCCCAAAATAAAAAACAGGTCATCTGAAAAAAACAGAGGGAGTATAAGATAAGATAACCTTAATTCGAGATATAAATATACATAATATTGTGAATAATAAAATAAATTGAGCGTTGTTTTTTTGTTTCTTTGTTTTTTTTGGGATTTAGTGATTTTAATACTCCCTCCGTCCTCCATTTAGTGACGTTAATACTATATTGGGACGTCCTCCATTTACTGACAATTTCCGTTTTAGGACGCAGACCCCACAATCACTTTAACACTTTATCACTTTATACATCTACTTTTTATTATTTTATCATTTTAATACTATTAAACAATTCAAATGGACCCACAATTATTCCACTTTAACACATTAATTTATTATTATACCATAAAATGCGAAAAAACCCGTGCCCATACTCCCTCCGTCACTAAATGGAGGACGGAGGGAGTATTAATTTTTAAGGTATTAGATTATTGTATTATAATTGAAAAATCGAATAAATAATACTTCTATCAAAATGAAAAAAATGACAAAAGTGTCTACTATAAGATGACTAACATATCATTTCTCATTTTAATCGGGTACAAAACGTACATATAATTTAGCTATAATTTAATATATACTATTTCATTTGCTTTATAATTTAGAATTATTTGCGAAAACGTGACGACTTTTAATATTTCATTACAAAGGATGCTACTCCATAATCTATTATGACGTGAATGTTATTTTCAAATAAAATTGGTATATAAGTCTGATTGTTATAAATTGACTAGTATTGAATTTTTATAAATTATTTCCTCCGTCCTATTTTTATTGACTTGTTTAATTTCGGAATAATATTTTAGGCGCAGTGTTAAAAGTGAGAAATAAGAGGTTTATATTGAAAAATAAGAGTTAATTCTTTCCATTTTAAAAAATATGTCAATTGAAATAAACCGTCCCAACTAGAAAAGTAAGCTAAATGAAGTGGGACGAACGGGGCAAATTACAAGAGACCAATTTCAACAAAGATTTGACAGTTGATGAAACTGAATCAACTCAACCACTTGAATGAGTAGACTCAATCAAATTGACTTGATCCATAATTTGGATTAGTGTGGGCCCTCGTATTTCGTTAATTGTAATTACAAAGTTGTTTGGAAAGAGTTAAGATGTTGATTAATACACCTGAAGATAAATAAAAAAATCGTTAATGAATATAAATTGAAAGGTATCATAAATTAATATTCTACTAATAATAATATTAATATTTAAAGATTTATTTTAATAATAAAAGTAAAATATAAAATTTATAATAAAATACTTTTTATAGATTTACGAAAAAGGCCATCGGATTCGGATCAAAGGATTTTTTTTATTTACTTTGGGCCTCTCAAATGGGCCTAAATATTTATTATCATTATGTTATATGGGCCGTAGCCCAGTGAGTATTTTAGTGTTTGTTTGTTATGTTAGTTAATTTATTTCATTTCATTTCATCTCATTAACATTATCATTAACAATTATTTCAACTCAATTGTTTATTCGACACGATCTCTTAAATACTCCCTCGGTCTCTCTCTAACGATACAACTTTTTTTAGTACGAGAATTAAGATAGGGTGAATTTATGTATTAAAGCGAAGAGTACATATGTAGAATATACATTTTGTTTAATGCTCGTATTTTTTATCAAATAAAGAAACATATCATCCTGCTGAAAACGTATTGGAAAACAAATTATTTTGTAAGGAACGAAGGGAAAATGTGAAAAATTCCATTTGTTAATAATTTTATTCTTTAAATGCAGGTTTTTCAATTTTCTCCTCCATTTCACTATGAACTTTTATTTTCTTTCCATTCTTTTTTTTTTTTCAAAATTAAATACCAATACATATTAAAAAAAAATGTGTCGTCTTAAACAGAGCGCACGAGTATTAACGACTGTTCTTAAACGGACAAATAATATGACTAAAATCTTTAATTTTATAATTTTAAATGGTAAACACACTCGCTATATCAACAATAATTAACTAATTAATTAATTAATTAACTAACTAGTACTCCGTAGTAATTAGTAACTAACTAGCCAATTAACTAACTAAACCCCTCTCTCTCTCCCTCTCCTCTCTCTCTCTCCAAAAGCTCAAAACCGCCATTGCTCAGGAGTCTTCTCTCTCCTACTGGCACACGCCAAAACTCACCTCCCTTCGACTTGCGCAGTACGCTACCCATTTACACACACTAACACGCACCCGCACGCATTTCATACACTGGTGTGTGTAACCGCATTCTCTGTAACCGCCTCTGCTCCGATCGTTCTTCTTCTTCTCCGCTCCGCCATTGCAGAGGAGTAAGGTCTTTCTCTCTCTAGGTTTTTTTGTTTCTCAACCGATTGTAGTTTACAGTAGGCATACGCATTTGTTCGTGAACTGCGTCTAGCTAGATTCCGCGCACGGAATTGAGTAGCCGCTGTCGGAGAATCCGATATGGCGTTGGATAACCCTTCCATCCCCTCCGATGAGACTAAGAGGGAATGCCGCCTTACTTTGAAGTTCGTGCGCGACGGGGACCACGCGGCCGCCGCAGATATGATGTGGAGTTTGTGGTTGCGGAAAAACTCGATTCCGGCGGACTCCGCGCTGTGTCACCGCGTTCTGGCGACCGTTTATGCGAAGGCCGCTGCTGCAGCAGCTAAGGTTACCGACAGAAGTCGGTTAGCCGGGACTGCAATTCTGAGTGCGTGGAAGGCGGTGGGTCTGTGCCCTAATTCTATTGAGTTCGCGCATTTCCATGCGAATTTGTTGTACGAAGCGGCAAGGGTGAGTAAGGAATATGAGAGGGTGGTAGAGGTGTGCCAGAGGGCTTTGATGATTGAGAACCCCGTCGACCCTGCGACGGAGAGTTTGCTACAGGAGCACGAGCAGAAGCTTTCTACAGCTAAGGATCGTGTTGCCAATGTACAGAGTCAGCTCAGGTTATTGATTCAGAAATCGGCTTTTGCCGCCTCTGCCCCTTGGCCTTGGGTGAAAGATCTCGGCGATGGGAAGGAGAACGTTCGATTTCGTCCACTGACGACGAAGCCTGAGGATCCGATGTACGTGGAGATTCCGGAAGTTGAAAAGGCACCGTCGGATGTGAAGGAAACGATCCGATCATATTGGAACACTTTGAGTCCGGCTGCAAGGAAAGGTATATTTAGAATTCAGATTTCTGAACTCAGAAACTATTTTAGTACTATATTGAAGGTTAAGGAAGTTGATGATGCTATATCCTTTGGGGTTAAGAACAAAACATGGAAGCGCTGGTTGTGCTGCGATATGGAATTCGCAGATGGGAATTTGTTCATGGAACATGTCTCGGAAAAGCACCAGGGCAGTCCATTGGCCGGATGTTCGACAGAAATAGTGGAGGGTGAATGGGCTGAGATGCTGCTTCGAAAATGTCCTTGGAAACCATTAGAGTTGAACCAAGTAATCAGTAATGAAAACGGGCCTCTGTCCGATGAATCTGAGCGTGCAATGCTTCTAAAGGAGATCCATGCCATTTTCAAGTTACTTATCGAGAACAAGTATCTTACCCGAAGTCAGATTAACTTGGTTAGACAATATGCCATGGAGGAGCTGCAGAGCCTTGCCTCTAGTACAGACCTTCTTAGGTCCAAATTGATGGAAATCCCCAAGTGCATCTTTGTTCTGGGTGCTCCGGCGCTTACTGGAATCCGGGCATTTTTGCAGAAAATATATTCGCTAAGTAGACATTCTGATAAAAGTAATGCGACAGAAAATTCAAACACTGGTGATGACTTTGTGGAGAAGATATTCTTTGGCCAAGATTCTTCATCTTTAATCATTGAGTTTCCCCGTAAGGTCTCTGGTCTATTTAGTGACGACGCAGCTAATGTCAACTATAAGGATGGTGAGGTACTTGATTCGGATACATTGTTATCCTGGTTATTTGAAGGTCCCCAATATTTCGAGGCACTGAAATCCTGGATACCTAAAGAGGAGAAACTTCGCAAACGTTCTGATGATATTGCGTTGCTCGATGAAAAATGTCTTTGTGTGCTGGCATTGGAAATATTGGACAGAAAGAACAGAGGAAATGCACTGCAGGACGTGGAAAATCTCTGTTCCAAAGAGCGAAAGAACAGAGGAAATTCAGCTGGTTATGACTCTTCTCTTGAGGTTTGAATCTTGGATAAACATATGTTGTTTCTTTCAGATTGCATGTTTGCTTTGCTTCTTTATCTCACATGTCTCAGTGATTCAGACCAGCGAGCACGATGCAAGAATCATGCAAGCAATTGCAGGGGTTCAGAATTTTAAAAATGAGCTCATTTGTGAACTTTCCCAGGATTACCGGTCAATCTTGATACCTTCGCTTAGAGTATATTTGCGTGTGAGTACCTTGTGAAACACAGTTGTCTAAAAGACCCTCATCTTCCTTAGTGGCTTTTGCTTATGTTTGAGGCTTACTATCATCATTCTTTCCAGGAACATTTGTTGGATCTGGCACTGAAACATGCCGGGAAAACACCCTCCGCTGCCAAAACGGAAGAGAGGTACAGTACTCTTTCCCTCTCAAAGTTCTTTCACTGTATCTTTCCCATGTATTTCTATGAGCTGATATTTGTCTTGCTTCAGATTGCATCCAAGTGGTCTAGTTGAGAAACGCAACAATGCTAAAGATATAGATGGTGATGGCGGTATGTTTTTCCTTTACTGAAGATAGAGTTGGTTCAAAATGCTTCAGGGATTAAAGATACATACCGGCTAGCCCCTTGTATTATTGGGCTAGTAAACAATCACTCCACAAAATTCAGACTCCCTATTCGTCATTAATTGATGCATTGTACATTTTATTACTAGATAAGTCTTGTTTCTACTTATTACTATTATCAACTAGCATTATTTGTTTGCTGTTACATTTTCAATATAGTCAAATGTTTTGGTTTCTGTACACTACACTGCATGTTTAGAAAAACAAAATTATTGATTTCAATAACTAACTGACTATAAGATAATGCCTATGTACACTCTGCAAAAACCTTTGATGAAATTCGAACTTATAAACTTTTAGTAAGATCACCTCGGTTGTGTGTTCTAGCTTGTAAATGTTTGCACGAGTACTTCATGTACCTTAGTTAAATATTCATCACAACATGTTGTCGATTATGGAAGAGATCAGGCTGCGCCGTTATATGGGTTTCCATGCAAACTGGACTAAGTAAATGTAAATTGGACTAGGTAAACCTTTCTCTGGATTATATAACAGCTAACTGGCTTATACTGGCCTTGTTGAGGGAGGCATTTGCTACGGGACATGGGATGGACTAAGTAAATGTAAATTTGATTTTGAACCTTTAGTGAATGGTGAAAGAATGCCTATTGTTACATTTCCAGCTTTAAATATTTTGGTACACAGAAAACTAGTGAAATGACCTTGTCCTATTACGACTCTCCTAATGATGATTTCTTGTCCATATTTTTTTTATCATATGCATTGTGTGTGCATAAAAGTATACATGAAAATTAAAGTTTGAAATTCCCAGGTAAGGAGACTCCAGAAACCAGTGACTCAAGCATTGGTAGAGATGTGATCAATGTCAATGCACCGAGGAGATATCCAAGAGGGCTAAAAAATTTGGGAAATGATAGTTGCTTTCTGAATGTCATAATACAGGTTGGTATTTCAAGTAAGTATATTTTCATCAGTTGTTGTATATTTAGCGGCATCATTGCTGTCAGGTCTTGAATCTGCTTGCTTACTTGTGTTATTTATATATTTTAATTCTCTTTACTGTAGTCTTTGTGGCACTTAAGACCGTTCCGAGATAAATTTATGGAGGCTTCAGGAAATACACATACACATGTTGGTGATCCTTGTATTATATGTGCTTTGCGTGAAGTATTCGTTAACCTGGGGAGGGCACCTAATGACAACCAGAAAGAATCTGTTTCCCCTCACCCTTTGAGAATTGCTCTAAGCAAATGGCCTTCTGTCCCCGAGGAACAAGCTGTTCCCCATGCCTCATTGCCCGCTCTTCGAGACAAATGGCCTCCTAAATTTCCAGTGGTAAATGCACTACTGAAGTTAAGGCTTCGCTTTCCCTTTTTATTTATGTATGTATAACCTTGTTCTAATATATGACTAAAATGTGGCGACCCTGCAGGGTAAATGGGATGATGCTGCTGAAGTCTTGGCTGAAATATTAAAATGTCTGCATAGATCTGATGCGTCTGATGATGTGGGATCAGAATTTAGTGCTGGAACAGGCTCTGGGGTCTGCGGCACTAATTGTACTTGTATTGCAAATGAATTTTTTGGAATTGACGTATCTCGGAAAATAAAATGTGACAATTGTAAGTGTGAGTCTACCCTTCAGGAATACACATCTAAAACTCACGACATCCATGCCAGTATTCTTAGAGAAGAAAAGGTATGCCATGATTGATTAAATTATCAACAAATTTGCTTATTCTGCTAGCGGTTGCTTGATGATATTTTTTTCATGAGATTTAAGTTATGCCTACTGTACTTCATGAGAAACTATTAACAAATGTTTCCTTTACCATTTAGGTATCGGACCCATGTTCCCCATGTGGCCAGCTTCTGTACCAGGTTGAGATGGAGCATCGAGAAGAAGCTTGTCCTATATGTAAAGCGAGCTACACCACTATTCACCATATGATCTCCAGATGTCCACCTGTTTACACAATAGGTGCCTTTTGTTTTTCTGCTACTATACTATTTTCGTTTAGAGTCTGCTTTTCATTACTATCTTCTGCTTCTTCAATCATTTATCCCTCTAATATAGTGTGTAATGTGTTCAACAATATCTGATCCCCCCCCCCCCCCCCCCCCCCCTCCCGTTTTCCTGAAGTCCTGATCTGGAATATGAACGAGAGCGCAAAGGATCTAAAGGACACAATAGAAGCCTTTTCTCCTAAGATTGATATCAGCAAGTTTTGTAGCAGTTCCAGTCCAAAACTTCTTCGTTTGGTTTCAGTGGTACGTTTCGGTAAATCACGTAAATGATTTCCCCCATCTCTCCCTCTCAGCCACCTGAGTTGGGACAATTTTTCTTTAGTAGGGGAAAATAAAATTTTCTGTGTGTGTGTGTGCGCGCGCTTTATTTCCCGTGTCTTTTATCTTTGGAAAGTGTGTGTGTGTTGCTGCATCATGAATCCTTCAATAAATGCTACTATTGAGAATGTTAAGTTGCCCATATTTTTGTTAACATAAACACAAGTCATACGAACATCTCTTGTTTTCCTCCAAAAACCAAAGACCACAACTTCTTCTCTCGTGATTTAGATTTACCTAACTTTTTTCTCCACTTCTACACCTCTCTTTCTAGGTTTGCTTTGTTGGCGTGAATCACTATCTCTGTTTTATCAACGATCCTGATCGTAATGGCGTGTGGATCAAGTTTGATGATAACAAAGTGGAGGTTAAACCCCTAAACTATTTTCTTGATATTTTTCTTTCAGTCTCTTTTGCATCCAGTTTTATCCGTTTGTTATCTCTATATAGGAAATTGGCACCTGGGAAGATGTCTGTAATACGTTCGAAGGATACTATAAGCCTAGTGTGCTCATGTTTGAAGCTATGAACTAGTTGTACGTACCTCGTGCAATTCTCCTGGTACGTGCTCTGAAGATTCCTTACACCCAGAGTTTTACCACAAAATCAAATCGCTTAGCATATAGACTATGAACACAGGGAATTGACACCAGTACTTACACAATATGAAGGAGAGATCGAGCCGGAGTCACTGCAACTGTTTTGGTAAAACTGACTGTGCTCAGTGCTCGTGTAACACGGGATCTTGCACTTTTGATACGCTACGTGGTAGTCGAACTACTTTACAATGGAATTTGTTGTATGTACGTACGTACTTTCTTTCGATTGTTTCCGTAGGTACGTATATAGATCATCTGGTACTGCAGCATCTACCAACTCATATTGTTAAATGGGGAAGGAATTCTGTCATGAGTTTTGGTGCATATGATGCTGCATGTCCTCATTTTTTTATGCACGAGCACGAGCACGAGCATTTTCATTTCTTTGGGTAGGTATTTCTCTTTAATTTGTTCATTGCAGGTAAATGTACGTTCTTATGCATGGGGAAATTCCTTAGTTTCTCCATCGTTTTGGCCTTTATTATTCATGCTGCACATTCTGCATGTTGCATACTTGTCGATCATGCACACGTATGTCACGTCACCTGCATGCATAAATATATATTTACGAAAGAAAAAATATACTCCCTCCGTCCTATTTATTAGTCCTACTAGACGTAATCAAGAAAAACATAAATAGAAGAGTCTTAAAAGGTGTTATAAGAAATGAGACGGAAGAAGAAAGATAGTGATATTAATGGAGTGAGATAGAAGGTGTATAAAGTCAATTTCGAACGTGCGGAATCTATATATATAATTTTTGAAACAATTAAACTTAATTTGTCTTTGGGTCATAAATTCTACTCCAGTGTCCTGGCAAAGGCTTCGACTTGAAATTCCAAAAACGCTAATATCCCTCTTTATTACTCCTTCCGTCCCATCGTAATTTTGCCTTCGTCACTAATTATAGGCGTTTCTATATTAACTAAACAAACAATATCACGATAAAATCGAATGAATGAATGTAATTTTGATTTTCTTAAATATGTTGAGCATTTCATTTGTCGAAGACACAATTTTTTAGTACTATTTTTTTAAAAAATCTGTGCACAAACTTTCATCGAACACATTTGGTGGGCATTCATAGATTGTATTCCATCATCGAATTCATGCGGCTTGACGTAATGCTATAATTTGGACAATTATTTTTGGAGTCCATTTTCCTCCACCGATTCTTTCTTTCTTTTTCCTTTTTTCTTTTCTTTTGTTTGGGGTGGGTGATACAAGACGAGAAAATCAAGTGCATTCCTCCCATCTCTTCAGCTCTACAACTGTTCGATGAAATGTCCAAAAGAATCTAGTTTCTACTAAAATTTCTGTTAAGGATTTGTTTATTTAAATAAAGTATGTATACTTTATTTTTGTTCATCATCACTTCAATTGGAAATTATGATTACTTTTTCTCTTCTTCCCCAAATTAAGCTCCGATTCCTCTGTCTCATCTCCTGTCCTTCTCCCTTGCTGCGCGCAGCCACCACCACCGGCAGAGGAGTAGCAGCCGCCGTCGCCGATAAATAATGTATCTCCTTCTATCTGTCCGCCGCCCAACAAATTCTCGGAGGTTTCTGGGTTGTTAGCAGATTCAAACGAATACAAGCAGATTCTAGCTGTAAAAGGTACAAGTTTTCTTGTGTTATTGCCCTTATTAATTGGCTATTACTGGTTGACGCTTCCATGCATTCTATCTGTTTGGTGTTATGCTTAAATGAGTTTTTGGTAAAATTAGACTATTAGAATTATAGTACTCCCTCCTTCCTTCTTACTCACACTCTTACGTATAGGGACGTCCTCAATTTACTGAACCTTCCAATTTTAGAACGTAGGTCCCACAATCACTTTAACACTTTAACGCTTTAATACCGTTAAAAATAGTAGATGGGCCAATAATCGTTCTACTTTAATATTTTAACACATTAATTTATTAACCTATCATCAAAATGTAAAAAATATGTGTCCAAAATATAGCTTCACTGAATAGAGAGGACGGAGGGAGTACTACTATTTTTCTATATTTCCAATCTTTAGCGGTTACGTAGATATCCTAATCTGTCGTATCATTTCGATCATTTGGAAATTGATTTCCTTATGCTTAAGCTAGTTAATAATATTACTACCAGTGAACTTGAGCACTTGAGCTCGTTTCTTGAACATATGTGAAACGAGGAAATTCGAAAAATCTGACATTAACTTATGATAAGTAAAAACAACACAATTATACTTCACACGGTACAAATAAACTCCTTGCACAAATAGGCATAACACAGACACACTACTTTCACATTCTTGCATGATTTTATTTTTTCTCAAATACTTCTACTAAACACTCAAAACCCAGGAAGAAGAGAAACTAAAGCTTCTTAATCCAAACATGGATATACACGTAAAGCTTATTCCAAATCCTTTCCAACAATCCAAAGTAGGCTACTCTCCATGACTTCTTCAACACCAGCACACTACAAATACCCGAAAATCCGAATGCGTATCCCGCACTCAAGAACACATACATCCACTCTATCTCTCCTTTTCCTTCTTCACCTTCATCTTCATGCCCATGCACCTCATCCCCTCCATCACTATTGCTGCAATTCTTTGTTAGTGGAGGGCCACAAAGGTTGTTCCCGATAAAGCTCGAGGCCTCCATAGTCTGCAGCTGAGTGCTCTGTGGTATTATCCCACTTAAGTTGTTGAAAGACAGGTCAAGAAAGCTCAGGGCAGAAAGACGTGTGAAGCCATTCGAAATTTGACCCGACAAAGTATTTCTTGACAAATCGAGAGATTCCAATCGCTTTATTTCCCCAATGCTATCAGGGATTGAGCCACTCAACTGATTTCTTGACAAGTTTAGAGATCCCAATTCCACCAAGCTTGTCAGCTCCTTTGGGATTTCACCTCTCAAAATGTTACTCGAAAGATCCATATTGGTAACCAATGAGAGGATGGTAGAGTACTCTAATTCACCTCCTTTCGTTGCTATCGATGCACTTTCCCGAAAGAGAACACCATCAAGAGTGCCATCACCGCCGATATCGTCTTTCATCAACAATTCTTTTAGTTCTCTCTTTGTAGCCATTGCAGTAAGGTTGTGCACACACTTTGGTATTACCCCCGATATTCTGTTACGAGAGAGATTCAAGATTTGAAGGGACTGTAAGTGGCATAACTCTGAAGGAATCCCACCAATAAAATTGTTGGAGCGCAGAATCAGAATCTTCAACTTCTCTAGGCTCGTACCTATCCATGTTGGTACGTTTCCATCAAGACTATTATGACCCAAGTTCATCTTCAACAAACTTGTGCAGTTACTCATTGAAAAGGGTATTTGGCCAGAGAATTTGTTGCCATATAGATCTAGAGACTCGAGTCCTTGAAGAAACCCAAAGGAATTAGGTAGACGCCCAGAGATTAAGTTATTGCCTAGATTCAAACGACGGAGGGATGACCATTTCTGCCAGCAATCTGGTAATTCTCCACTCAATTGATTCCCCTCCAAAAAAAGAATGTACAAGTTAGCGAAGTCGCTGAGGAAGTTAGATAAACCCTCTGAGAATTGGTTATGCGAGAGATCCAAATGATCTATTAGCAATCTATCTCCACCTATTCGAGGCAATGAACCACTGAAATTGTTCCGGCTCATGATGTGCATTTTCGCTCTAGAGCTATTTAAATATAGAATCCTACCATGGAGGTTGTTGTTAGAAATGTTTAGAAATGGAATATCGAAAAACCAGGTAGGTGAAGCGCCTGAAATTCCAGTATCGGATAAATCAAGGGCATCAATGTTATCCAACCACCTTGTTTGGAGCCATGAGGGTATCCTAGAGCCCAACTTCCACGACCGAAGCCCGAGATCCCTAATTTTTCCAGGAGTCCAGTCAGAGCCTACGCTCAGAGTCAGCTTATTTCCGGATGCAGAAAAGGTTTCTAAGTTTGAGAGATTGGCGAAGTGGCTTTCGGTTACGACCCCTTCCAACTGGTTATTCTCAACGTCAAACTTAAACATCTGAGAGAGTTGTCCCAAACTCACAGGAAGATTTCCGGTGAATTTGTTATGACCTATCTCAAAATACACCAAAGATGCTATATTTCCTATGCTGATTGGAATCCTACCTGACAGTGAGTTGTTACTGAGATATAGACTCTCTAGATGCTTAAATTCTCCGAACTGCTCGGTGAGATGTCCGGAGAGTTGATTATGGCTCAACTCAAGGGATTGCAGAGATCCTAAGAAACATTCAGACATGTTTCCGAATGAATCTTCTGCTTGTCCTTGCAACCTATTATAAGATAAGTCCAACGACTGTAATCTGCACAAGCTAGTGATTTGTGTTGGTAATTTACCAGACAACTGATTCTCACTCAAATAAAGTTCCCGAAGAGAGATTAAATTTCCTATGGACTCAGAAATTTGACCTTGGATCGAATTACTACTCATAGAAAGGAACTCCAGATCCTTACAAGAGTAAACCCAATCTGGAATACTTGAATTTAAATGATTATTAGAAAGTTTAAGAAACTGGAGTTTAGTGGCATTGCCAACGGCTGGAATCCGTCCGGAGAAGGAGTTGTAACTAAGATCAAGTGAAACGAGAGTCTCGAGTTGAAAGAACCATTGTGGGATAGGGAGGAAAGGCTGATCATTACTATCATGATAAGGACTATTCTCAGAGACATCGATGAGCTTCAGTGAATTACTAAGATTATTCACATGAAACTGGAAGAAATCGATTGAGCAACCAAGCAGGTGCAATTCAAGCAAACGAGGGAGGGAGTTGATAACCTCAGCCCAGTTGTTTGTTTTGCTCAAGTTGGCACGATTCAAGTCGAGATACTCCAGTTTAGAGAGCCCTAACAACCATTCTAATTCACCCGATTCCAGCCCATTATAATCATCCTTTCCCTTCGAAAAACCAGAACCTCTGAGATCTAGAGTGTGTAAATTCGAGAGATTCCCGATGGTAGCAGGAATCTTGCCCCCGAATCCTGCATAAGATAAATTCAAGTACTCGAGGCTCGACAAGGAGCCAATGAACGAAGGGATGGTTTCTCCAGAGAAGTCACTGTTGCTGAGATCAAGATGTGTTAGGTGCTTGAGATTTAACAAAGATGGGTTTATTTTCCCGCCTAATTGATAACCTCCAAACCAATAATCATCATCACTGTTAAGATGGAGCTGACTTACATGGCCGGTTAAGTTGTTGCAGACTACGCCTTCCCATTTGCAGCAGTTTATCGCTTCGCCATCCCATGAAGAGAGAAGATTGTCGGGATCTTGCAAAGACTGCTTGAAGGTTAGGAGGGAATGCCTCTCGATTTCGGGGCAGAAATGAATGGAGGAGGAGTTGCTGCTTCGATCAGAAGAAGAGCAGCTAATTTTGGTGAAGAAAATGAAAATGAAAAGGACAATGAGATGGTGAATTGGATTCATGTATAAGAGAGTCTTCATTTGCAAAGTACAAATTGTATGAATATGTATAGTATGGGTTTTGCTGTTTTATATATAGACGGAGCCAAGAGACGACGCAACCAAGAGACGGAGCCAAGGACGGGGCTAGACTCAGAGTCTGCCGGGGCAGATTTACAGAAGAGGCAAGTCACAACTTGACTTAAAGAAAGAAACAATAGAGAAAAGAAGAACTTTATATTCCACAACGATATACAGACAAAGACTTTGACTTAAAAATTTCCACAAAAAATAAAAAATAAAATATAATAAACTTTAATTTCTAGGAATGAGTTTAATTTGTCTTTTGTGTCATATTTTCTACAGGCAACGACTTTGACTGAAAATTGCAAGATAGTGAATCTATATCTATACTAAAAAGAGCCTTATGTTACAAAATAGTAGATTGCCTATTTTACCCTTATGTAAATTAATTTTAGGAAAATATTTTTATTGATTAATTACTTTACCTAATATGCATAGATTTTGTATTTCGTAATAATTAAGTATTTCATAACACTAATCTTTATGGTTAGATTCAAAATATCTTGATAATAATATTAATATTTGATAAATTTGTCAGCTTTCGTCGACTCAGAAACATTTAAATATGTAATTAATATATATTAGATACTAATCTTTATGGTTAGATTCAAAATATCTTGATAATAATATTAATATTTGATAAATTTGTCAGCTTTCGTCGACTTAGAAACATTTAAATATGTAATTAATATATATTAGATGCCGTTTTCATGTATAAGCAAAACAGAAAGGACAAACTTTCTTTTGCCTTTGCATTGCTATTTAATTTACTTTATCATTTGTAAAATAAATAATTGATGATTTTCGTTTTAGGAAATAATTATATTTATAAATAACCCTCTCGTTTATTAACAACACACAGATCAAACTCAACACTCTCTCCTAAATTTTTATGCCATAAAGCAAATGAGTAATCTTGCGAGGGACGAAGGGAGTATATGCGAGCTACGTACGTGTGTCATTTGCGTTGCATCATTGAGTTTTTTCTTTCTTCTCTCTGTTGTATTTTAGGTATGTTGATTATGCCATTTCCTTGGAAGAATTAAATTAGGTTTATTAGGGTATACATATATTATTTTTAAGCATTATAACAGAAAACTTAAATGTTGTGTGGTGGAGGACTTGAATTCGAGACCAATAACCTCTAAATTTAACCTTCTATAGCTAATTCAAAACACTACTTAGGGTATTCAACGTGCAAAACCGACAATCATCGTAACAAAAGTGAAAATCTTTAAGGTATAAATCCTAAATTACAATTTTAAGGGGAAAAAAATTGCATCGTGTAGTGAAAATTAAACTTTAATGTTTTCGAACGATAATGCTCTAATTTTACTGCAGTCACATCTATATCTATATATAATAACAGTATCGTAGTTATTTTATAAAAAATAGTTTATTAATTAGAAGCATGCATTTATCTATACCTATACTAAAAGTGCATTATGTTATAAAATATTGTAGTAGATTGCATACTTTACCCTTTATGTAAATTATTCTTATGAAATATTTTTACTGATTAATTACTTTACCTAATTTATATATTGTATAGGGCATATACATATACATAATAAATATAATTTGAAGCACTAAATCGACACTATGTCAGCATTAATTAGACGAAGTACTGCTAGCATGGCATCAATAATCTCTCTTTTCCTATATATTCTTTTATGTTCCTTAATTTAAGAATTTTATTGAAGAGTGATGCATTCATCTAGATTCTTCTAGATAAATCCATGATAATTCTAGACTAAGGGAATAAATGTAGAATCTAGATAATTCTCTTAGATATTTTTGCTAGAAATTTCTAGTCCTAGCATTTAATGAGGATTCTAGAGAGATCCTCCTACTACTATAAATAGAGGCCTTATGAGCCATTTGTAACTAAGCCTAAACTACAAACACTCTATCTAATACAAGTACTCCTTTCTAAACTCCCTAAATCTCTTCTATAGCCTCCAAACTACCTACACTAAATACTAAGCCCTCTATACATAATTCTACTAAAATCATCCCCTACATTTCAAACACCCACAACCTCTACCATTTTCTAACAAGTGGTATCAGAGCTAGGTTCGATCATAAACGGGCGATATGGCATCATCAAGCTTCACCGTGACGACTCCGATCTTCAATGGAGAAAGCTACGACTATTGGAGCATCCGTATGAAGACTTGCCTTGAGTCTCACGATCTATGGGATATTGTTGAAGAAGGTGTGCCGTAAGGAGAAAGTGACAAGGCATCATCCTCCGAGGTACGCAAAACAAAAAAGCAACAAAATGCTAAGGCCCTCTATCTTCTTCAACAATCAGTTAGCGATACCATCCTCTCAAGAATAATTCAAGCTACTACTGCAAAACAAGCTTGGAAAATTCTTAAGGAGGAGTTCCAAGGGAGTGTTAAGGTACGCACAATTAAACTACAATCCTTAAGAAGGGAGCTCGAAAATCTAAAGATGAAAGACTTCGAGTGCGCAAAAGATTATTTCTCTAGAATTATGGAAATAATCAATCAAATGAAATCTTTTGGAGAAGATATCTCTGATGAGAGAATTATTCAGAAGGTCTTAATTACTCTCACTGAAAAATACGATCCAATAGTAGCTGCCATAGAAGAATCGAAGGATCTATCAACAATGACTGTTGCCGAATTGATGGGGTCCCTCGAAGCACATGAGCAAAGATTGAGTAGGCGCCATGAAAGTTCACTTGAGAGCGCTTTTCAGTCCAAGCTCAACATAAAGAAGAATAAAAATGGCGGGAACCTTCAAAATAGCAACAAGGAAGGAGGCTCCAACAACATGAAGAAAAGAGGGAAGTTTTCACCATGTGGCACGTGCAAGAAGACAAACCACTTGGAGAAAGATTGCTTCCATCGAGGAAAGCCGCACTGTAAGAACTGCAACCGATTCGGGCATGAAGAGAAGGATTGCAAAGATCGAAGGAATCACCAGGCCAACTACTCTCAAGATCAAAGGGATAAGGAGTGGCTATTCTATGCTTGCCACTCCGCCACGGAAGCAAAAGAAGAAGAATGGTTTATTGACTGCGGATGCAGCAACCACATGACATCCAACGAGGCCATCTTCCGTGAGCTCGACACTTCAATCAAATCAAAGGTCAAGATGGGAAATGGAGAACTTGTGGAGACAAAAGGGAAAGGAACCATCGCCATAGAGACGAAGAAAGGTACGCGATACATCAAAGATGTTCTCCTCGTTCCGCATCTTGCACAAAATCTACTAAGCGTTGGCCAGATGATGGAAAATGGATATGCCCTTCATTTTGAGAAAAATTCGTGTCGAATTCACGACATGAAAAATAATCAAGATATTGCGGAAGTAAGGATGGGAAATAATAGAAATTTTCCCATCGTATGGCAATATCCGCAAAAGGCGATGTTGGCCCATATGGATGACACAAGTCTATGGCATCGAAGATTCGGACACTTCAATGTGGATGCACTGAGGCTACATCATCAAAAAAAATATGATGAGAGATATGCCACTGATAGATGAGAAGGACGGCGTCTGTGAAGGATGCATGTCAGGAAAGCAACACCGACAACCATTTCCATCAGAGTCGACGTGGCGTGCCAAGGAGATATTGGAGCTTGTCCACACTGACGTCTGCGGGCCCATGAGGACACCTTCAATAAATCAAAACAGGTACTTCATTCTCTTCATTGATGATTACTCCAGAATGACGTGGGTATATTTCCTTCAAGAGAAGTCGGAAGTTTTTGAAATCTTCAAGAGATTCAAGAACTTCGTGGAGAAACAAAGTGGTCTCAAAATTAAAAAGCTAAGGAGTGATCGAGGTACCGAGTACAACTCAAAAGAATTTGATAAGTTCTGTGAAGATGAAGGTGTAGAGCATCAGCTAACTGTGGCCTACACTCCTCAACAAAATGGGGTGTCAGAAAGGAAGAACCGAACAGTCATGGAGATGGCGAGATCCATGCTAGCGGAGAAAGGATTGCCAAAGAAGTTCTGGGCGGAGGCAGTCTATACATCAGTCTACCTGCTCAACCGATGTCCAACGAAGGCCGTGCTAAACAAGACGCCAATTGAAGCTTGGTCAGGACAAAAGCCTTCAGTCAAACACTTGAGGGTCTTCGGAAGTATCTGCTACATCCACATTCCCTCTGTCAAAAGGCACAAACTGGAAAACAAGACGGAGAAGGGCATCTTTCTTGGCTACAGCTCCAAATCCAAGGGATACAGAATATACAATCTCGAGACGAAGAAGCTCGTAACAAGTCGAGATGTGGAGATAGACGAACAAGCTTCTTGGAATTGGGAGAACGAAAGTATCGAAAGGAGGACGATAATGACACACCTCGAAGAAAATCCAAGACGGGATGAACGAGGTCAACAAAGCCCGATGTCTACACCAAGAGCCTCAAGAGAAGCCGATACCTCAAGTGACTTCGACTCCTCACCAGATTCTCCACCTCCTCGGGTAAGATCTTTAGCCGACTTATATGAATCCACCGATATTTATGAAACTTGCAACTTTTGTTCTTTGGAGCCACATAGCTACGCAGAAGCTTCCAAAGAGAAAGTTTGGATCAAAGCAATGGAGGAGGAGATAAAGATGATCGAAAAAAATGATACTTGGGAGTTGGTGGATCTTCCAAGTGACAAAGAAGTTATTGGGGTAAAATGGGTCTTCAAGACAAAGCTGAATCCTGACGGTTCGATCCAGAAACATAAGGCGAGACTTGTCGCAAAGGGATATGCTCAAGTACCGGGAGTTGACTACACGGAAACGTTTGCTCCAGTTGCCCGGATGGATACAATTCGAGCACTCATAGCTCTAGCAGCTCAGAAGCAATGGAAAATCTATCAACTCGATGTCAAGTCGGCCTTTCTCAATGGAGATCTGAAAGACAAGATATACGTGGAGCAGCCAGAAGGATTCATGAAACAAGAAGGCAAAGCTCTTCGCCTCAAGAAAGCACTTTACGGGCTCAAACAAGCGCCACGAGCTTGGTACAGCAAAATAGACGGGTATTTCACCGGTCAAGGTTTTAGGAGGAGCAAGAACGAGGCAACTCTATACATCAAATCCCAAGGTAAAAGTGACATTCTGATTGTCTCTCTTTACGTTGATGACTTAATTGTCACAGGAAATAATAGAAAATTGATCGAGAATTTCAAGAGAGACATGATGAGCACCTTTGAGATGACGGACTTGGGATTGATGCACTATTTTCTCGGAATGGAGATAAGTCAAGAGGAAGAAGGCATCTTCCTATCGCAAAAGAAGTATATTGAAGATATGCTCAAGAAGTTCAAGATGCAAGACTGCAAGCCGGTTGTTACACCTCTCGTTCCAAACGAGAAGTTGAAGAAAGAAGATGGGTCCAAACCGGCAGATGCTACCAACTATCGAAGTTTGATTGGGAGTCTTCTATACATGACGGCAACAAGGCCCGATATAAAGTACGCAACAAGTCTTCTATCCAGGTTCATGGAAAGTCCGAAGGAGACCCACTATGGAACAGCAAAACGACTTCTCAGATACCCGCAAGGAACACTCAACTATGGAATTTGGTACAAACCAAATTCCGACTCACAACGAATCACTGGATATAGCGACAGTGATTGGGCTGGATCTCAAGATGACATGAAGAGCACCTCAGGCTACGCTTTCAAGCTTGGCTCAGGAATTTTCTCTTGGGGATCAAAGAAGCAAGACTCGGTCGCACTATCAACAGCAGAAGCCGAGTATGTTGCAACAGCCGAAGCAGCATGTCAAGCCATGTGGCTTAGAAGAATACTAGCGGACATGGGAGAACCGCAAGGCTCAGCAACAGAGATCTATTGTGACAACAAGTCAGCTATCGCAATGGCGAAGAATCCAGTGCAACACAACCGCACCAAACACATCAACATCAAGTATCACTTTCTGAGAGATGTTGAAGCAAAAGGACTTATTGAGATGAAGTACTGCCCAACAGAGGAGCAGCTAGCAGACATCTTCACGAAAGCGCTACCAAGGGACATATTCCAGTTTCTACGTAGAATGCTTGGAGTCACCGATAAATGCATCAAGGAGGAGTATTGAAGAGTGATGCATTCATCTAGATTCTTCTAGATAAATCCATGATAATTCTAGACTAAGGGAATAAATGTAGAATCTAGATAATTCTCTTAGATATTTTTGATAAAAATTTCTAGTCCTAGCATTTAATGAGGATTCTAGAGAGATCCTCCTACTACTATAAATAGAGGCCTTATGAGCCATTTGTAACTAAGCCTAAACTACAAACACTCTATCTAATACAAGTACTCCTTTCTAAACTCCCTAAATCTCTTCTATAGCCTCCAAACTACCTACACTAAATACTAAGCCCTCTATACATAATTCTACTAAAACCATCCTCTACATTTCAAACACCCACAACCTCTACCATTTTCTAACAAATTTACTTCTTATATTTCTTATTAAAAGTCTTTCCTCTTTGTTGGCCTACTACACTCAACGCCAATTTTGAGTTTTGACCCAACCATCGATCAATTTCCGGCATAACCTAACGTCGTGTTCAATATTGGGTGCTTCCATAAGTGAGCTTTTTTATTTCTTATTTGTGTCTCTACCCATGCGATTTCTATTTCATTTTGTAATAATTTCGTATCAGATATAATTTTCCATTAATTTTATGCATTTTTTTTATATAAAAAAGTGAATTAAGGATAATTTTAGGACTCAATTAAGGTTTATAATTATTTTTTCACATTCAATTTTGATTTTATTTTATAAACATGGTAAAATTTTGATAGAAACTTTAGAAGGTTTAGGAAATGGACATATAACAATTATATATGGTTAAAAAGTTCAATTTACAAACATGAGATTTTTACCTGGAAAATTTATAATTAAATTTATAATGTTAATATACCTATGCAAAAAAACAATGAAGCCAATATCATGCTGTAAACGTATAAATTTTACGCCTAAAATATTTAATTTGCGGTTATAAATTACACCACATAAAATTAAATATATGAAATATCAAATATATCTATTATTTATATTTTAGGGATTTAATTAAAGATAATTCCTAAATTAAATAAATAGATATTGATATTTAAAATATGGAAATCTTCTTGACCAATAAGAAGTTGACACGTGTCAAAATTAGCACAAAATATTAATTATTTGATGAAGATAAATACAAATTTTTAAGAACTAATCAGATTGTGACACCTCACCATGGAGGCCCAATATGGAGCTCAAAAACCCATCAAGCTTGCTACTTCTACACCTATATAAATAGGGGTCAAATGAGAGCTCAAAAATCACATTAGAATTCATAAGTTCCAACTCAAAACAATAATTGGAATTTACTACGAATTTTCTCAAATATTCAAGCGTTCATCGTAGAACTAATCATGTTCTTCGTAGAAAGCTTCGAAATTCCTCCAATACTCAAAGTGTTCTTCGTAGAATCGATCGCGTTCTTCATAGAAATCACTAAAATTAGGGTTTGATTCGGAAATAAGGCGAAAGCGCTCCGAATAAACGTTATAAAAATTCAAGTGTTAAAGCCAAGGAGATCAAAGAGAGGCAAATTCTCCGTAAATCTCGGAAGCTGTTCAAACATCGTTCAAAAGTCAAGTTGAAGAGAAGAATCAGAGGAATGATAGAGATCACAACCCGCATTAATTTCAATTAATCCATAATTTTGGATTTGTAGATGAATTTTATTTATTTTATTAAATACAATAAAATTTGTGTTTACACATACTTCATGGATCTTTGTCATTAATATGTGTATATAATTTATGTGTGCGTGTATTGGCCTAGCGGTAGAAGTTATTTCGAGTTCAAATCCTCCGTGGTGCGACCTTAAAATTTATGTCCTTAAAGTTCTTTCTAAAAAAGTGTATCTAATTTCTTATATTTGGGATTATAATCATTTTTTATAGCATTTTTTAACTATGGTATTTGAAAAAAAAATCTCCCCTTACATTATATAATTTTAGTTTAAGGGAGCATGATATTGATTTAATAATCACTAAGATAGAATATGGCATATGCAATATAATGTTTGCTACATTCATAATAACATAATGATGATCTATTATATATATAATAACAGAATCATTTAGCAAAAGTGTTTTCCCGCCTAAACTCTTCTTTAATTAATTAATTTACTTCTTTTTTTTCCTGCAAAACTGTGTTGAAGAAGCTGCCTAATGATGACCTTCAAATATCAATGAACAATTTCATGCGCATGCTTCTTCCAACTACGTAATTTAATGTCTGTTCTTCTTCTACCATTCACGGAGTACCGGAGTACTTTATTCTCGAAATTAGAGAACTAATTCAAAATTCAAATGCTGATTCTCCTTCTATATAAACCCAACCATCATGATTCATTTCCTGTCTTCCTGGAGACGTATGCTCTCTTCACAGTTTTTGTCGAATTCTTTTAACTTATGAATTTTAAGATTGTTTTTTTATTTTTTTTTCATTTTAAGGGAGATTGTTTCTTTTTTTTACGTCACCTAATTTTTCATTTTTTTCTCCTAGCTATCAGCATATTTTAAATAGCATATGGAGCCTTTGAAATATCATACTGTATAATTTATTTGTAAAATTTTGAAAAAAAATCAAATATATACGTGGTACATTGCTGCCCAACTAGACAACATCTTTAGTTTTCATTAGATTAATTACAAACTTGGAAAATGATGCAGCCTTTATTTTTATTCATTTAAATTTGTTTATTTGTTTTTATTTAATTTCCAGCTGACAGATATGAGGAACTTGAGTGGAAGTGCTACAAATTGACGAACCGCAAATGAAAATTAGTTTAACCCTAAGTTCTTTGTTACTTGAAACACTACACAACAATATAGTGTTGTTTCCCATTTTTTTAATTTTTTAAAACTTGTACATAACTCCTAAAATGAGAAACATTAGGTATTTCGGTAACAACATATGCATATTTTGTTCACGAAGATGAAGTCTTTCCGTGCAACGGCACGAGGGACATACTAGTTGTTTATAAATGAAAGAACATCATAAACATTTAATTTGATATAACAATCGTAAGAATTAAAGAACAAAATGAACAAGTTACGATGATTAAAATTCTTCTGATACAATTTATACTAAAATATGTTTAGACATATGAATAGATGAGTAAATTAAATTAATTTATTTAGCCTAATTGAGCATAGTTATTTCCATATTGGGAGTTTGTTTATGATGAATTAGACAGCCTAATATAGAACCTGACTCATTATAAATAGAAACAGAAGGAGTATAATGTAATTTCCTTAGATGTCCACCAATATATATTATGAATATGGTATAAGTGGACATGTTCTTATGTCAATTTAGAAGATGCGGAATATATTGTAAGGTGTGATTTTGCATTCATAATTCGAAAATTACTTTCAAATGAATTCTTCTGTAGCTGAAATTGACTAAATGTGTAATATTTACTTATGCTTCTTCTTTTTTAAATGTTTTTATATGTATTTATTTACAAGAACAAATTATTGATGTTTTGTGAGCATTGATCTTTAATGTTATTACTTATTAGCCTCTCTTTGAGAATATTTTGATCTACATGTGATTTGGTTTTGATGGAAAGATAAAATATACTTTCACACTCAAGTGATTTTTGATAGGGATTGCTAATAATAAGACCTTAGTGGAAGCTTAAATATTGGTTTCCTGTTGTTTACCCATTGTTAATTATAGGTTCATGAATTAATCGTAAAGAATTTTTATAATTTTCAATTTCTATATTTTCTGTTAAGGTTGGATTATAGGATTGTTCCGTTAGTTTCATGACCTAATAAAATTTTGATATCCATGATGTTCGGTATATCTTTTGAATTTTAGTTTTATAGTATAATTTTATATTAGTATCTTAATTTGTATTTATATTTATTATGAATTTATGATTCATGTAGAAAATATACTTAGGTTGAATAAAAAAGGTCAAGATAAAAGAGATGGGGAGTACTTGATTTGATGTCTCAAAGGAATGTATATATAATACAATTAATCTAAGGAACTGGTTTTAGAGTGTGTAAGTGAATAAATTCTTTTTAAAAGATTTAATTTTCCAAGGATCATATAGTATCTTAATCTTTATAACTACACATTCTAATGATTTATTTAAGGGTGATGCTATTCGGCCATAATGTGGCCGGCCATAATTTAACTTTTTTAATTTTTTTTAAGTATCAAATAATTTATATTTTTTTGCCAAACTTTTTTATATCATAAAAAACTCAAAAAGTGATGTTCCGTATTTTTTACGTATTTTTTAAAATTAACCCTTTAATTATTTGATATTTTTTACTATTTTAAAGAATTTTTACCTTTTTATCTAGAAAAAAAGAGAAAAATATGTATCTTTTTGTGGAAAAAATATTTTTAAATTAAAACATAAAAGTAATAAACTATAGTTATCATTTACCATTTTTAAAATTACGTATATTATGAAAAATGTCGTTGTGTGGCCGGCCACATTATGGCCAAATAGCTTTATTGTTTATTTAAAGTGAGATGAAATTACATTATAAAGAAAAAAAAAATAACGGGATTGTTGAATGAGTTTGAAGTAAAAGGGAAAATATTAACTTTTACATTGAACTAAGAACATACAAATTGACGGAATACTGAAACTAGATATTTTTATATGTTTTTATTTATTAAATAGTTTATTAAAGTATTAGGTAATGCCAAGTATTTAGTGGTTTGTCAATCTTTGAAATATGAGATTAATGAATATATGATGAATGAGAGATTTAAATAGCTTTCATATTATACCATACTTAAGTAATTATAGCCATTGTGATTAATGAATATTATAAAAATATATAGTAATGGATGAGAACTTTTTCACTTTGTAACTGTATAATTTTTTTTATAAGTTGCGGGAAAAAATTGTATATGTAGGATCGATATAAAAAACTTATACATATCATTTTTGTCTATTTTTTGTATCAATTTATGAACGTTAGAAGTCAACAATTAATAATATCAATAATTTCAAACTTATTTTTGTTAATTAAAAGGTTATACGTCGCACGTTCTCTCTGCTAGTATCCCTAAATGTATACTCCCTCTGTCCGTTGAGTCATTTCTTTTGGCCGATTTCTGGTACGTTTTTTTTTTCGCTTCTAGATGATTGGTTTTAAAATGGAGTTTTGATAAATATTATGAAGTTTTGCTCATTGATTAGTATAAAGTGATTAACAATACCATTAAAATCTTGAAATCCGGTTTGATTCGTACTCGAAACATCTCTGTATATAAAAAAACTAATTACAAAAGTTACAACTTACAAACAAACTCATTATGGATCAAACATAACATCCTACTTGCATAGTTGCACATTCCGATACAGTCTCTCATTAAGTTGTTAAAAGACCGGTTGAGAAAGCTCAAAGAGGATAGAAGTGTGAAGCCATTCGGAATTCAACCCGACAAAGAGTTACTTGAGAAATCAAGAGATTCCGGTTGCTTCATTACGAAATTATACGGTCATATATACATATTATATATATTCTAGCCCGTTAATTTTTCGATAAAACATCATCAACATTATTTTAACTCATATATTCACATAATTTTAAATCATTGAACTAATAAGTGGTGGATATGTGGTGTTATATTTATATGAGTAGTTTATCTTTGTAGTTACGTGATGCCACGTAATATTGCTATTATATATATTGATTGATTCCTCTGTCTCATCTCCTGTCTCATCTCCTGTCCTTCTCCTATGGCGCGCAGCCACCACCGCTCCACCGGCGCTTCTCCACCGACGCCGATAAATAATGTATCTCCTTCTCTCTGTCCGCCGCCGCTTCAGGGTGGCTGAGCAAAAAAAAAAAAACCACCGCCCAACAAATTCTCGGTTGTTTGTTAGCAGATTGAAGCTAAAACATGCAGATTCCAGCCGTAAAAGGTACGGGTATTCATTCTTGTGTTTTTGCCTTTTCTCATGGTTATTATTACTAGCTAACGCTCCCACGCACTCTATCTGTTCGATAATATGCTTATATGAGTTTTTACTTCAATTAGATTAGAATTATAGTACTATTATTTTCTATATTTCCAATCTACAGGGGTTACGTGGTTATTTCAATCATTTGGAATTTGATTTCCTTATGCTAGTGAAATATTCAAACATCATTGATTTATTGATATGCACTCAAGCTAGCTAATAATACTAATTCCAACGAACTTGATCGGGTCGTTTCTTAAATAGATGTGAGATATAGAATAGTGAAACGACTCAACTTTGTAGGGGAAAAGGGGGTAATTTATAATTTAAGAAATGGGTGAGATTAAAAGCTGATCTAGCTACATAGAAATTAAGAAAGCGTGCAGTTGCTAAACCTCGAATCCTAGGAAGTTCGAAAATCGACATTAACTCATGATAGGTAAAGATAACACGATTATATTGTAATATTTCACATAGTACAGATAAACTCCTTGCACAAATAGGCATAATAAACTACTTTTACATTCCAATACATTCTTACATGATTTTATTTTTCCTCAAATACTTCTACTAAACACTCAAAACCCATAAAGAAGAGAAACTAAAACTTCTTAATCCAAACATGAAAATACACGTAAATCTTATCCCAAATCCTTTCCAACAATCCAAAATAAGCTTCTCTCCATCTCTTCTTCAACACCAACACACTGCACACACCTGCAAATCCGACAGCGTATCCCGCACTCAAAAACACATACATCCACTCTATCTCTCCTTTTCTTTCTTCACCTTCATGCTCATGTGCCTTATCCTCTCCATCGCTACTGCTGCAATTATTTGCTAATGGAGGCCCGCAAAGGTCGTTTCCCATGAAGCTCGACGCCTCCATACTCTGCAGCTGAGTACTCTGTGGTATTCTTCCACTTAAACTGTTGAAAGACAGGTTGAGAAAGCTCAAAGAGGATAGAAGTGTGATGTTCCTCGGAATTTGACCTGTCAAAGAATTACTTGACAAATCAAGAGACTCCAATTGCTTCATTTCTCCAATTCTATCGGGGATCAAACCAGTCAAGTGATTTCTTGACAAGTTTACTGATTTCAGCTGCACTAAACTTGTCAACTCCTTTGGGATTCCACCACTCAAATGGTTACTCGAAAGATCGATATTTGTAACTAGCGAGAGAATGGTGGTGTAGTCATATTCAAGACCTTTTGTTGCTACTGAAGCGCTCTCCTTAAACCCATAAATATAGGAAATCTGCAGACTCACATCATTTAACAGTCTCTTTGTGGCCATTGCAGTAAGGTTGTTCAAACATTTTGGGATTACCCCGGAAATTCTGTTACCGGAGAGATCCAAGATTTGAAGGGACTGTAGATGGCATAACTCTGAAGGAATCCCACCACTAAAATTGTTTGAGCGCAGAATGAGAAACTTCAACCACGTTAGGCTACTACCTATCCATGTTGGTACCTTTCCATCAAGACTATTACGTCCCAAGTCCATCTTCAACAAGCTTGTGCAGTTACTCATTGAAAAGGGTATTTGGCCGGAGAAATTGTTTCCATATAGATTCAAGGACAGCAGGTTTCGAAGAAACCCGAAGGAATTAGGTAAACGCCCAGATATTGAGTTATTGGCAAGATTCAGAACTTCTAGGGATGCCCATTTTTCCCAGCAGTCTGGTAATTCTCCACTCAATTGAATCCCCTCCAAGAGAAGAGTATTCATTGAGTATGTTTCATAATTGGAGTCACATAGGAAGTCAGACAAACCCTCAGAGAATGTGTTGTGCGACAGATCCAATCCCCACATATTATCTCCTATTCGAGGCAAGGAACCGCTGAAGTTGTTACGACTCATGTCCGCGATATCGTTGTTTGAATACGGAATGTTGCCTGGAGATTGTTGTAAGATATGTTTAGAAAGGAAATACTGAAAAACCAGGTAGGTGGAGTGCCTGAAATTCCAGCATTAGATACATCAAGAGAATTGATATTCCTCCTTGTCTGAAGCCATGATGGTATCTTAGAGCTGTCTGCACCCAAACTCCACGATCCGAGTCTAAGATCCACAATTCGAAATGGTGGAATCCAATCAGGCCCTACGCTCAAAGTCAGGTGATTTCCAGATGCAGAAAAGGTTTCCAAGTTTGAGAGATTGGCGAAGTGGGTTTCGGTCACGATCCCCTCTAGCCGGTTGTTCTCAACATGAAATTCATACATCTTAGAGAGTTGGCCCAAACTCACCGGAAGATTTCCGGTGAATTTGTTACCATCTAGCCATAGATTAACCAAAGATGGTAAGTTTCCTATGCTGTTTGGAATTGCACCTGACAATGAGTTGTTACTGAGATATAATTCCTTGAGAAGCTTAAATTCTCCCAACTTCTCCGTGAGATGACCAGAGAAATGGTTATGGCTCAAATCAAGATCGTGCAAAGATCCTAAGAAACATTCAGACACGTTTCCGAACAAATCTTGAAATTCACCTTCCAATCCATTACCGGATAATACCAATGATCGTAATCCGCACATGCTACTGATTTGTGTTGGTAGTTTTCCAGTCAGCTGATTCGAACCCAAACGAAGTCTCTCGAGAGAGGTTAGATTCCCTATGGCCTCAGGAATTCGACCTTGGATTGAATTACCGCTCAAATCTAAGGTTTTGAGAGAGGTTAGTCTCCCTATGGACTCAGAAATTTCACCTTGGATATAATTTTCACTTAAATCAAGGAACTCCAAGTCCTTACAAGAGTAAAACCAATTTGGAATATGACTTGAATTGAGATAGTTCCAAGAAAGATCGAGAAACCGGAGATTAGTGGCGTTGCTAAAGGTTGGAATTTGTCCGGAGTAAGATTTGCCACGAAGATCAAGATGAACAAGAGTCTTGAGTTGAAAGAACCATTGTGGGATTGGGAGGAAAGCGGAATCACTATCGTACATATTCTGAGATAAATCAATGAGTGTAAGAGAAGTGCTAAGATTATTCACGTGATCCTGAGAGGGATCGAGGGAGCAATCACGCAAGTGCAGTTGAAGCAAACGAGGGAGAGAGTTGATCGACTCAGCCCAGTTGTATGCTCCGCTCAAGTTGCCAGAATTCAAGTTTAGGTACTCCAACTTGGAAAGCCCTGACAACCATTCCAGGTTGTCCGATTCCAGTTGATTCATATCAAAATCAAGAGTACGTAGATTCGAGAGATTCCCTATATGTGGGGGTATCCTGCCCGCAAATCCTGCATGAGATAAATTCAAGTACTCGAGGCTCGACAAGGAGCCAATGAAAGACGGGACGGTTGCACCATCAAAGTCATTAAAGCTCAGATCAAGATGTGTGAGGTGCTTGAGATTCGACAAAGATGAGTTTATTTTCCCACCTAAATGATGACTCCGAAGATGGAGGTGACTTACATGGCCGGTTAAGTTGTTGCAGACTACGCCTTCCCATTTGCAGCAATTCTTCATCACATCGCCATCACCCCATGAAGAGAGTCGACGGCCGGAATCTTCCAACGAATGCTTGATTGCTAGGAGAGAATGTCTTTCAGTTTCTGGGCAGAAGTTAATGGCGGAGTTGCTGGTTTGAGAAGAAGAGTAGCTTATTTTGGTGAAGAAAATGAAAAGGAGAAGGAGATGATGAATTGGATTCATTTGCATAGTCGTCTAGCTTTGAATTATCAGAGGAAAGGGGTTCTTGTCTTTTAATACTTAAAAACAAGATCAGTTTATTATATACGAATAGATAGATAGATAGATAGATAGAGAGAGAGTGAGTGTGCAGAACTTGAGAAAATATTACATGAAATTACTAGTATGTTCCGTCCCACCAAACTAAAGACGTTTCTTGAATATAAAAGTGCCTCTGATTCGGCGGTGGAACGGAGAGAGTACAATTTGCAATCCCATATTAATGTAGAACAGGCGTTGACCCAAGTCAACTTGACTTTGACATTGACTTGAAGCATAATTTCTATAAGAAATTTCAAACACGGTATATAGGCAAAGACCTTGACTAAAATTGTTAAACCTTTTATCACTCTCTGGGAATTAAATTTGTCTTTGCGTCGTTTTTCCACCCCAATATAGAGGCGAAGACTGACTTAATTTTACCATAGATTTTGATTTATCCGATTTTCACTCAACGCGTAGGGTTGAAAATCGAGCCAACATTTAGGAAGGGTTATTGAGAATTACTCCCTCCGTCCTCCTATAGTGTGGAGAAAGGAGTGACACATGTTTTAATTTAAAAAAAAGAAAAAAGAAAAGGTAGGTTAAAATCAGTGATAGTGGAAAAAGTAGGGGAAGACGTAAGTAAAAGTATTATAAATAATGTAAAGTATTAAGGGCGATAAAGTAAATTTGTCGAGGGAGTCTTCCATTTTAGGCAATCATGCTTATTTGGGGAACATCCCAAACTGAAAATAATCACACTAATGTAGGGGACGGAGGTCGTATGGTATAACTGAATAGATTCTATACTTTTGTACAATTCCAAGCCTTTTCAGATCATTGTATTAGAGCATTGGCTAACGCCCTTGCAAAGCAACTACACCCATATTACAAAGTATGCACTTCTCGGGCCTAATTCGTTAGAATATAGTGTTGACAATCGAGTCTACAAGTGAGGGACGTCTTGAGATATATAGCAAGTATATAGACTCCCCCATTCTATATAAAAGTTCGAATTTTTGGATGAGTGAAATTATATCAACATTAACTTGCGATTTATGACGTGATATATAAAATTTCTATATTATTCATAAGATTCTATAAAAATAAACCAACAAAAAATTGAAAAATGTGAGAGGGGTGTATAAGTAGGTGTCCATAAATAGGGGCGTAGCATATAATTTCTCTCGGTAAATATGTTGAAGCATTTATACAAGACACTATATTTATCTAGTACACACTCCAAAACCAGAGAAAAATAGAAAATAAACTAAAACCTCTGTATCCAAAGATGGAAATACACATAAAGATTATCCCAAATCCTTTCCAACAATCCAAAATAGGCTTCTCTCCATGACTTCTTCAATACCAGCACACTGCACACACCCGAAAATCCGACTGCGTATCCCACACTCAAGAACACATACATCCACTCTATCTCTCTTTTCCTTTCTTCCCCTTCCCCTTCATCCTCATCCTCTCCATCGCTACTGCTGCAGTTCCTTGCTAACGGAGAACCACAAAGGTCATTTCCCACAAAGCTCGAGTCCTCCATACTCTGCAGCTGAGTACTCTGAGGTATTTTTCCACTTAAGTTGTTGAACGATAGGTTGAGAAAGCTCAAAGATGAAAGAAGCGTGAAGCCATTTGGAATTTGACCCGACAAAGAGTTTCTTGACAAATCGAGAGATTCCAATTGCTTCATTTCTCCAATGCTATCGGGATCAAACCGCTCAATTGATTTCTCGACAAGTTCAGAGATCCCAATTCCACTAAGCTTGTCAGCTCCTTTGGGATTTCACCGCACAAGTGGTTACTCGAGAGATCAATATTTGTAACCAATGAGAGAATGGTGGAGTACTCTAATTTTAGACCTTTTGTTGCTACTGTTGCACTCTCCCTCTCCGTATAAGCATACTTTTCTGTAGTACCACTGCAATTAAATTCCATTTTCTCCGCAGGTAACAACGCTCTCTTTGCGGCCATTGCAGTAAGATTATGCAGACACTTAGGTATCACCCCAGTAATTTTGTTGCTGGAGAGATCCAAGATTTGAAGAGACTGCAGATGGCATAACTCTGAAGGAATCTCACCACTGAAATTGTTTGAGCGCATAATGAGAATCTTCAACTCCGTTAGGCTCGTACCTATCCATGTTGGCACATTTCCCTAGAGACTATTATGACCCAAGTCCATCTTCAACAAGCTTGTGCAGTTACGCATCGAAAAGGGTATTTGGCCAGAGAAATTGTTCCCATATAGATTCAAAGACTTGAGATGTTGAAGAAGCCCTAAGGAATTAGGTAAATGCCCAGAGATTGAGTTATTGCCTAGTTTTAGATGCTGGAGCTGTGGCCAATTCGGCCAGCAATCTGGTAATTCTCCACTCAACCGATTTCCCTCCAAAACAAGAGCCTGCAGCCTTTTAGGTTCATAAATGGAGTCGTCGCACAGGAATTCAGATAAACCCCCAGAAAATGTGTTATGGGACAGTCGAAAAGGACTACATTGTCTCCTATTTGAGGCAACGAACCACTGAAGTTGTTGTAGCTCATGTGGTATATAAACCCGGCTGTCTTATTCAAATACGGAATCTCACCATTCAAATTGTTGCTAGAAACATTTAGCAACAAAATATCAAAGAACCAGGTAGGTGGAGCACCTGAAATTCTGGTATTAGATAAATCAAGGAATTCAATGTTGTTGATCCGCCTCTGGAGCCACGAGGGTATCCGAGAGCCAGCACCCAAGCTCCAAGATCCAAGTCCAAGACCACGAACACTCTTGGGGGGGAGTCCAATCGGGGGCTACACTCATTGTCAGGTGATTTCCAGATGCAGAAAACATATTTAAGTTCGAGAGATTGGCGAAATGGATTTCAGTCACAATCCCTTCCAACTTGTTATGCTCAACAAAGAATTCAATCAGCTCAGAGAGTTGGCCCAAACTCACCGGAAGATTCCCTGTTAATTTGTTATAAGATAGCCATAAGTTTCTCCAAAAGTGCAAGCGTACCCGTGTCCGTCGGGTACGACGCTGATCCGGACACGGGACATGGGTCGGACTCTTCGTTTCATTTTTTAATTTGCAATTCGACATTCAATACTCCCATCCAAAAATTCTAGTTATATATGGCTGCCATTATTACTACTCCAAGGTTTTTACCATAAATCTTATATAAATCATTGAGATTTGATTAAATCCCACCTTAAATTTAGATATAGATGAACTAAAGAGATAAATTCGGACTGTTTACAGCCGGATCCCCGTATCCTAAATTTGAAAAACTAAAGTCCGGATCGTGTCTCCACACCCGTGTCCGACACCCGTACCCGAGTCTGAGCAACATAGAATTGAAGCAAGCAGGGGAGTGAGTTGATCACCTCACCCCATTTTCTAACTCTGCTCAAGTTGCCATAATTCAAGTTGAGATACTCCAGCCTAGAAAGCCCGGCCAACCATTCGAGGTCATCCGATTCAAGGCGATACCCGAGATTGCTTTCGAAATCTAGAGTGTGCAAATTCGAGAGATTCCCAATGCACGAGATAAATCTAAGTACTCGAGGCTTGACAATGAACCGATGAAAGAAGGGGTGGTTTCACCATGGAAGTCATTATTGCTAAGATCAAGATACGTGAGGTGTTTGAGATTGGCCAATGATGGGTTTATTTTCCCGCCTAAATGATAACTCTGAAGATGGAGGTGACTTACATGGCCGGTTGAGTTGTTGCAGACTATGCCTTCCCATTTGCAGCAGTTCATCGCTTCGCCATCGCCCCACGAAGAGAGTCGGTTGTCGGGATCTTGCAGAGACTGCTTGACGGTTAGGAGCGAATGTCTTTCGATTTCCGGGCAGAAATTAACGGAGGAGTTGCTGGTTTGAGAAGAAGAGTAGCTTGATTTGGTGAAGAAAATGAAAAAGAAAAGGAGATGATGAATTGGATTTAAGAGACTCGTCATTTGCATACTCATGTAGTAGCTTTGAATTATCTATTACTATTATAAAAGTGTGCATTCTTACAAAATATGTAACGCCAAGTATACCCCTCCCCTCCTTTTATTTTAAAATAATATTATATTATTTATGTTATTATCTTTCATTAATATACATATTTTTTCTAATAAATTGTTATTATGTTTTAATTATTATTTTCGATTATATTATAATAGTATTCTTTCGAATTATTTTTGGATTGTATTATTATACTATAAAATAGTATTGTTATTATTATATTATAATAGTATTGTTATTGTATTATTTGTAATTGACGTAGTTGATTGGAAGAAGTGGTTTAATTAGTGAGTTATATGCATTACTATTTTTTTTCTTAGCAATTGTTATTCTTTTTTTAAATCTTTTTTTTAAATCATAGACTTTTTTTTTCTAAAAAGAATTCTTCTCCTAATTAATTTCTACAATCAACTATTCTATAAATACGCAATTCTTCCACACTAATTTAAAAAACTTACCAACGCAAATTATAATAATAGTTCGTAAGAGAAGATAGAAGATTCACATCTACTTATTTTTTTCAAGAACATCTGGTGATACTCTTTTTATCTTATTATTTTTCTATGATTATTCTTCATGTTTATTGGTGCGTCGTTTTACACAAAAAATAATTCCGACTTCTCAGTCGGTATGCCCACACTGCACAGATAGCAGTAAGCAAGATCGTCTCCCAAAGGACCGGCGAGATTTCCTCCGAATTTCCAACTGCAAAATAGTGATTTTTTACTAAAATAACTACGAAAATAAATAGAACACATAACATAAAAGACTACTTGAACTTTGGTTTTAAAGAAATTAAAAACGATTCTGGCAGCAAACAATTCCACTCTAGCTTAATTATTCTGATCCTCGATGCAAAAATAACTCTAATTACATGCAAACAAATCAGTTATGACTACCGAAGACGCTTCTGATTTAATCTCATTTCTCCATAAATTATCGATAATCAGGAAGACGCTTCACCAATTATTTTCCTAATTGACTGACAACCGTAAGAGACGCTCTATAGATTTAATGAGCCGACAGCATTAAGAACTAGAGAAACCTGATTCAAAACCGACAAACTCTGACGCAGGATTGTCGAATTAAGACTATTATTCCCTCGACTTTAACAAGTCGATTTACCACTAATTAAATCTAATCACGATTACGTATGACCGATTCAATTGGCTACAAATCAACTCTATTCAACTAAGCATTGTACACTACCTAGACGAATAAAGCGATTAATAGAAATCAACACAGAGAATAATCGATGCTTGCATAGAATTAAAGTGTGAAAACCAATTAGATCTCACAGAATAATCAAGCCAGTGCTTACTTGTTCTTTGCCGGAATAAAGAAATTAACTAGAAATCATAAACAAAGTAAAAGGCAAAATAATATAAACAGTAAAAGAAAGGAAGAAGAAAAAAAGAAGAATGGCGGTTGCTCTCCTCCCTTCTGTCTCGTCTCTCCTCTCCAAGATTCTAAGATAATCCAATAAATCCCCAAATTTAATCTATATATAAAAGGAAAATATTAATAATATCTAAATAGTCTTTAAAACTAAATAAAATCCTAAAAACTGAAATATCTTTAATTAATCCCGTATGGAATTATTTTAAGACTTGTAGATGGTCAAAATCCCGAAATTCCTTCATTCTCGCCCAACTACAGTACTTCACAGCCGGTATGGGCACGCTGCCTGATTTACGTTCTGCTCAATGTACACTTCAAATGCCCATATTCATAAAATTCATCCAAAAGTCTGCAAATTCTTCAATATTTGATATTTTCCCTACAAACACCATACATTCACACTTATTCCCAAATAAAGAGTATTTATTTAAGATTAAGAATAAAATGTACAAGAAATTCCACAAAATATGTAGAGAAAATATGCCCAATCATTTATACTATTATGATTATAGATTTAGTTTTTTTTGGCTGTTGAGATTTTATTATTTTAAACTGCTATTAATTATTATTTTTGTTTCATATATTTGTATAATAATCTACACAATTTCATAGTTTATTGTCGTTCTTGCTCTGTTGTTCACTTGAATCAATTATGAAGAAAAGCAGAGTAACAAAAAGATTTTGAATTTAAAGGATGGAATAATAATTATGATCAACTATATAAAAAAAATGAAATTCGTCCAAACCTTTTCCCCTTTTTCTTTTTCTTTTGATTATTTTATTATTTATCTTAATAGTATAGAAATAGTAAAAATATACGATTAGAGATTTGAATAATTACTATAATTTTGTAGTTTTAATTAGATTAGGTATTTTAAATAATTACTATAATTTTTTATTTTTAATAACATTAGGTATTGAATGATAATTATTTTCTTTTGATCATGTTATACACACAAGCACAATTGCAAACATTTACTGACACACTTTAATTCATATTGTTTCTCATAGGTACAACAGTTCATGTATTAAAAAAATCTCTGTTGTGTTCATTGCGGTGCTGTCAGATTATAGTACGAACCTCCGACATTTTGTTGTGAGAATGGAAAAATTTTATTTGCATCAGCTGAAGTCCCCAATGAATTGCACGAATTGTTCACTTCAGAATTAGAAGAGGCAATTAATTTTAGGAAAAATATTCGTTCGTACAATTCTATATTTCGTTTACATCATTTGGTGTAAAATTGGATAAGGGACTTGCATCTGCAAGACGGGGAGTCTATACATTTCGAGCACAATGAATGGTTTATCATGATCTTCAATTCCAGGGTTAATTCCAAATAGTTCTAATCCAGGATTTTTTCAGTTGTACTTTTTTTAGACAGTGAACGAGGTTGAAAATAGAATGAACAGGCTACAAAATTCAAATGTATCAGATGTGGCGGTGAAGAAGTTGATAAAAATTATGGAGACCAATTTATATGCCAAATTTTTTTGAAGATTGAATTGGACTGGCCTTCCATGGATACTGAGAACTTCATATCTCTAAAAATGTAAATTTGGATCAACGAGTGTACTATTCGCCTACTGCAGATCAAGTTGCAGCAATATGGGTAGAAAGAGGTAATGATAATAGCTCATATGAGAGAGATATTGTAGTTGATGCGCATTCCGGGGAGAGGCATAGAATAAAACATTATTATTTATAGCCTGTTGCAGTATCCACTTCTTTTTTCGAAAGGTGAAACTGGTTGACATCTAAATACAGTTGCAACACAAAGTATTTTCCTTTAAATTCCCTCTTTATTTGATAAAAAATACGACTATAAATTATTTATTTACAATCCAAATTATTATATTATTTGAATATTTTATTTTATATTTTTTTATTTTTTTATATTTTTGCAATTTCTCAACTCGTGTTAGAACTCTGAATAATACATCGACAAGGGCCACGATTATAACGGAAGAAAATATTATCTCTAGAGAACAAGGTATTTTTCTAACCTTTTGAACATAATAATATGAATTCATGTTTCAACAATATATACGTATTAATAAGCATTTTGTATGTTCAAATACTATATGCAACAGTTACAGGGGCAACGTTATAAATGTGTCTCATGTAGAGAATATACCTGCTATAAGTTACAAATCAGAAATTCAAGGCAGTCTATTCTTTTATTCGCTGGCAGATTATTTCAGCAATACGCAGTCGACATGTATATTAAATTAGAGACCACAAGATTAGATTTTATTCGGAGAAATCAATCAACTATGAGAGCCGAATTGTACCAAGGAATTATGGACAATGTCTTTAGAGGAGAAGTGAGAGGAACTGAAGTTGGCAAACGAATTATTCTACCTGCTATATTTATAGGGGGTCCAAGAGATATGAGGTGTATGATCTCGATGCATTGACATTAGTACAGAAATTTGGAAAGCCGAATTTATTTATTACTATGACCTGCAATCCAGAGTGGGGCGCAATACAAGAAAATTTATATCCTGGTCAAACATCTAAATATCGTCCTGATTTGACTTCTAGAGTTTTTAAGGCAAAATTGCAAGACTTGAAAGATCAGTTGTTCAAGCAAAGGATATTTGAAAATGTTGTTGCACATGTGCATGTGATTGAATTTCAAAAAACTGGTTTACTATACACCCACATGCTAATCATTTTCAAGTCGAATTATAAGATAAATACAACAGATGAAATTGATAAGCATGTTAGTTCCGAAATTCCAGATCCAGATGAAAATCGCGAGTTATATGAATTGGTGAAGAAGCATATGATGCATGGACCATGTGGGGAAAAGAATCCAAAAAACTCATGGTGAAAGGAAAATGCAAATGCCACTATCCACGACCGTATTGTGAAAGCATTATGCAAGGTAAAGATGGATATTCGATTTATAGAAGAAGAAATAATGAATCGGTCGTTTTTGTCCATAATGCAGAGCTCAACAATCGGTGGACTTATCTACTATCCAAATATAATTGTCATATTAATGTAGAGGTTTGTTATGGCATCACGGTAGTCAAATATTTGTATAAGTATATATACAAGAGACATGATAGAGTGGCTATTAATATGACCCAGAATGATGATAATAATCAAGTTGATGAAATAAAACAGTTTCAAGATGCACGCTGGGTATCTTCTCAAGAAGCACTATGGAGAATATTCGAATTTGAGATGAATGATATATACCCGACCGTTATCAACTTACAACTTCATCTTCCTGACAATCAGTTCGTAGCATACCACGAAAGTCAAAATCTGGATAGTTTTTAAAATTCATGTCACGTTTCAAAAACAATGTTGACTGAGTTTTTTCCTACCTGTGCTACAAGTGAAAAAGCAAGAAAGTACATTTACAAAGAATTTCCTGAGTACTATGTTTGGGACAAAAGGGTCAAATGTTGGACATAAAGGAAAAAGGACATTGTTATTGGACGTATTAGTTCGGCAAATCCTATTGAAGGAGAAAGATATTATGAAAGATTACTACTCTTGAATCATGTCAGAGGACCAACGTCTTTCAAATACTTGAAAACAGTCAATGGTACAGAATATTTGAGTTTCAAAGAAGCAGCACAAAAACGAGGATTGTTAGAAGCAGATGAAAGTATCATTGAATGCCTAAATGAAGCAATAACGTTTCAAATGCCAAAAGAATTACGAAGATTGTTCGCAATAATATTAGTACATTGTGCACCATCAAATATTAGAATTCTATGGGATGCGTATTATGATGCATTGTCGAAAGATTTCAGGAAGGAAGTAAGTAAATACTTCACTCGATCTACAAGTTTCCAAGACTTTGAAAAGTTTGAGCACTTACTTAGAAAGCATGGGGAAGGATATACAAGCTTATGATCTTCCAAGTATTCCTATGAATCTTGGTAGTGTGAACATTGAGAACTATAGAGAAATACAAGACGAAATGTCAATAGAGATACCTGAAGAAGATCAACAAGCAGAGTTAAAGTTGAATTCTGAATAACAAGTTGCATTTTCAATGATTTTGGATTGTATATAAAAAGGAGAAGGTGATTTTTTTATTTATTTATTTTTTTTTAATTTATAGACGGACCAGGTGGAACCAAAAAAAAATTCTTTTCCCGTGCATTATTAGCTAATGTCAGATTGAAAAAATTGATTGCACTTGCAACTGCAACATCTGGAGTTGCTGCTGGAATAATGCCTGGCGGAAGAACAACACATTCACGTTTCAAGATACCAATAAATGTTGATGAATCAAGTGAGTCTTCAATTTCTAAACAAAGTGCAGCTGCAGAACTCTTGCGTAGAGCGCAATTGATTTTATGAGATGAAGCGCCTATGGCTAAAAAGTGGGCGATTGAAAATGTGGATAGATTACTGAAAGATGTAATGGGAAATGCAAAGGATTTTGGTGGAAAAGTAATAGTTTTCGGAGGTGATTTTAGACAAGTGCTACCGGTTGTGCCTAAAGCTACAGTCTACCAAACTATATCGGCAAGTCTGGTTAAGTCTTATCTATGGCGCAAAACGAAGAAAATCAAGCTGTCAAAAAATATGAGATCGAGAAATGATAAGAAATTCAGTCAATTCTTACTTAGAGTTGGAAATGGTGAAGAACCAACTGACGTTGATGGAAACATTAGAATTCCATACGAGATGCTTATTGAGTATGATAACAAGATGCTTATTGAGTATGATAATGAGGAGAATTCCACAAAGAGACTCATTAAAGCCTTTTTTTCCAGATTTAGAGAAGAATGCACATTCTGCAGAATATATGACAAATCGTGCAATATTGACGGCAAAAAATGAGCATGTGGATAAGCTAAATGAAGAGTTAATTTCCATGTTCCCCGAAGATGAAAAAGTGTTTAATAGTTACGATGAAGCTATTGATGAGACAGACAAACATTATGAGATAGATTTTTTAAATACTTTGACTCCAAATGGCTTACCCCACATAAGTTAGTTCTCAAAAGAAATTGTCCTTTCATACTTCTAAGAAATCTCGATCCATCAAATGGGTTGTATAATGGAACAAGAAGGAAACCTCTAAGATAAAATCAAGCGTTCAGTTGGAACTTAGTGAACATCAAGAGAAGGGGAAAAGAAAAATATTTCGAAAGAAGTTTGAAGATTGCGTCGACATTTCCGGTGGCGACGATGATGATACCTTGGAAAATTTAATCTCCAAAAGCAAAAGAAAGAGAAGTTCGACGCGCGTCAAAGTAAAGAAGGAGAAGGATTGACCGTGATATAAATTTTAATTTTTAAACATTATAGTTTAGATTAATTACTTCCTTTTTAGCGATACTTGACTTTTACTTAGTTTAATTATTTTGTTTTTATCGTTTACTAATTATTCATCTTTTTAATTTTAATGCTTTATTTTAAAGATTTAATTATTCATCTTTTTAATTTTATCGCTTTATTTTAAAGATTTAATTAATCGTTATTAATTTATATTATAAACATAATTATATAAACTAATTTTTTAATCGAAATAAGTAAAAGACTTAGTGACCACGTGCATCGCACGTGTTGTCCACTAGTAGGAGAAAAAGGGTCTATTTTTTTTAATGGTTTAGCTAGTAACATAATTAGTTTATTACATACTGAGATATAAATAGATAAAGTAGAGAGAGAGAGAGATTGAGTGCAGAAATTGAGTAAACGTTACGTGAAGTTACTGATCCTTTGTACCCACTTCTATATACCAATCGGCAATGGTGTACCAATTAATTAATTTCATTAGTTTATTTATAAAAATAAAAATGGGAATATTATAACAAAATAAAATAAAAAATCATGTCAAAAAATCAGAATTTTTAAAGATCATATACTCTAAGTTTCAATTTATCAACTATATTTTACCTAATAAAATTCAAATTAAATCCTAAAAAATAATTATAAACCTTAAAATGGATGGGTGAACCCTAGAAATAATCGTAAAATTATCACGAATCATAATACGTTGAAATTGTTGAAAGAAAATGCATAAAAATATTAAAAATCGACATTTGGTATACAAGAATGAGGATAGAGGATCTCATTCGACTATTCCCACTATTCGCAATTTTTAGAGTCGTTTTCCTTTTTCATCCCTTAACAATTTTTAAGTTTTTCTATTTCAGACTCCCGCACAAAATTTTGTAATCACATCCTTTAAGTATCACTTTAACACATTACTGTCATCCGCCCACACACTTTAACACTTATCAAAATACAATAATTAAACTCTATGCAAACCCATTAAAGTCCTAAAGATCACAAACGAAAGTCCTAAAGATCACAAACGGAGAGTATAATAACTTAACAATTTGTTAATGGGACCAGACATTTTAACACATCTCATTTTTCAACGACAAACACACACATTAGTCCGTATATAACTACTCCACTTTGACTATAAGCTACACAACACTCTTTCACTATCTGGCTGAATTAGTCTTGACCATAACTTCTACTATAAAAATTTCCAACACTACACATAGGCAAAGACTTTGACTTAAATTGCTACGACGATGATGCATCAAAATATTGAATATAATGCAGTGCATCAAATTAAAACGTACGATGCATTATCTATAAAATTTAATTTAGAATCCATTTAGTGTAATTAATCTATGAATTTCGATTTGTTCTTAATTCCTACTTGAACATTTATTCTCACATCCTCACCAAAACCATAGCCTAAATATATATCCCATAAATACTTCTCTGAAGGGAGTTGGAGTCAATGAATTATATATTATTAATATATTATACTCCATCTGTTTCACCCAGAATGAGACAATATTTATTTATATGTGAGATATATTTTAAGAAATTGTCTCACTTTCGGGCGAGACTAAGGGAGTATGAGTTTGGAAAGCATATATTTAGTGGCCTCTGAAATAAAAGAACCAAATACTCCCTCCTTTCCATTTTATTTGGTTTTTTTTCCTAATCAGGACGTCCAACTTCAATTTGCTTGTTTTCTTAAATGAAAAATATTAACTTTTACTTTTCAACGTGAACCTCTTACTTTTCACTTATAACACTGCGCTAAAATCCGGTCTCAAAATGAAACAAGCCAATTGAAGTGGAATGGAGAGAGTAATGTGGAACATCTTTTGGAAATGACAAAATTGGGATGGTTGAAAATTTTCATAAGCATTTGAAAGGTTGATTTTGGAAATGATTTTGACATTTGGCAATCATCTGACCGTGTTATAGATGATGGCATATCGAAATGCAACAGAGGATCTCGTCCATGTTTTATAAGCTCTAGGTGTTCTAGTTTGACTATTTAATTCTACAAATTCCGAACGTACATCGACAAGGATTTTATTCATCGATTTAATCATAGCATCGAGTTCCCCAAAAGTGATCGTAAAACATGGAGTCGTATGTAATCTAAACTAGTCTAATATGAGATTTCGATCCCTTTCCTATTTCTGCAGAAGATCGAAGAAGACGAGCTGCGAATCTGTTTAGCTATTTGCATCATTGCAAATATGAATATACATGCCTTCTACTTATTTTTCAACTATTTCGAGCATTTTCAGTTATTTCTCTAACATCTAAGGATGAATGATGAATAATAGTGCTACTAATTTATAGGCCTAATTAATCCTCGCAAATAAAATAAAATTATAGGCCTCATGTTTGTAGTACCACATATGTTTCTCTCCATTTGGCCGAATAGATGTGAGGTGTAAAACAATAGAGTTGGCCAAATGGAGTGAACGAAGAGAGTAACACAAAACGGAACCTCTTTTGGCTAATTAACCAACAAAAACTTACAAGAAAATCACAACTAATTAATTTATAACACACATCACCTCATTAATATTAAAGCCAAAACATTACAACAATCTTCTTCAACTGTAAACATATACTATAGCACACTCAATCATAACACATCCGCTTATTTTCTTATAAGTTACATATGCTTTTATTTCTATCAAATTAATCTACTAAACACTCCAAACCCAGAGAAAAAGGGAAATGAAACTAAAACTTCTTAATCCAAACATGAAAATACACATAAAGCTTATCCCAAATCCTTTCCAACATTCCAAAATAAGCTTCTCTCCATCTCTTCTTCAACACCAGCACACTGCACACACCCGAAAATCCGACTGCGTATCCTGCACTCAAGAACACATACATCCACTCTATCTCTCCCTTTCTTTCTTCACCTTCATCTTCATGCCCATGCACCTCCTCTCCATCACTACCGCTGCAATTCTTTGTTAGTGGAGGGCCACAAAGGTCGTTCCCGATAAAGCTCGAGGCCTCCATAGTCTGCAGCTGAGTGCTCTGTGGTATTCTTCCACTTAAGTTGTTGAAAGACAGGTCGAGAAAGCTAAGAGACGAAAGAAGTGTGAAGTTATTCGGAATTTGGCCTGTCAAAAAATTACTTGACAAATCGAGAGATTCCAACTGCTTCATTTCTCCAATGCTCTTGGGGATTGAACCACTTAACTGATTTCTTGACAAGTTTAGTGATCCCAACTCCACTAAACTTGTCAGCTCCTTTGGGATTCCACCCCTCAGATGGTTACTCGAGAGATCGATATTCGTAACCAATGAGAGAATGGTGGAGTACTCAAATTCACCTCCTTTCGTGGCTACAGATGCGCTCTCCTTAAACCCGTAAATAGAGGAAACCTGTAGACTCTTATCATTTAACAGTCTCTTTGTGGCCATTGCAGTAAGGTTGTGCAAACACTTTGGTATTATCCCGGATATACTGTTACCGGAGAGATCCAAGATTTGAAGGGACTGTAGATGGCATAACTCTGAAGGAATCCCACCACTAAAATTGTTTAAGCGCAGAATGAGAAACTTCAGATCCGTTAGGCTCGTACCGATCCATGTTGGTATGGTTCCATCAAGACTATTACGTCCCAAGTCCATCTTCAACAAGCTTGATAAGTTACTCATTGACAAGGGTATTTGGCCGGAGAAATTGTTCCCATATAGATTCAAGGACATCAGGTCTTGAAGAAACCCCAAGGAATTAGGTAAAATCCCAGACATTGAGTTATTGGCAAGATTCAGGATAAATAGGGATTGCCATTTTTCCCAGCAATCTGGTAATTCTCCACTCAATCGATTCCCCTCCAAGAGAAGACTAACCAATTGGTAAGTTCGATTCGTGGAGTCGCACAGAAAGTCAGATAAACCCTCAGAAAATGTGTTGTGCGACAGATCCAATCCCCACATATTATCTCCTATTCGAGGCAAAGAACCGTTGAAGTTGTTACGACTCATGTCCGCGTTACCGTTGTTCGAATACGGAATGTTGCCGTGGAGATTGTTGTTAGATATGTTTAAAAACGAAATATTGAAAAACCAGGTAGGTGGAGTGCCTGAAATTCCAGAATTAGATACGTCGAGAGCATCGATATTCCTCCTTGTCTGAAGCCATGAGGGTATCTTAGAGCTGCCTGCACCTAAACTCCACGTCCCGAGCCTGAGATCCATAATTTGAAATGGTGCAGTCCAATCAGGGCCTACGCTCAGATTCAGGTGATTTCCAGAAGCAGAAAAGGTTTCCAAGTTCGGGGCGAAGTGGGCTTCGGTCACGATCCCTTCCAGCTGGTTATTATCAACATGAAATTCATACATCTTAGAGAGTTTGCCCAAACCCACCGGAAGATTCCCGGTGAATTTGTTTTGATCTAGCCGTAGATAAACCAAAGATGATAACTTTCCTATGCTGATTGGAATCGTACCTGACAATAAGTTGTTTGTGAGAGATAGGCTCTCAAGAAGCTTAAATTCTCCCAACTGCTCCGTGAGATGTCCGGAGAGTCGATTATGGCTCAAATCAAGATCGTGCAAAGATCCTAAGAAACATTTTCCAAATAAATCTTCTGCTTGTCCTTGCAACCTATTATAAGATAAGTCCAATGATTGTAATCTGCACAAGCTAGTGATTTGTGTTGGCAGTTTTCCGGACAGCTGATTAGAACCCAAGTGAAGGCTCTCAAGAGAGGTTAGATTTCGTATGGCCTCAGGAATTTGACCTTCGATTGAGTTAGTGCTCAGATCAAGGAACTCCAAATCCTTACAAGAGTAAACCCAATCCGGAACATTACTTGATTTGAGATAGTTCCAAGAAAGATCAAGAAACCGGAGGTTAGTGGCGTTGCTAAAGGTTGGAATTTGTCCAGAGTAAAGTCTGCCATGAAGATCAAGATGAACAAGTGTCTTGAGTTGAAAGAACCATTGTGGGATTGGGAGGAAAGAGAAATCACTATCATAGATACCCTGAGATAAATCGATGAGTGTAAGAGAAGTGCTACGATTATTCACATGATCCTGAGAGGGATCGATGGAGCAGTCACTCAAGTGCAGTCGGAGCAAACGAGGGAGGGAGTTGATGGCCTCAGCCCAGTTGTTTTCTCTGCTCAAGTTGCCAGAATTCAAGTTTAAGTATTCCAACTTGGAAAGCCCCGACAACCATTCCAGGTTGTCTGATTCCAGATAATTCATATCAAAATCAAGAGTACGTAGATTCGAGAGATTCCCAATGTGTGGGGGTATCCTGCCCGATAATCCTGAACCAGATAAATTCAGGTACTCGAGGCTCGACAAGGAGCCGATGTAAGAAGGGATAGTTTCAGCGAAGTTATTACCACTGAGATCAAGATATGTTAGATGCTTCAGATTCAACAAAGATGGGTTTATTTTCCCTCCTAAATGATGAGTCTGAAGTCGGAGGCGATGAACATGGCCGGTTGAGTTGTTGCAGACTACGCCTTCCCATTTGCAGCAGTTTATCGCTTCGCCATTACCCCACGAAGAGAGACGGTTGCTGGAATCTTGAAGAGACTGCTTGAAGGTTAGGAGCGAACGTCTTTCGATTTCCGGGCAGAAATTGACGGAGGAGGAGTTGATGGCTTGAGAAGAAGAGTAGCTTGATTTGGTGAAGAAAATGAAAATGGTGATGAAGAAAAGGAGATGGTGAATTGGATTCAAGAGACTCGTCATCATTTGCATAGTCTAGCTTCCAATTCTGAGAAAATTAAAAGGGTCTTTTTTTAAGTGTTCAATTTTCACTAACATAATTACTCCCGTCTCACTTAGAAAGAGACGAAGGGAAGTACTGTATTACTGTATTGACAAAGAGAGGGGGAGAGAGAGAGTCTGTAGAATTTGAGAAGAGTATGCATGAAATTATTATCTTGTATTCCCACATAACATTAAATGCATGTTCCCTACGTCTCATGATTTACCAACCTTATTGATTTTTTAGGGCAAATACACAAATCTAGCCCAATAAATTGGTCTAGTGACAAGTTTAGCCCGAACTTTACATTTACGACAATTTTAGCCTAACAAAGTGAATTTGTGACAATTTAAGCCAACTTATAATTTTCAACGCCTAAAAACTTGTAAGGCATCCGGAGGCTATTTCATCATGCTAAGATAACATGTCATTATCGATTTTCATCTAAAAAACTAAAAATAAATTTTAGATGGAGATTTTAAACAAAAAATTTTGAAAATAATTTGTATTCATCTTCTAAATTTATTCGATAACTTGCGAACCATAATATTTCTCTTATATTTTGTCAAACCATCTTCATTTTTTTTAAAACCCAATTATTGCCGATTAATTAGACACCATTATGAGAAATCTAACCATAAAGTTTTTAAAATAAAAATATTCTTATAAAATATCTTACTGTTGAATTTAGATATTTTCAAACAGATCGTAGAAGGTTGAAGCTAGAGAAAAAATGTAGTTTTCATTAACAAATTAACTTTTGGGCATACTACTCTCATATTTTTATATAGATCTGAAAAACATGAAAAAAGAAGTAGTGCGCTCCTCGTTTAGTTTAGAAATTATTTTTTTTTTAAATAGAAATCTTATTATTATTATTATTATTACTTTTTTGAGACGGTAATGAAAATATGATGACGTGTTGTCTAACGTGGCGAGCTCATGTAGACTCTGAATGCCACGTCGATTTTTCCGACGGTGAAAATCATTAAATGCTGAAATTGTCATATTTAAAATTTATTAGGCTAAAATTGTCACAAATGTAAAGTTCGGGCTAAACCTGTCACTAGACGAATTTATTGGGCTAGATTTGTGTATTTTTCGATTTTTTACCCCTTTTTTTGAGCTTTGAAATGTTGGAATTTAAAAATAATTTTCGAAATATGTTCTTTTAGGATATTATGATGCTTATGCTTTCCTAGAATAACATTTTCCAAAAACCTATTTTAAAACCCACCATTTCAAAGTCTCAATAAGAACAAAAAAGTTAAATATATCAGTAAATCGCGGACAAAGGAAGTACGCGATTTTATTATTTCATGCATCACGTATCTTTAATTATTGAAGTACGTACTACTAATAGGACCGAGTGCGTAATAATTTTAACTGAAAATTTAAACAAGAATACACTAATTTGGGCAAATAACGATTATTACTTCTAAAAAAACCAAGGTGAAAAGGTTGTAAATTCTTACAATTTGCAAACCCACATTAATGGGAGCTGACGAACAAACGTTGACCCAAAGTCAACTTGACTTGAATGAAGAACACTTATTAATTAATTTATAGGAAAATTGGGGCCATCTCAATTTTCTACCTACCACAATTAATGGATAACTACTCGACTTGATTTTTCAATTCGTCGTGCCATTTTTTCTACCCAATAAATGAGGAACGACTTTGCATATATAATTTTTATGCAAAATGTGCATCAGAAACGCTCCACTAATTAGTTATGGACAATCTTAATGTCTCACTGCTGATGTCACGTCATTCGTAGACAATATATTAAGAGTGCCCATGGTGGGTAGAGAGCATTTCTGCTGTGGACACATTAAGAATTTTCACCGATGACATGGTATTGCCACATCAATAATATGTTCATTAGGGTTTAGTTTTTTTTCATAGGGTTCAATTTTTTTGGATAGAGATAATTTTTATAGAATATATTAATTACACTTTCCTTAAATAAATCATTTCCACATTATACGTGAGTATATTATGAATGTCGTCAATAGGGGAGATTGAAGTATATATAGGCATAGTTTTTTAAAACAAACCGTTCAAGTGGAATGAGTGATTGTACTAGCCGTCGTTGACTCACTTCTAGCCGTTAGGACTTTGCCCTAACTAGAATCTTACGTATCAGTGGATTGGGTCAGGTAATCCATTTAGGTAGATCGATAAACCTTTGAGGTGGTTTTCTAGCGATCTTGAGGTCTCCATAACTAGGCAGCTGGACTTCCACGAGGGTAGGTTGATGAAGGACTAAAGTGGTCAAATCGATATTTATAGGTAAGATTGATGAGAACGGCCTTTGACCTTCGTATGACAAATCGATTTGTTCTAATAGCTAAGGCCTACTAACCGGACCAAACAGTATCGGTCAGCCTTACCAACCTTAACTCTAATAATAAAAAATAAAAAAATGTCTAAATGTGGTTTAAATTGAAAATTTTCATCAATATAAAATTGTAGAGGGTTCCCAAACAGTTTGATAATAATTTTCTAGATTATATTAAGTTCAAGGGCGGAGCCAAACTTTCGACGCAGGGGGGTCACAGTCGGGCACTTGCATGGTCCGAATCCTTCGGAAGGCGTGCTGGTGTGGCTCATTGCCTCAGCGACGGTGAAGACTCCGTCGATGGATTAACAACGACGGGAAAGGTGGCGACAACAATTAAACTATGAGACTGGGAGTGTACAGTCTTTTTCATGAATTTCTTTAGAATTGGAGGAAAATTTGATGAAATTTTAGAAATATTACTAATTTAAAACATTTTTATTAATAATTCATGAAATTACTAAAATACGCTTAACTTTTTTTCAAATTCTAGTGGGGTCACTTGACCCCACTGCCACAAGCATAGCTCTGCCCCTTGATTAAATTCACCAGAATGAATAAGATATTATATATATGGGGTTAGTTGTCTCTAAACACATGAAATATTGCCAATTAAAGTATAAAGAAGCTAGCCTCTTTGTATTTTCTTCGAGCTTAATATGCCTTAATCATCTACTTGCTTTGCCAACTGCAACTTCAAAGAGTATGTTAACATGATATTTTTGAATATATGTACCTACAATAAGGAAATATGAATGAGAACTATATCTTTTTGTGATAAGATTAGGGATGAGTGAAAAACCACCTCGAATAGCCGTCCTAGTAATAATAGGGTAATTACAAGAAATATAACTTCCAACTACCAACAATTAATGAGATAATCTATACATTGATACAATAGATGGAATCTACCAGAATTATATTGTGAGGATAATTATTTATGCATCATTATTTATGCTTCATATATGTATTTACCAGAGATGAAAGCAATAAAAATAATTGTTACATGTAGTCATATTAAAGTTGAGATGAAAATTTGCATCTGGCTAATAAGGTGTCACCTATAAAGTTAGAAGAAAAAAAAACATTTGAAATCGCTACTCCTATACTTAAAATATTATTTTCATTTTTTTTGTCTTTTTATTTTCAAAAGATTGAACCGATTGTTTCGTCATCTTTCCAAGTTTGTATGAGATATAAACTAAGTATATACTTTAGGAAAGGTATTAATAAATTAATCTTTAAATAATGATGATAATTTATACATGACGACTTTCGATATAATTAAATCGTTGCGCACCATTTTACTTTGTTACGCTAAAATAGAGGTACAACTTGCAATGCATGTTACCTTGACTAGTATCATAAATGCATGCATCGTGATTCTTAAGCTTCCAAGTGTTAATTTGTGGCGGAGCCACATTTTGGTGATGGTGGGCTAAAGCCCACCCCACTTAATTTATTATTTTTTTTAGTTCTTAAAATTTTGATTTTGGTCGGAAATTTTCACCATTAGCTCACGTTAAATGTGAGAAAATTGAGTAAATTTGGTCTCGTTTGTGTCACCCCGCCAATTGAACCTACCCCATTTCAAATTCCTAGCTCCGCCACTGATGTTAATTAGATTGATTTCGATCAATTAATTTTGGTATAATTTTCAACTAATCAATCCCTCTAATTCTAGCTATAGGACCTTTTGACTTACTCCCTCCGTTTCTAAATAAGTATCCCACTAGCGAAACTCTTTTGTTCCTGAATAAATATACTATTTTACAATTTCATACAATTTTTTTTGTCAAAGGATCGTATTTCGTCGTACATTATCCCTTAATTTGTTAATTTCGACCAAACACGTAAGAATATTCTAATCGTATTATGAAATTCGCTAAATTAAAATCATATTTCTTAAAGAAAATTAAACCGAAATTTACCATCCAATTAAAGAGTTTTATATAACAATATTCTTTATATTTTAGTACCTACAAAATTATACAATTAATTTATATACATACTATTGTAGTTCATACAAGATAAAGTCTCGACTCTTAAATGTATTACTACAAATATACAATATAGAAGATAAAACATACTCATAGCTAGCTTATGTTACTAGTTTAATTAAGTTATAGATGAAACCATTATCCCTATTTTCACTATAAATATTTTAGCATTTGAACTAGATAATTAGGGTTAAGAAACAGTAGTATATAATCTAGTCACCTATTTTCTCTCACCTAAACTCTCTTCGTCCATTCATATATTACTACGTAAGATTCAATTCATTAAAGTCCAAGGAAACTTCTAACCAATCACTCCAATTTTCAAGTATAGTACATTTTGATACATATATGTCTCCGTTTAATTTGGTATTATTCGAATCCTAAATTTCGATCTATTTTAGTATTATGTATTTTTCCTCAATAATTTTAATCTATAATGATTTAGATTAATCTTTTTTCTAGGATTCAATTGTCAAATTAGGGTTTATAATGATGAATTTTTGACATTTAATTTCGCTTTTATTAGTTATATATACAAGTAATAATTTTTATTTATTTATAAATCTCTTGTTTTAATCCTCTCCATCCATTATCTACGCGCGCAGTTCGTATTTTCATTTCAATGTATCAAAAAGTAAATATTGAGATAAACTTTAATCATGCCTCGTCACTTGATATAGTGTATTATAACGTACCCTATATCATGTAGTAGAACAATAATATTCCTATAAATCATGGCCTAATTAAACATAATCTTTTATTCTGAAATATTCTAACGGGGGAGTACTATAATAGTGATCTTTATTTTATAAAAAATAATACAAATTATTAAAAATTACTGCGAAATCGGACAGAGAATACCATCCGTATTTCCAAACGTTCAACATATTAATTTACTAAATAATTTCAACCTAACCTTAAAAAAAATAACATAGTAATTTACTAAATAATTCCAACCTAACTCTAAAACTCTTGATTTCACATAGTTTCCATGTAGGAAAATTACATCTCTACACTAAATCAACTTGTGGCATAGTTAATTTCCATCATAGCTTTCCACGTACCCTAGAAAATTTATTACTAGAGTGAGAGGTTTATTTTCACCTCACTTAGCAACTAGTATTTAATTACCGGAGTTTAATCAATATTTTGTAAAATTTCAAGAAATTTAAGTTATAGAAGGCAGAAAATTTCAAAGGAAAAAAAAAAAAAGCTCAAAAATATGTCTACAATTAGCATAAATCATGTGGGAATCCTTAGAAATCCTCTCCAATGCAAAAACAAGAGAACTTCAATCAATAAACCATGGAGTCTCAGTCTCCCTAATTCGTCACCCGCCTCTCGCCTCGTGAAGCCTTGCCGTGTCTCCTCGAGAGTCGATACCATGCCCGCTGAAATAACCCGACGTTCTGGTAACTATGAGCCTTCGCTTTGGGATTTCGATTTCATTCAATCTCTCGACAATCATCCATACGTGGTATGCATATTCATAATATATATATCATCCTCATTTAATTTCATTAAGTTGATTTAAATATAATTTTTCGATCTTTTACGGTTGATGGAATACTTGTTTGTAATGTATAGAAGGAGATGCAGTTGAAAAGGGAGGAAGTGCTGATTGTGCAGGTGAAGATGCTGCTGGGGACAAAAATAGAGGCTGTGAAGCAGTTGGAGTTGATCGATGACTTGAAAAATCTCGGATTGTCTTATTTCTTTCGGGACGAGATAAAGACGATCTTAACATCTATATACAATAATTCTTGTTGTAATGTGTCAAATTAGCCACTTTAGATAGTAAAAGATAAATTCTAGCCACTAACTTAAAAATTATAAATTCTAGCCATTTCATATACGAGTAGACAAAAATACCCTTAATGAGAAAAAATTATAGAATAAAAAATAATTCAAAATAACTTACCACGTCCGCCGTTTTGTCTCCCCTCTCTCGCGCTCTCTATTCTACCATTTTCTCATCGCGCTCCAAACCACCGCAATCCGGCAACTACACCGCCGACGACGCAATCCGGCAACTACACCGCCGTCACCGCTACAAAAATCCGACAACACGTTCGATCGAGCCTTGATGAGATCTCGATCGAGCCTGATGGTTTTATCTCTATCCACGTTCCTCGATCGTGCATGTTTAGAGTTTTGGGATTTGTACTTAGGGTTTAGGGTTTATTATTTATGGTTCGAACCTTATAGTTATCGATCGTGCAGTTTGCGTATTCGATAAGGTTGAAGGTCGTGGGTCTTGTTTTTTAGGGTGTACAGTTTCGTCTCTTGGGGTTATGTTTAAGGTTAAGGGTTTAGGGTTTAGGGTATTAAGGTTTAAGGTTTGGCCTCGATCGATTGCATCCGAGCTTGTTGAACATGGCTCGATCGTGAACATAGCTCGATCGAGCCATTAATTCCATATTGAATGTGGCTCGATCATGAAAATGGCTCGATCGGGCCATTAATACCATATTTAATGTGGCTCGATCGTGAATATGGCTCGAACGGGCAGACGGCACGAACCAACGACGGCGGCTCGAACGGCAGACGGCACGAACCGGCGACGGCACGAACGGACTACGACGGCTCGAATGGCAGACGGCACGAACCGTCGACGGCGGCTCGATCAGGGGTCGAACAGTTTGACGACGGCGGCTCGATCAGTTTGAGTCGTTCCCCCACGGTGGCTCGAACGGCGGAATAAAGTGAGCACAAACTTCCGGCGAAGAGGTGGCGCGATCAGGCGGAGTTCCTCGGCAGACGGCACGAACCGACGATGGCGGTTCGAACGGCGGTTTTGGTCTGTGCGGCAAGTGCGGCTCTAATATACAAAACCTAGATTTTGTATTTTAAATGAAAATTATATTTTAATTTTAATTAGTGAGGGTAAATTTGTCTTATTAAATAGTAAGTGGCTAAATTTTATAATTATTAAGTTAGTGGCTAGAATTTATCTTTTACTATCTATAGTGGCTAGTTTACATAATGCCCCATAATTCTTTCGAAAATAATAATCAAGTAGGGGATTTGTATTTCACGGCTCTTGGATTCAGACTCCTGAGGCAGCACGGTTTCAATGTTTCACAACGTGAGTACAAAATTTCGGTCAAACGCCTCATTTTTGTCGAGGGACGGAGGGTGCAATAACTAAGCATGTATGTTGTTATTTGATGCGCCTCGAGATCGAGACATATCGATAATTCACGCTTCGAGTGCGTGTAAACTCCTAATCTTCTCAAACAGAAGCCGAAAACCATCGAGGGTTCGTTCACAATTCTATTTCGATAAAAAGACGGCAAATATACAATTCAACCTTAAATAGGTTTGACACCCTAAAACCTAGTGGACTTAGATATTCTAATTGGACTCTAACCTAGGCCCAATAACAAAACTAAAATTAAAAGACATTACATAATCTCCTCGATTTCTTGGTCGTATCATTATATTTCTTTCTATTAATTGAATCTCATATATATGCATGCAGGGATATTTGATTGTTTCAAGAACGAGAAGGGTAGTCACTTCGACGAAATCCTAATCGAGGAAGATATAAACGCCACGTTGCAACTCTACGAAGCATCTTTCCATTTGAGGGAAGGCGAAAATACACTGGAGCTAGCTAGGCAAATTACCACCAGGTATCTGCAGAAAAAATTCGACGAGGGAAGTATAAATGATGAAAACCTATCGTCGTGGGTTCGACATTCATTGGATCTCCCTCTTCACTGGAGGATCCAAAGGCTCGAGGCAAGATGGTTCTTAGACGCTTACGCGGCGAGGGAAGACAAGAACCCGCTTATTTTCGAGCTCGCCAACAACAAAGAACTCAAAGAGATCTCTAGGTACGTACCTTACCTATATATGCATGCATGCATGCATGGAACTATATACATATTAAAGCATTGATATATTTTCTCTATTAATTGTTAATTAATTATTACACATGTGTATAATTGTTAGGATGTCTATTTAGTTGGGCCTAATTGACGTATTGGGTCTAGCCCGTATGATGTACTCTATTTATATAGAAATAGGGCAAAAACTCTTGTTGTCTGAAACAGCCGTCATAATACAATTTGTTATCCGTTTCCTGCCCGTGGACGTAGCCAACACAATGTTGGTGAACCACGTGAATTTATGTCTCTTTACGTTTTCTGTTTGTTTGATTTCTCAATGATCCTATTTCGTCACAACAATAAATATATATATAGGTGGTGGAATGATTCAAGTTTAGCTGAAAAACTCCCCTTCGTGAGAGATAGAGTGGTGGAATGCTACTTTTGGGCAGTTGGGCTATTTGAGGGACATGAATTTGGATTTCAGAGGAAAATTACTGCTGCTGTTATTATTCTAATTACTGCTATAGACGATGTTTACGACGTCTACGGTACATTAGACGAACTTCAACTTTTCACTGACGTCATTCGAAGGTTCTGATCAATTCTCTTTTTTTCATTTTTTTCGAGAAATTTCGTTATTTATTTAATCTCTCACCTATATGTACTTTCAGATGGGATACACAATCGATAGACCAACTTCCATATTACATGCAACTCTGTTATTTGGCGCTCTACAACTTTGTCTCCGATCTGGCTTACGATATTCTCAAAGACCGCGGTCTCAACACTATCCCGTATCTACACAGATCGGTGAACACATGCACCTTCTTTATTCTCTCGATCTCGTTAAATGAACTTAATATGCTCATAGCTGATGTGCGCGACAACCATGTTGACCATTAATTATTAAGTTGAATTTAGACTTTCTTTTAGGGTTTTGTGTTTTTTTCATTTTACATAAACTTTTATGTAATTTAAATAAATGCAGTGGGTAATATTGGTTGAAGCATATTTGAAGGAGGCTGGGTGGTACGAGAATGGATACACACCAAGCCTTGAAGAGTATCTCACCAACGCCACTATTTCAATAGGCGTTCTTCCTATAGTATTACCGGTCGAAATATCCTTACCGAATTCTACGATTCATCGCACCCCGTTCGATCGTCCCCACAAAATACTTGACCTTTATGCGAGGGTTTTAAGGCTTGCTGACGATCTTGGAACAACATCGGTACGTCGTTAACTTTGTGTTCAGTCATTGTCTATTTTCCTGTCGTCCCATCGGTAACGTCTCACTTGAGGTATTTACAGGGTGTATAAAATTTAAAGGAAAAAAAAAAATTAAGACATGACTGATAGTAGTTATTGGGAATCACAATATAAGCCAATAGATTCCCACCCTCTCTACAAGTTCGAGCTTTTAGATGAGACGGAATTCTATCAGTAGTATACATTAGGAGTAATTAGCTATGTATAGCTTTTATCGATCTTTTTTGGGTGCATCTGCATGAGACGAAAATTGGATGTTCAGATAAAATTTTAGTCTCATTTGATGTAATACAGTATACACTACATTAAACAGAATAATACTATAATATATCAGATGGGACTTAAATTTTATCTTAACATCCACTTTTCGACACATAGGGATCAACGCAAAAAGATTTTGTGCATGCAATAACTAATCACTTTGCTATACATATATTAATGTATCCTAGTCTGAGCTAGAGAGAGGGGACGTGCCGAAAGCAATCCAGTGTTACATGAAGGACAACAATGCCTCGGAGGAGGAGGAGGCACGGGAGCACGTGAGGTTTACGATCAGAGAGGCGTGGAAGGAGTTGAACACGGCCATGGCGGAGCCCGACAATTGTCCGTTCACGGAACAAACGGTGGAGGCTGCAGCTAATCTAGGAAGAGCAGCACAGTTTATTTATCTAGAGGGAGATGGGCATGGACATTTCCAAATCCATCAACACATGGGAAACTTGTTCTTCCACCCATACGTATGATTCGTGCCGGGCGTACCAAACTTTTCGGAAGTTGAGTCGTTTCTCGAATACTATATGTAAATTGTAGAATAATGAAGCGGTACGTTCAACTTTGTTGGGAGTCTTGGGACAAAGGAAGCGTTATCACATTTGTTAGTCTTGTAGAAAAATTAAAGAAAATGATTATCCAACAAGTTACACATATTTATCGTAAGTTGCGTTCTCTTTGGTGTAAAAGAAAAAGAGATAAAAGACAAAATCACCCTTAAAATCCCACTCTTTTCGTCACCTTTTCTCGCATTTTATTAATGAAGAAAAATTTTACTCCTTAAATTGATGAAAATATTTAAAACACCAAATTGAAGAGATAATATTTTATCTCCATTATAGTGCAAATGGAGGAGGAAAGAGCAAATGTGAGGAAATGCGAGAAATGAGGAAGATTTAAAGGGTGAATATTGAAAGTGCTAGTTTGTGCAAAAACTAAAAATTAATTCTGTTCTTAGATGCAATAACAGAAAGCAGTAAAGAACACAAGAACTTTGGTAACCCAGTTCGGTGATAACGCACCTACGTCTGGGGGACAATATCCGAGAGATTCAATCCACTATAAGCAGTAGAGAGACTTACAGGACTTTACACCAAGGACTCCACCTTATGTCACCTATTCGTCTCGATTACAACTCCCTTACAATGAGACCGAATACAACCACGAGATAAACTCGCAAAGTGATAAAACACAAATATGGTTCTAAGCAACACGCCTAGACAAAACTGAACAAAGCCAGGGAAGCTTGTTCAGAAACACACGCTCGCTCAACAAACAAACTTGAACTACACACGTTGCAAGAAGAACAAAAACTCACGAATGATAATCTCTAGAGCGGCGCGTGCTTTAGGGTTTTCCTTAGAATATATACTCAGCACAGGAAACCCTAGAAGATCTTCAGGCTGATCTTCTGTGCATGGAAACTTTCCATGCAGAATAATCTTCCTTCTACGAATAATAATATATAATATATATATATATATATATATATATCTTTAAATACTTGATTCATGCATTTATCCAGTCAGCAAACGCAGCAGAAGACTTAAGAAGAAAATCGCCAATACAAATCTGAGATGCATGCACACATGCACTAACAAATATCTTTTTTCTTTCGCATCAAAGAGAACACAACCTTCAACTATACACTTTGCAAATCAAATGTAGTGGGAGGAACTATGGCAGCGGTAAGGGTGTACTGTGTACGTGGGTCGAATATAAATACGACTGAGGTCGGCTTTCCTAAAAAAATTTAAGCACGAGCTCAGACTCAGGCTCGTTTTGAGTAGATATATATTATATTAATTTATACTATATGATAGTTGCGAACACACTCCCCTACAACCAAACGTGTTTGTGAGCTTTCAACCCAACGACCAAGCATATGTAAGCTCGAGCACCGGAGCTTGGCTTGCAAAAATTTCTGAGCTTGATTTGAAGCTTGAGCTTGCCTCGTTTTTTTAACGGACAAGTTTCAAATGATTTTTTTACGAGTTGAACTCGAATAGCCCACAAGTAGCTTTTTTCGTGTACACCCCAGACAATGACGGACATTTTTTTGGATTATTATAAAAAGTATCTTGTTTACAAATTTTGATTTACCTATTTTTCCCTTACAAATAAAATAAATATTAGAACATTAATATTATTATTAGAATATTAATTTCGGATATATGTCAATTTATATTCAACTTATATTATTATTTTTATTTATCTTCAAGTGTATTAATATTTATAATATACTAATAACAATAAATAATCATTATGTATACAATAAGATTATACGTGCATCGCACGTAATCTCTGCTAGTTTGATCAAAAACATGAAGAAATCTTTGTTAAAAAATATATATATATATATTTAGTGTTGACATACTAATTGGCCTCAGTTCATCTTCTATTTTTTATCAAATACTCCCTCTGTCTGTGTCCTGTCCTGCAATTGAGCCATCTCACCTGAATTTAATGTCATGTTTCTTAAAATGAAAATAATTACGGAGTAATTTTAACAATTTAATGTGGATCCCTTACTTTTCACTTTTAACGCAACGCATCAAATCCAGCGCTCTAGGACGATGGAGGGAGTATAATAATTTGCTACAACGGTTTCTATATTGAGATTGTAATTTCAAGTACATTGTTACAACAATGCAAATTAAATGTGAATTCTTACTAAACGTGCATGGACGAATTAGATACTCTATTTATTCTGACGAAGTTGAGTCGTTTAATTATTCCATATATCACGTATAGTAGTATTTAAGTAACGACTCAACTTCCCAAGTTTGTAAGGCATGACACGAATCATACGTAAGGGTGGAAGAACAAGTTTCCCATGTGTTGATGAATTTGGAAATGTCCATGCCCATCTCCCTCTAGATACACATACTGTGCTGCTCTTCCAAGATTAGCTGCAGCCTCCACCGTTTGTTCCGTGAACGGACAATCGCCGGGCTCCGCCATGGCCGTGTTCAGCTCCTTCCACACCTCTCCGATCATAAACCTCACGTGCTCCCGGGTCTCCTCTTTCGACGCATTTGTATCCTTCATGTAACACTGGATTGCTTTCGGCACGTCGCCTCTCTCCAGCTCAGACTAGAGTGAGTACATTAGGTTCAATTAATCAACATTTCATGCATGCATAACGAACTGATTAAATCATTCTCTTTAATAACAATGTACGTACCGGTGCTGTTCCAAGATCATTGGCAAGCCTTGAAACCGTTGCCGAAAGGTACAACATTTTGTGGCGACGATCGAATGCGGCTCGATCAAGAGTGGAGTTTGGTAATGATAATTCGACTGATAGTAATATTGTAAGAGAAGCTATGGAAATCTTTGCTATGGTGAGGTACTCTTCAAGGCTTGGTGTATACCCACTCTCATACCATTCTGCCTCCTTCATGTATGCTTCAACCAATTCTACCCACTGCATGTATATATACAGCCATTGCATAATAGTACAATAGCAAGAAATGACAAAATGGCTGGCCGGGCGGCTGTCCCGATCCCATCAGGCTTTCCCGGGACAGGGTTGGCTTGGCTCGACCCAAAAAATTATATATAACGGGTTGGGATCTTCAAAGCCCAACCTACGTACCCCGAAAACTCCAATTTAGTGTATAATTGTTCAGGTTAGGTCAGGATGGCCCGATCCCGTTGGAAATTTTGTCATTTTAGGACAGTCAGATCCAAAATCCTATGTTCAACATAATCAATTAATAGTCAATAGTGGTTCAAGCTTGCACCATAGGTGTACTTATTAAGGTTGTATTGCTTTGTTTTGATATATAATACTCTCTTCGTCCTCAAAAAATTAAGAGTGGATGTCGGTTCGATTGCGGGTATTAGTGAAATTGTGGGATTGTTTTGAGTATGATAAATGTCCTATGCAATATATTGTTTTGATGGTGTGTTATGAGTGGAATAAAGGTTGTGGGTAGTGTCTAATCTAGGGCTGGGGAAATATACCGAAAATTCGGTATACCGTCCATACCGTACCGAAAATACCGTAATTAAGGTATACCGAAATTTTCGGTAAGGTATCATACCATACCGGGAGACAAAGGTAAGTTAAAGGTATCAATTTTTGAATACCGGAGTATACCGTTACATACCGTTATTGAGGTATATACCGAAAATAAGGTATATACCGGTATCGCGGTATATACCACCATCGCAGTATATACCAAAAGTAGGGTATATACTTTAAATTATGTATATACCTTAAATTATGGAGTGAGATTAGAAAGTTTTTTATGCTCTCGTTGTGTTTTGAATTTAGATGTTTTGGATTTGAATTTGATAATATGTTTTGTTTTGAAGAATGTTGGAGTTTAAATATTTGGGTGCAGTGCTATTTATTGTATTGTAAGTTTCTAAGATATGAATTATACATATATTGATTTATTTATTTATAATTAATTTAAGGTATACCGTGACATACCAGCTTAAGGTATGGTATACCGAAAATAAGGTATGGTAAAGGTATGTAATTTGCTTCATACCGAAATTAAGGTATACCGGTTTAAGGTATACCGACAAGTAAGGTAAGGTAAAGGTATGAAAAATTAGCATACCGTCACTTAAGGTAAGGTATAAGGTATGACGAAAATACGAAGATATACCGTACCGACCCACCCCTAGTCTAATGAAAGACAAGCCAATAAATAAAAGTGGAAAGAAAAAAAAGGAGTGTAAAAGTTATGTATAGTGAAAAAATACTAGCTCGTCCTGTTTTTTTTAACGCGTATTCACACTTTTGGGTCGTATCAAAATTCTTGACATGTTTTTTATAGTAGTAATAATTGGTCATTTTAACAAATTCACTTCATTTGCCTTGTTTCATTTCGACACGAGATTTTATGCGTAGTGCTAAAAGTTAAAAATAAGGGGTCAATCCACATTGAAAAGTAAGGGTTAATTATTTCATTTTAAGAAACATGTCAATTGAAATGGGACGTCCCGATTAGGAAAGGAAGTCAAGTAAAGTGGGACGGAGAGAGTACTTAATTGCAGAGCCGAAAAGCTAATTAAGTTTCTTAACACAGAGAGTATATCGAGGATAAATAAATGATCGATGCATATATATAATTAACAAGATCGAGGCGTTTGTACCGTTTCCTGTAAATATGGGATAGTGTTGCGACGGCAGTCTTTGAGAATATCGTAAGCCACACCGGAAACATAGTTGAAGAGCGCCAAATAGCAGAGTTGCATGTAATATGAAAGTTGGTCTATCGATTCAGTATCCCATCTGAAATCATATGCAATAGAATCCTTTTATATTAAATTAATATAAAAAAAAATGGAATATATTCTGTAAGAAATGAGAAATAATCTGGACCTTCGAAAGACGTTCGTGAAGAGTCGAAGTTCGTCTAATGTACCGTAGACGTCGTAAACATCGTCTATCGCAGATATTAGAAGAGTATTAGCGGCAGTGAGTTTCCTCTGATATCCACATTCATGACCATCAAATAGCCCAACCCCCCAAAAGTAGCTTTCCACCACTCTATCCCTCACGAAGGGGAGTTTTTCAGCCAAACATGAATCATTCCACCACCTATATATATATTCATACATATGTGTAATAATTAATTAATAATTATATAGAATTAGTTCCATGCATGCATGCATGCATATATAGGTAAGGTACGTACCTAGAGACTTCTTTGAGTTCTTGTTGTTGAGTTGCTTGAATAATATTGAAGTCGAGTTTGGCGAGCTCGAAAATAAGCGGATTCTTGTCTTCCCTCACCGCGTAAGCATCTAAGAACCATCTCGCCTCGAGCCTTTGGATCCTCCAGTGCAGAGGAAGATCCAAGGAATGCCGAATCCACGATGATAGGTATTCGTCATTTATTCTTCCCTCATCGACTTTTTTCTGCAGATACTTGGTGGAAATTTGCCTAGCTAGCTCCAGTGTACTTTCACCTTCCCTTAAATGGAAAGATGCTTCGTAGAGTTGCAGCGTTGCTTTTGTATCTTTTCCGATCAGGGTTTCGTCGAAATCACTTCCCTTCTCGTTCTTGAAACAATCAAATATTTCTACATGCATGCGTACCACCAATATGCATGAGATTCAACAAGAAGAAATAATATATACTACCTCTATCCAACTTAAGTACTCCATCCAACTTAAGTAGTCCCATTTCAAAATGGCACAAGAGCCAAGAAAAATGGGATAAAAGGGTGATGTGATGGAGATGTGATGTAGATGGTGATGTGATGTTAAATTATTTTCTTTTATGGAAACGGGCCTAATAAATGAGAAGTCCCGAAATGGAATATGGGTCTACTTAAACTAGATGGAGGTAGTATATGATTAGTTATTACTTTGTCCGTCTCGACAAAGATGAGGCGTTTGACTAAAATCTACATATACTCACCTTGTGAAACGTTGAAACCATGCTGCCTAAGGAGTCTGAATCCAAGAGCCATAAAATACAAATACCCAACTTGATTATTTTTATTTTCGAAAGAATCATTGTATATAGAAGTTAAGATCATCTTTATCTCGTCCCGAAAGAAATAAGACAATCCGAGATTTTTCAAGTCATCGATCAACTCCAACTGCTTCACAGCCTCCATTTTTGTCCCAAGAAGCATCTTCACCTGCACAATCAGCTCTTCCTCCTCCTTCTATACATGTATAACGTATTGCATCAAACATAAAAGATCGAAAAATATACGAAAGCGGCTTTATATTGAATAAGGATGATACGCTTACCTTATAGTGATGATGAGTGTTGAGAGATTGAAGGTAGTCGAAATCCCAAAGCGAAGGCTCGTAGTTTCCAGAACGTCGGGTTGTTTCAGCCGGCTTGTTATCGATTTTTGAGGAGATTCGACAAGGCTGCACGAGGCGAGAGACGGATGAAGGAGGAGGGAGAATGAGACTCCATGGATTACCTATTGAAGCTCTCTTGTTTTTGATGTGGAGAGGATGTACCACGTGATGCATGCTAATGGTAGACATTTTTAGTTATGTTCTGTCTTTGCTTTAATTTGCTTTTCTTGGTTATGATCTTGTTTTGTGTTTAGAGAGAGAGAGAGAGAGAGCCCAATTAATAAATGTTGGTTTGTTAACATGTTCCTTTATTAGGTAGGGTGGAGGTTTCCGATCGATTTTCCATGATCGTGTAAATTATAGTACCACGTGATGCATGCTTATTATTATTATTATTATTATTATTATTATTATTATTGGAGGCATTATATGTCTTTAATTAAAATATAGTAGCAATTATTTTCATTTTTTTGAGGGTGAGATAGGTCGTTACTACTTCGTCTTTATCCATTTTATGATAACACTTTACTGTTCAATCTGTATCTACTTCATTAAATAAAACTGTCATGATAAAATAGACGGAGCGATATAAGATAATGATCACTACATTTAAAAATCGGTCGGAATAGTAAGAAAATTTGTTGGAATAACTCTTTCATGAGCACGGCCATGGCAGATTCCGACTATCCTTCTCAGATGGACCGAAAAAACTCGAGCCGGATCAGGCTAGACCGAATTGTCAGTGGCTTGATCATGTGTAAAATTTATTTGATGCTATTTTATTACTACTTTATTTATAAGTTTAATAATTAGGTAGTGTGTTCAATTATTGATAAGTATGTTTTGGTCTTGTTCTTTATGTCAATGTTATTATCATTCTATATTGAGTGTTTTGAAGTGAGGGGAGCAGAATGATAGACGTGATATGCGTGTTTGCATTATGCTTATTTGAGTAGCGTATTCTATTGAGTATGGTTTGCGGCAAGGTCGATGCTACAGAATTCTGAACTGCAGACCTCCATTAAAATCCCACCACGTGTAAAGTAACTTTACTAACTTGCTTCCGGCTCAGCTCCATTAAAAATATTAACATCGATTAAACGAGAGCGGTGCTCACGAAGTATATAGCATAAAGCATGTAGCATAATATTTGTCATAGCATGATTATGCTTATTATCATCATTAAATCGTGACTTTTGTCGTAAGCTTGAATTTGGTTGAAATTTAATTTTGTAACTACACGAATAATAAAAGGTTGCTACGAATAATAATAAAATAAAATCACTTTAATAAAGTAATTTAGTAAATCTACACCACGATTTTGAAAATTTAATGGCCAAGATTAATTCTTAGTTCTCATAATAGTAGTAGTCTCCACAAGAGCCATCGCATGTATATGTCATTAATAGTATGCGTTATCAAAAATGGGTAAAATGCTATATTACCACTTCTTAATATACATATGAATGACATGTTATACTATTAATAAATAAAATAATTAATAATCTATACTACCTCTGTCTCACTTATAAAATGATAACTTTTCCCGCCACAGAAATTAAGACAAGAGTAATAGTGGTGGATAAAGTAGTAGGAATGAGTTTTGGTGGGATAAAATTTTACTATTTAAGTTAATATTCCTATATGAGTAAGATGGACAAAAATAAAATTTATTCCTTTATAAATGGGACGAAGACCCGGAATCTCATACAAAATCAATGTGGGATTAATTAAATCTATGTTAAATTAATGAGTTAAAAAGAAACTCGGCGGAAATTGATGCACTATTTTTAATGAGAAAAATTTTAAAAGAATAAAAAATATAAAATGAAAAAACATAACAAATGTGGTGATGTCATAATTTCACATATATTATTTGGTTATAATAATTTGAGATATAATGAATTTTGGAGATATGTTTAACAGTTGCAATAGCAAATTAATTGGAATAAATTTATGACAAATAATGCAAATATAAAATATATTATTAATTATTAATTAATTAATTTTTATTTATTAAGTAAAAAGTAGTAATGTTTCTTCTCAAAAACTTGTAGATATACACGTATATATTATATTCAAATTAGATTTTTTGACATTATATGTCAAATTAAGTAAAATATTATATTAAATATATAAGGAATTAATGAATTATTAAAGCCAAATCAATGAGAATTTTAAAAAATATTCAAGAAATTATACGGGATGCCACATATATATTGATTGATGTGTGTATATGTATAAATTAATCAATCAACTTTGCATGCAATACTAAGTTGGGTAAATATTTTCGTTTGTTTTAAACTAAATTAATAATTCGAACAGTATGAAAAATATATCTAATTTTTTCCTATTATATTTTGTTTAGAAAATTCGGTATATTACAGTTGGTTAGTGTTGATGAGTGAGGAGTGAATATATATTGATGACTAGTATTTGTATACTTGTATCTTTGAAGCTCACATATAGTGGATTGGTCCTTTGGAAGAAATTCTCAGGCGTAGGTATGTTAATTAATCACCGAACTGGATTAACAACTGATGCGCGTTCGTTGTTTTCGTTATTGTTAATGTTTTTGTTACACTCGTTGTTACACAATCTGTGCGACAATCAATTGTACGGACTATACAACAACAACAACAACAACAACAATAATAATAATAATAATAATAATAATAATAATAATAATAATAATAATAATAATAATAATAATAATAATAAGGGAGAATACCCAAAAATAGCCAATTTCATAAGACAAAAGTCTTTTTTTAGCCACATATAATAAAAAGGTCTTTTTCTAGCCACTTTACATATTTTATGACATTTATACCCTTAAAAATAATATTAATTACCATTGTTAATAAATTAAAAAATAGGAAAAGAAAAGAATTTTCCTTATCATTTCCCAATCTCCCTCCCGTTCTCTTCCTCTCCCTTCCTCTCATTTTTTAACTTTGAAACTCCAACTCCGCCCACACACCGCCGCCGATGTAGGTGTTGCCGCCTTCGCCTCCGGCGACTTTCTCCGGCAACTTCTTCCTCCTTCCTCTCTTCGTTTCTTCCTCGTTACTGCATCTCACGTCGTTGTCCTCGTCGCCATCTCTCTCTCTCTCTCTCTCTTCGCTGAGCTGATGTAGGGTGGCCGCCGGTGAAGTCTTCGATGAGGAAGATGGCTGAGCAGCACCGCCGCGCCGCCAACTACATCACGGTGGAGAACGGAGGCGATGACAGTTTGTTACACGACTAGGGTTACACGAATTCAGGATTACTCGTGTTCGTGTGCACGAACGGATATTCACGACATTTTTGTTCGTGTTCGTGTGCACGATCGAGTATTCACGACGGTTTCGCTCGTGTTCGTGTGCACGATCGAGTATTCATGACGATTTTGCTCGTGTTCGTGCGTACGACAGTGTTCTTCTTCTTCGATTTGTTGGAGAGGATTCAGTCATGGAGCTCGAGCTGACCTTGTCCGGTGGTGACAGCGGCGGCAATGGTGTGCTCGGCGGCGGCTATTGGCGGCGCCGGTCGGAAGAGAGAGAGAGAGAGAGAGAGAGGGAGAGAGGGAGAGAGAGAAGAAGAAGAAGAACAAGGTGAGGAGGGAGGGAGAGAGAATGAGAGCGTGGGGTGATTGTGCTCGGCGGCGGCAGCTATGGCGGCGCCGGTCGGACAGAGAGAGAGAGAGAGGGAGAGGGAGAGGGAGAGAGAGAGAGCAGATGAAGAAGAAGGTGAGGAGGGAAAGGGAGAGAGAGAGAGACGCGGGGGTGGGCGGTGGGAATTGGGGGTTAGGGTTTTTCTTGTTTTTGTATTTCAAATATTTTTTTAATTTTAGGTAGTAAGGGTATTATTGGTAGTTCAAGTCAAAAGTGGCTAGAAAAAGACCTTTTTATTATTAGTGGTTAAAAAAGACCTTTTTGTTATGAAAGTGGTTAATTTTGTCCTTGCCCCTAATAATAATTTACACGATCACGGAAAACACGATTAGAAGCTTCCAGCATATACCTAATGCATTAAATCTTTTATCTATATAAAGGAACATGTTAACAAACCAACATTTATTAATTGGGTCTCTCTCTCCCCCCCTCTAGCTATAAAGTATAAACACAAAACAAGATTATAACCAAGAAAAACAAAAGCAAAGACAGAACATAACTAAAAATGTCTACCATTAGCATGCATCACGTGGTACATCCTCTCCACATCAAAAACAAGAGAGCTTCAATTGGTAATCCATGGAGTCTCATTCTCCCTCCTCCTTCATCCGTCTCTCGCCTCGTGCAGCCTTGTCGAATCTCCTCAAAAATCGATAACAAGCCCGCTGAAACAACCCGACGTTCTGGAAACTACGAGCCTTCGCTTTGGGATTTCGACTACCTTCAATCTCTCAACACTCATCATCACTATAAGGTAAGTGTATCATCCTTATTCAATATCAAGCCGCTTTCGTTTATTTTTCAATCTTTTATGTTTGATGCAATACGTTATACATGTATAGAAGGAGGAGCGGTTGAATAGGGAGGAAGAGCTGATTGTGCAGGTGAAGATGCTTCTTGGGACAAAAATGGAGGCTGTGAAGCAGTTGGAGTTGATCGATGACTTGAAAAATCTCGGATTGTCTTATTTCTTTCGGGACGAGATAAAGACGATCTTAACTTCTATATACAATGATTCTTTCGAAAATAAAAATAGTCAAGTAGGGGATTTGTATTTCACAGCTCTTGGATTCAGACTCCTTAGGCAGCATGGTTTCAACGTTTCACAAGGTGAGTATACGTAGATTTTTGTCAAACGCCTCGTCTTTGTCGAAACGGACAAAGTTCATATATATTTTATTTCTTGCTGTTGAATCTCATGCATATTGATGCATGTAGAAATATTTGATTGTTTCAAGAACGAGAAGGGAAGTGATTTCGATGAAACCCTGATCGGCAAAGATACAAAAGCAACGCTGCAACTCTACGAAGCGTCTTTCCATTTGAGGGAAGGCGAAAATACACTGGAGCTAGCTAGGCAAATTTCCACCAAGTATCTGCAGAAAAAAGTCGACGAGGGAAGTATAGATGATGAAAACCTGTCTTCGTGGATTCGACATTCATTGGATCTCCCTCTTCACTGGAGGGTCCAAAGGCTCGAGGCGAGATGGTTCTTAGACGCTTACGCAGAGAGGGAAGACAAGAACCCGCTTATTTTCGAGCTCGCCAAACTCGACTTCAATATTATTCAAGCAACTCAACAACAAGAACTCAAAGAAGTCTCTAGGTACGTACGTACCTATACATGCATGCATGCATGGGAAAAAAAATCCATTTTCGATCTCTGTTAGTTTAATTTATTTCTTTATATAATCAACTAGTATTATTAATTAATTTGTACATATATAGGTGGTGGAATGATTCATGTTTGGCCGAAAAACTTCCCTTCGTGAGGGATAGAGTAGTGGAAAGCTTCTTTTGGGCGGTAGGGCTATTTGAGGGTCATGAATTTGGATATCAGAGGAAAATGACTACTGCTATTATCATTTTAATTACTGCTATAGATGATCTTTATGATGTCTACGGTACATTAGACGAACTTCGTCTTTTCACTGATGTCATTCGAAGGTCCAGATCACTTCTCATTTTCTTTTTGAGAAACCTCATTCTTTATTTAATCTCTCACACTTTCAGATGGGATACACAATCAATAGACCAACTTCCATACTACATGCAATTTTGTTATTTGGCGCTCTACAACTTTATCTCCAATCTGGCTTACGATATTCTTAAAGACCGCGGTCTCAATACTATCCCACATCTGCAGGAATCGGTACACACACACGCACATTCTTTTCCTCGACCTCGTTACTTCTATGCATTCTTTGATTTTCTTCTATATATTATTGTAGATTGAATATGAAAAACATTCCAATGCTCACTTGTTCCTTTGTTCTTCAATTTTTTTTACCAATATTTTTAATATCAGATTAAATGTCTCGATACATTCTTTCATTCGAACTCAATAGCATGCTTTGGGATTTAAAACATATAATGCTGCAGTGGGTAAAATTGGTTGAAGCATATCTGAAGGAGGCAGAGTGGTATGAGAGTGGATACACACCAAGCCTTGAAGAGTATCTCACCAACGCCAAGACTTCGATAGGCTCTCTTACGATATTACTCCAAGTCGAATTATCATTACCGTACTCCACCATTGATCGCGCTGCATTCGACCGTTGCCACAAAATACTTTACCTTTCTGCGACGGTTTCAAGGCTTGCCGATGATCTTGGAACAGCATCGGTACATTGCTAACTTTGTGATAGACCGTTATCATTTACTCTTCCCGTCACATTAGTAATGTCTCGTTTGAGATATATATTAATTATCATCATATCATGCAAGGTACTTAAAAATAAAAAGTGAGACACTACTAACGAGACAGATAAAGTAGCTTTTACTATATAGTAACGTACTATTTAATATATCCTAGTCTGAGCTGGAGAGAGGGGACGTGCCGAAAGCAATCCAGTGTTACATGAAGGATACAAATGCGTCGGAGGAGGAGGCGCGGGAGCACGTGAAGTTTATGATCGGAGAGGTGTGGAAGGAGCTGAACACGGCCATGGCGGAGCCCGAAGATTGCCCGTTTACGGAACAAGTGGTGGAGGCTACAGCTAATCTTGGAAGAGCAGCACAGTATATTTATAGAGAGGGAGATGGCCATGGACATTTCAAAATTCATCAACACATCGGAAACCTGTTGTTCAACCCATATGTATGATTCATGCCATGCCTACCAAACTTTTCGGAAGTTGATTCGTTTCTCAAATACTATATGTGAATTGTAGAATAATGAAACGGTTCAACCGTTCAACTTCGCCGGGACAAAGTGAGTGTTATCATACATTCTGACTAGTTTGTTATAGTTCAATTTAGTTTGTACCCTTTTCAGGCTCCATTGGAGTGAAAATGCAGGGGGAAGAGTAAATGTCAGAAAATGTAAGAAATAATGAAAATTTTAAAGGGTTGATTTTTTTATTTTATTTTTTTCTCTCTCTCTTACCCACGATTATTTTTTTATCAAAGATAACATGCCCTTGTAGTGAAAGAAATGGTTATAATTTAAATAGCCTTAATTTGCAAAAATGAGAAATGCTAAATCGATCAATCTTAGCCGTATATAGAATGAATTAGATTGGTTTTAGTTACTAATATAAGGTTGATTGTCGAAATAACCCATCGCATATCGATTATGAATTCACTCCAATCGAAATAGAGAAAACATAAAATATCTCGAGTTCAATACCTCTGGAGATATATAAGAGTGCTAAACTACTATCATAAGATAGATGAAAAACTTGTACTTACTTTGCTTTACAAGTTGCCTCAAAATGTACAAAGTTTTGCACTTATTCTTGCACATGCACTTTTCTTCGGGCGGTCGAGCTGCGACCGCCTCGGTCTACGGCTATGCTACGGTCGCATTTACATAAGGAAATCTACTAAGGGAGGCTAACACAACTAGGAGCATTCTTGTAGTGTCTCCCCCACTACAAATGGTGTTAATTGCCATATTCTCCATATATCAATGCTGCAACATTATGTACTGCAATTACTAGCTATCTCCATCGCAACTTGCATTCGATCATCAATTCTTGCTAAGCTTTGTCAACTGTTGTGTGCTTGTGGGACCACATTTCTTAAACGGAAGGCGCCGGCCGGAAGTTGTGTTTTTACCTCTTTGTGTTATTTTATTTAATTGCTCCGGAGATGTAACGTATTGGGATAAATAATACTCCTTTCTTTATAAGTTCGAGCTTTTAGATGAGACAATTTTATCATGGTATAACGCGAGGTCATATGTTCGAGTACCGTTGATAGCAACTCACTCATATTAAAAATGAATACTTTTTGGGCGAGTATTGGGAGCCACAAGTGAGGGGTATTGTTGGGACGATAAATAATACTTACTATAAACCAATAGATTCCTCATTTCTCTGAGTTTGATCAAATCTTGTTGATAGCAACTCCAGTAGTCCACCTATATTAAAAGTGAACACTTGTTAGACGAGTATTAGGGAGTCCAATAGATTGGGATAAGTAATACTATAAACCAATAGATTTCTCCTCTCTATACGTTCGAGTTTTTAAACGAGACAGAATTATTTCGTAAACCCCTTTAATTATTTTCATATTTATCCAATCAAGTTTACCCAACCAATTTTTCCTTATATTTAGTTAGTTTTTCTTCTTCTCTTCAAAAACAGTGGGGGTTAGTATAAATGTATAATGCACTAGTCTCATAAATGCATATATATATGCATCATGATTAATAAAATTCCTATTGTGTTAGAGTGATTTCCATCCACTTTTGGCATAATTTATATTAATCTAGTTGTAGGGCCTTAATTATGACTTAAATGCCCATTTAATTTGTTGCCGGTCTGCCGAATTCAATTATTTTACCATCAATCAAGTTTTCGATCTTGGAAGTGGATTCGATCCTTCTATGTACTCTTTGTTTTGGAGTGGATTCTGGTCCCTTTTTGTATACTATGTCCGTTTTAATTTGAGACGAGCTTATTTTCTTTTGTGTCACGGAAAACTCGACCTCATGACATTTAACTTGAAAGTGGATTCGAGCCTGCTACGCACTCTTCGCTTTGGAAGTGGTTCTAGTCCCTTTTGTAAACTCTGTCCATTTTAGTTTGAGACGAGCTTATTTTTCTTTGTGTCACGAAAAACTCAAACTCGAGGCATTTAATTTAGTTTCGATACTTAATCTTCTAACTACCACTCAGCCAATTAAACACACGAACACGTACTTCCTCTTGCCCAATTAACTCTCCTCGACAGATAGACGATTGCTACGTGTTAAAACATATTTTTAAAATCAACAATAAATAACTTAACGTTTTAGATCTTTTATTTCACATAGCTTCCACATAGGGAAAGCAGAGATCTACACTAACTACCAATATTTATTTAACCAAATATTAAATCGTGGCATAGTTTTAATCATATATATACTATTCAACTCTTGCAAAACAATAGTACTGATAAATTAATTACCATAATTCAGAGGGATATTTTTAAATTCAGAAAATCAAAGAAAGAACAAAATAAGCTAAAAAATATGTCTACAATTAGCATAAATCATGTGGGAATCCTTAGAAATCCTCTCCACAGCAAAAACAAGAGAGCTTCAATCAATAAACCATGGAGTCTCCGTCTCCCTCGTTCGTCGTCCGCCTGTCGCCTCGTGAAGCCATGTCGTGTCTCCTCGAAAACCAATACCAAGCCCGCTGAAATAACCCGGCGTTCGGGAAACTACGAGCCTTCGCTTTGGGATTTCGATTATCTTCAATCTCTCAACAACCATCAACACTATAAGGTAAATATACATTCGATCAGGTTGATTTGATACATATTTTTCGATCTTTTACGGTTGATGGAATACTTGTTTGTAATGTATAGAAGGAGAAGGAGTTGAAAAGGGAGGAAGAGCTGATTGTGCAGGTGAAGATGCTGCTGGGGACAAAAATGGAGGCTGTGAAGCAGTTGGAGTTGATCGATGACTTGAAAAACCTCGGATTGTCATATTTTTTTCGAGACGAGATAAAGACGATCTTAACTTCTATATACAATCTTTTCGAGAATGCTTATAAAGTAGGAGATTTGTATTTCACAGCCCTTGGATTCAGACTCCTAAGGCAGCACGGTTTCGACGTTTCACAACGTGAGTAGATTTTTTCAGTCAAACGTCTCATCTTTGTCGGGACGGACAGAGTAATAACTAAGCATATACAATACATTTTATAACCTCATTCTATTGTACGTATGCATGCAGGAATATTTGATTGTTTTAAGGGTAATGATTTCGACGAAACCCTAATCGATGAAGATACAAAAGGAATACTGCAACTCTACGAAGCATCTTTCCATTTGAGGGAAGGCGAAAATACACTGGAGCTAGCTAGGCAAATTTCCACCAAGTATCTGCAGAAAAAAGTCGTCGATGAGGGAAGTATAAATGACGAAAACCTATCGTCATGGATTCGACATTCATTGGATCTCCCTCTTCACTGGAGGATCCAAAGGCTCGAGGCGAGATGGTTCTTAGACGCTTACGCGGCGAGGGAAGACAAGAACCCGCTTATTTTCGAGCTCGCCAAACTCGACTTTAATATTATTCAAGCAACTCAACAACAAGAACTCAAAGAGGTCTCTAGGTACGTACCTTACCTATATATGCATGCATGCATGCATGGAACTATATACATATTAAAGCATTGATATATTTTCTCTATTAATTGTTAATTAATTATTACACATATGTATAAATGTTATATTAGTACACCTTGAATCAGTTTGCCGCTCCGCAGAGTTGTACGGTATGGGTTGTCTATTTAGTTGGGCCTAATTAACGTATTGGGTCTAGCCCGTCTAATGTACTCTATTTATATAGAAATAGGGCAATAACTTTGTAATCTGAAACCACCGTCATAATACAATTTGTTCTCCGTTTCCTGCCCGTGGACGTAGCCAATACAATATTGGTGAACCACGTGAATCTGTGTCTCTTTACGTTTTATGTTTGTTTGATCTCTCAATGATCCTATTTTGTCGTCACAACAATATATATATATATATATATATATATATATATATATATATATATATATAGGTGGTGGAATGATTCAAGTTTGGCTGAAAAACTCCCCTTCGTGAGAGATAGGGTGGTGGAATGCTACTTTTGGGCAGTTGGGCTATTTGAGGGTCATGAATTTGGATTTCAGAGGAAAATTACTGATGCTGTTATTATTCTAATTACTGCTATAGACGATGTTTACGACGTCTACGGTACATTAGACGAGCTTCATCTTTTCACTGATGTCATTCAAAGGTCCACATCACTTCTCATTTTCTTTTCGAGAAACCTCATTCTTTATTTAATCCCTCACCTATATGTACTTTTAGATGGGATACACAATCGATAGACCAACTTCCATATTACATGCAACTCTGTTATTTGGCGCTCTACAACTTTGTCTCCGATCTGGCTTACGATATTCTCAAAGACCGCGGTCTCAATACTATCCCGTATCTACACAGATCGGTGAACACACACACTTTCATTTCTCGATCTATTTAAAAATTATGCATTATATGAATTATTACCGATATACGATTTGGCAATACTCAAAATCTCAACGTAGGCAACTTTAATATACTCACTACTGACGTGCAAAAGCCGGGTTTAGTGTTTTTTATTTTATTTTAACTATGCATTGATTCAATATTAAATCATCTTTATATTTGAATTTAAATAAATGCAGTGGGTAATATTGGTTGAAGCATATTTGAAGGAGGCTGTGTGGTACGAGAAAGGATACACACCAAGCCTTGAAGAGTATCTCACCAACGCCATTATTTCCATCGGCGTTCTCGGTTCTTCCTATAGTTTTTCCGGTCGAAGTATCCTTACCAAACTCTACGATTCAACGCACCCGGTTTGATCGTCCCGACAAAATACTTGACCTTTCCGCGAGGGTTTTAAGGCTTGCTGACGATCTTGGAACAGCACCGGTACGTCTTTAATTAACTGCATGTGTTCCATCATTATCGACTATTTCCTGTAACGTCTCACTTGAGTTTAAAGAAGAAAAAAAAAAGTACGACGGTACTGATAGTTTGATAAGAGCCGAACCTCTTATCAAGCTCGAACGAGATGTTCGAGGAAACAACGGCAGATAAAAGACGGTCGCGGGCTCTCCCCGTCGATCGCGCCGGCGCAAATTTAGAGAAGATAAACGAAAGAGAAACTAGGGTTTTATTATTGATGTTCGTATGATAATAAAACCTAATCTCTCGATATAAATACTAGGACCCTGGTTGGTTCGACTCACTACGTTCCGGGAAAGAACCAACAAGAAAACCCGAACGGAGCTCTAAACGCTGGACTCAACTAACTAACATCGGGCCAAGCCCAACTCACAAAATAAATACGACAAATAAATAAAATAGAATCCTAACTCTACGACACAAATCCATCAAATCTCTTGGGCTCACGAATCACCCGACGAGGCCTCTCCTTTAGCCCATTGACGCTCGAATCATCGCCAACAGCCTCCTCCGTGTCGAACACCTCCGCCTCGTCTTCGTCTTCCTCCTCATTCACGTCCACAACTTCCTCCACATGCACATCTTCTTCCATCAACGAAGGATTAAGGTTGGAGCTCGTATCATAGTTATACATAGGGAGTAACTAGCTATGAAAAAAAATGGATGTTACGATAAATTTTGAGTCTCATTTGACATAATTTAGTATACACTACCTAAAGTAGAATAATAATATAATTTTGCCTTCGGCGCTTAGAAATGTTTCCAAAAAGACATAGTGTTATAATCAACTGGACGGAGGGAGTATCATATATATAACTGATGAGTTCGTTATATGTATTATATTAATGTATCATAGACCGAGCTGGAGAGAGGCGACGTTCCAAAAGCAATCCAGTGTTACATGAAGGACAACAATGCCCCGGAGGAGGAGGCGCGGGAGCACGTGAGGTTTATGATCAGAGAGGCGTGGAAGGAGCTGAACACAGCCATGGCCGAGCCCGACGGTTGTCCGTTCACGGAACAAGCGGTGGAGGCTGCAGCTAATCTGGGAAGAGCAGCACAGTATGTGTATCTAGAGGGAGATGGGCATGGACATTTCCAAATTCATCAACACATGGGAAACTTGTTCTTCCACCCTTACGTATGATTCGTGTCATGCCTTACGAATCAATGAAATATATATGTGAAATATAGAATAATGAAACGACTCAATTTCATTTGGGACGAGTAGAGTACGTGCTTGATTATTAATCCCTGCATGTTTAGTAAGAAATCAGATTTAAATTTGCAAAATTGTAACCATGTACTTGAATTAATTCACAATCTAATTGAAATAAGAGTTGTATGCATTTCATATATAAAACGTTGTAGCATAAATATAGTGTTTTGTTAATTCTTAATATATCTATACTATTATAAAAAGTGTCTTGTTTACAAAATTTGATTTGCCTATTTTGCCATTATAATTAAAATAAATCATTAGAATATTAATATTATCACTAGAAATTAATTCGGATATTTTTCAATTTATATTCAATTTATATGATTTTTTAATTTATTTTCAAGTGTATTAATATTTATAATAAACTAATAACATTAAAAATAAATATTATATGTGCAACAAGATTATACGTGCATCGCACGTAATCTCTGCTAGTATATTTAAAACAACGTAGTGCTCAATCGACGAATCGCTTGTATTTTTAAGGGGGTGAATGACTCGATTCTAATAAATAAGTAGAGATGTTCGTTAAATTGTGAAGCCCACAAGTGGACCCATTTATTGAACGAAGGCCCAATCCATTCCTTTTTGCTACATGCAATAATGCATGAGTAAAATATAATTGGGCTTGGGCTTTACACCTCTTTCCTAATAATAATAATAATAATAATAATAATACACTAATATCTTTTCCTTAATAGAAACGGTCACTTGCCCAGAGCCGATGTGGCAGGATTACGTCTATAACTTTTTCTATTAGGGTATACCTTTTTTCGATCGATTCGGATATATATTCAAATCTTTTTACTCATTGATGTTATTACAACGTCACCCGTGAACATATTAAAGATATGACCATGACGGGCATTAGATCATTCCTCATATTTTTAATGAATCTCACAAAATTAAAACTCATCCTAAAAGATGAGAAGATGAGATTGAAATTTGGGTTTAACTTTAAATTTGGTGTCACAAGGATGATTAAGAGAAACGCTCTCATATTAACTGTGTGCATTTTTAATGTGTACGCAGCTGATCGATGCTATATTTGATATAGTTTATTTTTTAAGATAAGCTAGAATATATATTTAAATCTTTTATACATTAATAGTATATCACGTTATCTGAAGGCAAATTGAGAATGTGAACAGTGAGAATGGATAATTTATATTTTGACCTACTAGAAACTACTCTTATATGTGACAATATAATCTCTCAAATCAAGATTTTTAAGCTACTCATACTTTGACTAATTTTGAATAATTCAATTTAATTAAATCCTCAAACTCACATTTAAATTATTGGTTGAGTCATTAATTAATAGCTTTCATGAACCAAAGCTCATTTAACTAATGATAGTCACTTCATTAAATCCTCTTAAAGTTTCTTCCACATAACTACTAAGTGTTCCATCTAAATTAGTTCAATACATACAAGTTTTATTCATTTATTTTGGGAATCTTTAAATACTTATTGTGACAATTGACACAAAATGTTTTGCCCTAGATGTCAAAGGAATTTTGCACATGACCCTCATAACAAACACCTTACTAAAATGGCACACCACTCACATCCAATGCCAACTTTGGACCCTTCTTTGTGTGCCCTTTTCTAGCTAAGAACCAACCACATGCGACACTTGAGTTTATCTACAAGAAAAGGACTTGAAATTTTGAACCACATTTTAAATGGGTTGCCATGACATGTCACACTATTGAGATGTGCCATCCCTTTCTAGAACTAGTCAAGTGAGAGATCGGAGAATTGGCTGGCTCGTATTCGAGAGTTTTCTTCTGTCATATATAGCATGTGGTCGTGTAACTATCTGAGTCGTGAAAGCGACCTTCGTCCTAGGGTTTGCTATGTCGTGTTGTGTTTTGTTCTGTGGACATCCGACTACATTCGAAGCCGCGGGCTGAATATCTATCATTACGGTGGTCGTCAGAATCTCTATGTAAAATCTCTATGTAACAGTGTAAAATTTCGACATGATTTTATTTTAATATCGTGTTGATAATATTTTTTTATATATTAACCTTCACGATGATTCGATCTCGAGTTTCTAACTACCTATAAGAGTGAAATACGAGATGAAACATAAAATAAAAGTGAGGATTCAAATCGAATCTATGAATTAGCTCTTTGCATGTGGGATGTATCCATGAAAATGACTAAAAACACCCCACATGAATTGTGGAGACCTCATGAATTCCATTTTTTGACTAAAAGCAACATCTTCTAATTGACCACAAATTGATTTAATTGCTTTTTGCTTCTTTGCAATAATTGATACATTAAATAAAAGTAAATGTTTTTTTAAGAATGGGAAATTGATTAATATAAAGTCCAATTTTTTTATTTTATTAGGTTTTCCATAATTTTAAGTAAATGATAAAACATGATAAATTGATAATAATAAGCAATTAATAAAGGCTTCATTAATGAGATAAGTAATTTAAATTCTTTAAGCTTTTTGTAATCCAAATTGTTACAAACTTCCAAATAATAATGTTGGACAAGTGATTGATTAACTAATTAATGTAATTAATTAGTTAATTAATTATTTGGAAGATTATGCAGTTTGTTGTTCCCATAAAAGGACATAAGATGGAGAAATGTATTTTTGGTGACAAATGTAATTTTCTCTTCCTTTTTTTTGGTCATTAGTTGACATTATGGACAAAATACCCTTCTAGTGTTTTAGTTTTTTATTTTAGTTTTTTTTTTTTTTTAGGTATCACAAATAATAGTTGGTAACAGCAAAAAATATGGTCCCTATCAGAAAATAAATACACCAACAATAAAATTTCATTACATGTACAATATTGTTATGTAGCATCTTATCACTAGCTTTAGATTATACTCCATACTATATTATGAAGAAAAATATTATTTATCCATAGTAGTATATGTTAATTATAGTTTAACCTTATTAAATACTCCCTCCGTCTCATTTCAATTGTCATGTTTCTTAATTAAAAATAATTAACCTGGCCCTTACACTTTAACGTGAACACCTTACTTTTCACTTTTAATTAACCTGCATATAAAAACTCGTATCAAAATGAAACGAGACAATTGATCTGGAGGGAGGGAGTGGAATATAATATATTTGCTTCCTTTATGAATCTAGCTACTAATAATAAGGAACTATTTCGTAATTTATTCTGGAAAAAACAAAAGGAACTTGTTTGATATTTCATTTAATTAAATTCTTCGTACCCAAATTCAACACCCTTGACAAATCATTTTGTCTGTACTTTATACTTATATAAATAATTAAATTGCAGCATAACTAATTTGAATTTCTTCACCAAACAGTGTACAATTTCACCACATACTCACCTTTTTAGTACAAAGGCAGTAAATATTGCTAATTGTTATGCATATTAGAATATTAAGTATCCGATATATCACACGTTTCAAATCCTCTGTCCCGATTTCGGTGTTGCAACTATATACTAGACATCAATTTCTATTATTATATATGTACGTATTGTCTTTTAAAAATTAATTCAGCATACTATATATGGTTTGAGATGAATTTGCAATATTTTTTATAATTCACTCCGTCCAACTAGGTTGTAGTACTTTTTATATGTCGATTTTATTAGGTAAATTGGGGTATATATTTTTTAAAATTTTCAATTTTACTTACAAATGTCGATTGTAATGTATTATAATATGTTTTTTTTTCATAAACTTGTAAAAAAAATTGAAAATCATTATTTAGTACACCAAGATGGAGACAGAGTGATATATAGAATATTTCATCTACAATTATATATATATACTCCACCACAAAAATCTCGCAACTTACCGACGGATTTATCCGTCGCCAATAAAATAAAAAATAAAAATAAATAATTATTACGTTTACCTACGGATATATTCATAGGTAAATTTACCTACTCAATATCCGTCGGTATTTCCAAAGGTAACTTTGGCACAAAGTGTGTGCGCCACATGCAGTCGCTATTCCCTCGGTAAATTTGTAGGTATTCTAATCCCTTGTAATTTCGTAAGTAATTACCGACCTGTGTTTTTTTATATAGATATTTTCGTGTTTTTTTGTAGTTTTCTCTTCGTCTCGTTTATCTTGACTAACAGATTTCAGTCAAATATATACTCCACACACCACCCTACCCTACCACCAACTCTCTATATATATCAACTCACATTCCCCCCCTCAAACAATACCCCACTTTCATCATCTTATTCTCATTCCCTTTTTCTTTCCAAAAATCAAATCAAAAACTATTTTTCATCCAACAATTAACTAAACATGTCAACAAGCAACCACCCATTTCTTGAATTCCCTCAAATCAAACCCCCATTACTCATGATGGGAAGAACCCTAAAATGGAAGCCCAACTCCATTGAAGTAGCTCCAAGTTGCCCTAGATGCTTCTCCTCCAACACCAAATTCTGCTACTACAACAATTACAGTGTTTCTCAGCCTCGCTACTTCTGCAAGTCCTGCCGCCGCTACTGGACCAAGGGCGGCTCCCTCCGCAACGTCCCGGTCGGGGGCGGCTGCCGGAAGAGCCGCCGCGGCCGCTCCTCGAGGCGGGACTCGACGCCACCGCAGTCGCCGCCTGCGGCGACAGCGGTGGCTACGGAGCCCGAGAATGCTGAGGTGGCCGCCGCCGCTACAAGTGCGGCGATCGACGGCGGCGGCGAGGAGCGGATGCGGCACGTGCATGGGAGCATTGACGGCGGAGAGTTTGTGTACGAGAATTTCGATGTGTTTGAGGTTAATGGCGTCGGAAGTGAGATGGTGTGGTCGGATTTCGGAGGGTTTGGAAGCGAGCAGGCGCCGCCATTGATGGAGATGCCAGGATTTGAGGTTTTTTCGAGTGATGAGAATTTGATCACTGAAAACTGGGGATCATTTGATCTTGAGAATTTTTAATTTTCTTTGAATTTTTCTTTTTTTTTTCCTTTTTTTTGGTGGTATATTATGAAATTAATTTTTTATTAATTGTTATATTTTAGCCAAATTTTATACTACTATGTTTTAAGCTTTAATTAAATGTCTTTTGAAATGATATAACCTAATGCAAAATTATATTATATGGTTTATTTAATTAGTAATTATATAGAAAAGAAAAAAAACTATTGGGTATTTTACATTGTTTATCCCTTTTTGATAGATTATCGTTTCATCTGAAAGCTCAAGCTTACAGTAAAATCTGTTGGTTTATGTTATAATTCTCGATACTATTTATTACTCTTCTTTTGTTAGTACTTCAATTCATTTAAAACATGAAGTGGGAAATTTGGATTTAAGGTAAAGTTTCAATCTCTTTTTCTTATAGTTTCTTGTATTGTGGCATCATTAAGCATGCACATTATACATATAAAATGTTGTTCATGCTCTATATTTTATTAATTATATATATGAAGGGCATGAATAATGCTAATTAAAATCATAAAATAGACCATTAATTATTTAAATATTATTATTTTTAAAAAAATAAAAGGGGTTTGTGAGTAATTTTGAGAAGATTGTGACAAGAGTATATATATAATTTGGTGAAGGTAGGGTAGATGGGTTTATGCCTTTTGTTACTCAACTGAAAACCATGCCATATATTATAGTGCCAGATGGGGATTGCTATTTATTCCAACCCAATCTTATGTCAAGAATAGCTATCTTGGATGATCCTACATCTATATTCATCTTCATGATATATAATGTATTCCATCTGTTACGTCAGAATTTGCTCGATAATTTTGAGCACGAGTATTAAGAAACAGTTGTACTACCTTCGTCCCGCCAAAGACGTTACATTTCTTTTTGTCAATTTCTGGCAAGTTAATACACGCTTCTTGATGAAGTGTTTTAAAATAGGTTTTTGAAGATTTTTTTTTTTTACGGGATACTATGATAGTTGTATTATCCCGTAAAAGAAAAAATTCTACAAAAATCTATTTTAAAACACTTCATCAAGAAGCGTGGAAAAACGTGCCAGAAATTGACAAAAAGAAATGTAACGTCTTTGGCGGGACGGAGGGAGTATGTAGTAACGAACATTATAATGTTGACTTAGTATTTTATTAAGATTAAATTCTCGTGTTAGTTTAACTTAAAAAATCATATAAATCAGAGAAAAAACAAATGTTAATTACGATCATAATCGATGAAAATCTTATATACAGCTCACGATATATTGACATACATGGAGAATGGTGAATAGATTACACCACCGAGATGGTTAGTTAAAATAATACGATTGTTTTCAAGGATTTTTCACGTTCAGACGTATTTTACCTGGAGCTGAATAATATTTTCCATGTCACAATTACAAGCTATATAAGATATGAAAATTGCCCTAAATGAGACATGTGCAACAAGCTCAATCTAATGGCATAGATTGTGTGTATGAATTCAAACCTAATTAAAACCTCAAACACAAATTTAACTATTGAAATATGTACAATTTGTAGTAAACTACATTATGAATTAAATAATTAAATAAACAAAAAATTATTGGTAGCCAAAATGATTTTTTTTTTTTTTTTTAAAAGGCCTATATACATTACAATAAACCAAAAAAAAAAATATTAAATTAAAGTACAAATTTTAAATGAAATTAAATATGTTGTGGTATATGCAACTCTGTACATTGATGTTATAGAGGACAAGAAGGTGGAATTTTTACTTTTTATAATAGTTTGGTGGAAGAAATCAAGGATCTCTTAAAGTGTATATATGGGGTACTCAATGTATTGTTCATTCATTATTTGAAATTAAAGAGGCATCATTTATTATTTATTTAATTTTATATAACCTCCCAAATTATTGTACTCCCATTTAAAATTATTTGATGTGGCTGTTGCCTTGGAGTGGACATACATATATTTGAGTTAGATTAAATAAAATAAAAAAATTAAAAAAAAAAAGTTTTTAAAGATTTTTATTTTAGAGATTGGATTGGGCTCATAATTTTGTGGAGATGGACACAATTCTTAACATTGAGCTTGCTTAAGTCCAAGTCCATAAAAAACCATTTAACTTTTGTGACAAAGTAAACTAGGTTTTCTTTAGGCCAAATCCATCAAAATAATCCAAAATTTGTCCATTTAGGTTGCGTCTTCTTTGATTCGAAAGAAAATGAGAGAAAATAAATAATCACCCTTTAAATCCCCACCTCTTTTCTCACATTTTATCAACGAGGAAGAATTTAATTTACTCCTTAAATTGAAGAAAATATTTACAATACGATATTGGTGAGATAATATTTTCTCTCCATTGTAGTGCAAATGAAGGGGGAAATAGACCAAATGTGAGAAAATGTGAGAAAAGGGGTGTGATTTAAAGGGTGATTGTCTCTTTTCTTTCGTATTAAAGAGAACGCAGTCTTACACTAAAAAAACCAAATATATTATCGTTATTACACTAAAATAACATACATACCTCACGGTTTTTCTCTCTGTACTCCTTTAATAAATAAAAATATTATAAATACAAAAATTCTGCCGTAGAAAGGCAAGAAATTTTGGAGTAAATATTCGATATTCATGGAAATTAACCATCTTTCACATGAAAACTACAACCTCCTTTTTAAAAATGAGGATGAATTTCACATATTATAACTTTCTTGAACCAATCACGTTTCCACGATATTTATACTTTTTTTTAAAGTTAATTCTAAGACTTTGTAACGATAGATTTTAAAATGCATACGTATAGCATATGAGTTGAGTTTGTTAATGGTTTTATGCTATAATAAATTGTTAATAATGTTTGGTTGTATGTGTTCCAATCTTCAGTAGTGTAATTTTTAAATTTTTTGTCCAATGTAGATAAAAAGGAAAAAATACTTCATCCGTTTCACTTCACTAGTTATATTAGAATATTATATACCTAACATATGAATATCCAACAGGTAGTGAAGGGGGACGAAGAGCATATATTAATAACACAATATTGGTTTCTTATATTTGGGCCCTAATTTATTTTTACTAAAAGTATCATTTAATTATATTTGTCAAAAAAGGTTTTTTTACTAGAAGTATCATTTAATCATTAATATTTGTCAAAAAAAAAAAATAATAATAACAACTTGAAAGAGACGGTTCAAACAGGAAAATGTAACGACTCAAAAAGTTCGAATGTTAATTTTAAAAAAAGAAAATAGGAAGAAAATTTTCTTTGTGTTAAAGTGTATATATCAATGTGTAGAAATTTAGCAAAAATTCCATCTTTGATACATTATTGTTGTCTTTATTGAAATTTAAAGCAATTAATTCATCATGAAACGAAATTAGATAGTTGACTATTCTCTATGAGATCCCAACTATTGAAAAATTCATCCTAATTTTTCTTCATTTTCTTGATTTCTCACTCATTCATCGTCCAGTCGAATTCAACAGTACTGGCTTTCCTTCGAAGATCACAAACCCAGAATCTGAAATTCAAGTGTAATCTCTTCGAATTTCACTGCAGTCTTCACTAAATCGATAAAAATCTCAAATGGGCTCTCGTCAAATCCCCAGAATTCCCCGGCCGAGTACTGTAATTTCTTGAAGATTTCATTTTTTCTTGAAAACTGCATGCTTGAAATCGAAATCCCATGGTGCCACTGTCGTGTTTCTTGATTTACTGTACACATTTGCTCTAGTTTTTTTTTTTGGAATTCTTATTATTTTTTCCCCTAATCTATGAATCTATGAAGCCTAGTTATTCATTTGGTTCTAGCAATAGTCCCAAGTATCCAAGGAGGGATTTTGACTTAGAATCTGGCATTGCTAAAAAATCAAGAAAGCCCAGAAGCAATCTCTTGAGAATGATCAAATCACTAGGGAATAGGATCCACCATTGCATTAAACTTTACCCCCTTTTGTTGTTCTTGATTTGCTTGGCAATTGGTGTTATTGTCCTTCTTTTGTTCTCTGTAAATGATGGAGGAGTGAGAATGATGTCTACTTTTAGGGGAGTAGAGGGGGATGCAGAAATCTATCCTTTTGCTAACTTTAGGAATCTTGTAATGGTAGCGGGGCATTCGATTTACACTAGTAGTAGTTGTGAGAAGGTTGATAAGGAGGATTCGTGGTATTTGGAGCCGTATCAGAAGCATCCGGGCCAAGCTTCGACGTTTGTAACTCATATCGAGAAGGGGGTGGAGATTGCAGGTAGGGATGATGCAGCATTGCTCTTGTTTAGTGGGGGTGAGACGAGGAAGGATGCTGGCCCACGGAGCGAAGCTCAGAGTTATTGGACCGTGGCAGAGTCGAAGCAATGGTTTGGTGAGTAATGGTTTTCTTTCTTAATAGCTGCTTTCAATTTCTTTGGAATGTGGTTGGATTTGGTGAGATGAAGATTGATCTTTGATGATAGTAGTGAAGCATGGATGTGAATTGATTGATTGAATAATAGTTCTTGTACCCACTTACTTTCTGCATTATTTGATTTGTTTGAGCTTTCGAGTTGTGAACATTTTGTTTAGTAGCACTTTTCCAGGTTTTGATAGTGACTGTTGCATTTCGTCTCACGCTTTTATGTACATTCAAACATTTTTAGACCTATGCTCTAATGGAAAAGTTTCATTTGCAAGTTTTCCACTTCTAAATTCTTACGTCATCTTATTTTGTCGGTGTTACTTGGACTCAATCATGGGAATTTTTCCTCGTCTATGTCTTTGTGCAGTAAATCATATTAGTAGAATTTGTTTAAGTGCAAAAACATGATCAGTCAGCAGACACTGCGTTGGGTTCACTAGAGTAGCATGTTAAGTGGCATGGTTTGAAGTCATTTCTTGATGCTAGATGTGAAGATTTGGTACTCCCTCCGTCCTTAAATAAGTGTCCCGAGCTGCCATTTTGTGCAAACCAAGGAGAAGGGTAAATTGACACTTATGCCCTTAAAATCCTTGATTATTTATTTATTTATTTTTGTCTTTATCCCACTTTTAGATTTTCAAGAAAGGGTAGTTTTGGTAGTTTTGTGTAATTTGTACTTGGAAAAATGTGATAGGACACTTATTTAGGGACAAAATTTTTGGCGGCTCGGGACACTTATTTAAGGACGGAGGGAGTATTTATCTCGAACTAAGTGGGGTGAATTCATAATATTCCTCATGGAAGTAATATTAATGGATATAGTGTTATTAAAATGAAACCTAAGTTTCTTTGAACTGCGTCTAAAAGGTTGATCTTTGAGACTACATTTTGGTGACTATCGATCTCTTGAGATTATACTTGTGTAATAGAAGTGTAGAGGTGTTGACATAAAGAAAGAAAGGTTCATCGAGATAATAGTTGTATAAAAGTTTACATTTTCTAAATATTCCTTATAGATAGATTGACATGGAGCAGCAGCTAACTTAGCCTGAAAAGTCTAATCCAGCTTGGGGCGTTGTCAAGTGGGATGAACTTCTCTTATATTAATATTTTCACATTGGATTTTGTTGACTGCACATTTACTTGTTGGTTGCTTGCTCCAATTTCGGGGTACCTAGTGAAAAGAAAGGGTGTAGATACCTTATATTCCTTATCTCTGCGTGTTTCTCGTATCTGGCTGTGTTGTGTACTTACGTTTGCATCTTAGACACATTCATTACTCAAAATTAGTTCTGAATAATGAACAGAGTGGCCATCAAAAGTTGCCTGGATTTGACACCAATAATCCGAAAGAACTGATCGAACTTGAGAATGGTTAAAATCCATAAATGGGAAAATTTTAAAGATTTTGACCGGTGAAGATCGTGTTGCTATACCAATTAACTGGAATTTTGTGCTTACGGTAATAAACACCTTATGTGAGATTTATGCTTTTTTGTAGCTCGTAAATTTTTGTAGTGTGCTCCAGTTTTGTGATCTGTGTTGTGAGGTACTTGAGCTCAATCGTGTCCTAGTAGTTATGCATCTCGTAGTTATGTCCTGATATAAATGTCCATTTTGTAACTTCTGAAGGCAACCGAGACAGTGTGAGAAGTAGAGCAGTAACTGAAGAACATGCTAGAGATAGCTTCGAGAATCTTCTCTTCAGTGTGTGTCGTTTTCGGGAGCTTACTGGTGCATATCCGCACAACATAACTGTAAGTTCGTAACATTTTCCTCTGCTAAATTCAAAAGCTTGAGCTCATTATGCAATGGTATAAAAAGACTTTTTCGAACATGGTAGCCGGATATTTTTCATGGTTTTGTTAATCAGTAGTGTTCAAACGAAGACGAAGCTGGTCCTTGTATGCCTACATGAGGAGAACTTTCACTTGAATTTACTTGAATTGCTCGTTTCGTTGCTCGTCAAGTAATCCTTCGAGTACATAATCTCATATGTTGCCAACCTAATCGATCACTCGAAATAGCTGTCATACTATCGAACTAAACATTTTTTCCCAACTATTTAGCCTTTTATAAAATCTTAAACTGTTGTATAAGCAGCTTGAATTCTTAACTTCTGCCAAAAGTTCGTTTGCACCATCTCCAACTCTGTCATTGCTCCTTCTCTCTCAGGTTGTCGGCTACGACTTCAAGGAGGACAGATTCGTCCATTTACACCGTTCAGCGATTAGGTTCCCGGAGAACCGGTTCCTCTATTCAGGAACCCCGTCTTCTCAAAACTCAAAAGAAGCAGCACTGAAAGGCGAAGCAATGGTGAGATCTCAATTTCAAGAAGATCCTTACGGATGTTTAGGTTCGTTGCATCGCAAGAAAATGGGACGGGACCCTTTTCATCGATCAATCCCTTACCCTAACGGATGCCCAGAAATCAAAGGCTTATTCACATATTGTGGAACTTCACCATATCCAGGTCGGCTGCCTTGGGCTTAACCCAATTTTTGTCTTTTCTTTTTGGAAGTTTATACAACATTACTGCATTCTTGATAATCACCTTCTCTCTCTCTCTCTCTTGTTGTAATTATTGTAGAGAAATAACAAGCACAGATTATTCTGTGTATGCTAAAAAGATTTTGACTATGTTCAAGTTTCTTGCTCCTTTTTTTCATTTCCAATTCGAATCCGAACTCGTACTCTCTTCGTCTATGTTCGGAACGTGCCCCCCATTTCGATCGTTCTCCTTTTATCTTTGAATACATCAAGTGGGGCTTGTAAATCACTTTAACATTCACTTATTACAAATATTAAAACTCGCATCAAAAGATTTTGTTCCTAACTATCATAAACAGATGGAGTATCGTTTGCAATTATCATGATCGGATGGAGTATTTGGCGGTTCTTAAAATTCTCGTGTTTGGATCCGAGCTTGGATTAGATTTGCAATTCACGGTTGATCGATAGTACGTAAATTGAGATGATCGAGAGTAACAATAAAACTATTTACAGAAGGTATAACGTTCAGAAAAACGAATGTGCATATTTTGTTGGACGCCCCTAGAAAGAAAAGGGAAAATTGAACGTAATCTGACGGGACAGGAATGCATCGGTTCTCGTGTACGATATTACATGTATATCCTTCACTTGATGAATTGCAAACTATATTCCACCAAAATTTAAGTATATATACTCTTTAGAACCCATCCTAAGGTACTATACTCCTTTTCTGCGAATGGCACCACAAAAACAATGCCTCGATCGCGGTTAGAGACCCTAAAGTCTTTCTCAGATTTACAAGATTCGTCTTCCAGCATAGTTACGACTAACCTAAAACGTAGATACTCGTGAACACCACTAGAACTGAAGATATTGATCGGAGGATATATTCATAGTGTCGAAGGGTGCAGTTAGAGATGGTCACCTTAGAAGATACATCATCTGTATTTCAATAGGGACGACGTTCTGGATTTGTGGAAGGGTCTCTTCCCATCAGTTACCCCACTGTCGCTCAAGCTTCCTTCCGGGAGGTTCTCACGCACGTCGGAGAATTCTCTTGTTGCTGAGATCAAAGGGAGGAGGTGGGTATCGTCTTTCGACTTCTTGCGCTCCTCGTACCTTTTCACGTTCTCGGATATCTGATGGAAGGTTTTGTTGATTTTTGCAATACCTCTTTCGACTGGCTCTACAACGTGGGATACTGTGTACTTCATGTCATCAACGATCTAAACAAGAATATCGAACATCAGGAAATGGTGATGGGCAAAAGAAAATAGAAGCATGTATGGATGGATAAAATCTTACAATTTCGCTACTACCAATGACCACATCACGAACACTTTGATGGAGTTTCGGAGTTTGCACTATGTCTTCTTGCCTAGAAAAGCGAACTTTAGTTGATCGCTCACAATCTTGAACTTCCTCCGGATCCGGTGGAGCTCCTAAGGATGCATAATCGGAAAGCACGGCTACGTTTCTCACACATCTCTCTCCACGTTTGTAGGGTACAGCTGGAAAAACATAGAGATGCACCACAGCAGCAATACCCATCTGAATAAAACATCCGGAAATTTGAGAAGAATGATAGTGCAAAGAACTTCTTCGAACGAATTTACTAGCTAGAAGCTTTTTTCAGTCTAAACTGAAAAGCAATTTTGCTTGTGAAATAATGTTCGCACCTCAATACAGATAATGTAGTCTTGTATGCGTGTTTTCAGAACCAGAGCCAGCGACCCTTGCAAAGCTCCAAAAGAGAAGAGAAACGCAACAGCTATACCTTGCCACCATGTGAGGAACACAATCGACTTAAAAGTCAGAAATTTAGCCAAAGGTTTAATAGGCTCCAATTTGTTCTTGGTAACAGAATAAAACTGCACGAGGCAATACAAAGCCCAAGTCTGGCTGAAGTTGAGAACAACTGCCAAATATGGATAACTGCAAGCAGATTACAGGTTAATCAGCAAATAATATTTTCAATCTCCAAAAGTAGCATAAAGAAAGCAGTCAAAACCTGATAACTTACGCATAACCCCATTCGAACTTCCCTTCACCGTATACACCTAAAGACTCGAAAATCATTGCTAACGATGCACATATAAGCTTCAGTATCATCTGCAGACATAGGCATTTAAATTACCTTGTAAGGCATTCAAATAACAATATAGATTCAGGTTATTGGAAAATAGCATGCATATTGCATACATATTGGACGATGCCAATTTTCACGCCTTGATAGAAATCAGCACCAAGCTTCCAATCCCTTAGGCAGCAATTCAATGGAAAGGGGTGCTCGACGACTCCATATGCGTAAGTCTCATCTATAAGAGGTAGACTAGAAGTCATCCAGTTCTGGTTTTCCATAAATTCAATGGTACTTTTCTCCCCACCTGCAAGATGTGATAAGCTCACCATAGCTATTATACCAATTCTTCTTGAAATCAACAAAATAAAAGAAATGCAATGACTCATAATACAGACAAAATTCTGAGAGGCAAATCTCAAATTGTTTCAAGATCGATCAAACAAGCCCACACTTGTTCTATCAACACAAAATTATTGCTGGTTTGCACTATGTGTTACTAGACATGCTCAATGTATGACCAAGGCAAACTAGATATTATCAGTGCACTTCACAAGAAAAGCATCAAAACTGTTAATTTAAATTGCTTAATTCCTAGAACGCTAATCAATGAAAATACATGAATCTTTACATCACTTGACCACTCCATTTTAACACTCGACCTAGTTGTGGAAACTCGGGAAAAGAATCTACATTAGTGATCAGTGAAGAGATTTAAATGTTGTAATAGCATTCTCCGTTGCCATTTCAGCCATTTCACAACAATGAGGTGATCTTACTGCTGTAAACATACAAATTTTTTGGAATATGACTTTCCAGTAATCATATATATATATATATATATATATATTCCACATAATGATATTATTACAATGTTTACACCAGAGGACATACCTAAGCAAGCTATGAGATATCTCTCAAAGCAATATAAAGCAAAAGCTTCATAACAATCCCGTATAACTTCACAGTGGAAAGCAGCATCAGAGTTCAATAACGACAAGAACTGTACAAAAAACATAGATATTAATAAGACAGTAAATAGTGCTATTCTGATTAAAGAAAATACATTCACGAAACTGTAAATATACGGCACACTGAAAATTTATAGCAAAATTTAAATGGAGTAAATTATAAAGTCATTTGCTAGACCATCTCACATCCGATGTCCCACAAAATGAATGTATAATATTTATGGTGGTATTTCCAAGAAAAAAAACAACATGCTAAGAGACAGATTTCTATTTAAGAATTGGGTGAAGGAATCGAGGAAAGACTCAACTTCGACTAGATGAAGTTATTTCAACCCCAAGCTCAACAAAATTCCAGATGATCAGTATAATGCAATGAAAAGTGCATGAACAATAAGAAAAAACATGTTAGAGAAATAATTCCTCCCACAAACATGTTATTTACATATTTATGTTCAACAGAGATGAATCTCAACTCTTGAATGCTCTTTTACATAGAGACAAAATAGGAAATATGAGCAGAGAATAACTATCATTACCGATTCCACAGCATAAACAGGAACCATTAGAATCAGGCCAACCATGAATTTTTGCTCCTGAAAGAAAAGACAGAATGCTTACGAAGCTTGAAAACAATCATCAAAGAAAATGTGCAATATAGCAGACAAATTATCAAACATGTTACATTACAAAGATCTTGTTAAGCAAAACCTTTAATGAAACCTACGAACCTCTGGCTTATTGTATGCTGCTAGATGCTCGAAGATAAGATACATGGACAGAACCAAAGCCACTGCCACAAATATCCCTGCACTGATAATCGTCCATTTGTAGAGGGCCGAAGTTTCACCATACACATTGACATTCAAAAATCTAGAAAATCTGTCCGTCGATTCACCCAAAGTGGCAAGACATAGTAAAAGTACTAAAATCCCCCTCCACTGCATTGCAGGATTACCCAAGGTTCTCAGCACATCAAACGATAAAAGAGTTCCATCAACAAGAACCTAACATCCTGCTAAACAACCATATGCAATCAGTCTCAGCAAGTAAGAAAGAAAACCATAACACACAATGCCACATATACACATTTCTTACAAGAATGCTTACTCGATGACTGATTGCGCCGATTCTCAATCCCAGAAACTGATAGCAGTCGAATAATGGATGAAACGCCCAAATATAACAGTTCGTAGTAATCAATCTGCACCAAAAGTAAAATTAAGCCATAAAAAACAAACAAACAAAGAAGCAGCATATATCTGAAGATCATAACACGCCTATAACTTCACCAATGCAACAGTTCCATTCACTCATCCAACAAAAGGGGAGTTCACCAACTAGCTATTGCAAAAAACAATACCCAAATATCAATTGAATCCAATCATAACCCTAATTCAAAGTTCATCAAATTAATCCGGAAAAATCAAAAAACCTACGATGATTTCAAGCCATAGTTATACCTCTTCTCCTGCACATAATCCGATGGCAGAAATCCTCCTCCCTCCAAAAAAAATCAACTAAGTTTTGCGTTTTCCCAATTCCCAGAGCGATAGGCAAGTGCACGTAATCATGAAGATTCAGTCGAGATTAAACAAATTAGCTCTCGAATCTCGACGTTCGTTCTACAAGTGTATAGATTTGTGCGTGTGTGTGAGAGAGAGAGAGAGATAGAGGAGAGAGAGAGAGAGAGAGGGAGGAGAGGGAGATAGATTGTCTCTATCGGGCATTTGCTTCGGCAGTTGGGAACTGGGAAAACTCCTCCGTGTTAACGTCACCGTCACAGCACGGAAGAAAAGTCACAGCCTCAATACGTGGTGAGTTTTTCCACCCTGCCTTGTTGGAGAGGCTGTGGTTTTAGTTTTGCTCTTTGCTCCATAGCTATTTTTCTTAAAATTTATATTATTATAATTATAATAACTTTTTTTGTTTTTTAAGATATTTCATCTGTTCCTCAAGTCTGAGATTCGACATGATTTTTTTTTTTTTAACGGTAAAATTTGGATCTCACTTTCAAAGTATATTTATGTGTTTATTGTGGAGTATCGATCGGTCTCACTTTTGTAAATTTATGTGTAAATTGAAGATGGTTATATAAAGTTTTTATGAAACACACGGCCTAAAATGACAAAACATATATTTGAAGGACGACTGGAAACGAAAATAAAGACACCTACTTAGGGACAGAAGGAGTATTATAGAAAATTAATAAGATAACCATGCAAATTTGGTCACTAATAAAGATTATCATGTCATATACTCTATTCGTCTCATTTATCAGTTTCAATACACTTGGGTACAGTATAACTAAGAAAAGTAGATATGAACGGATTTTAAAAGGTGTTTTCGGGTGTTAATTTATCTGTGTAACAGTTGTGATGAATGAGAACATATGCCAACTAGTAGCTACTAGTATGGCCATTATCGAGCAACACTAACGTAACGTGCTCCGACCACATGGGCCAAGGGCTTTACAAGTGTTATCAGATCCAACCCGTGCGAGCAAGCTCCATGAACCCTGGAGAAAGTCGTGTATGAACGAGCTTAGTGGGCTATCTAGTAATTTGAATCAACTATTTGGACAAAATGAAAATGAATATCAAGTTAGTGGACTTACTGAGCCACCTCAACGTAACGGGCTCTAATCCCGTGAGCCCGTCGCCTTACAACTAACGGTTCACAAGAGACCACTAAAATGGATAAGAGTTAAGAACAAGTGGGCCGTGAGAAAATGTGTAGAAATCTCAAATATTTCAACAACTCCACACGCTTTCTTGATCAATGACCATAAAAGTCTTGAAGCATAAATTAATTCCCCCTCCATAAATAAATGAAGGTGTATTCACTTAATTAAATATTTTGATCGAGATTCATTATATATATCTAGTATATGTCACACTTTCATATCACCACGCTAATGGTTAATCCTAATACTATACAAGTAGACATTTTCCCCCCTTTTTACAAGAGAAAACTTGCTTAGAACACCTTATACAAGTAGACTTACTAGTAGGCCATTCTACCAAATTACCCTATTGCGTACACAATTATGCATACTCGTTCGTTTCACTCGATTTGACATACATGCTGAATATATACGAAGTTTGAAATAATACAATATGTCAAATGGAGTTAAATAGAAGGAGTTAATTGCATAATACATTAAATATTGCATACTGAGAATTCTAAAAATGGACGATGATGCATAATCATACTAAAATTGTATATATAACGATAGAGCATTTTGCAATATATTTTTAGCATATTGATATATTTCGTGAAGACGAGAGAGATGATACAAATGTTTGTAATACAAGCTCTTGCTCCCGACCTTTCAAGGGTATTAAAAATTGAGTAAAAAATAAAATGCAAATTTATCGAATATATATTGATTATTAAGATGAAAAGATTGTAGTATCATCTCTCCATTTCCTTCATTAAGTGAAATCTAATAGAGTAAAATGTTATTCGCTCCATCCCGCTTTGCTTGACTTCATTTTTTAATCGAGGTGTTTCATTTCAATTGGCACTACGTACAAGAAAAGAGGTTTTTAGCCACACATGCTGCACATGCAAATATGGCTAATAATAGACTTATGTGTAGTATAATCCAATACCTTATAAATTAACATTGAAATCAATAAATCAAAAAAATTATAAAATTTAAAGCTCAATTTGTTCGTTTTTCCTTCTAAGTTCAAAAGGTGAATAGTAAATGAAACCGAGCTTTGATTTATACATATTATTTTGATTTCATGATTTCAATATTAATTTATAAGGTATTAGAATATATTACAGTTGAAAAAGTCGAATAAAACAACGTCGAAATGAATAAATGATGAAGGTGCTCATGAAGGTGAGTAACACATCACTCCTCTTTTTTAATATGAACCCCTTACTTTTCATTTTAGACATTACTCATAATTTCCAACCGAAAAGAAACAAGTTTATTGAAGTGAAACAGAAGGACGTAATTATTACCTACAAATAGTAAATGACCTTGAGCCCCTCACTACAGCCATTTTATCCCCAAATGAGACAAAATCTACCATTCTGCATAATTTACCAAATAAAGAAAAGAAAAAAAAAATTGATCAAGATTTGCTGACATGAATGGAGCATTTGGCACATCAGTAATAATTTATCTATATTTTCTGACCACATAGATTCTCCTTTTCCAGGAAACATTTCCACATTTCTACTTTCCACCCTCTACTCTTCACTAATTCATTTATCAACACACATTTGTGTGTGTCTGTGTGTGAGTCCAAAATAAGAAAAGAAACAAAAATCAAGAATACTATATAAACACTCACACACAAACGCTCAGTTGTCTGAATCCTCAAGCAAGAAAGAAAAGGAGAGATGAGTATCCAAGAAGAAGATGAGAAACTTTCCCAGAATATTACTACCAAAGACTTTAGCTCCACTCTCACAGATTTCTGCCTTTTCCCTCTTGAGTTAGGCTCAAGAATCTCAGATTCTTCTTGGCTCTTCCCTCCCTCTCAGCCTCTCCAAGTTGATGATCATCTCACCTATTTCTCTCTCCAAGTATGTATACTTATGCATACTCTCTCTCTCTCTCTCTCTCTCTTGATTAATTCTTGATTCTTGATCTTTTTTTGTTAATATGTTCAAGAATTAATTAATATGCAGGAGATCATGGAAGAAACACCAGAAGCTGAGGCTGAGATCTATGGCAAAATCTTGCTCTACTTGAAAGCAATGAAAACTAGGGAGAAATTCAACACCCTCAAAAAATGGATTGTTTACAGATTAAATTTGGATAGCTATGAAGCCCACTTTTGTCAAACTTCTTGGTCTACTCCCTTTGGTCCACCCTCAGGTATATTATCCAAAAAAAAAAAAAAAAACTTCATTTTTTTTTTTCTCAATTTTCTCAATTTTCTTGAAATTTATGGGGTTTTGTTGTTGGGGCAGTGCTGTCTCAGTTTAGGGGGGAGTATGAGTTTGTGGAGGTGGTGATGAGAGAGAGAGAGAAGGAGAAGAAGATGATGAGGCTGATAATAGACATAGATTTCAGGACTCAGTTTGAGCTAGCAAGGCCAACTTCAGAGTATCAAGAACTCATCAATGCTCTCCCCCTCATATTTGTGGGGAGTGAGGAGAAACTGGAGAAGGTGATTGCTGTGATCTGCTCAGCTGCCAAACAGTCCCTTAGAGAGAGAGGGCTCCACATTCCACCATGGAGGAGAGCTTCATACATCAGATCAAAATGGCTCTCCTCAAACTGCAAAAGGGTTTCATTCTCTGATGATCAGAAACTGAATGATTGTTTGAATGGGAATATTGGGTGCTTCCAAGATTTTGTTGAAGCCCAGAAAATGGGCATTTTTGATTTCTGATGATCATCAAGAATACTATTACTATTATTTTTATTTATTTTTTGGGTTTTTTTTTGGGTAGGTTTATGATGACTTTCACTTCAGTTGACCTCAGTTTTTGGAGGTTTCTTGCTGAGTTTACTCTGAGCTTAATTAGAAATCTAGTAGTTTCTATTTCAGATGGTTATGTAAAAGATAATATATACAAATATTACTCCCTTCGTCTACAATTTTTGCGCACGACTCTGTTGGCACGCATTTCAATTTCAATGTTGTCTAAAAGTAGATGTGGCAATAAAGTTCAGGTCGACCTAAACTTTATCGTAATATTGACTTTCCAGCATATTAAAATGTGTACCAGAATTGTCAAAGTATGAAGATGGTGGACGGAGAGAGTATAATATGAAATCATGGGAATTAATTTTATTAATGTTATCTTGATTGGAAAAAATTTCAAGGCAATAATTTAGTTGTCTAAATCTTCTAGAATTGGTATCAATATTTGTGAAGGAATTTAATGTGTAATTAGGGTTTAAAATAAAGTGCTGGGATTGAGACTTTTTGCAATAATAATGTTGCTAAAAAATAAAATTAAGGTTGTTATGTGCATGGTACATTATATGATTGTGAGGTGAAAGATTGAGATTGAATTGTCCTTTTGTATGACTTTAAATAAGATATTTTTAATCCCTTTGTAATTGTATAAAATATAAGACAATATATTTGTATTGTGAAATTTCCTCATCTATGTTGTAGAAATATATTAATTTTGATTGTTATATAAACAACAATTATTAACTTGTTCCCAAATTAACAGATGTATATAAAATGTAGTGAGTTGCTTGGCTGTCAAGTTAGAATATAGTACAAGAAATTGTTTTTTTGTGTTGATCTAGTTGTGTGCAAGGAAAGTTCATTTTAATTTGTAGGGTTTCCAACATATCACTTTCTATAAAAGAAAGTAATAGGTTGAGGCTTTAAAGCTTTTGAATTAAAGATCAATTTCTCTATTATGGTTATCTTGTAAGATTAAAAGTCTATTATTGTCTCCGATTTGAGACTTCCGTGGCGAGATCTTTAAGCATTTGTTAATCGGTTCAAAATATTTAGTGATGTCATTGTTTTTTTTATGGTCACAATTCACGTATTTCTCCTACAATCACATTATATCGTATTATATACCTTTTCGACGAATTAATCACGAAATTTGATTTTCATTTTGTTGTAAATAAGAAAGTATACTATTAAAAAGATGATTTGAACAATTTATAGACTAGCCAAGTATGCATACATATTTAATATACACACGGCTGATGTAATAAAAAAATTGTTATAAATAATAATTTAAAAATAAATGGCATTACCAGTTTATCACAAGTTTGTGATCATAAAATTTTAAATTCCAAAATAGGAGAAGATTTTCCTTTTTTTTTTTCCTTTTTTATCTTAAATAAACACACAAACAAAATTCCAACAACCCTTTTTAGTTTATTTATTCCAAAAATCCTTTAAGATTAGGATAATTAATCAAATTCCTAGTCTCAATCTCAGTCAATCAAATTACTTTTAATTAATAATAGAGTTAACTTGTACTGTGTGTGCTGAGTCATCTCTTTTCAGAATGAGTTGGTGAAGTTTTGGATGACAAATTATCACTAATTAATTACAATTTAGAAATTTAAATATCTTAATTAATTAATTAATTTGCCGTGTTACGTATGAAAATTCTTGCATTGATTAAGTCTACGAATACTTCTATCAATAGCTAATTAATTAAAACATCATTATCTAAGTTTTAATTACATGTTACAAGTGAATAAATGGTTATAATTAAGTAGTTAGAGCTACGAAACAGAAGACTTTGATAATCTGAACACGAAATAGGTAAAATAGTAATAATAAAAATAATAGTAGTAATACTATTACTTAATCATAACTAGTCTATTAATTTATTATCATATATTTTGGCCTTATCTAATTAGGGACCACGAACTAGAGTCCAATATTTTTGTTGTTAGCTTTGTATTAATTAATAAAAAAGAAGAAGATTAGGGATGTCAATGGGCGGGGTACCGCCCCATTAAGCACTTCCCAAACCCAAACCCGTTAAAATTTCGTATACCCATACCCGTCCCAAACTCGTTTAAAAATTCAATTTTAATACCCATACCCGGCCAAACCCATTGGGTAATACCCGTTTATTACCCGTTAAACCCAAATAAAATTAATAGTAATAAATTTTTATAAAAAAAATATAACTTAATATATACATACAATAATCGAAAATTTTAATTTAAACGCGTGTATCTCAATAAGTGCTAACGAAGGATATACAAACGTAAAACAAATAGTATCAAATTAAATGTTAACAAATAACAAAACTAACGATATATGTTTTTATCAAGTAGATTTTTTGAGATATATTCTTTCATCTTTATATACATTAATAAAAACCTTAAAATTGCTAATAGTTATAAAATTTTTTATTTTAAAATATAAATATAATTTTATATACATGTAAAATATATATATTTACCATATATATAAATGGGTTTGGGTAGTGGGTACCTAGAGGTGTAAACTCATACCCGACCCAAACCCGTTTTGGGTATCTACTTTATTACCCATACCCGTTCCAAACCCAATTTACAATACCCAAACCCGTCCCAATTGGGTTTGGGCGAGGCGGGTACCCGCGAAAACCCGACCCATTGACATCCCTAAAGATGATGATCGATATTAATAATGTGATTTAAGGAATGATGCGTTTGTGTGTTAAAGTTGGAAGTGCACGTGTTTTTTTCTTAGTAATCTTTTACCCAATAAGGAAACATATTCGTTTGCTGGGAATATATCGAAAAGAAAAATGGATCATTTAGCGGGGGCGGTGTAAGTAATTAATTACACGTGTAACAATATTATAAATGAGACTATTTATAAATTTGCATATTTTCTTGGTATATTAGATTTACTCATTATTAAAAGCAATTAGAGTTTGAAAAATGGCATATTTTGCAATAATTGATGTCAATGAGCTACTAGAATTTACCCAACAAAAAGAATTTTGATAAATTAAATCACTAATTTCTTTTTAGAAATTGTGATTAAAATAAAATTTTCTAATAAAAAAGTGAAGCCTTGTGTTTGGTATAAATTTTGCCAAAAAAAAAAAAAAAAAAACCCTCTTATTTCATTAGTCTTGTTTTCCTCTTCCGTCTGTCTCATTTATCAATATTATTTTCTAAAATTAAAGTAATCTAGTACTATCTCCATCTCACAAAAGTAGTCTCATTTGCTTTTTTACTTTTTCCGGCACACGTTTCCACTGAAACCTAGTACGGGTTTTACGATATAATTTTGAAATATCATTTCTTTTACGGGATAGCCCGACACTCCTAGTATATCGTAAAACCCGTACTAGGTTTCGGTGGAAACGCGTGTCGGAAAAAGTTAAAAAGCAAATGAGACTACTTTTGTGAGATAGAGGTAGTATTACGTAAAAATGATTTTGCTCGATTACGGTGTCATATTCCAACGGGATTTTATGTAACGGGGCAGAGTAGAGTAGATAATCGGATAAGTTAGTGTTGTTTAATTAAAGGAAAACGTCAATCTAACAGTTGAAAATTCAGTACAGTAATTTTATATTTTCGTCTTTTTGGAGGTGACAGTGCAGTAAAGATTATGTTTGATAGAAAAGGGACAGTAAAAATATTGATTAATGTAAAAGGTAAAAATGTGATGATGAGGGTGAAGAATAATCAGCTGCAGTGATATACTAGTAAGAGATTGCTTGCCTATTTTAGAAAAGACGAGAATTTACTACTTACTGTGACTGTGATTAAACAATCAATCAATTACTAGTCATTTTCACCGCCCTTTACACTATAATCATCATATTCTCTCTTTTCATTTACTATCCTCGCAGAAACCGTGTGACTTACCGGTGTTTTAAAAATCGGAACGAACCTACGGTTAAACACGTTAAATCATTAATCGATCGTGATTTCAGTTCACATGTTTTTTTTTGTTTTTTTTTTTTCCTTTTTTCCCGATTTTGACCAGTTCAACTATGCTTTAACCGAAAAAACCGCAAACCAGATGTCTCACTGGTTCAACTTCAGGTTCGGTTTTTAATCAATCGGTAGCATCATGAGTTGAGATTTACAAACGGTGCAACGTAGATTGTCATGCATAATGGTATGTCGGAGCATTTTGGTCAAGACGCAAGTATTCTTCCGTGTCCTAAATTGCAAAGCGTGTGAATATGTGTGATTAGGGTGTTGTGGAAGTGGAGGAATACGGTGATTCTTGAGGAGGTATGGAACACAGAGATGATCGTTGATGAAATAAAAGGAAGGCTTCGGAGTTGGTGCCACACGAAATCCTTCCTTCCGTCTAATTCTACGGTTAGAGACTAACTAGAGGGCGGTCTTAGGCTTTGCTTGTGTAGTTCTAGTTCAATGTGTTAACTCTGTAAGGTGCTTTGCACACCCGATTTTCCTAATAAAAACTTCTTTTTCCGATAATCAAAAGTTTGTTGTATAAACAAAGAAGCAATTAGTTGTACAATTACAAATAGGTACATAACCATCGTTGTACAAAAACATCAATGATACTTAACCTAAATCCAGCTAAATAGCAAGCTTGATTTCTTCCTCAACAAACTCATTTACTATATAACTCAAAATTTCTAAGTGAGTCAAAATTAGCTGGGCAAATGCCATCATCAAATTTTCATCAAGGTTCAGATCAAGAAAACTCACCGGTCGATGAATCATGGAGAATTTTTTTACATACAGGTAATTTACATCCCTCTCGTGTATTAAACGTTGTTTCATATCGAGTTAGTGCTTGTCCGAATGATTCTCTGCGCTTCTTCAAGGTCCCGAAGAAACCTGTGTACATGTATAACAGTAGCGAATAAGTTGGGCAGTCGTTATTGGGGAACTTGTAGCAGTTCATCGTGTTTCGAGTTAAATGAACGTACCTCTTTGAATTGAGGATTGCAGAACCACCAAGGATGAAGCGAACTCCAGAATTTGTGGCATTTTGTAGGGAAACTACGCGTGCCTCCTCATATGTAGTGCCACCAACGATGAAAACGATCACATCCTGTGGCCTGTCGAGGAAATTTATCCCATGATGATCTAACCTTTCCTAATTTGAATTGGTAAACTTGGATAACGGACAGAAGATGAAAAAGATGCAGGACTTATTGATGCGAAGAAGATCATGTGAAATGACTCGATAACAAGAAGCTAAATTCCTAGTTAAATCCTCCGTAACGGAAATTTGGTTTCCTACTGACACTGACATTTGGCAGCAGAAATCCCACGTTCAATTGTGGTTGATTGCAGTATGTCTAACCGAAGGCATCTCAAATAAAATTGTAGAGAAATACCAATATATACTCCAAAAATCTTACCTAGCTTGCTGGAAATGATTTCCAATATACGGGAAATCTACATCTCTCAGACGCCCTTTGACAATGCTCTCCATTGTTTGAGTTAGCAGAGGCTGATGCTGGGTGTAAACATTCTCCACTCCCTGAAACGGCACGAAAGTTCATTTCTGAAACCTAGCGAGCAAGTGGCTTAAGTAAAAATTAGATGCAAAATTTTGAACGTACTTTGAGGCCACGAGCCATGTTAAGAGCGTAATTTAGCAGATCTCTGTTCCCATAAAGATCCCCAGTTCGCCTATCAACCCCAGCTTGCTTCAGTAGGAATTGCACGAGCTGTCAATCCAAGATAACAAATGTCATGCATACTGTAGCTTGTTTTTGTAGCGTCTTTATGTTGAAGCAATTTATTTCCAAGTAATAAACATATTCCAATATACGAAGCTTCAATATTACAAAGTCCAAGATATCATATCCGTATGAAGCACAGGTGGAGCAATAGTTCAATAAGTTGAGCATATAATTAGTTGCCACTATGAAACGTAATTCCAAAGCTGAGAAGACATACCCCTGGTTTATACTTTGGAGATTGAGATGCCAATTTATTAAATAACTGCATCAGCTGGACAGGGCTTTCTTTCTCATACCGCAAGGCATACAGCATGACTAAACGCAGACGGTCAATATCCGAGACATTTTCATTATTTAAAAGGTTTGTTACAGCCTGCAAAGGAGCATACAGTATGAGAGAGTTATACTGATATTTCTCTAATTGGAATCGAGGAAAATATCATGATATCCACAATATGGCATCTCAAGCATCTAGAGTCAAGAACGTATCACAGTGCATACACGTATCACGGTATTTCTCATCAAGAACATATGACTATATCCGCTAGTTTCTTTCAAATATCATATAGTAACTCTACGGACCACTCACAGGAGCACCCTGCCAAATCTCTACGTATTACGGTATTAGTGACTCAATTTCATTTGAACACTCTCCCCCTACCCACTCTCTGTTACATTTTAATAGCATGTGGGTCATCTATAAGGTTCCACTGTTCATGCTCATTTTCTGAAGTGATGGAACGCAGCAGAAGAGCTATGAGACAAACTCTCAAATTTCAAGACCAATTGGTAACTACCGTACCTAATTAAGTTTTAGAAGAGCATTTACACTTCATACTAGAAAAAGCACCAAAGTACCTCAAATGCTGCACCTTGCCCACCATTGCAAGCTAAATCTTGTTCTGTTTGTGAGACTAACATCAGTTTCCGCTCTTCGACAATTCTACTCATTTCGGTAACTAATGTCACATGCTTGGAGACATTGCCATGCATTTTTCTATATTCTGGGTAGTTGTCAACAAATTTAGCCATATCCTCTGCAAAATTCGAATTGTAACACGTCTGAGTCATAGGTGGCACAAAGAGTTAAATAGATACAGTGAGAAGAAGATAAGATGGAGGCTACAAAATTACATGAATAAAGACGAACCTATAGTTTGTATATTCTGATTACTTTTCGCAATTTGTTGGAAGTCATCCACCAATTTTTTTATATTCATCCCAATATCCCCGAAGTTCTCGTACATGTTAGCTTTGAAAAAGGGATCTTGCTCAGAGGACAGTACAACCTCCTGAGAGCATGAAAAATAAAATGAATCTACGAACTTACTCATGCATTGGGAATGACAAAGCAGAAAGTTATGTAACATAGAAAAGAATAACAACCTTGTGGTCTTTTGATGCCTTGCCAATGTTTCTGAGATCTACCTTATTGTCTTGAATGCCTATCAATTCATGAACCATAGCCTACAGGTAACAAAATCAAATAAATTCCTATATTGAGCAAATAGATTATCTATAACAAAATTTATCTCATCATTGAGAAGACAATAACCTGATATGTCCATTGATTAAGAAGAGGAGTCACAGGGTCATCTCGCCTATCAAGAATAAGCAACAGTGGCGAAACTTCTGCACGTCGAAAATCAAAAAGACCACTTTCCTGCTGGTACATCAGCTTCTACAGAACAAAATAAAGAAGCTAAAATCACTTATATAGCACCTCCTTTTGCATTCAGAACTGGTAAGTCAATTTGGTGAGGATATGTGACACTTAGAATTTCATTGAATGAGCCCAATAGTGGGTATCTCACCAGTGCTTCTTGTGCTATCCTTTTAGCTATATCAGATGTCCGGGAGTAACGAATAACTGGCCTACGTTTCAGAGCTAGGAAGATGGCAGCAATCCCATCAATAACCTGGTCACAGAAGTGCTGCAAATTTGATGGATCCACCACGGCTGGAAGCATATACATGTGGTTTGATGCAATATTTAGGGAGAAGTGATAGGGATCGAGTGAGACAAAATCTGCGTAGAACTCCTGCATACCAAAAATAAATAAACATATGGATGTTCATGCAAGCACAAATAGACCGACCGAAAACCTTTTATTCTTTAAGCAATGTAAATTTAAACAGATCTCAAAAGGAAATTGTTAAAGAAACCCCTTCTACAAAAATTTGAGTACCTGCACTTGTTGAACTACTTCATGCTCATCTGCATCTGCTAAATTGTGCAGCTGAGTGTCTTTCAACATATTGGAGAAAACTGTAACAACGTACGAAGCATTAGGGACTTCAGTCACTCATTCACAATACATTCCACTAAAAATAAGATGCCACCAACAATTCATAAACAGCTTCTGGAGTAAAATCTGAATGAAGTTCTGACAGAAAAGTGGCAAATCATTTCCTACTCTTTGCTGATAATTAACACACGATGTAGATAAAAATGATACTCACATAGATGATACTCTCCAAACCGAGGATTACTCAGTTGACGCCTCACAAGAAGTATGTTCTCAGATGTTGGACGAAGGAAATACACAGCCTTCAGGTGCGACATGGGTTCTTTCGACATCGAAATGGAATCTACGAGTTCAACCAGAAACACTTCTTTCTGAAGCAGATCCGATTGTGAATATACAACACTCACAACACTCACCTGCAGCCCATCATACACATAAGTGGCCAATCATCAACTCCAAAATAGTTCCACACTTTAAAATATGAATTGGCACAACGAAACTTCAACCAAAATATCAACCAGCGTGTCGAATCCCGATTTCACCATGTGATCAGTTCACACAACCCTCCCAATTTCACTCCATTGCTTACAATTATTACATTGCCAAACAAATTCAGCTCACTTTTAGCCCATTGCTTTGTCTAGTGATCTCTTCCCCATACAAAATCCATATAAATCCATAATCCCGATTCGAATCATAGCAATACTTACTAATTTTCAGAAATCAACTCCAAACATCAAAATTCCCGCAATAGAGAAGCTCAACACTCAATTCCGAGCCATACCAGAAACATAAAAGGGGAAAAAAAACCCTAATCGAGATTGAAATTCAACAAAAAATAATACCGTTTGAGAGTCGAGGATGAGAACTTTCATGCCGGAAATGTCGTGTAGCATTCGATTGATGTAATCCCTAACAACCGTAATCAGCACCATTTTCCCTCCTTTTTCTTCGAGCAATTCAGTTCGGCTACCGATCCGATCAGTGTGGGGTTTAAGAATTGCAGAAGAAAAGGATGGTAGGGAGAAGAGAAATGGGTAGATCAAGGAAGGAGATTCGGGGAAGAAACTTCACGACGACGTCGTTTGTCGTTCAAACCGGGTTCCTTCCTTCTAATACAAATTAAGGGAAATTAATCAAGTAATCAAAACCCTTTTAAAAAAAAAGTCGTTTAGTTCTCCATTACCATTTTGTTTTGTCGTACATGACTCGAACTCGAGACCGTTAAAATTAAATCCCACCGCTAGTTTCTAGGTCAACACATACGTCGTTTTTTCTTTTCAATTACTTCATTCGTCACATTTCAATTGCTCTCCTTCCTAATTCGGTTGTCTCGTATAATTGTCCCATTTTCTTACATGAAAAAGATTTACTCTTACATTTTACTATAGTCTCCTCGTTTTTCACTTTTAACATTGCATTTAAAATTTTGTGCGAAATAATATAAGACAGTTAATTTGGAATGCAAGTAGTATTTTTTTTAAGTAGACATGTACAATGATGTCACAATTCCAATGTTACTATTGTCTATCAACAATTGTACTAAAATAGAATATGCTAAGAAGAATATTACTTATACTATCAATCAGCTATACTAACATTCCAAACAAGCTCATGTAGATAAGACTATGCCAACTCACATTATTGAGTTTTGGACCCATATGACCTCTCAATTTGTGGAGATTTACGGTGTCTCGATTGCCACTTGAGTTAGACCTCATCAGCACATATAGATTTTCATTATCACAACGTGAGTATAGGGTTACGACGCACAAGAGCATATTAAGGTGTATATATGCCGTTCCATTCAAATCATCAACTTTTTAATCACATATACATTTGATTCACAAGAGTGTTTAATTTAAATCATCGTCATAAGTTCATAACCATCAAGCCTCTTCACGATCAGCCGACCACACCCAAATTTTTAGCATTTGTAAATTATGTCGAGGAAGTGATACAAACGTTTATAATGAAAACACTTAATTTCTAATCTTTGAGAATTTTATAAATTAAGTAAAAATAAAATGCAAATTCGTCGAACGTTTGTAATACGTAACGTTGGTATCATCTCTATTCCCTGAATTATGCAATTTTGACTCGATTGGAGTTATTCACGGCATAGGCAAAGCAAAAGCTGCCATTAACATTTGTCGTCACCTTCGCTCACTAAACACACACACACACACACTAATTTAATTAATTAATTAATTAATTATTAACATAGACTGCCGTTAACACAGTCTCAGAAACCCTAGTCTCACTACATATACAAAATTACACCACTTTCTCTCTTCACACTCTCTCACTGGAAACGTAACGTCAATCATTTCGCCTCTCTCCGCCGCGTCTCCGCCGCCGACACCAGGTATTTCGCCCCCCCTCCGCCCTTGATTTCTCACTTTTCTATACTTGTATAGCGTAGTATGAGTGTTTTTTCACTGTTTTCTGATTGTAATAACGTTTGCGAAGGCTCGTGTTGTACTCTCGAGGGGATTTGAGGAAGAGGAAGGCGGCGTTGGAGAGGAGAGGAGATGAGTCAGAGCCTGCATAGCTGCAATAATGTGTTCTGTAAGTTTATTCAGACCAATCGGCACTTCCCCGCCGGGAGGAAGCCTCTCCCGCGGATTCTGCGGAAGCCGGGGACGGAGAGGAGTTTGAGTAATTCGTATTTGCCGACACGGCCGTTGGTGTTGAACTGTGTGAAATCTCAGAGTGAGAGTGGCGGTGGTGTTAAGAGTGGTGGGGATTTCAGCAATGGAGGGGTGTTTGGTGGTGAGAAGGTTGGTAAGAGGACTGATATTAAGAAGATTTTGATCCTTGGTGCTGGGCCTATTGTTATCGGGCAAGCTTGCGAGTTCGATTATTCGGGGACTCAAGCTTGCAAGGCACTTAGGGAGGAGGGGTATGAGGTTATCTTGATTAATTCGAACCCGGCTACTATAATGACTGACCCGGAGATGGCGGATAGGACTTACATTGAGCCTATGACGCCGGAGTTGGTGGAGCAAGTGCTCGAAAAGGAGAGGCCTGATGCTCTGCTTCCGACAATGGGAGGGCAAACTGCGCTGAATCTTGCTGTTGCTTTAGCTGAGAGCGGAGCTCTGGAGAAGTATGGAGTGGAGCTGATTGGGGCGAAGCTCGAGGCAATCAAGAAGGCTGAGGATAGGGAGTTGTTTAAGGATGCAATGAAGAATATTGGGCTCAAGACTCCGCCTTCAGGGATTGGGACTACATTGGAGGAGTGTTTCGAAATTGCAAACTGGATTGGGGAGTTCCCTTTGATTATTCGACCTGCTTTCACTTTGGGTGGGACCGGAGGAGGGATTGCTTATAACAGAGAGGAGTTCGAAGCCATTTGCAAGTCAGGGCTGGCAGCCAGTGTGACTTCACAAGTTTTGGTGGAGAAGTCTCTTTTGGGATGGAAAGAGTATGAGCTTGAGGTTATGAGAGATTTGGCAGATAATGTGGTGATTATTTGCTCAATTGAGAATATCGACCCCATGGGAGTCCACACGGGGGATTCCATCACCGTTGCTCCGGCTCAGACCTTGACAGATAAGGAGTACCAACGCCTCAGGGATTACTCGATTGCGATTATCAGGGAAATTGGAGTCGAGTGTGGTGGTTCAAACGTTCAGTTTGCTGTCAATCCTGTGGATGGAGAAGTCATGATTATTGAGATGAACCCTCGTGTTTCGAGATCATCTGCTCTGGCCTCGAAAGCAACTGGTTTCCCAATTGCCAAGATGGCTGCCAAGCTATCAGTTGGGTATACTTTGGATCAAATTCCTAATGACATCACTAAGAAGACGCCAGCTAGTTTCGAGCCTTCCATTGATTATGTTGTAACTAAGGTGACATTCATCTTTACTTTCTCATTAATATTTTTTATTATCTTGTTATCCTTATTTCAGGTGTCAATAAACTTGTTCATTTACTCTTATTTCTTTGAATTCAGATACCAAGATTTGCATTTGAGAAGTTTCCTGGCTCAGAGCCTATATTGACTACACAAATGAAATCCGTTGGTGAATCCATGGCTGTAGGAAGGACATTTCAAGAATCTTTTCAGAAGGCAGTGCGCTCTCTAGAATGTGGCCACTCTGGATGGGGATGTGGAAAGGTTAAGGAACTCGACTGGGACTGGGAACAACTTAAATACAACTTAAGGGTACCTAGTCCAGATCGTATATATTCCATATATGCTGCGATGAAGCGAGGAATGAGTGTGGACGACATCCATGAATTGAGTTTTATTGACAAATGGTTCCTCACTCAGTTTAAAGAACTCGTAGATGTGGAGCAGTATGTTATGGCTCGTAGTTTGTCGCAGTTGACTAAGGATGATTTCTGGGAAGTGAAGAGAAGAGGGTTCAGTGATAAACAGATAGCTTTTGCTACAAAAACCAGTGAGAAGGATGTTCGATCAAAGAGGTTGTCTTTAGGTGTGAAACCAGCTTATAAGAGAGTTGATACTTGTGCAGCAGAATTTGAAGCTGATACTCCTTACATGTATTCGTCTTATGAATCTGAGTGTGAATCAGTTCCCACCAACAGGAAGAAGGTTCTGATCCTAGGTGGAGGACCGAATAGAATTGGGCAGGGAATTGAGTTTGATTATTGCTGCTGTCACACTTCATTTGCCCTTCAGGTTTGTGATCATTCAATTTCCTAATGTGCTGCCATCAGTTTCTCACATTTACATATTTGATAAATATAAATATAATACATAACAGCTATGAGAAACTTCCTTTGAACCATGGTGCAAGGATTTTCAACAGTGTAATCTATTGTTTATTACTAGCAATTTTGAATCTAATACGTGACTAACCATACTAGTGCTTGGGTGAAATTCGGACGATGGCTTGTAGAATTTATATCGTTTATTTTGAGATTATTATTGGGTAAGATGATAAATGACATATGCTCTACTGCCACTTCATAGCTTGTGAAATTTGTATCGTTTATAATTTATTTATAGCCAAAACGATAATTTACATCTTACAATATCCAATGCCTTAATAATGGTGGAAAATAATCTATAGTAACAGGAGCCTTTTTAGTTGAAGAATGCCAATTATTGAAGTTTCAGAAGGCAAAAATAAAGAAGTTCTTGTTTTCTGGAAAAGTAAAATGAACAAATAAGAAAGAAAAATGCTTTTTGTGTATCTTTTCCGTTATAGTATAACGTTTTGATGTCTGAGTTCTTTTCTTTGTCTTCCAGGATGCAGGCTATGAAACAATAATGATGAACTCCAATCCTGAAACAGTGTCAACTGATTATGACACCAGTGATCGACTCTACTTTGAACCTCTGACTGTGGAAGATGTTCTCAACGTCATCGACTTGGAAAGACCTGATGGTATCATCGTACAGTTTGGTGGCCAAACTCCGCTAAAACTCTCTCTCCCAATCCAGCAATACATAGACGAGCACAAGCCCAAATGCAGCAGTGGGGCTGGACTCGTTCGAATCTGGGGCACTTCCCCTGATTCCATCGATGCTGCTGAAGATAGGAAGAGGTTCAACGCAATCATAACAGAGTTAAAAATTGAGCAACCGAAAGGAGGAATAGCAACAAGCGAAGCAGATGCTCTTGCTATAGCAGCTGAGATCGGTTACCCTGTTGTAGTTAGACCCTCTTATGTTCTTGGTGGCCGTGCAATGGAGATTGTTTACAGTGATGAGAAGCTGATTCACTATCTGGAAACTGCAGTCGAAGTCGAACCTGAACGTCCGGTTTTGGTCGACAGATATTTATCCGATGCTATAGAGATTGATATTGATGCACTGGCTGATTCTTACGGGAATGTAGTGATTGGTGGAATCATGGAGCACATCGAGCAAGCCGGTGTTCACTCAGGCGATTCTGCATGCATGCTGCCAACTCAAACGGTGTCGGCTTCATCCTTGGAAACAATTAGGTCTTGGACAGTGAAATTAGCTAAGAGCTTGAATGTGTGTGGATTGATGAATTGCCAGTACGCAATCACAGCTTCTGGTGACGTCTTCTTACTTGAGGCGAACCCTCGAGCTTCTCGAACAGTACCTTTCGTGTCGAAGGCGATAGGTCATCCATTAGCCAAGTATGCAGCTCTAGTCATGTCAGGCAAATCTCTTCAAGATCTGAACTTCACAAAAGAGGTCATCCCGAAACACGTATCCGTAAAAGAAGCAGTTCTTCCCTTCGAGAAATTCCAAGGCGCTGATGTCATCCTCGGACCTGAGATGCGGAGCACTGGCGAAGTCATGGGCATCCACCACGAAGCCTCGATCGCGTTCGCAAAAGCACAGATAGCAGCCGGGCAGAAGCCACCACTTACAGGAACCTTATTCCTCAGCTTGAATGATCTGACAAAGCCTAGCCTCGGACCCATAGCTAAAGCCTTCTTGAGCCTCGGATTCAAAATCGTGGCGACCTCAGGAACAGCTCAAGTGCTCGAGAGCAGTGGCATGCCAGTCGAGAGAGTGCTGAAGATGCACGAAGGGAGGCCACATGCGGCCGATATGATTGCAAATGGGCAGATCCAGATGATGGTGGTGACAAGCTCCGGTGACAACCTCGACCAGATCGACGGCCGGAAGCTGAGGAGGATGGCGCTGGCGTACAAGATCCCGGTGATCACCACCGTGGCCGGAGCACTGGCGACGGCGGCGGCGATCAAGAGCCTGAGGTCGAACAAGATTGAGATGACTGCTCTTCAGGATTACTTTACCAAGGATGAAGTGAAGACTGGAAAAAATCTGCAGTCTGTTTCTACCACTTCTATTTGAGAGAAAGGGTATTGCAATTTCTTCTTCTTCTTCTTCTTCTTCTTCTTCTTCTTTTTATTTATTTTTAATTTTCTTTTTCTAGTTTTTTTTTTTTTTTTTTGTGATGATAAATGACGCAAATTTTGGTAATGTTGTGTGTGTTCTCATTTTATGGATTTTTATTTAATTATTAGGATTTTGGAAGAACCGATGGAATAATAATTTTCTATATCAAATATTTGGTTGTATTTTTACTTATTTATGCATGAAATTGTGATTTTGGTTTTGTTTTAATGAGAGGGAATAAATAAAGTAAATTGTTTTTTGTTTCGGTATGTATTAATCTATTAATTTCAATTGTTTTTGGCACAATAATCAATGCTTGTGTGTGTTAACAAACGAGGATAATAAATAGTCCGGTACTCAATTCACTCCCTTTTAAGTTGAGTAGTTTATTTTTGTCCATTTTTAATACGTTTTTGTACACTTCTAGATGATTATTTTTAAAATAGAATACTCAACTCGTCACTTTTAAGTTGAGTAGTTTTTTTGTCAACGTTTAACACATTTTCCCACACTTTTATATGATGATTTTTATAATTGATTTTTAAATAATATTTTCTTTCACGGGATACTGACGTGTCAAAAATTGACAAAAACATGAGATTAATGTAGTGAGATTTTGGCACAATAATCAATGTTTTCTATGTCAAAAAAAAAAAAGACTAATAAATAAACGGGCGAAAAAAATGAGATTAATGAAGTGGGCATTTGGCACAATAATCTATGCCTTTTGTCACGAGCCGCCTAGTTTCCTAAGTATTTCAGGCTAAATAAATACTTAGCCTACTCTAATCTATATTGTGCCCAAAACAAGGGTTTATGGACATGGAATAGTGTAGAAGTTGTGTAGAAGACGTGAGGAAGTGTGGAGATATTCTAAGAGAAATATAGTTAAATGTAGAACAAGGGAAGGTTCTGGAACTTACTCTCCAGCCTTGGATCAAACTAATCTCCACCATCCATTAGGAGGGGGAGTTGTATATAAAGGGGTGTTCCATCATTTGTAACCGATCAACCAAACTCTCAAACATTCTTAAAGTTTTTTCTCCCAAATTTTTTTTAGTCAAATTTCCTCACTTCACCATAACACTTTTAGAGTTAGACTGACTTGGCTTAGCGTGAAGGATAAAATTAATAAAACAGATACATAAAATGGGAAAACAAAAAATAAGATTAACGAAATGAGGTGAAACTAATAAAACCGATAAATAAAATGGGAAAATAAAAAAATACGATTAATGAAATGAGTATGAGAGAGGTGAAGTTCATTTACGATCAATCATTAAATGTCTTTTGCTTTTTATAAAAGATTATACATTAATTACTAAATTCTTCATTGTAAGTAGATGAGGAAATTGAATGCACATTTATGCATATTTTGTAGCAGTATTTATTAATTAACAGATAAATGAGCTTATTACAACACCTAAATTCAATTATTTAAACATAATTATCTCTAGATCTAAATCTTGTATCACTAGTTTTATATAAATATAAATAAAACACAATAATTTATCAATTATGTTACTTTTTTTTTTTGCACTCCAAAAATAAAAAAAATATTAATAAAAAAAATAACTAAAATAAGTAATAATAACGACCTTAACTAACATGGGTAACCAAGATATCCCAGGTTTTTGCTACAAATATTTGGGAAATTTTTAGAGGAAAAAAAAAAGCTAAGAACATTTGTATTTAATTAATTAATTAATTAATTAATTAATTAATTAATTAATTCTACTCTTCTTTCTACCTTCGTAAACAAGCATAAACCTGAGACCAAAACGACTCTCACTCAGTCAATTTCTCTTTGTGAATCCGACCCGTAACTCTCTCTCTCGTGCTTCTCGCTAGCTCGCTCTCGAGGGTTTTGTTTTTTTCAATTCCAAGGTTTAATTTTTCTCTCTTGTGATGAATCTGTGGTTATTCGGGCTTTTGCTTGATTGGATTTTGGATTGTTTGATTTCTGGGCTGAATTGAGCGTTTTGGTTGATTTCTGCGAATTGAGCTGGGGATTGTTGGGTGTTGGTGATGGGAGAGCTGGAAAGTTGGGAAATTTGAGCCAGATTTGGAATTGAAGGAGCTGGAGCTTTTTGATTGGGTTTATCTGTTTTTTTTTTTTTTTGTTTTTTTTTTAATATTTTAATTCATATTATGATTTTTTTTCTTGTCTGTGATCTTGATGTGTAGATTGATGGACTTCGTAATAGTTGTTTGAATTGTTGCCTTACTCATGTAGAAGCTTGGTTCCTGAGGCATTTCATGTTCTTCAATTCACAAGTTCTGCTAAATTTTACTCCCTCCGTCCCGATGAACTCGAGTCGTTTCTTGAATATATGTGAGGTATATAATTATGGAACAACTGGAGTTCGTAGGGCAGAGGGAGTACTAATAAAAAAACAAAAAAATTCGTTGAACGTCTCGTTTACCAGCAATATGAATTTGAGACTAGTGTTTTGAGATGTTAGAACCTTACATGGCATTTGGTTCGATTCAAGCATGGTATTTATGAGAAGATACCTAGATTCTTACATAGTATTTGCCTTCTCTCACCTTGAATTCTGGAGAAGCCATGAAGTATGTGTGTGGTTAATCTAGCTGTTGTCTAAGCTTATCAGCTTATCTCTTTCAATTATTCAGCAGTGTAAGCATTTGGGACAAAAATGAAAAGAGAGAAGAAAATTGTATAATCGACGGGTCAAATTGGCTTTGTAGTACTATATAGGTGGAGCTTTATGATGTGTCCTTGTGCATAATAAAAATGCTTAAACAATTGATGGGCAAGGTATCTATGCTTATAATGCTCACTTTGGACTGATACGTTTCGTTTGGTTCATGCACAAGTCTTACATATTGATGCGGAGAATGTTTTCATTTAGTTGTGTTTTGCTGAGTGTTTTGCTTAAAAACTTTCCTTGTAACTTTCCTTGTACAGATTCAACTGCATGAGCTGAGACGTCTACTGCAAGCTTTTCTTTTGGGTTCTCTATGGGTGAACGTAGAAAGCGTAAATCGTTGTGGGATAAGGAAGCAGAAACAAAGCCTTTAAATGAAACAGCTGCAAATCATAATTGGGTAGGAAACGACAAACATAACAGTCAAGACGGTGAACATAATCATGAATTTTCTGCTTCTGGATCGCATTTTGGTCAACAAAATTTGGAATCAATTCAACAAGAGCCCGTCGCTTTGTTGAATGGCAAAGGTAGAGAGAGTGTTTCTGAAGGAAAAGAAAAAGGCGGAGAAAATAGTTACTACCAGAAAATGTCTCCTGAGTTCAAATATAACCACTCTCTTGAAAATGATCGAAACAACTCTCGAAGGTACATCATTATGTGTATCTCTACTACTGCATAAATGGAAGCTCGAGTCTACCTTTTTTTTTTTTTTTTTTTTTTGTTAAGAGATATCTGCCAATCCATTCAGGTGTACCTCACTTTATGTTGATGGAAATTTCTCATTTATTGTTGTAGAAATAGACTTCGATTGCAAAATAGGCTTCGATTGCAATGTTTATACTTTTATGGATTTATGACTAACTAGATTATGAAATGAGGATGCCTAAAAGCTTTTGCCAAAAAAAAAAAAAAAAAAATCCCCCTTTTGTAAACTCTAAATAGTCTTTCCCGGCCACTGTTTAGAAAATCTTTCTTGACTTAGAAATGAAATGTTACTGAATGCTCGAACACTGAATTTTTTTGGTATATAACATAATAGCCCTTTTCTGCAGTCATTAGGTGCTATAGTATATGAAACGAAGAGATTGTTAACTATTCTTTTGGTTGGTCATGCAAAATTTGCATGGTTTATAGGTATACGGGAAGAGGTAGGATTAGGAGCCGGAGCAGGAGCAGGAGCAGGAGTAGGAGTAGGAGCAGGAGCAGAAGCAGGACTAGAGGCAGGGAGAGGGAAAGAGTGAGAAGCAGAAGCAGAAGTCGGAGCCCTTTAGGAGATTATAAACACCAGTCTTCTGGATGGAGAAGTGTACCCGAAAAAACGACTGAAGTATGTAGTGATTTTGCTTCAGGAAGGTGTAGGAGAGGCAGTCAGTGCAAGTATTTGCATCCAAAAGATACAGACGCATCTGAAAGTCGGAGAAGTAGGGGAGATCATGGCAATGATTCTAAGCAGTCTCACAGCAGATTTCCTCGAACTGAATCCAGGGGCAACGTTTCTGATCCGTATCAAGGAGAGGAAGAGCAATTCCAAAACAACAGTAAAACTGCAGTACCTTGCAGAAATTTTATCAAGGGCAGGTGTAAGTGGGGAGACTCTTGCCGATTTTCTCACCATGATGAAGCTTCTGTTGAAGGCGTTAAACGGTCCTCCCCGGATAAGGACGCTGAGCAAGAGCCTTACAGAAACCGGAACCTAATTTGCAAGTATTTTGCTGCTGGGAAGTGTGACAGGGATAACTGCAGATTCTCTCACGAGGATTCGAAATTTAGCAGTCTAGAGAGACCGCAGGAAAAGGTGAACAGCGACCGCAGCTCACGTGAAAAGGGTAACAAGAGGAATGTCTTGAGGTGGGATGATTCTGGTCGAATCGCAGAAGATATGAAGCCTTCAAAGAGGAATAATTCTTCTGTATTTACGGATACGAACATCAGTAGTGAAGGACACAACAACAGAATGAGCCACAGTTTAGGAAATGAGAACATTTATGATGGACTAGTGGAAAATAATCTCGTAAGTTCTTTTCATTCTGAAGTTATTGATGAGGTTGAAGACTCGAGAAACGCGACTGATCCCGTTTTTCTGTCCGGACAAAGCTTGCATCAAGATGGTGAACATTTGCTTCCTGGGCATTCTTCTGTTTTCATGGAAGCTGGGAGTGACCATGTCGTTAATATGAATATGCAGTCTCAGATTCAGAAACTTCAAAACGTAATTCAGTTGACAGGAATGCCAGAGACGAACACCTCACTTTCCTTTCCAAATACGGATTCCTCTGAGCACTCCGCTCAGTATACTCAAATGACTGTTACGTTTCCAAATCAAAGATTTGAGAACGAAGATTCTGAGAAAAGAACAGTTGCAGAAGTCTCCAGCTCTGCAGGGATGGTGCTTTCCACGTCTAATGCCTCCGGCCATGATCTGCTCGATTCTGCGGAGAATGGAAGAAGTAGTAATGAGAATGAAAATCGACAGGTAGAAGGCCATAAAATGCCATCTATTGCTGATCCGGGGCCAAATAATTCAGAAATTGAACATTCTGGAAGGTCAAAAGTGGAGCAAGAGACAGCGCCTGAGATCCCAGAATTCGATGAAGGCAAAGGAGGCACAGGTGAAGAAAGCAAGGGAGTTCAAGAAAATAAGCTAAATGAAACTGTGGATGAAAAAGGGATGCGTCTCTTCAAAAACTCGCTGATAGAGTTTGTGAAGGAGATTTTGAAGCCTACGTGGAAGGAAGGGCGGATGAGCAGAGAAGTTCACAAAACCATTGTGAAAAAGGTGGTGGACAAAATAACCAGTACAATTCAAACCGAGCATATTCCAAAGACGCAGGAGAAAGTTGAGCAGTATCTTTCGTTTTCCAAACCCAAAATCGCCAAACTTGTACAGGTAAATCCACATTCCCTTATCAGTCTTTGTTAAATATAAGAATCCATTATGGGTTGGTATTTCTATTGCAATCTTAGTAAATCTCTTCTTTTCCTCGACTAAAGATAGAAATTTGATTGAACTAAACAAGTATGGAAGAAGTAATCATTGCTTAGCTCTTGATTAGGTAGTGCTCGATATCTTTTCTGCTTCGACAAGTTACTTTCAGTTGGAAACCTCATTTCATTGATATCTAAGCTTCCTAAATCCTCTCTTTCTCCTTCCACTAAGCTAAACGAAACAAGAAATTTGTTCGGAAAATTGAGTTTATCCATTTATCAGCAAGAGCTTTCTCTGTTTCTAGTAAAATTTTCTCTTTGGGATATACAGACTGCTTTTGTTCATTGCTCGTTCTAATACACGAGCTCGTGATATTTCTCTGCAGGCCTACGTGGACCGTTGTCTCAAGACGGATTCTTAAATCACTTTTGTTCTTTTTCCTTTCTTGATCTTATATTGTCACAGTGAAGAAGTGTTTGGTTCTGCATTTGTTCTACTTATAGCATAGTTTAGTTAACATTTATTTTCATTATTTAGAACCTTTTTTCTTGGGTGTGTATTGGAACTGCACATCCCTTTTCAGAGAACAAAATTCTGGGATTCTGACTGTAACCACTTTGTATTATTTAAAACATAATGCAGCATGTTTTTGCTCCTTTAGCTTTTCCTCACTTCACTAAAGGCTTTGCCTATTTTCCCGATACGAGAATTAATACGAGAGTGATGATTGTGGATAAAGTAGTGTTGATGAGTTTTATTGGGTTAAAATTGTCATTTTTGGTAATGTTTCTATATCAGTGGGACGGACGAAAATAGAACTTAACCGTATATCAATTGACAGAGGGTGTATATCATCAAAAAATCGATTATTGAATATGAAACATCTGCTTTAAAAGATTCGTACTTTCGGATCCAGAACCGCAACTATATTATCTGTTCTCGTTCGGGTAAATCCCGCCCTTTGATATCCCTAAACTTGCACAATGGCAAGAAATTCAGCAACAAAATGTGGTAGGTAACACCTCAAAAACATGACTTAAATCCACTGTGATTTCAAGAAGTGCACATAATATAGAAATGTGTTGCTGCAAATAAATTTCATAAATTCTCTAACAAAAGAGTGTTTTCCACTACAATCAACACAAAGCTTAAAATGTGAGCCAAGTCTCTCAATCCTTCAAAGCATAGAGAAAAACATGAGCATTCTTCACAATATAAGTAGGAGACACACCCATACTTCTCCACCACCAACATTCCAAAGAAGGAAAGAAGCAAAACAAACTCGAAAAGCAAAAAAAAAAAAGTCGAAAAATGGCTGCTCACACCGTCTACGTCGTGGTCTTCGTCTCCTTCTGGTTCTGCTTCTTCGCCTTCTGCCTGCTGGCGACGTGGCACTTCTTGCTGAAGAAGAAGGCGAAGATGGAGAAGAAGGAGAACGAGGCTGACGCTGTACACCGAGACGAGCATACGAAGGTGAAGGAGGATGTGGTGAAGGGGCCTAGAGGGGAAGAAGCCATAACCCTTTCCTTTGAGAAGGATGTGCACTTTGAGGAGGATAGAGTGAAGAATGAGGAGATGTTGAGAGAGAAGAATAAGCAGTGGAAAAGTGGAGGAGTTGATCTTGAGAAAGGAGCCTCTGCTTAAAGTGATCAAGTATTCATGCATCGAGATTTTAGCTGCAAATGATTTAATTTAACAGCAGTGGTGAAAAAAATTATGGATTTGATTTTCTTTTGTTGTAATAAAATTTGTTGGGATGTAAATTATTTACTTTCTTATTGATTTATTCAGATTATGTATTTGTTTTAATGTGTTTAATTTATAATAATTTTCATTAATTATATTACCGTCGTATCATTCACGCTCACATGAAATATGTCCATTATAGTTAAAGAAAACATTCAATGATAAGTCCTATATAAGCAAGCTCGGAAATATGCTCTCTCTAGTCATAATTTGGTCGTTTTTACTTATAAGTTCAAAAGGTGAATAATAAATTAAATCGAGTTTTGATTTTTATATTTTTTTTAATTTAGTGATTTCAATATTAATTTATAAGGTACTGGAATATATTATAATTGAAAAAATCGAATAAAATAATATCAAAACAAAAAAATGATGAAGGTGAGTACCATTAGATGACTAATAGATCATTTTCCATTAAAATTAATAGATGAACATACATTATTCCACTTTAACACTTAAACACGTTATTTTATTACTAATATACTGTCAAATACACATTGAACTCTGTGCCGAAACTTTTGTTCAATAATTGGTGGACTCCTTCTGTCTCATCCCATATCAATTGTCCTGCTTTTCTAATTGAGTCGTCCTGCATCATTGTCATGTTTTCTAAAACAGACAAAATTAACCCTAATTTTCAATATGAACCTCATACTTTATACTTTTAATATGACACATAAAATCTTGTGTAGAAAGGAATCAAAACAATTGATTTGAAACTGAAGATTTATATACAAAAATAGAGTTATCTCTAGGAATAGATGATGTATATATATATGTGGTTGAGACTTGAGACGCCATTTCATATTTTCCATATTAAATTAAATTGAAAAAAAAAAAAATTGCATAAAATTAAACAAATATACTCAAATACTCCCCCTTTCTCAATTCTATTGGTTTATTTCATTTCGTCGAAAATTTTATACGTAGTGTTAAAAGTGAGAAGTAATAAAATATAATTCATTTAAAAAACAAATCAATTAAAGTGGGACGTCTCGATCAAGAAGGAAGTCAAGTGAAATGAAACGAATGGAGCCGAGAAGAATGGGCAGTCACATGAAATACTATCTTCATTTTCACCCATGTGTTATTTATCAATGTAGAAAGAAAGTGTTAATGTTGTGATCCCAAAATTTCTCGTTTTCCCAGAAAATAAATTATTACCTACGTGAATCTTGAGATATTTTTGCAACAACAAAACAGCCAAATCCACCGTTATCGAACCGTTTCCTTCCTTCCGAATTCCTACACCACACCGCCAATAACGATAGCTCGGGAGTTTTAAAGAAAACCCTCTTTCATAGGATCCCTGTCTCTCCCTCTCTCTCTCTCTCTCTCTCTCTCTCTTGATTTCTGACGTAGGTTCAAGAATCTGGGAAGAAGAAGAAGATGATGCATTATATGAATTTGTAAGTTGGCCCTTTTTTTATTTGTGACTGATGATTTGAATTTAGAGACTTTCTTTTTTAGCTGGAGGTAGTAGTAGGTGCTTGATGAAATGCCCGTGAGAGTTATGAAGAAATTTTTGATGAATTTAATGTCTGTAGCTGGCATTGTAGTAGGAAAGAATGTGATTACTTTAAGCTGATGAATGTGAGTTCAGATTATTAGTTTTATAATTTGTTGTAATTATTTGTTGATACTGCATTCTTCGTGATCTTAGTGTGGGAATTTTGTATTGAAGATTCATATATTTGTTAATTGATTGATGATTTCCTCATTTGTTATTTGCTCTTTCAATAGGTTATAAGCCAACTTAGGATTTCAGACTTGAAACTTAGTGTAGCGGGAACTGTCGAGGTTCGAATTATGAGGTTAAATATCATTTGATCTTCACCTGTTGGAGCACTTCTTTCGTAATCAACTACGGGTGCAATGATGCTCTTGGGTAGGATACCCCTGCATACCTCAGTACCATTGAAGAGGCTCTCTTTCAGTTCTGATCGGAAAAGTTTAGAGGTCGTCTTGTGTCCTTCGGTACACTTGAGACATGGAGTGCAGAATCGGCTTCCTTTGAAGGAGGTGCTCTTTAATGGCCAATCAGTCTGTTACCATAGGAAAAACCCCCTTTTGTGTTCTAAGTCAGATGGTCTGCATCCCGCCGGTCAGGTATTTAGGTCTTACTTTTAAGTTGATGATTTGCCTTTCCTCTCGAAGAGTCAAAGCTTGTATTCCTCTTCGTATTGTGATTTGACGGCCTAAAATCAAATGAAGGGAGGAGTGCACGTGAAGAAAGGCGAAAACTTTGAGCAATGGGATTCACTGACAGCAAAGTTTGCTGGAGCTGCAAACTTACCATTCTTGCTGTTGCAACTGCCTCAGATAATACTCAATACGCGAAATCTTATGGCAGGAAACACTTCGGCACTTCTAGCTGTTCCGTGGCTGGTAATATTGTGTGACCTTTATTATTGCTTGGGATTTGATTTATTGAAAATAGTAAGCGGTGTGTATTGATCCCTCTTATGCTGTAGGGTATGCTTACAGGATTGCTTGGAAATATTTGTCTAGCCTCGTATTTTATTAAGAAGAGGGAGACTGAAGCAGTTGTAGTGCAGAGTTTAGGAGTAGTATCGACATACGTGGTATTGTTGCAGCTGGCTATTGGTGAAGCTATGCCTTACCCTCAGTTTGTTGCGACTTCTATCGTGGTTGTCTCTGGTCTGATTTTAAACTTTCTGAAGTATTTCGATTTGCTCCACCCTGAAATCTGGCGCTTTTGGGAGGACTTCGTTACAGTAGCTGGGCTCTCTGTTCTTCCACAAGTAATAATTTCTATAGTTTTTCAAGACGATTCTCTAGATTTTTTCAACTACTTTTAATGTTTGCCGGTGATTACTACAGGTTATGTGGTCTACTTTCATTCCTTACGTGCCAAATACCATCTTGCCCGGGACGATTGCATTTATTACTTCTCTCATCGCTGTTGTTATGGTGAGACGACGTTAATGGTTCTGCTCCAAATCTCTTATATTGGTCAAATACAAAACGGCAAACATATTGTCTTTTGGGTTACGGTTTACTGAGATGTTGATGTTACGTTCTTAGTCTCTGTAATTCTGAGTGATCCTGAATAAGAAGATAGCTTCTTAGGATTTTTATCAGAGATGACATACATGCATAGAACAAATGGTGAGAGAACTAGTGAGAACACCGAGTAGAGTTATATCATCTCATATCGGAGATGAAAATGCACTTAACGTAAACTTAAGAATCATACTAATTGCATTTTTTTCTTGCTTCATAATTTCGTTGTTACATGCTCCAAAATTGAGAATATTCTGTATTCCTTTCGTACTTGTAGGGTCGTACGGGCAAGCTCTCTGACAAAGGTGTCAAAATTCTTCGATCGATACCTGGGTGGACTGCCACTGTTCTTTTCATGTGGATGGCTGTTGCACAAATGGTTATCTTCCCCTTTTAGATATCCATTTCTTATTCATAATTGTCGAGAGTTGTACCTAAATAAGATCTTCGTTTGTTACAGTGGACGAATCTTCTTACTCCTGACAACATAAAAGGTTTATCAGCTGTGTCAATGTTGCTGGCTGTGATTGGCAACGGACTTTTGATTCCACGCTCATTATTCGTTCGGGATTTGATGTGGTATGTTTTTCTGAACAACCCTTTATCTCGTACTTTTCCTTCAAAGAGATCTCGAATCTTCCCTAATTTCACCTAAAGAGGGAAGAGCTCGTAAGTAAGAAATGCAGTATGCTTCATGTTTTTGAGATTCTTTACATACTACGTGTAAACGCTCTACGGAATCATGTGTCTGAGATCTCAACAAGTGCATGATATGAATTTATACTCGAAACGGTAGAGCTGATCAAAATATTTATGCAGGTTCGTCGGATCAGCTTGGGGATCTATCTTCTATGGATGGGGAAATCTTACGTGCTTGTACTGGTAATTTGTTTTAGTGTTATATGCAGCCCTTATCACCACATCGGAATTTTCTTTTCTTGACTTATCTTGAACTTCTACGACTTCAGCTACGGATGTATCAGCACAGAATTCTTTACAGCGTCAACTGTCTCCTTCCTCGCCTGGATAGGTTTGTCGCTTCGTTCTGGCAATACTTTTAAATCGTTTTCTCTCTATTATGGTTGTGGATTTTATCCAAAATTTCTCGGATACAGTGGAAAGTAGTGATGAACTGAAATAAAGAAAACTCCTATTTCATTTCCAGCTTGTGTCGAATGAGGCAAAAGATTGATTCGCCACATGCCAAAGTTAATTAATTTTAGTCGATAGCCTCGATTCTACTCACCAATCTTCCTCCATTTGTGACAAGTTAGAGTGAGTAAACCTTATATTCAGGATATGCTGTTGTCACAGGCCTAACATTCTGGAGAGACTCGAAAGCGCATGGACTCAGTTCACCATTCACTTCTTTGAAGGAGCTCATTTTCGGACCTTGATTCAACAACTAGTGACGCTGCTGCACATATTGAGTTCAACCGACTTTCAGAGGAAAGAGTTTGTTAGATCATGATCGAGACGGGATCAATTCAGAAGTGGACGAGGTTTCTGGCAAAACGTTTCTCAGCAGTTCTTCCTCTCTTCAAAATGAAGCTGTGGCAAAAACCGCAAGATTATGGCGATTAGTCGAATCGTAAGTAAATTTCCACTCTCTAATGTAATTTTTTTCGTTCAATAATCATGTAGAGATATTCACTTCTGTAGGAACTTTTATGTACTCTGTGTCTGCTGTATAATAAGCTACTCAAGCTCGACTTTTTTATAATCGAGTCGAGCTCAAATTTCGTTTATCCAACATTTCGAGCTCCACGAGTCTATTCAAATCCAAACGAACCTATTCATCGAACGTCTGAGTATCAAAACTGATCAAGCCCAACTCATTTAGTTAAACTCGAAAAGTTCACGAATAGTTTGGCTCGTTTACGACCATAAAACTAAAACAGAGGCTTCATTTGCCTATGCAAACTCCTCAAAGCTCTATAAACCTCATTTCTCTGTGGATGGTTAGTGTCTTTAGCGACAAATTCATGAACACTCTCTCCTACATGAATCCAGCTACAACCTGGGACTTTCTCCGACCCCTCGTCTCGAGCAGCCACTCGAAAAACGGAGGCCTCTCGCCACTGTCCAGCAGAAGAACTCAAGTCTGTGATCAGCTTCAGATAACTGGGATTATTCGGTTCTTGATCCAAGATCTTCGTATTTAAGAACTCGATCAAATCCCTATTCCCATGGAGTTTACAAGCAGATAACAAAGTTGCCCAGATCACAGAATTAGGCTCCAAATGCATACTTTCCGTAAACCTAATGGCTTCTTCGATCTTCCCAGCTCTACCGAGAATGTCCACCATACATCCGTAGTGCTCGATCCTTGGCTCAATCCCGAAGCCGTGCACCATTTGGTTGAATAGCTTCTTGCCTTCTTCCACAAGACCTCCGTGGTTGCAGGCTGAGAGAATCGCGATGAAGATGACATCATCGGGTTTTTGACCTTCCTCACACATGGAGTCGAAGAGCTTTAAAGCTTCCTTGCTTCGGCCATTAACGGCCAATCCTGAGATCATCGAGGTCCAAGTGATTATGCATTTTTTGGGCATTTTGTTGAAGATGATCTCTGCGCTTTCAAGATCTCCACATTTCGCGAACATGTCTATCAAGGCGTTGCCTAGGGAGAGCGACAAGTCGAACTTGTTCTTCCTCATGTACGATTCTATCCACCTCCCATGCTCGAGCGAATTCAAGCGTGTGATGGCGGAGAGAATGCTGATCAGAGTAGTCTGATCAGGTTTGCACTCTCCGTTAATCAGCATCTCTTTAAAAACCGCCAACGCTTCATCGAAGTGGCTGTTGCTAACGCAACCGGCAATCATCGCATTCCATGAGACCACATTCTTCGATGGCATTTGGTTGAACATCGCTCTCGCCAATCCAACCTCACCATTCATCGCGTAGCCTGAGACCATCGTCGTCCAAGAAACCGTACTCCTATCAGGCATTTCATCGAAAACTCTCTTCGCACTCGTTAAGTCGCCTAACTTGATGTAACCGGAGATCATCGCGTTCCACGAAACGCTATTCCTTTCCGGCATCCTATCAAACACCTCACTCGCCAACTCCATCTTCCCCCCTTTCACGAGCCCCGAAACGACGGTATTCCACGAAACCAAATTCTTCTCCGGCATTGCTTCGAACAACTCCATCGCAGAAGCTACCTCACCATTACTCATATACGTTCTAATCATCGTGTTCCACGAAACACCATCTCTGTCAGACATTTCGTCAAACACCTTCACGACTACACCCAAATCCCCTGCACATTTGCTGTAAAAATCCAAGAGACTGTTCATAACGAACACGCTAGAGCCGTACCCAACCTTCAAAACATGGCCGTGCACCGATTCGCCGCCTCTCAACCTACGAAACGACGCGAAACAGCTAATCAAAAAGGTGAAAGTGAAGCTGTTCGCATCAAGGCCCGACTTCCGCAATCTGCTGTAAGCGACGGTTGCCGTTTGGTCAGACTTTCCGATCGAGCATTTGATCAGAGTGTTGTGGGAGATGAGATTCGGCCGCGGCAAATCGTCGAACAGTTTGACTGCGTAGTCGATCGAGATCAAGTCCGAGGAAAGCGCCATGAGCTTGGCAGCTAAGAAATTGCTACCTTTAAAGCCATTGATGAGTAATTGAAGATGGGCCTGCTTCAATTGATCGGCTGTTTTGCATTTCTGCAAAATAATGGCCAAATAATTCTCCATTGATTGATTTTCATGGGTGATGCAGCAATTCTACTGAGAAACAGCTCAAAAGGTTCTGAAGAAGAAGAGAAGGGAAATTTTCAGTGTGCTATATTTTTTATGTTCACTTTGTTTTATACTCCTCCTTCTCGTACAAGACGACACTTATTTTTGTGGGCCGTCTCGTCGTACGTACTAGACGATACGCTTTTGACTCTACATTTCCCTTTTGGGAAGAATTAGTCATAATTAAGAAATAATTAAAGCACTCAACTTGGCACGCATCTCGATATACTTTAAATTGTAAAACTTAAAATTATCATAACATCTTCGTTTGTTTTCGATTTTGCAAAATTTATATCTAATTAAAGATGTCGATACCGACGATAAGCTATTTTAAGATCAAATATTAATATGTTAGAAACTTAAAAATAGATTAAAAATAATACTCATTTCTGCCCCATTTCACTCGGCTTCCTTTCCTAATTGGGACGTGCCACTTTAATTGGCTTGTATCCTAAAATGGAAAGAATTAATTGTTACTCCCTCCGTCCCATTTCATTAGTCCACCTTTTTTTCGGCACAAAATTTTATACGCAGTGTTAAAATAAAAAAGTAAGGAGTCCACCTCAAAAAGTAAGGGTTAATTCTTTCCTTTTAAGGAAAGTGGACTAATGGTATGAGACGGACCAAAATAGTATAGTGAAATAGTGAAGTGGGACGGGGGAAGTACTTTTTGATGTGAACCCCCTTTTCGCTTTTAACACTGCACATAAAATTCCATCAAAATGAAACAAACCAAATGAAGTATGACGAAGGGAGTGTAAAACACACACATTTAAATTCCAAATCACTCCCTTCTTAATTCCTTACTTCTCGTGTCTACGGGAAAGGTAGGTATCGTATTGGACGGGACCGAGGGAGGATTTTATTTTCCCCCTAAAAGAAAAAAGGGAAAAAAGAAAAGAAAAACAGAGCAGTTAATTAACAGAAAATCTTGAATAATTTTATCCAAATTTATTTAGTTTGCGCAAAGACGAAAGCGAAAAGCCGCCGGCGATGAGGAAGGAGAGCCCATCAACCACCGATTGGATTCTCTCCATCAAGAACTCCGTCGCCGAGAAAAGACCCAAAGCCGCAATCTTTACTTACATACGCTGCCGCGGCGGCGGAAGCTCACTGATCGCAGCCGTGCCATTAGTCCTCAAGGCATGCGCTTCTCTTTCGATGCTTACTTTCGGCAAGGTTTTGCATTCGGAGATCTTGAAATCTGGAGTTGAACGCGATGTGATGATGGGGACTTCGCTGGTGAGCATGTACGGCAAATGTAAGGATATAGAGAGTGCGCGGAGAGTGTTTGAGGAAATGCCTGAGAGAAATGTTGTATCTTGGAATGCGATGATTGGAGGGTACATGAGGAATGGTGATACGGGAGCTGCGGAGAGATTGTTTCGGATGATGAAGGAGCGGACGTCGGTTACTTGGACTGAGATGATCGATGGGTATGCTAGGAGCGGGGATATGGCTATGGCGAGGCGGGTTTTTGATAATATGCCTGAGAGTTTTGACAGTGTCGTGACGTGTACTGTGATGGTGGATATGTATGCGAGTAACGGGGATATGGAGGCGGCGAGGGAGATGTTTGAGATGATGGTAGTGAAGAATTTTTACGTGTGGTCGATTATGATAACGGGTTATTTTAAAATAGGTGATGTGGTGAAGGCAAGAGCTGTTTTTGATGGGATGAGTGTGAGGAATTTGGTGAACTGGAATTCTTTGATTTCCGGATATGCACAAAATGGGATGTTTGAGGATGTAATGGATGCTTTTGTGAGGATGGAGGAAGAAGGTTTCGAACCCGATCAAGTTACACTAGTTAGTGTTCTATCAGCTTGTGCTCAAAAGGGGATGTTGGATGTTGGTAAAGAGATTCATGAGAGGATTATCAATAGCAGAATGGAGTTGAACGAGTTCGTTATAAATGCATTAGTCGACATGTATGCAAAATGTGGGGACTTAGAAACTGCTCGACTGATCTTCGAAGAGGCTTTTGTGAAAACATCTGCATCTTGGAATAGTTTGATAACTGGATTTGCCATCCATGGAAAAAGCAGGGAGGCTATAGAGCTGTTTACGAAAATGGAGGAGTCTTACGTGAAACCTGACGAGATCACGTTTTTAGCTGTTCTATCTGCCTGTGTTCATGGAGGTTTAGTCGAAGAGGGTTTTGAATCTTTCTCTAAAATGCAGAAGTACGGAGCGAAACAGAACATTAAGCATTATTGTTGCCTTGTTGATCTACTGGGACGTGTAGGAAGGCTTGAAGATGCGTTTAACTTAGTGAAGGCGATGCCTATGGAGCCTAATGATACAGTTCTTGGGTCGCTGCTTGGGGCATGTCGAACTCATTCTGATACGTTTATGGCAGATAAGGTATTGAAATTCATCAGCGAGATTTCTCGTGATGATGCTCACTATCTGCTATTATCAAGTATTTATGCAGCTTCCGAAAGATGGGAGATGGCTGAAAGAATGCGCGTCGCCTTCAAAGCTAAAGGGTATGAGAAGACAACTGGATGCAGTGTGCTTATGACTTAAGGGCTAGCCTTTCCATTTCTAGTCCTAAATGAGGTATGAACACACTCTTGCAAATTTCGACTGAATTCGCTATTGAATAGAGAGTCGAGAACAATTTAGATTTATTGCATGAAAATAGAGGAGCATCTCTGTTCTATCATACAAAATCAAGAACTTTGATGAAAACTTTACGGTCTCGAAAATATAGTTACAAACCAATGCTCAATTGCTCAGTAGCCTTCTTGTATATTGGGTTTCTGGAGCCTGTGGTGATGAAGCGATGACGTGAGTTTTTGAATCAGACCACCCTGAAAGAATCGGCTATCTTTTTCAGATCCTTGTAATGCTTCTTCCATTGAAGTCCTGCGAAGAAACATAGGCAATCAGTTACTAAAAGAAGCTGAATTTGCAGTTGGGGATGGTGGCGGATCATTACCATTTCCAGTAACGTTGAACAAGTAGAGGCGGTTTCCTGCTGCTGTTGCTGTGATTATAACATGAGGTGGCTCTAACTCAAACTGGTAATACTTTCTTCCCTCGTATTCTTCAACTTTAGAACTCAGTACCTTTCCTTCAACATTCTCTCCGATTACCTCTGGCCCGAATGCACTTATCACTTTCTCCGGAGTCCCTATTCGTTCTATTGTGGCATTATCACCAAGATCTGCAAATTATGGTGAAAACCATGATTAGGATTTCAATTATGCTTCTAGCATTATATCCGAGTTATGTTCTTTGTCTATTTTAATAAGCATTCTGGGAAAACGGAGACTAACCATCTGCAAATCTTAAGACAGGCGCAACTATCACAAAAGCGCGTCCTTCTTTGGGGCTAGAGAACCTCAAATCAATCTCCGTCCCTCCTAGATCAGCAATCGAGACAGGAACCTGTTAAAGCACACATATGCCAGATCCTCAGAAGAAAGTTAAAGAGCGCCATAAAAGTACCGTAAGCAAAATTACAAGGTACGATGAAATCCGAGCTAGAGCTCAGGATCATCTGTTGTATCATTTTGCAACATCTCGTAATTGCAATCATGGATGATCACTGCATGTTTTTTTCGGTGATGGAAATTCACGAAAGTTGTTACATTCGATAGACACTCAATTTTTCTTGAAACGTGAAGAATGATAAAAACGATGGTTACCTCCTCCCATTCAGGGGGAACGGAGAACTTATATGGTATGATTGGACTCCAGCCTACTCCGTGGCCACCGGACTTTTCGTCTGGTCTTTGGTAAGTTCTCCAACCTGTCTGATCATTTTTCGTTCTAGTTACAATTACAGTCACTTCGCATCGAAAAACTTAAAACTTTCTTACAGCATCGGTCCATATTTCTATGTTAATTCAGCTATGCTCTGATCTTTTAGTTTACTCTTCATATTTCAAGAACCTACCTCTCTCTCTCTCTCTCTCTCTCTCTCTCTCTCTCTCAGACACAGACACACACACACACATGAACTAAGTGACCAAACCTTGTTCATCAGGCTCAGAGAGGCCAGGAACTCTCCCTGCAAGAAGACCTTGTTTCACTACAGCCAATCCATCACCGGGATATCCGAATGCTGCAGATGAAGCTAGAGCAATCCCCGACGCGATAGCCGCCCTTCGATTCATCAAACATCCGAATTCGACACTTTTAACAGTGTCCGATTGATTCTCAGCTGACCCTGCAGCTGCCCTTGTTCTTGATTGGACTCTCTCTTGAGATGGATGCAGCTTCTTCCAAGAAAGGCCAGAAACAGACTGTATGATTGTGCCCATTTTATCTCTCCACCAAAATATTGGTAAGATACAAATGAAAAAGAGATTCACTCCTTCAATAATCTGTGAAGAAAAACTGGGTTTTTAGCTGTTTTTTTTTTGTTGTTAAACTTCTTTTGGTTGAGGAATGGATGGTTGGTGAGCAACGTTGCTATAATCTCTCTCTCTCTCTCTCTCTCTCTCTCTCTCATTTATATTTTGGCTTTATCTTCATGGCTTTTTTTATGAGCCATAAGTTAATTTCTGACTGGAATTTATCAGAAATTTCTATCAGTTTCTTTCACAAAAGAGTTTGGTCAAATTCAATGGAATGAAATAAATATTTCTCAAGAATTATTACATTTAAAAAAAAAAAAAACTTTTTGATTGATATAAATATAATCATAGTTTCTAAATAATAATGTGTCCAGCCGAAGAATAAGCCCACCGAATTAAGCCCAATATTATCTCTCGTAAATATTGCCCAATACAGAAACTTTCAAGCATTACGGCAATCATCTCGGAAGGTATCTTCTGTCTCGATTTAAGTATTCTAATTCCGTACCAAATAATAATTGATAATACTTTATATAAGAAAAAAAAAATGATATTAAATATCACAATCATCAATCATACATTAAAAATTAGACTAAAACATTATCATTTTTTAGTAATCTATTTCTAAGCATAGTTTTGGACTAGCTTGTCAAGAGTATATAAACTACTCGTAAAAGTAAAACTCATCTTGTCCATGTTACTAGTTGATCGAGCTCAATTCATCTGAAATTTATGATTCCGTTACTGAGTGCAAAGTCGAATTTGAACACTATTAATTAAAGGGTACATGTGAGGCTTAAAAATCCAAAAATCCAACATTTAGAAATCGATTCATTTGAATGTTACTTTAGATAGAACTTAGTGTATTGTTATATAAATCATCACTAATTGCCAAAATAATAATTCATTTTAATTGATGGATGAACCAATATACCTTACAATACATGCAAAGACAAATTAAATAACAAAAAATAAGCTCCATTATTCCTCATTCAATTGAAACAAACTCATCGTCGAAACCCTAATTTTCTAAGAGCAAGCGACGTAGGATTCCAAGAGTTCGAAATCGATACGGCCCGATGCATACGTAAATTCGATGGATTCGCCGCTAGCGAGAGGATTCAACCCCTTCAATATGCAGTTACCTTCACTATCGGGGTCGACGGTGATAACCGGGGGTTGCACTGCAATGCTCGATACGAATTTCGGGCACGACAACTTCACCAAGGTCAGCGAGCACACGCATTTGTTCGTCACCGTGACTTTCCACTCGGGCTTCGACGGCACGAACACTCCCGTTAGGGCTTGCTTGATTATCAACGTGTTCTTAGGGCACTCTTCCGCCATCGAAACTTCCAAGAAAGCGATGGAAAGAATGGCTAAGAAGAAAATGGACTTAGACATTTTTCTTTTGATGAGAATGAAATATTTGGATGTGATGAATAATGTGCTTGAAATTACGATTCATGTATCGTCTATTTATACTGTGATGGATTGGTATATTTATGGTCAGCATTTTATTTAGTGAATATTACGTGATTTATTTTTTATAATTATTTGTTGCATGTAATTAATATTATGATCTAAAATTTGGAAATCATAGTGTGATCTCATATATTTGGAAACTATAGAGTAACGGTTTACCAATCTTGGAATATTATTGAGTATTTAATTATTACCATATTTCCAAAATCAACTAGAATTTTGAAACTACGGTAAAACATCTATAAATTGATACTTAATAAATTAATAACCTCTTCAAAATAATAAAATCTTCCGGTTCCAACTTGAGCATTTGTAAAAAAATCATCAAATTTGATAAGATAATAAAATACTAATAACTTTTCAAAAAATTCTTTTATAAATATCAGGTCCCTTAAAACTCTAAATTAATACTCCTTCCGTCCCACTTCACTTGTCCTCTTTGCTTTATTGACTTTTCGGGCACGTATTTCCACCGGAACTTAGTACGGGTTTTAAAATATCATTTCGAATTATTTTTTTCTTTCACGGGATAGTACGAGTGTCGGGCTATCACGTAAAAGAAAAAATAATTTGAAATGATATTTTAAAACCCGTACTAAGTTCCGGTGGAAACACGTGCCCGAAAAGTCAATAAAGCAAAGATGACAAGTGAAGTGGGACGGAGGGAGTAATTCATTACTAATTATATACTACCGATGACCGATTGGAATCATGGAAATAATTATATGCAAAATCATTTGAAAATTTGATTGATGCTTATTTATTAGATTTTGATTTATTTATTACTTTTCATTTTATATGATTGATGCCTAGGGCTGGGCTACTTATTTAGAGGCATTTAGTTCTCAATAAATTGGGACCTTAGGTATTTATCATTAATAAGAAAAATTAAAAGTCAGTGTTCACTGGAAGTGGCGCAATCTTATCGATACACACAAGTCTGTGTGTTTACATCTCATTAAAAGAACATGCATTATATTTCCTCGTATTAAAAGTGTGCACTTGTCGTGGATGTTACTCGAATGGCGGATTTGAAAATGGAGCCAACAAGTGTGCACTCGTTTGTACGTACAAGATCATTTTCCATTAATTAATCACGATATAGATTAGAGTCTTTAGCTATCGCTGAGAAGTTATGTAAACACTTATAACAATTTTGTCCATATAATAGATTATGCACTTGTTCGACCTCCTATACAGAGATTAGCATTCAAAATCGAGCCCCACGGTGTTCGTTAAAATTACCAACTAAGCCCACCCTTGCCTGGTATAGACGATCCAGTCTTACCGTTGTTCTGAACGCTACGATTTTCTTGATTATTTTCCGTCGACACAATCAGCCGAGGCAGTATCTTCGGAAGATTCATTTTGAGCCACAACTCGCTGAACCGGCCGATTATCGCGACGAGAATCATGGCATAAACAAGGAGAAGGACAGATTTGAGAGGCCAGTGCCTCTCCTCAACCAGCATCAGATGATAGGCCGAGACGAAGGCCGAAATGGCCCCGATCAACGAGACGAAAAGGCTCGTAAACCCCAGCTTCAGCTGGCACGGCAATATGTTGAGGAACTGGTCCTCCTCGAAGCCCGAGGTGGTGATCGACCAGAAGGTTATGATGCAAAGGGTGGCGCCGAACAGGGCCAGCGCCTCGAAGATGAAGAACAAGGTCAAGCCAACGCCTCTCACGAGGACCGGGAGGCCGGTCGCCTCGTCGGTCCCCCCGGGCACGGTGAAGGCGGCCGCGTAGACTACGGTGAGGATGATGGTGGCGATGAGCATCGAGGAATCGGAGGTGGTCTTCATCCACTCTTTGCTCTCAGCCAACAGCTTCTCGTGCTGCTTTGTGAACACCTCCCTTGGTGTCTTCTTGTCTTTGTTCTTCTCGTTGATTGCATTTGGTTGTAAGATTGCCTCCACTTTCTATATATATCCAAATTTAGTTAGTTTCAAATAACGTGGAAATCACAATTAATGCAATGCATGCATGCATGTTGTTCCGGTCCGATCGATGCGACCTCCGGTTCTTGGTTTTTCGATTGAATTGTCCAGATCGATTCAACCGGTTCGGTTCGTCTTGGTTTCTTTATATAAAAGGACCGATTTTAGGAATGCCTTCGATTATCAATTTGTCAATGCAAATACGGAACCGGACCGGATCGGACCGCGCACTAGCTTTTCATAACTGTATAACCTAATCCGGATCCTCTATAGCATTTTGAACGAGAATGCAATAATAACTAACTAGCGGAGAGATCGGGTACAAAAGATAGATTCTATAAGAAATGAGAAGTGATCTGGACCATTGATCTTAGTGTGATTAAGGTCCAGATTAACTGGTGCAATATGATTATACAAAAAATGCATTATGGCGACTGGTGCATTATAATTATAATTGTAGACATCATGCATTATGATTGTGTATAAAATGCATCATTTCCTATATCTTACGGAAATCTACTTTGTACTGAATATCTCCCTAACTGATTACACATATATATAGCACTCACCTTAAACCATGCTAACTCGTTCTGCATTTGGAAAGTAGGTATGCTGTTCTTCCTCAGCCCTAAATACGCGGTGACGTGCAAGAAGTTCTCGCCTTTCGTATCCGTTCCGTCTCCGAAGGTGGCATAGTCTTCCAGAGAGAGTAACTGAAGTAAGAGGTCGAACACCTCGGCTTCCCGGTGCTTAATCGCGACGTCGAACACGGAACGGTCTTCACTATCAAGGTCCAGCAAGAGATCAGGGTAAGCCTCAACAAGCATTAGTATGAGTTCCCTATTTCCCCTTTTGGCTGAATCATGGAGAATTGGGCGTATCCTCAGTATTTTGAGGGCTCTACTCTCTTCCAATTCTTGAAAACTGGCCAGCAGCTTCTCGGCCACCGACCGCTGCCCTGCTTGCATCTCTCCCTCGCCTCGCCATCCTGATCACCAATTTATTGGTCGAGGGGAGCCGCAATGAGGTCAGTGGAGCAAATACGAGAAAACTGGACTTTTACGACATGTATTTTATTTTATGTCAGCAGACAACTATTTTAATGTCGCAAAAGCTAATTTGTAACGTTATCGGGACTAGTTTTTTCAATGCTCCACACCTTTAACTGATATTCCAAAGAGTGTTTTGAGTAGTATTGCCACTTTCCCGGTGGCAGTATCTGTTATCTCCTGTTGGGCCAACACATGCAACGGTGTTATCTTGTGCTCCCTCAACGTCCTTGTAGCTAGAGACCCGTCTTTTTCCAATACTCTCAAAGCCACGTCTAGAATAACATCCGATAAAAATTGGAATGATACAGAAAAGATTAGTACATATACGTAAATTTTCAAAAAATAAGTAAAAAGATGGCATATATGCAAATTCATGGTACGAAAATCAATTTTCGTACCGTGCATTTTAGAGGCTATGGCCATCTGGAGCAGCCCGTAGGAATCCTCCGAGGAAATGAGCTTCTCCGAGATGAGATTGTGGTCGTTGTCGAGCATGGCCGTACTGAAGTAGGTGATTTTTCGTAGAAGTTGTGGGTTTTTGTCCATCATTTGTTGAGATATCCCTTTCATTCCGTAAGCAACCGCATAGGCACATGCCGTGGAGCCCCTCGAGTCTTCGAACATTAGATCTTGTGGCTCCATCCATTGGATTAGCTTCTTAGCAAAGTACTCTTGCCGGAACGAAACGGCTATGTGGAGAGGTCCGTTACCCCCTCGGAACCTACATACCGCGAGGGTCGGGTCCGATTTCAAGAGCCTCTTAGCTGCTGCCCAATCGCCCTTGATCGCAGCTCTATACATTAGTTGGACATCGTGGCTCGATCTGTATTGCCCTGTTCGATCTATCATCGTACATGTTCTTAATTAATTAATCAATATTTTTTTGAAGTTTTAACAACAAAAATTTAAAGACATCGTGACCTCATCTGTATTGCCCTATTCGATCGATCATCAATAGACGTAAAAATATCGGTGTGAAATGTAAAAGAAAACAAATATTGTACATAAGCAAACTATTAATAATAAAGTATAATCAAAGGTTTCGTGTCTAAATCATTTACGATACGATCTTTAAATTTCATATTAATCGTTAAGGTATACTAACCAAACAATATTTCTAGGAAATAAATTCTTTCAACTACCTTTTCTAATTGCAGAGTATTTAATATATCTTTTTACATTATTTTTGCAAAACGTTTACTATAATTACTATTATATCCCTGATGTTTTTGGAAATGCCAGTGCGCTCTGCTGTAACGTGGCGTAAATAACAAATTGTAAGCATCATAAAGTAACTAAAACATGATATTTAATGTGTTCACGACTGATGTTGTAATATCACGTCGATAAACTTGTCACAAGAGTTCAAAACTCAGTTCGAGAAATATTATATACCCTAAGTTTATGATAATCGTCCCAAAGCTTATAATATTTGTATACTTGTAGAAAAACGTGTACATAACAAATTAGAATACACATTAAAGAAATTTCAAAGGAAATCAAGCTAGATGAGAATTTCAAATACTTCTTTCGTCTCCGGCTATTTGAGGCGTTTTAACATATATCGACCGAATTAATTAGAAAGAGGAAAAGAGTGTATACCTTCGTCGGTCGCTTCACTCTTTCTTGCCGCGGCATCTCCCGGCATAGAAACCAACACGTCTCGATCGATTAGCGACGGCGCTTCGGTTGATGCCGAAGTTCCGTTGCTTTTAAACTTTCCACTCATCTTAAAAAGAAGAGAGAGAAGAATGTATTAGTTTTCTCCTCGAAAGAGAGAATTAGAGAAGCAAAAGTTTTCTGTTGATGAATATTTATGAGAATCGAGAGTTCCCAACGGCTTTTCTTCACTCCAATAAATAAAACCTGCTTTGATTAATCAAAAGATAATGTGGGGACAGTTGGGATCGAGATATGAAATAAAATATAATACTAATATAGAATTGACTTCAAATGGAATAGATGTGGACCCGTATTAGAACGTAAGGGTTAATTATTTCTATTGAAAATATGATAATTCGTGTGGGACGACTCGATTAGAAAAGTGGAATAGCTAGAGAGAGTATATTTTATTGCTTCTTTCGTCCTCCAAGTCTGTGCTTTGACTATTTTGATACATACTGATTTTGATAAGTTACATATACTAATAAATTATGTAAAGTTATATTTTAACCTTATTTATAATTTCTTTTTCCGAACATCGACCTATACACAAAACGAAACACTTAAAAACAAATAGCAGAAATCACAAATAGGAAATAGGACACTTAAAGAAACGGAGGACGTGAAACGAACAATAGAAGATAAGGAATGAAGAATATTAACCACATATATACATTGTGGGCCATATATCTCGCAACTACGAAATGTGAACGAGATGAATTAAGAGTCTATGATTGTGGCTTAGCTACATACATTAAGATTTCCCTAACAAATAAAAGGAGGAAAAAATGAAGCATAGGAAGCGCCTAAATTCGTCGATTATGATTTATATAGTTTCGGAAGAGAATGCAAATAGAGTGAAATCTCGTCAATTCACAACTTAATATTGGAAGAATACAAAAAGGAGAAAACCAACCTTACATAAAACAACTATATATATATACAGACTACTAAACAGGTCAAATTCAAATACTAAAATCAAAAGATGCAATTAAATAAAATTATAGCATTTAAATAATAAATAAACTAGGTAATATGACTATTCTCCATAAAAAAAAAAATAAATTAAATAATACTTATAAAAGAAAATCAAACTTTGGAATTTAGGAGATGAAAGACCAACCGACACCGTGGTTTTGTTTGCTTATTAAGTACTCGTTATAAACTCTTTCGTTATATACTCTTTCCGTCCACAAAATCTGTGTCGATTTTTTTTACAAATATGGTTCACTTCTAATCGAAATTTGTCATTTATTTTTCTAAGAATATATGCATAATAGTTATATACTTCAAATCAAGCGGATAGAGCATGGGCTATAATATGCAGGGTAATTCTATACATAGCCAACAAATTACTCTACATAGCCCCATAGTTTTTTTAAATATATGAAAGTACCGTCTTACCCCTTATAACCTCTAAACTTTTTCATAGCCCCCAAATAAGTTTCAGCGGTGTAATCCCTAGAATTCAGATTCAAGTTCTTGCAGTTGTCGCAAAACAGTGCCCAAGAATTCAACAAATTAAATTCCATGAATTTGCTTTCATGATCTTTATAAATAACAATAATAAACTCTAGTTTATCCTTAAATAGAGACATTAATGAAACAATATTTCTCATCGTTTCATATAATCCCAAGTTGACTTCTTAATCAGAGGCGAGAACGAAACAACATCAACATATACAAATTGATGAAGAAATTCCGTCGTCGTCGTCGCATTCGTTTGGAAAACTTAAGAGAATTGGACAGAATGGGCAGAATTCGATTTTTTCCGGCAATAAAGTCTGACATCGCCGACAAACTTAAGAGAACGGGGGGGGGGGGGGGGGGGGGAGAGAGAGATACAATTGTTTGGTTTTTGCGATATTGGGGGCTGAGTTGAAGATGAGCCGGTGGCTATAGAAGGGCAAGATAGGAGATTTAATATTCTAATTTTATTTCTTTTAAATGTGGTGGCTACAAAGAGTAATTTAATGGCTATGTTTAGAATTACCCTAATATGCATGGTGTACATAATTTAAAAGCCCAAATTATTTCTTTTGATCAGTTAAACAAAGCCCAACTGAAATGTCCATGTACTACGTATCAATTTTTTTGTGAATGGGGTCGTCTATCCTCATTTCTATGTAACAAATTCGCAAATCGCAACTCAAGCATCCCAAAACGGAAATAAGGCAAAGTGAAATAGGATCGTGAGAGTATTACTTAGTGATAGTATATGTTCTTCTAAATAATGGTCCTTCATTTCTTTAATTTAACAACTTTACATTAAATTTTAAGACACCCAGATAAATTAGTAAAATCTTGATTTGTTAAATATTTTGAATCATTTATCCAAGACACCATATTTCATCCATGCATAAACTTTCATCAAACACTTGGCAAGCATTCAAAGATTGTAATCCTACATTGAATTCATGTAGCTCCACATAATTTTACCATCCAATCATAAAATTAATGCTAGAGTTTGAAATTGTAGAGCTTGAACAAGATGAGTAAATCCAGTGCATTTCAGCAAAACTTTGTAGCACTACAACTGTTCGATGAAATGTCCAGCAGATTATTCTTAATTATTTTCCCTCCAAAAAGGCTGAAACAAAACCATCACGCAAACCCTAATAACATTCTACGAGCAAGCGACGTTGAAATCCAAGAGTTCGAAATCGATACGGTCCGATGCGTATGTAAATTCGATGGATTCGCCCCCACGGAGAGGATCGAACATCTTCTTCAATATGCAGTTACCTTTTCCATCAGGTGTAATAACCGGGGGCTTCACCTCAATGCTCGTTATGAATTTCGGGCACGACAACTTTATCAAGGTGAACGTGCACACGCATTCGTTCGTCACCTTGACTCTCCACTCGGGCTTCGACTGCACCAACCATCCAGTTTTAACTTGATCGATCTTCAACGATCTTTTGCTACATGTCTCTTTTGCCGAAACTTGGGAAAAGGCGAAAACAAGAATAGCGGCGAAGCAAATGATGAATTTCGACATTTCTTTCTTTCTTATGTATGTTTGGAGAGTGAATGAGAAATTCATTGGCATTGTTGTCTATTTATAATGCAGTGGATGAATAATCGTAGTAAATATGCATTGATATTTTGGATTGTTATGGCTAGTGATTAATTACTATAGTGCTCTAAATAAAGCAAGAATTATGCTTATCCAAGCTAATTAACAAAATGGGCAAGAGTTTGCATTTATAGAAGATTATATATGAATTTCCTATAGCAAAATTTGACATTTTATGCATATTTCCTTAGGTTGAAAGAAGTTAATGTTCCACCAGTCCTCCAAATTAGTTTGAAAAGAGAAACGACACGTTTTTTAAGAAAAAAGTAGATAATAGTAGAAAAAGTAGGGAAATTAGAGTAAAAGTAAGTGATGTGGGAAAAAACAGGTAAAAATTCTGTAAATAATCTAAGATATTAAGGGTAGAATAGTCATTTTGCTAAACAAAACTTTCGTTTCAAACAATCACACTAATTTGAGGGACATCCTAAAAAGGAAACACTCACATTAATATGGGGTTGAAGGAGTAATTAAGAGTCGAGATTTGGCGCATGCATGATCATCTGCGTCTCGAATTCAGTATTTGACATTTTATGCATATTTCCTTAGGGTGAAAGAAGATTAATGTTCCACCGGTCCTCCAAAAGTCCAAATTAGTTTGAAAAGAAAAACTACACATTTTTTAAGAAGAAAAAAAAGAAAAAAAAAAGTAGGTAATAATAGAAAAAAAAATAGGGGAAATAGAGTAAAAGTAAGTGGTATGGTAAAAAATAGATAAAAGTATAGTAAATAATCTAAGATATTAAGGGTAGAGTAGTCATTTGGCTAAAAAATTCTTTTCATTTAAAAAAATCACACTAATTCGGGGACGTCCTAAAGCGAAAATACTCACATAAGATATTAAGGATAGAATAGACATTTTACAACAGAAATTTTATAGGCGCACCCCGAGAGACTCGAACCCGACACCTTTTAGGTTCGATTCGTTAATCTTAACCCCTACCGCTTAGGCCAACACATGCAAATAAACACATAATTCTTGATTAATTTATTTTACTCTCAGTATTTACTATCATCTCCCATTTAGAAAATCATCTCTAATGGATTTCAACTTAATAACTGCATCAGAAATTCTCATTCTTTCCTTTGCTAACTCAACTGAGCAACCAACTCCAACCTTAAAAACCTCAAACACACACTGTCTGAATCTTTGATCTCCATCACCACTCTCCATTCCCTTCACAAGTGAGGGATCCATGATATCCGAAACTCCGTCGATCGAACACTTCTTAACGAAGCTATGAATCCCGAATCCGTCTCTGAACATCTCATCAGTGGGCACTCTACCGGTGAACACCTCCAACACAAGGATCCCGAAGCTGTACACATCACCGTACGTCGTTGCTTCGCCTCCCGTCCCGTATTCTGCAATGGGAAAACACACGAATTAGACGTCGAAAAGGGTCAGGCCTAACTGAATTCTGTTATTACCTGGAGCTGTGTAGCCAATGGTGCCTCTGATCAAGCTGGAGCTTGATGAATCACGAGCTTTCGAGAGAAAACGTGCTAGCCCGAAGTCGCTCACATGGCCAACTAAATCGTCATCGAGGAGAACATTGCTAGGCTTGATATCACAATGGATGATACCTTCTCCACACTGATGGTGGAGATAATCAACTGCAGAGGCAATGTCTATGGTGATGTTAAGCCTCTGAACTAGGCCTAGTTTCCTAACTCGTCCTCGTGCTTGATCCTCGTTCGGGTCGGGATGCAGCCATTCGTGGAGGCTGCCGTTGGGCATGAATTCATAAACCAAGGCCTTGAATTCGTTCCCCTTCAGATCAAAGCCGGAACAAGCTGTAACGACTTTCACAAGATTCCGATGCCTAATGTTCTTCAACGCCTCGCATTCGGCTAAGAAGCTTTTCGCAGCTCCATTTTGGGAGAGATTCAACACCTTCACTGCAATAGGCTTCCTTTCCTCTCCAAGAACTCCTTTATACACCGAACCGTAGCTGCCAACACCGAGCAACGACTCTTCCGAAAATCCCCCCGTTGATTGGAACAGAGTTTGATAAGACACTTGCAGTAATGAATTGCCAAATGAGTCATGTACAGGCTGTGTTTTCCTTCTTTTCAGACAGAAGAAAATGAGAGCACCAACAATGGCGGTTAGTCCTACTGCAGTAGAGATGAGGACTATCTTCAAGGCAGAGCTCAAGCTCGATTTCTCGAGTTTTTCAAGGCTGCATTTCGGCAGCTGAAGTTCAGGTACACCTCCACACAGTTTAGCATTCCCAGCTACAGAAACCGAACTCACGTTCTTGAACACGCCTTCTTCAGGCAACGCGCCTTCAAGGTCGTTAAACGAGATATTCAATGCTAAAAAACTGAACTCTGCCAAGAAACTCGGAACAGGGCCATTGAACTTGTTGGAAGAGAGGTCTAAAACTCGAAGGCCCCTCAAAGAACCGACACTCGAAGGGATGTTTCCTGCAAACGAGTTTCCACGCAAGTCGAGGAACTCTAACCTCACGCAACTACCAATAGTACTAGGAATGTTACCAAAGAATCCATTTCTCGAAACATTGAAGTACTCGAGATTCTTGAGGCTTCCAATCTCTGTAGGCAGAGTGCTATTCAGCTGATTCTGGGAAAGATCAATGCTTCTCAAAGAAGGTATGCTCAGCACTTCCCTAGCTAACGAGCCGATTAAACCGTTCCGAGAAAGATTCATTTCCAACAAATTCCGGCAATTTCCAAGAGTTGATGGTATGAAACTGCTAAGATTGTTATGAGAGAGATGCAAATAGACTAAAAGGCTAAGATTTCCTATACTAGGAGGGATTCTGCTTGAGAACATGTTGCTAGACAAGTCCAAGAACTGCAGGTTTCGAAGGTTTCCTATACTCGAAGGGATCGTGCCCACGAATGCGTTTTCGTTCAACCGAAGATCCTGAAGCTGGACAAACCTTCCTACATCAGATGGTAAATTCCCAGAAATCTGATTTTGGCTAAGAAAAATTCTTGAAATGGTAGTGGAAAGATTCCAAAATGCAGGTGGCAATTCACCCCCAAATCCATTGCCATCAAGCCCTAAACTTGCTAAATTCGTAGCGTTTTTCAACGAAGAAACGAAACTCAAATCGATAGCTCCCCCCTTTCCGAACAAATTCCCAGAAATTCCCAGCACATTAAGCTTACTCATCTTCATAAAACTAGGTAAATCTCCAGAAAACTGATTGTATCCAACATGAAGATACCTCAAATTCGTCGAATTCGACAACGAGGCCGGAATCGACCCTGTTAACATGTTTATACCCACACTGAAAAACTCAAGATTGGGGAAAAGGTTGCCTAAATTGGAAGGGAAGGAGCCTCTAATCTGATTTGCAGCAAGATCAAAAACAGAAATTTTCGAGAGATTGAAAATCGAAAAGGGGATGAATCCAGTAATCATATTCTCACCAAATGCGAGAAGGTCTAATCTCTCGAGACGGCCTAACGAATCAGGGAGATCTCCGGTGAGGTCGTTCGAGCCGCAGTATAACTTCGTGAGAGACGATAAATTGCCGAAAGTGTGGGGGATTCCGCCATTGATGTTGTTCCTACTGATCGACAGCAGCTGGAGGTTAGAGAGAGAGCCGAGCTCCGGCGGCAGCGCGCCGCCTAACCTGTTGTAAGAGAGGAGGAGAGAGAGGAGATTAGTACAGTTCGAGAGAGAAGCAGGGATCTCGCCGCCGATCAAATTGTTGCTGGCGGAGAAATGCTGGAGCCGCTTGAGGTTTCCGAGCTCGGAGGGTAGGGTTCCGGCGAAGGAATTGTTGTCGAGGTACAGGAATTTCAGGAAGCTGAGATTCCCAACGTGAGGTGAAATCGAACCGGAAAGAGTCCGATTGGCTAGGTTCAGCCCGGTGACTCTCCGGCGGCGGCGGCTGCACGTGACGCCGCTCCACTCGCAGAAGTCGGTGGAGGAGGAGTTCCACGAGCTGAGGGAGTTCGAAGGGTCGTTCGCCGCCGCCATGAACGCGAGCAGAGCTTCATGGTCGGTGCCGCTGTTCGAGAAGCTCAGCGCGTGAGGGAGGGAGGAGAGAGAAAGGATCAGCAGAAGGAGAATAGCAATCGCCATGGTTGGAGAATGTTCTTCAAAACTACGTCGTTTTTTTCAGCGTTTGGTGTGTTTTGAAGCTTTGAGAAGATGAAGTTTTATTATGCTGAACAGAGTTGCAGTGGCGTAGTCGAATGGAAACGCGATTTATGCAGATTTCCTCGTAATCAAAAACGCGTTTTTTGACCGCTGGGCATGTCACGTCAGCTGGAATTCGCGGGAAATTTTGAATCGGAAAAGTCAAAATTCGATAGCGGAAATAAAGCGTTAACTGAAATTTTGTCAACTATTCTGTATAATCACACAATAATATCTCAAAATTATGCTACCAAATTCAAGATGTCTTTCTCTTAAGTATTTGACTAATAATTCTATGAACTAACAATATTTATTAAACTGAAAATATATTATCTTTGAATCATAATTACCTCCTAACTAAAAAATTAAGATTTTTGGAAAAAAAAAACAATTAATACCAATTTCTAATTTATCAACTGTAATATACAATTTTATTAGTTGCTAAAACTGAAATTAAATGTTAAAAATAGGAAAAGTTCCAAAACGAAGCAAATTATCAAATATAAAAAGGTTTATATTATTATAATAAGAAAAATTATTTGTATAAATGATTTATTGTTATATGCACTTGCACCTTAGTACAATTATTACAATTTCAATATATAAAAGAGCATAAAATCAGCTATTTACATGTACTATATCCAAAAAAACAACTAGTTTGTAGTATTTTATTATATATAGTATTTTATCATTTATGAGATTGTGACATTAGGATGGTGCAATGAAAGCATTTGCGATCACCTCAAAAGCCTTATATAAAATTAAACTCTTTAAACCATAGCATTTTTTTTGAAGTTCATCAACTTTTCAATATCTAATTTCTACATTAATATTATATATTAAAATCAAAATCTTGAAAATTATAATTACTAGATAGCTAGAATCCCAACTCTAAACTTTATATTCAGCAGATAGCATCTCATATGCCTTCAGCCAAATATTGCTAGTTGCGTACAGCTTCAATTCCGTATTTCTTTCCTAACTGGTGGTTTTCGAAATCAACAAAACTTTGAAAGCTCACAAGCCAACTTTAGAAAAACCTGGTATCACCGTCCAACAATATATTATTTGAGAAGATATTTTTTGATGCTTGTTAAGAGATTTGATTAACACATACATTGCATAAGCGTTTTATCTTCTTTAAACAATTGTTAAGAAATTTGGTGCAATAGTTTATTCAAAAGAGTGTACATTTTAATTTACAATCATTATAATCATTGTTGTAGAATGACACTGGAGTATGTTAGAGAAGTATATGTTATTAGTTATATAATTTATAGAAAACTATGACCGGATGGATGTTAGAAATGAAATCCACTTATTATATTTTCAATAGTTTTGACAAGTTTAATAGTAATTTCTAGTAATAATTTATTGTGACATATTAACAAATTTTATTATATTTTCAATAGTTTTGACAACTTGAATAGTAATTTCTAGTAATAATTCATAGTAACATATTACTCATTCCGTCCATTTTATCATGTCACTTTTATTTAATAAAGAAGACACAAATTAAACGATAAAATGTCGTGATAAAATGAATAAATGATCGACGTACGCTATTTCAATGTATGAACCAAAACTAGAAGTCATTTGATTATTTAATGGGCCTAATGGGCTCATTGGGGCCCAACATCACGGCCACTTGTCTTTTGATTTGCCACTAATTTTTGATGTTTTCGGTTTAATTAATCCCTAATTTTCCAAAGCTAGAAAAAAATCCACCTACTTAATTAATCTCAATATTCCACATCTAATTATTTCAATTATGCTCATGAGAAGGGGTTTATATATAAATAAGTGATGACAGTGAGAAAATATGAATAGTGGTTAATTATAATTATACAATTTCATGTTAAACATACAAAAAAATTTGCCTATCATACAATTATGCCGTATTATGGTATGGGGCAACCCTCAAAATAGCCATTTTTATATTGTAAACACAAAAAATAGCCGCTCATAATAAAAATTTAAAATGTAGCCACTCTTACCAAATTACCCCTCTTAACAATACAAGATCATAGAATTAACAATTTTATGTATTCATGTATTTCCATTCATGTATTCCTAAATAAAGTTTCAAACACACGATTCCTGATTCAGTCAAATAGACGAACGAATACACACGCAGGCAACCACCAGGAACCACCGTCGGCGACCATCACGAGTCATACAACGGAATCTGGAACATCTAATACACGAATCAGGAGCTCGTGCCTTGAATTCATGAATTGTTTCTGGAATAGAAATAAATTTAAGAAAAACCCACATAGAAGCTCCCAATCATCGCTTCTCCCACAAACTACCTGCGACCAACAGACGCCATCGTCGGAAAATCTACTAGATTGATCTCATGAGTCTACAAATTTAAATGCAGGAATTGAATACAAGAATACGAATGCCTGGTTCTTGTATTCGTGATTTGTTAATTCTCTGTCAAATCTGAGACGTGTGAAAGACATGGGTGCTTGTGAGTCACCACGGATGATAGATATTAAGATGGGATGTAGGATCCGAGGAATATTGTTGTAGTTGGTGCACAATAGCATGAATACACGAGTGAAGTCGATGAACTCGTGTATTGATGAACATGCTCGTGTATTGATGAACAAGCTCGTGTATTGAGAAGGAAATTAGAGAAGACGATCGTTGTTAGATGGGGATGACAGCAGTGGCAGAGTGAATCTGAAACGTGGTAGAAAGGAGGGAGAATGAGGAAGAGTAGATGATCAGTTCGATCAGCAGCAGGAGAGAGAAGAATTTATTTATTAAATATATGAAAATTTGGAAGGGAGAGAGAGAGATTTAAGGTTGAAGAAATGGTAGAGAATGGGGATGATGGAATGAGGGTGGGCAGCCGGTTCTGATGTTCAATTTTTGTTTTTTTTTTTTTTTTAAAACTTTGAACTAATTAAATCATTAAGGGTAAATGTGACAATTAACACTAAAAGTGGCTAGTATTTATATTTTTTATATGAGTGGCTATTATTTGAGTTTGTTATATCAAAATGGCTACTTTCATATATTTCCCCCCGTATTATGTATAAATATATATTTAAATATGACCATGCTTATTCGCGCCTTATATTACAACTAAATCAATGATAGTCATAGATCGGACGAAGATCATTTTTGCAATATATGATTAGAGTTGTCAAATTGTTATGTTCAGGACAACCCAATCTGAATCTTTTGGACATTGGGGTAAAATATGTCTAGCTCAACCTTTCCTAGAAACCTATAAGGCGTAAAATATTCGAACCCAACTCAACCGGCCGGCTAGTATTCTCTTTATATCTTTCGGAACGACCACATTTCTTTTTAGGAGGGGTGTTTTGCGAAATGACCACTTTCTGTTTTTGGCTCAACAAAGTCATGTGCTTTACAAGAATTCATTAATGTAGGCCACCATTTCAACTACTCTAATCTCTCATTTCTTAAATTTTCAATTTCGAAAGGTACAGAGGGAGTACAAAATTATCTAGGTGGGCCAACTAACCAAGAGTCCACCAAGCTATTTATTCTTGGGTAATTCTATCCACAACCCCCATTTTTTTCCCCACAGGCCACAGCCCCCACTTCAATTAACTAAAATAAATATTAGCTAGTGTACTAATTTACCCTTTGTTATTCTCTCCCACAGCCCCGTTTTCCCTTCAATATCTCTATAGCATCGTTTTCCTTGAATATATAACTTTTTTTTTTATAAGTTTTTCTCGTTTAGCAGTAAATCACTTTCATCTAGGGGTTATTCCAATTTAAATTCATGCTTCTTGTCGGCGATTACGTCGGGAGTGTCACCGTCGTCTGCGCCTCACTATTCTTATATACTCCATGTTGATCAACATTAGAAAAGAATCAAATTTTAGGGGAACGTTACAGCTCTCGAAAATCACCAAAGATAATCCGAATCACAGATCGCCAATTTCAAATCATTGAATCAAACGAAATCACAAAGCACTGACATGGTGGTCTGTTCATCGTTGCACACCTTGCAGTTTAAGCTTGAGCTTTACCGTCGTTGGCACCCTCGGTTAGACGGCGAATTCCTAAGTTTCTCACAAACACATTGGTGAAGCTCGTCTCCCTAGTTTGCGAATTGCGATTAAGGGAGATAAGACAATGGCTGTGGGGGTAAATCAGCAGTTTATTACTATAATTGGGCTGATGGAGGCCGACAAGGATAAATTGGTAAATTCATGGATATTTAGTTTAATTAATTGAATTGGGGGATGTGGGGAGAGAAATGGGGGTTGTGGATAGAATTACCCTTTATTCTTTTGGATGGCCCGATCCAGCTCGAAATCAGATCGTGCCAAACTTTATGAAACCCAACCCGTTCTGACACAGGTCCGGCCATCGCGACGGCCCATTTTGACAGCTCTAGTATAATAATATATGCCCAAATAATTCCCCATGGGGGATTTTAAACATAGCCCAATTTTTTCTCCCCATAGCCCCTCAAATAAAATAACAATAAAAATTTTATGCAATATACTGTTATACGTACCCTTCTTCAACATTCGTCACCCTGTAGCGGGTAGCCCCATCAAATTAATGAATTCTAATTCTACAGCCTCCATATTATACCACATAACTTGTAGTAATATCGAACAAGAGTAAATATATAAATAATTTTATAGCCCCACGAAAAGCATGATATTTGGAAGAGAAGGAAACAAAATGAAATTGTGAGGGAAAACTATCAATCCTTGTAGCTCGTTGATTAATTCATGTGGGTTGCCGCTGCCCCGTAGCCACTTTCCTTGCAGATTTTAGGGATTCAATTTCAATTAAATTTGGGATTCGTTAGAGATATACTCAAAGGATGAACGAATACTAACTTTCGTTCTTCTTCTTCTTCTTCTTCTTACAACAGTTTTGTAGAGCGTACTCATAATCAAAAAATTAATGAGGTTGTGTGTTTTCAGGATGATAAAATTAGGTCGTTTTTCATTCTTCTAAAAAAGGGTGGTGGAGGAAATGGACGTGATCGGATGCTACAAGGTTTCGAAGCTGCACTTCCCGTAAGCAGTCTTCCGAGGCTATAAGGTATAAGGGCTTGCATTGAATGCGTTATATTGCAGGTTGGGGGCTATGAGTTACAAGAGGGCATAATTGTACATTACACATTATTTATTATTATTATTTTATTTGGGGGCTATGTTGAGAAATTTTTTGGCTATGTTTAAAATCCTCCTTCCCCATATATTTTAATTTGTTATAAATATTTATATATTGTGGACATTACTTATTAGTTAAGGTTTTATATCTAGTATATATATCTCATCAATATATATATAATACCGATACGGATCCCGATCATACGTGGCATCGCGTATGATTTTCTTCAATATTTTCGAATATTCTCATTGATTTGGCTTATTTTATATTTATTTCCAATTTCTGTCCCACATCGATTTTTTACAAGAACTCAACAATGGATTACCTATATAAATAGATCCATATATTTCCACCAAAATTCATCTTTAATCTGAGAAACTACATAATTAATGTAAATATCTCAAAAATAAAAATCAAACGATTATTATTTGTTTAAAATTTCACTCTTCATTTTATTTCTTTAATTTGAGAAACTACATATTAATGTAAAAATCTCAAAAACAAAAATCAAACGATTTTTATTTGTTTAAAATTTCACTCTTCATTATACTGTGAGTCAAAATTCATATTTGATGTGAAGAAATGTATTACTAATTCATGCTAACGTTATATCGAACAAGGGGCTAACGGAAAATTTAACGGGCATATCTGCATTATTCATACTAACGTTGTATCAAACAACGGGCTAACAGAAAAATTAACGGGCAAATTTGCACTATTCATGCTAACATGATATCGAGCAATGAGCTAATCGAAAAATTGTAATATTACGTCTTAACAATTTTTTTTTTTTATTGTCACAAACTCACAACGAACGGGCAGATTAAAATAATTTATAATAATTTGTAATAATTTATTTCTCTAAGTTTATATATTTTGAGGAGAATAATTGTTATAATAAATAACGGGAGGTTTGACATTCATACCACATATAATTATTTGAGAAATGTTAGCCTTTATCGACGTACTTTTATATTAGTATACATGTTCGACGGGTGCTTAAGATATAAAATAAATACAACTTTCTATAAATTTCATCGAAATAAACAATTGGTGACTTGATATATTTTGATATTTTTCTTTTATATTTTTGCTTAAAATTAACAATATAGAGTCGAATTTTGACGTGACTTAGTAAAACATATAGTTATTTCAGAAATGTTAACCCTAACTATCCCTTTTTATTTGGTCAAAAAGATCCATCTGAAGGGTGCTTTAGTTAAAATAAAAACGGGCCGACTTAATATATTTTTATTTTATTTTATATTTTGATTAAAATAACATTTACGAAGTGATTCATGTCAAATTTTGACAGGATGAAATAATCATAAAAATATTAATTTATTAACTAATTTCATATTACCACGAGTAACGGGTTGCTTGAAATAATTAATTAATATATATATATAATTAAAAATTTATGTAAAAACACAAAATAAATTAAATCCCGTCGAATTTCGACGGGCACTGCACTAGTTGTACTCTATTTGTAAGATACGGCAGAATATGTGATTAATGAAAAACCCTACTTTCTGCGCCTCTTCTTCTCTTTCGCCGTCTTCTACTTTTCTCTCTTCTCTCGTATTCTCGGTTCTACGGTTTACTTTACAACACGTTATCAGCACGCTCTAACCTACTGAGTGGATTTTGGAACCCGCGATCAAACATTTATTGTTGGAGATTCACGCTACGAGGTAATATTCAGATCTTACACTTTGATTGTATACCTATTATGATGAATTTGAAAGTTATAACGATTAATATATACATGAATTTTACCGACCATCCTATATGAATCATGATTTACTGTCAATTAATTGTCATCCTACTTCTTTATGCCGATCTATATCCATTATTTATGTTCGATTTATTTGCAAGATGTGATATAAACTTAATGTTTTTTTTTTGTTTATCTACTTGAACATCAACGAGGTTTCGATTATTTCGGCAATATTACTTTTGATGTTTCATTAATTGATAATTACTTGATAAAAACAATTGTGGTATTTGACTATATGTTTTATATTGTCAACATATGTGATATATATATGCTACGTTTGTTAATTCTATTAGTTCATAAATTTGGATATTTTCGTTTTCGACATTGATAATAATTTATTTACACATAAAATTGGTTGGTCTTTATTTGCTTTTTGACTAATAATGCCGAATAAGAAACAATTTATATATTTTCTAGTTGTTATACTAAAGCTTTTTATTGGATCTATATATTACATATTTTCTGAAAATTGACCAAATTTTTTTTGTTGTTAGCGTAATATAGACTGTAACATGTTATTATAATGATATGCTCTATTGTGATCTATATACCTATGTTGATGATAATATTACATCATTAATTATATGCTCTGTATTATATGACACTCACGGTTAATGCTTCTATGAACATTACTTTAGTGAACGTTAGATTATATGACGTATTGGATATATGAGATCAATCATAGTGATATCTTCTGCATGCCTTGATTGCTTTATAATATGCATAGTTTTTTAAACTTTTGAATATATTATTGTAGAATTTTGAAAATGTCGGACATCAACAAACGTGAGTTCGCAGAACTTTCCCTCGATGGTGGGAATTACTTAACTTGGGCCCTAGATGTTGAGATTTATCTTGCCTCATGTGACTTAAGTGACACAATAGTCACTAACTCTAAAAGTAGCTCCGCCCAGAAGGCGAAAGCACTGATATTTCTTCGTCACCACTTGAATAAGGACTTGAAAAATGAATACCTTACTGAAAAAGATCCTGTTGCCTTGTGGCGTCCCTGAAGGATCGCTTTGACCAGCAAAAGGCACTAATTCTCCCTCAAGCACAATATGATTGGCTAAACTTGCGTTTTCAAGACTTTAAGTCTGTCATTGAGTATAACTCAACCTTGCATCGTATTGTATCACAGCTCAAACTTTGTCAGCAAGAAGTTAAAGAGGAAGAGTTGTTAGAAAAAACTCTATCAACATTCCATGCTAGTAACCTTGTACTCCAGCAGCAGTACAGGGCTAAGAATTATACTAAGCATTCTGAGCTTATTTCTGCATTACTGGTGGCAGAAAAACATAATCAACTTCTTATGAGAAACCATAATGCAAGGCCAGTTGGTACGCAAGCAGTGCCTGAAGCACATGCTTCTACATATAGAGGTGGATGAGGGAGAGGTCAGGGACATGTAAATTGGTCCCAGCGTGGTGGACGAGGTTCGTCACATCGAGGGGGTCGAGGTCAAGGACACTATAGTGGTCCTAAATTTCAAAATCAAGGGCGAGGAATTCAGAAAACACACCACTATAATAAGGCCGACCCATCTCAACAAAATAAAGTCGACCAACAAACTTGTTATAGTTGTGGGTGCAAGGGACATTGGAGTCGTACATGCCGTACTCCAAAGCACCTAGTTGAAGCATACCAAAGGATGCAAAAGGCCAAAAAGGACAAGGAGGTCCAAGGCGAATCTCACCATACAAGTTTGCCTGAAGCAAACATGGCTCTCAATGATGATGATGATTTGCTAAAACTAGAGCTTGAAGATTTTGGAGACCAAAAATAATTTGATATTAGCTATTTAGATTTCCTTTCGGATTTATGACTCTTATGTCGTTTTTGCATGGATAGTACTTTAGTTGGTTTGTTTTCTATTTGGATTTGGATGTTCTTGGTATCGTTTTTACGTATTTGACTATGCTAGTATTATTCTCTTAATGCATTTTATCACTTTTTACTTATAGAACCATAGATCTCATATGCAAATCATGGAGAGCTCAAATACCTTATGTCTAGTGGATAGTAGATCATCTATTTGTTTCGGTACTATGGATATTGTTATGCTCATGACTATGTTTTAGAGATTAGCTTGAAATCTTCAGTTGTAGTTAACTTCATGCATATTCTTGAGATAATAATTATAAGCTCTCCAACTCGGTGCCCTGAAGGCACCACTCTCATAAAGGCAGAAGAATTAGCTTAATTTTATTGCGGTCAAACAACCATTATTAATTCTCCCTCATGATACATATGATTGATTTTTTTCAGCTTTTGTACTCCAGCAGTAGTACATAGTTAAAATAAATTTTAAGAAAAGATTCTTATGACCCTTGAAGGATAACGATAAGAGAAGTCATAGTTCTCCCTTGAATAATTATTTGAGCTCATTTTTTATATTATGTACTCCAGAAGGAGTATATAAGGATCTTTAGTATTTTCACTTCTAATGGAAGTCATTGCAGTTTTCAAATGAATTATTTTTAGTCCAAACATTGTGGACAAGTCTGATCACTATGAGTTGATCGAAGTCGTGGAAATGATTATTCTCCAATGAAGATTGTGAATGATATCTAATAGTTTGCCTGAAGCAAGCATGATCATTAACTCGATGATCACATGTTAAATTAGAGCATCAAAATAGTATTTTGGAGAATATTAATTTTGTAACTCTTTCTGAAAAGAGGGGAGAATTTCGAAAATTCATATAATATGATATCCATATTGTCATCTCTAGAAGAGTTGATATATCATATTGAAAAGTTCATTATTTTTCCTTTATGGGAGGTAATCTAACCATAACCATGTTGCGAATAAATTGATATTAAAATACCCAAATTATTTTCAGTTATCTATAGCATGAGTATTTGGGTTTCCCCCACATATAATTAGTGCGTGATAATATAAGTCATCATTTCCCCATCTGCTATCTTTCTATAGCCACCAAAACGTACATATGAAGGCTCTAATAAAACTTTATGTATACTACGTCAAAATTTCAATTATAAATAGAGCCAAATATCGGGGATCATTTTTATTAATTGGTACGTTGTATTAATAATCCAACTAATCATTTCACGGCATTAGGGGGAGATATGAATGAAAGAATGCCGCTTAATTCTTGTTGGATTGAATATTAATTCTCGCACTACATAAAGATGAACAAAAAGTTCAATTAGTAATTAACTGCCAATGGAGTGAATAAATTCTATATACTCCCTCCGTCCTCCATTTAGTGACGGAGGGAGTTTGGGCACGCGTTTTTTCACATTTTATGGTATAATAATAAATTAATGTGTTAAAGTGTTAAAGTGGAATAATTGTGGGTCCATTTGAATTGTTTAATAGTATTAAAATGTTAAAATAATAAAAAGTAGATGTATAAAGTGTTAAAGTGTTAAAGTAATTGTGGGGTCTACGTCCAAAAATGGAAATTGTCAGTAAATGGAGGACGTCCCAATATAGTATTAACGTCACTAAATGGAGGACGGAGGGAGTACTTGCAGTATATATGCACCACAGTAAAATGAAGTTCTTTGAGAACTTAACAAATCATTTGATTCTCTTATACGCCTGAAGCGTAAACATTTTACTGGTGCTAAAGAGTAAATCCGCTGTAATTATAATAAAACTAAATATATATGTTATTACTCCATAGAACCTCATGAAGAGGATCGTCCTGTAGACGAAAATCCCAGTTAATCTATATAACCTCTCGAAGAGGATCGTCCTGCAGACGAGTTTGCACGTGCACTAAATAATTATAACACTGGGATTACAGAACAACCAGATTAAAATTTATTATTGGGAAATGATGAATATTCTGGTTTATTTAGAGTTATATATATTGTCATGGATGACAATTCAGGAGAAAAATATAATTGAAGTATCATAAGTGTCGACACTTTCACCTCAATCATTACCGGTATATATTTCAAATGATGATCTAGATCTAGAACAAATTTGGTATTATAGTGCAAGATGCACTTGGTGAAATATGATATGATAGTGCCAGAAGCACTTGAGGTTGAGGTGGAGCTTAACTCGCTAAATAGATGATAAGTCTTATTTCCTCAGTAAGATATTCTATAGTGAATGTTGTTCCAACAGGACACAATGATATTTTTAATGAGGAAATAAATCAAAGAGGTGGTGAAAAGTAAAGCGAGTGGCTCGAGGGCTTTTAGCAGAGAGACCCTCAATATAATTTGATTCTCCTGTTATATATGTTCCGCTATTCAATATATCTGGCAGTATTCATAGATATCTTATTATTTATCATAATGACCGCATTTTCATGTAAGCCATAAATCGGATATCTATGTAATATATAAGTCCCTGTTGGACTTGAGATTTTTTTTATAAGAGAAAATAAAATCGCAACATAAATTACTATAATAGTTTATCCTCCTGAAGTAAGGATATGTTAAAGATGATATGTGTATGTTATTGCGTGTATACTCATTATGACTTTTGATTGATTTTTGTTACACATTATATTGATGTAATAAATAGTACACGCATAGAATTTGAGAATGTTAACTCATGTTTAATGACGGAGATTTTAGAGACTTGAATAAGTCTAAATATTATCTCGACCTGCAGTTCGAGTGTCTCCTAGAAGGAGTATTATACCAGTCGGTTTGTTTTATAAGAATTTTAAGTAGTGTTAATTTGATAAATTGCATCCGTTCAGTATCTCAATATTTGTTTCATCACTTGAAGTGAAAAAGATAACAAATAAATTATGAACCAGAAGTTCATTATCTTAGGTACCAGAAGTATTACTCTATCAGGCCTGATACGTCGTATGAAATCAACATGCTAGCAATACTTGAATTACTGAAGGAGATATGTTTATATGATGGTAATCATATTATTTGTTATCTTCAAGGTATACGAAACCTTGATCTATTTTCTTAAAGATTTTGAGATTCTCCTAGAAGGAGATATAGTGAAGGATGTTGAACACTATATTTGTTATAAGGTATACAAAACCTTTGTTCATTGTTACTCCGGGAAGGAGATTTATTTATATGGTGTTCATCATATTCTTTGCTATCTTCAAGGTTTACTAAACCTATTGAGATTGATGTTTTGATTTTGGATGCTTGTTACTTATTTTGATTGATCCCCACAACGTATTTTTGGGACTGGTATATTATTAAAATCCCCAATATTCTATATGAGGATATATAATGTTGTTATTGTGTTGCATACATGAGTTCTCGAAGAACTATTGTTATAGATATATAATAAGCGATAATCCTGCAGATTATTCACTAAACCTCCTCATATATCTATGTACGAGAAATAAATAATGTGAAAGATTGTTGTCTTGAGGGGGAGCAATGAATTTTAAATTATTTTGAAGAATAGGTCTTGAAGATCGAAATGTATAATCCCGAAGATTATACCCTGAAGGCTTAATAGTTGTACTCTTTTTCCCTTACTAAGTTTTTTCCAATTGGGTTTTCTTAGTGAAGGTTTTTAATGAGGCAACTAATGCAACACATGAATAAACGTATGTTATGTACTCTTTTCCTCTACCGAATTTTTCCCACGTGGTTTTTACGGAGAGATTTTAACGAGGCATGAACATCACGTCGTAATGTCCAAGGGGGAGTGTTATAAATATTTATATATTGTGGACATTACTTATTAGTTAAGGTTTTATATCTAGTATATATATCTCATTGTACTCTATTAATTTGTAAGATACGGCAGAATATGTGATTAATGAAAAACCCTACTTTCTGCGCCTCTTCTTCTCTTTCGCCGTCTTCTACTTTTCTCTCTTCTCTCCTATTCTCGGTTCTACGATTTACTTTACAACATTATTGAGCTAAGTTGAGTAGCACAAAGGTTTATAATTTCCCATCTATTCTAGTACTCAAATTTTAATCAAAATTTACAAAATCCGGCCCTAATTTGAAAAACGTCGTAGTGTCGGTTTCACTCCATTATATAAACCCTAGCTAGCTACTCTAATTCAAATCTAATCCCAATTCAAAAAAGAGAGAGAGTTTACAGAGACCTAAGAAAACCCTAAATTCATCGAATGATGAGGCGAATTAATTTTGTGGTGGCCACGAGAAGAAGAGGAAGAAATCATCATCCCTGAAGATTTACATGCAGAAATCCTGCAATGGCTACCGTCGAGCGTCCTCATAAAGTTGAAGCTTGTCTGCAAAGAATGGAATCGTTTGATTTCGAGCCCGGAATTCATACAGAAGCATCTAGAAAGATCCAAGTCATGCTGCACCGATCCCCGGATCCTGATTTCATGGATGGATAGAATCAATGGCGGTAGCTTAGAGATTGTCGACTATGCCAACGGTATCATTACTAACAAAATCTGCTTGGGAGGCAATAAGGCGGTTCTCCTCGGTTCGTTCGACGGCTTGGTCGTATGCTACAATGGCGACGGAATCGTAGCTCTGAATCCGTCTACGGGAAAGTACAGCTCACCAAGTATACCTCTATCCATCCCGGAGCTGAAAGAAGAAGTTATTGACGATTTGTTGTGGTCTTGGTTCGGTCGCCACCCTTGTACCGGAGAGCACGTGTTGGTGCTGGGGACGAATAGACTGCGAACAGGTTGTATTCAGTTGAAGGTATACAGTCTCTCTCGCAACTCGCTGCTCTGTTCCTTGACTATAGAGGTAGACAAGGATGACGACCTTCGCAGTTTACAGAGAGTAGGGAGTTTGTTGAATGGTAAACTACATTTCCAAACCAGTTCCGGCTCTGCCATCCTCGGCCGGTATATATTTGATCCGTATGAAAGTCTTATATTTGTATATGATTTCGAGATGAACAGAATGGAGAGAATGCGAACTCCGGCCCCTCCCTCGGTGCCTAGTCATTATTGTTCGTTAGGAGTTGTGGGTGGATGTCTGTGTGCGATCAGTTGGAGATGTGCCGGTTCGATTATTCAAGTGTGGATGATGAAAGAGTATGGAGTTGAGGAATCTTGGAGTAAATATGCAGATTTTGAGAGTTTGGAAATCTTGAATGGTTTGACTAGATATGGAAATGTTGATGTCATCTTAAATGGTTGCAACGGAAAGATAGTGTGCTGGGGTCCTAAGGTTGTCGATCCTTCCCTCGAAGGGTGGTGGAGTAGGAACGCGATGGCGTGCTTCGACAGTTTGGTTTCTCCGGCGCTGGTTTGGAGCTGATGAATTAATGTATGTGACAGACTAGCTTGTTTTGGATTTTTTTTTTTTTTTGGTTCTTGATATATAGTTGAGGCCTTGAGGGGGAAAGGATTAGAACATGGGAGAGAGTTTTGCAAAACTACGTCGTTTTGGGGTGTTTTGAAGCATCAATTTGCAGTGCAGGCGGCGAAGGTTGGAGAAGATGAAGTTTATTATGAAGGAATCGAGTCTCCGTTTTTTGAGGCTTGCTATAGTCATTTGCAACTTGATTCAGGACAGACAATTCGGAGGCATGATTGTAGGCAAGGAAAGAGCTATGTTTCATCAATTGAAGTACTTGTATATTTCTACTTATGTCAGTTAAGAAATAGACTTGGATATTAAATGGTTGGGAGTTGGTGCTCTACAGCTAAAGCTTTTTTTAACATTAATGAAGGTAGAGTTCTTTATAGGATTTGAATGTGAGTATTTCAAAACTAGGTATGTTTGGGTTTGAGCCTTAAATTGATACTGTAAACTTGATGTTTGAAGAGAGGAAGAAGAGAGTGGTAGCAGCTGGTTTAAGGTCGGCTTCATTATAAGACTCCCCTTTGAACTTATGCCACAGAACTTATGAACTTATTATATCTGTCTTGTTAGATTGTAGCTTTCTTATATATTTTTTATGGGTTGTAGTATTTTTTCCAGTTGGGGCTATGCTAAATCTATGTTCATTGTGCTGCTTATTTGAGATATGCACTTAGATATGCAGCCATTAGGATCAAGTTCTGAAAATTAACTAAGAAATTAAGCCTGTGCTGACAGTGAAAAACTATTTGATATTGTTGTAGTTTACTTTACTATGAATTGCATAGAGGGAATGATATATATGTTTTGCTAAACAATGGGAGTCTAGCCCTGGGAAACCCAGGAAAATTCTGCATCAAGATGCTTGGGTGCTATATGTTTTGCTCAACCTTGATGATAGAGAAAAGGCTCTTATATTTACCTTTTTGGTTACATGCTATAGAGATCTGGGATAACAAATTGAACATTATGACTGGCTGAATGAAATTACCTTGCCAAACACTGTAGAGTTTGGTGAAATCAAGTGATGTTGGTTTGAGGCTTGCGATAGATGGTCCTAAGTGAATTTGTAACTTGGATCAGGACAGAATTCGGATTGCAGGCTAGCAACAGCATGCTATAGCTTATTACCTGTATGAAATTGCTTAAGAACTTGACTGGAATCTGGATTTTACTTGTGTCAGAGGTAAGGTATAGATATATTTCTGATTAACAATAGTGGGGATTCGGCAACTAGACTTTATACATTTGTGAAGGCTAGAGTTCTCAGTAGGATTTGAATCTTAATTTGCTAGCAGTCTGGATGGAGGCTGTATTGAGACTTTTAGACAGTATGTATATATGTGAGCTTTGTCTATCTGTGTCCTAAGTTTCTGACATTGTCATGATTTAACATCTTAAGAGATCCCCGTCTTGGTCTCGTGTCCAGTTTTCGGTGTAATTTATCCCTAATTTTCCAAAGCTAGAAAAAAATCCACCTACTTAATCTCTATATTCCAAACTTAATTATTTCAATTTTTCAAATATGCTCATGAGAAGGGGTTTATATATAAGTGTTGACAGTGAGAAAATATGAATAGTTGTTAATTATAATTATACAATTTCATGCTAAACATACAAAAAAAATTGCCTATCATACAATTATGCCGTATTATGCATAAATATATGCTTAAATATGATCATGCTTATTCGTTCCTTATATTACAATTAAAGCAATGGCAGTCGTAGATCGGACTATGTTAGGAACAGGAAAATAAAACCGAACGGAGATTCGTTCGTCAGCCTAGGGCTCAAGAAAATATGATTCTTCAATAATGAATTCAACCCAGCATGAATAACAATATTTATACTACTACTCCTAGAATCCTACTCTGACTAAACTACCATAATTAAACTACTGCAATCCTAACCTAGAACTAATAGAATAAAATAGATAATTAAATTAAAATAATAAATCTAATCCAAACGCCTACGCCCGTCCCCTCCTGCGATAAACAAGAAAAGGTCGAGGCTCAGCTTCATCTGCCAACTCGACCCTCTCATCATCCTGCTCCATAACAACTCCTTCCCCCTTTGAAACAACCTTGTCCTCAAGGTTAAAATCTGGAAACTGCCGCTTAAAATGATCCACCTCCCACCAAGACGCATCGTCCTCTGACAGTCCAATCCACTTGATCAAAAGCTGCGTCACCTCTTGACCTCCTTTCTGCACTTTTCTCACCGCCAAAACCGACTCAGGTTCGAAAGCTGGACTAATTGGTACCTCTAAACTTTCAGGCAACTCAGACTCCACTGGATGCTCTCCCACCACACGTCGCAACTGAGATACATGAAAAACCGGATGAATCCTGCTTGAGACAGGCAACTTTAGTCGATACGCTGATGGCCCCACGCGTCGCTCCACCTCAAAAGGCCCATAGAATTTTGGGGAAAGCTTGTGATGAGGCTGACTAGCTATGGATGTTTGACGATATGGCCTCACCTTCAAAAATACACGATCCCCCACATCAAATTCCAACTCCCTTCGGCGCCTATTAGCAAACCTCACCATTATTTGTTGAGCTCGAACCAAATTTTCTTTTAAACGGCGCAACACAGCATCCCTACAGGTTAATTCCTCAGCTACAGCAGCTACTTGACACTCCCCAGGTAAAAATCGCCGAATCGTAGGAGGTGAGCGACCATATACTACCTCGAAAGGAGAGATTCGAGCAGCCGTCTGATAAGCAGTGTTATACCAATACTCAGCCCACGAAAGCCAACGAGTCCACTGTTTAGGCTGCTCACTTGTAAAACATCGTAGATATGTTTCCAACACCCGATTTAACACCTCCGTTTGCCCGTCAGTCTCCGGGTGGTAAGCAGAACTAAACTTAAGTTGAGTGCCAGACTGTTTAAACAACTCCTTCCAAAAAGCACTCATAAATATCGGGTCGCGATCACTAACAATAGAACGTGGAATTCCGTGTAGACGAACCACATCCTTAATAAACCAATCAGCGACTGACCTCGCAGTTATGGGAGGCTTAAGAGCCACAAAATGACCATACTTGGATAACCTGTCAACCACCACCATTATTGCAGCTTGTCCTCGAGACTTAGGCAAGCATGTGATGAAATCCATAGATATATCTTCCCATATAAGCTCCGGAATCGGTAAAGGCTGAAGTAACCCCGCTGGAAATATTGCCTCATACTTGGATTTTTGGCAGACTAAGCATTTAGCAACATACTCTTGTACTCTCCGAAACATTCCCCTCCAATATACGCTCAAGGCCAGTCTCCTATAAGTTCGGTATGCGCCTGCATGCCCACCCGTCGGAGAATCATGGAATTCATACATCAACTTCGGAATCCATGCTGAATTTGCAGCCAACACCACTCGATCCTTGTAAAATAACTTGCCACCAAGCAACTCAAACCCCACTCTACTCCCTGGCCGCTCACGTAAAGCGTTCACAATATTCTGAATATATTCACCCCCTTCCTGTTCATGCAAGACCTCCTGCATATCCACCCATTCCGGCCCGCTGAGAGCTCCCAACTCACCCATCTCTCCTCGCCGCGACAGAGCATCAGCCGCAGCATTGGCGGTACCAGCCTTGTGTTCGATAACAAAATCGTAGCCCAACAATTTAACCACCCACGTCTGCTGTGCCGGTGTCGCAATTTTTTGAGACAACAAATGCTTGAGACTACTATGATCAGTTCGCACTACAAATCTCCTTCCCAACAAATATGGTCGCCAATGCTGTACGGCCAACACTAACCCTTCTAACCCTACCATCTCCCTCTCATACGCCGACTTGGCTAATGTTCTTTCGGACAACAATTTACTGAAGTAGGCAATTGGACGTCGGCTCTGCATTAAAACAGCCCCCACTCCAGTTCCCGATGCATCGTACTCCACCACAAACTGTTTTGCAAAATCAGGCATAGCAAGAACAGGAGCCTCCGTCAAAGCTTTCTTTAGTCTCTTAAAGGCAGCCTCCGCTTCCTCGGGCCATACGAACTTCACCGAAGCTGTCTTTTTCAAAAGGGAAGTTAATGGTTGTGCAATGAGCCCATAATCTCGAACAAAACGCCTGTAATATCCTGTCAATCCTAGGAAACCACGCACTTCCCGAACTGAACGAGGTCGAGGCCACTCCACCACTGCGCTAATCTTAGTGGGATCCATTGCTACACCGGCCTCTGATATTATGTGTCCCAAATACTCCACCTTCGTGCTCCCAAACGAACACTTCTTACGATTTGCCTTAAAGTTATTCACCTTCAAAATTTTTAGGACCTGAACCTAATGGTCGTGATGCTCTTCCCAAGAACGGCTATAAACAAGAATATCGTCAAAGAAGACCAATACAAACTTCCGTAAATAAGGCCGAAACAAATCATTCATCACTGATTGGAACGTAGCAGGGGCGTTGGTTAAACCAAAAGGCATCACCAAAAATTCATAATGCCCGCTGTGCGTCCGGAACGCAGTTTTAGATATGTCCGAATCCGCAACTCTAATCTGATGATAGCCTGCGCGCAGGTCAATCTTTGAATACACCACTGCTCCAGCCAGCTCGTCAAGCATTTCTTGAATTACTGGAATTGGGTATTTGTCCGGAACCGTTAACTTATTGAGCTCTCTGTAGTCTACGCAAAACCGCCAGCTACCATCCTTCTTCTTGACTAACAAAACCGGGCTAGAAAATGGGCTAGAGCTCGGACGTATAATTCCAGCCAGCAACATATCTGCCACTAGACGCTCAATCTCATCCTTTTGAAAGTGGCCGTACAGGTACGGCCGAAAAGAAACCGGACCCGCTCCCGGAACCAACTCAATTCGATGGTCCCGTGTTCGTTTGGGCGGAAGGCCCTCTGGCTCCCCAAATACTTCCGTAAATTGTTGTAGAATACGTGTCACCTGAGTGGACTGAGATTCTGTCAATTTCACTGGTTCCCCCTCTGTCACTACTGCAAAAAATTCAACATCTTGCATTCGTGTCAATGCTCTCAACCCCACCGGACTGCGGCACAACGTAGGATCTCCCTGCAGCACTATATTTCTCCCCTTCCGTGAAAACACCATCGACATGGTTTCCCAATTCACTTTCACCTCTCCCAGAGTCGCCAACCATGCTACCCCAAGAATAACATCTACACCTCCAAGGCCGAACACATAACAGTCAGCGACTATCTCGCACCCCTGTAGCATTAACGACACATTTTTGCAGATCCCTTCCGATTCTTGTCGCCTTCCGTCACCCAGTTGCACCCCAAACTTGGTTGTCCTGTCCGGCGTCATGTGTAGTAAGTGCACTAAGGGCGCCGAGATAAAATTGTGGCTAGCTCCGCTATCGATCAACACGGTTACGGTGCGCCCTTGCATCACCCCTCGAAGTCTCATGGTGCGAGGGCTCGAAATTCCCCCCAATGAGTACATTGGAAGTGATCCCTCTCCTGCCTCCATCTTTGTTTCCAGTTCAGCCAAGTCGTCTGATTCCCCCACCTCCAAGAACTCCGCTTGGCTAAAATCGAGTATCTCGTCCTCTTCCGCCAACATAACCCGCAATTGCTTCAATGGGCACTCGTGCCCCGGAGTGTAGGGCTTCTTACAGCGAAAACATAACCCCTTTGCACGTAAATCGCTATAAGTTTGTGGAGTTAAGCGAGTAAAACGAGCCCGGGCTGGTTGTCCTGGAGCTCCCGGTATAGGTTGTTTTGCCCCGAATTCACTCGCGGCGCTGTTGCGGGTTTGAACCCCAGTCGTAGTCCCCGACCCTGTGTTGAAATTTGGTCGTGGATAGTTGTTATTCCGTGTAGGCGCGATGCTCACACGACCTCCTGACTGCGTAGTTAAGTTGTCTTCTACGTCTCTCGCAAGCTCCATCGCTGTCTCCAAATCCCGCGGTCGTAACAGCCTAAGGGTGCTGCGAATTGAATCAGCTAATCCCTTCATGAAATATCCCAAATAATGGTCGTCACTAAGTCCTGGAACCTGGCCGGCCAGCTGCACAAATAAGTTGATGTAATCCTCCACTGAACCAGATTGTTTCACATCGGCCAAACGCTCAAAAGGGTTTCCTTTAAATCTAGTATCAAATCGCGATACCAGCGCCTTTGAGAATTCCTCCCATGAGAGTTCCGGCTTGCGAGAACGAAACCACGTAACCCAATATAGGGCCGATTCCTCCATAGCAACCACCGCTATCGCCACCTTCTGCCCCTCGCCTGTTTTGTTGATCTCAAACTGTTGATTGGCACGGGCCAACCAACCTATCGGATCAGCACCATTAAAAGGCGGCAACTGCAGAGAAACCATGGGCTGCGGATTCCCTCTCTCGCCTCCTGACTCCCCCTCTTTCGGCTTATCTATAGCCTTCTCTTGAAGCGCCTTCATCGACCTTGAAACGTCTGACAATGTCGCTAAAATCTCCTCCAGCGATTTCTGCATCTCTGTTTGCGCTGCTTCAACATTTGATAAGCGTTCTGTTGTAGATCGTAAATCCATGACTGTGGGACGGGATCCGGCAGGTCGGACCAATTGTTAGGAACAGGAATATAAAACCGAACGGAGATTCGTTCGTCAGCCTAGGGCTCAAGAAAATATGATTCTTCAATAATGAATTCAACCCAGCATGAATAACAATATTTATACTACTACTCCTAGAATCCTACTCTGACTAAACTACCATAATTAAACTACTGCAATCCTAACCTAGAACTAATAGAATAAAATAGATAATTAAATTAAAATAATAAATCTAATCCAAACGCCTACGCCCGTCCCCTCCTGCGATAAACAAGAAAAGGTCGAGGCTCAGCTTCATCTGCCAACTCGACCCTCTCATCATCCTGCTCCATAACAGACTAAGATCATCTTTGCGATATATGATCAGAGTTTTCAAATTGTTGTGTTCGGGACAACCCAATCCGGATCTTTTGGACTTCGGGTAAAATATGTCTAGCTCAACCCTTCCTTGAAATCCATCGGGAGTAAAATATTCGAACTCAACTCAATCCGGCTAGTACTCTCTCCGTTTCTTTTATGAAATGATCATTTTTTTGTTTTTGGCCCAAAAACTCATGTACTTCACAAGTTAAGAATCCGTTAACACTTAACCAACCCTACAAACATGTAGGCCATCATTTTAACTACTCTAATTAATGTCTCAATTTCTTAAACTCCGTTTCCAAAAAAAGTGACCAATTTCGAAAGATACAGAAGGAGTATAAGATGGGCCAAGTAACCAAGAGTCCACCAAGCTATTTGTGCTTTCGGATGGCCCCATTCGGCTCGAAATCAGATCGAGCCTAACTTTGTGAAACCCAACCCGATCTGACACAGGCCCCCATCGTGACGGCCCATTTTGACAGCTCTAGTATAATGCCCAAATAATTACCTTCCAGTACTCCAATTTTTAATCAAATTGTACAAAATCCAACCCTAATTTGAAAACGTCGTAGTTTCGTTTTCACTCCATTATATAAGCCCTAGCTAGCTACTCTAATTCAAATCTAATCCCAATTCAAATTGAAGAGAGAGAGAGAGAGAGAGAGAGAGAGAGAGAGAGAGAGAGAGACCTAAGAAAACCCTAAATTCATCGAAGGATGCGGCGAATTTTGTGGTGGGGGCGAATTTTGTGCTGGCCACGAGAAGAAGAAGAAATCATTATCCCTGAAGATTTACATGAAGAAATCCTGCAATGGCTACCGTCGAGCATCCTCATGAAGTTGAAGCTTGTTTGCAAAGAATGGAATCGTTCGATTTCGAGCCCTGAATTCATCCAGAAGCATCTAGAAAGATCCAAGTCACGCTGCACCGATCCCCGGATTCTGATTCCACGGATGGATAGAATCAATGGCGGCAGCTTAGAGATTGTCGACTATGCCAACGGTGTCATCACTAACAAAATCTGCTTGGGCGGCGATAAGGCCGTTCTCCTCGGTTCGTTCGATGGCTTGGTCTTATGCTACAATGGCGACGAAATCGTAGCTCTGAATCCGTCTACGGGAAAGTATAGCTCACCAAGTATACCTCTATCTATCCCGGAGCTGAAAGAAGAAGTTATTTACGATTTGTTATGAACTTGGTTCGGTCCCCACCCGTGTACCGGAGAGCACGTGTTGGTGCTGGGGACGAATAGACTGCGCACAAGTTGTATCCAGTTGAAGGTATATAGTCTCTCTCGCAGCTCGCTGCTCTGTTGTTCGACTATAGAGGTAGACAAGGATGACGGTGACGACCTTTGTTGTTTCCAGAGAGTAGGGAGTTTGTTGAATGGTAAACTACATTTCCAAACCAGTTCCGCCTCTGCCATCCTCGGCCGTCATATATTTGATCCGTATGAAAGTCTTATATTTGTATATGATTTCGAGACGAACAGAATGGAGAGAATGCGAACTCCAGCCTTTCCCTCGGTGCCTATTCATTATTGTTCATTAGGAGTTGTGAGTGGATGTCTGTGTGCAATCGTTTGGAGATATGCCGGTTCGATTATTCAAGTGTGGATGATGAAAGAGTATGGGGTTGAGGAATCTTGGAGTAAATATGCAGATTTTGAGTGTTTAAGTACGTTGAGAGCTCTGACTACATATGGAAATGTCGATGTCATCTTAAATGGTTGCAACTTCAGTAGTGGTGGAAAGAGAGTATGCTGGGGTCCTAAGGTTGTCGATCCTTCCCTCGAAGGGACGAGGTGGAGTAGGAATGCGATGGCGTGCTTCGACAGTTTGGTTTCTCCGGCGCTGGTTTTGGTTCGAAGGGAGGTGGAGTAGGAATGTGATGGCGTGCCTCGACAGTTTGGTTTCTCCGGCGCTGGTTTTGGTTTGGAGGTGATGAATTAATCTATGTAATAGACTAGCTTGTTTTATTTCTTTTTTCTTTTTTAATTAGTTTGCTATATACTCAGGAATACTCTCTCTGTTTCTTGTAACAAGAGACGTTTATTTTTTAGGCACGAGATTTAAGAAACGGTGAGTTGTGTGTTAAAGTGGAAAGTACATGTGTAAAAAATGTTTTTTCTTAAGTAATTTTCTACCAATAAGGAAACACACATCCTCTTGTTGGGGCGTATCAAAAAGGAAAACGTATCATTTTGGAGGGAGTATGTCTAACTTTTCAGTATAATCACACAATGATATCTCAAAATTAAATTACCAAGATGTCTTGTCTTAAGCAATTGACTAATAATTCTATTAACATTATATATTAAATTGGAAATGTATATTATATTTGAATCATAATTACCTCATAACTAAAAATAAAATTTGAAGGGAAAAAAAAACACACACACAATTAATATCGGTTTCGGATTTATCAACCCTAACACAATATTTTTAGTTGCTGATAGCCTGATACTGAAATTAAATGTTAAAAGTAACAAAAAAAAAAAAAAAAAAACAAAAACCAAAACAAAAATTAGCAAATCATCAAATATAAAAAGATTATATTATCGTAAAAAGAAAATCAACAAATGTTGAGATGCTATTTATATTACATATTCGGGTATTTACTGAGATTAGCATTATATTTCCCATTCATTAATGTATATGAGCATTATCATAGTTCGCCTTTTTACGATTAAACTTTGAAGTCTACAACTTTTAAAATAGAAGTAAGGATTAGAATCTCATTTGCGAACATAGAAAGTTGCACACAAAATCAAAATAAAGAGTTAGTACGCTTTCATTCTTCTTCTTCAGTTAAGTAGTTAGGATATCATACTATAGGAACTTTAAATTCTAAGCTTACTGAAATTGCTTAATGAAAAGTTACTTTCATTCTACATTTTTATCCTTTATGTTTTTATTCCAAACATTTATCGAGATTTTGAGCTTGTTTAATGAAAATATACTTTAATTTTACATTTTATCTTTATGTTTTTTTTCAAATATTCCCCATTGTTTGCAAGTTCGTATTTGCGAAAAAGGTGGTGAGGAACGATGATAGGGCTTATAAATATATCACACCCCTCAGCCCTATCGCAACGGTGCTTCTTATGAAAGCGGATGCGAAAGAGTGGGACCCCTTACTAGCTAGAAGAAAAGATTTTGTGTTTAGTTTTAAGCAATGTTGTTCAAGTTCGGAACAAGGGCGTGACTCCGACTGGAATCTCTCTCTACGGTCGCAGCATATGTTTGGTGAATAATAGTTGTACACCAAATTGTTGTTGTCGGTTTTTGCTAGTGCAGGTGAAATTCAATAACTATTCATGTCATCTTAAAATTGTTCCTGCGACGGTGGATATTAAAATATGAACATAAGATACATGTCAACTATTTTATATAAATTATACGAAAATTTAATCATGATAATCATGATGGATGTGTATTTTATTTAATAAATAAAATATGTTACCATGATTATAAAATTATGGAGGAAGACTATTATTATTATGAATATAATTTATATTAATATTATCCATTCATGTATGCATATAATATTATTAAAGATTTCTTTAGAATATTGCGTTGTGCATGTAGGATTTTATTATAAGATTGAAATTGTTATTTTATTATAAATAAAATACATTTTTAGATAAATATTAATGTGGTGTTTCGAATCCACAATGCTATTATATATAGTTGATAATATAGAGTAATGACCGAACATATGACTAAAATTAATTGAAAGCCCATTTTGTATTATCAATGGTTTTAACAACTTGAATGTTAATTTCTAGAATAGGAGAAGCAAAAGTAGATTGAAAAATGCAGTTTTTTTTTTAATAGAATACTTGAAACAAAAAAGTATACCTAGAATAATTTATAGTAACATATCATATTGTTATAGCCCAACCCTTCCTAGAAATCCATCGGGCGTAAAATATTCGAACCCAACTCAACTCGGCTAGTACTCTCTATGTTTATTTCGGAACGACCACGTTTCTTTTTAAGGGAGTGTTTTGTAAAATGACCACTTTCTGTTACTGGCCTAACAAACTCATGTGCTTCACAAGTTAAGAATCCGTTGACACTTAATCAACCCTAAAAGCATGTAGGCCACCATTTTAATTAACTACTCTAATTTCCATTTCTTAAACTTCGTTTTCAAAAGAAACAGACCAATTTCGAAAGATACGGAGGGAGTCTAAAATTATCTGGGTGGGCAAAGTAACCAAGAGTCCACCAAGCTATTTATGCTTTTGGATGGCCCAATCCAGCTCAAAATCAGATCGAGTCTAACTTTATGAAACCCAACCCAATCTGACACAGATCCGCCCATCGCGCGGGCCTGTTTTGACAGCTCTAGTATAATGCCCAAATAATTCCCCATATATTTTGATTGGGCTAAGTAGAGGTGTCAATTTCATGGGCCCGGGCCGCCCGGCCCGAGCCCGCCGGGCTATTTCAATTTTGCGGGTCGGGCCGGGTCGGCCCGGAACGCCTTCGGGCCCAAAAAATACATCTAATACCCGCCCATGAAAAACTGTCGGGCGGGCGGGCCAAGCCCGGCCCGGTTTCAATTTTTTATTTTTTTATTTTTTTAAGGTTTATTTTTCCCTAATTTTAGTACAAGTACAATAAACTCAAACATATGATAATATTCATAAATAATAAGTTTCAATAAATTCCCAAATACGATAATAGAATCCAAAAGAAGTCGCAACAAAGTAAAACTTAAATCCAACATTCCAAAAATAAACAAGTCTTAAAACTCCCACACATAACAAATAAAAACTTGATAAATTTTCAAGTATTTGAGTCTTTTTATTTTCTATATTAGATTATTAGGTTTAGTTTAGGTGTAATTTTAATTTTTAATAATAATATAATATTATTAAATAATTTTTGTTTACGGGCGGGCTTCGGCCCGGTACCCGCCGGGCTTTTTAGGCCCAAGCCCGTGCAGCCCGCGGGCCCTCTGGGCGGGCTAAAAAAGCCCGGTTTTTTTTGGGCGGGTATTTGAAGTGTGAAGCCCGCCCAAAAGTACGGGCGGGCCCGGGCCGCCCGTCGGGCCGGGCCGATTTGGGCTTTTTTTGACAGCTCTAGGGCTAAGTAACGCAAAGTCTAATAATTCCCCATCTATTCCAGTACTCCAATTTGTAATCAAATTTTACAAAATCCTGCCCTAATTTGAAAACGTCATAGTTTCGATTTCGCTCCATTATATAAACCCTAGCTAGCTACTCTAATTCGAATCTAATCCCAATTCAAACTGAAGAGAGAGAGAGAGAGATATTTTGCAGAGACCTAAGAAAACCCTAAATTCATCGAAGGATGCGGAGAGTTTTGTGGTGGAGGCGAATTTTGTGCTGGCCACGAGAAGAAGAAGAAGAAATCATTATCCCTGAAGATTTACATGCAGAAATCCTGCAATGGCTACCGTCGAGCGTCCTCATAAAGTTGAAGCTTGTTTGCAAAGAATGGAATCGTTTGATTTCGAGCCCAAAATTCATCCAGAAGCATCTAGAAAGTTCCAAGTCACGCTGCACCGATCCCCGGATCCTGATTCCACGGATGGATTGTTCACTAATATTTTTACTACCGCAAGTGTACGGGTGTAATTATAGATAGGGAAGCAAGGTCGTATTCCACGAGGACTGATTAACCTAATGAGTACTAGTCTAATTTCCTATCCTCTATCTAGACGAATAATTCGTTGGATTTTGTTTTACTAAACTAATTAAAAGCGAAATAATAAACATAAACAACAAGCAACGAGAGAATCAAATATAAGAAGAATTATTCTAGAGCTTCGTTTCGATGAACGAACGAATTCAATTTAATCAAAATCAATCAATCACATAGAGGACTCGACTATTACTAGAACAACCACACAATAAGCTTAAACCTACTTTCCTAGCGCCTAAACCGTAGATTTCATGCAAGAATCGTTGTGTCCAACTGATAACTAACACATGAAACTCCTAAAGGTTCAAAAGGTTATAAGCTCTCACACAATTCTCAAGATCTCTCGATTTTATTGAAGTGTGTATCCTATGTTCCCTATTCGAGCGTTAATTCTCATCTTTCGCATATTGAATCAACACAATAAATCATGCTCACTTGGTAGCAAATCAAACAAGCAAACAATTCACACAAGAACACAAGAAGTAATAGAAGGTCGTGATCGGTAGATAAAACTATAATGAATCCGAGGTGCTCATGTACTCCCTAACTCTAGAATAATAGAGAATTTAGCCAAACATAATGAGGACAATCATCTCAAGATTCGAAGGAAACATAATCGTAAACAAACGAAAACCGTAGGGAGAACTAGGGCTCCGAATATCGCCGACTTGAATCTCCCGATCTTCTTCTCCCAAGTTTGATACTAGCGTAGCTCTCGATTCTGAAAAATATGAGATCATTCTCTCCTCTCGCCCCCGCTACTTATCCTTCCTTCTCCCCCATATTTTCTGTTACGAGCTCTTTCAAAGAGGATCGTAACCGCCGCGCTTTGTGCGCTCTTTCCAAACGGGTGAGACGCGGCGGCAGGCATAGGAGGGCGCGGCAGCGTGGCTGGCGGCGTGGTGAAGACGCGGAGATGGGGCTGCTGGGCGCGGGGTGATGGCGGCATTGACACTGCCGCGTCTCCAATGGAGTGAGGAGAGACGCGGCTGATGCATGTTGGACGCGGCCGCATGCATGGGGTTGGAGTGCTACGTTGACTTCTTGTTGGGCTATCCTTGTTGGGCTACCCTTTATTTTGGGCCATGGTGAGCTTAAGGCCCATGGCCCAACTATGGGTTTTTTGCTCCATTTTTCTTCTTTTCGCCTACAAAACTCAACAAGACTACGATCAAGTGTAATATTCTCGAATATAAGAACTATATATTAAAAGTATCGAATTCGATCATGATAATAACACTAAAACACAACTATAAGCTCTCGAAACACGTAGAAAATCCGTGTTTATAAACCCCCCAAACTTGAGTGAATGTTTGTCCTCAAACACAAAAACGAAGCAAATAGATCAATCAACGATAATCACGGATTAGCAAAGTGACAATGAATTTTGGCCTCAAAAAAATTTTATAAATCAAAATCTTCACAAGCAAATCACCTCAATTATCGATTAGCACATCATGATCATATCTCCACAATCTAACCTTTTCGAAGCTTGGATCCTCACGGCATAGGAGTACATATGAGTGATCACTCAACTCTCAAGTGTATAAAGATAGGTAAATTTTTCACTCAATTCAAAACATGCACAATATCTACCATAGGCTTGCAATTCATCTCAACCTCTCCATTGCTCAATGTGTGCTTATAATAAAGATAAAAAAGGACTTTGATTAAGGTTGTAATGTAGGCTCTTTGGTAGGTAGGAAGTATTTGGCTAAGTGAGTAAAATCCCAAAATAATGACTCTTAATTCCCACAAACACTCAAGCCAATAGCTAATAAAGCTAAACTTTCCAACCCTTCATCCATTCTAAATTATCCCCATCACTCAACCATCTTAGTACTCTTCTCTACTCACTCATGCTCTTTATTCTACAACTTCCATTTTTCTTCTTTCTCTCTCTCTTTTTTTTTTTTTTTTTCAATCTACTCTTTTTTTCATTTTTTCTTTCAAAGATAAACGAACTAGAGCTTATGTGAGCAAGGGATCCTTTCAATTCCAACCTATCTCTTACCCTTTCAAAATTTTTTTCCTCAACACAAATCAGAAGGCATACCACAAATTAACAACGGAAGTATATTACAGTAGTTTGATGTTCATTCAATATCATCAGGCAGTTTCTACTTCCAATGGTTAGATAATTAAACTGCCTACAATCCCCTGTACCATGAGATTTGAGAACTATATATAAGCTTTCCTACTTAAGGAAAGAAAAATTACTAAAATTAGAAATGCAACCCAAAAGAAATATGTGGATGAGTGTCAGATGCTATTCAAAACCTCCTTAACCTACAAAGAGCTTGCTAATAACAGAAACTCTCCAATATTCATAAACTGATTTTTCAGAGATTATGCATTATAAAGAAATCATTCATGCAAATGTGCATCATACTTCAGCCATAAAGAAAAGGAACGATGAACAAGAAGTACCATGCAAGTCATATACATTTGAAAAAAGAAAGGCAACAGAAAGAACCACATTTTCAGACCGAATGTATATGTAAGACGACTAACCGAGCAGGAAATTTAGATGCGGCAAGACATCCTTGGCCTCGAGAGTTGGAGATTTACGATGCTTTGCTAGGTTGCACGCGATCGTAGTAACCAAATAAATACAGTTCTAACAATCAAAGACTAAGCTGTGGAAAGACGAAGCAAGACAGTTAAAATAAAACAGACAAAAGCCACAGTTACGCATGTTTCCGGTGCTGGTGAGCCTCACCGAATCACTAAAGTTATCAGCAAGCTCTAGCAGAAGCTCTTCTACTTCAGATATAGTAGAGAGGGAGAGAGAGAGGTGCTCCGACGACAACGAGCTGAGTGACGAAGGTAGAAAATCACACTGAAAGAGTGTGGAGAATCTGGTGTAAAGAATGGTGACTCTGGTGCGCAAAGTAGGGTTGCAGGTTTGTTGAAGATGAAGAAGAAGGAGGGAGATCATATTGGCGCGTAATTGTTTTGTTTTGATTGGTCCACGTGCTTGCCACGTTGGATTAGTTGCTTAGTGTATTTTAAATCATAGCCGTAGATCTATATTTTGATGGAGGGTTGTGATTTCTAGTTCACTGTAGCAACTAACAAAAGCGTTCTCACGCTTTTGCTATCTGTTTTAGCTGTAGTTGTTTGCTATAAATAGAGGGTAGGTACTGTACTGTAAACTTGAGTTCTTGCTTTACCATTTCCAATAAAACAGTTCGAGTTCTTCCTCCATATGAATTTCTACTCTACATTTTAGAAATTCTTCATGGTATCTAGAGCCTGGTTCTAGGGTTTTCCAGAAATGGTGAAACAACAGAAGCCAGATTGGCGTGCACGAGTTGCAGAGGAGACTGGAGTTCCGATTGTGGAAGATGCTAGTGACGACGAGCATGAGGAGAAGCCAGATCCACGACAAGATGGAAATCCATTTGGTGATTATCAATATGGAAGGAATGGTGTTCCGACGGGCGGAGGAGGACCGAATGGTGGAGATCCACCGTTCAACGATGGCGGAGCTGAAGATCTACCTCCTGGTTATACTGCATCACAGATCGGTGAAATACTGTCACTACCGCCGTCGGATCATCCAGGAATTCAACTGGTTTCTGCTCAGCTTACAGGTACGAACTTCATAAACTGGAGCAAGTCGATTAGGAGAGCATTAGCTGCGAGAACTAAGTTAGATTTCATATCTGGAAATCTGCCTCAACCATCCCCTACGTCTAAATACTATAATCAGTGGCTTAAGGTTGATTTTATGGTGTAAACATGGATAGTTAATTCAATTTCTAAGGAATTTGTGAATGCTTTTACACACATAGAGAATACTGCTCGTTTGTGGAGAGCTATTACTCTGCGCTTTGGACGTAGGAATGGACCTAAAGTGTACAGGTTACAAAAAGAGATTTTTAAGTATAAGGAAATCAAAGTGTGTTGGAATAGTTTAATAATCTCGTTGCACTTTGGGATGAGCTAGATGCTATTTTACCTCCTCTAGATTGTATGTGTAGTGCTAGAGGGGCAGCTAATATGAGAGAAGAGCAACAGAGATTGATGAAGTTTCTAGAGGGTTTGAATGAAGCTTATGAGTCTGTAATTGATCAGATTATGATGTTAGATCATTTACCTGATTTGGATAGAGCATACTCTCTCATTGTGCAAGTTGAGGACAGAAAATTGATGAACCAAACCTCAGATTATAGGCATGTCATGAGTATGAATGTTAATCAAACTTACAGTCAATCTGTTGGAGCTAAGAGAGCTCCATTTAAGAAAAGATTAACTAAAGAACAGAAAAAGAAATTGAAGTGTAGTCATTGTATGGCAGTAGGACATGGAGCTGATGAATGCTTTAAGCTTCATGGTATTCCTGAGTGGTACAAGAAGTTTAAAGAGAATAGAAATGGGTGGAAAGGTGAATATGGTGGAGAGTGAGGAGAGTGGTCCTAATTCTTCACATACAGGATCAGATCAAAAGGAACAGAAAGATGCATGTGCTGATTTGAGCAAAGTGATACAGGCTGAAATAGCCAAATATGTGGGGAATTATTTCCAACAACAACATAATGCCACAGGAAGATCAGATGTTAATCTAGTGAACAATACTCAGGTGAAGGATTCACCATTTGAGGGGCACTATGCGTTTAGTGTTTTGGATGAATTGGACAAGTCTGTATGGGTCATTGATTCAGGTGCTAGTGTACATATATGCTGCTCTTTAGATCAGATGCATACAACTTATCAATTAGACAAGAAGATAGAAGTGAGGTTGCCAGATGGATCCACCATAGTGGTTGGTACAGGAGGATCAGTTAAGTTGAATGAGGATATTGCTTTGGTGAATGTTTTGTATATATTTACACATAATTTGCTATCTGTGGCAAGGCTTGTACAAGATTGTGGGATAAGATGTGTTTTCTATGCTTCTCATTGCATCTTTCAGCAAGAAAATACTGATAGAGTCATGGGAGTTGGAAAAATGGAGAAGAATTTGTATACAATGCAGTCTGTAGCTGACACTTTCATCATGAATTGTACTGATCATAAGAGTTTGTCACTAGCAGATTGGCATAAGTATATGGGACATCCTTCACTGCACACAATGAAACATATGTCAATATTTAGTGAAAGTCAGTTGAAGGATGTAGAAAATATTGTTAGAGACTGTGAAGTGTGTGTGAAGGCTAAGCAGTCTAGAGACACTTTTCCTATTCTTGATAGAACTGAGGAATCTTTTGAATTGATCCATGTGGATCTTTGGGGGCCATACTCAGAAGAGAATATATGCTCAGTCAAGTATATGCTTACCATTGTGGAGGATTATAGTAGGATGATATGGATATATTTGCTGAGTAGTAAGGAACAAGTTGCTGGAATTCTCAGGGATTTTGTGGTGATGGTGAAAACACAGTTTCACAAGGATATTAAAAGGGTGAGAAGTGATAATGGAAGTGAATTTGTGAACAAGAGAGTACATGATATGTTTGCTCAGTATGGGATATTGCATCAGAAATCCTGCCCCTATACACCACAACAAAATGGTGTAGTGGAGAGGAGACACAGAAGCTTGACGGATACAGCAAGGGCTCTCATGTTCACTAGTTCTCTCCCTATGAAGTTTTGGCCATACTCTTTGCTTATGGCAACATGGCTGTATAATCGAACTCCAAGCAGAGTGATTAATTGGAGTACACCTTATGAGGTTCTCTTTTCAAAGGAACCAGATTATTCCATGCTCAAGCCTTTTGGATGCTTAGCATATGCTGTGGATTTATCTCCTTCACGAGGTAAATTTGATAGTAGGAGTGTGAAGTCTATTTTTCTAGGGTATGATATGTCCTACAAAGGTTTTCTATTATATGATATTGATCATAACAAACCTTTTGTTTCTAGAATCTCATATTTCACAGCCAACTCCACAATCTACTCCACAACCTACTTCACAACCTACTCCACAACCTGCACCACCACTTAATGTGAGAGAGGGGGTAGGAACAGAAGACCTCCAACTTGGTTGGATGATTATGTCTGTAATTTCACTTCAGTTTCTCCTATTCTTCCATTTTCTAGTAGCCTAACTCCACCTACATTTCCTTTCATCGTTTCTACAGATTTGTCACCTTCATACACAGAATTTCTCTTTAATCTGTCTGTGTTGAAGGAACCTACAACCTTTAATGAAGCTAGCAAGTCTATGGAGTGGGTTGAAGCTATGAATAGGGAATTAGATTTCTTGTCTGAGAACAAGACATGGATTCTCACTGACCTTCCTAAGGGTAAGAAACCCATAGGATGCAAATGGGTGTATAAGATCAAGTTGAAACCTGATGGTACCATTGAAAGCTGTAAGGCCCGATTGGTGGCAAAGGGCTATAATCAAAAATATGGTGAGGATTACACTGAAGTTTTTTCTCCAGTTGCTAAGATGGTTACCATACGTTTCATGTTAGCAGTGTCTGCAGCTAGAGATTGGCATATTCATCAGCTAGATGTGAATAATGCTTTTCTCCATGGTTTCCTACGAGATGATATATACATGACTGTTCCACAAGGGTTTAAAGGAGCTAAGCCTGGTCAGGTTTGCAAGCTTGTAAAGAGTCTTTATGGGCTCAAGCAAGCTTCACGAGAATGGATTCTGGAGTTTACTAAGCAGCTCATTGTTTTTGGGTTTGTTCAGTCTCAAAGTGATCGTTGTTTATTTGTGAAAGGTTCTGGTGATGCTATGTTATGTCTGCTTGTATATGTTGATGATGTGCTAGTCCGTGGGCCTTCTTTGAGTCTGATTTCAGAGTTAAAGGACTTTCTTCATTCTACTTTTACAATCAAAGATTTAGGAGTAGCCAAATATTTTCTGGGAATGGAGATTGCTCGTAGCAGTGCTGGTATTGCTCTAAATCAACGCAAGTATGTACTTGATGTTGTGGCTTCTGCAGGGTTAATGGGGTGTCATCCTGCTCAGACTCCTTTTTCTCCAGGTTGTGCTCTTTCTAGGAAGGATGGTGCTTACTTGGAGGATCCAGGGCCATATAGGAGGGTTGTTGGTCAGCTTTTGTACCTGAATTTGACAAGGCCTGATGTCTCATTTGCTGCACAGCAGTTGAGCCAGTTTGTATCCAAACCTACGGTTACCCACTGGCAGGCTGCTATGCATGTTTTGAGGTACTTGAAGGGGTGCCCTTCCCTTGGAGTTTTCTACTCTTCTCGTTGTGATTTTCAGCTTCGAGCTTTCTCAGATGCAGATTGGGGAACGTGCGTTGATACTCGACGTTCTCTAACTGCTTATTGCATTTTTCTTGGTGATGGACTTCTTTCATGGAAGTGTAAGAAGCAGGCTATCGTGGCTGCGTCTTCGGCTGAAGCTGAGTATCGAGTGATGAGTTTAACTACTAGAGAACTGGTTTGGCTCAGTTTTCTTCTTCGGGATTTTCATATCACAGTTGCTATACCGATTCCATTGCATTGTGATAATTTGGCTGCAATTCATATCATGAAGAACAATGTCTTTCACGAGTGGACTAAGCATATTGAGATCGACTGCCACATCGTTCGTGAGAGGTACACTTCTGGGTTTTTACTTCCGGTCGCTACCTCTTCTCAAGCTCAGATTGCTGATTTTCTCACCAAGTCATTGGCATCTCCCCGTTTTCTTGATCTTCTTTCCAAGATGGCTTTGGTGGATATCCACCAATTCCATCTTGAGGGGGGTGTGGAGAATCTGGTGTAAAGAATGGTGACTCTGGTGCGCAAAGTAGGGTTGCAGGTTTGTTGAAGATGAAGAAGGAGGAGGGAGATCATATTGGCGCGTAATTGTTTTGTTTTGATTGGTCCACGTGCTTGCCACGTTGGATTAGTTGCTTAGTGTATTTTAAATTATAGCCGTAGATCTATATTTTGATGGAGGGTTGTGATTTCTAGTTCACTGTAGCAACTAACAAAAGCGTTCTCACGCTTTTGCTATCTGTTTTAGCTGTAGTTGTTTGCTATAAATAGAGGGTAGGTACTGTACTGTAAACTTGAGTTCTTGCTTTACCATTTCCAATAAAACAGTACGAGTTCTTCCTCCATATGAATTTCTACTTTACATTTTAGAAATTCTTCAAAGAGAGCAAGCGAGAGATATTGAGAGTGAGAGAGAAAGCGAATTGGGCAGAAAGTGTAGAAAGAGATGTAATCCTACCTACAACTGACGACGGTGGAAAACCACCGGACCGGCTCGGCGGGGAGCGGCGATACTTCTACAACGCGGCGGTGAATTGGGCGAATGTGATTAGGGCTCGACAATTGAATTGGGCGTAAAAATGAATAAAAGTGAATTCGAGCAACCGAATTTTCGGTTGCTAAAATATAATTTAAAAAAATACTACCAATATATATAAAAGGGTTATTATAAGTATATTTTTGGATTGTATTTATCAAAATTGTAATATTAATTTTCATCATATATATATATCCTATTGATTGGGCATATTTTGTCTACATATTTTGTGAAATTTCTTGTACATTTTATTCTTAATCTTAAATAAATACTCTTTATTTGGGAATAAGTGTGAATGTATGGTGTTTGTAGGGAAAATATCAAATATTGAAGAATTTGCAGACTTTTGGATGGATTTTATGAATATGGGCATTTGAAGTGTACATTGAGCAGAACGTAAATTAGGCAGCGTGCCCATACCGGCTGTGAAGTACTGTAGCTGGGCGAGAATGGAGCAATTTCGGGATTTTGACCATCTACAAGACTTTAAATAATTCCATACGGGATTAATTAAAGATATTTCAGTTTTTAGGATTTTATTTAGTTTTAAAGACTATTTAGATATTATTAATATTTCCCTTTTATATATAGATTAGGTTTGGGGATTATTTGATGATCTTAGAATCATAGAAGAGGAGGCGGGATGTAGGAGAGGAGCAGCAGCCCGCCGTTCTTCCTTTCTTCTTCTTCTTTTCTTTTACTGTCTATCTTAATTTGTTTATGATTTCTAGTTAATTTTCTTTATTCCGGCAAAGAACAAGGAAGCCCTGGCATGATTATTCTGTGAGATCTAATTGGTTTTCATATTTTAATTCTATGCAAGCATCGATTATTCTCTGTGTTGATTTCTATTAATCGCTTTATTCGTCTAGGTAGTGTACAATGCTTAGCTGAGTAGAGTTGATTTGTAGCCAATTGAATCGGTCATACGTAATCGTGATTAGATTCGATTAGTGGTAAATTGACTTGTTAAAGTCAAGGGAATAATAGTCTTAATTCGACAATCCTGCGTCAGAGTTTGTCGGTTTCGAATTGGGTTTCTCTAGTTTTTAATGCTGTCGGCTCATTAAATCTATAGAGCGTCTCTTACGGTTGTCAGTCGATTAGGGAAATAATTGGTGAAGCGTCTTCCCGATTATCGATAATTTATGGAGAAATGAGATTGCGTCAGAAGCGTCTTCGGTAGTCATAACTGATTTGTTTGCATGTAATTAGAGTTATTTTTGTATCGAGGATCAGAATAATTCAGCTAGAGTGGAATTGTTCGCTGCCGGAATCGTTTTTAATTTCTTTAAAGCCAAAGTTCAAGTAGTCTTTTATGTTATTTGTTCTATTTATTTTCGTACTTATTTTAGTAAAAAATCACTATTTTGCAGTTGGAAATTCGGAGGAAATCTCGCCGGTCCTTTGGGAGACGATCTTGCTTACTGCTATCTGTGCAGTGTGGGCATACCGACTGAAAAGTCGGAATTATTTTTGGTGTAAAACGACGCACCAAATTTTGGCGCCGTTGCCGGGGATCGGTTTTCAAGTAGTATTTCTTCTGAATATTCGACTTGTATTTTTGCTTTAATCTCTTTGTTATTTTTTTTAGAGAAACTTGAAGATGGCCAACAACAAGGAAGAAGCGCCGAAACTCGAACATCGGTTGATTAAGGAGCTAGGTCGTCGTAGGAGCAATCGACCTTTGTGCATAGTTCTGCCCACCATTAATGAAAACTCTGAAATCAAGCCGAGCTTTATCCAAGTGCTTCCTAAGTTTGGCGATCTACCTAGAGAGAGTGCACATAAACATCTTGCTGAATTTGACTTAGTGTGCTCTACTTTACGCCCGCAAGGCTTTTCTGATGATAATTTGAGGCTACTAACTTTTTCTCATACCTTGCAGGGAAGAGCTCGAGATTGGTTGTTTGACCTCCCACCCGCATCTATCAAGACTTGGAATGAATTGGAAGAGCAATTTTTGCGCAAATTTTTTCCTGAATCTAGAGCTGCTAATTTGCGAATAGCAATTAGTAGTATTAGGCAAAAGCAAGGGGAAAATTTAGCTAATTATTGGGAGAGATTCCAACAACTTTGTCGCAAATGTCCTAACCACGATTTCTCTGATTATCAATTGCTTACTAATTTTTTTTATCGTGGTATGTCTTATTTTGATAGGAAAATTGTTGATGCTGCCTCTGGAGGAAGCTTGATGAACAAAACCTTGAGTGAAGCAAGGCAGCTCATCCTTGACATGGTTTATAATGACCAACAATATGAAGACGAGGACGACGATTCGTTGAGGCATGTCAAAAGAGCTGATGGAGCCAACGAGTTGAATGTGAATGAGAAGATCGATGCTCTGACTTCTTTAGTGAGAGGATTTGCCATAGCTCGAACCGAGCAAGCCTGTTATGGTTCTAGAGATGCACAAATGAAGAATTGGAATTGCACATTCCCGGAATCATATACTCCAGAGGGGAGAAACCAGTCGTCATTCAGGCAGTATGCCCATACTGACCAACGTCCAGACACTGAGTTGAGCGAAATAGTCAAAAGTCTTGCGCAGAGTCAGCTATCATTCCAAGAGAATACTCGAGCTGCATTAGGATGTTTAGGTACACAGGTCACACAACTGGCCACTCAATTAAACGAGCTTCATACGAGTCGAGGAGAATCTCTATCTCAACCTGAGATGAATTCCAGGGAGTATGTCAATTCGATAAGTGTATTGAGTGGGAAAACGTTGATTGAGGATGATCTCGAGAAGGATCACAATGAGGTAAGTAGAGATCCTAAGTTTTCTACTTCTCAAGTGCTAACTCCACCCTTGGTTTCTTTCAGGACTGACCAGAACAAGAATGACGAAGGTGAAAAAGAGGTCAGGGAAGATCTATAGCTTGAGAATGCATTTTTAAGTGGATCAACAATTTCTGCTCAGAATTCATCAGGAAGTATGCCCATACTGTCCGAACAGGGAAAGCTGATATCACCTTCTGAGCAAATGTCGAAGCCACACTTGAAGCCACGACCACAACATCTGAATAATGCAAGTGTGGGGGAGAATGACTCACCCCTTTTCAAAGGTCTTTGCATGGAGCAAGAAGAAAAGTTGGTCGGAGATTTGGACATGCATATAACCAACATCGGTTGGATTTCGACCAATATCGAATGGATGAAGCTTGCTATTTTTAAGGGGATGAATCTCGCATCACCAAAGATTCCTTGACATATGAGCTTAAATTGTGTCTAGCCTAAGACGTTAAACAAGGGCGCTACTTGGGAGGCAACCCAAGAATTTTCCGTTATTTTATTTCGTTTTTTTTTCTTTCTTTAATAAAAAAAAGTTAAGTTATTTGTCTTATTAATAAATTCTTGATTTTTTTTTTTTTCAAAATTGGCAGGTTCATAGTCGAAAGGCGCCGAAATAAAGGAGAACAATTCCAGTACTTAAGCCATATCGCATTCACCAAGCTGCAAACAGATTTTGCTGAGTAGTATGCCCACACCGGACGCGGATCAGAAATCCCTTCACATGCGATGATGATACTATTCAGGGAAGTTTTCTATTTTCTTATTATCTTGTTATTATCTTTATGTTTTGAGTCCGTTTTGATGAGGATTTTTTTTTTTCCCTTTCTACACAATGAGGACATTGTATTGTCTAAGTGTGGGGGAGATTTTTACCTCTACATGTTTATGGATTTTTTGTTTCAAAAAAAAAAAAAAATGTCATGTTTTTTTCAAGTGTTTGGCAGCGGTGAGATGAATGAGTTGAGTGGTGAGAATTAAGATTGGTTTGGGAATGCTTGGTTGTTTTCTTTCATGAAAAATATGTATGTTATATGCCTATATGTGTTCTTGGATGAGAAAAATATGCAAAGTTGATCACTTTATTGAGCCTACTTAAATTGTGAGGATTGAGCCTTATCAGCAAAATCATTATATGCTCTTTGTTTCTTTGTCGAGAGTTATCACACTTGATTTCTTGATACTTGGTTTGCCTTGTTGCCATAATCGAAGCTGTTTTTTGATATTCTTGCATAAAAATGATTTAGGAATTTAGGAGTAACCCCTTTCTTAGCCTTTTTCATTTATCTAACCCCTTATATCATCCCTAGTGAGCCCCTTTGTGCCTTATTATCCCTTTTCTTTGTGAAGAAGTTCACTCATATATTAACTTTAGCCTTCCTTTTAGCCTTCTTTTGTCCCACTAAAAATATGCAAGTAGTTGACCTATATTTTGAGATGAGTACTCTATTTATTTTTTTGGATTAGTATGTGGAAAGAGTGGGACCAGTTTCATTGTGGGAGTTAAAAAAAAAAAAGAAAAAAAGGAGAAAACGGAAAAGAAAAAGGAAAAAAAAAGAAAGAAAGAAAAAAGAAGAGGAGCAAGAAGAAAAAAAAAAAGAAAAAAAAAAGGAAAAGAGAAATGCTCTCATTTAAGATTTTGTTTATTATTCTCCCTAGTATTTTTGGTTCGAGCACAACACATTGGATATGTTGTTTTTTATAGAGCTACTCTCGAACATAAATGGAGGTTAATAGGTGATGCTTGCGTATTTTCAGTTCTATAAGCCTTTTTGTTCCTAACTTTTTTCTAACCTACCTATACACCCTAGCCCCATTATAACCCTGAAAAAAGACCTATTGATTTGTGCATGAATATCTAGTTTTTGCGGTCGAGATATTGGCATATTGGCAAACTTATGGTGAAAAGCTTTCAAGTTGTGATCGAGAGATTTACATGTGTCCCTATTTTTCTTTGAGAGACTTGGAGTGACCTTGGTGAGGTTTGGATCAACTTTGCATAATTTTGACTTGAATGAAGGGCATTGAAATATGTATTTTAATTGATAGAATGGTTGGTGGTTTGAATGGTTGTATCTTATTTCTCACCATGATCCTTGTTCATTGAATTGTTGCCAAATTCTTGTTAAGTGTTTTGAGTCAAGTTTTGTAGAATGGTTATTGTGTTTCTCTAGTTTAGTTTTATGCTCGAGGGCGAGCATTGTTTAAGTGTGGGGGAGTTTGATTGGGCATATTTTGTCTACATATTTTGTGGAATTTCTTGTACATTTTATTCTTAATCTTAAATAAATACTCTTTATTTGGGAATAAGTGTGAATGTATGGTGTTTGTAGGGAAAATATCAAATATTGAAGAATTTGCAGACTTTTGGATGAATTTTATGAATATGGGCATTTGAAGTGTACATTGAGCAGAACGTAAATCAGGCAGCGTGCCCATACCGGCTGTGAAGTACTGTAGCTGGGCGAGAATGGAGCAATTTCGGGATTTTGACCATCTACAAGACTTTAAATAATTCCATACGGGATTAATTAAAGATATTTCAGTTTTTAGGATTTTATTTAGTTTTAAAGACTATTTAGATATTATTAATATTTCCCTTTTATATATAGATTAGGTTTGGGGATTATTTGATGATCTTAGAATCATAGAAGAGGAGGCGGGATGTAGGAGAGGAGCAGCAGCCCGCCGTTCTTCCTTTCTTCTTCTTCTTTTCTTTTACTGTCTATCTTAATTTGTTTATGATTTCTAGTTAATTTTCTTTATTCCGGCAAAGAACAAGGAAGCCCTGGCATGATTATTCTGTGAGATCTAATTGGTTTTCATATTTTAATTCTATGCAAGCATCGATTATTCTCTGTGTTGATTTCTATTAATCGCTTTATTCGTCTAGGTAGTGTACAATGCTTAGCTGAGTAGAGTTGATTTGTAGCCAATTGAATCGGTCATACGTAATCGTGATTAGATTCGATTAGTGGTAAATTGACTTGTTAAAGTCAAGGGAATAATAGTCTTAATTCGACAATCCTGCGTCAGAGTTTGTCGGTTTCGAATTGGGTTTCTCTAGTTTTTAATGCTGTCGGCTCATTAAATCTATAGAGCGTCTCTTACGGTTGTCAGTCGATTAGGGAAATAATTGGTGAAGCGTCTTCCCGATTATCGATAATTTATGGAGAAATGAGATTGCGTCAGAAGCGTCTTCGGTAGTCATAACTGATTTGTTTGCATGTAATTAGAGTTATTTTTGTATCGAGGATCAGAATAATTCAGCTAGAGTGGAATTGTTCGCTGCCGGAATCGTTTTTAATTTCTTTAAAACCAAAGTTCAAGTAGTCTTTTATGTTATTTGTTCTATTTATTTTCGTACTTATTTTAGTAAAAAATCACTATTTTGCAGTTGGAAATTCGGAGGAAATCTCGCCGGTCCTTTGGGAGACGATCTTGCTTACTGCTATCTGTGCAGTGTGGGCATACCGACTGAAAAGTCAGAATTATTTTTGGTGTAAAACGACGCACCACCTATATATACATATATATCATATAATTGTTTTGTATGAAATGATTTTGTATTATACTTCATAAAGAAATGAAATGAGTTGGGAAAATAGTTAACAAATCAACTTCTACATTACAGACCAAAATTCAATCGTTAGATATAATATAAAAATTGCAAGCTTTTTAGCAACCGAAAATTTTTGGTCGTTAACATTACCGACCAATTTTCGATCGTTCGACGGTCAGTATTTAACGCGCTAAATTTTCGCGTCGCGTTCGTTCGTGAGGTAGTCGTTAATTCGGTCGGCAAGTGCCAAAATTACAGGTCGTCGACAATTAATCGTTATTCGATCGGTAACTAGCGACTGAATCATTTCGATCGTTGGTTCAGTCATTAAATTGCGTGTTTTTTTTAGTGTCCTAACGGAGCCGCTGTTCACGGAAGATAATTATCAAAGGTGTATCAGGAATTTCAAAAAGCTAGTACAAGTGGTGGGAACGTGCATGTGCAGTATAGGCTAGAAACTTTCTTCTATTTCGATGTTGGTTCTAACAACCTTTAAAAACGTAAATGAAGTTGATGTTCATCTAATTATACATTAAGTCGTATGGAGATGTTCTCAAATCATGTCCCAGCTAAATTAAATTCAACCTTATTCTATAATCATAATTTCAAAATCCGATTTTCATTTTGTGATGAGCTTTTATTTCTAATCAACTATTATTAAGAAATTTGGTGTTAACATGTGAGTGCAATCGTTTATTCTAAAGAATCTACTATAATCGTTGAAGTACGGACTTCCTCCGTCTTACTTATATAAGAATAATATTTCCTCAACACGAGAATTAGGACGGGAGTAATTATGATGAATAAAGTAATGTGAATAGGTATGAAAGTGACGGAAGGAGTATATGAGAAGTAAGAAGTACGGAGTATATGCTATTGTTCGTATGATTTATACTATAAAGTAATGACCGAATGAATGACTAGAATTAATCGAAAGACCAATTTGTATTATCAATGGTTTTGACAACTTGAATATTAGTTTCTACAATAGCAGAAGCAAAAGTAGATTGAAAAATACAGTTTTCTTTTATTAATAGAATATTTAAAACAAAAAAGTATACCTAGAATATATAATTTATAGTAACATATGGAGTGGTAAATTGTACACACCATCAACGTACCTAATTTCACCTTATATACCAAAAAACACAAAAACCTCATTTGACGATTTAATGGGCCATATATGATTGCAAGTATTAATGGGCCCGATGGGGCCCAACAACACACTTAATTTCGATTTTTTATTTACCGCTAATTTTTTTCAAAAAAAAAATAAAAATAAAAATAACCCACTTAATCTCAATATTCCACATTTAATTATTTCATGATATCTTATGAAAAGAGGTTGTTTATAAACAAATAAGCCATGGCGTGAGAAAATGAAATAGGGGTTGATAATAAATAATACAAATTCATGTTAAATATATGAAAATTTATGCCTAGTGTGTAATTATGTCTTTTATATACAAATTCATGCTTAAATACAAATACGACGTCTGCTTTATATTATGACTAAATCAATAGCAGTTGTAGACTTGTAGGTCCGAGTTTGGCTAAGATTAATGATTCATAGTTACTTATAATAGGCTAAATATCAAGTAGTGAGTGGATAAAATAAAGAGAAAATAATGTATGAAAATATATGAAATTGATTCATATCTAGTTATCTACTCTCTCCTATACTTAATTAATGAGTAATGCTCTCATTTTCAACGTTGACGTTTTTAATGTATCTACGAATGAAGTGATATATTGTTACTGAATAATAATTTTTAAATATATATACTCTAATTTATCTAAAAAGGTACATTTTAGGACATCCACCGTAGGCAGGGAACGTTTCTAATTAATTAATAACTTAAATACTCTTAGAAAGTTACTTCCTTTTTTTTCTACTTCTTAAGATGTAAAATACTTTGTTTCTTAACATAATTATCTTTATTTTAAGGGTCTTGACTTTATTTAAAATGTGACATCACTAACAAAATCTGCTTGGGCGGCGATAGGGTGCTTCTCCTCGGTTCGTTCGATGGCTTGGTCTTATACTACAGACGCGACGAAATCGACGAAATTGTAGCTCTGAATCCGTCTACGGGAAAGTATAGATCACTAAGTGTTGAGAGAGGAAGAAAATGGATAAAACAGTAAAGGAGGCTTTCTTCATTTCCAAGCTTACCCAAAATATCTCAGTACAAGAGGCTTAATACTCACGCACTCGACCTAGCAAAAAGCGTGGAAATAAAAGAAGTGCGACATGCTGAGCTGGAAAGTTGCTACAGCAGTCGGGAAAAGATCCTAGCCGTTCAAACTAAAAGATGATCCAACAGTCCATATTTAAAACTAAAGCAACGGTTAAAGAACAGTAATAAAAGCAGAAAATTAACAACTCTCAACACCCCCCCTCAAGATGAAGGTGGTGGAGATCAAGCACCGCCATCTTGGAGAGAAGAGTACGGAAGCGAGGACCGAACAAAGGCTTGGTGAAGAAATCAGCGATCTGATTTGCAGAAGAAACTTCAGTAGGAAGAACAAAGCCAGCAGTGTACTTTTCTCTCACAATGTGACAGTCAATCTCTATATGTTTGGTGCGCTCATGAAAAACTGGATTCTTAGTAATCTGAATTGCAGCTTGACTGTCACAGAATAACCGGATAGGAGTAGGAGGCACAATATGAAAAGCTCCAACCAAATTGAACAACCAAACCAATTCCCTTGTAGTAATAGCAAGAGCCCTGTACTCTGCTTCAGCTGAGCTAGCTGAAACTGTAGATTGCTTCTTGCACTTCCATGAGATCAAGCTGTTCCCAAGGAAAATGCAGAAACCAGTTAATGACTTCCTTAATTCATGGCAAGTACCCCAATCAGAATCGGAATAGGCCTGAAAAACAAAAGAATTGGAGGATGGATAGAAAACACCCAGGGAGGGGCAACCCTTAAGATATTTGAGAACATGAACTGCAGCATGCCAATGAGACTGAGTGGGCTTGGCCATGAATTGGCTTAACTGTTGAGTGGCATGGGACAGATCGGGTCTAGTAAGGTTGAGGTAGAGGAGTTGCCCCACCAAACTTCTGTATCTCTCTGGATCTGGGAGTAAATTTTCAGAGTCTTGGGAAAGAACAAGACCTGGAGGTAATGGTGTGGCAGTGGGCTTGCAACAGAGCAAGCCATGGGCTGATAGAATGTCAAGAATATATTTCCTCTGATTCAAGGAAGTACCATCCTCACCCCTAGCAATTTCCATGCCCAAGAAGAATTTAGCATGCCCCAGATCTTTGATGGTAAAGGCATCATTCAAAGATGATTTAAGATCAGCTAGCAGAGTGAGGGAGGGTCCAGTGATGACTGCATCATCAACATAAACAAGGAGAGCAAGAAAATCATCCCCAGAACCTTTTGTAAAGAGGCATGGATCATGCACAAAAGCAACAAAGCCAAGGGAACAAAGAACCCCTTGAAAACTCTGCATTCCATTTCCTTGATGCTTGTTTTAATCCATACAAAGATTTCTTCAGTTTGCACACTTGCCCAGGCTTAGCACCAGTCAAACCAGAAGGCACCTTCATGTATATAGAATCTTGTAAATGCCCATGTAGGAAGGCATTATTAACATCCAATTGATGGATAGGCCAGGATTTGGCAGTTGCAATAGCAAAAAATAACTTCACTGTGACCAAGTTGGCCACAGGTGAGAAAACCTCATCATAATCCACACCTTGCTCTTGTGTATAGCCTTTAGCAACCAACCGTGCCTTGTACCTCTCCACTGATCCATCTGCATGAAGTTTTACTTTGAATAACCATTTGCATCCAATAGGTTTGACCCCAACTGGAAGCTCTGTGAGATCCCAAGTATCATTCGATTTAAGAGCAGATAACTCTTGGTTGATGGCTTCAACCCATTCTGGAAACTGAATAGCCTGTTTAAATGAAGTAGGTTCTCTGACCATTGTCAAATTGAACAGAAAGGAAGTGTGGGTTTGAGATAGAGAAGGGCTGATAGCATAAGGAAAAGTGGGAGGAGTAATAGAGATAGGTGGTGTGATAATTTGAGTGGAAATGATGGAGCCTATATAGTCCTGCATCCATGTGGGAGGCTTCCTTTCTCTGGTGCTTCTTCTCAACTCTTGAACATTATCTTGAGTATCTGATAGTAAAGGATCTGAGGATGGTGAGATAATTTCTGGTGATTCAAAATGAGTAGTGGGATTACTCATAGGAAAAGTATCATCCACAGGAGCATCCAAAGGAGGGATATTGAGGTGGGGTTGAGTGCTCACTGCAGGATAAGAAATAGGTTGTTCAATTTCAGTATGTGCAGGAAGATTAGTTGAAAAAGGGAAAGTGTGAGTATCAAACTTCACATCCCTAGAGATAAAAACCCTTTGTTTGTCAAGATCATAAAGCATATCCTTTATGAGAGATATCATAACCAATAAAAACACATTTGATACTTCTTGTATCAAACTTACCCCTGTGTGGCACAACATTAGCTGCAAAGGCTAGACATCCAAATGGTCTGAGCCTTGAAAAATCTGGTAGGGTGCCAAACAAGAGTTCATGGGGAGATTTCCATTCCAAAACCCTGCTAGGGATCCTATTTATCAACCAAGTAGCTGTCAAAATGGAATAGGGCCAGAATCTTAAAGGCAAGCTGCTTTGAAACATTAGTGCTCTAGCAGTAGCAAGTAGATTTCTGTGCCTGCGCTCTACAATCCCATTCTGCTGAGGACTGTATACACAAGCTTTTTGATGAAATATCCCATGATCCACAAATAACTGAGCAACAGATCTGTTCAAGAACTCTGTTCCATGGTTTGTTCTGAAAGCCTTGATCCTCTTCTCAAACTGAGTATGAACCATGTTGATAAATCCTGCAAGAACCTGATGAACCTGATCTTTAGATTGTAACATGAAGGTCCAGATGGTCCTGCTAAAATCTTCCACCAAAGTTAGGACATACATAACATGACAGATGTTCTCTTGTGTATAAGGACCCCATATATCAGCATGAACTAACTCAAATAAAGAATTAGTTCTCCTATTCAATGTGGGAAATGGCTCTCTGGCTTGTTTGGCCTTGATGCAGATCTCACAACTCTCTATTTCTTTAACTGCTTCATCAAATGCCTTTCCTCTAGGAATCTGCATATGCTCCATGGTGGAAATTGAGGGGTGGCCCATGAATATATGCCAATCCTTAGGAGACATGTCCTTAGGATTGAGGAAACTGATTAAGTGTTGTTCTCTAACAACATCCATGATGTACAAGTTCTGCCTCATCTTCCCAACCCCTACAAGGTGATCAGTGTGCATTCTTTGGAAGGTGCAGTGAGTAGGGAAGAAAGTACACTTAATGTTGAGGCAATCAATCAATCTAGAGACTGATATAAGATTGTTAGTGAAACCAGGGGCATATAAAACATCTTCCAACACAATATCTTGGTTTATTTTTATCCTCCCTGCATAAGTTACAAACTTATGTCCCATCAGGTAGATATATTACCTTAGGAACATCTAGCTTGTAAGTGGTCAGAAATAACTCCGGATTAGCACAAATGTGTGCACTGGCCCCTGTATCCACTATCCACTCTGCTCTCTCCATGCTAGGCATCACAGAAAAGGCAAAATGTCCTTCAAATGGACTAGACCTTTGTCCTGATTCTTGAACCATATTTGCATCTGATTTGGATGGCATGCTCCCTTGTTGTTGATGTAAGAACTGCCCCATACATTTTGCTATTTCTGTCTGTATGAGTTTAGATATGTCTTGTCCATTTTCTCTGCTAACAGGCTTCTCTGATGCAGATTCCATCTCTGCATTGGTTTCAACAAAATTAGCTCTATTTTGCCCTTGTCCTTCCTTGAGTTTCTTGTACCACTCTGGAATTCCATGCAACTTGAAACATTCATCTGCTTCATGCCCCATTTCATGACAATGGGAGCATTTCAGTTTCCTTTTCTCTTCTTTGCTAATCCTTTTCTTGAAGGGTGCACTTCCTGGTTTTTGATATGGTTGTTTCTGATAGGACTGCTTGTTTCCATATTGTTGCTGGTTCACCCCATAGCTTCCTTTCTGGACATTCATGGCCATCAAACTTCCATTGTTCCCACTCTGCTCAGACAGACGTTTCTAATCTTCTACCTGTACTACCATAGAATATGCTTGATCCAAATTTGGAAGGGGTTTCAACAACATAATCTGAGTTTTGGTTGATTCATAGACCTCATTTAGACCCACCAAGAATGCCACCAGCCTTATTTGATCCTCTCTTTGCATAGATTTTTTCTTTGCTTGACAGACACATCCAAGAGGAGGCAATAACATATCCATTTCTTCCCACATCGAGTTGAGTTGGTTAAAATAAGCAGAAACAGACAGGGTTCCTTGCCTAAAAGCATATATTTCTCTCTGCAACTTAAGTATCTTAGGCCCGTTACTACCCCCAAATCTGTGATTCAAAGCACACCACAACTTATAGGTGTTTTCTATATGCGAGAAAGCATCCACAAGTTCCTTAGATATAGAATTACAGATCCAAGTTGACACAATATAATCAACTTTGAGCCACCGTTTGTAATAAGGAGAATCAAGCTCGGGTTCAAGAAATGTACCATCCAAAAGCTAGCTCCAGCTTACTCCTCGCAGCAAGAGCACGTTTGATTGATTTGCTCCAGTTAAGAAAATTTGAACCATTGAGTTGACTTGAAATGAGCTGCATCCCAGAGTGGTCTGTGACTGGTAGGTTGAGGATCTCCTCGATCTGCGATTCTGTGAGCTCAGAATCACCATTTTCATCTGGATTTGGTTTCGCTTCCTTCTCTTTCTTGGGTTTCAGCAATTTCTCCTCTCCCTCTCCTTTAGGTGAAGAATCATCTCCATCTTCTTCGTTTCCCATATCGTACCAAGCTTGATTAACAACTTTCACCATTTAACAGAAGAAAATCAAGCAACCTGGCTCTTAGATACCATGTTGAGAGAGGAAGAAAATGGATAAAACAGTAAAGGAGGCTTTCTTCATTTCCAAGCTTACCCAAAATATCTCAATACAAGAGGCTTAATACTCACGCACTCGACCTAGCAAAAAGCGTGGAAATAAAAGAAGTGCGACATGCTGAGCTGGAAAGTTGCTACAGCAGTCGGGAAAAGATCCTAGCCGTTCAAACTAAAAGATGATCCAACAGTCCATATTTAAAACTAAAGCAACGGTAAAAGAACAGTAATAAAAGCAGAAAATTAACAACTCTCAACACTAAGCATACCTCTATCTATCCCGGAGCTGAAAGAAGAAGTTGTTGACGATTTGTTATGGACTTGGTTCGGTCGCCACCCGTGCACCGGAGAGCACGTGCTGGTGCTGGGGACGAATAAACTGCGAACAAGTTGTATCCAGTTAAAGGAATACAGCCTCCCTCGCAGATCGCTGCTCAATTCCTCGACTATAGAGGTAGACAAGGATGACGACGACGACCTTTGTTGTTTCCAGAGAGTAGGGAGTTTGTTGAATGGTAACTACATTTCCAAACCAGTTCCGGCTCTGCCATCCTCGGCCGTCATATATTTGATCCGTATGAAAGTCTTATATTTGTATATGATTTCGAGACGAACAGAATGGAGAGAATGCGAACTCCGGCCCCTCCCTCGGTGCCTAGTCAGTATTGTTCGTTAGGAGTTGTGAGTGGATGTCTGTGTGCGATCAGTTGGAGATATGCTGGTTCGATTATTCAAGTGTGGATGATGAAAGAGTATATATGGGGTTGAGGAATCTTGGAGTAAATATGCAGATTTTGAGAGTTTGGAAATCTTGAATGATTTGACTACATATGGAAATGTTGATGTACTCTTAAATGGTTGCAACGGAACGAGAGTGTGCTGGGGTCCTAAGGTTGTCGATGCTTTCCTCGAAGGGAGGTGGAGTAGGAACGCGATGGCGTGCTTCGACAGTTTGGTTTCTCCGGCACTGGTTTGGAGCTGATGAATTAATGTATGTAACTGACTAGCTTGTTTTGTTTCTTCTTGATTATATAGTTGAGGGGGAAAGGATTAGAACTTAGGAGAGAGTTTTGCAAAACTACGTCGTTTAGTGGTGTTTTTAAGCATCAATTTGCAGTGCAGGGGGCGAAGGTGGGAGAAGATGAAGTTTATTATGAAGAAATCGAGTTGCAGTTTTTTCAAAGGCTAAGGGCGTTGATTGAATATAAAACGCGATTTATGCGGTTATCCTTGAAGTCAAAACACGCTCTTTGACCTCTGGGTGGTATCAAGCCCTAGCTAATTCGCGGGAAAATTGAATTGGATAAGTCAAACATCGATGGCTTTAATTAAGCGTTGACTAAAATTTGTAGTGACTTTGCGTTGTGGGGCGATGTCAACTTTTTTGTTTATGGATGTCAGTACATGTATGTACGTAATGTTTTTTCGTTTCGTCTCATTTGACTTGTTTCATAGATACATAAGTGATATAAAATAATAAAACGTGTCAAACGAGACTAGACATTCATTTTTATTTTTCGCTAGTTATTTTTCATGTCATCAATTCCAACCATTTTTAGGTGTTGTGGATGGTCATCGTCCATCAACCTTAGTCAAAAGGGGTAGTAACAATTGCGAGAACACTTATTATTCATTCAAGAGAAGTTGCAACTGTAAAGAGCAATTTTGATCGCAATTCCACTCTTGTCACGAACCTAAATAGAATTGATCATAACCAAATATAAAAAGTAATGTGTTACAATATTTATCATATGCGTTTATTATCAACATGTTTTTCTTAATCAACATTAATTTGCTCCTCCCTAATCCACTTAACAAAAGCTTATATATACCGTCATCATCCCTGCAATTCTTTGTGTAATAATCTGAGACCGAAAAGGCAGAGCAATGTAGTGTCATGAGGTGACTGACCGAAAAGGCAGGACAAGTTAGTATTAATCGGAGAAGAAAGGAATCGACAACTAAACATGCCACTGAACAATATTTGAGAGGATATACGTATGATCTCTCATCACTTCTTAACAAATTTGATTGTCACGCATATAGTACAATTGTTTCCTTTTTCCTATATTCTACATACAATTGTTTCTTGTAAAGAGTCTACATCTCTAATCAATATTTATGAAATTTGACTTATGCATATGACTGCAATCGTTTATTCTAAAGAGCCTACTTCTCCAGTTGACATGACTGTTAAAGTATGCTAGAGAAAAGTACACGTTTTTGTATAATTTAATGACCGAATGAATAGATAGTATTGAAAGCTCAATTATTATTATAAATAGTTCAACTATAACCATAATTTCTAGAATAGCGGAAGCAGAAGTAAGATAAAATAAAACATAGTCACGATTTCTTGACACTAAAATTATATTGGAATGTCCGTCATTTCTTTGACGTTTTTATTTTAGAATGTAATAACCCCTACAATACACTTATTACTAACACTTTAACATTTATATTATTATTAAAAGTATAAGATGGACCCACAATTATTCAGATTTAACACTTAATCGTATTGATTTATTAACATATCATCAAAATACATTAAACTTTATACCGAAAACTTAGTCCAAAAATGGGTAGACATGGGTAGTAATAAATGGTACAGACCAACAACACGTTAAATGGGCTTCATGGAGCATGCGTGCAAGGGGTAATTCTATCCACAGCCCCCAAATTACTCCCTATAGCCCCCTATTTATTTTAATAATGAAATTAATAGCAAATGTACAACAATAACCCCATAGCCTCCAAATCCTCCTCGTTTTCTATCCCATATACAGCCCCCCTTTTCATCTCCCTCACATTCTCCCTCACAGCATTGCCGTCGACAACAACACAATTATTCTTTCTTAAAGTGAAAAATCTTACACGTGTGCCTCTTACGGTTTCTGCGTTTCTGCTTTTGATAATCTCACAAATAACTACACACATACATTTGAAGGGTTCGTCAGTGACGGGGAAGGAACAGTTCAATAATTTTCAAGTAAGAAATTGGGCTATGGAAAAATTAATTAAAGAGTTCGATGGCTGTGAAATGATCAACGGTAAATGAGACGACGATAATCAGAATTTTCAAGAAGAAAATGGAGAAAACGAATTGGAGATTTCAAATTTTAAAATTTAGAATATATTTTATCATTTGACATCTTAACAGCAGTGGTGCATGGCGGTGGTTGTCGTGGATCGCCGCCGGCAAAGTGAGGGGGAGTGAGAAAAGGCGGTGACTCTGTAAATGGGGAGATTTGGGTTGCAAGGGTAATTTAGTATATTCTCAAATACTCATGTTTAATAAATTAAATTGGTGGCTGTAGGAGTAATTTGGGGGTTGTGGATAGAAATACCCGCGTGCAAGTACTAGTGGGCCCAATTAGGCCCAACAACATGCCACCTGTCTTTTGATTTGCGATAATTTTGATCTTTCGATTTTAATACTCCCTTCGTTCCATTTCATTTGACATGTTTTATTATATACACATTATATCTATTCATCTTCTTATAGGTCAGTTTAACTGGAACGGGGTAATATTGTCCCTAATTTCTATACTCCACATTTAATTATTTCATTTATGCTTACTAGAACTGAGAAGGGTTTATATACAAATGATGATGTTAGAAAATGAGCATAGTGATTAATTATAATTATACAAATTCATGCAAAATGATATGCTTATTATACAATTATGTCTTTTATGTATAAATTGAAGTTTAAATAAATCTATGAACTAACAATATTTATGAAATAGAAAATATATTATTATTTATATCATAAGTACCTCATAACTAAAAATTAAAATTTGAAGGGAAAAAAAACACAATTAATACCGGTTTCGGATTTATCATCCCTAACACAATATTTTCAGTTGCTACTGCTGAAATTAAATGTCAAAAATAAGAAGAAAAATAATCCAAAAACATAGAAAATCATCGAATATAAAAAGGTTTATATTAGCGTAAGAAGAAAATCAACAAATATTGTGATTCTATTTCTATTACATATTCGGGTATTCATGGAGATTAGAAAATATTGGCGAAAAAATATTTGTATAAAAATGTGGAAAATCGGGCCATATTTGCATACGTATAATATATAGAAAAAAACTTTCATAATTTCATTCTACATTTTATCCATTACGTTGCTATTCTAAACATTTCCCCATTTTTTACAAGTTCGTATTTGTCATTATTAAAAAGGGAAAAAAATGTTAGGGTTTATGAATATCTCACACACCCCTCTGCCCTATCGCGACGGTGCTTTGTGACTTCGCCGTCAGCAGCAACTGCTCGGCTTGCTTCTCCGTCCTAGGACAGTCGATCACATTTCCGTAGTTCCCTCGTATGACTCCCGAAAACCTTGAAGAAGATGATGAAGTTTCAACTCCCCACATACTCAAATATTGTTCAGTTGCATGTAAAATATTCTACAACCTATATAAAAGGAAAATACAATATTCACATCTTTGAATTATAAAGCAAGAGTTTCCGTGAACTTGTCTATCAATCAAGAAAATGAATCCTATCAACTTGTTAAGAGAATTAGAGGAGGTGCGAAGTTGATTAAAAAGCTTAGGAAAGCAAATGGAAAAAGAGTATATGAGAAGTAAGTAGTATATGCTATTGGTTGTATAATTTATAATATAAAGTAACGACCGAATCAATGACTAGAATTAATTGAAAGCCCAATTTGTAATATCAATGGCTTTTACAACTTGAATGTTAATTTCTAGAATAGCAAAAGCAAAAGTAGATCGAAAATGAAAATATATATATAAAATAAAATAAAAAATTAAAATTATAGAATACTTGAAACAATAAAAGTATACCTAGAATAATTTATAGTAACATATGGAATGATAAATTGTACACACCATCAACGTACCTAATTTCATCTTATATACCAAAAAAACAAAAAGTCATTTGACGATTTAATGGGCCTAATGGGCCCAATGGGGGCCCAACAACACTTAATTTCAATTTTTAATTATCGCTAATTTACTAAAGTAAAAAATAAAAAATAAAAAATCACCCACTTAATCTCAGTAATCTATGAGTCGAACATGTTCGCGAGCAAAACGAGTTGAATACCTTACTGCTCGAGTTCGGCTCGTTAAGTTAACCGAGCTCGAATTCAGGTTCGAGTTCGGCTCGTTTGTTAACGAATTCGAGCTCGAACGAGCTTTTAACGAATCGAGCACCGAGTAAGTCCCGAGTAGCTCGGCTCGTTTGCAGCCCTATACGAGACAGACCAAAGAGGAAAGGTGTACTACTTTCGTGAGATGGAGATAATATTATTTGGACGATAGCATCAGTTTGCAAGTGGATAAACATTTTAGAAACACATGGGTGTTTGATGCAAATTAAGTAAAACTCAAGGGTGTTTTATGCTATTAAACCCACATTTTCTCCCATCCACACAAAATGTGGTTGACTTGGTAGACTCCATCAAAGTGTTGGTCGCAGCTCACCAGTCACCACCGCCATCATCACTAAACTTCTCTGGTATTTCCATTCACAACTTGCTGCCTGCTTTATCAAAAAAAAAAAAAAAAAAAAAAAGGGGTTTGAGATGGCAGCTTATGCAGCTCTAGCCTCTCTCATGAACAATATTGAGCTGATTAAGATCCATCCTCACCTTTCGCCTTGTCTCGACAATTCCAGATCTCATCCCTTCATGAAAAAGCTGGTCTCTTGTTCGATTTCATCGAAGGCAATGATCACGGAGGAGTGATGAGCACAGAAGAGAAAGATTTGGAGAGAAGAATCACATGTGCAGCTCATGCGGCTGAAGATTTGATTGAATCTCACGTCGCCGATCAAATTCATGCTGGATCTACTAAACTAAGTCTTCCCTTCTTGCTCAGTCAACAAAGGATCATCGAAGACATGGATGCTATCTTGCATGATGCTAACGAGTTAAAGGAGAAAGAGGGATCGAGATCGAGAGAGGAGGAGCATCCCAGAATTTCAAGAATGCCTCTTGTGGAGACCGGAGAAGCAGCTATGGTGGGATTCGAGGAAGAGCGCTATCAGCTTATTGATGAGCTCATCAGTCAACAATCCGGTCGGCGTATCATCTCAATCATCGCAATGGGTGGCACAGGTAAGACAACGCTTGCCAAAAATGTTTACGAAAATCTAACAATCAAGCGACACTTTGATATACGTGCTTGGGCAACCATATCTATGCAACACAATGCACAAGATATTCTTTCGCAGCTTCTGTCAGTCCAAGGAAGTTCCTCTGATAGAGCTGTCCATGAATTAGGAGAGCAGTTGCATAGAACTTTGTCAGGCAGAAGATATCTGATTGTGTTAGACGACATATGGGGTATCGAAGCCTGGGATGCAGTGAGGCGTTTCTTTCCCAATAATGGAACTGGAAGTCGGGTTGTTCTTACTTCTAGGTTGTCTAACGTGGCTAGAGACTGTTGTTCCACTTCTTGCATTACAATGAAACCTCTAGACGAAGATAAAAATTGGAAATTGTTCTGTAGAAAGGCATTCAAACAAGAGCATTGCCCTTACCCTGAACTAGAGAGTGTTGGGAGGGACATAGCTAGATCGTGCAAAGGACTGCCCTTGTCCATTGTCGTCATAGGAGGGCTTCTTCTCAGATCACCTAGATCTTTACAGTTCTGGAAAAACATTGCTTGTAATGTTTGGAATCACAATTCAAAAGAGAAACAAGAAAGCTTGGATGTGCTATCATTGAGCTATACTCACCTGCCCCCTCATTTAAAACCATGTTTTCTTTACATGGGACTTTTCAAGGATTTTGAGATTCGTGTCTCCAAAATCATCAGGCTCTGGATAGCTGAGGGATTTCTTAGGCCTACAAACAATTGCATTCCAGAAGAAACTGCAGAAGGTTTTTTAATGGAACTGATCGATAGAAATCTAATTTTAGTTAGGAAGCATCGTAAAAATGGGAAGATAGGATCCTGTGGGGTTCATGATCTGGTGAGAGACCTATGCTTGAAAGTAGGTGGGGAACATGAATTTTTCCATATGCCTAAAGATGTAATACGAGGTCGCAGCCTCAAATTTGGCTCTGGAATACGTGATTCACGAGGAAAGAGATTCTTCTCTTGGCCGTATGCTAGCAACTTCCTCTACAATGATCTCGAGTATTATTTCAAATTGGACTATGGTCGGAAGATTTCTAGTTCAGTATCCCATATGTGGAATCTACAAACTTTGATTGTAGATTCATTATGGAAGTTAAAGGATGAAATTGTTGCACCGATTGAATTTTGGAAGATAAGACAACTTAGGCATGTCAAGTGCTATTATATTGATCTTCCTCATCCTCCTTCTTCGAGTAATGGTTTGTTCATGATGGATAACTTACAGAGTCTTGCAACACCTGTGAATTTGAGGCTGTCTGAGGAAGTGTGTCGGATACTACCAAACATCAAGAAACTGTGTATGGTTTATAAATGTCACCGGCAAGGATACAATGATAGTTTGATTGAGTGCCTGCGCAATCTTGATTGCTTGCATAAACTTGAATCCCTCAACTTGGCTTTTTCCGTGCTTCTGCCGCTGAATACAAGAGCAAGATTTCCCATTTCGCTGAAGAAGTTGACATTAAAGTCATGCGAACTTGGGTGTGGAGATCTGTCCATGATTGGTTCCTTGCCCCACCTCCAAGTTCTCCAGCTAATGAGCGTTAAGTTTGACACATATGAATGGAGCCCTATCGATGGCCAATTTCTACGCCTCAAATATTTGTATATGAAATTACCTTATCTACGACATTGGTATACAGACAAGTCCCATTTTCCAGTTTTAGAGAAGCTTGTTCTTACTGGTTGCACGGAATTGAAAGAGATCCCATTAAGTATCGGCGAAATACCAACACTTGAGCTCATTCGCGTGGAGTGCTGCAGCAAATCTGCAGCAATTTCAACAGTGAGAATAAAGGAAGATCAGCTGGGGAATCAGGGGGATGATGGCCTTCAAGTTCTACTTAAGATTCGTGCTTCAAAAGTTGAGAGTATCAAGGAAACGGTCGAAGCAGAGGGGCTCACGCTTGATCATGTTCAACTGGTGATAGATGAGAACCGATATCTGGACGAAATTATGGAAAGACTGCTCAAAGATATGCAGCTAGATAAACAGAAAAGGGGTTGTTTCTAATTTCATTCAATAGTTGTAATTTATCATGGTTTAATATTTATGTACAAGACATTTCTTAAGTCATTAATTCGTGAGCAAAAACTTCTCCATTGATAGAGGAAGTATAACAAGAGATGTTGCGGCAAGATAATCCCTAATACAGAGAAAGAGTAGCTACTTGCACTCAGACAAAGTACCCTGGGGAAGAGTAGCTACTTATCCAAGCTAATTAACAAAATGGGCAAGAGTTTGCATTTATAGAGATTACATTTTATGCATATTTCCTTACCTTTAAAAGAAGATTAATGTTCCACCTGTACTCCAAATTAGTTTGAAAAGAGAAACGACACATTTTTTAAGAAAAAAGTAAGTAATAGTAGAAAAAGTAGAGTGATGTGAGAAAAACATGTAAAAGTATTGTAAATAATCTAAGATATTAAGAAAATCATCTCTAATGGATTTCAACTTGGGCAATGTCTATGGTGATGTTAAGCCTCTGAACTAGGTCTAATTTCCTAACTTGTCCTCGTGTTTGATCCTCGTTCGGGTCCGGATGCAGCCATTCGTGGAGGCTGCCGTTGGGCATGAATTCATAAACCAAGGCCTTGAATTCATTCCCCTTCGGATCAAAGCCGGAGCAAGCTGTGACGACTTTCACAAGATTCCGATGCCTAATGTTCTTCAATGCCTCGCATTCGGCTAGGAAGCTTTTCGCAGCTCCATTTTGGGAGAGATTCAACACCTTCACTGCAATAGGCTTTCTTTCCTCTCCAAGAACTCCTTTATACACCGAACCATAGCTGCCAACACCGAGCAACGACTCTTCTGAAAATCCGCCCGTTGATTGGAACAGAGTTTGATAGGACACTTGCAGTAATGAATTGCCAAATGAGTCATGTACAGGCTGTGTCTTCCTTCTTTTCAGACAGAAGAAGATGAGAGCCCCAACAATGGCGGTTAGTCCTACTGTAGTAGAGATGAGGACTATCTTCAAGGCAGAGCTCAAGCTCGATTTCTCGAGTTTTTCAAGGCTGCATTTCGGCAGTTTAAGTTCAGGTACACCTCCACACAGTTTAGCATTCCCAGCTACAGAAACCGAACTCACGTTCTTGAACGCACCTTCTTCAGGCAACGCGCCTTCAAGGTCGTTAAACGAGATATTCAATGCTAAAAAACTGAACTCTGCCAAGAAACTCGGAACAGGGCCATTGAACTTGTTGGAAGAGAGGTCTAAAACTCGAAGGCCCCTCAAAGAACCGACACTCGAAGGGATGTTGCCTGCAAACGAGTTTCCACGCAAGTCGAGGAACTCCAACCTCACACAACTACCAATAGTACTAGGAATGTTACCAAAGAATCCATTTTTCGAAACATTGAAGTACTCGAGATTCTTGAGGCTTCCAATCTCTGTAGGCAGAGTGCTATTCAGCTGATTCTGGGAAATATCAATGCTTCTCAAAGAAGGTATGCTCAGAACTTCTCTAGCTAACGAGCCGATTAAAACGTTCCGAGAAAGATTCATTTCCAACAAATTCCGGCAATTTCCAAGAGTTGATGGCATGAAACTGCTAAGATTGTTATGAGAGAGATGCATATAGACTAAAAGGCTAAGGTTTCCTATACTATAAGGGATTCTGCTTGAGAATCTGTTGCTAGATAAGTCCAAGAACTGCAGGTTTCGAAGGTTTCCTATACTCGAAGGGATCGTGCCCACGAATCCGTTTTCGTTCAACCGAAGATCTTGAAGCTGGACAAACCTTCCTACATCAGATGGTAAATTCCCAGAAATCTGATTTTGGCTAAGAAAAATTCTTGAAATGGTAGTGGAAAGATTCCAAAATGCAGGTGGCAATTCACCCCCAAATCCATTGCCATCAAGCCCTAAACTTGCTAAATTCGTAGCGTTTTTCAACGAAGAAACGAAACTCAAATCGATAGCTCCTCCCTTTCCGAACAAATTCCCAGAAATTCCCAGCACATTAAGCTTGTTCATCTTCATAAAACTAGGTAAATCCCCAGAAAACTGATTGTATCCAACATGAAGATACCTCAAATTCGTCGAATTCGACAACGAGGCCGGAATCGACCCTGTTAACATGTTTATACCCACACTGAAAAACTCAAGATTAGGGAAAAGGTTGCCTAAATTGGAAGGGAGAGAGCCTCTGATTTGATTTGCAGCAAGATCAAAAACAGAAATTTTCGAGAGATTGAAAATCGAAAGAGGGATGAATCCAGTAATCATATTCTCACCAAATGCAAGAAGGTCTAATCCTGTGGCCTAAGGAATCGGGGAGATCTCCGGTGAGGTCGTTCGAGCCGCAGTATAACTTCGTGAGAGACGATAAATTGCCGAAAGTGTGGGGGATTCCGCCATTGATGTTGTTCCTACTGATCGACAGCAGCTGGAGGTTAGAGAGAGAGCCGAGCTCCGGCGGCAGCGCGCCGCCTAACCTGCCTGTTGTAAGAGAGGAGGAGAGAGAGGAGATTAGTACAGTTCGAGAGAGAAGCAGGGATCTCGCCGCCGATCAAATTGTTGCTGGCGGAGAAATGCTGGAGGCGCTTGAGGTTTCCGAGCTCGGATAGGGTTCCGGCGAAGGAATTGTTGTCGAGGTACAGGAATCGGAGGAAGCTGAGGTTCCCAACGTGGGGTGAAATCGAACCGGATAGAGTCCGATTGGCTAGGTTTAGCCCGGTGACTCTCCGGCGGCGGCGGCTGCACGTGACGCCGCTCCACTCGCAGAAGTCGGTGGAGGAGGAGTTCCACGAGCTGAGGGAGTTCGAAGGGTCGTTCGCCGCCGCCATGAACGCGAGCAGAGCTGCATGGTCGGTGCCGCTGTTCGAGAAGCTCAGCGCGTGAGGGAGGGAGGAGAGAAAGGATTAGCAGAAGGAGAATAGCAATCGCCATGGTTGGAGAATGTTCTTCAAAACTACGTCGTTTTCCAGCTTTTGGAGTGTTTTGAAGCTTTGAGAAGATGAAGTTTTATTATGCTGAATAGAGTTGCAGTGGCGTAGTTGAATGGAAACGCGATTTATGTAGATTTCCTCGTAATAAAAAACGCATTACGCACCTTTGGACCGCTGGGGATGTCATGTCAGTTGGAATTCGCGGGAAATTTTTAATCGGAAAAGTCAAAATTCGATAGCGGTAATAAAGCGTTGACTGAAATTTTGTCAACATTTTGTATAATCACACAATAATATCTCAAAATTATACCACCAAATTCAAGATGTCTTGTCTTAAGTAATTGACTAATAATTGTATGAACTAACAATATTTATTAAAATGGAAATATATTATCTTTGAATCATAATTACCTCATAACTAAAAATTAAGATTTTGAAAAAAAAAAAAAAAAAACACGAGTTTCGAATTATCAACCATAATATGTAATTTCATTACTTGCTAAATTGAAATTAATTGTTAAAAATAAGAAAGTTACAAAACAAACCAAATTATCAAATATATAAAAAGGTTTATATTATTATAATAAGAAAATTTATTTGTATAAATAATTTATTGTTACATGACTTGCACTTTAATACAATTGTTAGAATTTCAATATATATAAAGAGCAGAAAATCGACTATTTGATTATGATATGCAATGAAAATCAGCTTTTTGATTATGATGTTACAATTACCTTACCTATACTATATTGAAAGAAACAACTAGTTTGTAGTATGTGTTTATATATGAGATCGTGACATTATGATTATGATGATGCAATGAAAGGTTTGTGAAGCCGGTCAGGGTTGGCTGGTATGGAGCTCGGGCTATGCATCCGTTCTATCCAGTTCAACTGGTATCAAAAACACTTATAAAATTCAATTATTTTATTACTGTGTCGAAGCGTATGTCAAGGCTGGTCGCAATCTGCATCTCCATCTTCATCTCTTGAAGAATTTCATCTTGTTGTACGTTGGGAGACATTGGACAAGAATGACCGGAGGGACCGCCATGTATGCTGCCTTTTGTGGGCAAATGGAGATAGAGAAGATTGCTGAGTGTGTGGGCTGAGACACTAGTGTATGTTTTTGCCATCAACTCATAGGCATCATATATAATTAACCTCTAGCATTCCCTGAGTTCATCAACTTTTCAATATCCGATTCCTACATTAAAATAATATATTAACTTTGAAATCTTGAACGTTTTAATTATAATTATCAGTTAGAATCTCAACTCCGAACTTTGTATGTTGCACATAAAATCTTAAAGGTACAAATTGCTAGTTGCGTGCAACTTTAATTCCGCATTTATTTCCAACGGGTAGTATTTAAAATCAACTAAACGTAGAATGTTCACGAGGCCTACTATAGATGAACTTGGTATCACCATCCAATAATATTTAAGAAGATATTTGTTTGATGCTAGTTTATTCAAAAGAGCCTATATTTTAATTTACAATCATTGTTGAAGTATAACATTGAAGTATGTTAGAGAAGTATATGTTATTAGTTATATACGTAATTTATAGAAAACAATGACCGGATGGATGTTAGAATTGAATGCGACTTATTATATTTTCAATAGTTTTGATAAGCTGAATAGTAATTTCTAGTAATGATTTATAGTAACATATTAACAAATTTTATTATATTTTCAATAGTTTTGACAACTTGAATAGTAATTTCTAGTACTAATTCATAGTAACATATTACTTTTTTCATCCATTTTATTATGTCACTTTTATTCAATGAAGAAGATACAAATTAAACAGTAAAGTGTCGTGATAAAATGAACAAATGATCCACGTACGTTATTTCAATTTATGAACCAAAACTAGAAGTTATTTGATTATTTAATGGGCCTAATGGGCTCATTGGGGCCCAACATCACGGCCACTTGTCTTTTGATTTGCCACTAATTTCGATGTTTTCGGTTTAATTTATCCCTAATTTTCCAAAGCTAGAAAAAAATCCACATACTTAATCTCTATATTCCAAATTTAATTATTTCAATTATGCTCATGCTAAGGGGTTAATTTTTATTTAAATAAGTGATGGCAGTGATAAAACATGAATAGTTGTTATTACGATAATTATACAATTTCATGTTAAACATACAAAAAAACTTATAGTTATAACGATAATTATACAATTTCATGTTAAACATACAAAAAAACTTGTGCCCATCATACAATTATGCCGTACTATGTATAAATGTATGCTTAAATATGATCATGCTTATTCGTGCCTTATATTATAATTAAATCAATGGCAGTTGTAGATCGGACTAAGATCATTTTTGCAATAAATGATTAGAGTTGTCAAATTGTTGTGTTCGGGACAACCCAATGCGAATCTTTCGGACTACGGGTAAAATATGTCTAGCTCAACCCTTCCTAGAAATCCATCGGGCGTAAAATATTCGAATCCAACTCAACCCGATTAGTCTCTTTGTTTCTTTCGGAACGACCACATTTCATTTTAGGGGAGTGTTTTGCGAAATGATCACTTTCTGTTTTGGCCTAACAAACTCAATGTGATTCACAAGTTAAGAATCCGTTAACACTTAATCAACCCAAAAGCATGTAGGCCACCATTTTAACTACTATAGTCTCCCATTTCTTAAACTTCGTTTCCAAAAGGAAACTAACTAACTTCGAAAGATACGGAGGGTGTATAATATTATCTTGGTGGGCCAAGTAACCAAGAGTCCACCAAGCTATTTATGCTTTCGGATGGCCCGATCCAACTCGAAATCAGATCGAGCCTAACTTTATGAAACTCAACCAGATCTAACTGTAAACACAAATCTTTATTTATTTGATAAAATAAATATAAAAAGATGTGTACAAAGAAATATTTGAAGACTTGAGTAATTTGCGGGTTGCTATCTTTATGACTCCTCTGATTCTCTCTCCGATTTGCTTCTTGAACTTTGGGTGGCTTCGAGATTTGCGGAGAATTTGGCTCCCCTTGATCTCTTCGAATTTGATGTTTGGATTTAGCGATAATCCGGAGGTCTTTTGACTTATTTCCGAATTAAGTGCTGATTTGAGATGATTTGGCGAAGAACGCGGAGATTTGGAGGACGTCTGGATCTAGCGTAGATTTGAGCAGACTTTGGCGATGCACGCGGAGCTTCGGAGGACGTCCGGATCTAGCGTAGATTTGAGCAGACTTTGACGACGAACGCGGAGCTTCGGAGGACGGTCGGATCTAGCGTAGATTTGAGTAGACTTTGGCGAAGAACGCGACGAATCCACGAAGAACGCGATGATGGATGGCGACCGACCACTTTGAATATTGTAGAGAAATCGTAGAGAAGAATTTATATTCTTCTCTTTAGAGCTCTCTAACTAATTCTTGTGGTGATTTATGAATGCTCTAAGCACCCTTATTTATAGGTGTAGAGAATTTCAATTTAGGCAGATTAGGGTTGGGCTTTCAAGCTTGAGCCCGTAAATAACGGGCCTAGGGCTGACGTGGCATGATTTGATTGGCTCCTTTAGATTTATTCCTTTATTGCACAGATTTATTCCATATATTTAAATACCAAATATATATCTATTTAATTTTGGAATTATATTTAATTTAATCCCAAAAATATTAATAGAAAATATAATTAAGTATTTAATTATTTTCCTTAAATTTTGCGTGCCTACAAATGCCCCCTCGAGACTTGTTCATGAACGACTTGTCGTGGAAATGGACGAGTCTAGAACATTTCAATAGTTTATACTCATATCAAGGAGTTCTTAATTTTCAATTTGTGAATAGTTTATACTCATATTCAAGAGTTCTTGAGCTTGAATTTGGATTTGGATAGTTTATGCTCGTATCAAGGAGCTTTGGATTTGCATTTAGAAAGTTTATACTCATATCAAGGAGCTTTGATGAACTTGATTTGAATTTAGATAATTTATACTCGTATCAAGGAGTTCTTGATTTAAATTTGGATTTGACTTTGTAAATAGTTTATACTCGTATTTAGGAGTTTTGGCGAACTTGATTTGAAGTTAGATAGTTTATGCTCGTATCAAGGAGCTTTGATAAACTTGATTTGTAAACCTTTTATACTCGTGTTAAGGAGTGTCCATTTGATTTGAATTTGTAGACATTTTATACTCGTGTCAAGGAGATCACTTGATTTGAATTTGTAGACATTTTATACTCGTGTCAAGGAGTATTCACACGATTTGGGCTTGTAGACATTTTAAACTCGTGTCAAGGAGTATTCACATGATTTGGATTTGTAGACATTTTATACTCGTGTCAAGGAGTATACTTGATTTGGATTTGTAGACATTTTATACTCGTGTCAAGGAGTATACTTGATTTGGATTTGTAGACATTTTATACTCGTGTTAAGGAGTATCACTTGATATCTTTATTTGGAGAATTTAGATGGTTTTGACTCGCATCTAGGAGTTTTATGAACAGTTTAAACTCTTGCTTAGGAGTACATTTTTTTATAGATCGCCATATGGATTGGAAGATTCACTCGTCTCTTCTTCATCTTCACTTGGAGTTTCTTCAAAAGGTTTGCCCCCATATTCTATTTCTCGACTTTCTTGTAGTTCGTGAGGCTTTTGTGTTGAGGTTTCTTCAACTTCATATAGATTCATGCTCTTCTCCATGTCGTGAGCTCTAGTTGCCAATTCCTCAAAAGTTTTTGGTTGGATTCCTTTCAAGATGTATTGTAGACTCCAATGCATGCCTTGGATGCACATCTCAATTGCAGAAGTTTCAGATAGCCGATCTTTGCAATTTAAACTCAAGTTCCTCCAACGATTGATGTAGTCGATGACAGACTCATATTTGAGTTGGCTTGTCTCTGTAAGCTCGACCATGCTCACCGTTCTTCGAGTGCTGTAGAAGCGATTAAGGAATTCTTTTTCCAATTGCCCCCAAGTGTCAATTGAGTTTGGCTCCAAGTTGACATACCAATCAAACGCATTGTCTTTCAACGAGCGTACGAACTGTTTGACCATGTGATCTCCGTATGTGCCGGCGTCATTGCAAGTCTCGATGAAGTGAGCCACATGTTGCTTTGGATTGCCTTGACCATCAAATTGTAGAAATTTTGGTGGTTGATAACCGACTGACATCTTCAAAACATCAATCCTTGGAGTATATGGCTTGCTATATGTCCATGACGATTTGGAGTTTACTTCAAGTTTTTCTTTGATCGTTCCCATGATGAATTCTTTGACTTGATCTACATGGACTAAACCATTAGAATGGATTTCGAGCTTTGTATCTGGAGGTTTTCCACTCTTATCCGTTTGCGGCTTTTTGAAAGTTTCATCTTCATGGTCATCCTCTTCTTCTTTGTTCTTTGCATCAACGATTCTTTTTTTCTGCAATTTCGCAATTTTAACATCTTGTTTGTGAACTTGTATGGCGAGCCCTTCAACAAGTTTTGTCAAATTTGCGATTTGTTCTTCCAACGTTGAAGACATCTTGATGTTCGGTTGATCGAGTGAAGAGTAGAGATGAGAGGTAGAGATTGTCCCACTAGGCGTGCCAAAATTTGTAAACACAAATCTTTATTTATTTGATAAAATAAATATAAAAAGATGTGTACAAAGAAATATTTGAAGACTTGAGTAATTTGCGGGTTGCTATCTTTATGACTCCTCTGATTCTCTCTCCGATTTGCTTCTTGAACTTTGGGTGGCTTCGAGATTTGCGGAGAATTTGGCTCCCCTTGATCTCTTCGAATTTGATGTTTGGATTTAGCGATAATCCGGAGGTCTTTTGACTTATTTCCGAATTAAGTGCTGATTTGAGATGATTTGGCGAAGAACGCGGAGATTTGGAGGACGTCTGGATCTAGCGTAGATTTGAGCAGACTTTGGCGATGCACGCGGAGCTTCGGAGGACGTCCGGATCTAGCGTAGATTTGAGCAGACTTTGACGACGAACGCGGAGCTTCGGAGGACGGTCGGATCTAGCGTAGATTTGAGTAGACTTTGGCGAAGAACGCGACGAATCCACGAAGAACGCGATGATGGATGGCGACCGACCACTTTGAATATTGTAGAGAAATCGTAGAGAAGAATTTATATTCTTCTCTTTAGAGCTCTCTAACTAATTCTTGTGGTGATTTATGAATGCTCTAAGCACCCTTATTTATAGGTGTAGAGAATTTCAATTTAGGCAGATTAGGGTTGGGCTTTCAAGCTTGAGCCCGTAAATAACGGGCCTAGGGCTGACGTGGCATGATTTGATTGGCTCCTTTAGATTTATTCCTTTATTGCACAGATTTATTCCATATATTTAAATACCAAATATATATCTATTTAATTTTGAAATTATATTTAATTTAATCCCAAAAATATTAATAGAAAATATAATTAAGTATTTAATTATTTTCCTTAAATTTTGCGTGCCTACACTAACATAAGTCCACCCATTGCGACCCATTGCGACGACCCATTTTGACAGCTCTAGTATAATAATGCCCAAATAATTCCCCATATATTTTCATTGGGTTAAGTAGCGCAAAGGGTAATAATTTCCCATTTATTCCATTACTCCAATTTTTAATCAAATTTTACAAAATCCAGCCCTAAATTGAAAACGTCGTAGTTTCGGTGTCACTCCATTATATAAAGCCCTAGATAGCTAGTCTTATTCAAATCTAATCCCAATTCAAATTGGAAAGAGAGAGAGAGTTTGCAGAGACCTAAGAAAACCCTAAATTCATCGAAGGATGCGGAAAATTTTGTGGTGGAGGCGAATTTTGTGCTGGCCACGAGAAGAAGAAGAAGAAACCATTATCCCTGAAGATTTACATGAAGAAATCCTGCAATGGCTACCTTCGAGCGTCCTCATAATGTTGAAGCTTGTTTGCAAAGAATGGAATCGTTTGATTTCGAGCCCCGGATTCATCCAGAAGCATCTAGAAAGATCCAAGTCACGCTGCACCGATCCCCGGATCCTGATTCCACGGATGGATAGCATCAATGGCGGCAGCTTAGAGATTGTCGATATCATCACTCAAAAAATCTGCTTGGGCGGTGATAGGGTGCTCCTCCTCGATCGGTTCGTTCGATGGCTTGGTCTTATACTACAATGGCGACGAAATCGTAGCTCTGAATCCGTCTACGGGAAAGTACAGCTCACCAAGCATACCTCTATCTATCCCGGAGCTGAAAGAAGAAGTTATTGACGATTTGTTATGGACTTGGTTCGGTCGCCACCCGTGACCCGCGGACCGGAGAGCACGTGTTGGTGCTGGGGACGAATAAACTACGAACAAGTTGTATCCAGTTAAAGGTATACAGCCTCCCTCGCAGCTCGCTGCTATGCTCCTCGACTATAGAGGTAGACAAGGATGACGACGACGACCTTTGTTGTTTCCAGAGAGTAGGGAGTTTGTTGAATGGTAAACTACATTTCCAAACCAGTTCCGCCTCTGCCATCCTCGGCCGTCATATATTTGATCCGTATGAAAGTCTTATATTTGTATATGATTTCGAGACGAACAGAATGGAAAGGATGCAAACTCCGGCCTCTCCCTCGGTGCCTAGTCATTATTGTTCGTTAGGAGTTGTGAGTGGATGTCTGTGTGCATTCGTTTGGAGATATGCCGGTTCGATTATTCAAGTGTGGATGATGAAGGAGTATGGAGTTGAGGAATCTTGGAGTAAATATGCAGATTTTGAGAGTTTGGAAATCTTGAAATGTTTGACTACATATGGAAATATTGATGTCATCTTAAATGGTTGCAACGGAAAGAGAGTGTGCTGGGGTCCTAAGGTTGTCGATGCTTAACTCGAAGGGAGGTGGAGTAGGAACGCGATGGCGTGCTTCGACAGTTTGGTTTCTCCGGCCCTGGTTTGGAGCTGATGAATTAATGTATGTGTAACAGACTAGCTTGTTTTGGATTTTTTAATTATTTTTTTGTTCTTGATTTTATAGTTGACGGGGAAAGGATTAGAACATAGGAGAGAGTTTTGCAAAACTAAGTCGTTTTGGGGTGTTTTGAAGCATCAATTTGGAGTGCAGGGGCGAAGGTTGGAGAAGATGAAGTTTATTATGAAGAATCGAGTTGCAGTTTTTTCGAAGGCTAAAAAGGCGTTGTTTGAATATTAAAAACGCGATTTATGCGGTTATTCTTGAAGTCAAAATGCGCTCTTTGACCGCTGGGTGGTATCAAGCCCTAGCTAATTCGCGGGAAAATTGAATCGGATAAGTCAAACATCGAGGCTTTAATTAAGCGTTGACTAAAATTTGTGGTGACTTTGCATTGTGGGGCGATGTCAACTTTTTTGTTTATGGATGTAAGTATATATATATATATGTACGTAATATAATTTTCGTTTCGTCTCATTTGTGACTTGTTTGATAGATACATAAGTGATATAAGATAATAAACGTGTCTAACGAGACTAGACATTCATTTTTATTTTTCGCTAGTTATTTTTCATGTCATCAATTCCAACCATTTTTAGGTGTTGTGGATGGTCATCGTCCATCAACCTTAGTGAAAAACGGTAGTAACAATTGTGAGAACACTTATTATTCATTCAAGAGAAGTTGCAACTGTAAAGAGCAATTTCGATCGCAATTCCACTCTTGTCACGAACCTAAATAGAATTGATCATAACCAAATATAAAAAGTAATGTGTTACAATATTTATCATATGCGTTTATCATCAACATGTTTTTCTTAATCAACATTAATTTGCTCCTCCCTAATCCACTTAACAAAAGCTTATATATACCGTCATCATCCCTGCAATTCTTTGTGTAATAATATGAGACCGAAAAGGCAGAGCAATGTAGAGTCATGAGGTGACTGACCGAAAAGGCAGGACAGGTTAGTATTCATCGGAGAAGAAAGAAATCGATAACTAAACATACCACTGAACAATATTTGAGAGGATATATGTATGATCTTTCATCACTTCTTAACAAATTTTTGAGAGGATATATGTATGATCTCTCATCACTTCTTAACAAATTTGATTGTCATGTAGATCGTACAATTGTTTCTTGTAAAAAGTCTATATGCTACATACAATTGTTTCTTGTAAAGAGTATATCTCTAATCAATTTTTATGAAATTTGAGTTATACATATCACTACAATCCTTTATTCTAAAGAGTCTTGCATGCTCCGCTTCCGATTCAACTATGCATTTCGCGTCTAGTGTTGCCTCTCTTCGCCTTCCAGTCTCTTCTAAACTCCGCCAACCACTGCCTTTCTCTACTGTCGCGGTTTGTGAACGTTGGAGATTGAATCAGTGGTATTATTACTAATTGGGAGAAATTGGTAATTGTTATGGATCCCATTGCCAAAATGTAATCATAAAAAATTCTAACTAATTGGAAGAAATTAGTAATGGTAATGGATCCTATCACTAAAATATAATTAGAAGGATCATTCTATTATAGGATTGAAATTGTTATTTTTATTATAAAGAAAATAAATTTTTAAATAAATAGTAACGGAGAGCATAAGAGGCATGCAAATGAATGGGGTGATTCGATTCCACATTACTATTATATATAGTTGATTGATAATATAAAGTAACGACCGAATGAATGGCTAGAATTAGTTGAAAGCCTAATTTGTATTATCAATGGTTTTGACAACTTGAATGTTAATTTCTAGAATAGCAGAAGCAAAAGTAGACTGAAAAATAGTGTTTTTTAATAGAATATTTGAAACACAAATGTATACCTAGAATAATTTATAGTAACATATATGGAGTAATAAATTGTACACACCATCAACATATCTAATTTCACCTTTTTATTTCCTCCGTCTTAATCTATTAGTCTCATTTGATTTTGACATATGAACTAAGTGAATGGAGAACGTGTAATTGTAGTTAAATCTAATGAGAAAGAATGAATTATGATCAAGTATTTTTTGTCATTTTAAAAAACGGGACAAACAAAAATGCAAATGGGAGGGAAGGAGGGAGTATAAAAAAAAAAAAAAAGTCATTTGACGATTTAATGGGCCATATATGAGTGCAAGTATTAACGGCTCGGATGGGGCCCAACAACACACTAAATTTTGATTTTTAATTTACCTCTAATTTTTTCAAAGCCAACAAAAAAATAATGAAAAAATAAAGTAAAATCACCCACTTAATCTCTATATTCCACATTTTATTATTTCATGGTATCTTATGAAAAGAGGTTGTATATAAACGAATAAGTCACGGCGTGAGAAATTATGTCTACATGTTAAATATATGAAAATTAATTATGCTTAGTGTGTAATTATGTCTTTTTATGTACAAATTCATGCTTAAATACAATTACGACGTGTGCTTTATATTATGATAAATCAATGGCAGTTGTAGGTTCGACTAAGATTAATGATTCAGATTTACTTATAATGGGCTAGATATCAAGTAGTGGGATTAGTGGATAAAAGTAAAGAGAAAATAAAGTATGAAAACATATGAAATTGATCCATATCTACTCTCTCCTATACTTAATTAATGAGTAATTCTCCTCTGCCCATCGTGAACTTTCTTAATGTGTCTACGATGATGTGACATATATATTGTTATCGAATAAAGTATTTAAATATATATTTCAATCTATCTAAAAAAAAGTAAATCCTATACACCTACGGTGGGCAGGTAAGCGCGTCGGATTAATTAATAACTTATTTACTCTTAGAAACTTATATACCACTCCGGTCCTAGCTTCTTGACTCATTTGCTTTTTGCACGAGAATTAAGACGAAAATGTTTAGTGTATAAAGTGTATTTTGTAGGGAATGTAATGTGGTTTATGTATTTAAACATATTTTAGAAACAGAGCATCATATATGCATAAAAACATGTTCTTGTCTGATCTTAAATGAAAGATCGTATAAAGACCTTTAATTTGATATAAAAATCATAAAAATCCGATAACAAACGAGCAAGTTATAATAATTTAAACTTTCGAAATTTAAATTATATTGAACTACGTGCAGAAAAATAAGTGGATGAGATTTAAGTATGGAATGTTAAGTGTAATAAGGGGTTTACTAATTGTACTAATTATACTCTAATTCTTTCCAAAAAAGGAAATGAGTCAACAAACACGGGACGTCCCAAAAAGGACTATGAGTCAAGAAGCTAGAACCGGAGTGGTATTTATTTAAAATGTGACACTATTATATGCATGAGCACTTTCCCCCATTGTGCAACGACCATCGAGTAAAATAAAGGGAGAACTTTAAAAATAACCAAAACCACTAAATATACTACTATATCTTATATAACCACAACTTTTAAAACATAAGTTTTATAACCACTTTTTATTGAATATACTATTTTACCCTTAATGAAATGAACCCCACATTTAATTTTAAAAATATATATTATATGTATAATTATCTCTCTCCTCTATCTCTCTCTATCACTCAATTATTTATTCCGTGTAGCTACATAAATCGGGATCAAAATTCGTGCAGCAATTTATAACCACTTTTTTTGAAAAATATTTAAAGTAGATTGCATTAATTGCCAACAATCAAATCATATTTTATTCTCTTCAATAAATTTAAAAAATTGGTTGTTAGCATTAATTGATAAACATAAATCATAAATCGAACAAAACAAACAAAGTCAAATAGAATCAGATTTTTTTCACTTCAAAGTTGTGTGAAAATTCGATTTTTTTCTTGAATTCGATTTTTTTTTTCTTGAAAACTTTGTGGTGTAAGCCGGAAAATCAAAGTTGTTTTCGCTTCATATCAAGGTAACTTTTCTTACGCATATTTGTTATTAATAGTATGCAGAAAAAATGTGAAAATTTCATGTATGTCTTAGATACACGGTTGAATTTTAATACCAACCGTGTACTACACGGTTGGAATTAAAAGTCAATCGTTTAATATTGAAATCCAAAATTTTTTTTATGAATTTTTTGTCACTACACAGCTGGATTTTAATAACAACCGCAACCGTGTAGTACACGGTTGGTATTAAAATCCAGCCGTGTAGTACCAGAAAATTCATAAAAAATTTTAACCTCTCATAAGATATATATTTAGTGGTTTTGGCTATTTTTATAGATTAAGACTAAAATAAATTCCTATAAAAGAAAAGTGAATTGATAACAATAATTGGGGCTAGAATTTTAGGCTCTCATCATGTACATAAAATTCAGACCTCATTTAGCAAGCCTTAAAAGCTTCTCATCACTACACAACAAACGTTCGATTGCACGATCAAATCATGGCCCAATTCAATTCTACCTTATTCTATAATCATAATTTTGATTTCTAATTTTGATTTTGTCACCTTGTAATGAAACAGTTCGATGGCAAAATTAAAACAAATTGTCAAAAGTAGTCACTCAAATTAATCAGTACTAATAATTTGTTTTCCATGAAAAATGTAGAAATATAATAGCAGTAGTTCTTTATAACAAAATTTGATAGAAGTATATTACTACCTTCATCTTATGAAAGTAGTCCACTATTGAATTGAC